>BSWB01000008.1:84057500-85465000 GCA_033239125.1 Fagopyrum homotropicum | reverse complement strand
TTCCATAATGTAGCTCCAATGACTCCTTAGATCCCTTTGCTCCATATCACTCCAAAACGTGTTATTTTTCCTACAATTACAACAAACTAGGTGTAGACCTCGATTCTTGCAAAGGTAAACAAAACAACATAATGATCAAGAATATACATCCATGCATGCAGATTTATGAAGATAAAACGTCCAAACCAATCCCGAAATATAGACTATAATACATGCTATCATTAGTTTTTGTAAATTCATCACGAGGACCTCTACTCTAATATTGAACATGAGCAAGGAGATTGAATCATCTTTCCGAATGCATCTTTCATGGAAGAACTAGTGTGTAGGGCCATTGTTGATGAGGATGAAAAAAGAGACCATAAACTACACTCCTTGATCCATCATACAATTGTTTATGCAAAACTAAAAAATTTTAATCGCTTGAAGATAAAGTTCCATTATATCTATTGTATGTTTTTTTTTTCATATCAGCTTAATCACCACATATCCTTCTTTATCCGTTTTTAGGCAGAAGGAGTTGAAGATCTCATGAAAAATTATTATATTGTCTTGTAAAGAACTGTTAGGTGAATATAAAGGATAAAGATACTCTAGAAGGGGAGGGGGTTGAATAGAGTATGGGAACTTTTCGCAAAACCAATCTCAAGGCCTTGAAACCAATTTCAAGGGTCTTGATGTCGATCTCAGTTCTTTGTGAAACTTTGATTTCAAGGGTTTTGAAACAACTTTCAAGGGCCTTGACTTTGAACTCCTGCAAAATAAAGTTAGTCACAATAAACAAGATATAGTGCGGAATGTAAAAGATCGATACAAGGATATGTTTACAAAGTTCGGCTCTAAATAGCCAACTCTCCGTCCCAGGGTATAGCCTTAGGATCTAACTATCTATTATCATCTTCAAAGAGTCCTACATACAAACTAGAAGAAATCCCCTTCTTCTCTCACTGTAGTCAATGCTACGATCTAGCTCTAACTCTTCACCTTGCTATAATAGCCTAGTTACTTAGTAGAGTAACACACAGTCTAGTATAACACTCTTTAGATATACCAATGGAGCTCTTGAATTTTATCTCTCTCTAGGGGATAAAGCCTTTTAGAAAAAGAGAGAAAGAAAAACTATTGAGGAAATGAAGATGATTTTGAATCGCTTGAAGACTATGGATGGTTCTGTGTAAGCTTGTGTACTTGTTCTTCAATTGCCATCTTCATTTATAACCTTCTATGGAGAAGTCTTCTAGCCGTTGGAAAAATGACCGTTTGGAGATCACTCTTCTTCTTCATGAAGATCGCTCTTTGGTTGAGATGAGATAGACGTTGTGGATCTTCATCTCCTGAGAACACGTTGATCTCTCGCTCCTTGATCTTATCGTTATTTGTTGTAACAATCTTCAAATCCAGTGGAGAGAATCTTCGTGCTTTTTGGTTAAGAATCTTCGTAAGATCTTATTTGATGGCCGGTTGAGATCTTCACTTGATCAAATCTTCTTGTTTGAGCAAATCTCTCGTGGAAGATCTTCTTAGTGATTTGAAATCTTTGAACGTGCGTCCTTGACTTCTTCGTTCCCTTGGAATTCATTTAAAGACCTTTGTCGTTTGAATACTCTAAACTCCTTGTCTTTCAAAACTCTTCCAAGGTCCTTTGAAGTCTCTTGCAAAACCTGCACTTTAAATTCTCCAAACCACTATACCAAACCAAGCAACTCGATATATAAACAATTCATTTGTTAGTGTATTAAACTACTTCATTTGTGTTTAAGTCTTACATCATCAACACCTATATAACTTTATAATCAAGGTGGAGTTTTCAATCTCCCCCTTGTAGGAAGACAACACAAATATTTTCGTACATGCATTTGGAAGGTTAGCGATGCATATATGAATATCAAAACCTAAAATGTAGAATGCAGAATATCGAATGTCGGATCACATTCATTTCTCCCCCTTTGTCTTTCAACAAGGGAGAAAAATAGTTAAAGCATGAGATTTTTAAAATATTACAACCCAAAAGTATTTCCACAAAACCCAAAAAAAATTAAGTTTTTCAAAAGCAAGCCTTTGATATCAATATCAAGGGCCTTGACAGTCATGGACATCCTGAGAGCTTCAATTTTCTTTATACCACCTGGATGAGCTTCATTTCCCATAATGCTCTCTCAAGCACATTTTCATCCAGCGATTTTGAGCATGGACGAGGTCAAGTTCTTTGCGAGAAAGGTCTGTTCGCCTCTGCTCAGAATTTGTATCATATTTCTTGACTACCCCAAATTCTTCAATATTCAGAATGTCTGGATCCTCAGATGATGGTTGGCGAATAGCACGGTCTTTGACAATTTTATGACATTGAGTCATGACCTGTTCAACATCATTTGTGGTACCTTGTCCATCTTCTTCTGTTAAAGGCTTGATGCTATTAGCAGTTGCAAGAGAAAGGGCGTTGACATGAAACATTTGATTAATTTTCTAATTAAGAATACCTAGTAAATCTTGTGTTTCATCCAGCTTGTCAGTCATTGTTGCTCGGAAAAAGACAAGATCGGTTCTCAGAGAGTCGACTCCACTCTCTACAGCTTCCAGACGCTGCACCGTGGTATAATTCCAAGCTGGTTGCTCCTTTAGAACCCATATTGTTCTATAGTCAACTTCTGTTCTCTTAAGCCCTAAATTGCCAAAGAATTTCTCATCCAATTCTCCACACACAATGTGTTCCACCTCATCAGAATAGTCAGTACAAAAGTGCTGAAAAATCTTTGGAAGCAAATTTCCATAAGGCATGTGATAATCACTGGGAGAATTTAACACATTGACCATATGAGACATAATAAATTTCAGGAAGATTAACCTTTAACCCATTCAACACATGATACACAAACGCAAGTAATGTGTTGGTCACCACATCTTTGTTGTTAATCCTTGGTACCACACATCTATCCAAAATAGCACAAACAATTATGGCTTCAAGGGTTAGACAAGTAGTAGTAGGTTGTGGTAAAGCATTGGGAAGAAGAAATTGTTCTTTAGCCAATTGAATGGTTCTAGCAGGGGTAGGATGATTAAAGACATCATAGCGAGGAAGACCAAAGATATCAGCAATAATCTCAGTAGTAATGGTGATTTTCTTATCTTTGAAAACCGAGTCCAAAATCCATTCTCCCCTTTCTCTTCTAGCGGTTAAGTTGATATAGAACAACTTGGTTAATCGTGGGAAGGAGACTTGTCCTGGGTTGAGCATAAACCAGATATGGCTTGCTTGAAGCACTTCAAGCCTTGGTAAAGAGAAGCATGTGAAGAGTTCTCTATCGACAAGCTCACACATGTATTCATGTCATTCTTCGAACTCAGTCAGCCATTTCTTGACAGCGGTTTGACTTCCAAACCAATGTGAGGGAAGGCCCGTCTTGGCAAAAATTCCAGCGTCATTCTAATGAACTGGAGCACTTGAGCTTGAATCTGACCTTGAGCTTGAGTCAAAGTCTGCGTTGGAGGAAATATGAACCACTCTCTGTCTCTTGGGGGCAGATGATGTTGCCTCATCAACAGAAGATCTCTTGGATGCCATGAGAAATTTTGAGAGAAAGATGAAGAGGGTTTGTGAAAAAAGAGTAAAGCACTGAGTTTGCAAAGAGAAAATGAAGCGGAAGAGATAAAGAAAGAAGAGAAGTGGTATTTAAGGGAAGAAGTCACATCAACGTAAGATCACTAAGATATTGAAAAATTCAAGATCTTGGGAGAATCATTGTTGATTAAAATTCTTTCCATAAATTTTGCTAACCACTTTTGCAAAATATTTTGAATTTGAAAATAAAGCCTTTTGAAATCCCTTTGAAGAAAACTCTTTAAAAAAAATTAGAAATTTGCATATCTAAAAGATATGAATTTCTATTGATTGTATTTTAATTTACCCTTTGAAACGTGTTTTAAGGCCCTTGAATTGCCTTTCAAGGCCCCTGAAAACATTAATTGGGTTGCATACGTAGGAACAAATAAAATGATTTACTCCCCTATGTTAATGCTTCCTTGTTCAACATACAAAACTCTAATCTAATAAAATTAAATTGTTCCTCACGAAGAGGCTTGGTAAAGATATCTGCAAGCTGCAAGTTAGTAGATATAAAAGAGATCGAAACATCACCTTTCTCAACATGATCACGTATGAAGTGATGCCTTACATCAATATGCTTAGTCCTTGAATGTTGTACAAGATTTTTTATTTTAGAAATAGCACTAGTATTATCACATTTTATGGGAATACATTTTAAGTCAAAGCCAAGATCACGAAGTTGTTGAGCAATCCATAGAATTTGTGCACAACAGGCTCCCGTAGCTATATATTCAGCTTCGGTTGTGGATAGGGCGACAAAATTTTGCTTCTTGGAGTGCCAATTGATTAGGGATGACCCTAAGAATTGGCAACATCCAGAAGTGCTTTTCCTATCAACCTTATAACCTGGAAGTCTGCATCTGAATAGCCAACAAGGTGAAACGAGCTTTGACGTGGGTACCATAACCCCAAATCCTTAGTGCCATTGAGATATCGAAAATTTCTTTTCACGGCTATCAAGTGTGACTCCTTAGGATCAGCTTGAAATCTTGCACACATGCACACGCTAAACATAATGTCAGGTCGACTAGTAGTTAAATACAACAATGAACCGATCATACCTCGATACTCCTTTTGTACCACACTTTTGCCATCCTTGTCATGATCAAGCGAAAGTGTTGAACTCATAGGAGTCTTTGCGACCTTAGATTGATCCATCTTGTACTTCTTAAGCAAATCCTTAGTAAACTTGCTTTGATTGAGAAAAATTCCTTTCTTTGCTTGTGTAACTTGAAGTCCAAGAAAGAAATGTAGCTCACCTATTAAGCTCATTTCAAATTCCCTGCACATAATATCTGAAAATTCCTTACAAAGGGAATCTTTAGTAGCACCAAATAATATATCATCAACATAGATTTGTACTACTAGTATATCGTTGCCTCTGGTTTTGATAAATAAAGTTTTATCAACCAAACTTCTTTTGAATTTTTTTTCAAGAAGATATTTGGACAATCTTTCATAACAAGCTCAAGGAGCTTGCTTAAGACCATAAAGAGCTTTATCCAATTTAAAAACATGATCCGGAAGTTCATCATTTTCAAAACCAGGAGGTTGAGCGACATTGACTTCTTCTTCCAAGAAGCCATTTAGAAAAGCACATTTTACATCCATTTGAAAAAGTTTTATGTTCATAAAAGATGCAAATGCAAGTAGCATACGTATGGCTTCTAACCTGGCAACCAGAGCAAAAGTCTCCTCATAATCAATACCTTCTTCTTGGTTATAGCCTTGTGCTACTAGTCGTGCTTTATTTCGTATGACTTTGCCACTTTCATCCAACTTATTTCGAAAGACCCATTTCGTGCCGATGACAGATTGATGCTTTGGTCTTGAAGTAAGAGTTCATACCTTATTTCTCTCAAACTCATTTAGTTCATTTTGCATGGAAATGATCCAATCGGGTTCTTGAAGAGCTTGAACATAATTCTTTGGCTCGATAAGAGACACAAACGCAGAGAAAGCACATAGATTGTTCACTTTAAATCGAGTTTGAACTCCAGCGTTTGGATCTGAGATCACATTCTCTAGTGATGATATGAAGAATGTTGAAATTTTCTTCGTTTATAAGATGGAGCAGATCCTGAAGGTTGAGCCTCATATGCTCGACTAGATTCGAGAACCGTTGATATATTGCCCTTGGATCCTATCTCAAGGCCTTGAAGTTGAGTTTCAAGCCTTTGAACCGGAGTTTTGACATCACAATTTTCTGTTTCAAGGTCTTGAAGGTGTGATTCAAAGCTTTGAGGGTTTTCTTCGGTATCTTGAATATTTTCTTGCATATTCTTTTCCTGATCTTTAGGATCTTCATCTTCATCTGAATTGTGATCTTCTCGTTGAGATCTGCAAAACTTTCACTCAAAGTACCATCATTGCTTTCATCGAAAATAACATGGATACTTTCCTCAACACTTTGATACGTTTGTTATAGACACGATAAGCTTTGCTACTTGAAGCATATCCAATGAATATTGCTTCATCACTACGTGCATCAAATTTTCCAATATTATCTTTGCCATTGTTATGAACAAAACAAGTACATCCAAAGGGTTTGAAATATGAAATATTTGGTTTTCTCCCTTTAAAGAGTTCATAAGGAGTCTTTTTCAAAATAGGGCAAATTAAACATCTATTCAAAATATAATTTGCAGTGTTTAGAGCTTCAGCCCAAAAACTTTTTGGCAAACTATTTTCTAAAAGCATTGTCCTAGACATATCCTCAAGAGTGCGGTTCTTACGTTCCACAACTCCATTCTGTTGAGGCGTTCTAGGAGCTGAAAAGTTATGTGAAATACCATATTTTGCACAAAACAAATCAAACTTTAGTTGATCAAATTCTCTACCATGATCACTTCTTATAGAAACGATTGGTAGGTTTTTCAAAGTTTGTAACTCCTTACATAATTTTGAAAACTCAAATAAGGCTTCAGATTTTTCTCGTAGAAAAGAAATCCATGTGAAACGAGAGAAATCATCCACAATAACAAGGGTGTACTGCATGCCTCTGGGAGATTTGACACGCATAAGTCCACAAAGATCAATATGTAAGAGTTCGATGGGTCGAGAAGAACTTACAACTTTCTTAGGTTTGAATGAACCTCTTGTTTGTTTACCTTGTGTACAAGTCTTACATAGTTCATCTACCTTGAAATTTAGGTTTGACAACCCACGTACCAAATCCTTTGTAAGTGGCTTCTGCATTGTGTGCATGCTTACATGACCAAGTCTTCTATGCCAAAGCCTTGGATCATCAGTCAAGGCCTTTAGACATTTTAGCTTAGTTCCTGAAACTTGGTTAGTACTCATAGAATAAACATTGTTACATCTAGGAGTAGTAAACATAACTTCACCTGTCTTTTTGTCTTGAACTTCACATTTTTCTGAATCAAACAAAACTTTGTTGCCTTTATCACATATTTGAGAGATGCTAAGCATATTATACTTCAAACCGTCAACCAGATATACATCATCAATGAATTTAGATGAATTATAACATATTTTATCAATGTCAATAATGTCACACTTTCCTTTATCGCCAAACGTAATGGTTCCAGATGATTGCTTCTTTAAATATGAGAATAAAGAGTTTTTTCCACTCATGTGTCTTGAGCAACCACTATCTAATATCCATTTATGCTCCTTTACCTTGGTGATATCCTACAAAACAACAAACATCAACCTTTCTGGGTCGACCAAATGACATATTTTAGTCCATATTCAAGTTCGCTCATGTTTGGTGGTTAGGAACCCAGATTTGTTTGACCTGTTTCCTTAAACATAACGGATAGGTGTTTCTAGTAATATAAGGATAATTTCTTCTATATGGACATGTAGATTTAACATGACCCTTTTTACAACAGTAAAAGCAAGTAGGCATATGAATACTTCCTTTGGCTTTGACAAAAGTGGTAGTAGGTTTTTTAACCTATACCATTTTTGTTAAGGGAGGACTGTTGTTCACCCATTATTCTCTCAAGATTAGCTTTTGAACGAGTAAACTTAACAAGTGCAACCATCTGGTCTTGACACATCAAAGTTAGATCAACTTTCTCTTTCTCTAGATCGATATAGTTTCGATAAAGAAATGAGAGGTTGTCCTTGAGAATCATATTTTCTGATTCCAAGGCCTTGATGTTGTCATCAAGGTCCACTTTTTCTGTGTTAAGATTTTCAATCTCCAAAGACATCTCACTTAGTTGGTTTTCTTATTCAAGTAACTTTTCTTTTAAAGAATTTATCCTTATTCTCTGTTCCTTGTCACATATGATAATATCTTTAAGGAATTGTTTCAGGTCAGATTCAGGTTGAGACATAATTGTACTTACCACATTGCCAACATATAGATTTGAATCTTCTTCATGATCGGCCATGAGACATAAGTTTGATTGTTCTTTTTTGTCTTTTGATTCATTTGATGATTCTGAATCACTCCATGAAGCTAACATAACTTTCTTCTTTCGATCATTTTTCTTGAAGTTGGTCCTCTTCTTTTGTGGACAATCCTTCACAAGATGATCAGTTTCACCACATTCAAAACAAGTCAGCACTCTAGTTTTCTTGTTAGAGTTAGAAAACTTACCTCGGGGTTTTGATGTTCGTGAATATTCTCTATTGTTAGCAGATTGTTTCTTTAACTTGAGAATTCTTGCGAGCCCTTAGAGATCATGGCAATGGCATCTTCTTCATCATCATCATCACTATCTTCCTCGTCTGATGGTAATTCATCCTTTCTTGATTTTAATGCCAAATTCTTAGAGTTGGATGGGAGCTCTCCATCTTCTTCACCAAGAACCATTTCACGTGTGATGAGTTTTCCAAGCAGGTCATCAAGTGGAAGAGTCGATAGATTTTGAGCTTCTTCTATGGCAGTCATCTTTGGTCCCCACTTAGCTTTAGGTAAGCTCCTTAGAACCTTCCTAACTTTCTCTTCATTTGTGAAGATCTTTCCTAGTAAGTCCAAGTTGTTCATGATCTCGGTGAATCTTGTGAATATTTCCTTGGTTGTTTCATTTGGATTCATCTTGAATAGCTCGTATTGTCTGAGGAAGATGCTAATCTTTGTTTCCTTGACTTGACTTGTTCCTTCGTAAGTGACAACGAGTTTGTCCCATATTTCCTTTGCACTCTTGCATGATGAGATGCGGTTGAATTCATTGACATCTAATCCGCAGTAGAGTAGGTTCATTGCTTTGTAGTTCTTTGACACACTGTTCAGGTCAGCTTGTGTAAAGTCAGCTTCTTTCTTTGGGACTTGAACACCTTCAACTGTTGTAGTTGGGACTTTGGGGCCATTCTGAACAATGCTCCATAGTTCCATGTCCTGATCAATAATGAACATACGCATGAGTGCTCTCCAATGAGCAAAGTTGTTGCCACAGAAGAGTAGTGGTCGAGATGAGGATCTTCCTTGAGCAAATCCTCCATCACCTACAGGATTCATGATTAGTCTCACTGATGATTAAATTAATATACGTGAGTCTAGCTCTGATACCAATTGAAGAACCGTTAGGTGAATATAAAGGATAAATATACTCTAGAGGGGGGGTTGAATAGAGTATCAGAACTTTTCGCAAAACCAATCCCAAGGCCTTGAAACCAATTTCAAGGGCCTTGATGTTGATCTCAGTTCTTTGTGAAACTTTGATTGCAAGGGCTTTGAAACAACTTTCAAGGGCTTTGACTTTGAACTCCTGCAAAACAAAGTTAGTCACAATAAACAAGATATAGTGCGGAATGTAAAAGATCGACACAAGGATATGTTTACGAAGTTCGGCTCTAAATAGCCTACTCTCCGTCCCAAGGTATAGCCTTAGGATCTAACTATCTATTATCAGCTTCAAAGAGTCCTAGATACAAACTAGAAGAAATCCCCTTCTTCTTTCACTGTAGTCAATGCTACGATCTAGCTCCAACTCTTCACCTTGCTATAATAGTCTAGTTACTTCGTAGAGTAACACACACTCTAGTATAACAGTCTTTAGATATGCCAATGGAGCTCTTGAGTTTTATATCTCTAGGGGATAAAGCTTTTTAGAAAAAGAGAGAAAGAAAAACTATTGAACGAATGAAGATGATTTTGAATCGCTTGAAGAATATGGATGGTTCTATATAAGCTTGTGTACTTGTTCTTCAATCGCCATCATCAATTATAACCTTCTATGGAGAAGTCTTCTAGCCGTTGGAAAGATGACCGTTTGGAGATCACTCTTCTTCTCCATGAAGATCGCTCTTTGATTGAGATGAGATAGACATTGTGGATCTTCATCTCTTGAGAACATGTTGATCTCTCGCTCCTTGATCTTCTCATTGTTTGTTGTAACAATCTTCAAATCCAGAGGAGAGAATCTTCGTACTTTTCGGTTAAGGATCTTCATAACATCTTCTTTGATGGCGGTTGAGATCTTCACTTGATCAAATCTTCTTGTTTGAGCAAATCTCTCGTGGAAGATCTTCTTATTGATTTGAAATCTTTGAACGTGAGCCCTTGACTTCTTCGTTCCCTTGGAATTCATTTCAAGGCCTTTCTCGTTTGAATACTCTAAACTCCTTGTATTTCAAAACTCTTCCAAGGTCCTTTGAAGTCTCTTGCAAAACTTGCACTTTAAATACTCCATACCACCATACCAAACCAAGCAACTCGATATATAAACAAATCATTTGTTAGTGTATTAAACTACTTCATTTGTGTTTAAATCTTCAATCATCAACACATGTATAACTTTATAATCAAAGTGGAGTTTTCATCTTGAATCGATCTATTTGTTATCAACGCTCATTGTAGGGGTGAACTATTTTAGGCATAATGCTCTTTATACGACCTGTTATGATCTCGGTGATAGTCTTATAAATAGTGGCACACAAACTAATCGGGCGATAGTGGCTCATTGAGGTTGGATTGTCTTTTTTGGGTCAAAGTGATAAAAGTATGGTTAAGTTGTTTCAATACTTTACATGTTTGAAATAAAAATTTTAACCGTTTGAACCACAACGAGTCCGACAATATGCCAATATTTTTGCTAGAACCTATATGACATTTTTCATATGGTCTTGGAGATATATCACTATCAATGATGTGGAACCATCCTTGATAACATCTACACCTACATTACATGAACCATTCACTAATCCAAGAGCAAAAGAAATTCAAGGAAAGGTCGCTTACGAGCTAAAAACATGGGAGGAATCGAGAGAATGGAGGATTGCATGAAAGATGCAAAATCTCGGCCAACACTCAGGAATCTCGCCAGAGATTTCATCCGATATTTTGCATCTAGCACAAGCTAGATGATCCGGTCAAAGATCTTTTAACTTTGGCAACTATCTTTTATATTTTATTTTCATAAAGCTCTCAAACTATCTTAGGGAAATTGTTATTTTGGATCCTATCTTTTAGGATTATTTTTAGATTATCTTTTAAAGATATCTTTCCTAGATTATCTTTTAAATATATCTTTCCTAGTTTACATAGAAGATCTCCCTTATAAATAGCTTTAGAGGGGGAGATTGTTTGATAGCTTAGTTGTGATTATTGAATTCCACATTATTGTGAGATACTTGTGACTTTGCTTACGGAATTTGCATTTTATCATTTTTATTCAATCAAAAGGAGAGTTTTTGATTGAAAAAATATGAGTCTTTGCTAGGTTGTTCTTGTGTGTGTTAATCTTTTTGAAGGTTGGTGCTACAAGTTAAACTGACCCCTCCTTGTGCTTATCTTATCTAGAAGGCTTGTGTAAGGTTAAAGAAGAAAGGGTGAAAGGTAATTCTTTGTTAAGGGTTTTGATCTAATTTAGGTTAAGGTTCTTTGCAAGTCTTATAATAGTCATATCTTCCTATACTTATCATTTATCATTCCATATTATTATCTTCTTATCTTTGCATATCATTCTTACTTTCATATTTTGAGTTTTAACAAATCTCGGTCTGTTCTTGAGTAAACCTTGGTCGAGATTTCCTTCAGATTCATCCGAGATTCCTTTCTGTTGTTTGATTTGAGGACTTTCAGTCTAGATTGAAAGTCTTTTGTGTCTACTGGAAAGAGAGAAAGCCGTAGCCAAATACAATCCAACCAATACCTTGAAACCCTTGGAATGTCTCAAGAGATTCCGTTGTAGAGACTCGGCCTACAAACTCGGCCGAGATTCTTGAAGGGTCACCCGATATTTATTGTAACCAAAAGATCGTGATTATTCTCGTCAAATCCAATAAGATCCAAAGTTATATTTGGAAGTTATCTTCAAAGGAAGATCATATCAAGCTCCAAAGTTATATTTCCAAGTGATAATAAGTTCACTTGGAAGAATGACACTATTTGTTGTATGATTGATAGAGTTATGGTTAACCATGACTTGCTCGAGTAGGGGGTGTATTGTCATGCGAGTTTTCCAAATAGGTGGTAGTATTCGGATCACAAGCTTGCAATCGCCGATATTTTACATCGCCCTAGGTATGCGAGGCCCAATTTTAAGTTCTTTAATATGTGGGCCTCCCGTGACCAATTCCAAGTTATTGTGAAGGTGAACTGGAGTTGTAGACTCCGAAGAACCTACCAGTATTGCTTGTGTTCCCTTATTCGTGGTCTTAAAAAACCTTTGAGAGGTCTAAACACGGGAAACTTTGCACATATCACGGAAAAGGCAAAGGTAGCTAACGAGGAGTTGACCACTTGTTTGGAGAGCTTTAGACTTGATCCCGAGTTTGAGCCCCTCAAGACCGATTTGATTGAGCTTAGGTTTAAAGGTAGGAGGATCAATGCTAAACAGAGGAGCTTCTATGCACAACAGTCAAACACCATGTACGTTCTTCAAAGTGATAGATGCACTTCATATTTCCATAGTCTTATGAAGGCTAATGGGCAGTGGAATTTTATTCCTTCGCTCGATTTGACCAATGGCATGACCACAACCTCCTTGGAGGAAGTGACGGGAGAGTTTGTTTCATTTTTTCAAGGGCTTTTCGGAATGGAGTAGAAAGTGGAGGATGCGCCGGGGGACTGGTTTTCGGTGGGAACGAGAGTTACAGATGATGTCCAGTTGATACTAGTTGGACCGGTATCTAATGTATAGATCAATGAGACACTTTGTTCTATCGGCGATATGAAGGCCCCGGGACCGGATGAATTCTCCTCTAAGTTTTTCAAGGCATTTGCGAAACAATGGGGAGTGAAGTTTGTGCCACGGTTCGTGAGTTCTTCGTTAACGGGAAACTAGTGAGGTAGGTAAACCATATCATGGTCTCACTTATTGCCTAAGTAGAGACACCTTTCCGTGTGGAGTAGTTTAGGCCGATATCTTGATGTAATATGGTTTATATGATCATCACCAAGCTGATGGCGAACAGATTGGGTCCGTGTCTTGGATATCTCATTGACCCGGAACAATTCGCCTTCATTCCGGAGAGGTTGATGTCAGATAATGTGTTCCTCGTCTAGGAGCTTTTGAGGAGATATAATGTGCGACTAGATAGAAGACAAGTTCATTGAATGGGTGATGGAGTGCAACACTATAACATCTTACTCAATCCTGGTTAACAAGACTTCACATGGGTTCTTCTATAGTCGTCGGGGGCTAAGGTAGGGTTCCCTCTTTCACCTTTCCTATTCATGATTTGCATGGAGTTACTTTCGAGGATGATTTGGGTGGAGACTTATAGGCTAGGATTCCGGTTTCATAAGCATTGTGAGGAGTTTAGGATATCTCATTTGATGTTCACCGATGATGTGGTGATGTTATGTCGGGGTGATATAGCGTTTGCTGATATTTTGTTAGAGTGTCTCCATAGGTTTGAGAGGATCTTGGGATTGGTTGTTAGTCTACCCAAGTCCTCTATCTTCTTAGCATATATGTCGGAGAAGGAGGTGTATGAGCTGACTTAGTTTTCAGGATTTGTGGCAGACGAGTTTCCCTTCAAATGGCCGGGGATTCCCATTTCACCTACCATTCTTCAACATGAGATTACTTCCCTCTCATTGACATGATTGAGAGACACTTTTCATCGTGGAACAAGTGACACTTGTCGTTTCCTGGCCGTTTGGAGTTGATTAGAGTAGTGTTGCAAGGTGTTGAGAGCTTTTGGCTATCAATTCTTTCAATTTCAGTTTTGCTACTTGACAAACTTACTAGCCTTTGTAGACAGTTCCTATGGAGTTGGCCACGTGTTACACGGTCTAGAGTCTGCTTGCTGAAGAGAAAGGGAGGTCTGGGATTGTTATACCTTAGATCTTGGCACATAGTATTTGTGTGTAAGTACTAATGGCACATTCATGCTCTCAACATGATAGTCTTTGGGTCAAATGAATTCACCACACAGACCTACACACCATTGAGCTGGAGCAGTGTATTGCTATTCCTCGAGACTCGCCTTTGGTGAAGGCAATCATTAGCTTCAGAGATGCGATGGTTGCATCTCCGAATCATACGACACCACGGAGGGAGATACTTGAGTCTTGCTGCTAGGAGGAGATTCTGAGTGACTGAGGCTTATGAGATGGTTAGACCACAGGTTGAGGAGGTGGAATGGTTCAAAGTAGTTTGGGAGCTGAATAATACGCCTAAACACTACTCTATCCTATGGATGACAATTATTGGTCGGTTATCTACCCGAGATAGGTTACATTTCCTTGGTGTTGATCCTTCTTGTAGTTGGTGCACGAGCGAGAGTGAGTCTCGTGATCATTTGATCTTTGGCTGCACATATGCTCGAGAGGTTTGGAGGCAAGTTGATGCGGAGTTCGGGATTCCAAGTGAGATCTTCACCAGAAAAGAGATTTGGACTGGCTGGTTCACACTTTACATGGCAGGAGCTGGACGAGCAGATCCAAGATATACACGTTTTCTGCTACGGTCTACTATATTTGTTGTTCTAGGAATGCCTTGGTTTTTGACCAAAATAGAATTTTGATAGATATTCTCGTGAAATTGATCAAGACTCACGTCTACAGTTTGCTACATGAGACATTCCCCACAATAGCTAGAAAGAGGATTACATCTTAGTAGGTTTTTACCGGAGTCGTATTTTTCTCCTTGCTTTGATGTATGTGTTATCTATGTATGTACCAGACTTGATTTTAGTCTGTTGATGGCTTTGCCGAAGGTAGACTGATCATTGTCCCGAGGTTTGGGCACTTGGTTGATTTGTGAGTCTCTATGTCGATTGATGACTTTGCCGAAAGTGGAATAGCCTCACGAGTTGTGCCGGTCTTGAATGTATTTTCAGTTTCATCTTTTTTAGGATAGTTGGTATGTTCAGGAGAATTGCATATCTCCATAGATTACTTTGGGTGTGATGTTATTGGTCGTGGACCACAACTCACATGCTGTATATAAGCATCGTTATTCTAGTATAACTAGGTATTAATGAGCCCGGTTATACTATTTTCCTTTTTCAATGAATATACCTTTACCTAAAAAAATATTTACGATCTACAAGTAGTTTATTTAATTTGACTTTAAAATTTATTTATACATATAAGAAATAACGTTTATCCTCAAAGGTTTACTGTTGAAAGGATTTTCATCCACTAAATATACTTCATCCTTAGAAAAAGTATCACGTTCTTGAAGACCATCCATGCATAATCTTGAATGACTATGAAGTATGAAACGGTTGGAATGATTGAGGAGTGTTGTTTATTATGTTTAATGTTAATAAGACTACATATATTTGACTTATTTACTTAATTTTTTTTTAATAAGATTTAGGATGAAACTCATATCGGGTAACTATTTTTAATATTATCGCCGAAAACCTATACCTATTGTATTTTTTGTTTTTTCCATGTTCTTTTGTTTTATTTGATTCGGTTAAATGAATTATCGGATTTGGATGAAATTTCCATTTATGTATAATATAGAACGAGGACAAAATACATTACAGGCGGATGAGGAAATAAGCGATGAGTAATGGGGAGAAAGGGGAAATGACTCCATCAACAATGGGCGAATTCATATGACAACGACCTACATCAATATACGACCATGATTACGAAGATATAAGGATATTATATATAAATATATAATCATTATCCATATGGGAAATAAAGAACGGGCTAAAGAGAAGTCGGTTGGGGGTTGCCGAATACGGTTCAACCATTCCTATTTCCTGAATCCTCACAGCTAAAAAAGTAAACCAAACCGGCTAAAGGGCCACAGCCCATGTGTAAGAGGAGCAAGCAAGAGGTGGTGTGTATGCGCGACACGGATTGGGAAACAGTTAAACAAAGGAAGAAGCTTGCCGAATCATCCACAAATCGGGGACACAAAGGGAAAGAAATTAAGGCTATTGCGAGGGATTTCATTTGGATTTTCTTCATCCTTGTTCGGGGGCTCCATTTTGGGATAAGCAAGGAGAAATAGTTCAAAGTTCGTAAGGCTGGGTAGTGAAAGCCCTCGATCGGCTAACTACTGTCGCTGTGTCGATTGGTTGCGAAATTTACTCAGGATGGAGGTCGATTCGCCGTCTTCTCCCGGTGATACTCTATCTCCTCGTGCTCGAATCGTACAGGTTCTAATTTCTTCAACTCTTTTTTATAGTGCGCTTTGTGATTTGAATCATCTAGTTTCTTCTCTTCGGGATTCTCGTATAAGTCTTGTTTTGGAATTCCTCCACATTTACGGTTTTTGATTGACGGTGCTGATTAGGGCGAGGTGAAGGCTATAATTTCGGTATTTGTTTGGTTTGAGTTTGCTTGTTTGTCAAATCATAAGACTCTGATGGATCTAGAGAACTATTGGAACTTGACATGGCCTCAGTCTAATGACAGAGGTTTATGTTGGGCTTTGCACAAGGCATGTCTCAACTTATTCGGGATGAAGCGGTTCAGTTTGTTTATTCAATAGCTTAGATGTAAGCTTGTATGCATATGCCAATAAATAAGTGGTCACATGTCTTACAGTGGGTTCAGTTGCGTACTTATCTTTTTTTTTTTACGGCATCCATAGTTCTTTCCCTGGCTATTTTCAATATTTTTGGCTTATGGAAGTATGAGTTTTCAATTGATTTTTTCCTGATAGATGTTTACATTTGCAACAGAGGCTCGCAACTAATGGGGTTCCTGTAGAGTATTTAGAAGATCTTCCAACTGGTCTGGTTGCTTTCATACAACAGAATGATGCTGTTGTACCAGAATTGGTATCAGCTATCTTGCCCACTTATACTGAAGTTGCAGAGGCAATTCATGAAGCTAAACCAGGGTCTAAAAGGGCTCTAGTAAGCCCGACATTGAGGGATCTCTACCGTGAGAGCATGGTCTGGATCCAGTGGTTGATGTTCAGGGAGGAACCACTTCATGCACTAGAGAACCTTGAAAAGTTGAGTGTTGGTCAGGGGGGTGTATGTGGTGCAATTTGGGGTAAGGATGACGTGGCATTTCGGTGTAGGACTTGTGAGCATGATCCAACATGTGCAATATGTGTTCCGTGTTTTCAGAATGGAAACCACAAGGATCATGATTTCTCAATTATATATACCGGTGGAGGCTGCTGCGATTGTGGGGATGAGACTGCTTGGAAACCAGAGGGCTTTTGCTCAAGGCATAGAGGTGCAGGGATGATTCAGCCGCTCCAAGAACACATTGCACAATCACTTGGACCGGCTCTTGATGCTCTTTTTGATTGTTGGAAAAGCAAACTAATGGCTGCTGAATCCGTATCAAACGAAAGCCCAAGCGCAACTGATCATGCTACCAAGTTGAGACAGGTTGCAATTGAGTTGACTGTTTCTATAGTTGAGGTGCTTCTTGAATTTTGCAGGCGGAGTGAAAGCTTACTAAGCTTTCTTTCTAAGAGGTTGATCGCAACTTCGGGTTTACTGGGTACTCTGGTACGAACTGAGAGGTTCTTGAGTGAGCAAGTAACTAAAAAGCTACACGAGTTGCTTCTGAAGCTGATTGGTGAGCCAGTATTCAAGTACGAGTTCGGGAAAACAATTGTAAACTATTATCCAGTTTTCGCACAAGAAGCAATCAAGGCTGGCCAGGATTCTGTTTTAAGGAAATATCCTCTACTATCTTCTTTCTCTGTGCAAATTCTTACTGTGCCAACTCTGACCATGCGTCTTGTCAAGGAAGTAAACCTACTAGAAGTGCTCTTAGAATGTGTAGTGGACATTCTACGTTATTGCTCAGGAGATGATGGACTATTGCAGGTGATTTTACAAAAATATATTTTTTCTGCTCATGCTCAATTGTTACTATAACATCATATTCAGAAGTGAATGAGTTAATGAACTGTTGTTCTTCATTCATTCTACCTTTCTTGTCGCATAATGCAGTATATAGTATGATTTTAGGTTTCTTCCAGAATTGATTGCTGTTACTTTAGATAAGGAATCCCTGTGATCTCCAAGAGCCTGTGTCATTACAAATTACCTTAACAAAAGGATTATGAATCTAGTTCACTTTTGGACTATTTTTCATTAATTACATTGTTCGTCGTGACGTCGGCCTATCTTGTTTTCCATTTAATGCTTATCTTGTTTTCCATTTAAAGCTTATGAATCTATTTTTCATCAGTTGGTGAAGACAATGAATGGATTCTTCTTTCTTTCTTTCATTAAATATTAATGATTGTTAAAATTGTGTTGTACTTTTTCAAGACAGAAATTGTTTCTAATCAGTTTTGGGGAGTAATATGATGGATGAAATAAGAAAGTTGGCCCTATTCTGCTGCAATACATAGATGTTTGTGCTCCATCGCGTTTTTCTATACTTCAATGGTGTATGACCCAATTGCATATGGTTGGAATAAAGATGTTTAAGTTGCTTCAATGGAAACATGTTTATTCAAACTTATTATCTATATGTTAGATGTGGATAAGTGTTGCAAGTCGTAATAACTTAAGTAACGTTTTCCTCAGGAAGATGGTATTTGCCGTTCCATCATTCTTGATGTGTATCTTTATCTAATCTTATTACGTATATCTCTACGTTATAGTCACTTCCCCTCTTTTCTGCATCATGCTTTAAAAATTGTTTTTTGTTTGTCTATTTGCAGATCAACAGCTGGAGTAATTTGTTTGATACTTCTATGCGTTTGCTTGAAGATGTCAAATTTGTTCTAAGCCATCCAGAAGTAGCCGAGTACTTGAGAAATGAACAGCAGCACATTTACAGTGCTTGGTTAAGCATCTTGTCTTGTGTTCAAGGCATGAATCCGCAAAAGCGAGAAACAAGCATCCATGTAGAGGAGGAAAATGAAAATGTTCATTTGCCCTTCTATTTATGCAACTCAATTTTCAATATCAATTCTCTCTTGGTGGCTTGTGCATTTTCTGTTACTGGTGTGGAAGAAGCAGGTAATTATCACCCTTCTGAATCATGTGAACAAAATTTAGTGAATGAGCATGATCACATACGTGCTGAAGTGGGAAGTATGTCCCAAGAAAGTTCTGCCTGCAGTTATTCAGAATCTAGTGATTTGGAGGCTATCTTAAGGGGCTCTAAAATTAATCCTGATGGTGATGCGCATCTTTTAGTGCCGGCCTATATTTCACTGGCGTTTGAATGTTTGAAGGCTATTGATAGATGGCTTGTCGCATATAATGCCTCAAATGTCCCTCCTGGTGACAGTGATCATTCTAATAGTAACTTTTCATCCTTCAAGAAAGCACTATCCAAGGTACGGAAAGGGAAATATCCCATTGGGTTGTCCAATAAGCATAGGAGTACTAGGCATCAAGTTTTACCCTCTGGCAAGCTAGATCTTCAGTCAATGGATATATATAATATGGACACTGATAGTTGCCACAACCTTGTTGATGGGGACATCGCAATGGGAGAAGATTCTGCTGTAACATCAGAGTGCTTTGAGATTTTGAGTTGTCCGGATTGGAGAAGTATAAACTATGATGTTAGTTCATCGCAAATATCAATGCACATACCTTTTCATGGTTTACTGTCTTCTATATTGAAAGAGGCTCTGAGGAAATATTATGCTGAATCTGTAGTGCAGCATCCTGTTGTCGTTACCTGTGAAGAGTCCCTCACTTCATTTAAACGATTTTTTGGAACGATATTAAGAGGTTGTCAGCCTAATGGGTTTTCCTCTTTTATGATGGAGCATCCTCTGCAAATCAGAGTATTTTGTGCTCAAGTTCGTGCTGGGATGTGGAGGAGGAATGGAGATGCTGCTACAGTATCCCTCGATATGTATCGTTCTGTACAGTGGTGAGTGATCAATTTTTGAATGTGACCTGTGCCAAAAGCTTTTTAGTTCTGTCTCTGTATATATTAATTCTGATTTCTTCATGTAAAGACATTTTGTGACAGGTTTGCCTCACCTAGTACAGAATTTTTTTTATCCCGTGTAGGTGTGCAAACACGTTGGAGCTTGATCTGTTCTTGCTACAAATCTGTGCTGCATTTGCTCCACCTGATCTTTATGCAAGGAGAATTCTGGACCGCTTTGGACTCCTCAATTACCTCTCTTTGGATCTACAGTATTCTAGTGAGTAGGTGTTCTTGTATGTTCTCTAGTTGGCTTTGTTTCTAATATTTTCTTGGAGTACCCTCTTTTGTTATCCTCTGGATTCAATTACACCATTTTGTTCATTGGAAAATGGTATGATGCAATGCATTGCCGAATGAGGTCTTGAATCATTGATGTGTTAGCTGTAGTTGTCCATAGTGACAAAGCTGCAGACGGATTTTGGTAACTACCTCGTGCTAGGGATAATACTCTTGTAACAAGAAAAACACATTATGTTTGAAGAGTGGGTACTTCCTAGTATTGTAAACACGAAGATGTTTCATATTTTAAAATTAAATGCTTTGAAAGTTTGAAGAAAAGAAGATACGTGCTCAAACTTATGGATTGAAGTTAACCAGAAAATCTGAATGATTATATATGTATATGTTAATGAGATTGCTTCTTTTAAGTTACCTTTCTTTTTGTCTCTTGAACTATTTCCAGAAGATTCACTCGTTTCTTGAATTGTTCAGGTTTGAACCAGTTTTGGTGCAAGAAATGCTTGCTTTAATCATTCAGATTGTTAAAGAAAGACGATATTGTGGATCTACTGCATCTGAGAATTTACGGAGAGAGCTTGTTTGTAAGCTTGCAACTGGAGATGCTACGCGTAGTCAGTTACAGAAGTCATTACCTCGAGATCTGTCTAAACTTAATATGCAGGATGACTTGGATTGCGTGGCTCAGTATTCCAACCCATCAGGGATGAAACAGGTCTTTGCTCCTGACTGATATTTTATTTTTGAAAAGGCTCATTATGCTTTTGATTGATATACAGGCTAGATAAACCTACTTCTAACTCTTGCAACAGGGAAGATATTCTTTGCGAGTGTCATTTTGGAAAGAGCTTGATTTATATCACGCACGTTGGAGTCCAAGGGATTTGCAAGTTGCTGAGGAGAAATACCTGCAGTTCTGTGGTGTCTCTGCAATGACCTCCCAGCTGCCTAAGTGGACTAAAATTTATCAACCACTGGTTGGAATATGTAGGATCGCCACTTGTAAGACAGTGGTTGAAATTATTCGTGCTGTCCTCTTTTATGCAGTTAGTGATAAAGCTTCTCAATCCCGTGCTCCTGATGGGGTTCTGATTCCTGCTTTGCATTTGCTATCACTGGGATTAGACATTTGTACTCTGCAATCTGGTCTGTCATTTGAGGATAGGGATCATATTCCATTGCTTGCTTTTGCTAGTGAAGAAATTAGCATTGGGACTCTGAGTGCATCCGATCGCTGTAGTTTGTTGTCGCTGCTTGCGTCGTTGTTGAGGAAGAATAAGAATGAGAATATTAGCCTTTCGGAACTTGGCAACTTCAAACTGTCTTCACTTGTTGAAAGTTTGTTGAAGAAGTTTGCTACGTTACACTCCGGTTGCAAGAGTAAATTACAAGAACTTGCTCCAGATGTCTTCAAACGTTTGTTCCAATCATTGCAGGACGATGAGGCAAGCATCTTATCTTTAGCCTCAGATGCAGAGACTCGCAAGGAAAAAGCTCGCCAAAGACAGGCTGCTGTCCTGGTAAGATGTCGTACATTTCTCGAAGGCAGTATGTTTTTCTGATGGCATGTGTGAGAACACATGCAAAGACATTTTGGACTCTGTTGTAGATTCTCACCGCATAGAATCATTTGGTCTCTTTTCTGTTCTATTTCCCCTGTTAATTGGATGAAACAATATGCAGGCAAAGATGAGAGCAGCTCAGTCAAAATTTTTGGAGAATGTCAAAGCAGAAATTGAGGTAGATGACTCAAAAGCTGGAAGGGAGGAACAAACAGGAGAAGTGTCTGTGGAATCTAATGAAGTCTGCTCTCTTTGCCATGATTCTAGTTCCAAAACTCCCGTATCTTTCCTTGTTCTTCTTCAGGTATTTCTTTTTGGAAAACTTATTTCAGCAAGAATTGAGAGGAACTACACCTCTCCCTTATCTGTAACTACTTTCTACACAAATTGTCATTTAGTTTGTACAGTTGCTACTTGCTACGTCATACTTCAAAAAGATTATTAGAAAATAAGTGACTGTATCTTTTTATTAAGAGAAAGGAATCATAAGATCCATCCACACGCATACACCGGTCAGAATTTTTTCTAAAATGCGCGAGATCAACTAGCAAGGCATTCAATGATTTCAGTGTTTTACATAGATCAACCGAATCTATTTTAAAACTTGATTTAAAATGTAAAAGTTCTGGATCCAAAGACATGTAGAACCAAATTAATCAGCCACCCAATTCCTCTTCCAACATGAATTACATGAAATTTTGCAAATTTGTTAGTCCTTTGGTATTGTGAAGTGAAAATTTTCTGCATGTTTTTACCAAGGACAAATAAATCTGATTTTTCTGGTCTTGCTTTTTCTCTACTTTCATTGAAACAAGAAATCTAGGCTCCTCAGCTTTGTTGACAGAGGTCCACCTACATGGGATCAAGATTGGCAGTCTGACAAAGAAAAGGTCCATGAAACTGGTGATACAATAGAATCATCTGAAAGTAATGAAATGGAGTCCTCCAAGGGTGCCGTACCTTTGTCTGAGTTGAAGAAGGAGTCCTTGCAGGCAGTACCTTTGTTTGAGTTGAACCAGCTAGTTAAAGATGCAATAAATGAGTTCTCTCGTGAAGGGTGTCCTGCTGAAGTTCAAGCTTTTGCAGATTATCTGAAGCGGCAGTTTGCTAATGTGAGGACTGCTTCAGTCCATGATCACCCTAGGGAGAGAATGTCATATCCCCTTAAATCATTGGAGCAAGACATGTGCTCATCAATTCAGAAGAAAATGATCACTTTTGCTGCTTCTGGTTCTGTTTACATGGACGATGCTAGCATAGAGTCTTCTGAAGTGGGATTGCAGAAATATGCATACACAGATAATATTTTGCTTGGAAAATATTTGGCTTCTCTGAAGAAAGAATCTTCAGAAATCTCGTCTGCTGCAAGTGAAGGTCTCCTCAATAAGCCTGCTGTGAAGGTTTCATCATATGATGGATTTGGTCCAACTAGCTGTGATGGAATTCATCTTTCTTCCTGCGGACATGCAGTGCACCAAAGATGTCTTGATAGATACTTGTCATCTCTAGTTGAAAGGTATCATAGGGCTGGTCATGATTGGGGGTGCAATGTTTTCTACTCTTTTTTTCCTAATTACTTGCATTGCTGAAGTAAATGTCTCACAGTTCAGATACATAATTTTATTTTCTGACTACTGATTTCTTATTTGATTCTCTTTCAAGCTAGTTTTACTGGTATATTATTTTGTTATTAAACAGTTATCTATTCTCGCAGTTCATTTTAATGTACTAGTAATCTGTCATTTCAAAACAGTGTTTATTTATTGCTTCAGTGTTGATGTTTCAACCACATGGCTTTAGGTAACTCGAGAGTTGTACCGGTGTTTGATCATCGTCCTTCTTGATGGTCAGAATATATATAATTTACAACTTTTTGTGATAGGTTTGTAGGATGGAGGGTATCTATATTTGACACGGATTATAATTAGGGGGGAATGAATTTGCGTGTTCTCTTTAGCTTTATGTTATGTAAAATGAATATGTGGTGATAAACTGCTGATGTCTCCTAGCATATAATATACATCTGGTTTGTAAAGTTTGGCTTCTATTTTTTTTATGCACATGCAATATCCATCCTTAGCTTTTATGTGCAGTTCCGATTTCTAGGTTTATTCCTTAACTATGTCTTTTTTATAAATTTATATGCAGACACAACAGAAGAATGATTTTTGAAGGAGGGCACATCGTTGATCCAGATCAGGTGCTTATAGTATAATCTTAATTTTGTAGGTTCTTTTTATGAGGAAAATTAAACATTGTCCTTTTTCCGTTAGGGAGAGTTCCTTTGTCCTGTGTGCCGCCGCTTGGTGAATTCAGTGCTGCCAGCAGACCCTAGGGACAATAAATCCCAGCAGCCTGTGGATGCAAACAGGGGTTCAACGAGCCCTTCTCATTCTTTGGTGCCAAATAGTCAAGAAGCTATGTTTTCTTTTCAACATGCATTACATTTGCTGAAAAGTGCAGCTTCATCTGTTTCAAGGGGAGACGTTTTAAAAGCTTCAGCTATGCCTAGTCATGTAATGCCAGATCTTGGACCTTTCTTCAAAGTACTTTGTGGAATGTATTTTCCAGCAAATAAGGATGCATTCCTCAGGGAAGGAAGAGTGAGCCCCTCCCTTGTTATGTGGGATACACTCAAGTATTCCCTTGTTTCAACAGAAATTGCTGCTCGTCACATGACCGGAACGAATTTAACCTCTGGTAGTAGTTCTTTGGACACTGAGCTCAATTCATCTGGTGGATTTATACTCTCCTTGATGCTCAGGCTTATCCAGAGTACTAGGAGCAGCAGTTCGGCTGATGTGTTCCTGAGATTCAGAAGCATTATGCGTTTCGCGGCATCAATTTGTTGCGGTTCTACACTTGATGAATCCTTTGAGCACTCATTGAGACAAGAAGGTGACATTCAACTCTTGTGAGGTTCACTCTTTAAATTTTCTTCCCTGTGTTACTGTTTGATAACTTATGCTTTCTTTGTTATTGTTTAATAACTTATGCTTTCTGATATAATCAAATGTATAGGTGTATGATTTGTTCATTTAGAGGTTTTTGATCTTTCTAGATATGTATATAAATATCATGGGTTAGCAGTTGGATGGGCGTTGAGTGAACTATGCTAAAATTCATATTTTGCTAATTAAGTTGGCACTATTATCAACCTTGTGAGTTCTCCCTACTCTTGAGGAACACTACAGGGTGTTCTTTTATTAGTATTTCCCTTTTCAAGGCTCTCAACCTGTCTATGATTATATATCCATTAAATGATGTAGTTATGCTCATATTCATTTGGAGGGGGGTGGCTGTATTGCTTGTGACATTTCAAAATTGACCACGTGATATCGAGAGAAATGGAAGGATATTTTGTATTTTTTCTATACATAATTAGGGTATAATACAAGCGAGTTAGTGAGAGAGACAACCTAGGGAAGAAGAGAATTGGTAACTCCCCTCAAGTTGGGATTGTAGAGGTCTTCCATTCCGATCATGGAAATGAGTTCACTATTCCCAGCTTGGAAATGAGTTCATTGAAGCGATTGTTGTGTAGAGCTCTAGTAAGAAGATTTGCAAGTTGATATTGAGTTGAAATATGTGATATAGTGATAAGACCAGCCTCAGTTTTCTTCTTGATGAAGTGCTTGTCAACTTCGACATGTTTTATTATAGGGAAATTCCGGATGGTACCCTCGTGGTTTGGGGTATTCCGGATTTTGCCCACCAGTTTTTTCAAGTTCGGATGATACCCTTAAGTTTATGTTGTTTTCCGGATTTTGCCCAAATTCATTACACTTTGTTAAATTCCATAAAAAAAATACAAAAGAAAATAAACTAAAATTAAAAAACAACTTAAAATAGAAAGAAAAAATTTATTTATTTTAAAAATAAATTAAAACAGTAACTTTTTTAAAAAAGAATATATATTATATTAATTTAAAAATAAATTAGTTAGATAATTTTAAAAAAATTAAAAAAATCAGTGTTTTATTTTATTTTAAAAATAAATAAATTGGGTTAGCATTTTTTAACAAAATCTAAAAACATAAGTTTTACACTTTATTTCAAAAAAAATAAAATAAGGATTTTTGTAAAATTTTTAAAAAATCACTGTTTTTATTTATTATTAAATTAAATAAATCAGTTTTTTAATTTTTTTTTATTTTTTAATATTACTTTATTTTCTTTCTTTTAGTTTTGAGAAATAAATAAAATAGAAAAATTATTTATTTATTTTAATAATAAATTAAAACAGTACTTTTTTTTATTTTTTAAAAGAGTCCTTAGTTTATTTATTTTTTTGAAAAAATTATAAACTTATGTTATTATATTTTGTTATAAATATGCTAATTTAATTATTTATTTTTAAAATAAATAAAACACTGATTTTTGAATTTTTTAAAATTTATCTAATTTATTTATTTTTAAATTAATATAATATATATTTTTTAAAAAAAAGTTACTGTTTTACTTTATTATTAAAATAAATAAATTATTCTTTCTATTTTAAGTTATTTTTTAATTTTAGTTTATTTTCTTTTGTATGTTTTTAATGAAATTTTAAAAAGTGTAATGAATTTGGGCAAAATCCGGAAAACAACATAAACTTAAGGGTACCATCCGAACTTGAAAAAACTGGTGGGCAAAATCCGGAATACCCCAAACCACGAGGGTACCATCCGGAATTTCCCTTTATTATATGATGTAAGATAGGATTATGGGCAAGGTTAGAATGTAGATTTATTATCACAATGTGGACTCATAGAACTTTCCCACTTAACATTCATAGCTCACAAATCCCCCTTAACATTCATATCATTGAGTTGATACTGAGTTGAAATATGTTATATAGTGATAAGACCAACCTCAGTTTTCTCCTTGATGAAGTGCCTGCTAACTTCAACCGACATATTTTGTTCTATCATATAAAACAAGATTATGGGCAAGTTTGATTGCAAATTTATTATCACAATGTAGACTAATAGAACCTTTCCACTTAACATTCATATCGTTAAGGATGGTTGTGAGCCAAAATAGTTCACAAATCCCATGGGCAAAACCTTATACTCAAATTCTGCACTAGATCTTCCAACATCACCTTGTTTCTTACACCACTCTTCCCAACTTCCTTAGCAAATCTGTAATATACTTTCACTTAGATATGAAAATACCTTCATGGTAATGAGCCACTTCGATGCCAAGGAGTGTTGGAGTCTTCCCAATTCCTTATTTTCAAATTCCATAGATACGGTATGCTTCAGCCTTTGTTGTTTTTGAACATTATTACCAAAAACAATGATATCATCAACATAAACTAACAAAATAGTTACTCCCCATATGGTAGAGTGTCGCACAAATAAAGTGTGATCACCCTCACTTTATGAATATCAAATTGACTTCATAACACTAGTAAATCGTCCAAACCACGCCCTTAGAGATTGTTTAAGGCCATGAAGGGCATTATGTAATTTGCACACTTGATTGGAAAAAGATGAAGAAAAACCGGGAGGAATATCCATATAGATAACGTCCTCCAAGTAGTCGTTAATAAATGCATTCTTTAACGTCAAATTGAAGTAAATTCCAGTTCCATCTTCAAACCGCAACCAAGGACAAGAAAAGTGAACGGTATTCATTTTAGCAACCGGGGCATTATTGAAGAGTTGTCCTCCTGTAGTACACTTGCAAAGGCACCTATCTAGTTGGAATATTTGTGGTGTTATTAGAATCAAGTAGAGTAGGATTTGAGGCAATCTGTGAGCTGGTATGGGGGTAATATCGGGTGTCATACAATTATCTTGAGATACATCACAACTGTTGGATGGACATGCAATAGGATCGATTCTTAATGAAGGTGACATCTGCACCGATGAAGATCTTCTTAGAAGAGGATGATAACACTTGTACCTATTTTTAGTTGGAGAATAGCCAATAAAAACACACTTTTGAGCCCTTGCATCAAGTTTTCCACACAAAGGATATGAGTATGGGCAAAAACAACACATCCAAAAACTTTAGGAGTAAGATTAGGAATGAGAGAAAGACGGGAAAAAATGTTGCAAACTTTGGGGAGGACTCACATTATTCAGGACCTTAGAAGGGATGTAGTTTATCACATTGACAGTTGTGATAACAGATTCACCCTGAAAAGAATTAGGGACTTTGGTGGAGAAAAAGGGCACAAGTGACATTAAGTAAATGTCCATTATTCTATTCGGCTACACCATTTTGTTGTGGTCTAGACACATGAAGATTCATGTATGATACCTTAGGAAGAGAAGAAAGAACCAAGAGATTGGTTGAAGTATCTCTTGCATTGTCGGTTCTAAATTTTTGAACATGAGTGTGGAATTTCGTATGGACCATGGAGACAAAATTTGGAATAATAGCGCTGACTTCAGATTTGTTTTTTAGGAGGACAAGCCACATAACGTCAGTGCAATAATCAATTAATGATAAAAACCAACGAGCACCATTAATATTTTCTATAGATGATGGTCGCCTAATAGCACTATGAATCAATTGATAAGGAAATTGACACCTTTGATTGGTGGGAGGAAAAACACCATGAAGAGTGCATGACTCTTACACTAATTTCACATTGAAAATTTGAGAATTTTAAACCCTTGAAATGAGAATTGTTTTAAAACTGTAAAAAAATGGTCGCCTAAATGATTATGATGTAACCAAATAATGGATGGATTTGTGGTGCTTAACATGGTTGCAACGGAAGGAGGGTTGGAACGGAGTTGAGCACGTGTGTCCAGATAGAACAATCCATCACGTTCATTAGCATGCCCAATCATGTTCCCCGAATCCTGTTCTTGAATAACACCAATAGGAGAAAATAGAATATGATAATTAAGGTCTTTGATCAATTGGGGAATTGACAACAAGTTGGCAGATAATGTAGGCCCATAAAAAAACATTTGACAGTAGTAGATAGATTTACACTCCCTTGCTAAATAATAGATGTAGAAGAGCCATTGGTGGTTAGGAGACTGTTTTTGGAGGTGCAAGGAGAATAAATATGAAAAAGGGTGTAAAATGGTATTATTTGTAATACCTGAAGGATCCAACAATGAGATTTGGAATTATACGGCTTGGATGGAAACAAAGAATGAAAACATTACGTGAGGGTTGTAAAGAGTTGATGAAAGGCTTACCTATATATTTCTTAAGGGAACGAAGAAGACCTTGCAACCTAGAAATGTTGGCTGACTGAGGGAAAAAGCATAAAAAGTAGTTGCACCAGAAGATTCCGTGAGATTTGCTTGCGGATGAGGGTGTTCTTTGTCTCCCCACTCACGGTTGAGAGGTTTTTCATGTAGCTTCTAACATCTTTCCTTTGTGTGGCGAGGTTTATTGCAGTGAGTACACCAAAGGGCATAACCATTGCCTTTCTTTTCAACTTGGGCAGCAAGAGCTATAATTTAGGTAGGTTTGGATGAAAGCATGACACTACGCCTACTTTCTTCAGCCCTCATTGTAGAAATGATTTCTTCAGGTGATGGTAGTTCGTTGTGCCCTAGTACTTGAATCCTGGTCGGATCAAAGTCGGAACTAAGACCGGTCAAGAAGACATGTGAGTTGTGTTTCTCAACTGATTGCTTGAGAATAAAAACATTATCCTTGCGCTTCATCTCAAGGGTGTGATATTGGTCAAGTTCTTGCCAAATACTTTGCATAATATTAGCGTATTCAGCAATAGATTTTTCTCCCTGTTGGGTGTAGTATACTCTAACTGTGAGATCAAAAGTTATAGCTTCATCCTTGGCTTTAGAGTAGTATTTGCAGATGAACTCCCATATTTCCTTGGCTGTATGAAGGAACATACAATTGATGCTTATGGAGAAATCCATTGAATCCCAAAGCCACGAAATTATCATTGAATCCGCAGAATCATCCGTTGGGTTGGTAGATGTGAGCTTATGAAATTTCCCTTTACCCTTGAGATAAGTTTTGGCAACTTGAGACCAAGTGGTAAAAAAAATTTCCTATGAACTTGTAAGTCGGTTAAATGTTGATCAAATCTGTTTTCTGAGTTTTGGTGAGATCAACCACGGGGAAAGATAAATTGAGGCCGAGAAAGAGTAGCAATGAAGGCTACAACAGAAAAACAGAGATCAATTATGCTCTGATACCATGAGAGAAATGGATGAAAATTCTGTATTTCCTTGATGGAGAATTAGGGCATATATACAAGACCAATGATAATAATTACAGCATGTCTACACAACTTACAATGATTAATAATAATAATAATAATAATAGTAATAATAATAATAATAATAATAATAATGATAATAATAATAATGATAATAATAATAATAATAATAATAATAATAATGATGATGATGATGATGATGATAATAATAACAAGATAATATTTTATTTGACGTATATTGCTCGGCTGTTGTTGTCTGAAAGTGTTTTTACGGTTCATTTCTATAGATCTCACTTTTATGATATTTTGCAGGTACAATTATGCATCTGATGAAACATATGGATGCAGATCTTTCTTTTCCCGACACTCAATTTTGGAATCGAGTTTCTGATCCTGTCATTTCTCGAGATTCTTTTTCAACGTTGATGTGGATTATTTTCTGTCTTCCAAGTCAATTTATGTTGCAAAAGGAGTCTTTGTACTCCCTTGTGCATATGTTCTATTTTGTGACCATTACTCAGGTGGGACACATAGCTTTATTTCCCTGTTACTGTTAGCGTTTGGAATTTACCTATAGGCTTACATTACTTGCATTTTTACACAGGGTGTAATTTCTTATTGTGTTAAGAATGGGAGAAAGATGGCAGACTTGAGTTCTGGTGATTGCCTGGTCACTGATATAGCTAAATTAGTAGCAGAGTCTGGCATTGCACAGAAGTACTTTGTTTGCAACTATATTGATCCATCTTGCAGTGTTAAGGATTATGTTGGTTTGCTTAGTTTGCCCTTTCTACGAAGATGTGTCTTGCTGTGCAAACTTTTGAAAAATTCTACATCAGCACAATCTCTGGGTGGTGATTGTAGCTATGGAACACCATCTAATGTTGTTCCTGGCTTGGATACTAGTAGCTTTGAGGATGATCTTGATGAAGTCAGCAAGCTGAAAACCTTTTTCGGAATTCCTCCCCTAGATGAAGTTTTAGGCGACGAGCAATTACGTACGCTAATACCAAAATGGATCCATCATTTCCATGTCAAGTTTCAAGGCTGCAATAGTCAGTCTGTACTGTACTTGACCCCTGCAGCACCATTTCAATTGATGCGTTTACCTTTTCTTTATCAGGATCTCCTTCAGAGGTTTGTTTCATAACTATTAATTTGCGTCACACTTGAAAGTAATTGTGAGATTTTCTTTGTTACTAATTTGACTAGTTTGAACTTTGTTCAGGTATATAAAACCTCAATGCCCTAACTGCAAGGCCGTCATACCTGAACCTGCATTGTGTCTTTTATGTGGTAGATTGTGTTCTCCAAGCTGGAAGTGCTGCTGCAGGTTTATATGAATCTGTTTTCTGGAAAAGCTTCTTTGAATTTTTCTTTGTCAAATTCCTCCCAGTGTGCTGCTTTTGACATTCATATTTTTGTTTCTTGTTCAGAGAAAGTGGATGTGAGTCACATGCAGCGACCTGTGGTGCTGGGACGGGAGTATTCCTCTTGGTCAAGGTATATTCATGTTTCTTATTTGTGTAGGTCCCGAGTAGCAACTGCCATTTTATGCCCCCATCTGACTTGTCTCTTCAATAACCCCCTCCCCCAAATTCCCCAAAATAGAACACTGCCATTTTGCTGCAGAGAAATGCACGGCGAGCTCTCTGGCCGTCTCCCTATCTTGACGCCTTTGGTGAAGAGGTAATTTAATCGAGAACGTACCCCTCTATATTTAGTATTTGTTGTGTGCGAGAACATTTCTGTGTGTTAAGCAAAGGGTAATACACAGTTGACTGTGGTGCTAAAACCAGTATCCAAGGCTTGACACTATCATATGCACCACATGCTGCTTCTACCAAATAAAAAGAATTGTAAATGATTGGTTAAAAAACTGTCACTTAATGCTTCTCTTCAGTCTTCACAATATGGAAGTTTTTGCTAAACACTAGTTGAAGATGCTCTGGTCATACACAAGCTCTTATAAATCTGCATGACAAATATTTATTTACTCGAGGACGGAATGCTGTAATAGAATGGTTTGGGCTCTCTCTGTTCGGAACCCTTTATCTTTGTTGCTTTATTTGGCAGGACACTGACATGCGTAGGGGAAAGCCACTTTACCTGAACGAAGACCGATACTCTGGTCTAAACTACATGGTGAGAGAAGTCGATTGTTGCGTATTTAACAAATATGGTTTTATTCGTATTTTGTTTGTCATTATTTTAAATTTCACAGGTGGCTTCCCATGGGCCGGATCGAAGTTCCAAGGTCCTCCGTCACACAACCACCACCGCATTCTTCATAGCATAGGTCATGAAGAATGCCAGTTTCCAAGTATCTCTGCATACTATACACAGTACACCAATCCCGTGTGAATATATTGCATAGACATTAGATGCTGCTTCGATCATGGAGTCTCAAACAACACCAAAGGATAACGTATAACCAATTGTGTGAGGTAAGCCGCATCATTGGTTTGTGTCTTGTTAAGTAATCATTCTATATTATTATGCATGCTTAAGATTGTTGGCACTTGGGTAGAACAAGGTGTTGGCATAAGAGGACGTGAGGGAGTATGTCAAGTGATGAAATTGTGACGGCGGTGTCGTATTTGATATCACAAAATGTGGAAAACGCGGTGAACATCTATTCAGGTGAAGCTGTTACACATGGCGGGGTTAATATGTTCATATATCATGTTCATATATCATCTGTTCACCGGACCCTTGTACTTTAAGTTGTTTTCATATATAGGGTAAGTTTTCTTTTCGTTGTTGTGGGATGCCTCATTTTCAAATTACAAGGACTGTAACAATTAGAATTGCTTTTTCTCAATTGTTTTGGTGCGGAGGAGTACAAGTGAATTATTTTATAGCATCACATCTTTCAAATAGTTTTACAATCTTGTTTTTTCTAGCAATATTTTATAGAGATCAGCATGCCAGTTAGCCGGTGAATCTGCAAAGTTTTAGAATTGTTTCTTTACCCCCTTGATGCGTTTTGACCTTGGCGAGCCAAAACCCTGTGACCCGACCATGTCATGTCAACGTTTGTTTAGTTTGGATGATCTATAATTTTTTCCCTATCTAATTTTCTCATAAGATAGCGTTTAGTGAGATTAGCCTCAAATCCTAAAATGGTTAGGTTGGCTTATCATCCTTATAAATAAGTGATACGGGATAAGTCAATAAGAACCAAAAAGATGTGATTTTGATATGAAGATGTTGGATCCAAGTAGGAATGGTGGATGAGGGGACAAGTACAAAGGAATAGGATTGGGAGGTGATGTTGGGTAGATAGGTCAAGTGTCTTGAAACCGCGCATAGATCAAAGTCCAAGACAAAAGTTAAGAAACATTCCCTTGTACAACCTAACACGATCAAGGAACAAGAGAACACTAGAAGAGGGTTACAACTTAACACAATCAAGGAACAAGAGGACACTGGAAGAGGGTTTGTGAAAGTTTGGTAACACCAAATTCTCAATGAATTGACACTCAGGAACAAACTAAGCAAACTAGATTGAGAAGATTACCTTTCTCTCAATCTCCCTCAAGTATGTAAGTGTAGAAGCAATACTTTACAAGACGTCATATCTTAATTTTTGTGTATGATCAAGCTGCTGAAAATCAAATTGTTCATGTCCTAACGTAGGCTAATTTAGGACTGGAAATTATTAAAAGAAGCTAACTTAAAAATGGGATTGGAAAAACATTAAAAAGCCCAATAGAAAGTAATAACCTAATAGTTTAAATAATGTTATTCGGGTAAAATAAAAAATATAATTCAAGGCTGGAAAATAGCCTTATCACATTAGACCTGTTCATATCCGGGTTCGGGCTGGGCATTATCTTGAAAAAGCCCGTTTAGCCGAATCCAGATGACGGGCTTGTCGTGGCCGCCGTACCCGTCCAGCCGGGCTGCCCGCCGGGTACCCGTTTATAAAAAAAATTTAAAAAATCATCTAACTTGTTCAAAAGAATCATACCTCTACAAACCAATCTACAATATTCATTTCTTTCAATTTCGTAATCAACAATACACAAAAAGACGGAACTATGCAAACCAATCTCTATAGTAAACGTTTTCTTTCAATTTCATATCCAACAATACACAAAAAATACACAGTATATAACCTTCAATTAGGGGTGAAACAAATGGAGGTACTACGGAAATGAAGAAGAACAACAAAGAGGAATACAAATTGAAGACTTCAAAGACACATCTAGAAGAATCTTCAAGACATCCAAAATAATAAAACCTACCAAAAGACGGAAGAAGACGGAACCGGTGGCAAAGACAAATCCAGAAGATGGAGCAACCGAGCAAGGCAGATTGTCGAATAGGAGACTGGTTGAAGACGTCAATGACGGTCCAAGTTTAGAGGTCGAAGACGGTCAAAGAGGAGACCGATTGAAGACGACAGCAGGGACAGGGTTCACATTCAGATGGGGTCGGGGACGACGGGGAGAGATTGAGAGAACGATTGAGAGAGAGAGAATTACGAGAGGGAAGTTAGAGAATAGAAAAATGGGATGGGTATTGTGTAGCGGTTGTAGTAGTAACGCAGGGTAGGGTTAGGGTTTAGTTCACAGTGTTATAAAAATTTATTTTAATTTTAATATTTTTCGGACCCGGGCCGGGCCTAGCGGGCCGACTAGGCCTAATGCCTTGTTCTCACCAAACCCGGCTGCACATCCGGGCTGGGCCTAGAGGCCCGGTCGAACTTGCCACATTGATCGTACCCGCCCGTTTTTGCAGGCAGGCCGCCCGGATCTGAACATGTCTAATCCACATGCATGCATGCCTTCTTTGGACGTCCCATGTGTGACCATATGTGTTGAGATTGACTGGATCAATTCGACTTAAATCTTTGGATAATTTTACCCTTGATGCCTTCACTCTTATAGAGATGATTTTTCTTTCTTTTTTTTTTTTCACTGAAAATGAATCATCTTGATTCTCCTTCTCCTTGGTGTGAACTTCATTTATTTACGTCTCCTTGGAGGAACATAATTTCTAGTCTAGTTTGCATCAAACAACTCAACCACATCCATAAGGTCACAAGATCAAGCACTATCGTCTTACCTTTAAAGGCGAGGTGGTAACGGTTGGTCTTACTTTTATCAGTAGTATCTTTATCATATTGCCAAAGGCGTTCTAATAAGAGATGGCATGAGTGAATGAGGACTAAATTATATAAGACTTCATCTTGATAGGTCCATAAGGTAAAGGTAATTGAAACTAACTTGTTAACCTTCACTTTTCACACCTGTTCATCCAAGTCAACTTATAAGACATGGGTGTTGAACCATAGGAAGGTGTAGATTATGAATTGTCTTAGTGCTAGCTACATTGGTACAACTTCATCCATTAATAATCATATTACCCACTTTATCCTTCACCTTGCTTGTAGTGTGAAACAAGCTCTCTATTTGGTTATCCTCACAAGGTTGTGCAAGACTCTTCTAACAATTATACATTCACCTTGTTCACCCTTAGTAAGGTCATTATCATCCTCGTGCTCTTGACCTTATAAATGGGTTATCATGAGTAGTAGGGGCTGCCGCGTAATCTCCTCTCCAAGCACTCGGTCATCTTCTTTATTGGTTCTTTGCATTCAATATCATCTCCACTCGAGGTGTAGTAGTTGTGTAATAGACTTAAAGGGATACAAATATATATCATTAGCAAATTTAGAGTTAAGTGAAGATACCTAGCCATGATTGCCTCTTCGTGGAACTTGTCTTAGGTTCTCTAAGTTTGGCGAAGGAAGGTACAAATATAGCTCTAAGTAATGCCTTCAGGCGATCCCAAGTACCTACATTGGGTCCATAGTTTTTTGTCTCTCTTTCACCGGGTTATTCCACCAAATCAAAGCATATTCAATAGATTCAAGGTTTTGTGTATTGTACCTTTTTAGAGAGTATGTCATTCTTTTATCCCGGCCTTGTCGGGGGTGTCTTCCTCTTATAGATCGGATGGATTGACATTCCCAATCTTCCTCTAACTCCTCTTCCTCTCCCGATTAGCCTACTTTTGCTTAATGTTTGTTATATCTAGGTATAAAATATAGAACTTGGTAGTTTCTAAAACCTCACTCCTGCAAGTATTACGAGGTTTAGTCGTTCTGATTACAAAGGACTATTTATGAATTGATTATCACTAAAATTTGGCAAAAATGCTATAAATAGCACGATCTTTGAAAATGGCGGGAAAAACCTAAATTTCAGAGGATTGTTGCAATTTTTAACACCGAAATTTTTTTTCGGCAAAATTGTGATGACATGTCAAGGGAGACTATTACTTGAAAAAATTTTATATAAAAAAATCTAAATAGAGCTTGTTTGACAATATACTGAATTAAAAACAACCCTTATCGTGTTACTAAACCAAAATTTATCCCTCTTTTTTCTGTTGATCGAAATAACCCTAGCTCTTATTCATCTCCTCTCCCGATTAATCGATTGGTATTCCATGTGTGATGTTGTTGTTCTTAGTGCATGATCATTGTAATTTTGTTGCTTCACTCTACTAGGTAAGGCAATTTACATAGATAATTTGCTTTTTTTTTGTGTAGTCACTACTTTTTTTGTCTTCTTCAAGTGTTGTTCACTGCTTGCTTACTTGGTTGCGTTTTATTAAGTACTTATTTTTGTTTATCAAGATAGTTTATTGAGTTTGTTGATTTAATAGGAAAAATGTTTCCGACTTTTACAATAAAGGTGCATAATGGAGGATTCTTGAAAACTATTCAAGTTAACTTGCTATTTTTTCGCAATTGTTGTCAATTTTCTTCCGACTATTTAACTATACAACTATTGCAATGTGTTTCGCCATTAAAAACACTAATAGCACAAAGAAAGGGGCTTCAAGTAGCTACCATTGAACAATATACTCATTCTTTCATTCCAAAAAACAAACATACTACATTTTACATCTCAATTCAGTCAAACATAAATGGCAACATAAATTTAGCTTGAAGTTACATAGCATATAGCAAAGCTCCTACAAATACAATAACAGCTAGGATAAAAATCCATGAGTCAACACATATTCTTATAGTCATTTTTTCTCTATACTTGTAAGATTTTTAGCCTTAAACATTGCATTCTCCTCTTTCAACCTTTTCAATTTAACCTCCACGAAGAGCTTCTTATCCTTCAATTTACAACCTTCAAATCTAAACTCTCTTTATCTTGTGCATCAGACACCATCTAATTATAAAGACATTCATCCTTGTTTATCTCCCTAGTTGCTAAGGTAGCCATAACCTCACTTTCTTTGTCAACCCATTCAAAGAATGTAGAATATTTTTTCTCTAATTTAAGTTCTAACAAATATTGTAAATAAGCAACACATAATTCGATTTCGAACAAATGATAGCTTTTGCAATTACACTATCAAACAACAACTACAATAAACCCTAATCGTGACACCCGAAGGTCAAGATTCATTACACGTACCTTCCATAGAGGGCAACGATAAAACCATATTCCTTGGTTCGAGTTATCCTTATGAGTCGTCAACACCACTGCCGATAAACTGTGGTGATAGAGAACCTTTTCAGTTCGTCCAGCCTTGTAACCTCTATTTTGTAGATGATTGAGCACTCATCTTCTCAAATCTATGAGGTTGGATTTTGATAGTGCTATCAGAGCTAATTTGAGGTTGAGATTGAAAGACAAAGGAGGCCAAGACTCGTACATAAAAGGGGACAAATGTGAACTTCTAGCACTGACGATTAAAAGGGGTGAGGGGTAAATTGTTTGTTGGTTTCCTTTTTAAATTCCCTTACCATTTTTTTGGACATGTCAGTATTTCTGAAGCCACCTCATCACGATTTTTTTGGGAGAGGAGGAATTCAGTGCTAAAAATTGCAACAACCCTTTAAAGTTTAGCCTCTTTTCGCAATTTTTATAGATCGTGTCACCGTCGCAACATTACTAAAGGCCGTGCTATTTATAGCATTTCCCCCTAAAACTTCAACTAAGTCAAAGAAAGAAGGGAGAAAGGGAAGAAAGTTAGAAATAAAGGTTTGTGTCAAAAGATATTGAAAAGAGAAAAGCAAACATGAGATGAAAAATATGAGAAAAGCAAAAATCACAATTACATGTAGGAAGTTATCATAAATAGTCCAATGCCACCTCTCGATGTATATAGACCGTGCAACTCACCCTTAAAGCATTATCACAATTACATAAGAATGAGTCAAACCTAATGAGCACAATAGAAAACGAAAATCACACCAAAACTAACTAGTCTCCCATAGAGAAGCTATAAAAGGCAATAAAAATTGCAAAACTATGATACCCTTTGTCCTTGAGTTAGTGAGAAGTGGTCACCTACCCTATCAAGTTAGTTCATTCCTAGTTGATCAAAAGTAGATAAAACCCTTTCATATCACACACCTTGTTGGTGTCGAAAGATCTGGACTCCTATACAGCATGTCCCCGTATCACACACTAATATCTTCTTCCTCCCCATCACTTTCAAACCTCAATTCATTGTCAACCCACTCTTCTTCACACACATCCTCATATGTCTTCTCTTCATCATTGTTACTTTCTCTACCAAGCTCATTTTTGTGCTATCATCAAAGTTGTGAAGCGCAAAACATGCCAAAATTCCATTCACCGTGTAACTTGATAAAACTCGTAGAATCTTCCATCGGGCTTTTAAAACTCCAAATGGTCTTTCTATAAGCCTACGCAAGCAGAAGCGTTGCTTATTAAATGCTTCCTTCTAGTTCACTGGAGTTACATTTTCAAATTGAGATTCATGGTAACGGGTCTTAGAATAAGGAACCATGTAGTCTTCCTTAATCGTATACCCTTTGTCAACTAAGTCGTAACGACCTACATACATCAGAAATGTGTGTCAAATTTTTCTTAGATTTGTGAAATAATACAATGTTTGAAATTGAAAACATAAATTAATTTGTTTGACATGTGGGTGGGTGGGGATATCATTGAGGGTAGAAATTGCATGATCAAACACCTTTGCATCATGTGTTGAACCCTCACAACTAGCATACACAAAGGCAAATAGCATGCCAAAATCATATACTTCATGATGTTGAATGTGTATATACCTGTGTCCCCGATAAGGTGTCGAATTAGCTTTAGGGATATGTTGGTTCGAGTGTACCAATTATGCAACCGATTACTCCCTTAAAGTATGACACTTACCTATTGTCACCACTAATCTTTTTTGGGACTTCGGTGAACAAAGGGTCCTATGATTTTCTGATGTCTCTTGCCATGCAAGTAAACACATTCTTGCGACCCAGCATGACGCGTAGCCCCTTGTGGGATACAACTGAAACGATCGAGTAGAACTTTGAAACATATCGTCCAAAGTTCGATATGTTAAACCTTGGGCTATTGTATACAGGAATATACCCACATTTTTCACAACCCGTATATTCTTAGATGCTCGAAGACCGTATGTAGTAGTTAGTTCCTTACACAGTTGTTGGAGCATATGTCTCTTCATTCGAAAAGCATTGACACATCTTGTCTATGCGTTGGAATTTATAATCAAATCCGTCCATATGAACCAATGAAAGAAGAACAAAAAAACATGTACCTTATGAACATGCTTGTAATAATGTTTAACTAGAGGATCTTATTGCATTTGCAAATGAGTTGCAACACATGCAATTCGTCTCCTTGCACGACGAGATCCTTCGATTTCGGAAATTTTGGTCTTCTAGTTCAAATCATGCAGTAAACCTACGCATAGATACATGGTCCGTAAGCATCTATGATCCTTATAGAGACCACATATAGGGGTGTCAATGGGTCACATTGGAGGGGGGGTGTTCGCCTCAAAGCGTGCGTGCAAATAAGTTTTAAATTTATAAAACTGAAACAAAAGCAAGCGAACCCGCAGTGTACGGATCGGCGTAGTTAAGCAAGTATTCTAGAGTATCGAACTTAGGGATTTGGTGAAACAAAATCAGTTTCAAGTAATCGAGCAATAAAAAGTGTAGAAGCTTTGCAAATAATTGGGAAAAACAACAACCCTAAAGATCCAGGTATTCAATTGTGGCAATCGATTCAAGATATACTATAGATGTAAGGACAGAGTTGAGATTGCAAAGGTATAACTAATGTAAGGTTAATGTACGGTGAAGTTCCAAAACCTTATATGTCTAACCCAAATACTCTCTCTATAAAGGTTGTTGAGGCTGCAATATAGAAAGGATATAAAGGTAAGAATTAATCTCAAATACCCATGCCCAAACCCAAGGAATCAAAGATAAACTAAAACGGTTAAGGTTGTGACACTCGAAACCGAAATAGAGGATGTTGAGTCTCACTACTACCTAGAAAAGGCAAGCCAAAGCTAGGTTAAAGCAAATCTTTAACTTTGGATAAAAGCAAAAGCAAACTTCGTAAACCAGGGAAAATCACGGCTAGATCTTGAGAACCACGGCCGTGGAACTCAAGAACAGACCGTGATTTAGGGTGTCGACGAGGTTTCTCACACTCTCAGGGTCCAATCAAGTTACGATCGATCTATCATTATCTAAGCCACAACTATCAACCCTTCACCTTAGAATTGCTAAATGGTTTTAGCCAGCAATCATCATTATGATATCAATAATCAAATTAAGAAGAATGAAAGATGAAAACCTCGATAACTCAATAATAACTAAAAGTCAATCTCGAAATCCAAACACAAAGTAGTACGTTTATGAATTCAAAAAAGTAGGAATATAAATCCTCACAATGACCTAGAGAAATCACAAAGGACGGGATGTCAATCCGTTCTCAAATGAAAACCCTAGAATATCCAATGTATACAATCTCCGAAATTACGTCCTTCACGAATCTTCAATCCTTAAGGTCGGAATGAAACCCTCAGGCCGTCTCCAAAGCTCTCAAGTGAAACTATAAGCGAGGTCTAAGCCGGGATCCCGAAAACTCCTTTCTCAAGCCTTTTTATAGGGCGAAATAGGGTTACGAGAAAGCCCAATGACGTGGCTGACGTGGCAAATATGACACGTCACAGGATCACCAAAATCACGGTCATGAACAACTTTCCACGACCGTGGTTTAGAGCGTAGCACTCGATTACGGCACAATATGATTTCCACGGCCGTGGTTCAGGCCGTGTAACTCTCTGTTGTGTTCCAAACTCACTTCCACGATCATGTTGCCAGATCCACGGCCGTAATTTAGAGCGCGGTTCTTCAAATCCTTGGTTGTTGCCTTTGTTTCGTGACATCCTTCATTCATGCTCCTTCTTTAGCCTCTCCAATGCATCTCGTTGCCATCAAGCATGGTCAAACACTCCTTTCCTTCCTCATTTTGCTCCAATCCAAGCCTTATTCACCTAAAAACAATACGAAGCTAGTGTAGATCTCTATATCGACAAAGTGGGTGAACTAGCTCACAATTGCTTCAAATTCACATCTAAGAACACAATAAAGAGGGAAAAAGAACTAAAACAAGTGCCTAAAATATAGTTATATTTCATGCTAACAAAATACCCCATACTTGCCACTTGGTTGTCCTCAAGCAAGGTTTCTAAAAGCTTAGAACATTAGGTAGAATGAAATATGAATGCAAAACAAAACAAAACAATCTTTTTGGTTAATGTGCTTCTAGTCAATAGATCATCCTCAAACCTTGCATCATTCATCATTGAAAACGTTTATACACACAAACCAAAATATACAAAGCAAAGAGACTTCATAAATTACAAATACTTCAAGACAAACTTCATAACCTTCAAGCATTGTCAAAATCAAGCATGTGAAACTTCAATTTAGATAACCAAGTCAAATAACACTCTTATGATCTCAAGGACTTTCAAATAAGGCCAAGAATGCGGAAAAGGTGGGAAACTTATAAAGGAATGTGGTGTATGAATCCGGGAAGAAGGGACAACACAAACCCTTTTCTTTTTGCCATTTGAACTTCCACCAACTTAGAGCTTTGCTCTAGACTTTTTTCACATAATTTTCCGACTTTACTTTTGGAGTTATGGTCAGCGGTGCACAATAACCGAAGCCTAGGAGATTGGTGTTTCTCAATTTCGAGATGCCTCAAACCCTTGATGCACATACCATCATCCGTTAGGAATATCGCTCAATCCGACTTTGGCAAGACACAAACACCCGGCTATGTGAATGGTGCCGAGTTACTCATCGTCATGATTGACTTCCCCAAACCTAGAATTTTCCTACACTTTGAAAACAATTGCTTTCATGGCCCTCCCACATCAAACATGCCAAAATCAACTCTTTCTAAATCTCGGATAGGTAAGGGAGGCAAATATTTTCATTGAGGGGCTAAATGATCAAAGAAAGAGGTAAGAAAATCGAGGTGCCTTAATCATTTCATAAAGAAGTATAAGAACTTATATTGTGATTTCAACCTTTGTTTCTCAATATGATTTAGATAAAAACCTTCACATTATGAAACTTGCAAGAAAGGATAAACAACATACTCAATCTCTTCACAATTCATAATTAAATTTAAGCATACAATTGTCATCAAAAACTCATTCCACAAGTAGTTTTCATCATAGAATTCATCTCTAATCTTAGAAGCACAAATATTTTCAAATTTTTATGGGTTTTTCAAAGCCTTTTTCATGCAATGCAATATTGAAACGTGTGACAATGAAAGAAAACATGCAAGTGTTCATAGTCATGCAAAGCAAAGTGAGTAGAGTTATTACAAACGATAGTCACACCTCACCCCATACTTGAAACATACATTGTCCTCAATGTTCAAAAGAAATAAAGAAAAGAAAGAAAAGCAAAAGGAACTCACTAATGGCGGTGCGGTGGCTCAAACCGGCGATCAATCAACATCATCACTGTGGAGGAGGCGGTGGTGGATATGGAAAGAAATCCGGGCTAAAAGGCCGCCCAAACTGCTGGCGGTAGATGTCCCTCAAGATGCGATCGTGCTCCTGGCTCCGTGTGTCATGAGTCTCCTGTCGGATCTCTAGATCTCCCACTCTCCTGGAAAGATCATGGCTCATCCCGGAAGCTGCGAGTACTAATCCGGCGGTTGTCCATACCATGCAGGGGCGTCTTGAGGAGGAGGAGGAGTCGGTGCTACCGGTGCCTGCTCATACCATGGAGGGGTTTCCCATCCATGATGGCTGCGCTCCATACCAAGCGGGAGGAGTCTCCATCCAAGTCGGTCTCTCACTCACGCTAGCCCGGCGTGAAGAAAAGGAACCGGAAGGTCTAGAAGGGCGGGGAGAACGTCTACGTGGCTCCGGGAAATCGGCCGACTGATCCGGGAACGTACCAAAGGTATGCTCATCCCCTCCTACATCATGGTCATCACCTCCTCCCATCTCCTCATCATCATCCCCAGCTGGGATATCATCCGGCACATACGGAGGAGCTACAAGTCTATTGGCATGCATGGCCGCAAAGGTCGCCTTCTAGTTATGGCGTCCGGCCATAATATAGTACTCGGAAAGCCAAGGGATACCTCTACCACCTCTCTCCTCCCATGGCATGGCTGCGATAGGTGAGGCTTGGTGGCGGGGAAAGATAATGCCTCTAGTGATAAGCCCGTTGAGACCCAAAGGTCTCGCCGCTATCCTAGTACAAGCGGAGTAATATATCCCCAATTGGTTAGCTATATGAGTCACCATACCCCCATAACCAATGTTTCCGGCTTTCTTAGTACAAAAATGCATATTTAACACGGTTCCGTGTGTATTATTTAACACGATTATGAACCGTTCTAAAACTGCCTGTGGTAAATGTGTTTAATACGGTTGGGCCAGAACCGTGTTAAACGCGTTTACCACGGTTCATGTTTTAACCGTGGTAAACGTGTTTAACACGGTTTAACATGAATCGTGGTAAACGTGTTTACCACAGGCAGTTTTACCACGGTTCGGCGTGAACCGTGTTAAATGTGTTTATAACGGTTCACGCCGAACTATGTTAAACATGTTTAACACGCTTAAGATGGACCGTGGTAAACATGTTTACCACATGCAGTTTTACCACTGTTCCATCCCAACTGTGTTAAAAGTGTCGTGTCAATCGTATTTACCGGTTCTCTTCGAACCGTGTTAACCGTGTTTACCACGGTTCTCCTCGAACCGTGTTAATCGTGTTTACCTCGGTTCTCCTCGAACCGTGTTAATCGTGTTTACCACGGTTCTCTTCGAAATGTGTTTAATGCGTTTAACATGGTGCTATAAAACCGTGGTAATAATATTGAATCCTGGTAATAATACTGAATCGTGGTAAATTAGTAGCACGTTAAATGTGAATTTGATCGCGATAAATGTGTTTATCACGGTTTCATCTACAGCCGAAACTATATATTCTTTTTTGATTATGTTATGTTGTTGCGCATATATACCGTACACCTGTAGTAATCCAACACAATGAACAAGCTAAACTGGCATGCTAACCAACAAATAATACTCAAAGACAATCATTAACAACACCATGATGATCGATCAATTTAATATAACCATGTCAATTGACAACAATAATCATTTCGATATCTCAAAATACTAATCACTAAAAATTCATAAGTATTTCATAAGATATCTAGTTATTTACTTCAATATATGTTCTTTCATCTTAATGAAGTCAATGCAACTAGTGTACACGTATGAAATGTTGCACATAACTACCCCACTAATCTCAAAAACCTCATCGCTTTGCTTTTGTGAATATGACACCGACTTAGCCGACTCCAAAAATCACTGTCAATTAAGGGTAAATGATTTAGTGAAAAACATGTCATATATACATGACAACACAAGAAAAGTGAATATAGCTAATGCAAGCCATAAGTATAGTGAACTTCACTAATAATATATCTATTTTGACAAGTTAATAATTATAAATATTTAAAGAAGTAACTACAATTATACACATACCTTCTCATGAACTTGATCTTGTCCTCCTTTAATCCCTGTTCAAATCTTGATGTTCGAGAATAGGTATTTAAGGCAATAATGTTCAAGAAGATTGTTAAAAGTTTTATTCAACTTAATTTACCAGTGAAGATAGCATTTGGTAGACAAGTGGAGTTTGCATGTTAGCATACGCCTCTTTCATCCTCCGATACAACTGCCCCAAGCTCGCATTTTTTTCTTATACTATTATGTGTTGTTGCTACAAGCTTGTTCCTCAAAAGCATTTTTCAAAAAGGTCATGGTCATTAATATGCGGTATATACCATTTATAATGACACGTAAAGAGCATTTTATCCGGTTGCAAGAAGAAAAAAAAAGCTCTTCACAAAAGCCATTCATGTCAAAATCAAAATGATGGTTGTGCTTTAAATGCCACAAAATATCAAAGAAAACTCTATTTTAAGCATAGTAAGCTAATGAGAAAATGGTGGATAGATAGCCTCAATACTTGTTGCTTTAGAGTTGCTAAGCTTTTTGTGTGCATAGGAGATTGAAGAATAACACCATTGAAATTTGGAGGGGGGATGTCAATTAGTCAACATAATATAACCTTTTGCAAATGTCATCAAATTTATCGCTTAGATCAAACATTTCAAAGGCAAATGCTCTTGAATCCAAGTGAAAAGGAACTAGATAAATCTAACTAAATTGCCTACTAAGAAGCTCAAGAGGAGAAGATCATAGTGATAAGATGATGGCTTTATAAGGTTGAACTCCTTTTGCAGAGCAAGTTGAGATGGTCAAAGTAGTAGAGAACTGCAATCATTATGGCAGGGTAAACGCTCCAACTATATACAGTGGAGGCACATTCATCATTTCCTGAATGTAAAACATGGTTACAAGCTTAGTACATCCAGTGGCAACATTACAAGATTTAGACATGAACTGGAGCACCTTGACTATTATACATAGACATAACATTTCCAAAACCTACTCAAATCCATAAACATACTAAAATTCATGATTAACCGCTAATTTTGTCATTCGTTTTGAAATTCAACAAAAGCAACAAATGTTCATACATTAACTACCAAATCATACAAATACATTCCAATTAACACTAACTCACTTCTCAATAAGCAAAACCCCCAAATTCCATATATATATATATATATATATATATATATATATATATATATATATATATATATATATATAGGGTGTGGTTCCCATGAGAACACCCTCTAACGTGAGAACATGAGAACAATCGTACACCGTTGGATGTGAGTATTAAGGGTTGAGATTTAGAGTAGATATCAAAAATAATAATAATTACGAATAATAATAATTAGGAATCCAACAATAACTACGAATAATCCACTCAACCAACAATAACTACGAATAATACATTAAACGATATGACACATTCGTAACAAAATTGATAATAATTACGAATCTGTTCTCATGTTCTCACGTTAGAGGGTGTTCTCATAGGATCTATACTCTCTCTCTCTCTCTCTCTCTCTCTCTATATATATATATATATATATATATATATATATATATATATATATATATATATATATATATATATATATATATATATATATATATATATATATATATATATATCAACTTCGATTACAAATCAACATTCAATAAGCACTCACAACACCAAATCATCATATAATTACACATATGTACACAATTCAATCCTAACGTAAAAATCTCCAGTCGGAAATTTTAGGTTAGTCCAATGCTAAAAAACTCACCCTAGATCCGAACCGAGATTCACAAGCAAGGAGGTGGAGATTCACAAGGAGGTGGCTGGTGTTTCCGGGTGAGATCCGACCTTGGAGGCTCGTCAGCAGTCGATCAACAAGAACCCCGGCTGGTTGAGCACTGAACTTGCTTACACAACTCAGCAAGCCTGCGAGTCGGAAGAGCTCGCGCTGGGTCGCCTGGTTGTGCCGACATCCTGGTTGTAGCGGCGGCGTGGCTGCGGTTCGACTCCTGGTGAAACCGAAGACGGAATGAGAAGACGATAGATGACGGACTAAGGAGGAACGGCAGAGGACGGACTGAGGAGGAACACCACAGCAAGGAGTAGGAGGAGTCCGGCTGACTGGTGGTGACGAGGTGGCTAGGACGTAGTGGTTATTCGCAAGCGAGGAGGGTTAGAGCTCGGGATGGCGGTTCGCAAGGGAGGATTAGGGCTCGGGTTCGCTGTTCGCAAAGGACCATTAGGGCTCGAGGTTGCTGCGTGGTGGCCGGGTTGTTGGAGGCCTTCCTTGACGGCGGAATGGATGTAGTCGAGAGAGAAGTAGACGGAAAGGGATACACGGGAAAAGGAAAGAAAGCAGGTGGGGTGAGGGAGAGGGAAACAATTACGGCAAAAGGAGGTTAGAGGAAAAGAATAAAAAAAAAATCGCTTGGTACCCCTGAGTTGTTTGCTTTTTCGGGGGTGTTTAAAATTTTTTACGTTTTCGTTTAGTATCCGAGTTTTTTGCTTTTTCGGATGGTGCCAAAATTTTTTTTTCTAAAACAACGTTTCTTTAATTAAATTTATAAAAAAAAGAAAAAAATATAATAACAGTTTATATATTATAAATTTTGAAGGCGAGTATATTTTAATTAAACAAATTTAATCAACTATTAATAAATTATGATATTTCTTAAAATATAAGATTTTTATATATTATTTTATGATTTTAATATCTTTATTATTATTTGATACTTTATCATATTGTACATCAAAACATTAAAAAAAATGTTTTATATAAAATAATTTTTATAAAGAAAATTTGTATTTTCAAGTTTTTCTATAAAAAAAATATTTTATCGAATATATTTTATTTATCATAATATATGAAATAAATCATTGATAAATGTATAATGTAGAATATTAAAAACGGACATTCGTTTTTTAAAAAAAATGAATATCCTATGATTTTAGAAGATTTTTCCCAAAATATACACTCTCACATCGAATCAAAATTTCTTTTATATCATACTAATAATTAAGGATATGAACCATTCAATATTATATAATAAACCAATAAATAAATCCACGGAGTATACCAACAACGAAATATCATATAGATATAAATTATGTTCAATTTTAAAATATAATAAATTTCTCATGTTTTGATGCAAAATATGATAAAGTATCAAATATTAATAAATATATTAAAAATCATAAAATAATACGTAAGAATCTTATATTTTAAGAAATATCGTAATTTATTAATATTTAACTAAATTTGGTTAACTAAAATATACCTGTCTCTCATAAAATAAAATAAAATATACTTATCATCGAAATTTATAATATAGAATTGTTATTATATATTTTTTTTATAAATTTGATAAAGAAATGTTATTTTAGACAAAAAATAAAAGAAATAAGGGTATAGAACGGAAAAACCGAAACCTCAAGGATACCAAGCGGAAACGTGAAGAAGTTTGGGAACCATCCGAAAAAGCCAAAAACTCAAGGGTACCGAACGGAAACGTAAAAAACTTTGGGCACCATCCGGAAAAGACAAAAACTCAGGGGTACCAAACGGAAAAATCCAACAAAAAATAAGGTCAACCTGAAACCGTCGGTGATGGAAACCTGAAATCGCCGGAACCGCATTCGACCTGGCGTGAAACTGGTGTCGTCGAGGGGTGATCTAGCGTGGAATCGGGATTGACCTGAGAGACGGAAGGACTCGCTGGAGATAGACTAGGGGTGACTGACGTGGAATCGGGATCAACTTGGGAGAAGGAAGTAATCGGTGGAGAACAAGGTTGATCGGTGGAGAACAAGGACTCGCTAGATCTAATTTTTAGGTCAAGTAGAAGATATATATACGTACGGAATATCTTATCTTTAATAGGATTGATCGGTGCTTTTTAACACTGGTTTAATGAAAAAAAAATTAATTCCCAACAAATCTCGCGCTTTCTAAAAAATTTCCAACTATTTTAAAAAAATATTTAACACGGTTGATTGAAAGACGTGGTAAATTGTGTCCATACGCTTATTTAACACGGTTTAGAGGGTAACCGTGGTAAATTATCAACATTTTTACTACGGTGACTAAGAGAACCGTGATAAATGATACACAAGTTTAACACGGTTACAAGTAACCGTTATATTATAAATTTTTTTTAACACGGTTCGCAGGGTAACCGTGTTAAAATGGATGATTCTATAAATTTACCATGGTTATTCGGTGAACCGGGGTAAATTATAAGTATTTTTAACACGGACTTTTGGACAACCGTGGTAAAAAAGTTGATTTTGTATATTTACCACGCAAAAACACGGAACCGTGTTAAATGTACCGTAACCAATGTGCTTTTTTGTACTAGTGAATTATTCTTCAATTTACTCATGGTGGAGGCAAGGAGGGTGGCACAATCGGTGGATCTACCGGTAAGCATACAATAAACGAGGAAGAGCTCATCGGTCTTAATCTTTTGTGTGGTCTCGGTCCTAGGAAAGAGACACTCGGAAAGAACCCTATAAGCTATCTTCGAGGCTAAGTGGTAGATGAGCTTAGCCTTGGTGTCGGCCGGTTACCAACGATCCTCACTAGCATATATCATGGCAATCTCTTCCCAAAAATCCTTAGGATATACACCACTAGGAAACCTACCATTGAAGCTCTCATGGAACCCAAAGAAAGTTCCAAACTGAACAATGAAGAGCTCATAATCTTGCTCCATTAGCCTAAAGGAGACCGTTCGGTTCATATGGCTATTCTCAAAGGAAGTCACAAACTCCCTTGTTATCTCCTCATAGGCGTCCTCTCTAATAGCGGAGAAGACGATCAATCCAGCTCTATCCAAGAGCCATGTCAAGTCATTCACAACATTGAGCGGCTCAAGCTCCTCTAGGAGAAGGTATCTAGGTCCTATGACCGGCCTCTTCTCAATCCTTTCTAAGGCTCCTAGGTAGTCTTTATGGATAGTTGGGATTCTAGGAGGTGGTGGTGATGGTGGTTCACTGGGGGGTTGGGAAGAGGAGGAACTATCATCCTTTCTCTTCTTGTTCCTGCTAGACTTTCTCCTAAACATTTTTCTCAACAACAGTGAAAATTACGGCCTATTCTTGATAAACCACGGCCGTGGAACGTACAGAGACCGTGGTTTTGGTCTGTTTTTCTCAAATCACAGCAAATCAACACCAAACTCAGCAATCACTGTCCTAAACTAATTCCAATTCCAATTCTATTTAGTTCTCCTAAATTCTTGCGAAGAAATAGAACCAAATTGACAAAGTAAAGAAAAGGGAAAAAACCTAGGGTTTGGATCTTTCAAATCCAAATTCCTTCTTCAGCATGGATTGTTCACTCAATTTGTTGCTTGGATCGTGTAGATGATCGAAAATGCTCTACTTTAGGCTCAAGAACCGATTGAATCGGACTCCGAACGAAGAATCACGGATCTATGAAGGTTGTCGGCAATTCTGGGCGTGGATTTGAGATTTTGGTGTGTTTTTGTGAAGGAAGATGGTTTATATAGTGCCCGTAAAATTTTTAAAAATCACGGTTACTCGGGCCATTCCACAGCCGTGGAAGTGTACGGAACCCGTGGTTTTGATGAATTTTGCTAGATTTTGGGGAATTATGGTCACCTGTTACTTCCACGACCGTGGTTTAGGGCGTTAAAGTCTCTGTTGTGTGCCAACATCCAAGTTTCGTCAATTCCTTCCAACTTTTGCTTCTTTCCTTTGCCTAATCCTTATTCCTACATCCAAAAACATAACATACCGGGAGGTATCGAGGGAAAAACAAAGCAAAAACAACTAAACTAAACTACTCTAAGAAAGAAAAATAAAAACGTAAGTGCAATACCTTGGGTTGCCTCCCAAGAAGCGCTTGTTTTGGGTCCGTAGCTAGACCGTTCCTATGTTTATTCGAGGACAATCGGAGCGATTTCCTCAACCGGGAGCTCCGGTGAATACTTCTTAAGACGTTGGCCATTCACCTTGAAACTTCCGCTCTTATCACCCCATACTTCAACTGCGCCATGGGGAAAAACACGTTTAATTAGATAAGGTCCAGTCCAACGAGATTTAAGTTTACCTAGAAAGAGATGAAGTCTCGAATTGAAGAGGAGAACTTGATCTCCTTCTTTGAGATCATTTGGAATGATATGCTTATCATGCCAACACTTCGCCCTTTCTTTGTAAATCTTGGCGTTTTTATAGGCGTTCAAGCGGAGTTCTTCAAGCTCATTAAGGTCCAAGAGGCGCTTCTCGCCCGCTTCCTTCATGCCGAAGTTCAACCACTTTACAGCCCAGTATGCCTTGTGTTCTAGCTCAACCGGAAGATGACAAGACTTCCCATACACAAGGTTGTATGGTGTTGTACCTATGGGAGTCTTGTATGTAGTCCTATATGCCCATAATGCATCATCCAGTTTCAAAGATCAATCCTTCCTTGTCTTTGAGACCATATTCTCAAGGATGCCCTTGATCTCTCTATTCGAAATCTCCACTTGTCCACTTGTTTGTGGATGGTAGGGGGTGGCGATCTTGTGAGTCACCCCATACTTAGCTAGTAGAGCTTCGAATCGTCGGGCTATGAAGTGCGAACCTCCGTCACTAATGATGGTCCGTGGTGTCCCAAACCTTGGGATAATAGTTATATTAAAGAACTTAACAACAACCATGGCATCATTAGTTGGAGAGGCGATAGCTTCAACCCATCTCGAAACATAATCTACAGCTAGAAATATGTATTGGTTTCCACAAGATGATGGGAAAGGTCCCATGAAGTCTACTCCCCAAACGTCAAAGATTTCCACCTCCTGAATGTTGTTGAGGGGCATCTCATTTCTTCTAGAGATGTTTCCTATTCTTTGACACGCATCGCAACAAGAAACAAAGGTTTGCACATCCTTAAATAAAGTAGGCCAAAAGAATCCAAATTGCAATACCATAACGCTAGTTTTATTGAAACTAGCGTGTCCTCCACAAGGTAGTGAATGACAATGACGAATGACACTTTGCATTTTTCCGGAACACATCTCCTAATGATGCCGTCGGGACCTCTCTTGAAGATTAGAGGTTCATTCCAAAAGTATTGCCGGACATCCCTTAAGAACTTCTTCTTTTGTGCGTAGGATAATCCGGGAGGTATTTCCTGACAAACCAAGTAATTTACAAAATCAGCAAACCAAGGTTCGTTACCTCTAGATATCTTGTCGATGCACTCCTCTATGATGTGTAAGTGCTCATCCGAAAAGGAGTCATCTATGGGTAGATCGTCGTCTTCAATGTGTGGTAGACGACTCAAATGATCGGCAACAGAATTTTCTGAGCCTTTCTTGTCACGGATCTCTAGATCGAATTCTTGTAGGAGAAGAATCCATCTAATCAGCCTCGGTTTCGCATCCTTCTTGACAAGTAAATACCGGATCGCAGAATGGTCCGTGTATACAATACCCTTTACACCTACAAGATAAGAGCGAAACTTTTCCAAGGCATATACAATAGCTAAGAATTCCTTTTCAGTTGTGGCGTAGTTGAGTTGCGCTTCATCTAGCGTCTTGCTAGCATAATAGATAGCATGGGTTCGGCCCTCCTTCTTTTGTCCTAGCACAGCTCCAACAACTACGTCACTTGCATCACACATAACCTCGAACGGGAGATTCCAGTCCGGAGGTTGGATGATCGGGGCTGAGATGAGAGCTTCCCGGATCTTATAGAAAGCTTCTAGACAATCCTGCGAAAAATCAAAAACTGCATCCTTCATCAAAAGGTTAGTTAGCGGTTTCGATATCTTAGAAAAGTCTTTGATAAAGTGTCTATAAAATCCAGCATGTCCTAGAAAACTTCTTATCCCCTTCACCGAAGATGGAGGAGGAAGTTTCTCTATGGTCTCTATCTTAGCCTTGTCTATCTCAATCCCTCTACTAGAGATTAGGTGTCCTAGCACAATACCTTCCTTAACCATGAATTGACACTTCTCCCAATTAACAACTAGGTTAGTGTCTTCACACCTTTGCAACACAAGAGAGAGGTTAGAAAGACAATTATCGAATGAGGAACCATAAACAGAAAAATCGTCCATAAAAACCTCCATTATTTCTTAAATATACTCCGAGAAGATGGCCATCATGCACCTTTGAAAGGTGGCTAGGGCGTTGCAAAGCCCGAACAGCATCCTTCTATAGGCAAACGTCTCCCATGGGCACGTGAATGTGGTCTTCTCTTGATCGTCCGGATGGATCGGAATCTGGAAGAAACTACTATAACCGTCAAGATAGCAAAAATAGGAGTGTTGTGCTAACCTTTCAAGCATTTGATCAATGAATGGTAGCGGGAAGTGATCCTTCCTAGTTGCATTGTTCAGCTTGCGGTAATCAATGCACATCCTCCATCCCACCACGGTTCTTATAAGAATGAGCTCATTATTCTTGTTAGTGATAACCGTCATTCCTCCTTTCTTCGGGACAACTTGAACGGGGCTCACCCACTTGCTATCGGAGATAGGATAGATGATACATGCGTCAAGTAACTTAAGAATTTCCTTCTTAACAATCTCCTTCATGATCGGAATTAACCGTCTTTGAGGTAGTCGTGAAGGCTTAAAATCTTCCTCCATTAGAATCTTGTGCATGCATAATGATGGTTTAATTCCTACAAGATCCTCTATGGTATAAATTAAGGCTTTCCTATGTTTCGTTAGAACAATCATTAGTTTCTCATGTTCATCTTCACTTAATTCAGAACTAACAATTACGGGAAAAGTAGAATTAGTTCCAAGAAATGCATACCGAAGATGTGTGGGAAGTGACTTCAATTCCATAGCTATTGATGCCTTTGATGAGTCTTGAGATGCGTCCGACGCTTCCTCAGAAGTCTCTAAGGGTGTAAGAGTGATTGAAGAAGACTCCAGAGCATTTGTGGAAAGAACGGAGTTGTTCTCAGAATTTCCCAAAATTACGGCACCACTGTTACTTCCACGGCCGTGGTTTAGGGCGTGGAAGTCAATTACGGCCCCACTGGTGGTTCCACGGCCGTGGTTTTAGCCGTGTAACTTACTGTTGCTCTCGAAATAGTTGGTTACGGTCATCTTGGTTGAAACCACGGCCGTGGAATAGCACGACTGACCGTGGTTTCTCACATTTTCTGAGCCATCGTAGAGTTTTTCAAACTCTTCCTCTTGCACTTCCTTTACTTCCTCCAAGGCTTCAATCTCCTCATTGCAATCCTCTTCTTCTCCCTTTTCCATGATGCTCATGGTAATGACCTTTTGCAATGGATCTTTGAATAGAATCGAGCTCACTTTCTCTGTAGACGCTTCCTCGTCATAGATATTGAACATGTCCTCTCCAAGAGCTAGCTCTTTCACCAAAGTTGAGAGAACAAACTCAACCTTCTCTTCTCCTATGTCAAAAGCCAATATAGCATTCTTGCAATCCACTATACAACTGGATGTTGCAAGAAACGGTCTTCCGAGTATGATCGGAACCGGACAATCTGCAGGAATGTCAAACACAACAAAATCAATTGAAATGTAAAAATTACCGAGCTTGACTGGGACGTCTTCAATGATACCGACGTGACGAGTTATGGATCGATCCGTCATGTATAACGTCATCTTCACCGGTTTAGGTTCACCTAAACCGATCTTCCTACACAAGGCAAGCGGGATGATGCTTACTCTTGCTCCCAAGTCACAAAGGGCGTCACATGTGACTTCTCCTAGTCCAATTGGAATGCAAAATGACCCAAAATCTCTTAGCTTTAGGGGCATCTTTTCAGTCATTATTTTGATGAGCTCCGAAGATTCCGAACTCATCTTGACTTCTCCAAAGTCTTCTAGTTTCCTCTTGTTAGAGAGGAGCTCTTTCAAGAACTTCCCATAAGCGGGCATACCTATAATAGCATCAATGAAAGGTATATTAATGTGCAGTTTGCTCACGAGTTCAATGAACTTACCGAATTGTTTATCTAGGCGCGCTCTTGCTCTAGATTGCGGGAATGGTAAAGGAGGTTTGTAAGCTGGAGGAGGAACATAGACATCTTCCTTCTCCTTCTCCTTTTCCTTTCCCTTCTCAGCTGGGACTTCCACAAACTTGGGCTGCGGGTCGGTGGTTGTCGCACCACTCCTAGTAGTGATAGCCATCACCCTTCCCTTTAGGTTGTCCTCCGTCTTCCCGGGAAGCTTCCCTTGATCTCTAGGAACTTCTCCGGCCTTGCTGAACATATGGTTTTCTAAAGCTTTGTGAGCTTTATCAACCGAAGTTATGTAACTCTCCAACCCTTGGAGCTTCCCTAAGATCGTCTCCAACATAGGATCGGGCTTCTCCTTCTCCTTATTGTTCGAACCATTTGATATTTGCCCATGGCTTTTCAAAGGGGTAGAAGAGGAGGGAGATGTTAGTGAATTTCCAGAATTTGGATAGGAATTACCGGAATTTTGTTGTTGGTTGGAACGCCAATTGTTGTTGGAATTTCGGTTATTGTTGTTATTCCAATTGTTGTTCCAAATGTTGTTCCGGTTGTTGTTCCTATTCCCTTGGTTGTTGTTGTTGTTGTTGTTGTTGTTGTTTCCTAAGTAGCCAACATCTTGCTCCTTTGGCTTTTGAAGGCCAACTCTAATGATTTCCTTCAACTCCTTGACTTCGGTGTTGAGGGAGAATATTTGAGTTTGTGCAGCTTGTGTTAGCTTGACTCCCGGCTCTACCTTCCGGTAGGAATACTTCTCAATCACTTGGGCTTGCTTCTCAATGAAGTCTCAAGCGTCATCCTCTCTCATATCCATGAATGTATCACATGAGAGAGATTGGAGGTTGAATTGTGTGTCCACATCCAACCCCTTGTAGTAAATCTCCAATAGCTCTAGCTTTGAAATGCCATGATGTGGGCAATCTAATAAGAGGTCCTAAAATCTTTTCCATGATTGAAACAAACTTTCGTTAGCTTTCATAGAAAATGCATTAATTTTACCTCTCAATTCTGCCGTCTTGGATGGCGGAAAGAACTTGGTGAGGAATTCCGAAGATAGATCATCCCATGTGTTAAGCCTTCCAGCTGGAAGATTTTGATACCAAGCCAAAGCTTTGTCCTTCAAAGAGAAGAAGAACGGCTTGATCTTGTAGTTGTTGTTGGTAGCCCTTTTCGGCTTCAATGTCTCCATGAGAATCTCAAAATTTTGTAAATGTTGGTGTGGAGATTCAACACTAGTTCCACCAAATTGACTTTGGCGAACCATGGTGATAACTTGCGGACTAAAACTGAATTCCTGGTTGTCCTCAGCTCCAAAATTCACACCTAGACAGCGTGGTTGCTGAATTGGATCCATCCTTTGCCCAAGAGTCGGTGGTTCATCCCCTCCATTAGCAACTCTCACATCTCCAACAGGAATGCGAGGAACAACAGGGGGTCGTGGGTCGTTACGGACGGGATGGATCACCGGATCAATGTCCTCTAGTTCCGGCATATCATCATCCTCATCATCGGATGATTCAGCTCTAATAGACTTAGTTGGTTTCTTGACCTTCTTCTTCTTCTTAGCAACATTCAGCTCCAACTTCATGTCTAGCATTATAGCCTTGAGTTCATCAATTTGGAATTGACGACTCGTTAACTCGTCCAAACGAGCTTTCTCACTCAACTTAAGTTGAAGTTGAGCTTCATCCAACTCCGCTTGGATGTTTCTCTCGTTGTTTTCAGCCATCTTTTTCTCCTTCAACTTTCTTCTCAAAGTTTTCTCAAGTCCTGGATCAAAAGGAACTAGATCTTTGGTAGATCTAGTCTTTCGCATATACCTAAAGAATTTGCAAAATCACTCACAAAGAGAAATCAAATAACAAGAGAAAAGCTCCCAAGCTCGATAACCGAAAACAGGAATTGGTTTAGACCAAATTCCCTGTAGCGGCGCCAAAAACTTGTTCGCCTCAAAACGTGCGTGCAAATAAGTTTTAAATTTATAAAATTGAAACAAAAGCAAGCGAAACCGCAGTGTACGGATCGGCGTCGTTAAGCAAGTATTCCAGAGTATCGAACTCAGGGATTTGGTGAAACAAAATCAGTTTCAAGTAATCGAGCAATAAAAAGTGTAGAAGCTTTGCAAATAATTGGGAAAAATAACAACCCTAAAGATCCAGGTATCAATTGTGGCAATCGATTCAAGATATACTATAGATGTAAGGACAGAGTTGAGATTGCAAAGGTATAACTAATGTAAGGTTAATGTACAGTGAAGTTCCAAAACCTTATATGTCTAACCCAAATACTCTCTCTATAAAGGTTGTTGAGGCTGCAGTATAGAAAGGATCTAAAGGTAAGAATTAATCTCAAATACCCATGCCCAAACCCAAGGAATCAAAGATAAACTAAAACGGTTAAGGTTGTGACACTCGAAACCGAAATAGAAGATGTTGAGTCTCACTACTACCTAGAAAAGGCAAGCCAAAGCTAGGTTAAAGAAAATCTTTAACTTTGGATTAAAGCAAAAGCAAAGTTCGTAAACCAGGGAAAATCACGGCTAGATCTTGAGAACCACGGCCGTGGAACTCAAGAACATACCGTGATTTAGGGTGTCGACGAGGTTTCTCACACTCTCAGGGTCCAATCAAGTTACGATCGATCTATCATTATCTAAGCCACAACTATCAACCCTTCACCTTAGAATTGCTAAATGGTTTTAGCCAGCAATCATCATTATGATATCAATAATCAAATTAAGAAGAATGAAAGATGAAAACCTCGATAACTCAATAATAACTAAAAGTCAATCTCGAAATCCAAACACAAAGTAGTACGTTTATGAATTCAGAAAAGTAGGAATATAAATCCTCACAATGACCTAGAGAAATCACAAAGGACGGGATGTCAATCCGTTCTCAAATGAAAACCCTAGAATATCCAAAGTACACAATCTCCGAAATTACGTCCTTCACGAATCTTCAATCCTCAAGGTCGGAATGAAACCCTCAGGCCGTCTCCAAAGCTCTCAAGTGAAACTGTAAGCGAGGCCTAAGCCGGGATCCCGAAAACTCCTTTCTCAAGCCTTTTTATAGGGCGAAATAGGGTTACGAGAAAGCCCAATGGCGTGGCTGACGTGGCAAATATGACACGTCATAGGATCACCAAAATCACGGTCATGAACAACTTTCCACGACCGTGGTTTAGAGCGTAGCACTCGATTACGGCACAATATGATTTCCACGGCCGTGGTTCAGGCCGTGTAACTCTCTATTGTGTTCCAAACTCACTTCCACGATCATGTTACCAGATCCACGGCTGTAATTTAGAGCGTGGTTCTTCAAATCCTTGGTTGTTGCCTTTGTTTCGTGACATCCTTCATCCATGCTCCTTCCTTAGTCTCTCCAATGCATCTCCTTGCCATCAAGCATGGTCAAACACTCCTTTTCTTCCTCATTTTGCTCTAATCCAAGCCTTATTCACCTAAAAACAATACGAAGCTAGTGTAGATCTCTATATCGACAAAGTTGGTGAACTAGCTCACAATTGATTCAAACTCACATATAAGAACACAATAAAGAGGGAAAAAGAACTAAAACAAGTGCCTAAAATATAGTTATATTTCATGCTAACAAAATACCCATTACTTGCCACTTGCTTGTCCTCAAGCAAGCTTTCTAAAAGCTTAGAACATTAGGTAGAATGAAATATGAATGCAAAACAAAACAAAATAATCTTTTTGGTTAATGTGCTTCTAGTCAATAGATCATCCTCAAACCTTGCTTCATTCATCCTTGAAAATGTTTATACACACAAACCAAAATATGCAAAGCAAAGAAACTTCATAAATTGCAAATACTTCAAGATAAACATCATAACCTTCAAGCATTGTCAAAATCAAGCATGTGAAACTTCAATTTAGATCACCAAGTCAAATAACACTCTTATGATCTCAAGGACTTTCAAATAAGGCCAAGAATGCGGAAAAGGTGGGAAACTTGTAAAGGAATGTGGTGTATGAATCCGGGAAGAAGAGACAACACAAACCCTTTTCTTTTTGCCATTTGAACTTCCACCAACTTAGAGCTTTGCTCTAGACTTTTTTCACATAATTTTCCGACTTTACTTTTGGAGTTATGGACAGCGGTGCACAATAACCGAAGCCTAGGAGATTGGCGTTTCTCAATTTCGAGATGCCTCAAACCCTTGATGCACATACCATAATCCGTTAGGAATATCGCTCAATCCGACTTTGGCAAGACACAAACACCCGGCTATGTGAATGGTGCTGAGTTACTCATCGTCATGATTGACTTCCTGATAGCATGAATTATAGTCTATATTTTAGGACTTGTTTAGACATTTTATCTTCAATAATCTGCATGTTTGGATGTATATTTTGTGATTATGTCGTTGTTTCATCTACCTTTGCGGGAATCGAGGTCTACACCAAGTTTCGTTGTAATCGTAGGTAAAATGGCACGTTTTGCATCAAAATGGAGCTAAAGGAGCGAAGGAGTCATTGGAGCTACATTCAGAAGCTTAAAAGAGGAGTTCAGAAAGCATGAAAATGGATTAAAGATTTACTTTGGACCAGCTTTGAGAGATTTCACATTCAGTTTAGAGTCACCTCGGTCAGCTACAATACCACCTCGACCGAGGTGATCTTGAGGAGCGCCCCGACCGAGGCGAACACCCTGGACGCGGCGAGATATATTTTATTTGGCTAGGATCTTTTATTTTTGGAAGGAGAGATTTTATATTTTTGGGCTGGATTTCTGGAAGGAAGATCATATATTTTAGAGATCTATTTATGAGATATGGATATATTTTATTAGGAAATTATCTTTTTAAGATATTTTATCTTTGGAAGATAATTCTCCTATATAAAGGGTTGGATTTTCCACAAGTTCAAGCATGCTTAGAGGGCTGAGAGCATCCAGCTATTAAGGGATTTTTCCGGAGTTTGAGGGAGGGAAGGAAGATTGAAGATCAATCAAGGAAGGATTGATAGTTCGGATATAGTTTTTGAAGAGATTTGTAAGACTTTCTTAGATTCCCTTTTGTTTGATTGTCTTGCTGGATTTGTGATCCAAGGAATGCTGACTTGTTTGATATTTGATTAAGTTATTGAAGCCTTGTTCTTAAGGTTTTTGTGTTCAAATATTCATTCCCTTCCCAATTATTTGATTATTGCTTTCATGATGATGAGTGGCTAATTTCTTTGTGCGATTCTAGGGTGATTGGCTGAAGGTTGTGGGAAAAACAATGATAGAATAATCTTCAATTTTAGTAGGACCCTGAAAGCCCGAGTCTTTATCCTTAACCCTAGAACATCTCGTTCAGCCGATGAACATCTCGGCCGGGGTGGAATTTGACTGACCGAGGTGACTTATCTGATCCGAAACTGAGAGTTAAGTGTTAGAGTTTGCCAAATCCTATTCTTATTACACCTTCTCTAGTTCAATGCAAGCCTAGGATGAGACTTACCCGGTGATTCCTTAGTTTGTTTACCCATGATCATAAGTGTAGGTAATAAAGGTTTATCCTTTATTGGGGTTTGAGTGTGCCTTCATCCCATCTTTGTGAGTTAGCCTGAGACTTACCCGGTAAAGGTTAATTCTATTCCCTTAGTTGGTTTGTTGGTTTGAGATTATAGTTCCTTTCCTTAAGTACCTTGAGACTTACTCGGTGATAGGTTCTTTGGCTTGGGATTGTGAGTAGTGAGACTTACCCGGTGATCTATTCCACTTTAGAAACGCCTTCCCTTTGCAAAACCTCAGCTTTGTCCGCTTACTTTGAGATCTTGAGTTGGAACCACAACTGGATGCTTTAATCCCTAGAATTTGCATATTTCCTTAATTGACTATATAATCATCTTTTGATTGCTTTAATTGCTTTTGTGGTTAGTTGTAATATTGACAACCTATACTTGCTTTATTTCACCTAAGTCCCTGAGATCGACACCCCGGAATTCTTGCTTTTACTATAATTGACCCGTACACTGCGGGTTCGCATCCTTGTTTTAAGCATATTTCTTCGGTTATAAATTTAAAGTTTGCACACACCATTTGGAGCGAACACTTTCCCAAACCTAGAATTTTCCTACACTTTGAAAACAATTGCTTTCATGGCCCTCCCACATCAAACATGTCAAAATCAACTCTTCCTAAATCCCGGATAGGTAAGGGAGGCAAATATTTTCATTGAGGGGCTAAATGATCAAAGAAAGAGGTAAGAAAATCGAGGTGCCTTAATCATTTCATAAAGAAGTATAAGAACTTATATTGTGATTTCAACCTTTGTTTCTCAATATGATTTAGATAAAAACCTTCACATTATGAAACTTGCAAGAAAGGATAAACAACATACTCAATCTCTTCACAATTCATAATTAAATTTAAGCATACAATTGTCATCAAAAACTCATTCCACAAGTAGTTTTCATCATAGAATTCATCTCTAATCTTAGAAGCACAAATATTTTCAAATTTTTAGGGGTTTTTCAAAGCCTTTTTCATGCAATGCAATATTGAAACGTGTGACAATGAAAGAAAACATGCAAGTGTTCATAGTCATGCAAAGCAAAGTGAGTAGAGTTATTACAAACGATAGTCACACCCCACCCCATACTTGAAACATACATTGTCCTCAATATTCAAAAGAAATAAAGAAAAGAAAGAAAAGCAAAAAGAACTCACTAATGGCGGTGTGATGGCTCAAACCGGCGATCAATCAACATCATCATTGTGGAGGAGGTGGTGGTGGATATGGAAAGAAATCCGGGCTAAAAGGCCGCCCAAAATGCTGGCGGTAGATGTTGATGTGACTTAGTTGGTTGCTTAGCACATCACCTTATCCAATATGTCAAAGTATGAGTACGTATATTGTCTGTAAATATATATATATATATATATATATATATATAAAGTCTACTATCAATACAATTTGTTTATTTAGGGTTCCTTGTCGGTTTTTCCGTTGGTTTCGCCGACATGTTCGGGTCCGGGTTCAGATCGAGGAGCATGGCCAATACCCCTATCTTCATCCCCGTCCCCATCCCAAGTGGGAAATTGTTGCTAGGCAATAACGTAAAAAGAGTACGCAAGGTTTCAGTGTCAAGCATTGAAATAACAAAACACCAAAGAACGAAACATTGGATAAGCAAACCCTTCTCAACCATTCTCTCAATAATAGTCAGCGCGTTCGTGCAAGCATTTGTTGGCTGGTTTGAAGCCGCTCAATCGAGTTTGCCTTTTCCTCCCACATTGACACCATCGTCCCATTATCCTTTTAAGGAAGCGGCTATATGCTCTTGGTACAAACTAGAGCCAATACTCTTCTTGACATTTTGTCTCCTACTCCGGATGCCCCGCTCACAAACCGCTTCCTCCCCCTTCCATGCGATGGAAGTTGGCAAGAGATTGAGAGTTGTACATTATCTGAACCTAGATGAAGTATGGGTCGGGATATCTACTATGTCATATTTATTGAACTCATCCACAAAATCAAGTTTTGGAAATAATCTCATCCCATATGGACAAATGAACCACAAAAGGGGTCACACACCAAGCTCTTGTTGCTCTAGTGACTTGAAAAAGAAACTTCATCATTGACTCGATCTCAGGGCTGAATCCATTCCTTTTAAAGCTTAAATACTCTTCGCTCTTCTACTTGTTTACAACATAAAGAGAAATTCAAGTAAGAAAAGGACAACAAGTAAATATAGTTCAACTTAATTTTTATTAATTCTACCTACAACATTTGTAGCCGCCAATCTACACTCGCCACATTACAACAAGAAGAAAGTGAAATATGTTTACTTCTCCTGATAAGGTTTATTTGTAGAGGTAATAAAAAACAACAAGAAATCGCAAAAATAAACAACAAATCTGAACCACATCAACAGACACCGTAATGAGCCGAGGATTGAAGATCTTACACGTTTGGACCAAAGTTGGTAAAAAGCTATACAATCTTGCCTCTTTTCTATGCTAGGGTTTGTTCATCGAGTTTCCCCAAATCCCCTCTCAAAACTAGTCTTCACATAAACAAACACAACAGTGAAATAAAAAACAGAGAGATTAATGCTACCCTCATTCAAGTGAGGGCATTTGAACCATTTCATAATATCAAAATCCACTTAAATCAAATTTTACTAATTGAAAACTAATATGAATATTTTTTTTGTTAAATTCTACAACCATAAACTAGAAACTAATATTACTAAGAGTGTGTTTAGTAAAACAGATATGTTGTTGTGGTTGTAGTTGTAATATCCGGAATTTTATTTCCGATTATTTCAAAGTCGAATCGAATTTCGACCCGATGATCCGTGTACGTGATACACAGTGTTGTCTACCATCACAATTCCTATCATTTTATGTAAGTCTAAACTCACATAAAATGATGAGAATGCCAACAAAATCCTAATCTTACAAACCCTAGTTTATATCTATGTGTTTTGACAAGGTCATGACATGTCTTTGACAAAGTACTGACTTCCTTTTGACAAGATCATGACATACCTTTGACAAAGTCATGGCATGCAATTAACATGCAGTTGGTCATGACAACATTTTAGTCCATCTCTTTTTCCCTTGGTTCAACCCACATCTTCATACCTTGCTTGGCCTTAAACTACTTGTCTCCAACCTTGCCTTATGTCCAACCCAATATTGCCTTGCCTCCGACCAACCATCCCAGGAAACACGATCAGCCAACCTAGGAAACTGCCAGCTTTGCGTGTCCCTCTCTTCAGCCCGTGCAACCCATTCCTCGTCAGCCCAATAATAAGACTCAACCCTTTTACGTACGTGTGTATGCTGAGTGAGAAGGGAGATCTGCCTTCTTTAAAGATCCCTGATATCACGCAGCAACCTCAACATTTGACGTCCAAATACACGCTCGGGATAGACGCTAAAAATCTCCTCCTTTTGTACGCAACGTTGTAACAACCAGAACCCTAACATTCTTCCCCAACCTCCTAGCATACACATGAGTAGCAGTGGTATGGTGTTCTCACTCTGCTCAAGTGACAACATCCTTTTGGACTCAGTGATCACTTCACTTAGGTAAGCCCTGCCGTCCCTCTTCCTTCCTTGCGTCTCCTTCGACTGCACCATCCCGATTTGTTGCATCTTGGCACAGTAGAACCGAGCCTCTGGATAAGCATCACAGCATCCCAAGTTTGTCACCACACACAGTAACAACAAGGTGAGTCCCTTGCCTCCTCTTTCCCTTCTCTCTTCTCCAGCCTTGATTTGAGGATGGTTCGATGTGCAGCGTTTGAAGAGCCTCCCCATTAGACTTATACCACAGACAGATGCTTGTTACCTCTACAAGAATACTAGTGTAAGTTCCCATGCATTGGTTTCCTTGGCTACCCAAAATCGATCCTCACCTCCATCGTACACCCTGCTTCTTTGTGTGCCACACCAGGGACACCATCTGGCAATCTAAAAGCAAGGACTCAGACATGCTCTCAACGTGGTTAGAGTGACGCTTGGTCGAGACAATAGTACCAAAGGTAACCCAGCCTAACTCCTCTCTTGAACGATGTATACACTAGACGGAGAGGGTTCTTATCCAGCCTTGTCACCCACAGGACTCGAACCCATGACCTTGTGCATTGCAATAGAAACACCATAGAAGCAACCAATGAGACTCGAATAAAAGATCTCTTTTAGATCCTAGAGGGTAGAAATCCATAAAATCTGTGTGTTGCAGTCATGTTTGAGTTTATGTTCGATACCTTAGAAACATAATCCACCGTTCAATTTTTAATATATTTCAGAGGGATATGTTTACTTTGCAGTATCAAAAGTTGGGAGTGATCCAATGGTCGAATCTGGATCAATTGGAGCTCAAAGTAGGCTGGTTGTGTAGCTGTGAAATTCCCCAGATTTTGGCTAAGTACAAAATTACTGGATTTTGGCAGCATCTTTGGAGATTTATATAGGAGTTGTTGTTGAGAGTTTTGGAGAGTTCTTTGATCCTATGAGTAGCATGCATATCATAGATGACCTAGATATTTATTTCGGAAATTTTATATTTTTATTCGAGCTTCATATCTTGAGCCAAAGTTGGACCCTAGTGACCTTACTTGAAAGTCAAGAATTTTGGTAATCTTTTAGTTTCTACCTAAACTTTCTTTTTTAGTGTTAGAGTGTTTATTTGAGTTCCAAAGAATAGTTTGGAACTTGGTTATAGAATTTTTCTAGACTTTTGGGACCAAGGGTAAAATGCTCATTTTACCTTAGGAGGGTATTTTTAGTAATTTCTCCTGTGATGGGATTGTATATCTTGGAAGTTATAGACTTCTAAGAATATGAGATGTATTTTGATCCGCTTGCCTCTTACGACAGGCGATTGAGTTTCTACGGTTGTAGACCGAGTTGAGATTACGAGAGTTGAGATTTGATTCAGGTAAGTACTTTTCTAGATGTTGGTATGAGTGATGATAGTGGTGATTGATTATATGTTTATTAGTACGTTATTACCTTAAGTATAACCGACCCTTAATTGGTTCAAGTGTATGATAAGAGGCGGTGGCATTTTGCCCAAATACCCGAGGGCGACTAGGAGGATCTTTCAGGACTAGGTCATACATGGTTTGCGGGGACGCTACCAGCGGAGGTATGCCAAACCATCACCAACTAGATAAGAAACGGAGGTGAGAATCTTCGATTTCTCGTGCCACAACCTTAAGATGTATTAAAGTGAATCACCTAAATTATAAGATAATAACCGGTTTGTGTGTCAACTTGATGATTATTATATTCTTGTCTTATATGTGTTTGTGCTATTATTTCTCTACTTATATTTGGATAGTTAGCTAACTGTTTTTTATTTTGTGGTTTAGATGTGCTACAGGTTAGAGATAATGCCGAGTGATCCGGATGGTAGTTGTCAGCCGGATTTATGTACTCCATAGGATGGGTTGGAGTCTTTTCTTTATGTTGATCTTTCTATCTATGATATTCTTATAAACTTTATTCTAAGATATTATTGTTGATTGTTGTTGGATGTTGGTCTTTGGTCACATTCATGACATTACAAACTTATTTTATGATATTCGATTTTCCTTATTTGTGCCATGTTGTAAGATCTAGTTAAGTAGTTGTTAAACTAAGGTTGTGACCCATTGTGAGGTCCTAACGAGTAACTCCCCGAGTTCTGAGAATTTGGGGTGTTACAACATGGTATCAGAGCTCTAGGTTTGCAACAATGGCACTTGAAATCTTCTAAAGGACCGAATAAGTAAATAAACAATACCCGAAAGGGGTCTGAACTTTTCAAAGAAACTTTTGGTTTTCAAAGTACATGCATAAGTCGGGATGTCATAGAAAGTACGGATGACCACCACTACCTCCGCAGATCTCGGCACCTTAGTACTTTTAGAAATGTCATGTTGACTTATTAGCTTGATTAAAGATATGTAATATAGATAAGCATATGCCGAAGGTTAGTAACATTTATAGTTATATTATGCCATTTACTGAGATAAAAGAATGAGATCCTCACTCCGTTGACACATCTAGGTAGATTTTGAAGGTGTCAACACGAGGATAAGTATGCTCAGCTTATGAGCATTAGGTTAGGCGAACATCTGGTCAAATCCTTTGAACTCGTTGAGGGACGTCGAGACGGAAGAATGAAAACTACAAGACAACACCCACAACAATGGCAAGAAGGGAAACCGAGTCAACTCAACAGGATCAAATGAAGAATCTACATGAGAGTAGTTCCGGAGTAGCATTAGATGATTGACAATTATGCAACTTGGGAACGGCAACCCAGAGGCTCTTTCAAGTGTTGTGTAACAAAGTGGAAGCCTTCAGAAATAGTCGTAGTCACAAAAGTCAAAGTAAGATATAGAACCAATCCATACAAGAGACGTTAAATTTAAGCTTATTGACGGATCAGAAGATGAAGGTTTGTTGTCAAAAGAAGAGCGGAATATGGCCACTATTGGCAAAGTAAGTCGGCATCCTAATCAAGAGGGAGCACCTAGACAGTCATAAGCCTGAGAGTTAAGAACAAATATGTTGTCGACTCAACTATGAAGACTTAAAGAGTTGCATAACTGAAGTTTATGGATTATCCAAAAAGTGGAGGGTAAATTTCATAAACATGGAGGCGGAGCGATTTTCTATAAGACAATTGAGTTACAACAAAGGTTATGATACATATATCCAAAGGATAGAATCTTGAAAGCAGAGTCAAAGGATTACTATAAAGGCAACATTATAATTCAACACCAACCAAGGAAGGAGAGTGTGTGAGAATGATCTTGGCGTACCCAAGGGACCACAATAACTTCCCTCTCACAAAGGGACTTAAGTTATCAACACCAACTATTCACACCGAAGAACCGCACGCAATTGATGACTAAGAAAAAAAGGAATCGGGAATACGCATTTACGAGCTATCGCGGGAAATTTAATGATTCCGTGGACGCTAGATGAATGATACAGCTAAACTCGGAAATAGTATAGTGGTCTTATAGTGAGAAAGAGAAGTGTAGATTATAGATGGAGCTAAAGGAGTATAAACGGAGAAATTGGAGGAGATAGATTTTCACCAGGTATATCAATCTTCAAAAGAGGTAGAAGAAAGGTACGTCTATGATCTTGTAGAAGGTCAACTACAAATTAATTGGTACAATTGAGACTTTACACGTGCGAGTTAACTAGTGGTGACTGTTTGACATATAAAAAGAATAATAACTGAGTTACAAAAGAATTTTATCAACATGTGGAGAAATCCTTAAAGAGATCAACTACGAAAATTATGAAGTCAAATCAATACGAGTGCTAGTAACACTGAACAAGTTCAAGTCAGTAACTCTAATTGAAATTTTTATAGGAAGAGTTAACGGTCAGAAATAACCCCCTTATATAAGTAATGGTATAAAGAGAATAGTTGTGAGCAACTACTTACCAACTGGCTAAGGAAAATTTTACAAATCACAGTTAGTACATATGGATTCGTATAAGAAGAACTAGAGGAGTAAGAAGAAGCAGATGATTTTGCCCAAACCCTACGTCAGTCTAGACAGAGGGTACTTATCATTCCACATAAATGATATTGATGGTGCCCTTCCGAGCAAAAACTGGGGTCAATTTTCTAGATTGACAGAGGAAGCACTTGTGACTAAAGATGCGACACAGAATAATTGAAATGTTAAAGGCGGCACCAACATAGAAAGTATGATTTAATGCCTTGGTGAAATGTCTTATCGAGTTGGGAGGTGATTGTAGATGGAATCTACATCTTTGCTAAAACAGACATGAGATAGAGTAAAGTTGAATGACTGGAGGTTGTTATACAGATCCGTATCACCCCAATAATATGATTACCGAAAAGTGTTTATATAAGAGTTTAATGAGAAATTGTGATACTCCAAGCTAAAACTTATAACCAATAATAGGTAGATGGAGGAGTGGTAGTGAGACTGCGTACAAATGGTGTGCTAGAATTCCATTCTCGACTTATGACATAGGAGTTAATGAAAGTAATAAGACCCATCAATGTGGTCCGTAAAGCGTGTACGAGGAAACTCAAATGGATTTAACTATCCTACGGGTGTAAATATTTAAAGAAGGTAAAGTGACATGAGTATAAGGACAACATAATAAATGCATGTCTAGAAATTTGAGTTTTGAGAAAATCATATGCATATGATATTTCTTATCAAATGGTATTGGTAGATGTTTAATAAAAGTCATAACACTATGATGGATAGTGAGAAGTTAAGTCATGTATCAAAAGACGGGTCTTACTAAATTCAAATAAAGTATTGAGATGAGAATGCCTTTTTGGGATCTATGCAAGAGTACAACGTAACTGAGGTTCCAACACGGAATGGATAGTAAGGATCAACTGACAATTAGAGATCGATTCGGAGAAGAAAAATGTTATAAGATGAGTCACTTAAAAGAAAAGTTCACATGACAAGCAGGAGAGACCATCATGTGGTTGGTATTATTGTCTCGATGTGGACTTGTTACCGCACCCCGAGAATGTGGAGCTAAATAGAAAACTCCTTGTCCATATGGTAAGTAGGTCAGGGTAATGACTTGTAGGTCAATGTGATATACTCCTAAGTTGGAGGTCAAAAGAATTGTGAAAGATAACCACATGGAGTAGCCATGCTGAGTTGTGAGTCGAGTTCTGATAAGCCATAAGTGAATTCCGGGAATGTCTAAAGATGCATGTTATAATTTTTCAAAGGAGATGTGAACGGTGAGCTATTCTGATGAGAAGTTATCTTGACCAATTGTGAAACTCCATGGGGGTCGAGGACCATAGTTTGGACATATATGGACGGTTCATCTTGAGGCTTTGGACAACCAGTACACACGGCTTAGAGTACGAGCTTTCATTTTATTATGGTAAATCATCCCTAGAATGACAGTCAGTTTGAGAGAACCTTGTTATTATTAGAAAGGAAATTATGGGCGCGAGTTTGGTAGAAAATCCTAACTCATGGAGGACGCCATTATGATTAAAGGGTGGCAACAAATTGATCAAAGTAATGCAGCGGGAGCGTGGTGGGCCCTTGTAACTCGATGTTATGTCAACTATGACCTCAAGTTAAGGAATTATCGATCGATATGAAAGTATCCACATGGAGCGTGATGTATGGGTTATAGCAAGTTTAAAGCCTAACCTAAGGTAAGTGATAGTTCATTAATGGAGAGACGGTCCGACTGCATCATACTAGGGAGACAAGACCAAGTGAGTGGTCTTGTAAAGAGCATTAGGCACTTAGCAAAGTGCCGGGATATGTCTAAGATCATTGTTTTATAATTTATTGTGGGGACCTCCAAAAAGGTCAAAAGCAAGTGAACTCAATGGAAGGAATAAAGTTTTAATAGTTATTTTGGTAAAATCACCAAGAGAGTTGGAAATGAGTTTAAAAAGGCAACCGTTGATATGTTAAAGCGGATTGAGGAGTCACTTATTAACTAGCACTCCTAACCATAATGGAGGGTTTCCACCCAGTGTTCTACATGTCTAAGTTGAGAGAGTACACATCGGACCCGAGACACGTCATCAACCATGAGGAATCGATGGTCGAGCCAGATCATCATTTTGTAGCGTCCCTTAGTAGCCACCCGAGTGCGCAGTACTAGACATCTACGGTCTAAGGATACAATGATATTGAGGCTACATGGGGGATGAAGGAGAGCATTAGATGTAGCTATCTTGAGTTCTTTGCGAATTTTGCCACTACTTCTGTATCGACGAGTTAGTACTCGAAGTTGTTTTGTGTGACCTACATGGCTATGTATTGGTTTGAGTTTTGTTATTTGTTGTGCTACTTGACTATGATTTCTGGGTGGTTCTAGCATGTTAGAAAGTTATAATTGTTACTCTGGTTCTTGTTATAGAAATTTCTTTAGTGGTTCTCTTTTCTCTAAGTTTTGGGATGAAACTTATTTTAAGGGGGCACTGATGTAATATCTGAAATTTTATTTCCGATTATTTCAGTGTCGAACCGAATTTCGACCCGATGATCCGTGTACATGATACCTAGTGTTATCTGCCATCACAAATCCTATCAATTTTATGTAAGTCTAAACTCACATAAAATGATGAGAATGCCAACAAAACCCTAATCTTACAAACCCTAGTTTATATCTATGCGTTTTGACAAGGTCATGACATGTCTTTGACAAAGTCATGACATCCTTTTGACAAGATCATGATGGACCTTTGACAAAGTGATGGCATGGATTTGACATGCACTTGACAAGATCATGACAACATTTCAGCCCATCTTTTTTCTCTTGGTTCAACACACATCTTCATACCTTGCTTGGCCTTGGACTACTTGTCTCCAACCTTGCCTAATGTCCAGCCCAATATTGCCTTGCCTATGACCAGCCAGCCTAGGAAACACAATCAGTCAGCCCAGGAAACCGCCAACTTTGCGTGTCCCTCTCTTCTGCCCGTGCAGCCCATTCCTCGTCAGCCCAACAGTGAGATTCAGCCCTTTTACATACGTGTGTATGCTAAGTGAGAAGGGAGATCTACCTTCCTTAACGATCCCTGACCTCCTAGCATATACTTGAGTAGCAGTGGTACGACATTCCCCTTCTGCTCAAGCAACAACATCCTTCTGCACGCAGTGATCACTTCGCTTAGGTAAGCCCTGTCGTCCCTCTTCCTTCCTTGCGTCTCCTTCGACTGCACCATCCTGATTTGTTGCATCTTGGCACAGTTTAACCGAGCCTCTGGATAAGCATCACAGCAGCCCAAGTCTGTCACCACACGCAGTAACATCAAGGAGAGTCCCTTGCCTCCTCCTTCCCTTCTCTCTTCTTCAGCCTTGATTTGAGTATGACTCGATGTGTAGCGTTTGAAGAGCCTCCGCAATAGACTTCTACCATAGGCAGATGCTTATTACATCTACAAGAATATTAGTGTAAGTTCCCGTGCATTGGTTTCCTTGGCTACCCAAAATCGATCATCACCTCCATCGTACACCCTGCTTCTTTGTGTGCCACACCAGGGACACCATCTGGCAATCTACGATCAAGGACTCAGGCACGCTCTCACACGTGGTTTGAGTGACGCTTAGTCGAGACCATCGTACCCAAGGTAAGCCAGCCTAACTCCTCTCTTGATCGATGTATACACTAGATGGAGAGGGTCTAATTCAGCCTTGTCGCCCATAGGATTCAAACCCATGACCTTGTGCACTAAAATAGAAACACCACAGAAGCAACCATTGAGGCTCGAACACAAGATCTCTTGTAGATCCTAGAGGTTAGAATTCTAGAAAAACTGTTTGTTATAGTTATGTTTGAGTTTCTGTTTTGATATCTTAGAAACATGATCCACCGTTCAATTTTTTATATGATTTAGAAGGATATGCATACTTTCTTGTATCAAAAGTTGGGAGCGATCCAACGGTCAGATCTGGATCAATAGGAGCTCAAAGTAGGCTGGTTGTGTAGTTGTTACATTTCTCAGATTTTGGCTAAGTATAGAATTACTGGATTTTGGCACCATCTTTGGAACTTGGTTATAGAATTTTTCTAGACTTTTGGGACCAAGGGTAAAATGCTCATTTTACCTTAGGAGGGTATTTTTAGTAATTTCTCCTGTGATGGGATTGTATATCTTGGAAGTTATAGACTTCTAAGAATATGAGATGTATTTTGATCCGCTTGCCTCTTACGACAGGCGATTGAGTTTCTACGGTTTTAGACCGAGTTGAGATTAAGAGAGTTGAGATTTGATTCAGGTAAGTCCTTCAAGGTTAGTTAGCTAGCTTCTAAATGTTGGTATGAGTGATGATAGTGGTGATGTTGGAGATTTGGGCTAAGTCTTCATTGTAACCGTTGAGCTTGTCTTGAGGCAAGGTGCAATGAGTTGTTCACATGTGTGTCACTATGGTCCGGGTTGCGGGAGGCAAGACAAGTGACCGGCACTAAGAACAACTAGTATTATAAGGGGAGTCGAATTAAAGCAAGGTGATTCACGACAAGGTCAACTTGTGCTAGCTTTTAGAAGGCCGACGTTTGGGGCTTTTTAGCCACTTTTTATCGGCACACCTTTGGTTCTTAGGCCTTATATTGGCTAAAGAATATGTGGTTAAAAATTGGGAGCAATCCAAGCTCAAATGCTTAGTGAATGTCAATGAAGCAGCTAGTGAGCTTCTTAAGGAGCTACACTAGCTTGAGCTAAGATATTGAGTGTTTGAGGATCTTGGAACTTACCCTAGCTATATTAAATTGAATGAAGCTCATTGGAAGTGTTTGGACCAAGAAAAATAAGCTAGCTCTAAGCTAGCTCCGGGGAGCGGTTTTGGGCTCCCTATGTGGGTCTCGGGCCTCGGGCTTTCTAGGGCTTCAAGGCCCATCTTCCAAGTAACTTCCACGTAACTTTCATAACCGATTTTAACCTCTTTTAACTCCCCAAAACCGTGGCCCCCTATGCCTATAAAAGGGAGAGCCATTTGCACTTGATTGAACATTCGTTTTTGCAACAATAAAGCTTTTAGTTCCATTGTATTGACATTGGATAGGCCTTTTTATAAGCTTGTTTGCAAAACTCGAAAGACCAGTATAGTTCCTTTGTATTGACAAAGGATAGGCATCCATCTTACTTTGGTTTTGTATTGAAAAAATCTAGGAATACCCTTTCTACAAAGTAAGACAAGTAAGTCTCTTACTTAGTCTTTGTAACGTGTAACGTTTTATCCCACTAAGGTGTTTGGATATTCCCGGTGTAGGGGATAATACACTTAGAAGGAAAATTCATTTATGAATGACTCATTACATTATCCAAGTCAATGTTTTAACATATAACAACCGGTTTATAAGACGTGCAATTGAACTTAACTTCTATTAGAGTTTTGTCTACTCCTTTTCGGAGATTACAAACCCTTGGTTGAGTTTTGTCTACTCCTTTGGAGATTACAAACTCTTTTTGGTTGAATTTTGTCTACTCCTTTGTAGACTACAAACTCTTGGTTGAGTTTTGTCTACTCCTTTGGAGAATACAAACTCTTGATTGGGTTTTGTCTACTCCTTTGTGGAGATTACAAACCCTTGGTTAATAATTTGTTTTTAGTTCAAGATAATTATATTAAATTGATTGGCAATTGGGAGAACCGTCTACTCACATAAGTGAGACTACGGCCCTTTGGTCTAAAACCGGACACCGAAATTCCAACAATCTTCTAAGTGTATTTATTGTTAATTGTTTTGTAGGATTGGATTGATCAATAATGAGTAAGACGTTAATGACAGAAATGACTTCTCGTTTTGGGAAGTTGTATAAGTTTGAGGGTGTAGACTTTAGGAGGTGGCAAAAGAAAATGCACTTCCTCTTGACTACACTAAAAGTCACTTATGTACTCACTACACCTATACCGGCCGAGCCGGTTGATGATATGGTGGAGGAGATAGAGGTTGTCCGACGAAGGAGCAAATGGGATAATGATGACTACATATGTTGTGGTCATATTCTCAATGGCATGAGTGATGCATTGTTTGATGTATACCAAAGTGTAGAGTCATCAACATCAATGTGGGATCAACTGGAGTCTAAGTACATGGCGGAGGATGCTTCATCTCGCAAATTCTTAGTCTCGGATTTTAACTCATATAAAATGGTGGACTCAAGGCCGGTAATGGAACAATATATTAAATTGCTCCGGATTCTTAGGAGGTTCACTCAACATGCCATGCATGTGGATGAGGCCATTGCGGTTTCGTCTATAATGGATAAGCTCCCCCCCCCCTTCTTGGAAGGACTTCCACCATGTGCTAAAGCACAAGAAGGAAGAACTCACGTTGGTAGAACTTGGCTCTCACCTTCAAATTGAACAAGGTCTTAGGGCACAAGAAGGGGGACTCAAGAAGGAGGATAAAACTTCTACTTCCCACGAGGCCAACATGATGGATGGCAAGGGCAAAAGGAAGAGGTTCAAAGGAAAGGACAAAGACAAGGGAAAGGGATATAAGTCCAAGAAGTCCAAGAAGGATAATATTGATAAGAAGCCAAAAGGTTCTTGTTGGAAGTGTGGCAAGTCTGGCCACTTCAAACGGGATTGCAAGTTAAGGACAATTGATCCAAGGGTGGAGGCCAAAGTAGCCAAAACCCCTCAAACCAAGGTGACTCACTTATGAGTCTTGATTCTAACTTTGATATAAATTCTGATTTGAATTATGTGTCATTGACTTTTGAATGTTTGTCCATGCAGGATGATGACCTTGGATGGTGGGTGGACTCGGGTGCAACAACTCATGTTTGCAAAGATCGGCGTTGGTTCAAGACATATGTTGTTGCTAACGATGGAGCACTCATACATATGGGAAACGAGTCTACCACCCCCGTTCTAGGAAGAGGACGGGTTGATCTATACTTCACAAGTGGCAAGACTCTAGTCTTGTCAAATGTACTACATGCACCGGCCATTAGAAAGAATGTGGTTTCTGGTGGTGTATTCAATAGGCTTGGCTTCAAACAAGTCATAGAAGCCGACCGCTATGTATTATCTAGGAGAAGAACATTTGTAGGCTTTGGCCATTGGAACAATAATATGTTTCTTCTCTCTTTATGTAATAAACTTTCTAATACTAATATAAACAAGAATAGTTTGTTTACATTGTCTTCTTCTTCTTCCAATTGTGATTTTGTCAAATGGCATACGGCTTGGACATGTTCATTTTAAGCGTATGAATGACATGACTAAGGATGGTATTTTACCTAAACTTGACTTGCCAAAAGACAAGTGTAAAATGTGCATGTTATACAAGATAACAAGACTTCCATTTCCTAGAGTTGAAAGAGAACAATCAATGCTCGGCTTAGTCCACTCGGATCTAGGCGACTTGCACTCTACTCCTTCATTAGGAAAGAAGAAGTATTACGCAACATTCATAGATGATTACTCTAGGTATTGTTACGTATATCTACTCTTTGCAAAGAGTGATGCCTTAGACAAATTCTATGTATTCAAGAATGAATCTGAGTTGCAACAAGGTACCTTAATAAAAAGGCTACGCATGGATCGTGGTGGTGAATTTATGGATAAGGAATACTTTGAGAGTGTCGGGATCATACATGAGACCACTGCACCTTACACACCACAATCAAATGGTGTGGCCGAACGAAAGAACCGAGTGCTTAAAGAGATGGTCAATGCCATGTTGTCTTACTCGGATCTTAAGAATTCGTTTTGGGGTGAAGCTATGCTCACGGCAAACTACTTGCTTAATCGTGTTCCAAACAAAAGAAGTAAGAAGACTCCTTACGAACTATGGGTCAAAAGGAAACCAAACTTACATTACTTACGAGTTTGGGGATGTCGAGCCATAGTAAGGCTAAATGACAACAAACGTAAGACTTTAGGTGAAAGAGGTGTTGAATGTGTGTTCATTGGTTATGCCGAACACTCCAAAGCTTATAGGTTCTATGTGATAGAACCAAATTACTTCATCTCGGTTAATATCGTAATAGAGTCTAGGGATGCCATCTTTGATGAAGATCGCTTCACCTCGGCTCTTAGGCCTAGGGAAGTGATCAACATGACCTTAGATGAGGAATACCCAAACAAGGATCATAGGATTCAAGATGAATCCCGGCAAGCGTCCCACGGGCTTGACTTGCCAGAGATTGCTCCTATGAGCACTAATTTTTCCCAAAAATCGATTTTCCAAGTGTTCTTGGTTGAAGGGTCAATGGATAACGAAATGGATCGTCACTCTTACTTTCATATAGATGAGGATCCAAAGACATTTGACGAAGCCATGAAGTCTCAAGATGTTGCCTTCTGAAAGGAAGCAATACAAGAGGAGATGGACTCCATTATGGGTAGCCATACATGGGAGTTAGCCAACATTCCTTCCGGTTGCAAACCTTTGGGATGCAAATGGATCTTCAAGAGGAAGATGAAAGTTGACGGTTCCATTGACAAGTTTAAAGCACGCTTGGTCATCCAAGGCTTTAGACAAAGGGAAGGTGTCGATTACTTTGACACATATGCTCTGGTGGCTAGGATTACAACCATTAGGTTATTAATAGCTATGGCAGCTATACATAATCTAGTGATTCATCAAATGGATGTCAAGACAACATTCCTTAATGGTGATCTAGATGAGGAAGTATATATGAGACAACCTGAAGGGTTTGTTTTAAAAGGACAAGAGCACAAAGTGTGTCGCTTGGTCAAATCCTTGTATGGACTAAAGCAAGCTCCAAAACAATGGCATCAAAAGTTTGATGATGTCGTATTGTCAAATGGATTTAAGATAAATCAAGCTGACAACTGTGTCTGTAGTAAGTTTGATCATACTGGTCAAGGTGTGATCATATGCTTATATGTTGATGACATGTTGATCTTTGGAACAAACCAAAGACAAGTAGATCTCACTAAGGATTTCTTGTCCACTAAGTTTTCTATGAATGACTTAGGTGAGGCAGATGTGATTCTAGGCATAAGAATCAAACGTGATGCTAAAGGCTTAAGCCTCACACAATTACATTACATTGAGAAGATTGTCTAACACTTCCAATGTGATAAAAGTTCAATTGTTAGTACTCCTATGAACTCAAGTGAAAAATTGATGCCCAACCAAGGATCAGCTGTCTCTCAACTTGAGTATGCACAAGTAATAGGATGTTACATGTATGCAATGACTAGCACTAGGCCATATATTGTTTTTGCTATTGGTAAATTGAGTAGGTACACAAGTTGTCCTAGCTCACAACATTGGAAGGCACTAAGGCGTGTGCTTAGGTACCTCAAGGGGACCATGGGTTTTGGCATCTTGTACAGTAAGTATCCTTTAGTGATAGAAGACTACTCGGATGCGTCATGGATCACTAATCTAGATGATCACTCATCCACCACAGGATGGGTTTTCTTGTTAGGTGGTGGTGGTGCAATTTCGTGGGCTTCAAAGAAGCAAGCATGCATCACAACCTCGACCATGGAGTCCGAGTTTGTGGCACTTGCCGCTGCCGGTAAGGAAGCTTAATGGCTAAGAAATTTGGTTCTAGAAATTCCTTTATGGCCAAAACCGGTTTCTCCTATCTCAGTTCATTGTGATAGTGCAGCTACGTTGGCTAAAGCTTATAGCCAAACGTACAATGGAAAATCAAGACATCTTGGTGTGAGACATAGCTCGGTTAGAGAGCTCATAACTCACGGTATAATATCGGTCGATTTTGTGAGAACACACAATAATCTAGCCGATCACTTAACCAAGAGCTTGACTAGGGACTTAGTTCAAAAGTCAGCCAAGGGGATGGGGTTAACGACCTAAATTGAAAACGACTTGTCATGGGACACCCAATTTGCCTATGGCTTGATGCCTTAGCCGAATTCAATGAGGAAAGCCCATTCCAAGAAGTTGTGAGCATAAAATGTCCATCCAAGGTAATGTTCTATGCCTATATAATATGTATAGTTTGAAATATGTAACTTCTTAACAACTCTTTTGAAAAATTGCAATTATAGGTGCAAGATCAAAAGAGAGTTGGCTACGTGAACGTGAAGTTCAAGGCTTCTTCAAGGGAGTAGATGGTCGACTCACCTATATGTTCATTAAAGGATTAGGACACAATAGCCTTTAAATGTGTCATTTATTTGTAAAGGAAATGTAAATTTCGTGTATGTTGCCTTCATGTACTTAAACAAGTTAAGTGGTTCAATCCATTAGGACACCACAATTCTTTAGTGCGAAATGTGTAATTATACTAATTCAATAAATTCAATCGAAAGATATTTATAATTATGCGAATATTTTGTTTGGATGTGTGTCTATTAAAAGTTTCTTGACTTTGCTCAAATGGGGGAGGAATGTTAAAGATTTGGGCTAAGTCTTCATTGTAACCGTTGAGCTTGTCTTGAGGCAAGGTGCAATGAGTTGTTCACATGTGTGTCACTATGGTCCGGGTTGCGGGAGGCAAGACAAGTGACCGGCACTAAGAACAACTAGTATTATAAGGGGAGTCGAATTAAAGCAAGGTGATTCACGACAAGGTCAACTTGTGCTAGCTTTTAGAAGGCCGACGTTTGGGGCTTTTTAGCCACTTTTTATCGGCACACCTTTGGTTCTTAGGCCTTATATTGGCTAAAGAATATGTGGTTAAAAATTGGGAGCAATCCAAGCTCAAATGCTTAGTGAATGTCAATGAAGCAGCTAGTGAGCTTCTTAAGGAGCTACACTAGCTTGAGCTAAGATATTGAGTGTTTGAGGATCTTGGAGCTTACCCTAACTATATTAAAGTGAATGAAGCTCATTGGAAGTGTTTGGACCAAGAAAAATAAGCTAGCTCTAAGCTAGCTTCGGGAAGCGGTTTTGGGCTCCCTATGTGGGTCTCGGGCCTTGGGCTTTCTAGGGCTTCAAGGCCCATCTTTCAAGTAACTTCCACGTAACTTCCATAACCGATTTTAACCTCTTTTAACTCCCCAAAACCGTGGCCCCCTATGCCTATAAAAGGGAGAGTCATTTGCACTTGATTGAACATTCGTTTTTGCAACAATAAAGCTTTTAGTTCCATTATATTGACATTGGATAGGCCTTCTTATAAGCTTGTTTGCAAAACTCAAAAGACCGGTATAGTTCCTTTGTATTGACAAAGGATAGGCATCCATCTTAGTTTGGTTTTGTATTGACAAAACCTAGGAATACCCTTTCTACAAAGTAAGACAAGTAAGTCTCTTATTTAGTCTTTGTAACGTGTAACGTTTTATCCCACTAAGGTATTTGGATATTCCCGGTGTAGGGGAGAATACACTTAGAAGGAAAATTCATTTATGAATGACTTATTACATTATCCAAGTCAATGTTTTAACATATAACAACCGGTTTATAAGACGTGCAATTGAACTTAACTTCTATTAGAGTTTTGTCTACTCCTTTTTGGAGATTACAAACCCTTGGTTGAGTTTTGTCTACTCCTTTGGAGATTACAAACTCTTTTTGGTTGAATTTTGTCTACTTCTTTGGAGACTACAAACTCTTGGTTGAGTTTTGTCTACTCCTTTAGAGACTACAAACTCTTGATTGGGTTTTGTCTACTCCTTTGTGGAGATTACAAACCCTTGATTAATAATTTGTTTTTAGTTCAAGATAATTATATTAAATTGATTGGCAATTGGAAAAACCGTCTACTCACATAAGTGAGACTACGGCCCTTTGGTCTAAAACCGGACACCGAAATTCCAACAGGTGATTGATTATATGTTTGTTATTATCTTAAGTATAATCGGCCCTTAATTGGCTCAAGTGTATGATAACGAGCGGTGGCATTCTGCCAAGTAGCCCGAGGGCGACTGAGAGGATCTTTCAGTACTAGGCCAGACATGGTTTGCGGGGACGCTACCAGCGGAGGTATGCCAAACTGTCAACAGCTGGATAAGAAACGGAGGCGAGAATCTTCGACTTCTCGTGCCACAACCTTAAGATGTATTGAAGTGAATCACCTAAATTATAAGATAATAACCGGCTTGTGTGTCAGCATGATGATTGTTATATTCTTGTCTTATATGTGTTTGTTCTATTATTTCTCTACTTATATTTGGATAGTTAGTTAACTGCTGTTTATTTTGTGGTTTAGACGTGCTATAGGTTAGAGCTAATGCCGAGTGATCCAGATGGTAGTGGTCAACCGGGTTTCTGTACTTCATAGGATGGATTGGAATCTTTTTTTTATGTTGATCTTTTTGTCTATGATATTCATAGAAACTTTAGTTGTAAGATATTATTGTTGTCGGCAGTTGGTCTTTAGTCACATTCATAACATTACAAAACCTTATTTTATGATATTCGATTTTCCTTATCTGTGCCTTGTTGTAAGATCTAATTAAGTTCTTGTCAAACTAAGATCAGGACCCATTGTGAGGTCCTAACCAGTAACCCCCCGATTTCTGAGAATTTGGGATGTTACAACTTTTGTGGTTATAAACGAGTGTTTTTGGAGATTCGTGATTTATAGAAAAACTCGTGTATATGTTTAGGGCTCGTTTGGTACGATTTCCATAGAATCAGGAATTGGAATCAGAATGAGTCATATCAATACCTTGTGTTTGGTAAAACTTGTAATCGGAATGAGAATGATTCCATGGAATGGCTCATTCCAACTCTAGAGAAGAAATTGATTCCAGAAATTAATGGTGGGTATCCCATTCCAACATAAAATCTTTTTAAATTTAAAACTACATTTATATATTTTTATTATATATATACTTACTTATTTAATTTCACAAAATAAAAATAATATTTTTTTATAAATTATTTTTATTGTCCATCAATTAATTTATATTATATAATTATTTTGTAGAAAAACACGATTTTGACAAAAAGTTTTTTTGTACCTATAATACGAATAATTTGTTCCATTAGAAAAAATATATTTGATAGAAGAAATATATATATCTATTTATTTGGGTTGACGATTGTTTAGTTTTTAATCTTAAGTTATTCGTTAGTCTTTATTTTTCTTAAATGTAGTTTAAAAAATAACATATATTTACATTATAAACTTGACACATATATCATCAAATATGATATGATTTTTCGTTTCATAACTCATATAAAATAAAAAACATGTATCAAAAATATTTCATTCCAACATCGTACCAAACACCAAGTATGAGGAATGACTTATTCTAATTCCTTATTCCATATTCCATTCCGATTCCTGATTCCAACCCCATTCCTACAGTCATATCAAACGAGCACTTAGTTAAATGGTTCGGAATTAATTTCTATTTTGATTAAAGAACAAAATAGATCTTGTATTCATTATTATTTATGAGCAAAATACCCAACATCGATCAACAACAAAAATAAATAGGGCTTTCTTCCTCTTCTTCTCAATGATATCTTTAGTGGCCGGCGAAGCCAAACCCTCAAATCTCACATCAAATTCCACGGTTGGCAGCATACCCTCATCCATCCATTCCAAATTCCCTTGTTGTTTTAATTCCACTTTTTTAATTACAAGTTTTTCAATTCAATGCCTTTTCAATTCCAATATATGAGTGTTGTGTATAATCGACTATCGCCGCCGTGTTCTAAGAGGGGAGGTTGGCATCTGGAACACGAAGGAGAAGAAGACTCCGACGACACTGATTTACAAGGTTTCCGGTGGCGATGAAATTTTCGACCCTCGTACCTCCACTGTCGAGGTTTTCCGGTTGATGAAAAATTTCGAAGGCCGCCACGGATTGCCTTGTTAGCCTGCATTGGATGAAGAGTGAAATGGAAAGAGTGAAATGAAAAGATTACAGTGAAATGAGGTCTGAAGGAGGAAAAGTGGAATGAAAAGAAATGATAATGAAGAGCAACAATGGTACAAGAATCGAGAATCATAACCACAATCTCCCATAACCTTCTCCACAATTTCACACTCAACCACAAGTTCAAAAATTCTACCTAAAAACGACAATTTTATGCCACACTCAACCACAAATATAAAATAAACCCTAAAGCCATACCACTAATCAGGGACAAAATATACCCTAAGTTTCCTAATTACATATTTTAGGTAGTTGATAAATTTAGCCAAACTAAAACCCTTATAAAACCTAAACCCCGTCGACAATAGTCGTCCCTCTATGATATCTCAGTCTTCCTCCATCCCCCAATCCACCGCCATGGTGACCCGCTTCTTCTCTCTTACTCGCATAGTCCTCACCAACAAACAAGCTCTTCCCTCCTTCCTCACTCGCTCCTACGATGTCTCTTCCACTTCACTGACCGTCCCCCCGTTCGCTCGCTCGCCGTCGTCTCCCACTTATTCCATGGAGTTCCCTCAGCTTCTGTAAGCGGTTTCCGAGCGTTCTCAACCCGCCATACCCAATCATCGATGAATGACTCGAACCCTAACTAGTCAAATCAACTTCCGAAGGAGACGATCTTGCTCAATAGCTGTGACTTTGAGCACTGCCTTGCGGTTGTGGAGAAGCTAGATGAAAATGCGACCAGGGATGAAATCATTGCTTCCTACATCGAAAACCTTGCTAAGGTCGTCAGAAGGTTTGGTTGCTAGTTTCCTCCTCATCCACTCGCTCCTTCAGTTTTTTCAGTAATCTGTTTATATGTCATTTACAATTGGCTTTATATAAATTATATGTCTCCTTGTGTTTCATTGGTGGTTCTACTTGTAGCATTGTTAGCAAACGACTGCCTTTCTTCTTGGTTAAGAGGAACATGAATTCTCACATTGCAATTTCTATGGTGGTTGTGGTACTGTTACATAAGTGATAAGACATTTAGAGCTAATTATGTGTCCAGAAGACAGCAAATCACCATTCCATGAATATTGAACTAATATCTACTCTCATGTGTTTATGTGATGGTGATAATTGATTCCTTCAGTGCGGAAGAGGCGAGAATGAAAATATACTCCGTATCAACCATGAATTATTTTGCGTTTGGAGCTTTGGTTTCTGAGGAGTTGTCTTATAAGCTGAAAGTTTGATGCTTTAAATCCTGGTGGCCTCTAGTAATATTCATTGTTGATAACTTTTTGTTAGTCACCTGAATAATCTTAATCTTAATTTTTTTTGTAGAGTTACCGAATATTCCATGGGTTCTCCCTGATTCTTATTTGGATGTTAGGAACAAAGATTATGGAGGTATAAAAACATAATCATTTACCCCCGTTTGGTTGTACCCGGAAACGCAAACGGAAATGAATTTAGTCCATATGGGTACCTTGTTCATGACTTTTTTTTGGAATAAATCCTTGTGGTCTCATGCAAAATGCATTTGTGTCTCTATTTTGTTTCCCTATAGGGTATAAAAATTAATCAAATTCTACTCCAATTGGTTCAAACACAAGGAATGATTCCAAAAAGTTTTAGTAACAAGGATATACGAATGGACTAGATTCGTTTCATTTCGTTTCCGGAGTTTAAACCAAGCAGGCCCTTAGTTCATGTAGATGTTGAGTCTCCCTTTGTGATTGTCATTCTATGTCTTGTAGGCGAGCCTTTCATTGATGGGCAAGATGTGCCGTATGACCCCAAGTATCATGAGGATTGGGTAAGAAACAATGCAAAAACTATAGAGCGCAACATGCAGAATGATAGGCCTCGTAACTTTGACGGGTCTAGGAATTTTGAGAGAAGAAGACAGAATGTGCAGGATCAAGGCCCTCTAATGCCAAGTTCAAATCAACCACCACAGAGTGGTCAAATGCCTCTCAACAACATGTCCGGTAACAACATGGGAACAATGCATCCAAATAACACTAGTGTTGCCCTGAATCAAGGATGACAAATGCAACAAGGAAATGTACCAAATTTCCCTGGTGGAGGCTATCCTCAAGCCCCTCCTACTAACTATCAGAAGTAAGGCGGGCCTAACAATAATTTCAGAACCCGCAAGGTGGGAACCAAGGCTACCCCCAGAATCCGCAAGGCGGATATCAAGGCTACCGTCAGAACTCTCAATCTCATCCTAACTATGGCACGAACACCCGTTGGAACCAATACCTGGGACAAGACATGCCGACAATGCCACCGTCACCACGGGATTACTAGAAATGATGTATATTATGTAAAATACTAATATTTTGCTATCATCGTGAAGTTTAATGGTTGTTTTTAGTGGATTATTTTATTTTCATTTGGAACAAAACTGCATATATGATATGGTTATTGTAAAAGACTTTGTAGCAAAGTCTGCATTTTAAAACGCTTTATAACCCTTATCATTTAGCATAAGAACTACTCTACAACCTATCAGACCACACTCTCTTGTGTTGATAGTCGATTGAGAAGCCAATTTTACTCTTCAACCCAGGGAACCATTATTTCTGTTCTTAGCAGCTCAAACCGCATCCACTATTTCTATTATTAGCATCTCGGATCTCATAAGTTACTTTCACGTTTTCTCCATTTCTATGAACTGCAAATCCAATATCTCAAAAAACAAAAAAAAAAAAAAGAAAAGAAAACGGACAACAAGAAACCATGGTTGGTATTTGGCTCTTGACAGTTTTCTTTCTCGAAATGTGAAATGGAAAAGCAGGAAAAAAAATAAAAAGACTATGTAAGGCAAGGAAATGGTTAAAGAAAGGTGGGAACACATGACAAGCTATATTGAACGTGGTGATCAAATATGGGTTTGGAATATCAACGTAATATCAAATGTTAAAAACTTTTTTTGTGGAAATTGTCCTAGATGGCATCCTAGCCAAAGAAAACCTAAAAATACAAAAAGTTTTGTGCACTGAAAACTTTGTCAACACCCGATAGAAGCTTATGCCATAAAAGAGGGCCTTCAAATGGCCATAAGTTTAGGACTCAACACCATTGAAATCGAGGAAATAACCTTGAACTCATTAACTCAATACATCAAATTTGAAAATCATCATGGGAAGTGAAGATGTTCATTTCTGACATCAAGGTGTACACAAGTAATAGCCCAACATGTCTTTGTGGAAATCAATGTCGTCACAGATAAGCTCACATCTCTTAGCCATTGCTCGGATACGGGTGACGGGAACCTTCCGCAGGACGTTGATGACCTCATCGAAAAGGATACTTTAGGACGATCAACTTCTAAAATATGACCCTTCTTGTTCTCTCATTATTCCATGTAGCTAAACCCGGTATTATTTCCATTGAACTACAAAGCCTACAATAGTAAAAAAAATCTCATGAAAATGGAAAGTATGACTTGGGTAATATCGTTGAATTTTAGCTAGCTTAGTTTCATTATTGTACCCTCTAAAATTTGGCCAGTAATTGAGCCCAAGACTCGGTTTATATTCTGAGAAATTTTTTAAGTTGTGGTAAATTTGACGACGCATACATATCAGGGTCGACCATGTATAGTGCAATATCCGGAATTTTAATTCCGTTTACTTCTGAGTCCATAAAATGATAATGCTTCTATCATCACAAATCTTATTATTTTATGTAAGCTAAAACCCACATAAAATGATAATGCTTCTACCATCACAAATCTTATTATTTTATGTAAGGTAAAACCCACATAAAATGATAATGCTTCTACCATCACAAATCTTATTATTTTATGTAAGCTAAAACTTACATAAATTGATAATGCTTCTACGATCACAAATCTTATTATTTTATGTAAGCTAAAACTCACATAAAATATTGAATTAAATAACAAACCGTAGTTTTATTAGATGTTTTTTGACGAGGCCCAAACAACCTCGTGACAAGGCCAAACAGCCCAACTTTCCTGGCTGCTTGCTGAGGCTAGTACGCCAGCCATGACGAGGCCCAGACAATCTCGTGACAAAGCTAGATAGCCCAACTCCTTGGCTGCTTGTTGTGCCAGTTCCAGCCCGTTCCTCAGGCCCAGCCGGACGCTAAAGGAGAAGTCAGCCCAGCTGTGATGTATCAGTTTCAACGTGTGTATAGATGCAGTGGGAGAGCAGATTCACTTGCCATAAAACGCTCCTAGAATCACGTTGTGCAACCTCTCACCTTCCTCCCATTTTCACGTCCAGATTTGCTTACAGAAGCAACGCTTTCCCTCCCTGCTCAGCGATTGTGTACCTCTCTTCACGCTTCAGATCCGTCTTTTTCCCTCCCTTCTGTCTATGGGTTGCAACCGCAGCAGCGTCCTCCTTCGTCCTCTCTTGCTGATCGAACACTCCAACAGCAGCGTACCCTTCTTCACGTCCCAGCCAATGCAGACTTGGCGCCAGCAAGGGTTCGACCTTCTGCACACGCTCAGTTCATCTCCAGGAGTTGTTGCTGCACACGCTCAGTTCGTCTCCAGGACTTGGTTCTGCACACATTCTACCCCTAGGTGAGTCACGTTTTTAATGGCCTCTCACTCCCTAGTTTTCCGCTTTCTGTTCAGTCACACAGTGGGCAAGAGTTGATCTTCCATTCCTGCTGTATTACAGATCGAGAGCCTTCCCCATCGCCAGGATCTTCACTAAGTTGCAACCAAGGACCCTATTCTACAACCATCGAAGTGAATAGGTATACTTCACTCTAAGCTCAATCAGTAGGAAGAAGATAGACTGAATTAATCCAGTTGTATAGGTAGAGAATGGTTGATGAGTTGTGTTAACAGAAAAGAGATGGAAACAAGGACTGTTGTAAATAAAATATTTATTTCTTTCAGTTTTGGAAGTTAGAAACGGTCAATATTGCAGATCAATGTTAAGGAGTTATATTGAAGATCCACCGTTGAAATTTTGATGAGTCATTGATGGATATATGTAGTTTGATGTGTCAAAGTTTGAGAATAAATGAACGGTCGGATTAAAAGTTATAAGGGTCAGTTGAGCTGTTTTTCCAACAGTGATTTTGGCTAAGTATAGAAAATTCTAAGTGTTGTAACCAACTTTAGGAATTTTTGTAGAAGTGATGGTTGAACAGTTTTAAAAAATTCTTGCTCCTATGAGTAGTTGGGATATTATATATGATCTAGAGAATTATTTCGGAATTTTTATAAATTTATTCGAGTTTCATATTTGAAGTCAAAGTTGGACCTTAATGACTTTTCGGGAAATAGGAAAATGTGTAGTTTTTCTAGTTTTACCCAAACTCAGTCTTTAGGGGTAGAATATGGCATTTTAGTCTCAAATAAGAGTTTAAGCATAAATATTGCAATTTTTGGAGGTTTCGGGACCAAGGGTAAAATAGTCATTTTACCATAAATTAGTACTGTAATCAATTCTGTTCTAATAAGATCAACAATCTTAGAAGTCTTATACTTCTAATTACCTAGAAAGTGTGTTGACACACTTACCTCCTTTGACAGGCCGCTGAATTCCTACAGTTACCAATCGATTTGCGAATTAGAGAGTCGAGATCTATTTCAGGTAAGTCCTTTGGGCTTACTTAGCTAGTTGTCAAATATGAGTGTGAACGATGATAGTGGTGTTTGAATGATGTGTGTATTAGTGTATTTCATGGAAATCATTGACCGACTTACATATCTGGCCTAAGAGTAACGGGCGATAGCATTCTTCTCAGTTAGCCCGAGAGCGCTGGGGGTTTCTTTCGGAACTAGTCCATACGTGGTTTGCGGGGACGCCACCGGCGGAGGTGTGTCAAACCATCACCAGTTGGATAAGGAACGGAGGCGGGAAATCTTCTTCTGTATGTTGAGTATTTATATTCTTCTTCTGTATGTTTGTGTTATTTATCTTTCTACTTATATTTGATTAGTTAGCAAACAGTTTATCGTTTTTAGACTTGCCACAAGTTAGAGTAGATGCCGAGTGATCCGGACGGTAGTGGATAGTCGGGCTGTCGTACTCCTTAGGACTGGGTGCAGTCTCTTTTGTTGGTCTGTCAGTTATGACTGTTTCCTTTTCTCAGATTATGAGACTTTGTTATTTCCGGCTGTCAGTTTCGAGTCACATTCATTGTTTTGTTAAAACATACTTTATGATTTATGAGTTTCCTTATCTGTGCCTTGTTGTAAGATCTAGTTAAGTTGTTGTCAAACTAAGGTCGGGACCCACTGTGAGGTCCTAATCAGTAGCTCCCCGGGTTGTGAAACTTGGGGTGTTACATATAAACCGTACGTAGTCCTTACCTTTGTTCTCTTGAGACTGTCATATTTTCTGATATAGTGGTTCTTATATCACGGGTTAGATCGTTGGTTGCAATTGTAGAGACTAAGCCCATGAAAGCTACGTATCCCACAAATATCATAAAAGGCTAACCAAAAGTGAAGCTTATGCATGAGTACCGATCTAGAGACTTTTTGGATCCAAGTACCTTGCTCATGAGTACAACTTATCTTTAATCTTCTTTTTTTTTGGGATTTTCCAAGGTGTTTTTTATTCCAACATTAGAACACTCTAATTGTGGGTACTTTGGGTTTAAAAATCCAGCCTGAGGATTATGCCTCGTATTCATGTATTCAATGGTGATAAGGTAAGTGTTCAGGTCATATTGGCTGTAATTCAACTTTAGTGTCAAAATTTTCAAAATAAACAATGTAGAGGTCAAACACGCACCCTTCAGGATAAAACTTTTAATTGATTTATTCTCAATGTTTGCAACACCTCCCCAACATAGATTCTCATAGTTGATATCTTGACCATTATGAGGGTTAGTAGGGTCTCACAAATCCATAAAAAAAAGTCCAAGAAAAACTTAGATAATTCAAAATATAATTCAAGTGGTGACAATACGATTGAGGATAGTACAATTCATGATAGTATAACTAATGACAATACAGTCGATGACAATATCCTTGACAACAATACAATTGATGACAATGTTTTGGTGACATAGTTGCTGACATTATAGTTGATGAAAATACAATTGTTGACAATATAGTTGGTGACATCATGGTTGTTAGCAATACAATTGATGATTATATGGTTCATAACAATACAATTAGTGATAATACAATTTATGACTATACCGTTGACAACAATTGATAGCTTTCCGAAGGTGCCTTTTACCACAATCATTCTATTCCATTCTCTACCTCTTTAAGCTTAATAAGCATATCATATTAGGTTATTTATTTTATATTTGTGTTTCGGAGATCTACTAGTTAATGTAATTGCAGACTTTGTGGAGTACAAATGATATACATGTAGCGGAATGACGTCATATACACTAAGGCCCTGTTTAGTTAGAGGGTTAGGGGGCTTCATTTAGTTATGTGGTTGGAGTTGTATAAAGTTATAGTTGTTTAGTTAGAGTTATAGGATTAAGGTTTTCAAGAAGTTTTGTGGTTATGGGGGTGTTTTCAAGAATCTAGTCAATCAAGATTTTTGGGGATTCATGTTTGTTGTTGGAGAAATTATGCCCAAAGTGTCCTCTCCAAATCGTTCAGCATTGAAATCGACCGTGCCTTCGATAAGTTGGAAGAGACGATCGAAAGGCTAGACACGCTCCATTCTTCTTCTCCAACGTTCTCTATTCTTTTTCTCCGGCTCCGGCTTTCTCCATTCTTCTTCTCTGGAGTTCTTCTTCAATTCTTCTCTTCAATTGAGGATTGACAGTTTCTCCATCAAATGACCCAAATTTACACTATGAATTGCAAAACACGTATAACCAGGCATTGCTTCTTCTCTTCTTCAATTCTTTCACTAGTTTCTTCATCATGTGTGTTGACAAATAACACACAAAGAAAACTTGATTTTGAGATATATGCATTTTTGAAAGCCACAAACATCCATTTGCTGCCAAAACAAACAAATCTCAAATCTTATCAACAAAAACACAATCCAGATGCAGATACTGCTAACAACTCAAAGAAGGGAGCCGCTAGAAGGAGAGGCGGATGCCCAAGGAAGAAGGTTGTTTCCCGATCAATTAAGGCCGGACATTAATTTCCGGCGGGTCATATTGACCGGTATCTGAAGAAGGGTTGTTACTCTCAACGTGTATGTTCTAGAGCTCCGATTTACGTTACTACTATTGGAAAGTGCAGATTTTGGAGTTGGTTGGAAACGCTGCTAGAGACAACAAGAAGGGCAAGATCATAGCAGTGTCTTCTTCTCAGTGGTGTCCTTCACAATTCATGGAGAAGTAGAGAAATTGACAAAAAAGAAGCAGATAAATCGATTATTGCTTCTTTTCCGGAGAAGAACGGGAAAAAGATCGAATGTGTCGGGAGAAGAACGAAGGAGAATAACAAGAACAAGGAGAATAACACTCCCAATTTCTTATGCTTGTGTGATGATTCATAAATTAGCGGTAGGGTAATTTGGTCTTTACCTAAAATCGAAACTAATTTTGAACCCTTTAACTAAATACGTCTACCGAGTTTTTTTTATAAACCATAAATCTCAAAACAACCCTCCCTAAAACAACAATCACAACCATAACCGCAACCACAACCGCATTTTTACTAAACATGCCCTAAGAACCTCACTCCCTCCTATAGTCAAAGAAGTCAAGGGCAAGATGAAAATGACTGATATTTGAGAGTGGAGATGAGGACAACTTGAGTGTTATGTACAAGGAAGTTTGATTTACTCCAACAAACCAATTGATTTGGAATTTCATGTCAACTAAGTTGTAGAGCTGCAAAATACCTTCAAAAGTAGTACTCGTGGTTTTCTAGTTCCAACTACAACAAGGAGAAATCCAGTTTTACTAAAGTGTTGCAATATTGACAAGATGTTGATTTTATGGGTCAGACCTAAATAGCCTAGTAAACCTGACCCTAGTACCCAAGTCGTACAACATGTCATCCTATCTTTTGAATTGGACCAAAAAATGACCTCTCATTGTTGCAAGGAAGATCTTGGAGCAATTTTGGCCTAAGAGGTCGTACGATGGGGCCGGATGGGCATACTCGACATGCCTTCTTTGACGTCCTATTTTGTTTCCCTTATTTCACTCTTATCTTTTAGTCCGGTCCTATCTTAATAGAAGATGAGATCGAGCAGATTTAATTCTATCTTAATAGAAGATAGAACCTCAAGATATCTATGGTTTCTGGGTCTTTTATGGACACTATAAATAAGACTTTGCAACCATTAGGTTAGATATCTCCTTTCCCACGCTTTTCCAGAGTTACTGTAACAACTTTATTGTAGCCTTCGGACGACGGCCCCTCTTCGGACGAATAATTATTGTAGTTGTCAGATGACGGCCCCCTCGTCGAACAACCGGTCACTATAGATGTTGGATGACGGCTCCCCTTTCGATCAATAAAATACTTTGTTTTATTCTTCTAAGGTATGTGTGTGTAGTCCCTCTCTATTCTAGGGTCAGGTGAGCCCGACTGCTTGATATGTAATATTGGATTGATTTTATATATTGTTTGTATGTCTATGAGTTATGGTAGTATTGTTTATATTACATGTTCTATATAAGGTGACCTTGACCGAAGTGCCAATGGAGTCCTCACTCCTCAATGTCCGTTCGATGTCAAGTATAAAAAACCGTCTTGAGTACAAAGTGACAATCATGGTGACAACATTGTTGTACTACAAGCAATGACCTAACCAGAAAGTGACAATCAACGAAGTTGTCTTTGCATAACTCTAGCATACTTGTGATATTGTGGAATTATGAATTGAGATATATTGTATGCATGTTGTGGTGATTTGAGTTTTAGAATGGTTTATCCCTACTAGTATTTATTGATTTGCTATTCTCCCTCCAAAACCTATTTACAAATGTTCTAAAGATCAAACATTTCTTATACTTGTTTGTACTTGCTTATAAACTGCTTTCAGAGTCAATCGGTTAATTCCCTAGAGGACTGTCAGACGACCTACCCTATCTCAGTTTAGGGTTTTGCTCTAATTCACTCTCTATTTATTCAACTACCGTCCTTTGGTATTTTGACAAGGTTTTGACCCGGTTGACCTCTCTCCTGTCGGATGACCGCCTTTGTTATCATGGGCTTTTGTCTTCTTCTAGTGATCCTTTATATATGTATATATTCAGTTTACTTATTTATTTGGTTTTGGTTTTTTATTAACGTCAAAACGGGACATCATCTTCTCTATGTTCGATCCTAACCTTCTGTACTACAACGGGTCTTGTAAGTATTTGCAAGATCTGAGGTTCACATTCAAACCTCATCAACAATATAATTGATGATGACATAATTGATGATATCGATTGATGATAGTGTTTTGATTACAACCTAGTTGACAATGATACCTTTGACGACACTACAATTGATGACAATACAATTGGTGACAATATTATTGATGATAATACAATCGATGACAATCTAGTTCATGACGATATGATTAAGACACTATAGTTGATGACAACACAATATGTGAAAATATCGTGGATGACAATACATTTGATTATAGTAGAGTTGATGATAACCTATTTGATGATAATGTTTTGGTGACAATGTAGTTTTCATTTTTTACGCTGGAACAATTGATGACAATACCAATTGTAAACACCCATAATTGTTGACAATACAATCGATGATGGTACCGTTGATGACATCACAATTGATGATTATACAATTCATTTAAGAAGTCTATAAGAAGTTCAAAAAATTTTCTCAAATTATTTATTCATTTACCTTTTAATTAAGATATTAAAAACCAAAAAGATTAGAAAAAAGAAGTGAACGTTATATTCCTAATTCCATAATTTGTCCTACCAATTTTTTTAGTTTATGTAATGTATATGGGTCCTGATTTCTAATTGAATTGTATGAACCGAACTTGTACATGGTGACTTAGAGCAAGTTGACTGTTGCGTTTTAACTCCTTGTCACCGACGTAAAATGACGTGGTGACATTCATTGTTCAAAAAATGATCTTCCCCGTTAGTTTTATCCGAATTTTATTTAATATTGGGTAACCTTTAAATTTTAAAGGTTATAAATTGACATATTTTATGACATTTGGTAACCGGTTTCCACATAGATCTTGGTGGATCCTTTCTCTTTTTTATAAAAAAAAAAAAACTAACATTAAAAATTTTGAAAAATATTGTACTTGGTGGACCCCTTCTCTTTTTATGTATAAAAAATCAATGAATAGTAATTAAATGGTCAAGGGAAAAAACGGGTCAAAATATTAGAATAACTATTTGACTCAATGACATTAAACTTTTTACCTTTTGACCCAACAAGTGAACTTCCTCTTAGGGGGTGTTCGGTGTAGCTTGTGGATAGCTTTTGGTGAAGTTTTGCGTTTTAAGAAAGCTACATAATGTTTGGTAAGAAAACTGTTTAGTTATTTAACTTTTTCGGGAGTTTATCGAGGAGATTTTTTAAGCTTTTTGGAAGGGATTAAAAAGCTTTCAATCCATAATTTTCTCTAAATTTTTCATTAGTTTTTTTATATAAATTTAGACAAATTTTCTCTTATTTATGTCATGATGTATTTGTTGTATTTATAGGAGGTGTCATTTTTTGCAATTTCCCCCCAAAAATCTACTTTTACCAAACATTCAATTAGCTTTTTCATCAGATTTTCATATTTTATAAAAACTCTAAAAAAAATTATTCAAAGAACTATCCAATATTCTTATACTACCCAAAAAAACTTATTTGCCGAACACACTCTTAGTTTATGGTATTAAATTACATAAAAGCTAGATGCACGTCACTGATCTACTAGAGGACGGAGAAATGTGCATTCCGAGTACGCTTACGTAGCGGCTTGCACTAGCACTCAATTTTTATTTTTAATTATTTGAGTGAACTGCAATAAAGTCAGATGAAGAACCTTATTAGACATTTAAGTTTCAACTTTTACGAAACCACTATATTACAATTCACTCAAATAATTGTTTTAAAAAAGGCCGTAAAAGTTGAAATTGTTATGAAATATCATTTAGACATGTTAGACATATATTCTACAAGTATAAGTTACAAATACTTGTATGTCTACTAACATGATTGCTAGGAGAATTTTAGAGTGAATTATTGCTAGATATTTTATGATAAATTGCACAAGGTGAATTGCTGACCTCCTTTACCTCCCTAATTTTCTATTAGAAAATTCAGCTTCATTTTGCTTATAAATAGAGGCATTCACCCATTGTAACAAGTGCACCAAGAGCAAGTAAGAAATCTACTTCTCTTATTCACTCCTCTCTTCTAGCATCATTCTAAGTGTTCTTGAGCACATTCCACAAAGTATAAGTAAGGAATCCAAAAGCGATCAAATTCCAACACGTTATCAGCACGAGATTCTAACTTCCAAATGAGCTTTGGTAATTTTTCAAGAGTTCAAGTAACCAATGAAAAACATTACAAAAAGAGACTTTGACATTCTTGACTTATCGTGCCAAAAATACCTTGAATGGAAGGTAGATGTGGTGACTCATCTTAAGACGAATGGCCTTAAAAAAACAATTGAGGATAACAATGATGTCACTCCACTAGAGAAGGCAAAAGCAATGTATTCCTCCATCACCACATTCATGAAAGCCTCAAGACCGAATAATTATTTGTGGAGGATCCTAAAGAGTTGTGGGAAAGTTTGAATGAAAGATATGAACACCAAAAAGAAGTCATTTTCCCACAAGCTTTATTTGAATGGAATAACTTAAGGTTCCAAGACTTTAAGTTCATATCTGATTACAATAGTGTTATACACAGGATCACCTCCCAATTGAGGTTGTGTGGTCATATGATCACTCAAGAAGAAATGCTAGAGAGAATATTCTCTACAATGCATGCCACAAATGTATTGTTACAACAACAATACCGAGAAAGAGGTTTCAAGAGGTACTCAGACCTTTTGAAAGTATTATTAGTGGATGAAAAGAATAATGAGCTCTTAATGAGAAACCACAACATCATACCCACTAGTTCAATAGCAGCTCCGGATGTCAATGCCACTGAAAAGGCATCCGATAACAAATACAAGAATTACAAAGAATGTGGGCAACAGTCACGACACTATAATAACCGTGGCCGAGGTCGTGGAGATCGTGGTGGCCGTGGTGGTCGTGGTGGCCACGGTGGTGACCGTTGGCAAGGCTATAATGATGGCCGTCATGATAATCAAGGTAACTATGATTACAAATGGAACCTTCTAAGAAAAGACTCGATGAGAAGGAGCAATGTCTTGTAGATAGTGTCATCACACATACCATCTTGAGAAATAAAGAGTATTTCACACAATTGAAACCCTTTAAAGGAAATGTGAATACCATATCCGGTGTGGCTAGATTCATCGAAGGTGCGGGAAGAGCTCTTGTTCTACTCCCAAAGGGAACAAAAATAGTAATAAATGACGCATTATATTTGAGTAAATCTCGAAGAAATTTATTGAGCTTTAAGGATGTGCGTCAATATGGGTTTCATATGGAAACCATGAATAAAAATGGGAGAGAACATTTGTGCATCACAACACATGAATGTGATAAGAAACAAATCCTTGAAAAAATGTCAGGACAAGCCTCCAGATTATATGAGACATATATTTATCCGGTTGAGGCTAATGTGATATCTATGAAATTGTCGGATAACCGAGTTGAATTTACACTTTGACATGACCGATTGGGTCACCCAGGATCAATGATGATGCACAAAATTATAAAGGGTTCAATTTTTTTTTTGAGGAAAACTGTTATAATATATTAAAGGAGATCAATGCCTGCAAGCTCAACGATGCTTGACGGAAAGTGATCATGCCAAACAGTGGAAACATCGGAATGCAAAAGTCTTGCCGCAAAGTGGGCGGTAGTGTTGGCTGAGCGGCGCACATGCCGGAACGAAATAAAATACAAATCACCAAGAAGGAAAAGTATCTTATTACAAATCAAGGAAATGTAGGACTGTACCCGAAAGACTTATACGCTTGCGTGGAGTTCAAGCGTTTGCACAAGCGTGGAGGAGTCAGACTCAACGACCATGGGCTAGGACCCGAGCTCCCTCGCTGCACGGATGGAAAAGAGCATTGTCATAGCCTCCGCCATGGTTGAGGTAGTAGCCCATGGACGCCGTTGGACAGCAACCAACACGATTGAACCAGAATGGTCGTGGAGGACGCCTTCGAGACCAATGGAACCGTCAAGGAGCGCGGCGTCATAATTCAGCTTGACAAAACTCACCGGTTAAGGAGACCAATGAGAGTCGGAGGGCTGAGCAGGAGAGCATGGTGACCTCGGGAGGGGTGGATAATGATTGAAATCATCCACAAGACCGCAAAAACAAGTACAAAGAAGAAGGCTGGAGAAGGGGTCACTCTCAAAGAGACTCTTGTTTCGAATTGTCCACGAAATCTAGCAGGTGGTGATGAAATCCGAGACTCCCGGTAAACCTACGATATTGTGTATGTCCTCGAGAACCTGAAGAGGATCCGTCGTAGAAGAGTTCAAGAAAGCATGGAAAGAGGGGGACCTGTCCCATGTAACCGAGGCCTCCGGGTAGAAAACGAGAGCATGCTAAACGGACTCCATGTCCATATGGCAACGAGAACACGCTGGAAGGGGGCAATATGCCTGGAGTGAAGAACACTGGCTACCGCCAAGAAGCTATTGCATAGGTGCCAAGCGAATTGAAGCACTTTAGGTGGAAGCGAACAACCACAAAGGATGGTCCACACAGGGTGAGAAGCGAGGCTTGTAGCACCAAACTTACTGAGCCGATAGGCGGACTTGACAGTGAACGTCCCCCAATGATAAGCACCCCGGATAAGAAAGTCTTGATCAGTAGGGGAGAGCAACGGAATAGTGACGATACAGTCCACATCAGCAGCTGAGAAGGCGGAATGAAGGGCGGCCATGCCCCAAGTGTGTGAGTCCGGATCAATGAATTCGGAAACTAAAAAGTCCATTCTCATTCCCGGATTAAGGGCATGCTTGCCAAATCCAACATCCAAGGGCACCCAGTGGTCCAAAGAGGCGTTAATAAGCTGACCGTTCCTGACAAGCCAACTGAGACCCTCAAGAAGAAGCGCCTTAGCCCCCCAAATGCTTCTCAGAGAGAAGCTAGACTACCAACCACATGAAGAGGTGACAAAGGTGGATCCCCGGAAATACCTGGCACGTAGCATGGTTGACACAATAGAGTCCGGGGAAGTGAGGAGCCGCCACCCTTGCTGAGCAAGTAATGCATCATTATAAAGGGTTCACTTGGACACCCACTAAAGAATATGAAAGTTCTGCCGCCAAGTCATATTAATTGTGCGGCTTGCTCACTTGGAAAGCTTATAATTCGACCTTCTAAATGTGAGGTTACAAGTGAGACTCTTGCATTTTTTAGAAAGGATACAAGGAGATATATGTGGACCAATTGCTCCACCGTGTGGCCCATTTCGATACTTTATGGTGTTAATTCACGCATCTACAAGATGGTCACATGCAAGTCTATTATCGACTAGAAATGCGGCTTTTGCTAAACTCCTTGCTCAAATGATCCGATTGAGAGCTCAATTTCCGGATTATACAATAAAGAAAATCCGGCTTGACAATGCAGGAGAATTTACATCCCAAACATTCAATTTGAGATTGATGTGGAACATCCAGTAGCTCATGTTTACACACAAAATGGTCTTGTTGAATCATTGATGAAGAGATTACAATTAATTGCTAGACCATTATTGATGAAATCTAAATTACCACCATCTGCTTGGGGACATGCGATATTGCATGCTGCAGCCTTAATCTGATTAAGACCAAGTGCAAACCATGAACAATCCTCATTGCAATTAGTGCTTGGTAAGGAGCCTAATATATCACATCTAAAATATTTGGATGTGCAGTTTATGTTCCTATTGCTCCACCACAACGTAAAAAGATGGGTCCACAAAGAAGATTGGGAATATATGTTGGTTTTGAATCCCCCTCGATTGTTAGATATCTTGAACTAACAACGGGTGATTTGTTTACAACAAGATTTACTGATTGTCATTTTGATGAAAATACATTCTTAATCTTTGGGGGGAAAAGAAGAAAGTGGACCCAAGTATGAAAGAAATTACATGGAATGCAACAGTAATATCATACCTTGATCCAAGAACAAAAATGTGTGAACCGGAAGTTCAACGAATCATTCACTTACAAGGTGTTGCAAATCAATTACTAGATGCATTTACAAACACTAAGAAAGTGGTAATGTCACATGTTCCAGCGGCAAATGCCCTGCAAGAATTGATGTACCCATTGGATAACCAAATGTGTCCATTGCAAATGAGTCTACAACACGTCGAAAACGTGGTAGACCACTTGGTTCAAAAGATTATAAACCAAGAAAAATAAGGAACCAAAAGGGTATAGTAGGAGAGGCTATAGTGACTGAATCAAATGAGGAACATGAGAAAGACAAAGAAAATGAGGATGAGAATATCCCAAATGAAGATAATATCCTTGATGATGATAAAATAATCGACAATTATGAAATTGCTATTAATTATGTCGATACAACGATACAATGGAATAGAAAGGATATCATTGTTGATGATATATTTGCCTATTTTGTGGCTAATGATATCGCAATTGAAGATGATGACATTGAGCCAAAATCAGTTGATGAATGTTGTCGTAGAAAGGATTGATCAAGATAGAAAGAAGCAATTCAAGCAGAATTGAAATCACTTGAAAAACGTAAAGCTTTTGGGCCTGTAGTCTATACACCAAAGGGTGTAAACCAGTCGGCTATAAATGTTTTTTGTAAGAAAACAAAATGAGAAAAACGAAGTGGTGAGATATAAGACGAGACTTGTAGCCCAAGGTTTTTCTCAAATTTCAGGAATCGATTATGATGGAACATGCTCGCCAGTAATTGATGCGACCACATTTAGATTCCTAATTGGCCTGACTGTCTTTGAAAAACTACTGATGAGCCTTATGGATGTTGTGACTACATATTTATACGGGTCACTTGATACCGACATCTACATAAAAGTCCCACGATGACTAAAATTGTATGAGGCCAACTTATCAAAGCCACGAGAAATATTTTCCATAAAATTGAGAAGATCCTTGTATGAATTAAAACAATAAGGACGAATGTGGTACAATCGTCTTATTGAATATCTTTTCAAAAAGGGATATAAGAACAACATTATATGTCCATGTGCTTTCATCAAGCGATCCAAAAGTGGATTTGTTGTAATCGTAGTTTATGTTGACGATTTGAATATCGTCGGAACTTCCAATGAGCTTGAAGAAACTGCAAAGTATTTGATCAAAGAATTCTAGATGAAAGATCTCGGAAAGACTAAGCTTTGTCTTTGCTTGCAAATTAAACACTTGAAGGATGAAATCTTTATCCATCAATCTAATTACACAGAGAAAATCTTGAAGAGATTTTACAGGAACAAAGCATATCCTTTAAGCTCACCCATGGTTGTTCGATCATTTAATGTGGAAAAAGATGAGTTCCGTTCTCGATAAGAGGATGAAGAAATCCTTGGCCCAAAAGTGCCATATTTAAGTGCATTTGGTCCTTTAATGTATTTGACTAACAATACAAGACCGGATATTGTTTTTGTTGTAAATTTGTTGTTCAGGTACAGTTGTGCACCCACGAGAAAGAATTGGAATTGCATCAAACGTATATTCCGCTACCTTCGAGGTAAGCATGACCATGGTCTATTTTATCAAAACAAAGGAGATGCCACTTGGGTTGGATATGCAGATGTAGGATATTTATCCGACCCACACAAGGTCAAATCCCAAAATGGATATGTGTTCACATATCGAGGCACGGCAAGTTCATGAAGGTCGACAAAACAAACAATTACCGCCACTTCCTCAAATCACGCAGAGTTGATCGCTTTGTATGAGGCTGGAAGAGAATGTGTGTCCCTACGATCAATGATCAAGTTCATACAAAAGGAGTGTGGGATGAAGCCTATCACTGAAGAACCAACCATCTTGTATGAAGATAATTCAACATGCATTGCTCAGATGAAGAAAGGGTATATCAAGGGAGAACGTACAAAACACATATTGTCAAAGTTCTTCTCCACCCATGAGTTGGAGGAAACCAGGGAAGCGGATATTCAACAAATCCGTTCCAATAATAATCTTGCTGACTTGTTCACAAAATCATTGAGCCCCAAGAAATTTGAAGAGCTTGTGCGCAAGATTGAAATGTATAGACTTTGAGACAAAGTTGAAATCAAGGGGAGCATTATATGCGCTGCACTCTTTTTCCCTTCCGTCAGCTTTTTTTCCACTGGGTTATTCCTGACAAGGTTTTTAATGAGACAACTTCATCCAAGCGTATAAGGAGTATGGAGTCAGCAACAGACGCTCAAGTTTAATAATGGAAGAATGTGAACATTCAAGGGGGAGTGTTATGGAATATCATTTATACATGTTAGACATATAGTATAAGTTACAAATACTTGTATGTCTACTAACATAATTGCTAGGAGAATTCTAGAGTGAATTATTGCTAGATATTTTATGGTAAATTGTACAAGGTGAACTATTCACATTCTTTGCTCCCTAATTTTCTATTAGAAAATTCACCTTCACTTTGCCTATAAATAGAGGCATTCACCCATTGTAACAACTGCACCAAGAGCAAGTAAGAAATCTACTTCTCTTATTCACTCCTCTCTTCTAGCATCATTCTAAGTATTTGTAACACCCCGATTCCGCGGGACTCGGATGCTACATTGGGCTAGGATCTCACAATGGATCCTGACCCTAACCTGACAACAAGTTCACTGGATCTTACAACAAGGCACAAGTAGAGTAAAACCAAATGCATAAAAGCTGTATAAGATACATCAAAAGAGTTTACAAACTCAAAGTTGAGTACAAAACCACAACAACATAAACATCTGATACAAAAGATCTCAACCCACGCATCCTAATGTACAGAAGTCCTCGGCTGGTCACACCATTTGGCTCACTCTACAGTCTTCCTAACCTGTAGATCATCTACAACACGGTATACACCGTTAGCTACAGCAATAGATAAGCATGATGGTAACAGCACAAACACACATCAACATCTCATACATGCAATGTCACACACATTCATTTATTATCTTTTATTACGTTATTCCATTACTAATTCAACTTCTTTTGTAACACGAGGAGCCTAAAGAACCCCGTCTCTTCCCCCTTTAACCTAGGTGTTGCATGGGGATCTACCTCCCCCTTGAGCTACTGGCTTCCAAGCACCTCCTTCCACTCTCGGCGAGCTTCTAGCAAGTGGTTACCGCCCGTTATAATACACTTGGGCCATTTAAATGTAATATATGGTCGTCATAGTCCGGTTTAGGTTATAAATGCACAATCATATGAACACACACAACCATCACAATCATACAAATCCATAACTGAACGCTAAGTAAGTCCTATGGACTTACCTGTCACACTCGTATCCAATACCACGTCACAGCTTCCCCTTAGGGAAGAAACCAACGCCTGCAATAGCAAGGCACACAACATCATATACTGAAAAGGGTTAGGAGACTCGTCTCCATAACCAGAACCAACCTACAACCTCAATCTAAACCTCAAGATCATAACAAGCTCACATATGTCTATGGCATAGCCTCAACATCAACACAAGTGCCTAAGGCACATCTCTATCATACAACACATCCTAACCACCCTAACCTAGCTACCAACTAAGCCAAGGCCAAAGGAAAGGAAGGAAGACATACCAGCCAGGTATGCACTAACAGAAGCAAGAGCACAAGGCTGATCCAGTGAGGCGCAGGGGCGGCTCACACTAGGCGTAGGGGCGGCTGTCTATGCAGAATGTTGGCCCCGACTTCTCTTCGATCCCTTTCTCGACTCTCTTCACGTCTTCAACATACCACAACAACATATACACATATGTACACATATATGATCATCAAAAGGCTAGGAAAGGATCCACACAAGCTCAGCTTGTGATCCTAAACTAGAAGGAAGAAGAAAGAAGCAAGAAAGAAGGAAGGAAGAGAGATGAAGAGGAAGAGCTTACCACACAAGCCCTAAGCTGCAACTATGGAGCATCAGGACGTCTATCACCTCAACACAACATCAACAACCTTCAGCAACATCCTCAAGAGCAACCACAACCAAAACCATACTTAAACTCTATGAACACTCTCACAAAAGCAAGAAGAGATCAAAGAAGAAGAGAGGAGAAGATGAAGGACGTAGAGGGGATGAAGAAGCTAGAAAGAAGTGGAGAACTCTCTCATCTAAATGATAGGGAAACTTATAGGAGAAGACAGCCGCAAAGCACAAGTCAAGAGTCAACGAAGGCGGCTGCACACATACAGAGCCGCAGGGGCGGCTAGCCTAAGGCGCAGGGGCGCCTAGCCGCTGGGGCGGCCCAGATGGTGCGCAGGGGCGGCCAGCAGGGTCAAGACAAGGCTCACCAAAGCTCAACTAGGCCCTAAAGACTAAGGCTCTTACAGTATTGTTGAACACATTGCACAAAGTATAAGTAAGGAATCCAAAAGCAATCAAATTACAACAAATACCTAATTCTAAAAAGGGTCATAAAGTATTCGTATTGGAGAACACCGAAAACTAATATCAACTTATTTTTATTTTTCTAGTTATAGATTCGTTTAAAAAACAATTAAACTTGTATCTCTACTTAGATGTCTAAATTTTAAAATAAAATAGATTTATACAAAATGAGTGTTTTTTAACTTTATTTGGTCAAACTATAAGTATTGTTTATTTGTTTATGTGACATTTAAGTCATATTTAAGGAAAAACAAGAATAAAAGTCAACTTATAAGACTTAAATATTCTTTTTTTTTTTGAAGAGTTAATTAGAACACTCGGTTCGAACTCGAATTTTTCAAACTAACCACTTAATAAGTCTAGCACCACATCCTACTAGACCAACTGAGTATTGGTGACTTAAATATTCTTATTCTAACAAAAGAATTGTTTCTATTGTAATTAGCATGTAAGACTAAATGAAAAAACAATCAATTTGGTTCTGCTGCATTGTTTGCAATGTCATCTCCACCGTATGTAAGCCCACGCGTTCGTGTTGTGACCTAAAATCCCCCTTTAGTCTTTCAGCTGCCCTCTCCAAGCAAACATCGGTGTAACGGTGTTCATACTTCATAGGCGACTGCTGACGAATTATTATACTTGCAACCCTTTGCCTAGGTAGCTTTAATCTGATGGTTTCGCAATTCCTTTCCAATTGAGGTTTTTGATGTTGTGTCTGTTAAACCCTATGCAGCTCGAGCGCGAATCAACAAGAGAGAAAATTTAGGGCAAATGGCGTTCAGATCAAGGGAAACCATGAAGAAGATCCTCAAGAGTGTCGGAGAAGGTAAAGTGGATTCCAAATTGAAAGACGCTCTCAAGCGAAGCGTCCCGGACAGCAAGGTCATCATGGGCCGTGCCAAGCGAGGCCTTTTTGCTGGTCGCCATATTCAATTTGGTAATCAAGTTAGTGAAGATGGTGGTAACAAGTACGACTTTCTTATCTCTATTTGAAATTCGTTATCGTGGACTGTGATTTTGCATTTGTTGAATTTTCTTTTTCCGTCTTCCTATAAAATATAAGACAAGAGTTTACTCTAGCTCTATATGTATGCAAATCCTTTGCCTCAGGATTCAGGAAGCTTGTTCTTAGGGAATGACATATGCAAATTTGCTTGAAAACCTAGAAATTTAATGATAAGCTTTTGCACCTTAATGATCATCCAGAAATGTGATGCTGCTTAACCCAGCTATCAGTTTTATCTAAACAAGACCTCCAATATCATTTTGACTCTTATATTAGGCACATATTTTCCATGAAAATGTGAGCAACCTTGTTGCCAAGTTATGTGCAAGATGCTTATAATTGAGAGGGAATTTAACTAGAGCAGTAATACTGGTGGAGGTGTATCTTGCATTTAACCAAAATAAGGAAGAAAATAGTCTCATTTTGGCATTTACTTGTTTCCCATTAGACAAGGAACGGAAAGGCTCTAACTTGTGTGCTAGCTTAATCACCTGTATGTTGCAGATGGATCCTCCTAGAGTGCAGTTCTTCCTATATCCTGCACCAGATGCAATAGTCTTTATCTTTGGGATGTGTATATTTTCATGCCCTGTTATAGGGGCTACCGGTTAAAGTGCAGCTATGATGGTGGCATGAGGTTTTTGATGAATATGAATGTGTTTTGTTTAGTTGGTGATTTTGGTTACCCTAGAATTGCTTGATGGCAGATATGTCGTTTCAGTAGCTCTGTTCTTGCAAAACTTAACAAATATTAAAAATTTGCTTAAGTGAAGTGTACATTATTGGAAACTTCAAGGCCCAAGTTTGTTTTAAGTGTTGATGTTAATGGAGATGGATTTCTCTATTACATTTCACTGTCAAAGAAACTAGAACGGAAAAGAATAGCAAATATATTCCAGCAAGGCGGTGTTTGTCAATAGTTTTATTTACCTTTTAATTTTAAGCTCTGGTGATATCTGAATACTCGTTTTAGTTATAGCATATTTTCATAGCCAGCTTATTAGTTTGTCATGCACAACAAAGTTGGTAAGAAAACAGTTTTGGTCAACAAAGAAAAGAAGCATAGAATTTGCAATTGATGAAAATTACAGTGAAATTGAAACTGGTTCACTGAACTCTACTGATATTACCTGTGTGATCTGAAATATAAATGTGGTTTAATTGAAGCCTTTGTATTCATCCTTCATTATTAGTTTGATGCAAGTTATTGTCTAATTTTGATAAATTATATAAGGAAGTAGTGCTGCTTCTAAAAATTAATTTGGCAATTGGCAGGTCAAGGAGGTCCTGGAAGCCCAATATACAGGACAAGCGGCTTTTCAGCTACATCCTAGACCGCCACATTCGAGTCAAAGTATCCACCCATGCACTTCGTTGCATAGACAAGGCTGGTGGAATTGACGAGTACCTGCTGAAAACACCTTATCATAAGATGGACACCGAAATGGGTCTTCTCTGGAAATCCAAAATCGAGAAGCTGTACCAAGAGCTTGGAGGGAAAGATGTTGTCTTCTTCTCACCCGAGGATGAATCCAAGTTAGAGCAAGGTTTCAGAGAAATGAAACTGTCTGAGAAGACGGATAGAAGGGAATTCAGAAGGCAGTTGTATGTTGGATCAGGTCAGCACAGTCAGTGTAGTGCAGAAACAACCGACAATAAAGAAGTTGCGCGCACTGAAGGAGGAGACTCCAATGATGATGATCATCATGAGCCTCTGGTTGCTCATGCTTAGAGTCTTCCGAATTCCTTTTGCCCGCACCTTTATATCATATAGCTTAGATATTAGCAGTATGAATTCTGCTTTCATATGTGATCTTGAATAACAGAGGGTTAAACGTTGAAACGAATGTACCACCAATGTTGCACTGCATCGTCTTCCTCGGTGTTTTTGAAGTAGGCACAAGGTTTCATCCTAGCCATGCGTGGACATGACAGTGCTTGATTATGTGACTCTAGGGCATGAAATGCTGTTCTTTTACCTTTGAACTGTACTTGCAGCTGTTGGAAAATGAAAGATTGGTTTTGAAGTGAGGTTTTCTATTAGTGACGTGTAGGAAGATCGAGTGTTGGGTTGATGCCCTGAAAATTTGCAGCAAGGCTGAGATTATCTTGATAATAAGAACAACGTTTCTGTGATCCATGCTAAGAGGCGGCATGTACCGGTTTGAAACATTTTGTTATGTTGTAAGCCCATTGAGGGTCTCTCTTGCTCCTTGAATGAAATGAGAAAATAGTAAGCCCATTGAGGGTCTTTCTTGCTCCTTGAATGAAATAAGCCCATTGAGGGTCTTTCTTGCTCCTTGAATGAAATGAGAAAATAGGTGAAAAGAAAGGATGTTCAAAATTATTAAAGAAGCGTCAAACATAAAATTCAAAAATTTATTTCGCGCATATTCAATGGGCGCACTAGTAATTGTTGACATAATGTAATTAGCAATTCAAAATATATATATATATATATATATATATATATATATATATATATATATATATATATATATATAGGATTAGGATCTGGTAAGAACAACTGTTATGGTAAGAAATAAGAACAATAGAGCGTTGGATTAAAACACGAAATGTTAAGATTTGAGGGTGTAAATAAGGTATATTTATATTAAGATTTATTATGGTTTTTAATTTTGGTAAAGAAAATATACATAACCGTGTATGATTTTGTTAACTCCACCTTGATAATAAGGCATTACGATAATGGTTGATGAAAGCCAAAACCTTGGTTTCCAGGTTTTTGTAAGATCTTACAAGTTTTGGTAAAGACCTTACAGTGTCTGGTAAGGCCTTATCATATTACAGAAAACCTTGGTTTCCAGGTTTCAGTAAGGCCTTACATGATCTGGTAAGACCTTACCAAAACTGGACAAAAACTACACTTGGGTTACGTACGTCCAAACGGCTTTATTTCCTTCTTGTTGAGTTCTTTAAGGGATTTGATTTTAACAAATCTTTGATTTGTTTTAATTAAATCTTCTTGAGATAAATTGGAAGATTTTCTAAATTCAACAACCATGTTTGACTTCACATCTCAACAAACGAATCTCAACAAACAAATCTCAACAAACAAGATTGGATCAAATCTCAACAATCAAGATCACCAAGATCACGCAGACAAGATCTTCTTCAACGTTCAAAATTGCTGATACGCTTGCCTATTTAAAGAGACAAGGAAGAAGACACGAAATACATTCATGACCTACGACTGGAACACAAGTGACAAATCGACTCATCTTTTTCTTCTCACAAAGTGTTGATCTCACCTTCGAAGCTCTATCGTTCTACTTCTCTGAGAGTGTGAGATCCTATTCGAGCTTATAGTACAATTCAACTAGGATCATACAAACAGTTATTTCTTCTAGGCATGTTGGATACTATTGTTGTATCTGGAGTACTTTAGTTTTCCTTTTTGAGTGTGTGAGTTGCTAGATAGGAAGTGTAAGACTTCTGAGTTTAGAAGAGGGAAGGTCTTCTGAAGGTTGTATCTAGAGCTCATCAAGAAGAAGGAAAATAAAGCTACTTGGAATCCTAGGGTTGGATCAATCCTATGCGGGGACTAGGTCGTGTTGGTGACCGAACCTCGTTAACATATCTTGTGTCCTTTACTGATGATCTAGTCTTGCTCTTAACATTCCTGGTTTGTCTAAACCTTTACATTTAATATCAATCTTAGAGAAACGAGTAAGGTCTTATAGTTACTAATAAGACTTTATCTCGTTTGATAAGGTCTTATCCTTTTCGATAAGGTCTTACCTATCCTGAGATTGCGAAAAGTTTCCATACTCTATTCATCCCCCCCCCCTTTTAGAGTATTGGTTAAACTATTTATCTGCCTATTCCGCATTTCAATTGGTATCAGAGCCTAACTCACGTTTTCTTAGATATTATTATCTGTGAGGCTAATTAATGGCAGGTGAAGGTCAAGGCGGATTTGGTCAAGGAAGATCAATTTCTCGACCGCCTCTTTTTGTAGGAAACAATTTTATGCACTAGAAATCCTTGATGCAGATGTTTATCATCGATCAAGATTTGTAGCTTTGGCATATTATCAAGAACGGACCTCTCACTCCTACCAAGGAAGGTCCCGATAGTACAAGAGTAAACAAGACAGAAGCTGAATTCAATCAGAAAGATCTAGAGAGCGTGGCGAAAAATTACAAGGCCATTAATCTATTATAATGTGGTTTAAGTACTGATGAATTTAATCGTATATCTTCATGCAGATCCGCTAAAGAAATATGGGATAAATTAGTGGTTACCTATGAAGGAACCAGCCAGGTCAAAGAGACTAAAATAAGTATCTTTCTTAGACAATATGAATTGTTTAAAATGATCCCAGATGAATCAGTTAAAGTAATGTTCACCCGTTTTACGGAGATCATTAATAATATTCACTCACTGGGAAAGACTTTTAATAACGAAGAAAAAGTCAGAATGATACTCAGATGCTTGCCTAAAGCAAAATGGGGTCCTAAGGTAACTGCTATAGAAGAAGCACAAAACCTCAATACACTTGCTCTTGATGATTTGCTGGGCAAATTAATCACCCATGAATTGATCCTCAATGAGGACGATGGGGAATTGCCAACAAACCTAAAGAATCTGGCACTCAAGGCAAAGAGAGAAGAACCACTGGAAGATTCTGAAAGTGATAATGATGATGAAGATCCTTTCGCTCTTATCACAAGAGGACTAGCACGAATATTGAAAATGAAAAAGCAATTTTCAAATAAAGAAAATGCTGGATCATCTAAATACAGAGGTAATTTCTCTAACCCCTTGAAGAAGAATCGTGTTCTAAATTGCTATGAATGTGGTGAAACAGATCATCTTGTTAAAGAATGTCCTCAAAAGAAGAAGAACAAATTCAAGAAAAAGAAATTTGGCAAGAAGGCCATGATAGCAGCTTGGGGCGATTCAGACTCCTCAAGTGATTCAGATTCTGAAGATGATCATGCAAACTTGTGTCTTATGGCAAAAACCGACAAAAATCAAGATCAACATCTGGATGGAATGGTAAGAGATCTTATATCCAGTCCTACTGTTGTTTTATCAGAAGTTCTGAAAAACATGATCTCTAATGAAGAAATTTACATCAAAGAAATTAACATTTTAAAAGAAAAGCTAAATGATCAGGAAACTTACATAAGAATGCTTTCGCTAAAAGCTCAAGATCTTGACAGCATACAATCAGATCTTGACACTGAGGTTAAGGCCTTACGATCGGAAAATTCCGAACTAAAGGCAAACCTCTCATCTCTTAAGACATGTAATAATGACTTAGAGATTGAAAAAGTGAAACTTTCTGAAAAATGTCAAGAATAGCAAATAGCTCTTGTGCAATTTACTAAATCTAAAACTACTCTTGACAAAATGCTTGGAGAACAACAATTATCCTTAAACCGAAGTGACATAGGATATAACAGGAATTTTTCTGCAAAACCTACTACCACGTTCGTTAAGGCAAAAGGAAATTGGAGATCTCCTACATGTTTCTTTTGCTGTAAAAAGGGTCATGTAAAGGAAACTTGTCCTTACAGAAGAACGGATCCATACATTATTAGAAATACCTTTCCTGTATGTTTAAATGAACGAGTAAAACACATATGGGTTCCTAAAGGGACTAGGCTACCTAACATGGTCTACCCCCATAATGGATCCAACTCTGTCTATTGGTCAAGCCGGAAAGGATGATTTTCTGTTTTGCAGGATATCACCAAGACTCAAAAATGGATAATGGAAAGTGGTTGTTCAAGACATATGAGTGGAAAAGAATCTCTTTTCGACACTCTAAAGAAGCAAACCACTGGCACAATAACTCTTGGTGACAAAGGAAAATGTGACATTCTTGGTATCGGTAACATTGGTCTTGATTCAAATAATAATATTAAAGATGTTTATTTGGTGGATGGCTTAAAATATAACCTTCTCAGTGTTTCTCAGCTTTGTGATAAAGGAAATTGTGTTAGCTTTGACAAGAGGAAGTGTGAAGTTCGAGATGAGATGATAGGAAATTTGGTGCTAACAGCTTATAGGGATAATAATATATATGCTGTTAATACTGACCAAATTGCAGGGACGAATTTGAAATGTCTCAAGGTCTCATCAGATGACTCAAGACTATGGCACAAACGACTTGGTCACATCAGTATGCACTCTCTTAAAAAACTCAAATCAAAGGATCTTGTAAGAGGTCTTCCTGACCTAAAATTCAAGGTAGATGATTTATGCAATGCTTGCTCAAGTGGTAAACATACTCGTAGTTCTTTCAAAAAGAAGCAAGTGGTAAGTACTACTAGACCTCTTGAACTTCTCCACATGGATCTTTATGGACCTATGCGTGTCAAATCTTCTAAAGGCAAGCAATACATTTTTGTTGTTGTTGATGATTATTCTCGATTTACTTGGGTTTTCTTTCTAAAAATGAAATCGGAAGCACTTTTATACTTCTCAAAACTTTGTAAGGAGTTACAAACTTTGAAAAACCTACCAATCATTTCTATTAGAAGTGATCATGGTAGAGAATTTGATCAATCTGACTTTGATGCATTTTGTGAGAAATATGGAATTTCTCATAATTTTTCAGCTCCTAGAACACCTCAACAAAACGGGGTTGTGGAACGCAAGAACCGCACCCTAGAGGAAATGTCTAGGACAATGCTATTAGAGAACAATATGCCTAAGTCATACTGGGTAGAAGCTGTCAATACATAAATTATATTCTCAATAGATGTTTGATTCGATCAATGTTAAAGAAAATTCCTTATGAGCTTTTTAAAGGAAGGAAACCAAGTATATCTTACTTTAAACCATTTGGATGTACGTGTTACGTACATAATAATGGGAAGGATAATCTTGGAAAATTTGATGCACGTAGCGACGAAGGTATATTTCTTGGATACTCGACTCAAAGCAAGGCTTATCAAGTATACAATAAACGTACCAAAGTAGTCGAAGAAAGTATCCATGTCTTGTTTGATGAAAATGATAATGGTACCTTGAGTGAGAGTTTTGCAGATCTCGACCTAAATAAACATGAGGAAGAGGAAGAAGAAGTTGATAAGAACGTCAGAAACATGCAAAAGCCATTTCAAGACCTTACAGACATATCTCAAGACCTTGAAATACCTTCTCAAGGTCTTACAAATGAAACCAGTCTTGCAGATACATCACCTCATGAGCAACAAGAGCCGTCTTCTCCACTTCCTATTAGTTCCGAACCTGATACTTATAATCAGAGAAATGTCCGGAGGAAATTCAAACATGCATCATCCCATTCAACTCAGGATATCATTTCTGACCCTCATTTGGAATACAAACTCGTTCTAAATTAAAAGACTTATGTGCCTTTCATGCTTTTGTATCTCTTGTAGAACCTAAGAAGTAAACCGAAACTCTTCAAGAACCTGATTGGATTATCGCTATGCAAGATGAGCTAAACGAGTTCGAGCGAAATAAAGTATGGACACTTACAGCAAGACCCAAAGGTAAATCAGTTATCGGAACAAGATGGGTCTTTCGAAACAAACTAGATGAAAGTGGTAATGTCATTCGGAATAAAGCTCATCTTGTAGCTCAAGGTTACAATCAGGAGGAAGGTATTGACTACGAGGAGACTTTTGCTCCCGTAGCCAGGCTTGAAGTCATTCGCATACTTCTTGCTTTTGCATCTTACATGAGTATAAAACTTTTTCAAATGGACGTAAAGTGCGCCTTTTTGAATGGTTATTTAGATGAAGAAGTTTATGTTGCTCAACCTCCCGGTTTTGAAAGTAATGAATTTCCAGATCATGCTTTCAAGCTTGACAAAGCTCTTTACAGCTTAAAGCAAGCCCCAAGAGCTTGGTACGAGCGACTTTCAAAATATCTTCTAGAAAATAACTTCAAGAGAGGGTTGATTGACAAAACTTTATTCATTAAAACTCATGGAAAGAATATTCTTGTTGTTCAAATTTATGTGGATGATATCTTGTTTGGAGCAACTAATGAATCTCTTTGCAAGGAATTTTCTGACATCATGTGCAATGAATTCGAGATGAGTATGATGGGAGAATTAAACTTCTTTCTTGGACTTCAAGTACATCAAAGTAAAAAGGGTATCTTCCTTAATCAAGGAAAGTACACAAGAGACATTCTGAAGAAGTTTAAGATGAAGAATTAAAAATAGCCAAAACACCAATGAGTTCTCCTCTCTCTCTGGATCAAGACCTTACCGGTAAACAAGCAAATCAAAAAGAATATCGAGGTATGATTGGATCCTTACTATATCTTACTGCTAGTAGACCTGACATTATGTTTAGCGTTTGCATGTGTGCTAGATTCCAAGCTAACCCAAAGGAATCACATCTCATTGCGGTAAAGCGGATATTAAGATATCTTAATGGTACAAAAGATATAGGTCTATGGTATCCCACACAAAGTAGTTTCGGTCTTGTCGGATATTCCGATGCTGATTTTGCAGGATATAAAGTGGATAGAAAAAGTACTTCAGGGTGTTGTCAATTTCTTGGTACATCTTTAATAAGTTGGCATTCCAAGAAGTAAAATTCGGTGGCTCTCTCAACAGCCGAAGCTGAATATATTGTTGCTGGAGCTTGTTGTTCACAAATCTTATGGATTGCGCAACAACTCCAAGATCTTGGATTCAATTTAAGGATATACCAATAAAATGTGACAATACTAGTGTTATATCTATTTCCAAAAATCCTGTACAACATTCAAGAACGAAACATATAGATGTGAGACATCATTTTATACGTGATCATGTAGAAAAAGGTGATGTGTCTTTGACATTCATTTCTACTGATCTACAACTGGCCGATATCTTTACAAAACCTTTACCCGAAGAGAGATTCAACTTCATAAGGTTAGAACTCGGTATGCTTAACAGGGAGGCACAAATGTAGGGGGAGCAATTATTGATTTACAATATTGATCTTATTCCCTACATTAAGACATTAAAATACATTTCAAGGCCTTACTAAATGATAGTATGTTCTTGATTTTATTTTTGATAGATTAATTTTGGATCAAATCTTTTAGTTATTATCTTTTTAGATAACTAACTAATAGATTGTGTTTGTGGAAATCTTCGTGTTTTATCTTCTAATATTTTAAATTTTTTTTACGAAGATTTTTTAAAAAAGATTTCCCTCTCTCTCTATCATATCAAATCTTCCAAGATCTTTTCATGATTTTCTCTGAGCTTCATAAATACTCCGATTACCTCATCTTTCCTCTTCAAACCCTAAACTGTAATGGCTCCCAAGCGATTTTCAACTCAGTCCACTGCTCCAACATCCAAGAAGCAGCGATCATCCGACAAAAAGGGCAAAGCTATTCAAGAAGTATTTACTACCGATTCTGATTCTTCACGATCCGTTTCTCCTCCTCAGCAGATTTCTAAAGCCGTTTATCCCCCAGCTGCAAAGGCTAGACCGCAACATCGTCTTAGGTCACCACCTTCAGGGTTTGAGGTTAGTAATGAAGTACCATTTTCTTGGTTCTTAAACTTTACCAAAGCTGGAATGTGGAAAGATGGGTTTGCCAATCGTCCTCTGAATTTTTGTGAAAATGTTGATGTGAATTTCCTTGAGTCTATGGATTTACCATGCATTAAACTGTTGAAATGTTCAAACATCTGGAGTTTGTTCAATCTGGGAAATTTTGCATTTCCTCGTCTTACCCGACTCTTCTTTGTGAGCCTTACTGCTCACCGAGAAAAAGGTGTTTTAACCCTACATTCCCAGATAAAAGAGCAGAAAATCACTCTCTCTGCTTCTTCCTTGGCAATCATCTTAGGGATTCCTGAGGAAATTGATACCAAATCCCATCCTTCTAAAAGCGTGTGTATTGCTCATGCTCAGAAGACATTTTTTGAGAAACAAACATCTTCTGTGGCTACCTCTTCAAAACCAAAGCAAAAACAAACACATAATGTCCTAACTTTAGAGACCAAGATTGTTTTCACTTTGCTTGCTAGATGTATTCTTCCACGAAAGCATTCCAGGGAGCTGATCACTGACAATCTCTTGGAGATTCTGGATTTAATTCTTACTGGGCATGTTATTGATATTCCTAATCTCATCATATCCTACATGCTGCACACTGTAAACACTCCTTTGACAGCCCCTCTTCCTTATGCCAACCTATTTCCAAAGATCTTCGAGTTCTTTGAAGTTGATACTACAGATGAAGATAGGATTTCTCATAATGGACAAATTGATGAGGATTGTTGGGGACGGCTTGGGATTGAGAAAACTTATATGGGGAATGGATTCTGATGAAACATCAACAAACTGCTAAACTTTCTTCATAACAGAGAATTCAAGATTTGGAGGCAGAGGTGGATGCTCTGAGGAAGGATCTCAACACTACTCGTGCTGATATTGTGGATAGACAGGATGACACACATGAGAAGCTGTTAATGGTAAATGAGAAGTTAAATCAATTACTGTTTTTTACCTCACTATCTCACAAGGCAACTACCTCAATCATGCCTCTAGATGAAGATGTTGTGCAACACATTCAAGAAGTCTGTCAAAATGTTGTGATTAACTGTGAACGCAAAGTGTTAAAACGTTGCATTCTTCGACCCACAGTACCTGAGCCATCGATTTTGACAGTAGAAGAATATGGCGTGGTCAAGAAATACAGAAATGAACAAGAAAAGCTAAGAGCAAAAATGATGGCAAGTCACACAGTTCGTAATGCAAAGGATAGATGGAGGGAAAAGGTTCACAATCGATTTCGCAAACCAGAAGATGGTCCTCCTTCTGCTTATGGATAATGGTTTGATGAAGTTGTTGAAGTCTTTGATGATGAAGAATGACTTTTTCAAATTTTAAATTTTTCTTGCTGAAAGACAAAAAGGGGGAGAATATTTCTATCTTTTGAAAAACCTTGGTTGTTTTGGTTTGGTTGTTTCTGTTTTGAAAAACTTGATTTGATCTTTCTTTGTTCAAAATTTGATCTTACATGTGTGCTACTATTATATTGTTTGTTCAACTGCAGGTACATAGATAATAAGTTTTGTCTTTCATTAAAGGGGAGATTGTTAACTCCACCTTGATAATAAGGCATTACGATAATGGTTGATGAAAGCCAAAACCTTGGTTTCCAGGTTTTTGTAAGATCTTACAAGTTTTGGTAAAGACCTTACAGTGTCTGGTAAGGCCTTACCATATTACAGAAAACCTTGGTTTCCAGGTTTCAGTAAGGCCTTACATGATCTGGTAAGACCTTACCAAAACTGGACAAAAACTACACTTGGGTTACGTACGTCCAAACGACTTTATTTCCTTCTTGTTGAGTTCTTTAAGGGATTTGATTTTAACAAATCTTTGATTTGTTTTAATTAAATCTTCTTGAGATAAATTGAAAGATTTCCTAAATCTCAACAATCATGTTTGACTTCACATCTCCACAAATGAATCTCAACAAACAAATCTCAACAAACAAGATTGGATCAAATCTCAACAACCAAGATCACCAAGATCACGCACACAAGATCTTCTTTAACGTTCAAAATTGCTGATACGCTTGCCTATTTAAAGAGACAAGGAAGAAGACACGAAATACATTCATGACCTACGACTGGAACACAAGTGACAAATCGACTCATCTTTTTCTTCTCACAAAGTGTTGATCTCACCTTCGAAGCTCTATCGTTCTACTTCTCTGAGAGTGTGAGATCCTATTCGAGCTTATAGTACAATTCAACTAGGATCATACAAACAGTTATTTCTTCTAGGCATGTTGGATACTATTGTTATATCTGGAGTACTTTAGTTTTCCTTTTTGAGTGTGTGAGTTGCTAGATAGGAAGTGTAAGACTTTTGAGTTTAGAAGAGGGAAGGTCTTATGAAGGTTGTATCTAGAGCTCATCAAGAAGAAGGAAAATAAAGCTACTTAGAATCCCAGGGTTGGATCAATCCTAGGCGGGACTAGGTCGTGTTGGTGACCGAACCTCGTTAACATATCATGTGTCCTTTACTGTTGATCTAGTCTTGCTCTTAACATTCCTGGTTTGTCTAAACCTTTACATTTAATATCAATCTTAGAGAAACGAGTAAGGTCTTATAGTTACTAATAAGACTTTATCTCGTTTGATAAGGTCTTATCCTTTTCGATAAGGTCTTACCTATCCTGAGATTGCAAAAAGTTTTCATACTCTATTCATCCTCCCCCCCCTTTTAGAGTATTGGCTAAACTATTTATCTGCCTATTCCGCATTTCAGATATATTTCTAACATTTTATATGGTAATAAATATATTCAGCTTATTCATATATGGAAACGTATTGCACAGAAGAAAATCAACTCGTGTCATCGGATTTTCACTATCGATGCATGTGCATGTATGGTTCACATAGTATGCACTTGCATGGTGTATGCACATGCACGACTCACACCATTATGCACATGCATGCAAAACTCTACATCAACATACTTATATATTATGCACATGCACGACTCCTGCACTAGCACACACGCGTGACTATACACGCACGACGATTGAATCATGCACACACACGTCTCTTGCACCAACACACAACACACGTGCGACTCTAAAACACAACATAAATATACACGTATACGAATTCAAATGAATATAACTGTGCACGAGTTTATTATGGAATTTAAGTTTCATTATACAGAACAAGTAATAAAATACGTCGTTTCTTAATGAAAGGTTTATCGGCGAGCATATAATTTCATATGGTAATAAATGTATGAGTATGTGAATAAGGAAATAATATTTATTCTCCATATTAATAAGGTAATATGTAATATTTTATTAAATTTGGGCTATATATAAATCTCATCATAACCGTTAAATTATTTCAATGGTTTATATGCATTCGCATTTCTTACCTTAACTCTTGTTTTTACTTGATCCTACCTCTATATATATATACTAGTATGGACGCGCGTGCTACGCACGCGCGCCGTGACTTAAAAACGTAAAATTTATCGTTAATTGATCGAAAGGAATATTAGTACAACTAACTACAATGACTAAAATAAATTACATGAGACTGATTCATGAAAGAACGGTCCTTAAATCATTACACACTGGATAATCTCCTCGGTTAGATCTTTCGAGTTGTTCCGACGTTGAATTCGGACCCACGTGGCTACTTTCGGTGTCTGACACGTAAAGCAAACAAGAAAGACTATGAAGAAAAATTATAAACTAATCATTTTATCTTGAAAGATAAATTAGCATGTTAATATTATTATATTATTTATATTTCTCAAAATATAACCTTTTTACCTTCTTCTTATTTGAACCTAGCCTTGCTCCTTTACAGAGTTGAAGCTTCAACCCATTGATGTCACAAATCTCTCTTTTTATCTGTCTTGACTAATTCATTCATCTTCTTCTTGAACATCCATCCATCTGATCAACTCCGATCGAAGATGTAACACCCGGTTTCGCCATTTCCTCTCTTGCGTACTTCTATCGATTTTTTTTATACTTATATCTCCTTTGAAAGTATTTTGAGACGTAAAATAAATTCCCGAGTATATTTATATTGCGGATACGTTCCTTCATACCCATACTTTTAATTTTCGGAAAAATCGTGAAGCTTCCAAAAAAAAAAAAAATAATAATAATAATAAATAAAAATAAATAAATAAAACTTCGTTCCGATATTTTGATCGAGTTTATGGTATTTCCGATTCCCTATTTTATTTATTTATTCACATTTTCATTTCTTCTCTCCTTTTCTCTCTTTTTCTTTACTCGTTGGCCCCTCTCCTCAAGATGATGAACGGCCTACCGCCTAGCCCTGCAGGCCGGCCTTTGGCCACCCGGCTCCTCGTTCCCCTCTCACTGCAGTGACAACCTCTCCTTCTGCATCATCAGCCAACCCTTTCCCCTCTTCCTCACGTCAGTCCAACCATTCTCTGTTCTCTCAACACCCTTCCTTCTTCTCTTTCTTTTTGTTTCTCTGTTGCCTCTGTTGAAGCCGATTAGGAGGCTGCACCACCATTGGGGGAGAGCTCGGACCACCAGGGCTCGCCGGAACGCTAGGGATACGCCTCTGCACCGCCGCATCGAGCCAATCGGAACTCCAGAAGGCCGGCGCTGCCCATCTTTTTTTTCCCCTTCCCCTGCTCCTTGTTCTCTTCTGACGCGAGGAGGTGAGACTCTGCCGCCGATTGCCACCGGAGGACTGCCTACGCCGCCGCCAGGTGGGAAGCCCCTCCTCTTCCTCCGCCTACTGAGCCGCCAGGATCCCGTGCTCCCTTCCTGTGCCGCCTCCCTTGCGAGTCTTCAGCCTGTGCGTCCAACAGAAGGTTGAAGAAGGGTTATTTTACAGTTTTATAATTTTGGCCCCTTTATTTTAGTATAATTACAAATGTGACCCACTGCTTTTAAATTGCAGTTTCTACCCAAATTTTTGAAATGAAACAATTATGCCCCGTTGATATATATATTTGCAAGTTTGACCCTATGTTTTGGAAATGTGCAGATTTACCCTTGTGAATAAATTACAGATTTGGCCCAAAGTTATTTTCAGGAATTGGCCTAAGTTTCTTGAGTTCCATATTTATGCACCGGAGATTTAATTGCGGATTTTGACCTATGATTATATAATTGTATGAATCCCCGGAAATGTTTTTACGAGTTTTACCCTTGTTTTCAAAGCGGGATTTTTCCTTAGAATATTACACGTTATATTCCGTTCAATTTAGCATACAAGCTAAATTTCCTTAACTTTGGTTTAGGTCCGGAAGCGGCCGTTATAGACCAACGAATCCAATCTCGACGTCCCTAGATAATCTTCAACCTTGGATTGTGTGTGAGTACCTTCTTCCTCGATCTAGTTATGTTTAGTGGTAGAATCATGCTAGGTTGGATTTAGCATAACTTAGGGCAAATGCCAAGTAGTGGCTTGGAACTTTAGGTGAGGATTTGAGGATGGTTTGAACATTCTAAGGATTGAGGTGTGTATGTTCATGTGACCTTTGTTGAGGTTGTGAGTATGTGTTTGTTGAGATTGTGGAGTTAGGATGGAAGTATTCTAGCATATGGATATAGTTGAGATCTCGCGAGTTTATGAGGGCTAGGAGTGTATCCTAGATTATGAGAGTGTATGACCTAGTAAGATGATAGAGGACTAGAAGTCTCAGGACTTCTAGCTTGTGAGTAGTTGTTGATTATCGTGCCTTGTCTTGTACAGGCTTTGGTTATATTCCTTCGGAGAGTGTTATCGGTTTCAGGTAGCTTTGAGACGAGGTAAGTCCTCGGACTTACTTAGCCGCTTTTATGCCTTATTTGGGTATATATGGTGGTGTGTGTTTACCGCTTTTAAGCATGAAAATGGATTAGGATTTACTTGACCTTATTTATTGGCCCATCGTTACTACTATTATTATTATCGGGCGGTGACATCACCGCTCAGTTTCCCGAGGGAGACTGGGGGGATCTCTGCGACCAGGCCATACACGGTATACGGGCGGGCTTCTTCATCACTCCCTCAGGGTATACGGGTTGGGCGCCGCCACACTCCTGTTGGTTACACGGGGACAGAGGCGAGAGTTATAAGACTCTCGTGTCACACTTGAACGAATGAATTAGATATGGAATAACCTAAAAAGATAATAAGTAACGGATGTGTATGTTTATGAGAATGTTGTGTGTTTGTGTTCCTATGTGTGTTTGTGCCATATTATTCTTATAATGCCTAGAATGTGAGCTAACGGTTTTATACCGATTGTTGTAGTTGATGTGCAGGATAGGATGTGGCCGAGTGATCCGGAGGAGTGGGCAGCCGGGGTTCCGTACATCTTAGGTTGAGTTGGGTTTTGGAGTCCTTGTGTTGTTGTTATTATATATTATGTTGATGTTGTTGTAAGAACGGCTGAAGTCTTTCCTTTCTTTTATTTTCGGGTTTCATAACATTGCATAAAAATGTATTTCGGTTTTGGCCTTTATTTGTGCCTTGTTGCAAGATCCGGTAAAATTGTTGTCAGGCTAAGGGTCGGGACCCATTGTGAGGTCTCCGCCCGTAGCATCCCGAGTCCCGCGGATTTGGGGTGTTACAAAAGTGGTATCAGAGCCCTAGGTTGACAACAATAGCACTCGCAATCTTCTAAAGGCCGAATAAAAATAAACAGAACCCTCAAGAGTTCTGAGTTTTAAAGAAATGAATTTCGTTTTCAAATCATGTGCATGAGTCAGTTGGGGTAGAATGTACGGGACCACCACTTCCTCCGCAGATCTCGGCGACGTAGTTATTGATTATTATATTATGTATATATATATATGCGTATATATGTAGATATATATATATATATATATATATATATATATATATATATATATGTGGACTTAGGATGTTTTGGACTATACTTGTATGTTGAATTGTAAATTGTTTATGGACTGGTTATGTTTATAGTAGTAGCATGGCGTTTATATCCTTGCATATATATATAAAGATATGGTATGCTAATATCATATTAGTGATAGTGGACCTTATAGCTAGGATGATAGAAAGCTACCATCGCCCCCATGGACAACGCCTTTTGGCTTAGGATAGTATACATACGAAGTTGAGTATGCTCAAGTTATCAAGTTGAGAATCAGGTTTAAGCAAACACCCCGGTGATTTCTCGGACTCCTTTAAGAGGACGTCGAAGAAGAAGGTTAGAGATGGCGTAACGAAGGACAAACAAGTGGAGGAGGACCTCGAGTCAACTTAAGCAAAACCAAGATGGAAGCTATACAAATAGTGAAGCGATCTGAAGTGGTAGGGAGCGGTTTCAAGGAAGCGATGATGAGTAACAATGAAGTGAACTAGAGACAACGAACTTAAAGTTTTTCCAAGTACGGTGCCGATGAACTCAAGGTGCAAATCAAGTAGAGAGGACTACATTCTCGCTCGAGAATAAAAGTGGCATTTTAAGTAAGACGAGTTTCAATAGGCGCTCCTAAGTATGGGAGTCAAGATGAAAAGAGTGGTCCAAAAATTTAGAAAGATTGATGAGAATCGGAAGTTATTCTTACGGAGGTACCTGAGGGTGTAGGGACGATCTTTGCGAGATTCTAAGCGGGTAACTTATTCAGAAATATGAGAGATTACGGGAAGAAACGCACGGTGGAAGTTTGCGTGGTAGAGTTTCTTTAGTGGAGTCAACTGGTTTCTGTTGTGGTGATAAGTCTAAACAACGCCAAGAAAGATGAAGCATGTGCAGATGATGATTTCAAGAAGATGAAAGATTAGGCAAGGAGATGGATGGAAGAACTTAAGTTATCAACCAAGAAGGATGCAAGTGGAGGCTAGTTAATGTCAGAATATTTGAGGAGTGCATTCGCAAAACATTATGAAGAGCGGTTGCCTATAAAGGTGGGACATATGACACGAGAGAGCTGTGTAGGTATGGTTATCTTATATAAGCGGAAGGAAGAGAGGAGCGTAGAAAGAGCTAACGGAGTTGAAGCAGAGTAAAATGAGCTAGTGAAGTTAAGACAAAGTACCCCGAGTGGGTATCCTTTCAGGAGTATGGCAGCATGGAAGTATGGTAGGAGGGTAAGTCGTTAACTTCGGAGAAGGTCCGATATAAGTAATCAGGTGACCACTGAGAACGCACAAGTGCGGGTTGTCTATTGATGTGTATTGATAGGAGGAGAAAACAAGACTATGGGAACATATAAGAGCGGGAATAAGAGTTTGGAGTATTCGCGGTGGACCAATGTCAATATTAAGGAGGTACATCAATGGACGCGCAATTGTCTTAAATCAAATAATGTTGAAGGAGTTCAAGCAAGTAGTTATAACAAAAACTCCGAGGAGGAGATTGTGACGATCTTACGTGACCTTCTTAGGTCATAGGATTGACATATGGAGGAACACCACGGGTTACAACTTTTAAGGTTTGATCATGGTAAGGGGAGCTAGTGGATCAACCGTAAGATGAGGCTTCCATTGTAGTTGTACATAGAATACCGAGAAATGCATAAGGTGACCAACGATAGTAAGGGAAGTCGGAAGTTTTGAAGTTTGAAGTCGATGTGAGATGTACAAGAAGTACATGAAAGATTGAGGATAGAACCTCTACGGTCGGTTGGATGTTACATAAGAAGAGGGAGTAAGTTCTACACCTACTCGAAGGAATGATGCAAGCTTTGGTAGAATATGAAGAAGGTAACACTAATATATTATAAGGCGTGATTAAGTCCTGCAGTTAGGACCTTCATGACTTCACATAAGTGTGAAACCTTAAAAAGATTATTAGAGCAAGTCTTTCGAGTTCTAGAGATGAAGGATCTTTGAAAGAGGATGGTGAACATTGCAGCTAAAGAAGTATTAAACTACGTGTTCGATGGACGTCACCTCAACAGATCAGAGTGGACCACTTGACCAATGTGAAGACAAGATTGTGACGATATCTTACGATATGTGATGGGAGAGAAAAAGCTGGAACCCGAGATAGAACAAATTGCAAAGCATCGGGAGGCAAATTTACCATTAAGAAGATTTGAAGTTATTATAGAGGACACCAGCCTGCGAACAAAGAGACGGCTATCTCCGTTTGTACTTCGCTTACTATAAGTTGAGCAAAATGACAATGAAGGACAAGTATCCCTGACAACGAATGGGAGATCTACTCGATCAGGTAGTTTCTTCTAAGATTAACTAAGATTTGATTGTCACCGTTTGAGAATTCGAAACTTGAATATTGCAATTACGGCATTCCGGACCAACTAGGGTCACTACGAGTTGTAGTTACCCCATATGGCTTACTGATCCCCGGAGGAGATATTTTGGGTGAACTCTTGAAAAAGAGAGAAGATGTTTAACAAGTCGTCACGGGATGACAAACCCCGAAAGATGTGAAAGAGGTTACAAGTTTTCTTAGGTGTGTAGAGCTTTACCAAATCTGTAAAGAGAGAAGTTGTATAACACCAATTATGATAACCTACTATGGATGACGATGAAGTATTGAATGAGACGAAGAATCGATAATAGAGTTTTGAGAGTTAAAGAGGAGATTTATTGGTACAACTATTTTGATTTGCTTTAAGGAATGATGGGTTTGAAGCGTACAAGTGATTCTTCAAGACAAGGTCTTGATCGAGCATTGAGGAACGATGTAATAGTAATAGCATACATGTCTCGTTAGTAGAAGCGGTGTGAAGTAAAGTATTTCCTTCATCACTTGGAATTGCAACAAGAATTGAGGAAGCATAACGTCGAAGTATGGCTTGAAGAGAACCAAAGCCAACGGGTAGATTGGAAGCTCGACCTTCTTTATTAGAGACAAGCAAGAAGAAACATAATGGAAATGTTGCATTGAGCAAGACCCGAGAAGGAAGTTGAGTTTCCGATATTTTGGACCTTTCTGAGATCTTAGCGCGAGTTGGAGAAGTGACTTACAAGTGGGCGTTACCACCAAGAGTAGAGGGTTTTCACCGGTGTTTCATGTGTATAAGTCGAGAGAGTACGTACATGACTCGAGACATTAAGGCCGTTATGATGATCTAGTTGAGACGAAGAACCGATGAGACTACCTGGAAGACGTAGGATAGTAGCATTAGTCGAGTTTTACGCGGATTTAGCGACATCTATAGGACCGTCGCGCTAATCCCGAGATCTTTCCTTGGTCGTGCTTATGTGATTTGTGACATGATATGATGTGCGTTTCTTATGTCTATATCTTGCGAGTCTTGATGTGTCTAGGCGGGTAGACTTTGGTTTTGAGGTTCGTAGTTGCCACGTTATAGGGTCCCGAGTGGTTTTCAAGACGAGGTCGTTTGGGAGTTTAACAATTAGCAAGTTTCGGGACGAAACTTGTTTTTAGGGGGACCTAATGTAACACCCGGTTTCGCCATTTCCTCTCTTGCGTACTTCTATCGATTTTTTTTTAATACTTATATCTCTTTTGAAAGTATTTTGAGACGTAAAATAAATTCCCGAGTATATTTATATTGCGGATACGTTCCTTCATACCCATACTTTTAATTTTCGGAAAAATCGTGAAGCTTCCAAAAAAATAAAAATAAATAATAATAATAATAAATAAAAATAAATAAATAAAACTTCGTTCCGATATTTTGATCGAGTTTATGGTATTTCCGATTCCCTATTTTATTTATTTATTCACATTTTCATTTCTTCTCTCCTTTTCTCTCTTTTTCATTACTCGCTGGCCCCTCTCCTCAAGATGATGAACAGCCTACCGCCTAGCCCTGCAGGCCGGCCTTTGGCCACCCGGCTCCTCGTTCCCCTCTCACTGCAGTGACAACCTCTCCTTCTGCATCATCAGCCAACCCTTCCCCTCTTCCTCACGCCAGTCCAACCATTCTCTGTTCTCTCAACACCCTTCCTTCTTCTCTTTCTTTTTGTTTCTCTGTTGCCTCTGTTGAAGCCGATTAGGAGGCTGCACCACCATTGGGGGAGAGCTCGGACCACCAGGGCTCGCCAGAACACTAGGGATACGCCTCTGCACCGCCGCATCGAGCCAATCGGAACTCCAGAAGGCCGGCGCTGCCCATCTTTTTTTCCCCCTTCCCCTGCTCCTTGTTCTCTTCTGACGCGAGGAGGTGAGACTCTGCCGCCGATTGCCACCGGAGGACTGCCTGCGCCGCCGCCAGGTGGGAAGCCCCTCCTCTTCCTCCGCCTACTGAGCCGCCAGGATCCCGTGCTCCCTCCCTGTGCCGCCTCCCTTGCGAGTCTTCAGCCTGTGCGTCCAACAGAAGGTTGAAGAAGGGTTATTTTACAGTTTTATAATTTTGGCCCCTTTATTTTAGTATAATTACAAATGTGACCCACTGCTTTGAAATTGCAGTTTCTACCCAAATTTTTGAAATGAAACAATTATGCCCCGTTGATATATATATTTGCAAGTTTGACCCTATGTTTTGGAAATGTGCAGATTTACCCTTGTGAATAAATTACAGATTTGGCCCAAAGTTATTTTCAGGAATTGGCCTAAGTTTCTTGAGTTCCATATTTATGCACCGGAGATTTAATTGCGGATTTTGACCTATGATTATATAATTGTATGAATCCCCGGAAATGTTTTTACGAGTTTTAACCTTGTTTTCAAAGCGGGATTTTTCCTTAGAATATTACACGTTATATTCCGTTCAATTTAGCATACAAGCTAAATTTCCTTAACTTTGGTTTAGGTCCGGAAGCGGCCGTTATAGACCAACGAATCCAATCTCGACGTCCCTAGATAATCTTCAACCTTGGATTGTGTGTGAGTACCTTCTTCCTCGATCTAGTTATGTTTAGTGGTAGAATCATGCTAGGTTGGATTTAGCATAACTTAGGGCAAATGCCAAGTAGTGGCTTGGAACTTTAGGTGAGGATTTGAGGATGGTTTGAACGTTCTAAGGATTGAGGTGTGTATGTTCATGTGACCTTTGTTGAGGTTGTGAGTATGTGTTTGTTGAGATTGTGGAGTTAGGATGGAAGTATTCTAGCATATGGATATAGTTGAGATCTCGCGAGTTTATGAGGGCTAGGAGTGTATCCTAGATTATGAGAGTGTATGACCTAGTAAGATGATAGAGGACTAGAAGTCTCAGGACTTCTAGCTTGTGAGTAGTTGTTGATTATCGTGCCTTGTCTTGTACATGCTTTGGTTATATTCCTTCGGAGAGTGTTATCGGTTTCAGGTAGCTTTGAGACGAGGTAAGTCCTCGGACTTACTTAGCCGCTTTTATGCCTTATTTGGATATATATGGTGGTGTGTGTTTACCGCTTTTAAGCATGAAAATGGATTAGGATTTACTTGACCTTATTTATTGGCCCATCGTTACTACTATTATTATTATCGGGCGGTGACATCACCGCTCAGTTTCCCGAGGGAGACTGGGGGGATCTCTGCGACCAGGCCATACACGGTATACGGGCGGGCTTCTTCATCACTCCCTCAGGGTATACGGGTTGGGCGCCGCCACACTCCTGTTGGTTACACGGGGACAGAGGCGAGAGTTATAAGACTCTCGTGTCACACTTGAACGAATGAATTAGATATGAAATAACCTAAAAAGATAATAAGTAACGGATGTGTATGTTTATGAGCATGTTGTGTGTTTGTGTTCCTATGTGTGTTTGTGCCATATTATTCTTATAATGCCTAGAATGTGAGCTAACGGTTTTATACCGATTGTTGTAGTTGATGTGCAGGATAGGATGTGGCCGAGTGATCCGGAGGAGTGGGCAGCCGGGGTTCCGTACATCTTAGGTTGAGTTGGGTTTTGGAGTCCTTGTGTTGTTGTTATTATATATTATGTTGATGTTGTTGTAAGGACGGCTGAAGTCTTTCCTTTCTTTTATTTTCGGGTTTCATAACATTGCATAAAAATGTATTTCGGTTTTGGCCTTTATTTGTGCCTTGTTGCAAGATCCGGTGAAATTGTTGTCAGGCTAAGGGTCGGGACCCATTGTGAGGTCTCCGCCCGTAGCATCCCGAGTCCCGCGGATTTGGGGTGTTACAGAAGAGCCCAACAAAGTAACTAAAAACAATGGGTGTGCAGGAAGAGAAGAAATTAGATAGGAAACAAAGGAAGAATCTCCTTCGATAGATGTTCATGAGGACGACAAGTTCTTAGCACATGCCCCTCCTCACAATAACTACTCACCTCTCCTTCAATCTTCCACTTATTCATGCATCATGTATTATTTGTGAGAATTCCTCTGTTTTCTACATGTAATAGAAGCTATTGCTTCTATACTTACAGTAGATAAATGTTCTGAAGTTTCCTGTGACAGGTAATACTTACAAATTATAATCTACTCAACTCTCTTAAATTTTATATTAGTTAAACAAATTTAGCTTAATTATTTTCAGATACTGTGTTAGCCAGAGTCGAAGAAGAGAAGAAACTCGCTTTGATCAAAGCATGGGAAGACAACAAAAAAGCCAAAGCAGATAACAAGTATGTTCTCAATCTTTTCCCAAAACCCAAAAAATATAATCCTTTAGTTATGAAAAATTAATTATGATGAATGGAATGAAAACAGAGCATATAAGTTCTCTGCAATTACATCATGGGAGAATTACAAGAAAGCTATAATTGAAGCTAAACTCAGGAAGAGAGAGGTACGGATCTTTCCCCTTTTCTACATGGTATTACAAGCGCTGGAGAAGGAGAAGGCATCATCATTATACATTAAATAAGTTAATTAAATTATAATTAGTCATGCACAAAGCAAAAGTCATGAATGAACTCTATTGGCAATAATTATCAAAAGCCTAGTAAGGCATAAGAGCATGGTTTCCAATCAAGCTAGTGTACTGATTAACAACATCAAGAGGAGAAGGCCCTGCAAATAAGTAGAATCGAAAACACCACCAATAACTTGGTGTTAACCAGATAATGATATGATCAACCAAGGGTGACTGCAAATTTTCCGCAACTGCATCACCTGCATAGATGTACGAGAGGAAATATATTACACTTTTAACTCGGTCCATTGACAGTGTATTCTCTGTCTCTATTGTCAATTGAACACAAGGGATTTCATAAACTTGTGGATTTGGATTTTATTTTAATGAAACCATTAGTGCTTATGTATATAGCTTATTAAATACTGAGAAGGAAACAACTATTGAATCATTTCAACACATCAATTCTCTAAATGTAGGCCAAACCAAAAGGAGAGAGAAAAAAATCAGATGTTAAATTATCAAACCTCCATCGCAGTAAGCATTCTGCTGAGTAAAAACCTGGAAAAATTAAAACAAACAACAGAATGACGAAAATCAAAAAATAACAAACACAAGAAACATAATTGTATTTATCACTTTGGTGTACCTGCACAAAGTAGAAAAGATCATATATTTATTTTTTAATTCCACATGGATATTCTAATGAAAAAGAACAATCAGAGCAACAACTCATTTTCTAAATTTGGCGTCCGAGTAATGACCTAGCATGCATGCTAGCTTAAAGTTTTTATGATATAGCTTAGCAACCTCTTGATTTACATTTGAGTCCTTTCAATGAGGGCAACATCCTTTTACAGATTAGATAGAAATATAAACATCAAAGTGATGAAAAAATAAACATAAAAGAGTTTAAATTGGAATAACTCAGTTCCTTAAGTAATCAAAGCCATCAAGAAGCTCAACAAGAACAAACCTAAACGGTATAAACTAAAGCAAGAAATATCAAATTGATTATAACAACTGCAAGAAGTATTAAATTTTTTTAATTGGAAAATGCAACCTTATCCAGCACCCCAAAGTAGTAAACACATTTAAAAATGCAAAACACCTCAACAACACATACTTTCAACTATAAGATGAAATTAAATAGCAAACTCCATACCTCCAACTATAGGATGAAATCACAAAGCTATTTTATAGATGATCTTGCTTTCCCAGAATAAGATTCGAAACTTTGAAGATTCATCTTTGTCATCGTAAGGGATAACATTCTCTCAGCAACACATAGGAAGTTCCATTACCTCCCCCTGCAAATATATATCAGAAATCAGTTGAAGGAGTAACAAAGCAAACATAAACAAAAGTATGAATATATGTAGCCGAAGAGCTTGATACTTGAACAAAATGTCCTAAAAGAAGAGCAATTATACAAGCAAGAGTCAGCTGTGCCAAGAGCGATGAAAGTAATTAATGGCTAAAACCCTAAATACTAAAATTAGGTACAAGTCTCTCTTCAAAATAAGCTATAGTATGGTGGAGCAAAAGTGGTGTAAAAGAAATCAAACGGAACAAAGAATCTTTCATGCAAAAACTAAAACTTTTCTTTCAATCTTGATAGAGTTGTGGTGTTGCTGCCTGGTGTAGATGATGAAGGTCATAAACAATTAATTTATAGGATTGGACCTAAGCCGAAACAAAGAAGACTAACATCCAATAATTGAGATAAAACAATCCAATAACTATAAAAGTAAACAAATCTAACCCTATATGCAACAATCGGGTCAAAAATATCAAACGCAAGGTACATAGAAAAGACGGTATGAAACAGGCCTTGGCAAGGAAGCTATGAAATGCAAGAGAAATAGCCGGGGCAACAAACATTGGCTTGGCATAGTCCGAATCGAAATCACCACCACCGCTGATTCTGCCGCCTCAAATTAAAACCGTAATCTGAGCAAAATGAAGGCGTCAGAAAGATAAAATCGGCAGAGGAGCATGGAACCGGAGAACAAAGGAGAAGACAGCTTATAGCGGATGAAGAAGCGGCATTACCTAACGTGAAAGATTAGATCCGTACCTGAAGCCAGAGATGTATTTGAAGGCGTTGAGCCAAGGGATGTGGCCGGCGGTGATGGTGAAAGATTATATCCGGTGGTATCTCTTCTCTTGATCTATTCTTCATTGAGTCCCAAACTTCTCATCCGCCTCCAAATCGATTCATTAGAGAGTGGGGCACCGCTGCTTCCTCCGCTTCAACTTGAAACCCTAATCTGAACAAAATTCACCATTATAGAAATCAAAGGGAAAAAAACGATACTCCATTAATGGGAACATTTAAGCTTCGTTTAAACGACGAAGAGTAAGAAAAGAAAGAACCGGAACAAGTAAACCCCGAGTTCACCAGGAAATCGCAGGGGTGGATCGGCCCCAAAATCAAGGGGCAGAAAGATGAAATCGGCACAGGACTCGCTGCAACCTTTCGAAGCTTTTACAACCCATCTTCATCTTCTTCCGACGAGGAACCGAAAAATAGAATTGTATCAAGATTGCATGATTTCGTAAGAGAGAGGATTCAAAGTATTTTGAGGAGAGATCGAGAGAACAGAGGGATGGAGTAAAAGGGAGAGGATGAAGTGGCGGTAGAAAACAATAGGGCAAATGGTTGGAGTCTCCAAGAAGCTTCGGTATGGAGGCAACAACGGTGTAGATTCCAAAACTGCAATAAAAGAAGAACGCTGACGCGTGTACATAAGCACCTAGTGACCCGTAAATAATAAAAATGATTAAGGGTAAAATAGGAAAGTACAAGATGTAAGGGTAAAACCGGAATTCTCCTATTCATTTGAGAAACTCCCACATTTAGTATAGTAAGGATATATATATATATAGGGGTAAGTTCCGGTGAGGAGAAGACTTGTATATAGGAACTAGGAGGGTTGTGAGCCATTGGATGAGATTTAAATCAACGGCTCTCACACACTCATCATTAATGACATTTTAGTAATTATATAAATTTGGAAAGAAAAAAAAAAGAAAATTAGACAATAATTAATACGTTCAACCCTCCATCACATTCTTCATCCCACGTTGTGAGTCTCTCTCACAGCTAACACACAAACTTCATATTTGCTCCGATTTTCAACCAAATGAGAGATTGATTACATAAAAAAAATTATGAAATCAAAGAGAATACAAAACGATTCAAGTATTGTTTATTCGAATTTTCTCTCTCATTGTTTAGGTTTCCATTATTAAGGTTTAGATTTCATTATGATTGATGTTTGTTTTCGAAATCAAATTTGTTTGTATTATTTTTGTGTTTGATAAGTTTGATTGAGAAAATATATGTATATACATAAGCTGAGTTGGTCTAATAGCTTCAATTGGACAATTCATATGCTTCTTTTAGTGTGCACGCAAACTGTTCGACAAAATGTCTTATAGAAAAATAGTTTATAATATTTACAGGAACAACGACGTAAAAAGTATGAACACAAATGAATAAAAACATGAACACTGACGTATAAAAGTATGAACACCGATGACTTATCGATAACTTTTACACATACATAACATATTATGATCATCTTTTAATGTAAATAAAAACACTATAAACACCGATGTATAAAAACATGAACAATGACACATAAAAGTATGAACACTAATGACTATTTTTGAATGTAAGGGTATTGTTCCAGATTTTAAGTCAATTTACAAAAATGTCATCAATGATGAGCGTGTGGAAGCCCTTGATTTAAATCTATCCAATGGCTTACAACCCTCCTAATTCCTATCTACAAGCGCTCTCCTCACTTGAACTAAAATATATATAATATATATATATATAGATCCTATGAGAACACCCCTAACGTGAGAACATGAGAATAAATTCGTAATTATTATTAGTTTTGTTACGAATGTGCCATATCGTTTAATGTATTATTCGTAGTTATTGTTGGATTCCTAATTATTATTATTCGTAGTTATTATTAATTATGATATCTACTCTAAATCTCAACCCTTAATACTCACCATCCAATGGTGTACGATTGTTCTCATGTTAGGGGTGTTCTCATGGGAACCACACCCTATATATATATATATATATATATATATATATATATATATATAGGGTCCGGTTCCGGTGAGGAGGACCCTTGCAGATAGGAATGAGAAGAGTCGGGGTGGTGACATGTGGCATGCCATGTCACCTTTTTTTTTCTAGATTTTCTTTTTGTAAATAAAAATTGGTGTTCATATTTTTATAAATATGTGTTCATTTTTAAAAGAGTCATTGTTCATATTTTATCTATAAATGTTCATTTTTTCCCAACACTAACTATTCATTTTTTAACATCAATTGTTCATTTTTGTATTTTTTAAAAACATTTTTTTTGGATTTTTTTTTTGAAAATTATGCTATTCTTTCAAATTGTGTTAATAAAATATGATGTTTATTTTTGGGAAATTCCTGATGGTACCCTCGTGGTTTGGGGCATTCCGGATTTTGCCCAACAGTTTTTTCAAGTTCGGATGGTACCCTTAAGTTTACGTTATTTTCCGGATTTTGCCCAAATTCATTAATTTTTTTTTAAATTCCATTAAAAACATACAAAATAAAATAAACTAAAATTAAAAAATAATTTAAAATAGAAAGAATAATTTATTTATTTTAAAACTAAAGCAAAATAGTAACTCCTTTTAAAAAAATCTTGTATATTAATTTAAAAATAAATTAATTAGATAATTTTTAAAAATTTTAAAAAATCAGTATTTTATTTTATTTAAAAATAAATAAAAAAGTATTCTTTTAAAAAATTTAAAAAAATTCACTGTTTAAAATAAAGTAAAAGGAAATTTAAAAACTGATTTATTTATTTTAATAATAAATTAAAACAGTGAATTTATTTTTAATTTTTTAAAAGAATTTTTACTTTATTTATTTTTGAATAAAGTATAACACTTATGTTTTTAGATTTTGTTAAAAAAACGCTAATTCAATTTATTTATTTTTAAAATAAAATAAAATAATGATTTTTTGAATTTTTTAAAATTATCTAATTTTTTTAAAAATTAATATAAAACATTTATTTTTTTAAAAAAAATTACTTTTTTACTTTAGTTTTAAAACAAATAAATCATTCTTTCTATTTTAATTTGTTTTTTAATATTAGTTTATTCCTTTGTATGTTTTTAATAGATTTTAAAAAAATTTAATGAATTTGGGCATAATCCGGAAAACAACATAAACCTTAAGGGTACCATCCGAACTTGAAAAAACTGTTGGGCAAAATCCGGAATATCCCAAAGCACAAGGGTACCATCCGGAATTTTCCTTTATTTTTTTACCAGTATGTATTCTTCTTTTTACAATTATGGTGTTTATAATATGCTATTCATTTTTTTTGAAAATTATACTTTTCTTTAAAATCGTATTTATAATATTCAGAGATCGATTACATAAAAAATTGTGAAATGAAAGAGAATACAAAACGATTAAGGTTTTGTTTCTTCGAATTTCTACTCTCACTGTTTAGATTTCCATTCTTAAGGTTTATATTTTATTATGATTGTTGTTTGTGTTCGAAATCAAATTTGTTTGAATCATTTTGTGTTTGATTGAGAAAATACATGTATATACATATGTTGAGTTGGTCTAATAGCTCCTGATAACACGATTTATGACTTAGTTTTAGGAAATCATTTAGATAGAATTTCCGCTCATTCATGCATGGTGTAGCATTAGTTCGAGACGTTTTGCACTCAATTCATGTATTTTGTCGAGATAGACGTCTACGCGGACTTGTGCGTGTTTTATAGGTAATTCGGGAAATTTAGGAGCTAAAACGATGCGTTTGAGGATCGTTCATCTAGATGACACACCCTCAAACTCATTAGGACACAAGCTAAAGGCTAAGGAGGACTCATGGAACCTTGCCAACACTAGCCACGCACCAAATCACAGCTTAATGATCCAAGGCGAAGTTTCTGCACATAATCACGGTTCTCTGACACTCCACGGCCGTGGAATCACCCGTGGATTTTGCCAGATTCTTGTGACAGCTGTGCCACGACTCTCATGGCCAGCTCATGCAAGTTTGTTATAAAAGTGGTCCTTCATGGGCTGTGAGAAGCAGCTGGAGCATCTTGGAGCAGCTCATCCATTATCCATTTCTCTAACAAAAATATCCTCTCAAGAAGAAGATTTTCTAGGAAGGAAAGTGTCAAAAGGGAAGAAGAAGAGCTCCATTGAAGAGGAGAAGAAGAACACACACCACTGTCACACTTTGATAGCTTGTAGTGAAGAATTCCGGATTCTATTTCTAGAGTTGTATGAAACATTTGAACCTTCTTTTGGAAGGATTGTGAGTCACTCTCATTCTATTTTCAGCTTGGTTGTTTTAAGTTCACTTGTTCATCTCTTTTCCTTCATTATCTTGCAATGGATGTTATGATTTTATGTTTGTTTGTTTCGATTTCTATTATGAACAGTGTAGGCTAAATTGATGTGGTTCTAGGGTAAGGAAAGGATGGTTATGGCTAGGGCTATGATAGGACGGACTTAGATTTATCTTTGGATGACTTGTGTGTATGAACGTATCCTCTGTTAGAAATCACGGCCAGATCTTGCCAAACCACGGCCGTGGTTTAGGTAGAACAACCCGTGATTTTCCCTGTTTCAGTGGATCTAGTCTTAGACTGTTAAAATGTTGAAATCCTAAGTGTTTGTTGAGTTTAATCTACCCTAGGGTGACCTAGTGCTAGTAACTAAGTGTTAGGAGAGACTTACCCGGTAATCCTTACTCTTAGATTCAAAAGATAACAAACCTTAGGTAGTGGTGAGCCTAATAAGCCGCCATTGGATTAGGTGTGCTAGGATAGTTGTTTAGGACTTCCCTTTCCAAGACTTACCCGGTAAGGATAGGTTAGATCCCTAAGTTACAATCCGGTTTGTGTAGAATTCCTATCCTTAGGTTCTTAGAGACTTACCTGGTAATGAGACCTAGGGAATGGACTAGAGGATCATGAGACCTACCCGGTGATTGATCCCAATCTAGAAACGCTTAATCCCAACATATCATAGTTAATCCAAGAAATGAATAGATGACTTGAGTCCTATGCCATAACCGGAACTTCCAATCCCTAGAATCCGTCTTTTCTCTCTTTGATCTATATCTTGTTTAGTTATTTATTTGTGTTGATTCATAGTTTAGTTGATTGATTACTTGCATGTATTGTGATCTTTGATTGATCACCAAAAACCAACCAAAAACAATTAAGATTTTCATTTCTTCATTTCTTTCTTCTCTTTCAACCTAGATCTTTACTAAACTCAATCACAAATCGAATCAATTTCACCTTAGTCTTTTTGTTCGACCTCGGAATACTATCCCTTCTACAAACGACCCGTACACTGCGGGTTTCGCTAGGTAGTTAGGATTTAGTTCGAGTTATAAATTTAAAACCCATTTGCGCATCACGATTCTAGCGTAACAAGTTTTTGGCGCCGTTGCCGGGGACTAGGTCTAGATTGAGTCTATTTTGTGATTGTTTCTAGTGTAGATCTTTCTTGTTGCTTTTGATCTCTTTTTGGTTTGTGTCTTTGCTTTTCAGGACATCTATTACTCTTTAGGTGTATGCGAAGATCTCGTGGCAAGGATTTAGCTCCATTCGATCCCGAACCGGAGAAAACCCTTCGATCTAGATCCAAGAACATCCGAAAAGAGAAAGAGATGGCCGGAAGAAACCTCCAAGCTGAGTTGGATGAAGCCTTAGAGCAAATAAGGCTAAGAGATGAGCTCTTGGAGGAAGAAAGGAGACTTGCCAATGAGAGGCAAGAGGAAACTAGGAGGAAGATTGAGGAGATTAGGCAAGCCCTTGTTCAAGGAGAGCTTAATCGCCGACAACCTCCACCTCCTCCACCACAACCGCAGCCGGCGGCCAATGTTAGGGTTGTTCCCATTGCTATTGAGGAGCCACAAACCCTAGGGAGACGTATGGATCCGGCACAAAGAGCACACCGACCGGGTGTGAACTTAGGAGATCCCGCGACCCACAACTATGAGCTCCGCCCTCAAGTTCTACAAATGATCCGGCATAATCAATTTGGAGGGATGGAAGGAGAGTCTCCTCATCAACATTTGATGAATGTGAGATCTTGATGGAGACTCTTAGACCGCCAAGATTGGAGAGCAACAACCATAAGCTTAGGGATTTTTCCTTCTCTCTTAAGGATAAAGCCTTAGCTTGGTATCAATCTATTCCACAAGGGCGAGTTGGTACTTGGGAGGAGATGACAACCGAGTTTTTGACTAAGTTCTTCCCACCTTCCAAGACTACCGAGTTAAGAGGGAAGATCAATGCCTTCGTGATGAAGGATAGAGAGAGTTTATTCAAGTCTTGGGAGAGGTTCAAAGATCTTCTCCTTGATTGTCCACACCATGGCATACCGAAAATTGAGCTATTGGAGATCTACTTCAAAGGACTTGATGAAGATAGCCAATTCAAGCTCCAATCTCTTTCCGGTGGGACTTTCATGGAGAAGCATGTGGATGATGCTTGGGAGTTTGTGGAGAAGCAAGCTCTAGTGATTGAGAAATACTCCCATAGGAAGAGTGAAGGGAGAAAGGTGGGAGCATATGAGGTGAGTGAAGTCACCATGAGCAATTTCAAGCTTGACGCCATCAACAACGAGTTGAAGTCCTTGAGGGAGTTGTGTGCTACAACTTTGAAAAACCAAGCAACTCCTCAAGTGCTTCCACAAGCCAACTTGTCTTCCAAGGAGGAGGATGTGAATTATATGGGACGGGGCAACTTCAACAATTACCAAGGCCCAAGGAGTTTCAACAACAACCGGCAATTCAACAATTACCGGCCCAACCACAACCATCCCGGATTTTCTTACTCTAACCCGGATGGTGCCTTGAACCCTCCCACTTCCACAAGCACAACTCCACTACCAAGAGCTTCACAAGAACCTCCACCCGGATTCACTCAACCTCCAAAGGATAGAACCGAAATAATGTTTGACCAATTGTTAGGAAGGTTGAGTGGTCTTGAGAGCACCGTGACTTCAATCTCTAAGGCCCAAAAGGTTTTGGAAGCACAAGTGTTCCAAAAGGCGGGTGAAGCCCATAGAGATCCGGGAAAGCTTCCCGGAAGAACCGAAGACAACCCAAGAGGCCAAGTGTTGGCTATCACAACAAGGAGTGGGTTGAGTATGAAGGATCCTTTGCCCAAGGACAATGCTAAGGGAAAGCAAGTAGTGGTAGAAGAAGGAAGGATGCAAGAAGATGGAGGCAAGAGCAAGGATGTAGAGCCAACCTATGTGGCACCGCCTCCATACAAGCCACCACTACCGTTCCCACAATCAAGAGCAAGAGCTCGTTTAGACAATCACTTTGGTAAGTTCCTTGAACTAATGTCTAAGTTGCATATTAACATTCCGTTCATGGATGCTATTTTAGGAATGCCAGCATATGGCAAGTTTTTGAAGGAAATACTCTCCAACAAAAGGAAGTTGGAGGAGTATGGGGAGATAAGAATGACCAAGAGATCCTCGGAATTGATCCAAACGATGAAGGAGGAGATGCCTCCCAAGCTAAGAGATCCGGGCTCTTTTTGTGTCCCAATAGGAGTGGGGGATGTGAAGTACGAGGCCCTTTGTGATCTTGGAGCGAGTGTAAGCATCATACCGCTTGCACTTTGCAACAAGGTTGGGCTAGGAGAGCCGAAACCGGTCAAGATGACCCTCTACATGGCGGACCGTTCTATCACTCATCCGGTTGGGATCTTAGAGGACATTCCGGTGCAACTAGGAGGATTCTATGTGCCAATTGACTTTGTGGTCTTGGACATTCCGGCGGACTATCCGGTTCCCATCATCCTAGAAAGACCCTTCCTCGCCACCTCCGGATGCCTAGTGGATTGCAAGAATGGAACTCTCTCCTTCAACATTGGAGAAGAGAACATCAAGTTCAAGTTGTCCACAATGACCAAAGGGCCAGCCCTTGATGAGGATCTCTTCAACATAGTCGAGCAAGAGGAATCTAGGGAAATTGTGAGCTCGATCTTGATCAAGGACCCCTTGGAGAAGGTTCTTACCTTAAGTATGATAGAGGAAGGTGTTGAGGAGGCTTGCAATGAAGAGATCAAGGCCTTGGAAGCATTGGAAGAGGAGCCAAGAGTTGGATTTGAAAGCCACGAAGAGGTGTTGAACAGCTGCAAGTTCCACGGTCGAGATTTATGTTCCACGGCCGTCAAACTTTCTGGACAACTCCGGGAAGCAAGCTTAGCAAGAACCACGGCCGTGGAAGTTGAGCAAACCGTGATTTCAGCCGTGGTTTTCCCTGGATCAGCCCTTGATGGTGACCAAGCTTCTAGGAGCCTTGGAGAGTCTTCATTTGCTTTGGATTCATCTCATCCAACATTGTTTGGATCATCTTCAACCGATAAAGGTCCTCCTCAACTTGAACTTAAACCCCTCCCCTCTCATTTGAAGTATGCTTTTCTTGGTGAAAACTCTACATATCCTGTGATTGTTAATGCATGCTTGAGTGATGATGAACTTGCTAAGTTGTTGCATGAACTAAGATTGCATAGAAAAGCCATTGGTTATACTATTGATGATTTGGTTGGCATTAAGCCTTCTTTGTGCATGCATAAGATAATGATGGAAGATAACCACAAACCCTCTATTGAACATCAAAGGAGATTGAATCCTATAATGAAAGAGGTAGTCAAAAAGGAAATCATTAAGTTGCTAGATGCGGGAATTATCTACCCTATCTCGGATAGTAAGTGGGTTAGTCCCGTTCATGTAGTTCCTAAGAAAGGTGGGATGACCGTAGTAACCAATGAGAACAATGAACTAATCCCGACTAGGACGGTTACGGGGTGGAGGATGTGCATTGATTATAGGAAATTGAACATGGCCTCTAGGAAAGATCACTTCCCTCTCCCCTTCATTGACCAAATGCTAGAAAGGTTAGCTCAACACTCTCATTTTTGCTATCTAGATGGCTATAGCGGATTCTTCCAAATCCCTATCCACCCCGACCAAGAGAAAACAACCTTTACATGTCCATGGGGTACTTTTGCATATAGGAGAATGCCATTTGGGTTGTGTAATGCACCCGCCACCTTCCAAAGGTGTATGATGGCTATCTTTTCGGAATATATAGAAAATATCATGGAAGTATTTATGGATGATTTCTCTGTTTATGGTTCTTCCTTTGATAATTGCTTGGCTAACTTGTCATTGGTATTGCAAAGATGTGAGGAGACAAATCTTGTCTTGAATTGGGAAAAATGCCACTTCATGGTAAGTGAAGGCATTGTGTTAGGACACTTGGTGTCTAACCTTGGCATTGAGGTTGATAGGGCCAAAATTGAAACGATAGAGAAGTTGCCGCCACCTACCTCGGTGAAAGGGGTAAGGAGTTTCTTAGGGCATGCCGGTTTTTACCGGAGGTTTATCCAAGATTTCTCTAAAATTTTTAAGCCTCTCACTAACCTACTAATGAAAGATGTTGATTTTGTCTTTTCCAAAGATTGTCTTGAGGCTTTTTATAGGTTGAAGAATGCCTTGATCTCCGCACCTATCATGCAACCTCCGGATTGGAGTCTACCATTTGAGATCATGTGCGATGCAAGCGATGTAGCCGTTGGGGCTGTTTTAGGGCAAAGGAAAGATGGGCGCACTCATGCTATTTATTATGCTAGCAAGACGCTAGATGATGCCCAACTCAATTATGTTACCACCGAGAAGGAGTTGCTAGCGGTGGTGTATGCATTTGAGAAGTTCCGCTCATACCTTGTTGGAGCGAAGGTCATAGTTTATACGGATCATGCGGCGATCCGTTATCTACTTACAAAGAAGGATGCCAAACCAAGGTTGATTCGGTGGATCCTTTTTCTTCAAGAGTTTGATTTGGAAATACGAGATAAGAAGGGATCCGAGAACTCCGTGGCGGATCACCTTAGTAGATTGCCTCCATTAGAGCTTGGAAGAGATGACATCCCAATTGATGACTCATTCCGAGATGAGCAATTGCAAATGGTGGAGAAATGCTTGTTCCAAGTGTCTAGAGGAAGTGAGCCATGGTATGCCGACATTGTGAACTACTTAGTGTGTGAGGAAGTGCCTCCCGGATTGACATATGCACAAAGAAAGAAGTTCTTCAACGATGTGAGGCATTACTATTGGAGTGAGCCACTCTTGTTCAAGAAAGGCCCGGATGGGATGTTTAGAAGATGCATACCGGAAGATGAAGTGGAGAGTGTGATCCGGCATTGTCACTCCTTACCATGTGGAGGCCATGCTAGCTCACACAAGACGTGTGCAAAGGTATTGCAATCCGGTTTTTATTGGCCTAACTTGTTCAAAGATGTGCAAGGTTTTGTAGCGGGATGTGATGCTTGCCAAAGGACGGGCAACATCTCAAGCAGGAATGAAATGCCTTTGAACAACATCCAAGAAGTCGAAATATTTGATGTGTGGGGTGTGGACTTCATGGGACCATTCCCTTCTTCATGTGGCAATCTCTTCATCCTATTGGCGGTGGATTATGTGTCAAGATGGGTGGAGGCAATCGCCTCTCCTACAAATGATGCCAAGGTGGTAGTGCGGTTCTTCAACCGGGTGATCTTCCCTAAGTTTGGAACACCAAGGGTGATCATTAGTGATGGAGGAAAGCACTTCACGAATAGGAACTTTGGAGCGCTTTTGGTTAAGTATGGGGTGACTCATAAGGTGGCAACACCTTACCATCCCCAAACTAGTGGCCAAGTGGAGATCTCCAACCGGGAGATCAAGGCCATCCTTGAGAAGACGGTGTCTAGGACTAGAAAGGATTGGGCTATGAAGCTCAATGACGCATTGTGGGCATATAGGACCGCCTTCAAGACACCGATTGGAACCACTCCTTACAAGCTAGTCTATGGCAAGTCTTGCCATCTTCCGGTAGAGATGGAGCATAGAGCTTATTGGGCCATCAAGTGGCTAAATTTTGATCTCAAAGCGGCGGGAGAAAAGAGATTGCTTGAATTGAATGCCCTTGAGGAGATCCGGTTGGACGCTTATGAGAATGCCCGGATTTACAAGGAGAGAACCAAAAGGTGGCATGACAAGAAGATCATCCCCAAAGAGTTGAGTGAAGGAGATCTTGTCCTTCTCTTCAACTCAAGGCTAAGGCTCTTTCCCGGAAAGCTCAAATCAAGATGGACCGGGCCATATGTGGTGAAGAAGATCTTTTCCCATGGAGCCATTGAGATAGGAGGGGAGCATTGTGGGAATTTCAAAGTGAATGGGCACCGCTTGAAGAAGTATATCCCGGGAGCTCCGGTGGAAATAATCGCCCCACTTCACCTTGAATAGACGCCCCCGAGTTTGGTCAAGCTAATGACCTTAAAGAAGCGCTTGGTGGGAGGCAACCCATTGGTAACATTTTCCCCTTTTTAGTTTTGTTTTCGTTTTTAGATTTTCTATCCTTGTGTGTGTTTTGTCTACTTTGTGTGTGTGCTAGAACATTAGTGACATTGGAGGCCTTGCTTGATATAGGAATGATGATGATGAAACCCTCATCGATTATGGGTGGAGCGGATGCGGAACTTGGACGGCTAGCGGTGCCTAGCGCGGGTCCTGAAGCTTTGATGGATGCTTAAGAGCTCTCTACCATGGTTGATAGGATCATCAAACATCAATCCGCTATTGAACGATCGCGAATACCATAGCAAACAATTTTACATTGTGAGAACCTTCTTTCACTCTCTTTACTTGTATACCACATTGGGGACAATGTGTTTCTAAGTATGGGGTGGGGTTTGCATGATCCTTTGCATGATGAGTATCTAGGATAGTTTAAAATCTTCACATGTCTTGCATTGTACATACTTAAATTGAAAATACCATAAAAATCAGAAAATTTTAAAAAATTTTGTGCTTTCTAGGCTTGGATATGATCCTAATGATGAATCTTGTCTTGTGAATTGGCTATGGATGGCCTCATGTGTTAGGATTAATGAACGCATATGTGGACTTGAAGTACTTCTCTTGAAATTCTATGAATGATTTGTGACCATGATGTTTGCCTAGAAAGGATTGAGTAGTGAAAATTGAAATTACATGATAGTTCTTGCATACCATCTAGGAATGAATGAGGCAATTCAATCTTTCTCTACTTCTCATCTTAATCATGATTGCTTGAGCACCTCAATTGAGATAAATTTGACCTCTTTTAACCCATCCGGGAATAGGAGCATGCTAGTGTGTTGATGTGTGCAAAAAGCAAGTGTGGGGTGAAGTTGTTGATGAAAAGAATATCATGCATAAAATGCTGAATTTGTTGTGAAAGTGTAGCCAAAAATATAGGCTTGGGGACATTGGTTTAAATGACAAGTAACTCGGTACACTTCACATAATCGGGTGTTGGTGCCTTGCCAAAGTCAAATGAACCAATAGTCCTAACGAGCTTTGGTATGTGTGCCCGGTGTGGATGCACCTCGAAAACTAAGAAAAAGCCCGAGGACGGCTAATCACCAAGGTTTCGGCTTTTGTACACCGATGCCATTGTCTCAAAAATAAGTCAAAGAAAAAGAAAAGAAAGAAAAGATAGAGGAAAATATACACTTGAGGGAAGTTGATCGAGGACAAGGATGTGGAGTTAGTTCCGTTCCCGGATTAGCATCACATAACCTAGAAATCCCCACCCAATCACTATATTTCTTGGCCCTTTTATCTCACAAGACCTTATGACCTATTTGCATGTTTATAAGACTTAGTGGTTTAGATTGGATGTACTCTTGATCTTCTTGACTTCTTCATCTTTACATTTCATGCATACTTTTGAGTTAAGTACAATTGTCTTTCCATGTCTTCATTTGTTTGAATGCATGATTGCTTGTCCTTGCCATGAACATGACTTTGAAGGTGATCCAATAGTAGAAGCACAAACCCAAAAAGATTTTGCCATTTTTCTGCATACATAAATCATGTCATCTCTTAGTCTATAGTTGGGAATTTGCTCGGGGACGAGCAAACCTTAAGTATGGGGTATTTTGATAACACAATTTATGACTTAGTTTTAGGAAATCATTTAGATAGAATTTCCGCTCATTCATGCATGGTGTAGCATTAGTTCGAGATGTTTTGCACTCAATTCATGTATTTTGTCGAGATAGACGTCTACGCGGACTTGTGCGTGTTTTATAGGTAATTCGGGAAATTTAGGAGCTAAAATGATGCGTTTGAGGATCGTTCATCTAGATGACACACCCTCGGACTCATTAGGACACAAGCTAAAGGCTAAGGAGGACTCATGGAACCTTGCCAACACTAGCCACGCACCAAATCACAGCTTAATGATCCAAGGCGAAGTTTCTGCACAGAATCACGGTTCTCTGACACTCCACGGCCGTGGAATCACCCGTGGATTTTGCCAGATTCTTGTGACAGCTGTGCCACGACTCTCATGGCCAGCTCATGCAAGTTTGTTATAAAAGTGGTCCTTCATGGGCTGTGAGAAGCAGCTGGAGCATCTTGGAGCAGCTCATCCATTATCCATTTCTCTAACAAAAATATCCTCTCAAGAAGAAGATTTTCTAGGAAGGAAAGTGTCAAAAGGGAAGAAGAAGAGCTCCATTGAAGAGGAGAAGAAGAACACACACCATTGTCACACTTTGATAGCTTGTAGTGAAGAATTCCGGATTCTATTTCTAGAGTTGTATGAAACATTTGAACCTTCTTTTGGAAGGATTGTGAGTCACTCTCATTCTATTTTCAGCTTGGTTGTTTTAAGTTCACTTGTTCATCTCTTTTCCTTCATTATCTTGCAATGGATATTATGATTTTATGTTTGTTTGTTTCGATTTCTATTATGAACGTTGTAGGCTAAATTGATGTGGTTCTAGGGTAAGGAAAGGATGGTTATGGCTAGGGCTATGATAGGACGGACTTAGATTTATCTTTGGATGACTTGTGTGTATGAACGTATCCTCTGTTAGAAATCACGGCCAGATCTTGCCAAACCACGGCCGTGGTTTAGGTAGAACAACCCGTGATTTTCCCTGTTTCAGTGGATCTAGTCTTAGACTGTTAAAATGTTGAAATCCTAAGTGTTTGTTGAGTTTAATCTACCTTAGGGTGACCTAGTGCTAGTAACTAAGTGTTAGGAGAGACTTATCCGGTAATCCTTACTCTTAGATTCAAAAGATAACAAACCTTAGGTAGTGGTGAGCCTAATAAGCCGCCATTGGATTAGGTGTGCTAGGATAGTTGTTTAGGACTTCCCTTTCCAAGACTTACCCGGTAAGGATAGGTTAGATCCCTAAGTTACAATCCGGTTTGTGTAGAATTCCTATTCTTAGGTTCTTAGAGACTTACCCGGTAATGAGACCTAGGGAATGGACTAGAGGATCATGAGACCTACCCGGTGATTGATCCCAATCTAGAAACGCTTAATCCCAACATATCATAGTTAATCCAAGAAATGAATAGATGACTTGAGTCCTATGCCATAACCGGAACTTTTAATCCCTAGAATCCGTCTTTTCTCTCTTTGATCTATATCTTGTTTAGTTATTTATTTGTGTTGATTCATAGTTTAGTTGATTGATTACTTGCATGTATTGTGATCTTTGATTGATCACCAAAAACCAACCAAAAACAATTGAGATTTTCATTTCTTCATTTCTTTCTTCTCTTTCAACCTAGATTTTTACTAAACTCAATCACAAATCGAATCAATTTCACCTTAGTCTTTGTGTTCGACCTCGGAATACTATCCCTTCTACAAACGACCCGTACACTGCGGGTTTCGCTAGGTAGTTAGGATTTAGTTCGAGTTATAAATTTAAAACCCATTTGCGCATCACGATTCTAGCGTAACAGCTCCAATTGAATAATCTATATGCTCCTTTTAGTGTGCACGCAAATTGTTCGACAAAATGTCTTATAGAAAATAGTTTATAATATTTACAAGAACAATGACATAAAAAGTATGAACACTGACGAATAAAAACATGGACAATGACGAGTAAAAGTATGAACACTGATGACTTATCTATAACTTTGACACATACATAACATATTTTGATCATCTTTTAACGTTTTGTGATGAGTTTTTTTATTTTGTGTGGTTATATACTGTAAATGAACATCTATGCATTATAAAATGAACACAAAAGAATAAATGAACATGACACTTTGATGAATAAAAATACTATGAACACCAATGTATAAAAACATAAACAATGACATATAAAAGTATGAACATCAATGTCTATTTTGAACGTAAGGGTATTTTTTCAGATTTTAAGTTAATTTACAAAAATGTCATTAATGATGAGCGTGTGAGAGCCCTTGATTTAAATTCATCCAATGGCTTACATCTCTCCTAATTCCTATATATAAGTTCTCTCCTCACTTCAACTAAACTAACTCTCTCTCTCTCTCTCTCTCTCTCTATATATATATATATATATATATATATATATATATATATATATATATATATATATATATATATATATATATATATATATATAGGGTTATGATCAAGTAAGAACACATGTTATAGTAAGAAATAAGAATGCATTTAAAGCGTCGGATTAAACCATCGACGTTCATGATTAAAAGCTTGATTATGGTAATTGTGTATTATATTTATTATGTTATTTATTTTAGGCATTCATGATCTTTCTTATATGGAAATAATTGTTTTCATGATTGCAATTATTGTAAATAAACTAATACATATAAATTCTATTTAGTACATCCGATGGAAAAAAATTATATAAATAAAAGACACACGAGAATTATTATGCACAATGATGTTCGTGCACAACAATGTACTTGTACAATGTGTTCGTGCACCACACTATTAAAATTGACATACACGACTAAATTTATGCACATTAGTGTTCATGTACGTTATGAATGAACCAAAGTTACGGTAAGAAAGAATAATAAGTGTCTGCCAAACGATAAAACAAAATCAACGGTGATGATTCAATTTTATTTTGGTACATTAATTACACCAATTGTATGGAAGGATAGCAATATTCAGTTACCTTATAAACACTAAAGATATTAATTCACATAAATCACACAAATATAATGCATATGTACTTTACTATAATAATATTTACTATTAAACCAATTCTAATTTGCACTACTATGCACTAGTATAATTAAACAAATACGGAGTACTAAACAATGCACTACTTTCTGTATAGTATAATTAAACGAGTGCTAAATACTGCACTACTTTTGTTAAGTTAATCCTTAATGCACAATATAATAACATTTACTAAATTAAACCAATACAAAAATATGTTCTACTAACTAAGGTAACTATTAATACATATGCACTTCACTGTGCACGAATACATCTATACATCTATACGTGCATGTTACTATATACGAATACATCTACACATGCACTACTATACACGAGTATATCTATGTAAAAGCTAGGATTTTCGAATCCTAATAAAGGATTTTCAAGGGTGATTAAATTAATCATCGATATCAATTGGCCCATAAATCGCGAATAGTGTGTAGAAGACGAGTAGGAATTCCACCGTCACGATCCTGACGTAAATTTGGACTTATGGGGAAATTTTCACTTTTTCCTCCGGGGAATAAGTTTTACCCTCTAGTATTATTTGGAGCATTTGGGAGCTTCAATTAATAAAATTGTAGTTGAAAGAAATGATCAGGACATCGGATATGTTCTAGATATGAAATAACATGGAAAGGCAAAATGGCCAAAAGAGTCGCTATTTCGTTTCTTAGCGGCTAAGAAAGACGACTTAGGAATACGCGTTTTTTGAGAAAGTTGCGGAATAATTATCCAAACAATATGTCGGATTTATTATTCCAATTTCGAGAAGTTTGGAGAAGGGGGTCAAACCGCCTTCGGATCGGTTAAAGGATAACTATCGACTTTGCTAAAGGATAATTATCGTCTTCGCTATAAATAGCGGAAATTCATTTATTAATTCATTTCCTTTCACGTTTCCTCGTAAAAGCTCTTATTTCTCTCAACCTTCAAATTCAGATCTACTCTTCGTTTCTAATCCGATTTCAATTCCGTTTGAGTTTTCGGATTCCTCTCTTCGTCCTCTTCATTTTGGTACCGAGTTTCTGCGTTTTCGTTGAAGTTAAGGTCAGGTCGAGCCTCCCCCTTATATGGCCGGTCCCGTCGCTCAAATTCCGATGAATCTGATGGTGTCCGAGCGTAGCCTGCGTCGTTGTGATTCCGAATCTTCTTTCGGATCGTCAATCGGGTTAGTAACGAATAAGTTATGAATTTATTCATTTTCCGTATTGCGATTTGGTCTAAATTGACCTTAGGCTTGTCAAAATGGATAATTTGTTTGATGAGATCTGATGACAGTTGGGTTGAGAAACTGCCTGCGGGCAAAAGGTTATTATGATGAAATTTAATTAATTAATTAAAGATTAATTAATTAAATTAGGAATCTAGAAAACGCTATAAGCTAATTAAATTCAAAGGAATGAATTTAATTGATGTTTGAAGCAAGAAGTTTAATACGAGGAATATGATATTCTCGACAGGTGGTGTTGAAGACGGTAGACTAACTATAACTTAGTTGCTCAGTGAGCGTATCCAGGTAAGTCTTCGGACTTACTTAGCTTCGATCTGCAGAAACCCGTGCCTGAGAGATTTATATCTCACTGTGTGGATATGTGTTGTTGTTTTGAAATGCCTTGTTGTGTTGAAATGTGAATGTTGATATGCATTGAGATGTGTTATGTGTAAAGCATGCTTGATGTGTTTTATGATGAAAATGACGTTATGATGTGTAAAGCATGCTTAATGTTGTTGTGATTATTATCATGTCATAGTTATGAGAAATGGTTAAATGAACATGTGCTAGCCTATTGAGGCTTGCTATTGAATGACATGATAAGCTTGTTGAAACATGATAATGTATGAGATGATAAGTCTTTTGAGGCATGTGATATGATGATGACCTGTAAAGGTCAATAGTATGTAAATTGTTTAAGACTCTGAGCTAACCATTAGCCAGGTCGCTAGCTATTGCAGTGAATGCCGGAGCTCGGCCAAGCCCGGATCACTTGCGTTGTATAAGAATGACACCGAGTCTGATGGACTTCAGGCTCGGGTCGCACACCTAATGAAAATGGTAAATGTTTGCATTAACATGAATGGCAAAATGTTGCATGTGGTTAGGGGTTAAGACCATAACCCACCACGAGAAAGTCTGGCCCGTAGACTTGATCAGTCTGGCTACGACCTAAGAGCAAATGTCTAAATTAACTTAATCTGTGCAATGGTGAGCTCACACCAAAGCCAGAACCGTATAAGCAATGATTCCGGATTTGGTCCGGGATCGCAAATTGTAAATTTCATATTGCATTCACGTACATCATTCATAAAAGCATGATATCATCTCATGAGCACGGTATATGGTATTTGAATATATTTGTGGTGTTGTGATGTGATGATATAATCTCTCGTGGATAGATTATGATCAGTAGCTAACGGTTTTAAACCGAATCTTTTTAGGTAATACCGAACATACGAACGCTTCAAGGATGTCAGCTGCAGGAAGTGGACAGCCGAGGCAGTGTTAACCCAAGGGTTGGTTGAACTACTTTTGAAACTAATCGCTTGCAAGCGAGTCTTTTGTTGGTTGTGTGCAACTGTGTACACATGTTGATTTCAGGCTGAAGTTTTAAGACACCTATTCAGGTGTCATGTTTTAAAGTGTCGTTTTGGGATATACATACTAACTGCATGCACGGTTGTTATATAAATGTTTTTCTAAATGACAGGTTGAATGTTTTCATTATTTTTTTCGTGCTTCTTGTTGCAAGGTCCTATTTGTGAAGTTGTTGTCAGGCTAACTGATGGGACCCACTGTGTGGTCCTTAGCCTAGTGACGTCTTGGGTTACTTAAAACTCGGGTCGTGTCAGATTGGTATCAGAGCTTAGGTTGACAACAAGGGCACATGTGACTTGAGATGAGACATGATAGTTCAACCTAACTACAACCCAGTTCGGGTTGGTTTTGAAAGGAATTTAAGTTTTCAAAAGATTTTGGAAATTACTAACATATGGTTTTAATGGATTTAAAATCATATGCATAGTCGGGATTGTGGGTAAAGACACTGCCTTCCACTCCTCAACGTGACTCCTTGTAAGTGTAGTTCTCTTTCTCTAACTTGTTAAGATTATAATATTCTAATAGATATCACTACTGTTATAAGTAGTGGATATATATATGAAGAGAGAACGATCTTGAATATTCCGGTTTGTCGAAACCGTGATAAAGGAAACCGTAAGCGTTTTGATTAAGAGACAAGGGAGTTGCAGCTTCATTACGAGTATGTAAATGGGAGCACAATGTGCAAGTGTGTTAGTGGAAGTAAGACAAGCTAGAAGTACATGAGAGTATAATGTTAAAAGTAAGTGGTCAAGGTCAAGTACCTCTACCCATCGAGCTACATGAGAGGAGAAGATGCAAGAATATAGCGGTAGAAAGGGCTATTGCTACGATAGAAACGCAAGGGCAAGCACGAGTTGTTGAACCCCAAACACTAGAAGTTCCATATGAGGAACAAGAAGGTAGTGAACTTCATTAGAGAAGTGGCTATGGCCATAAAAAGAAGAGATGTGTTAGTGTTTACAGGAGATTATGTAATGCAAGTTGATTGGTGGTTGAACCACATAAACATGACTTTTGGGGACATTGGAGAGCTAGAAAAGTATAAGATGAAACTTGCAGCAACCTTCATGCAGAACATTGGTGCATGTTGGTGGATGAGAAATCGTGCAATCATTGTGGATTACGAGACTTTCAAGAGTCGGATTTGGACTAACTTGTTAAAGTCTTTTCTGGAAGCAACATTTGGAGGTTCTCCTATGATGGAGATGAATTTCACGAGGAGTATACATCGTTGGACCAAAGTGCACCACTTTATGATCAATTGACAAAATTGTTTACGCTAGGATGAAACGACCTCTTAGTTGGTGTTGTCACCTAAGATATGACATTATTGGAGTATTAGGAGAGGATAATAAAGCTTGAAGCAAGACAAGGCTTTAGGAAAGAGGTGGATTCCTAAACTAGTGGAGGAAAGAGGCAGAAGTCTACTCCAAGTTTCTTGAACCTGCGAGTACGAGACATGTGAGTCAAGAAACAAGGCCTTCTCCACAACCATGATCATAAGAGAAATTGAAGGAAGAACATGTTTTCAATTATGGAGACATAAAACATTACAAGAAGGATTGATCAAAAAGTCCAACTACATGTTTCAAATGTAGTTAACCTAGAGATATGATAAAGTTTGTGAGACTAAGGGATAATGTTATCTCAAGGATCTTGTCCTAATTTGAGAGGAGGAAGAAGCCAAAGTTTACGTGGAAGGTAGGTCAAGTAGAGTGGCCCATCGATATCCTTATTACCGGATTGGATAATGATGATGTGATTCTAGGCATCGATTGGATGATTAAGTATAAGGTGAAGATAGATGCGGAAATGCTAACAGTAGTGATGTTAGCTAAGGATGGAACTTGTCATGTATTCAAAGGAGGTAATTTACAAGGACCATTGATAATGATCTCTACGATGAAAGCAAGTAAGTTGGTAAGGAAAGGATGTGAAGCATATTTATGTTATGCTCTGGAGAAAGAAGGAAAGATTCAATTGAAAGACATTCCAGTTGCACGCGAGTTTATGGATGTTTTTCAAGATGAATTACCTGGATTGCCACCTATTAGTCAAGTTGACTTTAGAATCGATCTAGAGCCTGGAACTAGACTAATTTCTAAAGCTCCGTTCAGAATGGCGCCTGTGGAAATGCTTGAGTTGAAGAAGCAGTTGGAAGAATTGGCAGATAAAGGATTTATTCGGCCAAGTGTATCGCCATGGGGAGCGCCAGTGTTGTTCGTGAAGAAAAAAAAAAGATGGTACAATGAGGCTATGTATTGACTATAGAGAACTGAATAAGATAACGATTAAGAACAAGTATCCACTGCCACGAATTGATGATTTGTTAGATCAGTTACAAGGAGCAAAGGTGTTCTCCAAGATAGACCTACGGTCAGGCTATCACCAGTTGAAGATTCAAGAAGATAACATCCATAAGACAGCATTCAGGACTTGGTATGGACACTACGAGTTCGTGGTTATGCCATTTGGATTAACCAACGCACCTGCTGCGTTTATGGAATTGATGAATCGGATCTTCATTGGATACTTGGACAGGTCTGTTGTGGTCTTTATAGATGATATATTGGCTTATTCACGAAGTAGTGAAGAGCATAAAACATTTAAAAGCAATTCTCCAAGTATTGATGAAAGAGAAGCTTTATGCCAAGTTGTTCAAGTGTGACTTCTGGATGAATGGAGTAACATTTTTAGGACACGTGATCACTGCCGATGAAATCAGAGTTGACTCACTAGGATTGAAATTATGCTAGCATGGGAACCACCCAAAAACGTAAAGGATATACGTAGTTCCTAGAATTAGCGGGATACTACCAACGTTTTGTAAAGGGGTTTTCCATCATAGCAAGACCTATGACCAACCTACTTCAGAAGAAGGCAAAGTTTGTATGAACTAACCAGTGTCAAGCAAGCCTTGAAGAGTTAAAGAAGAGATTGACTACTGCACCTGTGTTAGGTCAGCCGAATGGAGCACTAGAGTTCATTGTTTACAATGATGCGTCTAAAATGGAATTGGGATGTGTTCTGATGCAGAATGACAATCATATCATATGCATCTAGACAATTGAGGTAGTATGAGCAAAACTACCCAATACATACCTTAGGAAAAGTTGAATATGAGACAAAGAAGATGGTTAGAGATAATAAAGGTTTATAATTTGAATATATTATATCATCTGGACAAGGCTAAAGTCGTGGCCGATGCTCTGAGCAAAAAGTCGGTTCAAGAAGAAGGTGATTGCTCGTTTGATGGCACAATCTGAGATACAAAAAGATATGAATTATAGTGGTAGAGAGAAATATGGGTTTAGAAAGACCAAGGGTATTTGTGTACCTTGGAGATCATGCCTAGTTGGATGGAAGAGATCCAACATAAACAACTAAGTTCATTGATCTAATCAAGGTGAGGTCAATGATCACGAATGATGAAAGTTTAGATTCTTTATCAACGACGACAATATGATTGGATACCAAGGAAGAATATGTATGCCTCAAGATGATGAGATTAGAAGAAATATTCTTGTTGATGCTCATACAACACCATAGTCGAATAAGATGTATCAGGATATTATACCATACTTCAAGTGAAAAGATATGAAGAAGGATAATTATAGGGTTGTGGCATGTTGTCAAACATGTCAACAAGTTAAGATTGAACATCAAAGACCAAGAGGAGAACTTACATCACTTGAAATACCATAATGGAAATGGGAACATATCACTATGAATTTAGTAATCAGTCTAAATAGTAGCAAGGGTTATGGCACCATATGGGTGGTGGTTGATTGATTGACAAGACTACAAGGTTCATTGTTATCAAGGAGAGTTAGGCGGTGAATAGATTGACAAAGGAATTCGTGAATCAGATAGTCAGATTACATGGAGTTCCTAAGATCATAGTTTCAGACAGCGATGGACGATTTACTTCCCGATTCTGGCGTCAGGTACAGACAGTAATGGGAACTAAGCTGAATTTTACAACAGCGTTACATCCATAGTCGGATGGTCAGTCAAAAAGGATTATTCAAACCTTGAAAGACTTGTTGGGGTCTTGTGTACTTTATTGAGGGCTAGTATGGCACATCATTTACCATGAGCCGAGTTCACCTACAACAACAGTTGGCATGCGTCCATTGGAATGGCACCCTATGAAGCACTGTACGGAAGGAAATGTCAAACCCCATTATGTTGGGGTGAGCCTGCCGATGTCATTGACACGGCTCCAAACAAAGTTAAAAGTGATATTGAAAAAAATCGCTTTGATTCGAGAAAGGATGTTGGTTGCACAGAGTAGACAAAAATCGTATGCTGATAAGCGCCGACGCCCGCTAGAGTTTGAAACAGGGACACATGTTTGGCTGAAAGTTTCACCGACTCGTGGAGTCAAACGGTTTGGTATCAAGGGGAAGTTAAGTCCTCGGTATATTGGACCGTTTGAGATTTTGGAAAAAGTTGGTAAAGCAGCTTATCGTTTAGCATTACCGCCAACAATGGATGGAGTACACCCAGTGTTTCATGTATCACAACTGAGACAATATCAACCAGATCCGAGCCATGTACTCAGCTATGATGCTATTGAGATAAAGCTTGATCAAACCTATGTCGAGTTCCCTATAGCCGTGTTAAACAGAAAGAAGAAGAAGTTAAGGAATAAAGAAATTCCATCAGTGAAGATCCAGTGGTCCCGAAGGGGAATGGAAGAGACTACGTGGGAAACAATTGAACACATGGAGAGAAATTATCCAGAGGTGTTTAGTTCTTTGATCGGTGTTTGAGATAGAGGTATGAATTAGTACCTAATTTTTTCCACTAACTAATGTGCTTATATGGTTCTATGTTTACGTGATTTATGTGTGTGTGAATTGTTTTGTGTTTGCTAATATAGGAAGTGATAGACTTCACTAGTGTGAGCTTGATGACCCCTTCTAACTTGGTAATAACTTATGCTTGCATGAAATGCAAAGATAGGTTAATTATGTGACTAATAGATTCAGTCTTCTGATGAACTGTGTACTAAAGTTTCGGGACAAAACTTTTTCTTAAGGGGTGTGTGATGTAAAAGCTAGGATTTTCGAATCCTAATAAAGGATTTTTAAGGGTGATTAAATTAATCATCGATATCAATTGGCCCATAAATCGCGAATGTGTGTAGAAGACGAGTAGGAATTCCACCGTCACGATCCTGACGTAAATTTGGACTTATGGGGAAATTTTCACTTTTTCCTCCGGGGAATAATTTTTACCCTCTAGTATTATTTGGAGCATTTGGGAGCTTCAATTAATAAAATTGTAGTTGAAAGAAATGATCAGGACATCGGATATGTTCTAGATATGAAATAACATGGAAAGGCAAAATGGCCAAAAGAGTCGCTATTTCGTTTCTTAGCGGCTAAGAAAGACGACTTAGGAATACGCGTTTTCCGAGAAAGTTGCGGAATAATTATCCAAACAATATGTCGGATTTATTATTCCAATTTCGAGAAGTTTGGAGAAGGGGCTCAAACCGCCTTCGGATCGGTTAAAGGATAACTATCGACTTTGCTAAAGGATAATTATCGTCTTCGCTATAAATAGCGGAAATTCATTTATTAATTCATTTCCTTTCACGTTTCCTCGTAAAAGCTCTGATTTCTCTCAACCTTCAAATTCAGATCTACTCTTCGTTTCTAATCCGATTTCAATTCCATTTGAGTTTTCGGATTCCTCTCTTCATCCTTTCATTTTGGTACCGAGTTTCTGCGTTTTCGTTGAAGTTAAGGTCAGGTCGAGCCTCCCCCTTATATAGCCGGTCCCGTCGCTCAAATTCCGATGAATCTGATGGTGTCCGAGCGTAGCCTGCGTCGTTGTGATTCCGAATCTTCTTTCGGATCGTCAATCGGGTTAGTAATGAATAAGTTATGAATTTATTCGTTTTCCGTATTGCGATTTGGTCTAAATTGACCTTAGGCTTGTCAAAATGGATAATTGGAAATTCCATTATGCTCGTTACATTATTCTGGTGATTATGGACTATTTGTTTGATGAGATCTGATGACAGTTGGGTTGAGAAACTGCCTGCGGGCAAAAGGTTATTCTGATGAAATTTAATTAATTAATTAAAGATTAATTAATTAAATTAGGAATCTAGAAAACGCTATAAGCTAATTAAATTCAAAGGAATGAATTTAATTGATGTTTGAAGCAAGAAGTTTAATACGAGGAATATGATATTCTCGACAGGTGGTGTTGAAGACGGTAGACTAACTATAACTTAGTTGCTCAGTGAGCGTATCCAGGTAAGTCTTCGGACTTACTTAGCTTCGATCTGCAGAAACCCGTGCCTGAGAGATTTATATCTCACTGTGTGGATATGTGTTGTTGTTTTGAAATGCCTTGTTGTGTTGAAATGTGAATGTTGATATGCATTGAGATGTGTTATGTGTAAAGCATGCTTGATGTGTTTTATGATGAAAATGACGTTATGATGTGTAAAGCATGCTTAATGTTGTTGTGATTATTATCATGTCATATTTATGAGAAATGGTTAAATGAACATGTGCTAGCCTATTGAGGCGTGCTATTGAATGACATGATAAGCTTGTTGAAACATGATAATGTATGAGATGATAAGCCTTTTGAGGCATGTGATATGATGATGACCTATACAGGTCAATAGTATGTAAATTGTTTAAGACTCTGAGCTAACCATTAGCCAGGTCGCTAGCTATTGCAGTGAATGCCGAGGCTCGGTCAAGCCCGGATCACTTGCGTTGTATAAGAATGACACCGAGTCTGATGGACTTCAGGCTCGGGTCGCACACCTAATGAAAATGGTAAATGGTTGCATTAACATGAATGGCAAAATGTTGCATGTGGTTAGGGGTTAAGACCATAACCCACCACGAGAAAGCCTGGCCCGTAGACTTGATCAGTCTGGTTACGACCTAAGAGCAAATGTCTGAATTAACTTAATCTGTGCAATGGTAAGCTCATATCAAAGCCAGAACCGTATAAGCAATGATTCCGGATTTGGTCCGGGATTGCAAATTGTAAATTTCATATTGCATTCACGTGCATCATTCATAAAAGCATGATATCATCTCATGAGCACGGTATATGGTATTTGAATATATTTGTGGTGTTGTGATGTGATGATATAATCTCTCGTGGATAGATTATGATCAGTAGCTAACGGTTTTAAACCGAATCTTTTTAGGTAATACCGAACATACGAACGCTTCAAGGATGTCAGCTGTAGGAAGTGGACAGCCGAGGCAGTGTTAACCCAAGGGTTGGTTGAACTACTTTTGAAACTAATCGCTTGCAAGCGAGTCTTTTGTTGGTTGTGTGCAACTGTGTACACATGTTGATTTCAGGCTGAAGTTTTAAGACACCTATTCAGGTGTCATGTTTTAAAGTGTCGTTTTGGGATATACATACTAACTGCATGCACGGTTGTTATGTAAATGTTTTTCTAAATGACAGGTTGAATGTTTTCATTATTTTTTTCGTGCTTCTTGTTGCAAGGTCCTATTTGTGAAGTTGTTGTCAGGCTAACTAATGGGACCCACTGTGTGGTCCTTAGCCTAGTGACGTCTTGGGTTACTTAAAACTCGGGTCGTTACAATCTACACATGCACTACTACATCTATGCATGCACATTACAATGCACGATTACGTCTACACATGCATTACTACATATATGCATACACATTACTATGCTATTTCAATAAAGGTTACAATAGTTATGTTTGCACGAGACTAATTCATCCATCCATGACTATAGTATACACGAATATATATTACATCTCAAATAATTAAATAAAGAATTAAATAATTGTGCATTTTGGAGCAAAATATTTTATTTCCATATTTACAAATATGTGTATATTTTCGTTACCATATGCACTTGTGTATTAAATATCAATAGAAACTACCTTAATCAAACGATAAATCTCAACCTTCTGTTTATTGATCTAACGATCTATAGATGTTCTTATTTCTTATCGTAAAGCATGTTCTTACTTGATCCTAACCCTATATATATATATATATATATATATATATATATATATATATATATATATATATATATATATATATATATATAGGGTTGTTCAGGTAAGGCCCTTTCTTCCGGTAAGACCGTAAGGCAGGCTAGGAAGATGACACGTGTCCAAAATTTTTCTTTTTAAAAACAAATGAAAATGATGGTGCAAAACTTATAAAGGGATAGTGCATAACTTATAAAATGATAGTTCCTGAATTATAATAAAGGGATAGTGCATAATTTATAAAAGGATAGTTCATGAATTATAATAGAATAGTTCATAACATATAAACGATTAATTTATAAATAATTTGATATAATATATTAAAAAAAATTCGAGACCCATTGTGAATAATTTGATATAACATATAAACGATTAATTTATAAATAAAAGAAAAGCAACAACATAAACATAAACCCGATCTCGTACATTATAGGACCGGATCGGGTTTATGTTTATGTTGTTGCTTTTCTTTTGTTTTGAACTCGGCTACGAGTCTTTACGCTTCCTTTTGTTTAAACATTTGGTTTTATATTACGTTTTGGTTTTCATTTGTGTGTATCTTGTTGTAAGATTCGTTTTTCGTTGCTACTCTCAAGGTCGGGACCCATTGTGAGTTCTAGCCCGTGACACTTCGAGTTCCCAGAACTTGGGGTGTTACAAGGGCACCATTAGGACTACAAAAAATTCTTAGACAAAATCCGAAAACCCTAAACCACATGATACTATCCGAAATTTCCATTTTAATTTTTTTTAGTAGAAGAATATCACAGGTTGGACGCTGCGTTTCATGTTTAGTAATGACTAGTTCATATCCCGCACCTTCTGCGGGTATATTTAAAAATTGATGGTTTTTCATAGACAAGATCTCGGAAGATCTGTCTGCGAATAGGTAAGTGAGAAGAAAGGCGGAAGGAGAGAGACTTTCATAAACAGGAAATATTAAAAATCAAAGTTGTTGAAATAAGAGTTATTGAAAACAAAATAAGGAATGAATAAACAATGGCAGAATGAGTGTGATGATTAAAAACGTATGGGATAACCTGAAAATTTAGACGAAGTAGCTTTGAAAAATCCGATCTTCAAATTATCACATCCATGAAAAAGATGAAGAAATATGATCAATATTGGAAAACAAAAACTGTCAGAAAAAGGTATTATCCGCATATATAGCGTGAGAGATAAAACCTGGAGGAGAAGTAAAATGTACAAGAGAAATTTAGGTTTTATGATCAACCAACGTAAATTGTGAAATTAGTAGATTTTATTATATTTTGATATTTTTAATTTGATAAAATTTACATAAGAAGTCTAGAACTTGATATACTTACCTTTTTGGATTAAATTTTAAAAGATTAGTTAAGAAAATATTTATTTTAGATTTTGTTTTAGTAAAATAAATTTATTGATTTAATTTTTGACTTAGTAAAAAATTTAATCCGAAAAAAATTGTGGGACCCCACGTCATCATTAGTATAGTTTACTTTAGTATATATAGATGAGATACAGGCAGAAAAGGGGAACCGGGCCTTTAGGAAAAGGCCCAATAACCAAAAACATATTCCAGGCCCACAGAAAAGTAAAAGCTGCCACTCAAAAACGTCCCAAAGTTCAAATTTACCAACGGCAAGGTTCCAAATTCAAATACACGGCCAGTTTCCCCACCTTCAAACCCCCATAGCTGCGAATTCATCTCTTTCCTCTGCTTCATTATCCGACTGTGGTTTCCTTACACTTGTCCGATCTAACTCAACCAATTCCTCTACTGTCTTCACCCAATCACAAAATTCTCTTTCTCCCGACAGTTTTTCTGCAACTATGGCGTGCTTGAATCCAAAAACGCCGCACAAAACAAAAACTACGACAGCACCTTCAGATCTCCTCAATTCGAACAAAGAATCAAAGGTAAGGGTGATTGTGAGAGTTCGCCCCTTTCTTGCTCGGGAAATTGCCTCAAAGAACGGAGAACTCCCAGTTCCGTGTGTGTCACTGCTCAGTTCCGAGGAAGATGAAGTTTCTGTCCATTTGAAGGATCAGGGGACTAGGTATCGCAATCTTTTCGTAAATTGTTGATATTCCTAGGTTGTGAGCTGCTTTGTGGTTAGGATTCCTTTTCATATCTTTTGTGGGTGCAGGCGAAATGAATGTTACAAGTTGGACGCTTTCTTTGGCCAAGACGACAACAATTTGGCCGAGATTTTCGACAAGGAAGTCAGCCCTTTGATTCCTGGGGTCATCCAGGGTTTCAACGCCACCGTGTTTGCGTATGGAGCTACTGGTAGTGGGAAAACCTACACTATGCAGGTGATTATGAAATCTTTTCATACCTTTAGCTCAAACGTTGTAGAGCAAAATACATGACAAATTATAGTCCCTTTTACATGGGTGATTCCATAGTATCTTCGTGTAGTTGTTCTACTTTGACTTTGCGGCATTAGTAAGTGTTGGAAATATGGATTATCCTTCCCTCTTTGTGCGCCTATTTCAATGGGGAAGCAATATGGGATCCTTCGCCTTCCTACTTGATCATTAGGTGCCTTGATAGATGTTATACCCACTGAAAAACAGGCGTTTCATGACAACTATACACCACATAATCATCATGCAATCTACTCTTCCATCTCTTCAATTTCACAGTTTTTGAACTTCAATCTCCTTGTCCGACTCAAAGTCAAATCCTTCAAATTAAAATTTATTTTGACACCCTTAATGCAGTTGATTTCCATTTCAGAAAATGAGAGTTATAGCTTGGTAATACAAATAATGTTGTTGCAGGGGACTGACAAGCAGCCAGGTCTAATGGTGCGGACCATGTCTAGAATCTTATCCATCTGCGAATCCTCTGGAAGAAAGGCTGAGATGTCATATTATGAGGTTTATCTGGACAGATGTTATGATCTACTTGAACTAAAAGCAAAGGAAATTACTGTCTTAGAAGATAAGGATGGGGAACTGCACATGAAAGGGCTTTCCCATGTTCCTGTGAATTCCATGGCTGAATTTCAGGAGGTCTTTACTCGTGGAATCCAAAGGCGTAAAGTGGCACATACTGATATTAATGATGCTTCTAGTAGGAGCCATGGGGTGCTTGTGATTTCTGTTTCTGGTTGTCCTAGTAGCATTTCTGGCAAGTTGAACCTCATAGATTTAGCAGGTTAGATATGAGAGTCGTTGAAAACTTTATGGCAAGTTTTATCAAATCTTAGATGTTACTTACACTTTGATTCTGTTATTTAGGGAATGAAGACAATAGATGGACTTGCAATGAAGGGATTCGGTTGCAAGAGAGTAGCAAGATTAACCAGTCTTTGTTTGCTCTGTCCAATGTGATATTTGCATTGAATAACAACAAATCCCGTGTTCCATATCGAGAAACCAAGCTGACCCGTATACTACAAGATTCTCTTGGAGGGACCAGCCGTGCCTTAATGGTAACCTGCCTGGTAAGGACTTTTTAATGACTCGTTGTAAAAGATAAAGCACTTCTTATTCATGATTTACTTAGTAAAATCTTTGATCCTTTTGCTGTGATAGAATCCAGGAGAATATCAAGAATCAGTCCGGACAGTTAGCTTGGCTGCCCGGTCTAGGCAGATCACGAATTTTGTTCCTTCAGCATCCAAACAGGAAACTCCCAACTTTAAAGTTGATATGGAAGCAAAACTGCGTGATTGGCTAGAATCCAGAGGGAAAGCAAAAAGTGCTCAGAAAATAGGAGCATTTGGCTCCCCAATTTGTACCCAAACACCTGGAACTGTAGGCAGTTTTAAGAAACAAACTAGCATTCATGGTTCAGCTAAGTCAAAGTCTACTATAAATGGAAGGTAGAATGTTCTTGTTTGGTCAGTTTAATATTATTAGAAAACTAAGTACTAACTTCAAATTTTTAACTTGAATAAATTTCATCTATTCCTCAGGTTGAAGTCTGCCCCTCAGAGGAAATTATTCAGCTGTGATACTGCTATGAACTCTTGCACTAATGTGAGTACAATAGTGTCACCCATTTTTCTTTTATACTGGAATATTGATCAGATTGTTTTATTGTAACTTCTTTTGGTGGAAAGAATCTCTTAGTGCCAAATTCTATTTGATCTTGACCATTACATTGGCGGTTTTCTGCAAGTAGGACATGATAGCATGATCAGGAAGCAAAGTAACATCCACATTCTTAATCACAGGGAATTGGCGATCACCTTGGAACCAAAAATGATGATTCAATATTACCTGAAAGTGTTTGCCTGAACAGAAATTGTGATATGCCAAATTATGGTGAAATTGAGGTATACCCATCTGAGGTTTGTCTTTTTAACTTGAATAAATTTCAAATAATGTCTATCATTACAATGAGTATCTTTGTGTTTTCAGGTAAGTAAGGCCCAGGATGTGAAGGAGGAGGAAGGTAACAAACATGCATCTCCTAGCATTACACAAAGTGAAAGCTGTCGAATTCCTTTGCGAGAGAGAGACTCCAACCTATCAAGAATCCCTCTTGAAGAAATGTCACTGAATGAACAAGACATAACATCGTGGCTCTTAGAAACAACTCCTCCCAAAACACCCTTTGTTGTGTCCCGTGACAAGCTCCAAGATTTCGGGTCGGCTCTTGATAAATTCCAAGCACGTAGTTCCAATATGAAGGTACAACAAGAACTCGACTCGAATATTAAAAAAAACATCACTCTAATATTGCATTATGTATGATCAATCTAATGCATGTTAATCTCATCCTGTCACAGAGCTTCCTGGTAGATGAGTATATTGATTTCCTGAATAGCGCAACAAGGTGAGAGACAAAAAATCTATATCCGTACCATTCATCATCAAAATTAAAGAGAACTCTAACGCCATCATATCTTTTGTTCTTGTTTGACAGGGAGGAGCTAGTGGCATTAAAGGTAAAGCCTTAGTTACCCTGTCAAATTTGGTATTGGATATGTTTAGATACGCATTCTGAAGCTTGTTTAATATGAATTCAGGGGATTGGACCAAAAAGAGCAGATTATATAATGGAGCTCAGGGAAAACAGTCCACTGAAATCGGTAAATACCAGAGATTGTTTATGATTATCTTGTATAATGTAAGGAACGTCAAGATGAGTTGATGACATAGTTTTATGTTGTGTACCAATGTGCAGTTGGGTGACTTGCAGAAGATAGGTCTTTCTGTAAAGCAGGTTGAGAACATGTTTGGGAGTGCTGCCAGAGGAATATTTCCTTGAGATTGAGATTGAGATTTATGTAGTCTTGTTCAAATATTTGAGATTGAGATTGAGACGTGATGTATCAATTGTGAGAAATGCAAGCGTGTAATATAGAAAAGCGACAGTGGTGAGCAGTTTTATTCTAGCAAAGCATATTCATATTGATTACAATTATCATTTGCAGGTGCATGGGTCGCATTTGCAGTCGGCTCCGCACTTGCAGCCTCCATTCTCTGCTTCCACTCGATCAAAGTCGCTGCTGATATAATAAGATCCGGGGGTTAACTTTTGATGATATATAATGAAGGAAATGAAGAATTTGGATTGAATGGCTTACGGCTTGTTGGGAGCAACGCCGGAGACGAGGGTTGCGGTGGTGGTGGTCTCCTCCGTGTATCTGAGGTCGGCGTTCATCTTACAACTGCACAATGTTTTCACGGTTAAAGAGAAATGAGGTTAATTGGAGATAAAAATATAAAAAGAAAAAGAGAGATATGAACCCTCCGCAGCTGGTGCCGCACTTGCAACCTGATCCACAACCACAGTTTCCGCCACAGCAAGACATTTTTGAATTGGAGAGAAGATATGAATTGTTGATTGACAAGATATGAGGAGGGGATTATATAGGAGTTCGTTACAGTAGAGTGAAATGGTGATGCATCTACCACCGTCCACATGTCACAATCTCCTTACAAATAGTATAACGAGTGAGTGAATAGTCTCATCTTGCTAAATATAGAAAAGCCATAGAGTGAATCAAGGCAAATTTATCGAGTGGTTGGGTGTTTCATATTGGCGATAGAGACGATTCTTCTTCGCTTTAATGCATCCCTTTTCTTTTTCGCCAATATAGAGATGATACATAGAATATTTTTTGTAACCTTTGCACAATTCCGCTGGATCCTTTGCCATTGTTAGCCCAATCCATTAGCAGCTCAAGAAAGGCCCATAATTGGGTCAAACTAAACCCACTATTTTGTCCTTCTTTTCTTCCAAATATACAATAAAGTTTTAGTGCCATTTCAATATATACAACAACAAAAAAAAAAAAAAAAAAAAAAAAAAAAAAAAAGTCTTCTACCATAACAATATTTACAATAATTGTTATAATGAAAAAACTAAACTACAATATTTATGACAAATCGCTGTTGCTTCTTATTAATTTTGATGACGTGTCAAGGAAATCAATCTGATTGTTCATCATATTGATGAACTGGATAAAAATTTGAAGAGCCTTATTCACAAGGATGAACTGGATAAAAATTTAAAGAGCCTTATTCACAAGGATGTTAATACTTTCAAATTATTAAAAACTTGTATGATTTGGTCTTCAACAATTTGTCATCCCTACCTTTCGACTATTTTGGTGTTCCACTTTACAATGAGTTTATACAATGTCATTTGTATATTCTAAGCTCCTTAAAAATACATATATTGCCCTGTTTATTTTCTTTTAACTTTTCAATTGGTGTTCGACATTTTTTCTAGAATGTTGGATGCTGGTCCTCACATTTGTCCTATTGTCACATTTCATTGAACAAACATTTCTTCTATATCCGACCCAAGTTTAACGTGTGCTTATAAACACAAAGTTGACTTAACCTACTCAATCGGATCCGTATGTCCTCAAGAATGCATGTAGGATAAGTATTAGATATATTCGCCATCAATGAGCTTTAATTTGCTTACCGAAACTCTCCGTATGAAAAGGAAAATAACACTCACAGTAGCACCAAAATCACACAACCCATGATAATGTGTATGCCCATCTGTAAAGGGATAGAAAAACAACCCCGATCTTCAAATTTCAAACGTAACTTACTTAGTGACAAGGTACCCTAATGATAATTGATCGTGTTGTACTCATCAAGCTTCCTCTTATTACACAAAATCTCCTTCAAAAACTTCGCATATGAAGGCATCTCTTTCGAGGCGTCCATTAAGCTATAAAAGATTTGTAAGTTAGACAACGATCTTCTCAAATTATGCATTATCTTCCATGTACATTTGCATCCATATTCACAACTCATCAAATCATAACAAGGATACAAATTCTCTTTGTCCAATTTTATCTTAATTTCTTGAACAATGTCAATTATTTTTTTATTCTTGTATTTGATTTTATATATAATATCATACATTGTAATTTTATTAATACTTTATTTGATATAAGAACAATCTAAAATTAAATGATATAACTCTCAAAGATTACAAAATTTACTATTTCTAACAAACACAAACTTTTCTTCGTCAAGCTTTACTTTCATTGGTGATCAATGTTTTAATTTTTTAATATTTTATATTGTTGTAAATTTTCCGCCTTAGAAATTACATTGATAAATGGGAATTTTTCGCCGTTATAAACGAGTTTATAAAACTTTTTCCGAAATTAGGCTCGGATGAAAGTTTTTTCCGAAAATACACGAAGGTGTCAGGTTTGGAATAGAAGCGCGGTGAGTCACCGCGTTTCTTCCGTAAATAAACGCGATGCATAACCGTCATAAGAAAATCAAACGGAAATTAAAAAAAAGGAGAGAAACGCGGTCAATGACCGCGTTTCTAGTGTAAAACAAAAGGTATATTTAAAAAAAAACACTAGTGCAAGTAATTTATTTTTTTTTAAAAATACACTAGAAGCGCGGTGACTCACCGCGCTTCTATTATTTTTTCTTTTTTTTAAAAAAAAAATACACTAGAAGCGCGGTGACTCACCGCGCTTCTATCATTTTTTCTTTTTTTTTAAATTGCTAATTATAAAAACGCGGTCAATGACCGCGTTTCTCTCCTTTTTTTAATTTTTTTTTAAATTTCCGTTTGATTTTTTTTTATGACGATTATGCACCGCGTTTCTTTACGGAAGAAACGCGGTGACTCACCGCGCTTCTACTCCAAACCTAACACCCTCGTGTATTTTCGGAAAAAACTTTCACCCGAGCCTAATTTCGGAAAAAATATTATAAACTCGTTTATAAGAGCAAAGAATTCGATAAATGGTGATTGAAGCCATATATATAAAGAACCAACAAATTAATATATATATATATATATATAGGGTGTTGTTCCCATGAGAACACTCCTAACGTGAGAACATAAGAACAATCGTACACCGTTGGATGTGAGTATTAAGGGTTGAGATTTAAAGTAGATATCAAAAATAATAATAACTACGAATAATAATAATTAGGAATCCAACAATAACTACGAATAATCCACTCAATCAACAATAACTACGAATAATACATTAAACGATATGGCACATTTGTAACAAAACTAATAATAATTATGAATATGTTGTCACGTTCTCACGTTAGGGGGTGTTCTTATAGGATCTATACTCTCTCTCTATATATATATATATATATATTAATTTGTTGGTTTTTTATATATATCTTTGATGGCTTGAATCACCATTTATATAAAAAATAAATATATCAATGGTGATGAAGTCATCAAAGATATATATAAAAACCCAATAAATTAAGAATATATATATATATATATATATATATATATATATATATATATATAGAATCATATTCTCATGTAAACAACCCCTATAGTGTACAATGAGAACAAATCTAATCCGTAAGATTAGAATAATAGATGGTCAAGATTAACCATAGTAAATAGGGGGAAAAAATAAAAATAAAATAAATTAGAATGAGAGTGGGAATTGGTTGCACGTGAAAATCAATTTTCACTCAATTTGCTTAATTATTGTATATAAAAAGATTTGTTACCTTATATGGCCCTAAAATCTCTCATTCAAATCTTCCATCATCGCTCAATAAACGATTATTTGTGAAACGACTCCAATGGTGAGCAAGGGCGATTCAACGATGATTAGGCACCGTCGTCTCCATACCAGATTATACCGGCCGGTTTTCTTCACAGATCCGGACTTGAACTCGCCATGGCTCTACCTCGAATGCCTCAGGTGCCCTTCAAACATTCCTTCAGTCTCGTGCATCGCGACTCAACCGTCTATGAGAGCAATTTCGTCTCACTCACCATCAATTTCGCTCGAGATTATTCAAAAACCTCGTTTTCCTTCATCCTTGCAGTCTCGTGTCAATATTACATCATTACCATCAACAATCTTGTTGTACGACTCCAAATTTGTCATCATTGCAGACCAACCGGAATCCATGGTTGTCTCCATCCTCAACAGTACAAGAGAAGCATATGCTATTTGATTTGTATTCACTGTTTATTGAGTTTTTATTCGTTGATGTATGTTAATGTATTTAGCAAAATGAGAAGGACATTGATTTTGCTTATATTAAGATTTAATATGTTTTTGTGGTGCTTGAAACCTTCTTTAATGTGATGAACAAAATTGTTATTCCATCATATACATAAATTATTGTACTTTAGTTTTTATTCGACACTAAATGTTGTAAATATTCGGTGGTTATATGTCTTTTATCCGGCAATTTGTGGTGGTTTGTCCGTGTATGTGCGACAAGTTATTGAAAACAATTGAATAACTAAATTTTGCAACGAATATATTATGTCATATCTACGAATATATTTAGTAACACTAACGGATATTTAATAGTACACTAACGAATATTTTAAGTAACATGGACGAATATCTTCGTATACGTATATGTTCGCGAATTGTCCGAAGATTGAAACATTGGTATCTTCAGATTATGAGCGAATATTTTTCACTATGTAAATGAATTATTTATGTACCACTGACTATTAATTTCAGTTATCAATAATCGACTAAAATTTGTTGGACATGAACGAATAATATCGGTACCATGAATGAATTTTTAATAGTATATTGACGAATATTTTCATGAACACATACGAATACTTTTGTACAATATTAACTAGAAGAATGGAGATGATAATTGAATTGATTTAGAAATGTTGTTGATATCAACTATGGTGAATGATGAATTGAGAAATGGAAAAAGGCAATATGAATTCACGTTGAAAATCAGATTTGGATTTAAATGTGGAGATTAGAATAATAACAATTAGGGAGATAATCTCTAACTACCATATTTGACTATAATTAATATAGAGAGTGTAATGCACTCTCTTTAATTGGAGAGTGGAGTAAAATATTCCCTTAAATTTGGTTTAATCAAGACCATTAGATCAAAGCAATCTTATGGTTGATGTGTGTTCTCATTGAACACTATAAGAGCTGTTTACATGTGAGCCAAACTCTATATATAGTATAGATTCTATGAGAACACCTCCTAACGTGAGAACATGAGAACAAATTCGTAATTATTATCAGTTTTGTTACGAATGTGCCATATCGTTTAATTTATTATTCGTAGTTATTGTTGGTTGAGTGGATTATTCGTAGTTATTGTTGGATTCCTAATTATTATTATTCGTAGTTATTATTATTTTTGATATTTACTCTAAATCTCAACCCTTAATACTCACATCCAACGGTGTACGATTGTTCTCATGGTCTCATGTTAGGGGTGTTCTCATGGGAACCACACCCCTCTCTCTCTCTATATATATATATATATATATATATATATTTATTAAGTTGATGGACATTTCGTATTCATGCCATCTAATATAAAGGTGGCTGGTCATCCCCACCACTCACAATAAACTCCAGATAGTATATTTATTTGAATGTGGACAGTTAATTACCAAAACTATATCAAAAGAAATAAATTAAATACAAACTTGAATAGGGTTTTATAACTCCGTCCTATAAAGATTGCAACTTGGTCAAATTCAGGAGTTGTGTTTATAATAGTTTTCATTATATTTATTTTGATTCAGAAATTGAATCTAACCCTTTTCTTTCTGGCTATTCCTTAGAATCAGCTTCGTATTCTTTTGGACAGTCCATCATAATTAAGAATATATTTTCTTTCTTTAAAAGGTTTGACTCTCAAATATGTAGATAAAAATAAATATTAAAAAATGATGCCCCTTCGCCTAATTATTTCCACTTTCTCTCTCAACTAACCATACATTTCCGTCTTCCACCACATTTATTTTAAATGTTTTTCTAATTAATATCAAAAGTCAACTACTCCATTAAAATTTATAAATTCAAGAAATAAAATTAAATGCTCAACAATCAAATTAAATAAAGGTTCAAACTAATCAACTACAACATTTCATTGCCCACTAACCTTTCCAAAGTCAACTCTCATCTTCTCTCAGACAAATTGATAAGGAAAGAGAAACAGAGCATCATCCCCTCTGTATTTATACAATTTCTTCCCTTTCTTCTCTTTCCCTGTCAAATTTCTAAACATGGGAAACACTGCCGGCAAGCTTAACCCTTGCTTCTGCCCTACTGGCGATATCTCCGCCCGCCACGACATCGCCGTCGTTCTCGCCTCCAACACTCTCGACGAAGGCATCGGCCATTCTTTCTGTTACATCCGTCCCCCTGAAAGTTTCGCTCTTGACGACGTCGTTTCACCGCTGTATTCGACCGCCCAAACGACGCCCTTTCTCCCCACAATCTCCGGCGCCTCTGTCTCAGCAAACACCTCTACCCCACTCTCTACCGCCCTATTCGACCCCTTCTTCCCGGTTAACTCCGATCTAGACAGAGCCGCTTCCTTTCACAGCTCTCCTTCTTTCGCCTCTGTTCCTTTGCAACCGATTCCCAGGAGTTTAATCAGCTCTGGACCGCTTCTTCGTAACCCAGGATCCGGATCAATCCTCGGATCAGGTCCGATTGAGCGCGGGTTTCTTTCGGGTCCTATTGAGCGAGGGTTCTTGTCGGGTCCAATGGATAAAAGCCTCTTCTCCGGGTCGCTTGAAAACAGGGGAGGTTCTAAGAAAACAGGGGATAATAACTCCATGAAATCGAAGCATAAGCTGATGAAATGGAGGTCAATCAGAGGGATCAAAGATGCGATCTTGGGTGCGATTTGGGGCCCTACGGTGACTATGAGCAAGAAGATGATGATGAATCTGAGTGAAAGCGTTGGAAAAAGCACGATTACAACAAGTAGTAGTAGTAGCTGCACCTGTGCTAATCTGAGTAGCCAGGGAAGCTTGTGTGATGAGCATGAGAATGGCGATGATATTTTCTCGATGGAGGCTCAAAATCTTCAGTGGGCGCACGGAAAAGCAGGGGAGGATAGAGTCGATGTGGTAGTTTCCGAAGAACACGGATGGGTATTCGTTGGGATCTATGATGGATTCAATGGCCCAGATGCAACCGATTTCTTGCTCTCTAATCTCTACCCTGCTGTTCATAAGGAGCTCAAGGGTGTCCTGTGGGTTGATCAAGGGGAAGAACTCGACAGAGTTAGAAGAACAAGTGAAGATAGTGCAACTAGTACTTCTCCTAGGTGTTTCGAGAAGAGGCGAGAGTCAGATGTGTTGGCGGCGCTTTCAGAGGCGTTAAGGAAGACCGAGGAGGCTTATTTAGATATTGCCGATAAGATGATCTTAGAGAATCCAGTGTTGTCTTTGATGGGTTCTTGTGTTTTGGTCATGTTGATGAAAGGAGACGATGTTTTCTTAATGAATGTGGGTGATAGCAGGGCAGTGCTAGGGCAAAGAGGAGAGGAAAACTCGTTTGAGAATGACCCTTTTGATGATTTGCCTAATGTCAATGCTCTTCAAATCACAATCGATCATAACACACTTGACAAAGAGGTGAGACTCTTATTAGTTATATTTGGATTGTATCTCTTAGGATTTGTACATAACCCGACACAATTGCAGGAGTCGCGAAGAATCAAGAGCGAACATCCACATGATCATGATGTGATCACCGCGAATGAGCGAGTGAAGGGTTCGTTGAAAGTCACTCGAGCATTTGGTGCCGGATTTCTCAAGAATGTAATCACCAATGAACTTATTATTTCTCGATCAATCCGACATCTTATAAAAATCTTATGCAAGTTTTGTTTTGCAGCCGAAATGGAACAAAGGGCTTTTGGAGATGTTTAGAATAGACTACATTGGAAGCTCACCATACATAACATGCTCTCCATCACTTCACCACCATAAGATTAGCTCAAAAGACAAGTTCTTGATCCTCTCTTCGGACGGACTCTACCAGTACTTCACCAACGAGGAAGCCGTGACAGAAGTCGAGCTATTCATGGCCTCGACACCCGAAGGTGATCCTGCACAGCATCTCATTGAAGAAGTCCTCTTCAGAGCTGCCAAGAAAGTTGGTAAGATATGCAACAACTCTGAAGCTTTGGACTTGGTGTTATTTTGATCTCTATCTTAGTATTAAGTTGTTTGTTTTGCAGGGATGGAGTTTCATGAACTGTTGGATATACCACAGGGGGAACGACGAAGGTACCACGATGATGTCTCGATTATAATTGTATCATTTGAAGGAAGAACATGGCACTCATCGTTGTGAATAGAATATATGTATATACACAATTTGAGTAGTGATGATACAAAGATGAATGTGTGTAGAACAATTTTTGCCTCTATTTGTTACTACAAAGAGTAAGTTGTAGGAATAGAAATTTGTTCTTCTTTTTGTAACATAAGAAAAAATTGTGATTATTTCTAAGGCCTTTGAATTTGGCTCATTGTTTTCATTTTGTACACAATATTAAACAATTTATGTAAATAATACCCACCAAAGGAGCATTCTAATTAGTCACTCAGTTTATTTTTATTTTGGCTTTGAAAACATATGGACGTAACTTGTTCTTATGGTGAAGAGTGAGAGCATTTAAAAATATTCGATAAAAAACTAACAAAGTAGCACAATCGTACTTTTTCAACATAAATGGATATTGTGCATGATCACGCTTCATATGTTTACATCAAATTTATTTGTAAAATATAATTTCTACGCAGTTCTGATGGTTTGAGTCCTAGTTAATAGGCTTTCCCTCCTACCCTATTACTAGTTAGATTAGTTGGATCTTTTTAGTAGTGATTCAACACGAAAATATACACGGTTGGTGCACTTTACTAGGAACAACGAATGAACAACGAGGTTGCAAATGAACAAGACGATTCACACAAGTCAAAGGCACACGATTAGGTGTACAAGATTGTGCAACATAACATGAACATGCATGTGATAGCAATTACAAAATCACGAACATGCATTGTAAAGTTAATCACTAATTGGAAAATGTATGATCTACCATGTCCGTGTGATAGTACAAACGTTATGGCTTGAAGAAGCGAAATCAACGATGAGATAGGAATTCAGGTTTCACATAAATTGGTTGAATACAACAACCTGAGGCTTCTTGAAGACCCATCTTACTTGCCATTATGATGCATCCTTGGATATGTCCAGGATGAACTTCGGATGTAGTTCGAGCTTAAGCTTCGATTACTCCTTAGGTTGATGTGTAGATGACATCGAATGGTAGAATATGAGTGACAAAAGCTTTAAGATGGAGCGGAAGTGATGGGTTGATCCAATCAAGATTGATCGAACAAACCGTGAAGTCGATTGAATGAGTTGATTCTTGAAGAATCCTCAATTATGAAGGCTTGGAACGAAGATCCAAGGAAAAAATTTTAGAGGGGGAAGATGTGATGCCCAAATCAAGGAGGAGGATTTCACCTTTAACTAAACTTGATTGTTTTGAATATGATTTTTGCAAATAAGCTAAGCATCCTTTATATAAAGGATGTGAATGAAATGAAAGGTGGAGTTCATCAAGGAGATGCATGAGAGACACGGATGAGGTTGGAGGAGAAAGGAAATCTAGTTGTGGCCAAGGCTAATAAAAATCCCAAGAAATTGTTATATTCGAGTCAGGAGATCTAGTTTGGCTGCATCTAAGGAAAGAAAGATTCCCGGAGAAGCGCAAGTCCAAGCTTTCACCATGTGGAGATGGACCTTTTAGGGTGCTATGTAAGGTTGGAAACAAAGCTTATGTATTGGAGATCATGGAAGAGTATGACGTGAGTTCTACCTTCAATGTAGAAAATTTGAGTCCTTTGTGTCTAGTGATGAGCATGGTGATGTGTTCGCCACTTAGCGTGCGTGCAATCAAGCTTTAAATTTATAAAACTAGAATAAAAGCAAGCGAACCCGCAGTGTACGGATCGGCGTAGATTAGCAAGTATTCCAGAGTATCGAACACAGGGATTTGGGGAGAATAAATCCGATCGTAGGTTATCAAGCAATGAATGTAAGAGCTTTGCAAATTATTGGGAAAACAACAATCCTAAAGAACAGAGTTGAGATATGCAAAGGTATGCTAATGTAAGGTAATCGTACGGTGAAGTTCCAAAAACCTTATGTGACTCACCTACAAGAAACTCCCTATACAGGTTGTTGAGGCTTCAATATAGAAAGGTTCTAAAGGTAAGAATTAATGTCAAATACCCAAACTTGTAATCCAAGGATCAAGACTAACTTAACCGATTACGGTTGTGACACTCACAATCGAGGTAGAGGTTGTTGAGGCTTCACTACCACCTAGAAAAGGCAAGCCTAAACTAAGTTAAAGCAAATCTCTAACTTTGGATTTAAGTAAAAGCAGGTTCGTAAACTTAAAGGAAATCACGGTTAGTTCTTGAGGTTCCACGGCCGTGGACTTCAAGAACAGGCCGTAATTTAAGGTTTGTCGACGATTCTCTCTAACTCTCAGGGTCTAATCTGTTTACGATCGATCTATCATCATCTAAGCCACAACTATCAACCCTTCACCTTAGAATTGTTAAGGGTTTTTAGCCAACAATCATCATTATGATATCAAATTCAAAGATTAAAAGATTGAAAGATGAAAACTTCCGAAAACTTCCAATAAACTCCAAACCAATCTCAATGTCACAATCAAGAACAAATATCGTTAATAGATTCGGAATAGAACAAACAAACTCAATATTAGATAAGAAGGAAGAACGGGATGTCAACCCGTCTTCTAAATCAAACCTAAACAAGAAGAGAAATCTTCTTGCAATTAACCTCCCGAATCTTCGATCTTCCGTCAATCCGGAAATCTCTATCACAATCTCCACCAGGTGCGAGATTAGGGCAACTCCAAAGATGAGCGCAAGTACGTCTTTTGCAAAGTCGCAAAATCTCCAAGCGAGGATGCAAGCGTAAGCCTAAAGCGAGGTCGCAAAGTGCGTCTAAGCGAAGATGACGGAATCACTCTTTGTCCGTCCTTTTATAGTGTATGATGAAGTAGCGGCCCGGCCCAATCTTTTAAAAGATCGTGGCTTAAAGTGTGGCGAAAAATATCGCCAAGATCACGGTCGTGGAAGGTTCCACGACCGTAACTGGGTGAATCCCTAACAACCACAAGCCGTTGAACTCCCCGAAGATCCTATTTTGCCGGTTCCCGCCTAAGAATTTAGAGCGTGGAATTCAACACGGTTTGAACACATGATTCCACGACCGTAGAATCCACTGGAATGAATCACGCTTCTCTGGCTAGGGTTCCACGGCCGTGGAACTGAACGTGGTTTGTAGTACGGCCGTATTTTAGAGCGTGATTTAGGGCAAGAACGTGATTCTTCCCTAGCCTCGTGCATTCCATAAGTTGATACTCATTTTGCTCCTAAGAATGCCCTTAATCCATGGACATACTCAATCAACTCATCCTTGCTAGATTCCGTTCGGAAATGGCTCTCAATTACCTATAATCAACATAAAGCTTGTGTAGACATCTATATCGACAATATAGGTAAACTAGCTCACAAATGCAACAATGCTAAATCAAAGACTATCAATATGAATCAAATACGTTTAGAAAATGTGCCTAAAACATCACAATATTTCATGCTAACAAATAACCCCATACTTAACACTTGCTTGTCCCTAAGCAAGGTTTTTCAAAAGCTTTAAACAAGAGTTAGGATGAAATATGTGTACCTTCTCAAAGCAATACTTCTTTTGGATGAATGTGCCTTCTAAAGAATATATCATTCTCAAATCTTGCTTCAATCGTTTATAGACTTTCATACACTTAATCAAAGAGTAAAGAGTAAAGAAAACTCATGAATCAATCAAACTTCCATACAAACATCATAACCCTTAAACATTATCAAAATCAATCATAAGAAACTTCAATTTAGATCACCAAGTCATATAACATTCTTTTGATCTTAAGGACTTCCAAAGAAAAAGGTCTAGAAAGTGGAAAGGGAAGGAAACTTTAAGAAATGTGGTGCATGAACCCGGGAAAGTGGACAACTACTCCTTCTTCTTCTTTTGCGGTTTCCGCAACACTTCAACTTAGAGCTTCGCTCTCTTCCTTTCATTTTTCGACTTTACTTTTGGAGTTATGGACAGTGGTGCACAAAAACCGAAGCCTAGGAGATTGGCGTTTCTCAATTTTTATGAGATGCCTCAAACCCTTAGCGCACATACCATAATCCGCTAGGAATATCGCTCAATCCGACTTTGGCAAGACACAAACACCCGGCTATTTGAATGGTGCCGAGTTACTCATCATCATGATTGACTTCCCCAAACCTACAATTTCTTTCTATTCTTTTGATTGCAAATGATTGCTCTCATGGCCCTCCCACATCAAACATGCCCTTTTCATTCACTTCTCCAAATTCCCGGATAGGTAAATGAGATCAATATTTCAATGAGGAGCTAATATGATCAAAGAAAGAAGAAAGAAAAATCGAATTGCCTTAATCGTCTCAACAAGAAGTATAAGAACTTATAGTGTGATTTCAACTTCAATTTCTCAACATGATTTATGTAATATCCATCACATTATGAAACTTGCAAAAGAGGTATAATCAACTCATTCAATTCCTTTTCAATTCACCATTCTTTTAAGCATGCAATTGTCATCAAACTCAATTCACAAGTAGTGAATATCATAGAAATCATCTCAATTCATTAGAAGCACAAAATTTTCAAAATTTTTCAATTTTTATGGGTTTTTCAAGTTCTTTTTCATGCAATGCAATAACGAAACATGCAACAATATAATGAACATGCAATGATAGTCTCAAATAGAAGCAAACATAGTGAGTAAGAGTTATTACAAACTTTTAGTCACACCCCACCCCATACTTAGGACGAACATTGTCCCTAATGTTCAAAAGAAAGAAAGAAAAGAAAGAAAAGAAAAAGAAACTCACAAAGTGGCGGTGGAGCGGCTAAAGCGAACGGTCAATCATCGTCATCACTGCGGCGCTGGTGGAGGCGGGAATGGAGAGAAGCTAGGATCATAAAACCGCCCAAACTGCTAGCGGTAGACGTCTCTCATCATGTGATCGAGGTCGTCTAAGCGTCCATCTCTAGCATCGGCTCGTATCTCCAATGCTCCTACTCTCTCCGAAAGACCAGTAGCCCAATCCGGCATCTGCTCATACCATCCCGGAGCCTGACTGTACCATGCTGGAGCGTCGGATGGTGCTGGTGCTGGTGCAGATGGTGTATCTGTAGCCCATGGAGGTAGAGCTCCATACCATGCAGGAGGTGTCTCATCCCATGTGGGTCTCTCACTCACGCTGGCGCGGCGAGAAGACGAGCCTGAAGCTCTAGCTGGACGTGGAGAACGTCTAGGCACATCGGGGGCCGCATCCGGCTGATCCGGAAACGTGCCAAACTCCTCCTCGGCTCCTCCTCCACCCTCAAACTGATCTCTCATCTCCTTCTCCTCAACAACTGGTGGTGGGACGTATGGGGGAGCTGCGATCCTGTTCGCATGCATAGCAGCGAACGTCTCCTTCCAATTATGGCGTCCCGCCATAATGGAATACTCCTGTAGCCACTCAATGCCCCTACCGGTCCTACTCTCCCAAGGCATGGCCGCATAAGGCGGTCCTCTATGTGTGGGGAAGATGAGCCCTCTAGTCATGAAGGCATGAAGTCCTAGGGGTACGGCTAGTATACGGATACAGGCAGAGAAATCAACACCCAAACTCCTAGCAAGGTGGGTAACTATCCCACCGTATCCAATGTTGCCCTTCCTCTTGTTCTTGAGCTTGCTCATAGTAGCAGCCAAGAGGGTGGCACAGTCAGCTCGGCGCCCGTACAGCATGGAATACAGCAAAAAGAGCTCATCCGTCTTGATCTTTTGGGGCGTCTCCGTCCGAGGAAAGAGACACTCCGAAAGAACACGGTGAGCAATCTTCAAGGCTAAGTGGTACATCAACTTAGCCTTGGTGTCAACAGGTTGCCAGCGGTCCTCGCTGGCGTAAATCATCGCTACCTCCTCCCAAAAGTCCTTGGCGTAAACGCCACTAGGAAAGCGAACGTTAAAGGTCTCATGAAACCCGAAGAAAGTCCCAAACTCTCGGATGCTAAAATCATAGTTTCTTTCCATAAGACGGAAAGAAACGGTCCTATCTACGTGGCTATGCTCGAAAGAGGTCACAACCTCCCTCGTAATCTCCTCATACGCGTCTTTTTGGATAGCCGAGAAGACAACTAGTCCGGCTCTATCCAAGAGACAAGTAAGGTCGTCTACGATGTTAAGAGGAACTAGCTCCTCTAACAGCAGGTACCTAGGACCAATCACAGCCCTCTCCTCGATCCTCTCAAATGCAGCAAGGTGATCCTCATGAATGGTCGGGACTCTAGGGCTAGGAGGTGAGGGTGGTGAAGGTGAAGATGGAGGTGAAGGGGAAGAGGGTGGTGGTGCCCTAGAGGATGAAGAAGAAGAGGGATTACCCTTCCTCTTCTTGTTCTGATCATTCTTCTTCTCTTTGATCCTCCCTGAAACTCTCCTCACAAAGTCCATTTCTGTCAAAAATTACGGGCTGTTCTAGAGGTTCCACGGCCGTGGTTCTTCCAGGAACCGTGGTTTGTCTCAGTTTTTCGCAAATCTCAGAATTCAGCACTCAATCTCAACAATCAATCAGCCTTAGTCTAATTTCTTCCAATTTCAATCAGTTCTTCCTAAAATCTCTAACAAAAACGAACCAAATCGACAAAGATCAAGAAGAGTGGAAAAACCTATTTTTCGGATTTAAAAATCCGAATTGCGCGTTCCTTGGTGAATTTCCGCTCGATTCGTCGCTTGGATCTTGTTGGTTGTCGAATTTGCTTCAGTTTGGGAAGAAGAATCGTTAAAAACGATTAAGAAACGAGGATTTGAGAGAGGGGGCGTGGATTCGGCTTTTAGGTCGTGGAAGAGGGTTTTGTGAGTGGTTTTTGTGAAGAATGTGGTTTATATAGTCACAGGCAAAATTTTGAAAATCACGGTCTGTCGGGGGTTTCCACGGCCGTGGTTTTGTACGGAACCGTGGTTTTGGTGATTTTTCAAAGGCTTTTGGAAATTACGGTCACTGTAGCTGTCACGACCGTGGTTTAGGCCGTGGAACTCTCTGTAAAGCTGCAAAGTCCAAGTTTCGCCACTTTTCTTCAACCTTATCCTTTCCTTTCCCTTTTCCTTCGTTCCTACATCCAAAAACACGAACATACCGGAAGGAATCGAAGGCAAAACAAAGCAAAAACGTCTAAACTAAGCTAAACTATGAATCGAAAATAAAAACAAAAATGCAATACCTTGGGTTGCCTCCCAAGAAGCGCTTTGTTTAAGGTCCGTAGCTAGACCAATCTCGCACTTATTCGAGTGCGGTAGGCGCAAACTCTTCAGCTTGGAGTTCCGGCGTATACTTCTTAAGTCGTTGGCCGTTCACCTTAAATCTTCCGCCCGTTTCACCCCATACTTCAACTGCATCATGGGGGAAAATACGCTTAATTAGAAAAGGTCCAGTCCAACGAGATTTAAGCTTACCTGGAAAGAGACGAAGCCTTGAATTGAAGAGGAGAACTTGATCTCCTTCTTTGAAGTCCTTTGGAATGATATGCTTATCATGCCAACGCTTTGCTCTCTCCTTATAGATCTTAGCGTTTTCATAGGCATTCAAGCGGAGTTCGTCCAGCTCATTAAGGTCTAGGAGACGCTTCTCTCCCGCTTCCTTCATGCTGAAATTCAGCCACTTGATAGCCCAAAACGCTTTGTACTCCAACTCTACCGGTAAGTGACAAGACTTCCCATACACAAGGTTGTATGGTGTGGTTCCTATGGGAGTCTTGTATGCAGTCCGGTACGCCCACAATGCATCGTCAAGCTTCAAGGACCAATCCTTCCTAGTCCTTGAAACCGTCTTCTCTAAGATTCCTTTGATCTCCCTATTTGAGATCTCAACTTGTCCACTTGTTTGTGGATGGTAGGGGGTAGCGATCTTGTGAGTAACCCCATACTTAGCTAGAAGAGCTTCAAAGCGCCGGATAATGAAGTGAGAACCTCCGTCACTAATGATAGTCCTTGGCGTCCCAAATCGCGGGAAGATGGTCTTGTTAAAGAACTTAACCACCACCATGGCATCATTGGTGGGAGAGGCAATTGCTTCCACCCATCTAGAAACGTAGTCTACCGCCAATAGTATGTATTGGTTTCCACAAGAAGATGGGAATGGTCCCATGAAGTCTACTCCCCAAACGTCGAAAATCTCCACCTCTTGGATGTTGTTGAGGGGCATCTCATTCCTCCTAGAGATATTGCCTATTCTTTGACAAGCATCGCAACAAGAAACAAAGGATTGCACATCTCTAAATAAAGTAGGCCAGAAGAATCCGGATTGCAATACCTTTGCGCTAGTCTTGTTCGAACTAGCGTGTCCTCCACAAGGTAGTGAATGACAATGACGGATGACACTTTGCATCTCATCTTCCGGCACACATCGCCGAATGATGCCATCCGGACCTCTCTTAAAGAGGAGAGGCTCGTTCCAAAAGTATTCCCGGACATCCTTGAAGAACTTCTTCCTTTGTGCGTAGGATAATCCGGGTGGTATCTCCTGACAAACCAAATAGTTAACAAAATCAGCAAACCATGGTTCGTTACCTTTGGAGATCACGTCGATGCACTCCTCTATAATGTGTAGGTGTTCGTCCGGGAAGGAGTCATCGATGGGTAAATGGTCGTCCTCTAGATGTGTTAGGCGACTCAAATGATCCGCAACAGAATTTTCTGAACCTTTCTTGTCGCGGATCTCTAGATCGAATTCTTGTAGGAGAAGAATCCATCTAATTAGCCTTGGCTTCGCGTCTTTCTTCGCAAGGAGGTACCGGATCGCAGCATGATCCGTGTAGACAATCACCTTTGCACCTACAAGATAAGAGCGAAACTTGTCAATAGCATATACAATGGCTAAAAACTCTTTTTCGGTAGTGGCATAGTTGAGCTGCGCTTCATCTAGCGTCTTGCTAGCATAGTTTATGGCATGGGTTCGCCCTTCCTTTCGTTGTCCAAGAACAGCTCCAATTGCTACGTCACTAGCATCGCACATAATCTCAAAGGGAAGAGTCCAATCCGGAGGTTGGATAATAGGTGCTGAGATTAGAGCTTGCCGAATGGTGTTAAACGCATCCAAACATTCCTGCGAAAACTCAAAAACCGCATCCTTCATCAATAGATTAGTGAGAGGTTTTGATATCTTAGAAAAGTCTTTAATGAAACGTCTATAAAATCCAGCATGTCCTAGGAAACTTCTTATCCCTTTCACCGAAGTTGGGGGAGGAAGCTTCTCTATGGTCTCTATCTTAGCTTTATCTACTTCTATCCCTCTACTAGAGACTAAGTGACCTAATACAATTCCTTCCTTAACCATAAATTGACACTTCTCCCAATTAAGAACTAGGTTAGTGTCTTCACATCTTTGCAAAACAAGAGAAAGGTTAGAAAGGCAATCGTTAAAAGAGGAACCGTATACGGAGAAGTCGTCCATGAAGACTTCCATGATTTCCTCTATGTATTCGGAGAAGATGGCCATCATGCACCTTTGAAAGGTGGCTGGGGCGTTGCAAAGCCCGAACGACATTCTCCTATAAGCAAACGTACCCCATGGGCACGTGAATGTGGTCTTCTCTTGATCGTCCGGGTGTATCGGGATCTGAAAGAAACCACTATAACCGTCAAGATAGCAAAAATGCGAATGTTGTGCTAACCTTTCAAGCATTTGATCGATGAACGGCAATGGAAAGTGATCCTTCCTCATTGCGTTGTTGAGCTTGCGGTAGTCTATGCACATCCGCCATCCTGTCACGGTTCGGGTAGGAATGAGTTCGTTGTTTTTGTTGGTGATGACCGTCATTCCTCCCTTCTTCGGAACCACTTGAACTGGACTCACCCACTTACTATCGGAGATAGGGTAGATGATACCTGCATCAAGAAGCTTAAGAATTTCCTTCTTGACAACCTCCTTCATGGTCGGATTCAACCGCCTTTGAGGTTGTCTCGAAGTTCTAAAATCTTCCTCCATTAGTATCTTATGCATGCATAGGGATGGTTTAATTCCTACTAAGTCCTCAATAGTATATCCTAAAGCTTTCCTATGTTTCCTAAGGACAATCATGAGCTGATCATGTTCATCTATGCTTAGATCGGAACTAACAATAACCGGAAAGGTAGAATTAGGTCCTAGAAAAGCGTACCTTAGATGAGTAGGGAGTGGTTTTAGTTCCATCGCTTTCGGAGCTTCCAGTGATCCTTGAGGAGCATCCGATGTCTCCTTAGAAGTTTCTAAGGGTGTTGAATGTGTGGGAGAAGAATCGGAAGAAGTTGAAGAAGTGTCTCGATCACCCCTTTCCACGCCCAAAATTACGGGTTCCTCATGGCCTCCACGGCCGTGGTTTAGGGCGTGGAAGGGAAATACGGTTGTCATGTCTTCTCCACGACCGTATAACCCCCTAGAGTGGGACACGGTTTTGGTTGTGAAATCCACGGCCGTGGAATATAGTGTGTGGCCGTGGATTCTCACGTTTTCTGCCTCATCGTGGAGTTTTTCAAACTCCACTTCATGCATCTCTTCTTGTGCTTCTAAGGCTTCAATTGCCTCATTGCACTCTTCTTCTTCCCCTACATTTGTTAGACTCATAGTGATAACTTTTTGTAAAGGATCGTTAAAGAGAATCGCACTTACCTCCTCCCCAGACAACCCTTCTTCGTCTTGGGTATCGAATATATCCTCATCAAAGATTGGCTCTTTTACTAGAGTGGAAAGAACGAATTCTACTTTCTCTTCTCCTATATCAAAAGCGAGTCTACCATTCTTGCAATCGACTATGCAGCCGGAAGTTGCAAGAAACGGTCTTCCGAGTATGATCGGGACCGGACTATCTGCAGGAATGTCAAGCACGACAAAATCAATGGGAACAAAGAATTTACCTAGCTTGACTGGGACGTCTTCTACAATACCGACGGGGCGAGTGATGGATCGATCCGCCATGTACAACGTCATCTTTACCGGTTTAGGGTCGCCTAAACCGATCTTCCTACACAACGCAAGTGGTATGATGCTCACACTTGCTCCTAAATCACATAACACATCGTATGTGACATCTCCCACTCCTATGGGAATGCAAAATGACCCCGGATCCTTTAGCTTTGGGGGCATTTTCTCCTTCATGGTCTTGATGAGATCCGAAGAATCCGAACTCATCTTAACCTCTCCGAAGTCTTCTAGCTTCCTCTTGTTAGAGAGGAGCTCCTTCAAGAACTTGCCATAAGCCGGCATACCTACAATAGCATCGATAAAGGGTATGTTAATATGCAGCTTGCTCATGAGTTCTATGAACTTACCAAACTGTTTATCTAGGCGCGCTCTCGCTCTAGATTGAGGGAATGGTAGGGGAGGTTTGTAAGCTGGAGGAGGAACGTAGACATCTTCCTTCTCCTTCCCCTTCTCTTTGTTCTTATCTACGGGGACTTCAACAAACTTAGGCTGCGGATCGGTGGTAGTCACTCCGCTCCTAGTTGTGATTGCCATTACCCTTCCCTTAGGGTTGTCCTCCGTCTTTCCTGGAAGTTTCCCTTGATTCCTAGGAACTTCCTCCGCATGGCTGAACATTTGGTTTTCTAAAACCTTTTGAGCTTTATCAACCTTGGAAATTTGATCATCAACCTTAATGATGCGGTTCTCCAACCCTTGTAGCTTTCCCAAAATTGTTTCCAACATGGGATCGGGCTTCTCTTTCCCCGAAGTGTTTCCTCCATTAGATGATTGCCCCTGGCTTTTCAAAGGAGTAGAGGAAGATGAAGGTGGAGTTAGTGAATTAGAATTGGAAGGATAAGAGTTACCGGAATTTTGTTGATTGGACCGCCAATTGTTGTTGTTTGAACCCCTATTGTTGTTCCAATTATTGTTCCGGTTGTTGTTGTTTCCATTCCAATTGTTATTCCGGTTGTTGTTCCGGTTATTGTTGTTGTTGTTGTTGTTGTTGCGGTTGGTGTTATCACCGCCATTGTTGTTGCCCAAATAGCCAACATCCTTCCCTTGTTGCTTTGGGAAGTTGGTCTTGATCGCCTCCTTCAACTCCTTGATCTCATTGTTGAGGGAGAAAATCTGATTTTGAGCTTCATGTGTGTGCTTTGCTCCTTGCTCCACACGATTTCCCTCCACTTTCCGGTGGGAATACTTCTCTATGACTCTTGCTTGCTTGTCAATGAAGTCCCAAGCGTCATCTTCCCTCATGTCCATGAATGTTCCACATGAGAGGGATTGGAGGTTGAATTGCGTTCCCGCATCCAGCCCCTTGTAGTAAATCTCCAGCAATGCAAGCTTGGATATGCCATGATGAGGGCAATCCAACAACAAGTCCTGAAACCTTTCCCATGATTGAAACAAACTTTCGTTAGACCTCATGGAAAATGCATTGATCTTACCTCTAAGTTCCGCCGTTTTGGATGGCGGAAAGAATTTGGTGAGGAACTCCGCGGAAAGGTCTTCCCACGTATCTAGTTTCCCACTAGGAAGAGCTTGATACCAAGACAACGCTTTCCCCTTCAAGGAGAAGAAGAAAGGCTTGAGCTTATAGTCGTTGGTAGTAGCGTTCTTCGGTCTCATTGTCTCCATCATACACTCAAAGTTTTGCAAGTGTTGGTGTGGAGATTCAGCGCTTGTCCCGCCAAATTGGTTTTGGCGAACAAGAGTAATGACTTGAGGGTTGAAGCTAAACCCTTGCACATCATCAGCATCAAAATTCACGCCCAAACGGCGCGGTTGTTGTGTTGGATCCATCCTTTGGCCAAGAGTTCTTGGCTCATTATCTACACGTTCGATCCTCGCGTTCCTAGGTGGAACACGACGATTAGCAGCTCCCTGTGGATGGAAAGGATTCACATTGATCGTGGGATCAATCTCCTCTAACGGTGGCATGGAATAATCACTATCATCAGCGGATGAATGGCTTCTTCTTCTTGATCTTGATCCCCTCCTTGAGGATTTCTTGCTTCCCTTATTCTTAAGGTCGCTTAGTTCTATCCTCATTTGGAAAATCATATCCTGTAGATTGTTAACTTGAGATTGATGACGATCCATTTCATCCCGGCAGATGTTCTCATTCCATTGGAGTTGAGCTTCTTTCTCCGCCAACTCCGCTTGAAGATCACGTTCATGTTCTTCAGCCATCTTCTTTTCCTTACGCTTCTGCCTTAAAGTCCTCTCAAGCTCTTGATCAAGAGGTAAGAGGTCTTCGGTGTTCCTAGACCTGTGCATGCACTCAAAGAAATATCAAATAACGAGAGCAAGCTCCCAAGCTTGACAACCGGCTACCGAATTCGGTCTAGACCAAATCCCCGGCAACGGCGCCAAAAACTTGTTCGCCACTTAGCGTGCGTGCAATCAAGCTTTAAATTTATAAAACTAGAATAAAAGCAAGCGAACCCGCAGTGTACAGATCGGCGTAGATTAGCAAGTATTCCAGAGTATCGAACACAGGGATTTGGGGAGAATAAATCCGATCGTAGGTTATCAAGCAATGAATGTAAGAGCTTTGCAAATTATTGGGAAAACAACAATCCTAAAGATCCAAGTATCCAGCTGTGGCAATCGATTCAAGATATACTAATGATATAAGGACAGAGTTGAGATATGCAAAGGTATGCTAATGTAAGGTAATCGTACGGTGAAGTTCCAAAAACCTTATGTGACTCACCTACAAGAAACTCCCTATACAGGTTGTTGAGGCTTCAATATAGAAAGGTTCTAAAGGTAAGAATTAATGTCAAAACCCAAACTTGTAATCCAAGGATCAAGACTAACTTAACCGATTACGGTTGTGACACTCACAATCGAGGTAGAGGTTGTTGAGGCTTCACTACCACCTAGAAAAGGCAAGCCTAAACTAAGTTAAAGCAAATCTCTAACTTTGGATTTAAGTAAAAGCAGGTTCGTAAACTTAAAGGAAATCACGGTTAGTTCTTGAGGTTCCACGGCCGTGGACTTCAAGAACAGGCCGTAATTTAAGGTTTGTCGACGATTCTCTCTAACTCTCAGGGTCTAATCTGTTTACGATCGATCTATCATCATCTAAGCCAAAACTATCAACCCTTCACCTTAGAATTGTTAAGGGTTTTTAGCCAACAATCATCATTATGATATCAAATTCAAAGATTAAAAGATTGAAAGATGAAAACTTCTGAAAACTTCCAATAAACTCCAAACCAATCTCAATGTCACAATCAAGAACAAATATCGTTAATAGATTCGGAATAGAACAAACAAACTCAATATTAGATAAGAAGGAAGAACGGGATGTCAACCCGTCTTCTAAATCAAACCTAAACAAGAAGAGAAATCTTCTTGCAATTAACCTCCCGAATCTTCGATCTTCCGTCAATCCGGAAATCTCTATCACAATCTCCACCAGGTGCGAGATTAGGGCAACTCCAAAGATGAGCGCAAGTACGTCTTTTGCAAAGTCGCAAAATCTCCAAGCGAGGATGCAAGCGTAAGCCTAAAGCGAGGTCGCAAAGTGCGTCTAAGCGAAGATGACGGAATCACTCTTTGTCCGTCCTTTTATAGTGTATGATGAAGTAGCGGCCCGGCCCAATCTTTTAAAAGATCGTGGCTTAAAGTGTGGCGAAAAATATCGCCAAGATCACGGTCGTGGAAGGTTCCACGACCGTAACTGGGTGAATCCCTAACAACCACAAGCCGTTGAACTCCCCGAAGATCCTATTTTGCCGGTTCCCGCCTAAGAATTTAGAGCGTGGAATTCAACACGGTTTGAACACATGATTCCACGACCGTAGAATCCACTGGAATGAATCACGCTTCTCTGGCTAGGGTTTCACGGCCGTGGAACTGAACGTGGTTTGTAGTACGGCCGTATTTTAGAGCGTGATTTAGGGCAAGAACGTGATTCTTCCCTAGCCTCGTGCATTCCATAAGTTGATACTCATTTTGCTCCTAAGAATGCCCTTAATCCATGGACATACTCAATCAACTCATCCTTGCTAGATTCCGTTCGGAAATGGCTCTCAATTACCTATAATCAACATAAAGCTTGTGTAGACATCTATATCGACAATATAGGTAAACTAGCTCACAAATGCAACAATGCTAAATCAAAGACTATCAATATGAATCAAATACGTTTAGAAAATGTGCCTAAAACATCACAATATTTCATGCTAACATGATGATTCGAGGACAAATCTTTTTAAGAAGGGGAGTATGATGAGGGACGATCCCCAACACCTCCTATACATGGACCAATCACTAGAGCAAGGGCAAGAGAATTCAAGGAGAAGGAGTCTACATCTTCTACAAGTCATGCCAAGGAGGAATCTATCACTAGATCAAGAGCAAAAAGAATTCAAGAGGAGGTTTCTAGCTTATTAGCATCCTAAGCTTCTAAGGATACCATTGTTGATCATTTTGTGTCTAAGTCTTCCTTAGTCACATTATTGACCATTCTAGCCAAGGAAGGCTTAAAGAAGATGCCATAAAAAAAGTAAAGATGCTCAAGGAAGCAAAGAAAGTGACTAGTCGAGATTCTCGAGCATCCAATCGAGATTTGCATATTGCCTTATCGAGATTCAAATCAAGCTAGTCGAGATTTTGTTAATTATTAGTTATTTTATTTTAATACCTTTAAATATCTTATTATTCTAAATGTATTTTTTAGATTTGACTTTATCTTTTAGGATTATTTTATTCTTTTATTTTTTAGGAATCTCAGCTATATAAGGACACCTAGGGAGGCCGAAATTCAGTAGTTGATTTTGATATATTTCGTTCCACATCTATTGTGAGATACTCGATACTTTGTTTATTAAGTTTTCGTTTTATTCATTCTTATTCAATAAAAAAGAGTCTTTGATTGAATCGTTGTGAGTCCTTCCTAGGTTGTTCTTGTGTGTGTTAATCTTCTTAAAGATTGGTGTCACTAGTCAAACTAATCCCTCGTGCTTGTCTCAATTTGAAGACTTGTGTAAGGTTGAAGAAGGAAGGGCTAAATTAAATTTTCTTTTGAGGGTTTTGATCCAATTGGTCAAGGTTCTTTGCAAGTACATATCTTGGTTCTTATCTTCCCATATTTTCCATCAATTACATTCCATATCATTTTCTTAATCTTACCATTCAATTCCATACAACTCACGTTCTTTCTCTTTATGTTTTCGAAAATCTCGGTCTTACCATTACTGATCTCTCCCCGATATTTGCGCCGAGATTTCTAAAGGTTGAAGCTTCCGTGGACTTCAATCTATATCGGGAAACAACGGTCTTAACCCCACATCATATGCTTTGGACTTATCACCTCTTCGAGAATAGCTTTCTCCTCAATTGTCTTCGTAGTCATCTCAGTGGATATGAGATCAACAAACCTTGATGAAGATAAGTGAAACACCCTTCCAATAAAACACCAATTCTTTCAAAGGTGAATAAAAGGTAGGAATTAAGCGCTTTGAAAAGAATTAACATCACAATCTAAATTCATAAATATATGCAAACAATAACTTAAACTATTATAGGGAACATCCAATCCTTAGATCAGGAGGAGATTTAGCCAGACATGATCAAATATAAAGCAAAGCTAATATATATAATTAGAAAAGACACAAACTCGCAACTGTTTGGTTCTAGTAGGTCAAATCTTCAAAGCAAAGCTAACAACTACTTGATGGCTAGGGTAAAGAAAAATCTAAGTAAAACCTAATTCGGGATGAATCATCATATTTAACCCTAAGGCTGACGTATGAATATATAGGGAGAATTATAGGAGTCTAGGGTTACACAAAATATAACCCTTCCAAAGTTACAATCGAAAGATTTGATTTCCTTCTCAGTGGCAATCAAGACGGCTAACCAACGATCACCAAACAACATACCTACGACCATAGGCTGACCGTAGACAAGTAGTATAGAGTGCTTCAGGTTGGGCTTCAAAGTTGGGCTTTGACAGAGTCTTCTACAGTGATGATGTATGTCAAACAGCCACCCTACAACTTCCTTGGACGTTTCGCTCATCTGTAGCTTCAAGTCTTAAATCTTCTCTTTAAGGCACATATAGGAGACTTCGTGTTACAATTCCTCAGTCATGTAGAGTCTTCACTTCAGCTCTAACTTCCCGGAGGATGTAAATTTGGCACAATGTCGTAAATGCTTGAAACACATAAAAGCCAAGGTATCTTTCCATACAAATAGAGATGAAAGGGGTATGAAATGCATGAATATAAGGTCTAAAAAGTGTTACATTTGACACTCATCACTTCTTTTCACATTTCGCACAAGCTAGTTGGTTCAACGACAACGGGATCTCAATTCATAAAATTACCTTTTTCTTTGCAGGTTTTTATCTCTTGAGTTCTCCTCCGCGAAAGATATCTTTCCACGTGACAAGTTGTCTCAACAAAATAACTCCAAGTTTCATCTATATGCAATTTGAGGAGCCTGTGATGATTAGCAATATCTACCATATCCCTAGTCACATCATTTAAACCATTGTAAATTTTTTTTATTAATGCGCCTTTTACGAAACCTTGATGTGGACAAGTATTAATCAACCTTGTGAATCTTTCCCAAGCATAGTGAAATCTTTGTTATTCTAAAGTTAAAAAGGTTTTGTAGGCATTCTAGAGTTTGGCTTGGAGAAAAAAAACACTTAAAAATTAACCAATGAATTGTTCCCATGTAGTGTACTTACCTTTATGTTCTTTATCAAACCAGTTGCGAGATTTTCCATCTAGAGAGAATACACATGATCGCATTCTTAGGAAATCATCTAACACATTGTGGAATTTGTTGGTACTCATTATCTTTTCAAAATTTCCTAAGTGTTGGTGAGGACTCTATTTGTTTCACCACTGAATGTGCCTCTCTTAATCAATTAAATAGTGGAAGCGCTTAGGATAAATTCTTCAGCATTATTGTCTAGGAACACCCAAGTGTAGGATGGGGTTGATTATTTAGGGTTCATCCTCGCTTCCAATGTTTGTAGTGAGTTAGTATCGTCCATATTTTATCTTTCAGGGCCCAAAATGTGGAGCAAAGACACAAAAGAAACTGCAAATTAAGGTAACAAAAAACTTAGGATATAAGTATATCGGAAATAACCACACTATTTGTAGTCCTTGACATCGATGCCAAAAACTTGATCATGGAAGTTTTAACCTAACTATTTTACAACCTCCCCTAAAAGGATACGGGATTGTATGTAGTATATTTGAGTATCGAATTCTCAAGGACCACTTTTGTATTGGTTGGAACAAATAAATAGATATACTAAGCTAAATAGAAAGAAAATAGAGGAAAACAAGATGTGAGATGATGTAAGTGGGATGAGTGATCTAAGGAAATGAGTATGCCCACTATAATGAATCAAATAAAAACCACGTATGTGAAAGACATGACCTTCAATTAACAATAATATAGGTAACCATCTAAAATAGTCTTTGACATAAACAACAAAAATTGTGCTTTCCAACTCGCGTAGCTCCCAATCCAGCGGTTCGGAAAGTATAGGAAAACCCATTAAAACTTAGAAATTCTGAAAAGAACAAGAATAACCTTTTCTTGTGGCTCTTCAGTTAGAAAAAGGTACAAAGACTAGAACTTTCTATAATAGTTAGAAATCCTCGAGACAATGAGAAAGTGCTACCCTCAAAACCAAGTTCTTTTCAATAAATCCAATATAGCAACCTTCTCGTTTGGCTCTTCAGTTATTTTATCCAAACAAATTATAAACACCCCTTCTTTCGAACGTAAATAAAAGATAAAAATGAAACACTTTAAAAAGAAACATAAACATGTTGATATCAATTTAGTAATTCACATAGACAATCACCATTGATCATCATAAGGTTCAACAAATCCCTTAGATCGATGGAGACTTAGCCAAATGTAGATCAAAGAGAGGAATCAGATGAAAAGAATAGTCTTTGCATATAATAAAACTCAAAGCAAGAGAATAGAAAATAGTCTAACCAAAGCCAAGGTTCCGAGGTGAAGTCTAATGGTAAAATCCTTGTGTGGTAGTTAACGACCTAGAAAACGAAAAACACTCCCCTTTAGACTGAAGTGTAGAAAAGGAAATGTATTGAAAAATTATCAAGATAAAACTAATACAAAAAGACCAAAAAATGATAGGAAATAATTCAAATTACAATGTTGTCTCCGCAGTCGAAACGGCCAGATGAAACGGTCATCGTCAAGGAACGACGTGGAAGTCGTATGTCTTCCCGTAGGGAGGCCATATAGGTTGTGAATCTTCAATACTTGGGTTGTTCTTGAATGGGAGCAGTGGTTGATCCAAATGGCTAGATGAAACGGCCATCAAGGGGCTTATAGGCCGTTTCGTAGGTAGTTTCAACTCGTTTGGAAAGGCCGTCTTGTGTGATTTTATGCTCCTTTATAGTTAAGTTCTTGGCTTCAATCCATGTTAGTAATTGAGCTTCTTGAGCAGTCAATCCTTTTCCATACGAGATATTGTCATTGCAATGCTTGACTTCATGGAAGATTGAGCTCTTATGCGTAGTTGGTGAATTGATTGGTAAATGCCTCAGAATGAGTCTTGAATGCATGAAATGTGAAATAACCGGAAGTAGATACCAAAAATACAATATGAACACATTTTGCGTTATAAGCATATATATATATATATTTGCTAAAACATGTGTAAAACAACATGAATAAAAAGGTAAAAAAACACGTATTTTTTGATGCTATCAATCCACTATCAGTGTCCGTCTTATTGAGCTTGCGTCTCATTTTCCGCTTTGAAACATCAATTTTTCACTTGAAAAGTACATGGGCTACAATTAGTTAGTTGATCAATGACACACAATTAATATCAATGTGAGCTTTTGTAGTTTGTTATTATTGTTGATGATGAGAACAAGGATAAAGTCGAAGGAAACCTTTCCATGACAACACCATTAGCTTGTACTCGAGCTATTGCCTTAATGGTAAAAAGTAAGTATGATATTGTCTCGATTGACATGAAAGAGGAGGAACTTGTGAGGTTAAACCTTCCACGGATGTCACCAAACAATGAAGATAAGGACTACTCGGCTCGGTCTTTCACTATCTCAGTGGTAACATACATGGACGTTTTTTTTGGTAGAAATGTAAGATTGCAATTAAATATTTGATCAAATGATCATTTTTTGGCTTCAGGATGCAAAATTAGGCACTACAACCGGTGTATCGGCTTCAGATAGGGAAAATATTGTGCTTGATCTTACATTGTTGACACCCATAACTCATGGAAACCGGAGGTACCTAGAGACTGAACGTTTGAAGATGAGACATATTTATGCCTCTCAAACTTTATTTACCTTTCTTGATGAACCTAAACCTGAGTGAGTACCCATTTTTTTTTATCTCAAATGTAAAACAATGTCGTATGATTATGAATTCTCCCAAGAGAAGAATGTCTCTCAAATATACAACAAGTTAATAATATCTAGTCTTGCAACTACACCGTCTCCTAGATACTAAGCATTGAAAAGAATTTGAAAAAAGTGAGACTAAATTTTCCATTATCATGTAAGCCGTAGTTTAAAGCTACAACTTATATACTTAACAAAAAAAGTAGGCCGTAGTTTCAAAATGATATTTACGTACAAAAAATAAAAAATAAAAAGAAAGCTGTAGTTTAAAACTACGGGTTATTCATGTAAACTCGTAGGTTTAAACTACGTGTCTGTTCCGACGCTAACTTTCTTCCTACGCAGCGAAATAGTTTCCCTCCGTGCTTATTATGAGAAATATTTTTCGTTTGTTTTTTGTAAGACCCCAGTCTTTCGCCTTCACCGCCCCGCGGTGAAGTGTGTCACCCTTGCGGCTGACTACAAATCGCGCCCGATCTTTCTTTCATTTGTTTTATCTTCTTTCCATAGATATAAGATCCGATCTTCAATCTTATGGGCCGACTTCCTTATCTTCTCCTAACCCTAGACGTCCTTTCCATCTATCTTTCCCGCCTCTTCTATATATTCCCGTCTTTTCTTCTTTTACCCGTTTCTTGCTTACGTCTTCTTCAACCCTAGAGTGTTGCAGTCTTGCTTCCTGTGTCTTTTCTAAACGTGTAAGTTCCTCCTTCCTTATTCTTCATCACGTTCATGTTGTGGTTGTATGCCCATCCTTCTGTTTCGTTTTCTTCTTTTGTTATTCCTTTTCTTCTTCTCCAAGAATCAAGTTTGAACCTTGATTCTTGTTAGCATCCCCATTGTTGATGTGTTGTTGTTCTCAGGCTCTTTTGGTTGAGTCTTGACGTGGTTGGATCAAAGGTTCGAGCTTTGGATCCCTTGTTGAGAGTTTCTGTCGAGAAGAAACCCCGACAGCGTCTTCTGCTGGTGCACCGCCCCCGTAACTGCACATACCCGCCCCCGCGGCAAGCCGCCCTTGCGCCTTATCCCGCCGTTTTTGCGGTTCCTCCTGCTGCAACTCTCATTCTTGTGATTTGCTTCCTTCCTTGCTTTCCTCGTTCCTTTCCGTGATTCTTATGGATGTTTCTTGCCCCCTGAGTATGTTGTAAGACTAAGGTTGATCCCTTAGCTTCTGGAGATCTCTTAGAGATCATTGAGACTAGAAGTTATAGACTTCTAGCAACCGTTTCATTCCTGATTCGTGATGATTGCGTGAACAGGCTTTCCTTGCTCATTTCTTGAGGGAAATTGAGCGTTCTTTGAGTTGTTTGTTGAGCTTTGAGTTACCTTCGAGTGAGGTAAGTCCAAGGGACTTACTTAGCTTCATTATGTATATTGGTTTGAGTGTTTTGGCTTGTTTGTGTTGTTTATTCTTGTTATAACGGATAACCGGAATGGGATTCACCCATTATACCTTAACTGGCCCAAGTGTATGATAACCGGGCGATGACCACTTGTCTAGTTCTATATGAGACTAGACTGTACTCTTGCAACCCAGACCCGTAGGTAACGGATAGTACTGATCAATTCCTATTGGTAGACAAAAGCGGAGACGAGTTTTGGGAGATTCTCGTGTGACAAAAGAAGTTGAATTAGTAATGATTGACTTAATGAAAGATAATAACCGGTTGTGTGCGAGCATGCTATATGTTTACTTTACCTTATGTGTGTTTGTGCCTTTACGTTCTTCCTGATATCTAGAATATTAACTAACGGTTTATACCGATGTTGTAGATGTTCCTCAGGTTCAGGATGCCGCTAAGTGATCTGGACGGTATGGTCAGCCGGGGTTCCCGTACATTATAGGACGGGATCAGGTTTATGTTTATGTTGTTGATTTCCCTTTTGTTTTGAACTCGGTTGCGAGTCTTTTACGCTTCCTTTTGTTTAAACCTTTGGTTTTATATTGAGTTTTGGTTTTCATTCGTTTGTGTGTTGTTGTAAGATCCGTTGTGATGTTGCTACTCTGAGGGTCGGGACTCATTGTGGGGTGTTACATTTTTATTATTTTGGATAAAAAAATTCTAATAGTTTTACAAAAATTTAACAAGTCAATATAAATATACTAAAGTGGACTTCTCTACAAGTTACGTTGCGTTCCCAAATTTAAGGAATTCAAAATAGAGCTCTCCCAATTAAAGCTAGAAAACATTTTTCTTTTTAAATTACCAAATTAAAATTATTTATAACAACTATAATAATCTCAACCGAATTTAAATCAAATCATTCATTTTTTTTACAAGCATAACAAATCAAACTATTATTTTTGAAAGATTTTTATTTTTTATAATTTTTTTTGAAGGATGAAAAGCTCAATCTATTTACGTTAAACATTTTCAGAAATTTTGTTATCCCACATCGATTATCAAGTAAGACTGATAGTTTGATAACTTGTATAAATATAGGGTTTGAAGATTGATGACATGAATTATATACCATCATATTCATGCATATTACGAGTATATCACCTCATTTTTACATATATTTGATGAGAGTTGTATGCCTTTTAATCTATATTCATATATATATATTTTGAGAATAGAGGTCTACACACGTTATTTGTGAAATTGTAGGTAAAAAGGTAGAAATTTGGTACGAAAATGGAGCAATATGGAGCATGACATCATAAAGGATCAGGAAGGGAGCTAAATAATAGGAGAAGATACGAGAAAAGTTCACAATAGAAGATAGAAGACGGAACAAAAAGATAAACACGTGCAGAAGACAAAAATCGGGTCATTACTTATTGAGATCGACCGATTTCCTTCATGATTAAGTCGATTTCTATCTTTGATAATCCGATTGGTTGTAGGATTGTAACCATAAGATCAAGTCTCGTACCCTATACAAGGAGGACGTCTTACCACCATTCAGGGCATCTCATACCATCCAGTACACAATCAATACACACAAGAGCATTCAAGGAAGGAAGCATTGATGGAAGTTTGAAAGTTTGAAGTCCAAGATTGAAGTTCTTGGAGTTTTGTGAGTTTTGATTCATATTTTGTCATTGTGAACGCGAGTTTGAGTTTGTTTTTGAGTTTTGAAGGATTGAATCATTGTTCAAAATGTTTTTGGATTGATTAATTCAAGATTCAAAGTTTTCTCAAGTTCTTTATTTTCTTGATTTAATATCTTCTTTGATTTTCATAATGTGTATTCTTGGCTAAAACCTTTGTGATTCTAGGGTGATTGGTTGAAGATTGTGGTTAAGATGATGATAGAATGAACATCACATCAAGATTGGACCCTGAGAGTTGAATTTAACCATCGTATAAAATAAATATCGGGATGTTCTTGGCTAAAATTGGACGATTTCCTTTGATGAACATCCCGTTTTTCCTTCTGTCGTACCTATCTTGCTTTATCCTTAATCTTTGGTTAAAGATTTCTTAAACCCTAGCCTTGTTGAACCTTCCTAACCTATATCCGAGTGTGGGAAGAGACTTACCCGGTAATTCCCGTTCTTGGTTTCCAACGATTACAAGATCTAGATAATAGAGAATTCAAACCCCTCTATTAAGGTTGAGTGTGCCAAAACCCTTACCTTTGTGAATTAACTTGATTCCCTTGAGTTTGGTGTTTGGTTTGAGAGTATTATCCTTCCCTTAGAACCTCTATCTTATCGAGACTCAACATCCTTTATTTAGAGCCTTTGGGTTTGGATATGGGTGGGAGACTTCACTGTACATCATTCCGTTTTAGAACATATACCTTGCAATCCCAGCTCTGTCCATAATCTTTAGAAGTCTTGAATCAAAAACCACAATTGAATTCCTTGATCTCTAGAATCCGTTTTCCTAAATTTTACACAAGTCTTTGTCTTTTATTGTCAATAGTTGCATACTTCTTGTTAGATTGCTTATTCTGAATTTGTTTTCACCAAATCCTTGAGTTCGACCCTGAAATTCTTGCTTTTACTGCGATTGATCCGTACATTGCAGGTTCACTTATTTTCCTTTATTCTTGGTATAAATTTAAAGCTTGCACACGCCCTTTGGAGCGAACAAGTTTTTGGCGCCGTTTCCGGGGATTTGGCTTAGAGCAAATTCGGTTTCGGTTATCTAACTTGGAAACTCTTGCTTTTGCTATTGATCATTCTACTTTAAGTGTTCTTGCAAGATCTTTTCTTAGGTTTATGCGAAGAACTCGTACTAGTAAAGAAATCATTCCCTATGATCCTGAACTAGAAAAGACATATTAAGAAGATTAAGAGAAGCTAAAATGGTTGCTGCAAATAATGAAGGAGAAAGAGATCTTCAAGCTTAATTGAATGATGCTCTTGATCAATTAAAATCACGGGATGATGCTCTAATAAGAGAGAGAGAGAGCTGAAACACTTGCTAGACAAGAACAACTTCTAGCCTACATGGTTGAATTACGACAATCCGTCAGACGGATAAATGAAGAACGCGAAAAAGAAGCTAGAGCTGTAGTTAACCCACCGGCACCCGTTGTTGTGCCACCACCTGCACCTATACCTCCGATGAGGGTTGAGAGAGTTCATCCACTTGTGGGAATACCACAAACACTTCATCAAAGGATGGATCCCGTTTATCAAACACGTCGTTCGGGCGTTATAACTGATCCAGATGAACATGACTATGGGTTTCAACCTCAAGTTATAATCATGATCCGTTAAAGTCAATTTGGAGGATTAGAGAGAGAATCTCCACATCAACACTTTTGCAAAATTATGAGATTCTCATGGAGAATTTGAAGCCTACAGGAGTAGAGAATAATAATTATAAATTGCGACCTTTCTATTTCTCGTTGAAGGATAGGGCGCTTACTTGGTATCAACCACTTCCATCCGGAAGAGTTAATACATGAGAGGAGATGACTTTGGAATTCCTCACCAAGTTCTTTCCGCCATAAAAAAACAACGGAATTAAGAGGTAAAGTAATGCTTTTGTTATGAAAGATAATGAGAGTTTATATAAATCTTGGAAAAGGTTCAATGATCTTTTATTGGATTGCCCTCATCATGGGATTCTAAAACTTGATCTACTGGAAATTTGTTTTAAGGTTTGGATGGGGAAACCCAATTTAAACTCCATTCCCTTTCTGATGAAACGTTTATGGATATGAGAGTTGATGACGCATGGGAGTTTGTTGAGATACAAGCCTAGATTGTTGAGAAATATTCCCAACGAAGGCCCGATAATAGAAGTCAAAGATCCGGAGGTCAAGAGCTGAATCTCACTTCTTTAAGTATTGCTCAAATCACCGCTCTCAACAATGAAGTCAAGGCTTTGAAGGAGATTTTGAAGACACAAACACAAGCACCAAAACAAGATGTTGGCACGTAGGAAGAGGAAATAACCAAGGGACTTATCAAGGGAAAAGGAACAACAACAACTACAATAAAAACAACAACAACAACAACAACAACAACAACCGGAACTATAACAACAATTGGAGATCCAATCAAAATAATTCCGGTAACCCTTATTTTCATGCTGAAAAAGCTCTTAACCCACCTTCTTCTTCTGCTTCTACTCCTTTGAAAATCCAGGAACCATCTTCAAGCTCAACACCCAAGGATAAATTAGAAGCCATGATAAAAACTATAATGGAAAAAATGAATGGACTGGAGAATTCAATCACTTCTATTTCTAAGGCACAAAAAGCCTTGGAAAATCAAGTGTTTAGCAAAGCCGGAGAAGTTCCAAGAGATCAAGGAAATCTTCCCGGAAGAACGGAGAATAATCCCAAAGGCCAAATCAATGCTATAACCACAAGGAGCGGAATCACAACTAATGATCCACTACCAAAGAATGTGGATAAAGGAAAGCAACCGATGATTGAGGAGCCATAATCAAGTAACAAGGAGAAAGCTTCAGTCTATATCCCTCCTCAACCATACAAGCCGTCTCTACCTTTTCCAAAGTCTCGTGCTAGAGAACGCATCGACAAACAGTTCGGTAAGTTCGTTGATTTCATGAGCAAATTACATATTAATATCCCTTTTATGGATGCCATTGTAGAAATGCCGGCATATGAAAAGTTCTTGAAGGAAATCCTTTTAAATAAAAGGAAGCTAGAGGATGTTGGAGAAGTGAGTATGACCAAAAGGTCTTCCGAACTTATCCAAACGATGAAGGAAGAAATGTCAAAGAAGCTAAGAGATCCCGGATCTTTCTGCCTTCCTATTGGCATTGGAAAAGTGACATACGAAGCTCTATGCGATCTTGGAGCAAGTGTGAGCATTATACCATTAGCTTTGTGTGAGAAAGCTGGACTTGGAACGCCGCAACCCGTCAAGCTGACTCTTTATATGGCAGATAGGTCCATCACGCATCCCGTGAAAATTCTAAATGACTTCCCCGTCTTGCTAGGTAAATTCTACATTCCCATAGATTTTGTTGTTTTAGACATTCCTACAGATCATCCCGTTCCAATCACTCTTGGACGACCTTTCCTTGCAACTCCGGGTTGTGTTGTGGATTGCAAGAATGGAATACTCTCCTTCAAACTTGGAGAAGGGCGTGTGAAGTTTCATCTTGCCTCGATGATTAAAGAACCAGCCATAGGGGAAGATATATACAACACTTATGATGATGATGAAGAAGCATCAATGGAAGAGGTAAGTTCAATCCTACTCAAAGATCCTCTTGAGAAAGTTATTAGTTTATGTATTGTAGATGAAGGAGAAGAGGAGGAATGAAACATTGAGGTTCGAGCACTAAGAACCTTGGAGGAAGATCCCACAATAGAGTTTGAAGTGCTAGAAGAAGCTACAAAAAAAAGTAAAGAAAATCGGATGGCTACAGGAAAATCGACCGATTTTCCTGGATAAAAAAATTAATTCATTAGATTTTGCAAAAGCCGTAGGTGGAAATCGACTCAAAAATCGGATGGCCACAGGAAAATTGGCTGATTTTCCTGATACTTAGCGACTTCTCCAAAATCGATTGAAACCGTTTTTGAATGCAACGACGCACCTCCTTCGACTCTAGAGACTTCTCCTAGCACCTCTATAGGTCAGAACTCATCTACTAAGGATCCTCCCACATTGGAATTAAAATCCCTCCCTTCTCATCTAAGGTATACATTCTTAGGACCGAATTCTACTTATCCGGTTATCATAATTGCTAAATTAACTGAAGATGAACATGATAGATTGATGCATGAATTAAGAAAACACAAAAAGCTATAGTTATACTTTTAATGATCTTGTTGGCATTAAACCTTCTTTGTGTATGCATAATATTTTGATGGAAGATAACCACAAGCCTTCACGAGAACCTCAAAGACGGTTAAATCCGATCATGAAAGAGGTTGTGAAGAAGGAAATTCTTAAACTTCTTGATGCAGGAATTATCTTCCCAATATCCGATAGCAAGTGGGTAAGCCCCGTTCATGTGTTTCCAAAGAAAGGAGGAATGACCGTTGTAACAAACAAAAACACCGAACTCATTCCTACAAGAACAGTAATGGGATGGAGGATGTGCATTGACTATCGAAAGCTGAACGTTGTAACGAGGAAGGATCACTTCCCTCTTCCTTTCATCGATCAAATTCTTAAAAGGTTAGCACAACACTCCCACTTTTTTTTATTTAGGTGGCTATAGTGGCTTCTTTCAGATGCCCATTCATCCCAATGATCAAGAGAAGACCACGTTTACATGTCCATGGGGGACTTTGCCTATAGACGGATGCCATTCGGACTTTGCAACGCTCCAGCCACCTTCCAAAGGTGTATAATGGCCATCTTCTCAGAATACATTGAGAACATCATGGAGGTTTTTATGGATGATTTTTCTGTTTACGGTTCTTCCTTTGATGATTGTCTAGCTAACCTTTCTCTAGTTCTTCAAAGATGTGAAGACACTAACTTTGTCTTGAATTAGGAGAAGTTTCACTTTATGGTTAGTGAAGGCATTTTCTAGGACATGTGGTATCCAGCCGTGGCATTGAAGTTGATAGGGCGAAGATCGAGACCATTGAGAGACTACCTCCACCAACATCGGTGACAGGAGTAAGAAGTTTTCTTGGTCACGCAGGTTTTTATAGGAGATTTATTAAAGACTTTTCTAAGATTTCTAAACCATTGACTAACCTACTAATGAAAGATGTGGTTTTTGAGTTTTCGAAGGATTGTCTAGATGCTTTCTACAGGATTAAAAAAGCCTTAATCTCAGCTACTATAATTCATCCACCGGATTGGAAACTTCCTTTTGAGATCATGTGCGATGCTAGTGATGTAGCCGTAGGAGCGGTACTTGGGCAAAAGAAGGATGGACGGACTTATGCCATCTATTGCGTTAGCAAAATGCTAGATGAAGCTCAACTTAACTATGCTACAACAAAGAAGGAGCTATTGGTTGTGGTTTATGCTTTCGAAGTTTCGTTCTTACCTTGTGGGAGTGAAAGTGATCATTTACACCGACCACACAGCAATCCACTACTTGCTCACAAAGAAAGATGTGAAACCACGGCTTATTAGATGGATCCTCCTTCTACAAGAGTTTGATTTAGAGATCCGTGATAAGAAAGGATCCGAGAACTCGGTGGTGGATCATCTGAGCCAACTTCCACATCTCACAAGCAAGGAAGAGGATCTACCTATAGACGACTCTTTTCCGGATGAGCAACTCCATGAAATCGAGGAGTGTCTTCAACAAATTGCAGGAGGTAACGAACCTTGGTTTGCTGATTTTGTGAATTACTTGGTTTGTCATGAAATTCCTCCAGGCCTATCATATGCACAACGGAAGAAGTTCTTCAAGAATGTTAAGCAATACTATTGGAATGAACCTCTTCTTTTCAAGAGAGGTCCGGACGGAATGATTAGAAGATGCATTCCGGAAGATAAAGTTGAGGGCGTTATCCATCATTGTCATTCTTTACCTTGTGGTGGACACGCTAGTTCACACAAAACTAGCGCTAAGGTATTACAATCCGGATTCTGTTGGCCTACTCTATTTAAAGATTTGTAGAATTTTGTTGTTTCTTGCGATGCTTGTCAAAGAACAAGAAACATCTCAAGGAGGAATGAAATGCCTCTCAACAACATTCAAGAGGTTGAGATCTTCAATGTATGGGGAGTAGACTTCCTAGGACCTTTAACATCATCTTGTGGAAAACAATACATACTTCTAGCTGTGGATTACGTTTCTAGATGGGTTGAAGAGATCGCTTCTCCAACTAATGATGTTATGGTGGTAGTGAAGTTCTTTAATAGAACGATCTTCTCAAGATTTGGGACGCCCTGAACCATCATTAGCGACGGAGGAACGCACTTCATAGCCCGTAAGTTTGAAACTCTATTGTCTAAGTATGGGGTTGCCCACAAGATCGCCACTCCTTACCATCCTCAAACAAGCGGGCAAGTGGAAACCTCGAATAGAGAAATCAAGAGTATTCTAGAGTAAACCGTCTCTAGAACAAGGAAGGATTGGTCACTTGTTCGCCACTTAGTGTGCGTGCAAATAAGCTTTAAATTTAGAAAACTAGAATCAAGCAAGCGAACCCGTAGTGTACGGATCGGCGTAGTAAATCAAGAATTCCAGAGTATCGAACACAGGGATTTGGGGGAACAAATTCAATTCTAAGATTGTCAAGCAAGTAAAAGGGTAAAGCTTTGCAAATATATTGGGAAAACAGCAACCCTAAAGATCCAGGTGTCTAAATGTGGCAATCGATTCAAGATATACTAAAGAACTAAGGACAGAGTTAAGAGTTGCAAAGGTATGCTAAGGTAAAGCAATGTACGGTGAAGTTCCAAGGCTTTATATGACTTATCTAAAGACACTCTCTATAAAGGTTGTTGAGGCTTCAGTATAGAAAGGATCTAAAGACAAGAATTAATCTCAAATACCCAAACTTGTAACCCAAGGATCAAGACTAACTAAACCGATTAAGGTTGTGACACTCGAAATCAAAGTAGAGGTTGTTGAGGCTTCACTACTACCTAGAAAAGGGTAAACCTAGACTAGATTAAAGCTAATCTTTAACCTTGGATCAAAGTAAAAGCAAAATTCGTAAACTGGTATAAATTACGGGCAGATCTTGAATTCCACGGCCGTGGAATCTCAAGAACAAACCGTGATTTTGGTTCGTCGGCGAAATCTCTCTAACTCTCAGGGTCCAATTTGTTTACGATCGATCTATCATCATCTAAGCCACAACTATCAACCCTTCACCTTAGAATTGCTAAAGGGTTTTAGCCAAGATCTTTTATTTTTGGAAAGAGGATCTTATATTTTTTAGGCTGGATTCCTGGAAGGAAGAAGATAATTTAGCCCATATATTTTACCTATTTTTATGGGAAAAGATCTTTCTAAGATATCTTATCTTTGGAGGGTAATTTTCCTATAAAAAGGGTCGGATTTTCAACAAATCCGATCATGCTTAGACATCCGCTATCACCAGGAAGACGCTTAGAGCAGCCGTTTTATCCTACTATAGTTGGGAGATTTGAAGAACCTTTTTGAAGGTTGAAGGAAGATTTAAGGAAGAAAGTTGATAGCTTTTATAGCTTTTGTGAAGGGTTTTGTAAGATTCTTTTAGATTCCCTTCTTTGTTGATTGTCGTATTGGATTGTGATCCAAAGAACGCTTGTTTGATTGATAATTGATTCAGTTATTGAAGCCTTTCTCTTAAGGTTTTTGTGTTCAATTATTCTCTTTCTTCCATTATATTTGATTATTGTTTTCGTGATGATGAGTGGCTAATTTCCTTGTGTGATTCTAGGGTGATTGGCTGAAGGTTGTGGGAAAAACAATGATAGAATAAGCTTAATCACAGTAGGACCCTAAAAGCTCGAGTCTTTATCCTTAACCCTAAAGCATCTCGCTCAGTCGATGAACATCTCGGCCGGGGTGGAATTCTTCTGACCGAGGTGACTTACCTGATCCGAAACTGAGAGTTAAGTGTTAGAGTTTGCCAAATCCTATTCTTATTATACCTTTCCTGGTTCAATGCAAGCTTAGGATGAGACTTACCCGGTAATTCCTTAGTTTGTTTACCCATGATCATAAGTTTAGGTAATAAATGTTTATCCTTTATTGGGGTTTGAGTGTGCTTCCATTCCATCTTTGTGAGTTAGCCTGAGACTTACCCGATAAAGGTTGATTCTATTCCCTTAGGTGGTGTGTTAGTTTGAGGTTATAGTTCTTTTCCTTAATTCCTTGAAACTTACCCGGTAATAGGAGTTACGGTTTGGGATTAGAGAGTAGTGAGACTTACCCGGTGATCTATTCCACTTTAGTAACACCTTCCCTATGCAAATATCTCAGCTATGTCCGCTTATCTTTAGATCTTGAGTTGGAACCACAACTAGATGCTTTAATCCCTAGAATTGCATATTTCCTTAATTGACTTTTTATCATCTTTGATTGTTTAATTGCTTTTGTGGTTAGTAGTTGCATAGACAACCTATTCCTGCTTTGTTTCACTAAGTCCCTGTGATCAAACCCTGGAATTTCTTGCTTTTTACTACGATTGACCCGTACACTGCGGGTTCGCATCCTTGTTTTAAGCTTACATCTAGGGTTATAAACTTAAAGCTTGCACACACCGTTTGGAGCGAACATTCAACTCCTCCGATTCCCGGATAGGTAAGGGAGGCTATTATTTCATTGAGGGGCTAAATGAACAAAGAAAAGAGAAAGAAAGATCGAATTGCCTTAATCATTTCATAAAGAAGTATAAGAACTTATTATGTAATTTCAACCTCAATTTCTCAAATCGATTTAGATGAAGTTCTCACATTACAAAATTTGTAAGTAAAGACAAACAACTCATTCAATTTCTTTCCAATTCATAATTCCGTTCAAGCATGCAATTATCATCAAGGATTCATTCCGCAAGTAAGATTTATCATAGGAATCATCTCAATTCCTAGAAGCACAAAATTTTCAAAATTTTTCAAATTTTTTTGGTTTTTCAAAAGCTTTTTTTTATGCAATGCAATAATGAAATGTGTGACTATGGAATGAAACATGCAAAGTGTTCTCAATCAAGGCAAGGAAAGTGAGTAGAGTTATTACAAACGATAGTCACACCTCACCCCATACTTGAGACAAACATTGTCCCTAATATTCAAAAAGAAATAAAGAAAAGAAAGAAAGAAAATGAACTCACAAAACGGCGGTGGAGTGGCTAATGCTAACAATCATCCATGGTCATCACTGTGGTGCTGGTGGTGGTGGAAACGGGAAGAAGCTGGAGTCGAAGTTCCGCCCAAACTGCTGGCGGTAGATGCCTCTCATCATCCTGTCATGCTCGTCAGCTCGGACATCTCTAGCGTCCTGTCGGACCTCCAAAGCTCCTACTCTCCTGGAGAGGTTGGTAGCCCAATCTGGAAGCTGCTCGTACCATCCCGGTGCCTGGCTGTACCAAGCTGGTGCATCCGATGGTGCTGGTGCAGACGGTGGCTGTGCATGCCATGTCGGTGGAGCTCCCATCCAATCCGGCTGTGATCTATACCAATCAGGGGGGCATCCATCCATGTCGGCCTCTCACTCACGCTAGCACGGCGAGAGGAAGAGGCTGCTGAAGGTCCAGATGGTCGTGGTGAACGTCTGGGAGGGTCAAGGAAGTGTGCCGGCTGATCCGGGAAAGTGCCAAAGTCATGCTCCTCACCTCCTCCCTCAAAACTATCACCTCCTCTCATCTCCTCCTTATTTGCAGCTGGTACCTCAGGGGGAACGTAAGGAGGGGATACTAACCTATTCGCATGCATAGCAGCGAATGTTTGTGATAACGTGATTTATGACGTTAGTTTAGGCATTAAATTAGATAGTTTTTCCCGTTATTCATGCACGGTTTGACATTAGTTCATAACGTTTACGTCTAATTTATGCATATCTCTAGAAAAGACGTCTACACGAGCTTTTGTCGGTTTTGTAGGTATTTCGGGGATCTTTTGGGCATTAATCGATACATTCGAGAGTCAAGCCTCATGGTGGTACACATCCAAGGCTTTGAAGGAACATAATTAGAGCAACAAAGGACACAAGGACCATAATTGGTGCAAGCAATGGAGCAACTCATGGCTAGACGATCATAACATGCCTCTGTTGAAGAATTTCGGACCATCACTCAGGAAAATCGGCCGATTTTCCTGACTAGGTCGATTTTTGGCCTTCAACAGCTTAAGCCACGTGTCCCACGATCTCTTTGCCCGGCCTTACTCTTGGTGGAGAATATAAGTGGGCCTGCAAGCTGTTGCTGAGCATCTCTCCTCTCCCACATTCTCTCATTCACAGCTCATTCCATTGGGGGATTATACTTGGGGAAGAAGAAAATCTCTCTCAAATTGGAGGAAGAAAAAGAACACCAACTCTAGAGTGAGAGTGAGTTTTGAGTGATTTTGAGTGATTTTCGGAGTCTTGATTGAAGAACTATTGCAAAAGATTGTTAGGAACGTTTTGGAACTTTATTTGAAAGGTTGTACGTCGTGCTAAAACTTAGATTCAGCTGAGATTTATTGTTTTTACTTGCTTATCTTTCATCATCCATCTATGAAAACCATGTATGCTTGTGTGATGAATTTGGAACTTGATATGCATATTATTGGCTAGTTTATTGTGATTCTGGAGTGATGAATTGATGGTTATGGCATGGGTGATGATAGAATGGACTTATATGTTAGTTTAGGATGATTTGTATGCACAAAACCTAACCCATAAAGAAAAATCGGGCTGTTCTTCAGCCACATCGGCCGATTTAGGCATGATCCATCCGATTTTTCTCTCTGTTGCTCTTTAATTGATGAATCTTTATGTTAGGATGTTAGGTTATTGAAATCCTATTGTTTATTAAGCATAATTTAGCTTAGGATCACCTAATGCTATCAACCTAAGTGAGGGAAGAGATCTACCCGATGATTTCCGACCTTAGACACCTAAGATGATGAACTCTAGGTAGTAGTGAGCCTCACAAGCCGCTATTGGATTGAGTGTGCTAGGATTATTGCTTGAGACTTCCCTTTTCCGAGACTTACCCGGTAAGGAGAGGGTTGCCCCTTAAGTGGAGTCCGGTTTGTGTAGAATTCCCTACTCTAACCCCTTGAGACCTACCCGGTAATAGGAGTTTGATGCGGGATTAGCGAAGTGAGAGACCTACCCGGTAATTGCTTCCATTAGTAAAACACTCTTTCTCAACACCGCAGCTTAATCTTTAGAATCTTTAGAATCTTGAGTCCAATGCCATAACCGGAAATCTTGACCTCTAGAATCCATTTCTCTCTCTTCGATCATATATTTTGTGTTTGTGTTACTTGTTTATTTTGCTAGCTTGAGTTGTTAGTTTAATTTAGTATTTTGCATGAATTGTGACCTTTGATTGATCACCTAAAAACCAAACCAAAAACATTGAATTTTCATTTCTTTATTCCTTTTTCCTTTCTTAGACTAGTTTTACACTATCTATGCTCACTTGTTGATTCGATTTCACCTTAGTCTTCGAGTTCGACCTCAGAATACTATCCTTGCTACAAAATGACCCGTACACTGCGGGTTCGCTAGGAGTTAGGAAAAATATAACGAGTATAAATTTAAGGCTTATTGCGTGCATCACATTCTTAGCGTAACAAGTTTTTGGCGCCGTTGCCGGGGACTAGGTCTAGATTGAGTCGTTATTTGTGATTGTTTATAGTGTAGGTCTTTCTTGTTGCTTTTGATCTCTTTTTGGTTTGTGTCTTTGCTTTTCAGGACATCTCTCACTCTTTAGGTGTATGCGAAGATCTCGTGGCAAGGATTTAGCTCCATTCGATCCCGAACCGGAGAAAACCCTTAGATCTAGATCCAAGAGCATTAAAAAGGGAAAAGAGATGGCCGGAAGAGATCTCCAAGCTGAGTTGGATGAGGCTTTAGAGCAAATTAGGATAAGGGATGAAGCTTTGGAGAATGAAAGGAGACTTTCCAATGAGAGGCAAGAGGCAACTAGGAGGGAGATTGAGGAGATTAGGCAAGCTCTTGTGCAAAGAGAGCTTAACCGTCAACAACCTCCACCTCCACCACAACCGCAACCGGAGGCGGTTAATATACGGGTTGTACCCATTGCCATTGGAGAGCCACAAACGTTAGGGCAACGTATGGATCCGGCACAAAGAGCACACCGTCTGGGTGTGAACTTAGGAGATCCCGCAACCCATGATTATGAACTCCGCCCTCAAGTTCTACAAATGATCCGGCATAATCAATTTGGAGGGATGGAAGGAGAGTCTCCCCATCAACACTTGATGAACTATGAGATCTTGATGGAGACTCTTAGACCGCCTAGATTGGAGAGCAACAACCATAAGCTTAGGGCTTTTTCCTTCTCACTTAAGGATAAAGCCTTAGCTTGGTATCAATCTATTCCACAAGGGCGAGTGAGTACTTGGGAGGAGATGACAACCGAGTTTTTGACTAAGTTCTTCCCACCTTCCAAAACTACCGAGTTAAGAGGGAAGATCAATGCCTTCGTGATGAAGGATAGAAAGAGCTTGTTCAAGTCTTGGGAGAGGTTCAAAGACCTTCTCCTAGATTGTCCACACCATGGTATACCGAAAATTGAGCTATTGGAGATCTACTTCAAAGGACTTGATGAAGATAGCCAATTCAAGCTCCAATCTCTTTCCGGTGGGACTTTTATGGAAAAGCATGTGGATGAAGCTTGGGAGTTTGTAGAGAAACAAGCTTTAGTGATTGAGAAGTACTCCCATAGGAAGAGTGAAGGGAGGAAGGCGGGAGCATATGAGGTGAGTGAAGTCACCATGAGAAATTTCAAGCTTGACGCCATCAACAACGAGCTAAAGTCTTTGAGGGAGTTATGTGCTACAACTTTGAAGAACCAAGCAACCCCTAAAGTGCAAGTGCAAGCAAATTTGTCTTCCAAGGAGGAAGATGTGAACTACATGGGAAGGAGCAATTACAACAACTATCAAGGCCCAAGGAACTTCAACAACAACCGGCAATTCAACTATTACCGGCCCAACCACAACCATCCCGGGTTTTCCTATTCTAACCCGGATGGAGCCTTGAACCCTCCCGCTTCCACAAGCGCAGCTCCACTACCAAAGGCTTCACAGGAACCTCCACCCGGATTTACTCAACCTCCAAAGGATAGAACCGAGATGATATTTGAGCAATTGCTTGGAAGATTGAGTGGTCTTGAGAGCACCATGACTTCTATTTATAAGGCTCAAAAGGTGTTGGAAGCACAAGTGTTCCAAAAGGCGGGTGAAGCTCATAGAGATCCGGGAAAGCTTTCCGGAAGAACCGAAGACAACCCAAGAGGCCAAGTGTTGGCCATCACAACGAGAAGTGGGTTGAGCATGAAGGATTCCTTACCTAAGGGAAATGACAAAGGGAAGCAAGTGGTGAATGAAGAAGAGCAATTACAAGAAGATGGAGGCAAGAGCAAGGATGATGAGCCAACTTATGTGGCACCGCCTCCATACAAGCCACCACTACCGTTCCCTTAATCACGAGCAAGAGCTCGTTTGGACAAACACTTTGGTAAATTCCTTGAACTTATGTCTAAATTGCATATTAACATTCCGTTCATGGATGCTATTCTAGGTATGCCGGCATATGGCAAGTTCTTGAAGGAAATACTCTCCAACAAGAGGAAGTTGGAGGAGTATGGGGAAGTAAGGATGACAAAGAGATCCTCGGAGTTGATTCAAACGATGAAGGAGGAGATGCCTCCTAAGCTAAGAAATCCGGGATCCTTTTGTGTGCCAATCGGAGTAGGAGAAGTGAAGTATGACGCCCTATGTGATCTTGGGGCAAGTGTAAGCATCATCCCGCTTGCACTTTGCAACAAGGTTGGGCTAGGAGAGCCAAAGCCGGTCAAGATGACCCTTTACATGGCGGACCGCTCAATCACTCATCCGGTTGGAATCTTGGAAGACATTCCGGTGCAACTAGGGAAGTTCTATGTGCCCATAAACTTCGTTGTCTTGGACATCCCGGCGGACTATCCGGTTCCTATCATCTTGGGGAGACCTTTCCTAGCTACTTCCGGATGTTTGGTGGATTGTAAGAATGGAATTCTCTCCTTCAACATTGGAGAAGAGAACATCAAGTTTAATTTGTCCACAATGGTGAAGGGGCCAGCCCTAGGTGAAGATGTCTTCAACATTATTGAGGAAGAGGAGTCTAGAGAGGTTGTGAGCTCAATCTTGCTTAAGGATCCACTTGAGAAGGTTCTTAGCTCAAGTTTGATGGAGGAAGGAGTTGAGGAAAGTAGCAATGAAGTAATCAAGGCCTTGAATGCATTGGACGGGCTACCAAGTGTTGGATTTGAAGTGCTAGAGGAAGAGAGAATCACCCAGAAAAATCGGCAAGAAGGGGCCAAATCGGCCGATTTTTGGACTTATCCTGAAGTGCCATCCAACTTTGCAAATGCAGAAACTCAGATCGACCTACACTCAGGAAAATCGGCCGATTTTCCTGACTGGGCCGATTTTCCTGAGTCTTTTGAGCATCATTCGAGTGTTTGTAAGCAATCATCAAGGGACTCAGGGGAGGCTTCCATGGCTTTGCAATCATCTCAACCTACATTGTATGGATCATCTCCAACCGAAAAAGGTCCTCCTCAACTTGATCTTAAACCTCTTCCTTCTCATTTAAAGTATGCTTTCCTTGGTTCAAATTGTACTTATCCGGTGATTGTGAATGCATCTTTGAATGATGATGAGCTTAATAGATTGTTGAATGAATTGAAACTGTATAGAAAGGCAATAGGATACACCATTGATGACCTTGTTGGCATTAAGCCCTCTTTGTGCATGCATAAGATAATGATGGAAGATAACCATAAACCCTCTATTGAACATCAAAGAAGATTGAATCCTATAATGAAAGAGGTAGTCAAGAAAGAGATCATTAAGTTGCTAGATGCGGGAATCATCTACCCTATTTCGGATAGTAAATGGGTTAGTCCCGTACATGTGGTTCCTAAGAAGGGTGGGATGACCGTAGTAACTAATGAGAACAATGAACTAATCCCAACTAGGACGGTTACGGGATGGAGGATGTGTATTGACTATAGGAAACTAAATGTGGCCTCTAGGAAAGATCATTTTCCTCTTCCTTTCATTGACCAAATGCTAGAGAGATTAGCTCAACACTCTCATTTTTGTTACCTAGATGACTATAATGGATTCTTCCAAATCCCTATCCACCCCGATGACCAAGAGAAAACCACGTTCACATGTCTTTGGGGTACATTTGCATATAGGAGAATGCCATTTGGGTTGTGTAATGCACCCGCCACCTTTCAAAGGTGTATGATGGCCATATTTTCTGAATATATTGAGAATATCATGGAGGTGTTTATGGATGATTTTTCCGTTTATGGATCTTCTTTTGATGATTGCCTAGCTAACTTGTCTTTAGTACTTAAGAGATGTGAGGAGACAAATCTTGTCTTAAATTGGGAAAAATTCCACTTCATGGTAAGTGAAGGTATTGTGTTGGGACACTTGGTGTCCAACCGTGGCATTGAGGTTGATAGGGCCAAGATTGAAACGATAGAGAAGTTGCCACCACCTACCTCGGTGAAAGGGGTAAGGAGCTTTCTAGGGCATGCCGGTTTTTACCGGAGATTCATTAAAGATTTCTCTAAGATTTCTAAGCCTCTTACTAATCTACTAATGAAAGATGTTGAGTTTGTTTTCTCCAAGGATTTCCTTGAAGCTTTTTGTAGGTTAAAGGATGCTTTGATCTCCGCCCCCATCATGCAACCTCCGGATTGGAGCTTACCATTTGAAGTGATGTGTGATGCAAGTGATGTGGCCGTTGGGGCTGTTTTGGGACAAAAGAAAGATGGGCGCACACATGCCATCTATTATGCTAGCAAGACGCTAGATGATGCCCAACTTAACTATGCCACAACCGAGAAAGAGTTGCTAGCGGTGGTATATGCCTTTGAGAAGTTCCGCTCATATCTTGTTGGAGCGAAGGTCATTGTGTATACGGATCATGCTGCGATCCGTTATCTCCTTACAAAGAAGGATGCCAAGCCTAGATTGATTCGGTGGATCCTTCTTCTTCAAGAGTTTGATTTGGAAATCCGGGACAAGAAGGGGTCCGAAAATTCTGTGGCGGATCACCTTAGTATACTCCCACCAATAGAGCTTGAGAAAGATGACATCCCGATTGATGACTCATTCCGGGATGAGCAATTGCAATTGGTGGAGGAGTGCTTGTTCCAAGTGTCTAGAGGAAGTGAGCCACGGTATGCCGACATCGTGAACTATCTTGTGTGTGAAGAAGTGCCTCCCGGTTTGTCATATGCCCAAAGGAAGAAGTTCTTCAAAGATGTGAGGCACTACTTTTGGAGTGAACCACTTTTGTTCAAGAGAGGGCCGGATGGAGTCTTTAGAAGATGCATACCGGAAGATGAGGTGGAGAGTGTGATCCGCCATTTTCATTCATTTCCATGTGGAGGGCATGCTAGCTTACACAAGACATGTGCTAAAGTGTTGCAATCGGGTTTCTTTTGGCCAAGTTTGTTCAAGGATGTGCAAAACTTTGTGGTAGCTTGTGATGCTTGCCAAAGGACGGGCAACATCTCAAGGAGGAATGAGATGCCCTTGAACAACATACAAGAGGTGGAGATATTCGATGTTTGGGGTGTGAACTTCATGGGACCATTCCCCTCTTCATGTGGCAACCTCTACATCCTATTGGCGGTAGACTATGTTTCGAGATGGGTGGAGGCAATCGCCTCTCCCACAAATGATGCCAAGGTTGTAGTGCGGTTCTTCAACCGAGTGATCTTCCCTAGGTTTGGAACACCAAGGGTGATCATAAGTGATGGAGGGAAGCACTTCACTAATAGGAACTTTGGAGCACTTTTGGCTAAGTATGGGGTGACTCATAAGGTGGCAACACCTTACCATCCCCAAACTAGTGGCCAAGTGGAGATCTCCAACCGGGAGATAAAAGGGATACTTGAGAAGACGGTCTCTAGGACGAGAAAATATTGGGCTATGAAGCTCGATGATGCTTTGTGGGCATATAGAACCGCTTTCAAGACACCGATTGGCACCACTCCTTACAAGCTAGTTTATGGCAAGTCTTGCCACCTTCCGGTGGAGATGGAGCATAGAGCATATTGGGCCATAAGGTGGCTGAATTTTGACCTCAAGGAGGCCGGTGAGAAGAGGTTGCTAGACATGAACGCCCTTGAGGAGATCCGGTTGGATGCTTATGAAAATGCCCGGATTTACAAGGAGAGGACCAAGCGTTGGCATGACAAGCGCCTCATCCCAAAGGAGTTGAATGAGGGTGACTTAGTGCTTCTCTTCAACTCGAGGCTGCGGCTTTTCCCCGGAAAACTCAAGTCAAGATGGACGGGTCCCTATGTTGTGAGGAAGGTCTTTCCTCATGGAGCGGTGGAGATAGGAGGAGATCATTGTAGTAACTTTAAGGTGAATGGGCACCGTTTGAAGAAGTACATCCCGGAAGCCCCGGTGGAAGTGATTGCCCCACTTCACCTTGAGTGAAACGCTCCTGAATTTGGTCAAGCTAATGACCTTAAAGAAGCGCTTAATGGGAGGCAACCCATTGGTACATATTTTTCCCTTTCGTTTTCTTGTTTTTGTTTGATCTTACTCTTGGTGTGCTTTGTTTTTCTTCCGTGTTTTTGGGTGCTAGATCTTGTTGATTGTCATGTGTGATGAGATGTTAGAGGTCATGTGAAAACCTCAATGAACTGTTGAAGGTGCAAGATCCAAGCACATGGACGAGGAGGAGAGCACCCAGGAAAATCGGGCTGTTCATCATCCAGATCGGTGTTCGCTCCAAACGGTGTGTGCAAGCTTTAAATTTATAACCCTAGACTTAAGCTTAAAACAAGGATGCGAACCCGCAGTGTACGGGTCAATCGTAGTAAAAAGCAAGAAATTCCAGGGGTCGATCACAGGGACTCGGTGAAACAAAGTCAATAACGGTAAGCTTCGTGAATACTAACCACAAAGAGCAATTAACACAATCAAAGATGAATAAGAAGTCAAATAAGCAAACATGCAATTCTAGGGATTAAAGCATCTAGTTGTGGTTCCAACTCAAGATCTAAAGATAAGCGGACAAAGCTGGGATTTTTGCAAGGGGAAGGTGTTACTAAAGTGGAGTAGATCACCGGGTAAGTCTCACTACTCACTAATCCAAAACCGTAACTCCTATTACCGGGTAAGTCTCAAGGAATCAAGGTAAAGAACTATAACCTCAAACTAACACACCATCTAAGGGAATAGAATCAACCTTTACCGGGTAAGTCTCAGGCTAACTCACAAAGATGGGATGCAAGCACACTCAAACACCAATAAAGGATAAACCTTTATTACCGGGTAAGTCTCATCCTAAGCTTGCTTTGAACCAGGAAAGGTATAATAAGAATAGGATTTGGCAAACTCTAACACTTAACTCTCAGTTTAGGATCAGATAAGTCACCTCGGTCAGCCAGATTTCACCCCGGCCGAGATGTTCATCGACTGAGCGAGATGCTTAGGGTTAAGGTTAAAGACTCGAACTTTCAGGGTCCTACTGGAATCTAAGATTATTCTATCATTGTTTTTCCCACAACCTTCAGCCAATCACCCTAGAATCACACAAGAAAATTAGCCACTCATCATCATTATGAAAGTATAAAATATATGGAAAGAAGGTGAATATTTGAACAAGAAGAATTTAATGAAAAAGACTTCAATAACTGAATCAAATATCACAACAAAGCGTTCCTTGGATAACAATCCAACAAGACAAGACAACAAGGAAGGGGAATTGAAGACAATCTTACAAAACCCTCCAAAAAGCTATAAAAGCTACGATCTTCAATCTTCCTTCAACCTTCAAAAAGGTTCTTCAAAACTCCCAACTGGAGTATGGCTGCGGCGATGTATGCTAGATAAGAGGGGGTGATAGCGGATTTTTCGGTGTAAGCGGCCTCTTTGATTTGTGGAAATCCAACCCTTTTTATAGGAAAATAACCCTCCAAAGATAAAAATATCTTAGAAAGATCTTTTCCCATAAAAATAGGTAAAATATAAGATCTTCTTCCTTCCAGGAGCCAAGCCCAAAAATATAAGATCACCTTCCAAATTTAAAAGATCTCAGCCAAGAATAAAATATTCTCGCCGCGTCCTAGGTGTACGCCTCGGTCGAGTCGGCGTCTCTGGATCACCTCGGTCGAGATGAATCTCTGGTCAACCGAGGTGAGTCATAACTGAATGTGAAATCTCTCAAAACTGGTCCAAAGTGAATCTTTAATCCATGGCTATGCTTCTTGGATGGTTCCTTATGCTCCTCAATGTAGCTCCAAATGACTTATGACTCCTTTTGCTCGTTTTTGATGCAAAACGTACCATTTTACCTGCAATTACAGCAAAACTAGGTGTAGACCTCGATTCCCGCAAAGGTAGATGAAATGGTAATATAATCACATATTATACATGCTAACATGCAGATTATTGAAGATAAAACGTCCAAACAAACCTCAAAATATAGACTATAATTCATGCTATCAAAATACCCCATACTTAGCCCTTGCTTGTCCCTAAGCAAGTTCCGCATATAGAAGACAAGATAGAATGGATTATAAGTCAAGAAAATCAATGAAAAGTCTTTCAAAAACATTTTTATGGTGTGCAACTATCATAGATCACTCTAAGAGAATACTTCATGGAATTAAAAACTCAATATGCTCAAAACATTTTATAAATATAGGAAAGTTGTTCATCTTTGTGTAAAACCATAGAATGCATAATAAATCATAATTATCAAAATTAATCATGTATAATCCAGTTTAAACCACTAAGTCAATCAACAAGCTCAAGGTCTCAAGGGCTTCCCAAAAGAAAAGGTCAAGAAACGTGTAGGGTGGGGATGTATGTAAGGTAATGTGGTGCTAGAATCCGGGAAAAGGATGAACTTCACTTTCACTTTGACTTGCAACATCTTCCACCAATAAGTTTTGCTTATTCCACTTTTTTTCTTTTTACTTTACTTTTTGGGATGCATGGACAGAGGTGCACAATAACCGAAGCCTAGGAAATCAGCAATCATCAATTTCTTGAGATGCATCAAACCCTTGATGCACATACCATGACCCGTTAGGAATATCGCTCAATCCGACTTTGGCAGGACACAAACACCCGGCTATGTGAATGGTGCCGAGTTACTCATCTTCATGATTGACTTCCCCAAACCTATTATTGCTTTCTAACACTTTCACTTCCAGCCACTTCTCAACTTTAACTTTACTTGCTTTCACCACTTCGCTTGCTTCCAAGTTCCCGGATAGGTAAAGGAGGCAAAATGTATATGAGGGGCTAAGCATGATCAAGAAGAAGAAGAGAGAAGAATGAATTGCCTTGGTCTTTCCAGGAAGAAAGCGAGAGAACTTATCTCATGGTGTCAACCTTCAAATTCAACATAATTTGGATAAAAACAAAGTATTAAACATGCCAATAATTTCAAACAAAGCATTTAGCAACTTAAACATATTATAAAACCTTTCAAACACATAAAGAATTTAAAACCAGTCAGTAAACAAGATCTTCATTGAGGTCATATCCAGATAAGTAACACAAAATCGTTTTCGAAAACTCTCAGTTAACCCACCTCGGTCGAGATGTTCTTGGTTCAACCGAGGTGAAACGCCTCGTTTGGCCAGAACTGACTCGGTCGAGGTCAAAATTTTTTTTTTTTTTTTTAAAAACCTTTTTTTTTTCAGTTTCGACGTTTTTCTCAATCAAATAACCTGTAAGTATGCATGTAATATCAGATAAACATATAAATGCAGAAGTGAAGCATAAATAAAATATCCGATAAGATAGAATGTCATACATCAAAAGTAGTCAAATAAATACATCAAGTAGTCAAATAAGTACAAACACCCCACACTTGGGACAAACTGTCCCAGTGGGTCAATAAAAGTCTAGAGACGAGAGTACTCACCGGATAAAAAGCTGAACTGCATAAAAATAGAATAAAGAAAATCCTGCAGCTCCTCAATAGTCTCGATCCGGTGGTGGTGGTGGTGGCACATACGGATACTGCGCCGGGTCGAACGGATAGCTCATGGTCTGCTGGAACTGTAGCTCCATCATCCTGCGCTGATAGTGCTGCTCCTCTAACATCTGATGAGTCCAGCGGTCAATGTGTCGGTCCTGGGCAGCAAATCTCTCATACATGTCCACAGTAAGGGCAGCATAAGAGTCTATCATCTGATCTGTCAGGTTGTCGATCCGGCGATGAACCTCAGAATCTCTATGACGGCGTGTCCGACGCCTAGCAGATCTAGCGGGAGGTGCAGCAGGTGCAGGCTCAGTATCCTCCTCATCATTCAAGTCTATGATCGGCGGTGCGCTCGTACCTGCAGTATCCGTCCCTGTATCCATTGGGACTCCGCCATCTCTCTCGTCTACCGTCTCCTCGTCGTCGTCATCCTCCTCCTTCTCAGCCGGGGCAGCTGCTGCCTCCCTATGATCCTCCATCGGCGGAGCCCAAGCTGTCTGCCAGTAATGTGGATCGAAAACTGTGAACTGAGCAGACCAACGGATCCCCTGTGGCGCAGTCCGCTCCCACGGCATAGCAACATATGGAGTGGTCAGACCACGGGGAACTAGAATCCTCCGTGTGATCATCTCCTGTAATCCAAGCGGCTTCGGAGCCGCCACTATCGTACATACACTAAGGTCCATCCTGTGATAAGCAGCTATATGGGTGACTAGACCTCCGCAGCAGATATCTCCCTTCGCTTTAGCCTTGATCTTGTGCAGGTGCTCTGCCAAGATCAAGCCAAAGTCTGGGAAACTCCCCGTAACCATACAGTAAAGGCTGAAAAGCTCGCCCTGTCGGATCTTCTGGGGCGTCTCAGTACGCGCCAGAAGTGTCTCGCTGAATATCCTATGGGCTAATCTGAAGGCTGGGTGGAAGATGACCTTCTCCCTGGAATCTCCAGGGCGCCATCTGTCTGCATGCTCAGTAATATGGGCAATCTGCCCCCAAAACTCCCTAGCTACAGATCGGGAGGGGAAGTCGGTGGCGGTGGGCTCAGAAAAGCCGAAAATCTCTCTCCAAACCTCTAAGGGAACTATGAAGTTCCGGTTCATCAACCGGTACTTCACAGACTGGTCTGTGGGGAGGTAGGAGAAGGAGCTAACAAACTCTAAGGTCGGCTCCAAATAGGCTGGGGCTCGGATCTCAGTAAACTGATCCAGCCCCACAGTGGCAATCATCCTCCTAAGGTCACCATCTAACCCTAGGCAATCGAAAGCTGACACGTCCAAAAAACGTGGTGCGATAACTAGACGGCTAGCTATGCGCTCATAATCTACCCGGCATCTCTCGTGGATCACCGGGCGGTAAGATCGGGAAGAAGAAGAAGAAGGAGGAGAAGGTGAGGATCTATCTCTGAGGGCTAGGCGACGATCGGAACTCATTTTCTCTCAAACACTGTCAGAACACCTCGGTCACTGACAATACTCAAAAATCACCTCGGTCGAGATGCAGTTCGACTGGACCGAGGCGCAGCAGTTTGCGATTCCAATTCTCAGAAATTCAGTTCTTTTCCCCCAAAAATCACTACAATTGCTTCCTAAGGGGTACTTAAGCCTTTTCTCAGCAGAATCAGGGGCAACCAAAGCCCAAATCGAAACGAATGAACGAGTTAGGGTTTCGACTGTTTTTTTACCTCGTTCGGTCGATTCGGTCGATTCGTTCGATTTCTTCGCAGATCTGTTGTTGCAATAGGCTCCTCTACCCTTCAATCGCTGTTTGGAAGCGGAAATCTTCGAAAACGAGCAAAAACTGAGGAAGCGAGGTGATGAAGGGCGCCGTGGTCGAGTTGAGTAAGGTAAAAAGTGAAAAAATAAATTTTTCCCCCTTTTATACTGTTCCTGGATCTGCTGTCACCTCGGTCGAGATGGTCTCGACTGGACCGAGGTGGTATGGACCGAGGCGGTTCTGCAGAAACCCTAGTCGCCTCGGTTGCTCAAACATCAACTCGGTCGAGGTGCTCTGACAGTAACCGAGGTGCTTCTACCTTCGCAAAATCTCGAACTTCTGTCCTTCTAGTTATGCTCCTTTCTTAGATATCTCTTGTAATCTGTCTAGAACGCCAAAAACAAGCAAAGCAAAGCAAAAACAAAAACTATCTAAACTAGACTAGAAAACGGGAAAAGAAAGCAATACCTTGGGTTGCCTCCCAAGAAGCGCTTGGTTTAAGGTCGCTAGCTGGACCATGATGCGTCTCAAATGAGGTATATTGGTGCAACCTCCTCAACCGGCATTTCCGGCTGGTACTTCTTAAGTCTATGACCGTTGACCTTGAAGCTTCCGCTAGTTTCGCCCCATATCTCAACTGCACCATGAGGAAAAACATGTTTCACAACATAAGGTCCGGTCCATCTGGATTTTAACTTACCTGGAAAAAGGCGGAGGCGGGAGTTGAAAAGAAGAACTAAGTCTCCTTCGTTAAGCTCCTTTGGGACGATACGCTTGTCATGCCATCTCTTCGTCCTTTCCTTGTAGATTTTGGCATTCTCATAAGCATTCAAACGCAGCTCCTCTAGCTCGTTGAGTTCCAATAGTCGCTTCTCGCCGGCCTCCTTAATGTCGAAATTCAACCATTTGATCGCCCAATACGCCTTGTGTTCCAACTCGACGGGCAAATGGCAAGACTTCCCATATACCAAATTGTAAGGGGTGGTACCTATGGGGGTCTTAAATGCGGTCCTGTACGCCCAAAGAGCATCGTCCAATTTCATGGACCAATCTTTCCTCGTTCTAGAGACGGTCTTCTCCAAAATTGCTTTGATTTCTCTATTCGAGATCTCGACCTGTCCACTAGTTTGAGGGTGATAAGCGGTTGATACCTTATGGGTTACCCCATACTTCGATAGAAGTGCCTTGAACTTCCGGTTGATGAAATGCGTTCCTCCATCGCTGATGATGATGCGCGGAGTTCCAAACCGTGGAAAGATAGTCCTGTTTAGGAACTTTACTACCACCTTGGCGTCATTAGTGGGGGAAGCAATGGCTTCAACCCATCTAGAGACGTAGTCAACCGCAAGAAGGATATAGAGGTTTCCTCCGGAGGATGGGAAAGGTCCCATGAAGTCAATCCCCCACACATCGAAGATTTCCACTTCTTGGATGTTATTAAGTGGCATCTCGTTCCTCCTTGATAAGTTTCCTGTTCTTTGGCATGCATCACAAGAGACAACAAAAGCTTGTACATCTTTAAATAATGTAGGCCAAAAGAAACCGGAACGCAATACCTTAGCGCATGTTTTATCGGTGCTAGCATGTCCTCCACAAGAAAGTGAATGGCAATACCGTATAACGCTATTAACCTCATCTTCCGGAATGCATCTACGAAGCATCCCATCCGGTCCGCGCTTGAATAGCAGCGGCTCGTCCCAGTAATAATGTCGTACTTCCTTGAAGAATCTCTTCTTTTGAGAATACGTCAATCCGGGCGGTGTTTCCTGGCAAACGAGATAATTTACAATGTCAGCATACCAAGGTCCGTTCTTATCAGAAAGTTGGTGGATAGAATGTTCCACCAACTGAGGATGAATGTCAGAGAAGTGAGTAAGAAGATTATTATTCTCAGTAATCTCAGTTGACATCATCTCGCCATCGATCTCGGTCGAGGCGCAGAGGCGTTGACCGAGATGTTCTTCAGTCGCCTCGCTCAATCCAGAAAGTGCCTCGGTCGAGGTACTGCTACTGGAACCGAAACTGGAGATCTTTGTCTCCTGGATTAGCTTCTCAGTTTTAGCTCCTGGATCCTCTTCCAGTGCCTTTAAGCTCTGTATATCTGCATCACAAGAAGCATCTATACCTTCCTCCATTAAACTGAAGCTTATAACTCTTTCGAGTGGATTGTTAATAAGGATAGAGCTCACCAATTCTCTTGATTCTTCTTCATCGTAGATGTTGAAGATATCATCAGTTAGCTGCTCCCCTTTCATGGCTGCAAGTAGTGCGAACTCCACCTCATCGCCACCAACGTTGAATTTCAACTTGGCATTCTTGCAATCCACGTTGCAACCCGAAGTTGCTAGAAATGGCCTCCCGAGAATAATAGGAACAGGATAATCTGCGGGAATGTCAAGTACGACAAAATCTATAGGTAGATAGAAGTTACCTAACTTGACCGGAACGTCCTCCAAGATGCCCACGGGATGGGTGATGGAGCGATCCGACATATAAAGTCGAATCTTGATTGGCTTGGGCTCTCCAAGTCCGATCGTCGTACATATCTCCAGCGGAATGATGCTCACGCTGGCTCCTAGATCACAAAGGGCTTCACAAGTGACATCCCCAACTTGAATGGGAATGCAAAACGAGCCGGGATCTCTCAACTTAGGAGGCATCTTCTCTTTCATGATTTGTATGAGCTCCGAAGATTTAGATATCATCCTAACTTCACCAACATCCTCCAGCTTCCTCTTCCTTGATAAGATTTCTTTTAAGAACTTCCCATAGGCGGGCATACCTAAAATAGCATCAAGGAAAGGAATATTAATATGTAGCTTATTCATCAAGTCAAGAAACTTACCAAAGTGCTTGTCTAGATGTGCTCTGGCTCTGGACTGAGGGAATGGAAGTGGTGGTTTGTATGCAGGAGGTGGAATATAAGTTTCAGTCGTCCCTCCTGCTTTCTGTTGCTCCACCTCGGTTGGCATCTCGGTCGAGGTGTTCTTCGACTGGGTCTGGACCGAGGTGGTTTGCGTCGAACGAGGTACTGGATCTGCAGTTTTAAGTCCACTCCTCGTTGTTATGGCTATGCACTGGCCCTTAGGGTTAGTTTCCGTCTTTGCTGGAAGCTTCCCTGGATCTTTTGGCGCTTCATTCGCCCTACTAGCAAGTTGTTGTTCGAAGGACTTTTGGGCCCTCGAAAATGAAGTCATAGAATTCTCCATAGCGCTAAGCTTGATCAAGATAGCCTCCAGAACTGCGTCTTTCTTTTCTGTTTGAGACGAACTTGATCCTTGCCCTTGGCTCTTTAATGGAGTAGAAGAAGAAGAAGAAGGGGAAGAGAGGAAAGGGTTAGAGGAATCGTTAGAGTTGGAGTTTGAATGATTGTTACCGTGATTTTGGTTATTCGCCCTCCAGTTGTTGCTATTGGATCCTCTATTGTTATTGTTGTAGTTGTTGTTTCGGGGACCGTTGTTGTTGTTACGGTACCCGTTGTTGTTGTTGTTCCTTTGCCCTTGCTCTTCCTTCTTAGTTTGAGCCATCAAGAGTTCCTTCAATTGCTTCACGTCATTCTTCAAAGACGTGAGTTGATTGTTGTTGGATTGAGTCTCTTGAAAGTTGACTCTTTTAACTCCACCTTCAGCTCCTTAGTGGGTATATTTCTCCATGTGCAAGGCTTGCTTCTCAATGAAGTCCCAAGCCTCATCAATCGCCATGTCCATGAAGGTACCGGCGGAGAGTAGTTGGAGATTGAACTGGGTGCTTTCGTCCAGTCCTTTGAAGTAGATCTCCAACAACTCGATCTTTGGGATCCCATGATGTGGGCAATCCAAAAGGATGTCCTTGAACCGCTCCCATGACTTGGACAAGCTCTCCTTGTCTTTCATAATGAAAGCATTGATCTTCCCTCTCATTTCAGCGGTCTTTGAGGGGGGGGGAGAATTTGGTCAAGAATTCCGTAGTCATCTCCTCCCATGTGCTAATTTTTCCTGGAGGAAGAGATTGATACCAAGTAAGAGCTCTATCTTTTAAAGAAAAGTAAAAAGGTCTTAGCTTGTAGTTGTTATTTTCAATTCTGGAAGGTCGCAAGGTTTCCATCAAGATCTCGTAGTTTTGAAGATGTTGATGAGGCGACTCCTTCTCTAGCCCTCCGAATTGGCATTGGCGAATCATGGATAGAACTTGCGGTCGAAGTTCGTAGTCATGATCCGCTGGATCTCCTAGGTTCACTCCTGGACGCCTCTGTTGTTGATTAGGGTCCATCCTTTGACCTAGGGTTTGTGGGATTCCTGCAAGAAGAACATCTCGGACTGACCTCCGAGGTGGAAGTACATCGGCCGGGGCGTCAGGTACTGGAACCTGCCTCGGTCGAGGGTCAGCTACTGGATCCTGCATCGGTCGAGGATCAACAGGAGGATCTTCCCTCGGTCGAAGTAGAATCTGGTCCCGTATGACTGCTATCTCCGCTTCGATTGCTGCAGTCTTGGTGCGATTCTCTTCTTTCTCTTGCCTTAGTTCTTCCTTGCTGAGGCATAGCAACTCTAACGCCTCTTTCAATTCGGCCGCAAGATTGCGGTCGTCTTGTTGGGCCATCTTCGCTTCTCTTAAGCGTCGCTTGTATGTCTTTTCCGGTTCGGGATCGTAAGGAACGATTTCCTTCCCAGTGCGGGTTCTTCGCATATACCTAAGAAAGAACCTGCAAAAGTCACTCAAGTAGAGTGGTTAGATGACACGGGGGCAAGCGCCCCAAGAGCAAACCGTACCGGCTCGGTCTAGACCAAGTCCCCGGCAACGGCGCCAAAAACTTGTTCGCTCCAAACGGTGTGTGCAAGCTTTAAATTTATAACCCTAGACTTAAGCTTAAAACAAGGATGCGAACCCGCAGTGTACGGGTCAATCGTAGTAAAAAGCAAGAAATTCCAGGGGTCGATCACAGGGACTCGGTGAAACAAAGTCAATAACGGTAAGCTTCGTGAATACTAACCACAAAGAGCAATTAACACAATCAAAGATGAATAAGAAGTCAAATAAGCAAACATGCAATTCTAGGGATTAAAGCATCTAGTTGTGGTTCCAACTCAAGATCTAAAGATAAGCGGACAAAGCTGAGATTTTTGCAAGGGGAAGGTGTTACTAAAGTGGAGTAGATCACCGGGTAAGTCTCACTACTCACTAATCCAAAACCGTACCTCCTATTACCGGGTAAGTCTCAAGGAATCAAGGTAAAGAACTATAACCTCAAACTAACACACCATCTAAGGGAATAGAATCAACATTTACCGGGTAAGTCTCAAGCTAACTCACAAAGATGGGATGCAAGTACACTCAAACACCAATAAAGGATAAACCTTTATTACCTACACTTATGATCTTAGGTACACAAACTAAGGAATTACCGGGTAAGTCTCATCCTAAGCTTGCTTTGAACTAGGAAAGGTATAATAAGAATAGGATTTGGCAAACTCTAACACTTCACTCTCAGTTTAGGATCAGATAAGTCACCTCGGTCAGCCAGATTTTACCCCGGCCGAGATGTTCATCGACTGACCGAGATGCTTAGGGTTAAGGTTAAAGACTCGAACTTTCAGGGTCCTACTGGAATCTAAGATTATTCTATCATTGTTTTTCCCATAACCTTCAGCCAATCACCCTAGAATCACACAAGGAAATTAGCCACTCATCATCATTATGAAAGTATAAAATATATGGGAAGAAGGTGAATATTTGAACAAGAAGAATTTAATGAAAAAGACTTCAATAACTGAATCAAATATCACAACAAAGCGTTCCTTGGATAACAATCCAACAAGACAAGACAACAAGGAAGGGGAATTGAAGACAATCTTACAAAACCCTCCAAAAAGCTATAAAAGCTACGATCTTCAATCTTCCTTCAACCTTCAAAAAGGTTCTTCAAAACTCCCAACTGGAGTATGGCTGCGGCGATGTATGCTAGATAAGAGGGGGTGATAGCGGATTTTTCGGTGTAAGCGGCCTCTTTGATTTGTGGAAATCCAACCCTTTTTATAGGAAAATAACCCTCCAAAGATAAAATATCTTAGAAAGATCATTTCCCATAAAAATAGGTAAAATATAAGATCTTCTTCCTTCCAGGAGCCAAGCCCAAAAATATAAGATCACCTTCCAAATTTAAAAGATCTCAGCCAAGAATAAAATATTCTCGCCGCGTCCTAGGTGTTCGCCTCGGTCGAGTCGGCGTCTCTGGATCACCTCGGTCGAGATGAATCTCTGGTCGACCGAGGTGAGTCATAACTAAATGTGAAATCTCTCAAAACTGGTCCAAAGTGAATCTTTAATCCATGGCTATGCTTCCTGGATGGTTCCTTATGCTCCTCAATGTAGCTCCAAATGACTTATGACTCCTTTTGCTCCTTTTTGATGCAAAACGTACCATTTTACCTGCAATTACAGCAAAACTAGGTGTAGACCTCGATTTCCGCAAAGGTAGATGAAATGGTAATATAATCACATATTATACATGCTAACATGCAGATTATTGAAGATAAAACGTCCAAAAAAACCTCAAAATATAGACTATAATTCATGCTATCAATCGGCCGATTTCCCTAGGCAACTGGTCCGATTTTTCCTTCTGTAAAAGAAAGTGATGATCTCAAATCAAGCATGGGTGGGGCGGACGTGGAACTTGGACGGCTTGCGGTGCCAAGCGCGGGTTCCGACACCATAATGACTATGGATAGCTCTCTACCATCCTTGATCGATCATCCACCATCATCATTCGATGTGAACCGAAATACCAAGGCATCACCAATTTTACATTGTGAGGACTCTCTTTCACTTCTTTATTTAGCTTCCACATTGGGGACAATGTGTTTCTAAGTATGGGGTGGGGTTTTCATGATCACTTGCATGATTAGCATCTAGGATAGTTTAATATTGTCACATGTTTCATTATGTCTTGCATTGTACATACATATTTCAAAAAATCCAAAAAATCAGAAAATTTTTAAATTTTTTTTTAGTGCTTCTAAAGCTTGGGAATGACCCTTATGATGAAATTGTCTTGTGAATTGGCTATGGATGGCCTTATGTGTTGAATAGATGAATGCATATGTAGACTTGAAGTACTTATCTTGAATCCCATGAATGATTTGTGATCATGAATGTTTGCCTTGATTGAATTGAGGATTGAAAGTCGAAATTACATGCTAGTTCTTGCACACCATTTAGGAGTGATTAAGGCAATTCATCTTTCTCTACTTCTCACCTTGATCATGTTGTTTGAGCACCTCAATTGATGAAAAATTTTACCTCTTTTAACCCATCCGGGAATAGGAGCATGCTAGTGTGTTGATGTGTGTGAAAAACAAGTGTGGGTGAAGTTGTTGATCAAAGAATGTTATGAATGAAGTGCTGAATTAGTTGTGAAAGTGTAGAAAAAATATAGGTTTGGGGACGTTGGTTTAAATGACAAGTAGCTCGGCCCCATTCACATAATCGGGTGTTTGTGCCTTGCCAAAGTCAAATAAACCGATAGTCCTAACGAGTTTTGGTATGTGTGCCCGGTGTGGATGCACCTCGAAAAATAAAAAAGCCCGAGGACGGCTAATCACCAAGGTTTCGGCTTTTGTACTCCAATGCCATTGTCTCAAAAATAAGTGAAAAGGAAAAGAAAACAAAGAAAAAAATGGAGAAAATTATACACTTGTTGGGAAGTTGAACAAAAATGAAAATTGTGGAGTTAGTTCCTTTCCCGGATTAGCATCACATGACCTAAAAATTCTCACCTAATCACAACTTTCTTAGCTTCTTCTTTTCTAAGTCCTTGTGACCTAATTTCATGTGTGTAAGACTTAGTGATCTAGATTGGATATACTCATGATCATCTTGACTTCTTCATTTTCACCTCTCATGCATGCTTTCTAGTTAAGTATAATTGTCTTTCCATGCCTTCATTCATTTTATGCATGGTTGCTTGTCCATTGCTATGAAACATGACTATGAAGGTGATCCAATGTTAGAAGCACAATTCCAAAAAGATTTTGTTGTTTTTCTACATGCATAAATCATGTCATCTCTTAGTCTATAGTTGGATCTTGCTCGGGGACGAGCAAATCTTAAGTATGGGGTATTTTGATAACGTGATTTATGACGTTAGTTTAGGCATTAAATTAAATAGTTTTTCCCGTTATTCATGCACGGTTTGACATTAGTTCATAACGTTTACGTCTAATTTATGCATATCTCTAGAAAAGACGTCTACACGAGCTTTTGTCAGTTTTGTAGGTATTTCGGGGATATTTTGGGCATTAATCGATACATTCGAGAGTCAAGCCTCATGGTGGTACACATCCAAGGCTTTGAAGGAACATAATTAGAGCAATAAAGGACACAAGGACCATAATTGGTGCAAGCAATGGAGCAACTCATGGCTAGACGATCATAACATGCCTCTGTTGAAGAAAATCGGACCATCACTCAGGAAAATCGGCCGATTTTCCTGACTGGGTCGATTTTTGGCCTTCAACAGCTTAAGCCACGTGTCCCACGATCTCTTTGCCCGGCCTTGCTCTTGGTGGAGAATATAAGTGGGCCTGCAAGCTGTTGCTGAGCATCTCTCCTCTCCCACATTCTCTCATTCACAGCTCATTCCATTGGGGGATTAGACTTGGAGAAGAAGAAAATCTCTCTCAAATTGGAGGAAGAAGAAGAACATCAACTCTAGAGTGAGAGTGAGTTTTGAGTGATTTTGAGTGATTTTCGGAGTCTTGATTAAAGAACTATTGCAAAAGATTGTCAGGAACATTTTGGAACTTCATTTGAAAGGTTGTAAGTCTTGCTAAAACTTAGATTCAACTGAGATTTATTGTTTTTACTTGCTTATCTTTCATCATCCATCTATGAAAACCATGTATGCTTGTGTGATGAATTTGGATCTTGATATGCATATTATTGGCTAGATTATTGTGATTCTGGAGTGATGAATTGATGGTTATGGCATGGGTGATGATAGAATGGACTTATATGTTAGTTTAGGATGATTTGTATGCACAAAACCTAACCCAGAAAGAAAAATCGGGCTGTTCTTCAGCTAGATCGGCCGATTTAGGCATGATCCATCCGATTTTTCTCTCTGTTGCTCTTTAATTGATGAATCTTTATGTTAGGATGTTAGGTTGTTGAAATCCTATTGTTTATTAAGCATAATTTAGCTTAGGATCACCTAATGCTATCAACCTAAGTGAGGGAAGAGATCTACCCGATGATTTCCGACCTTAGACACCTAAGATGATGAACTCTAGGTAGTAGTGAGCCTCACAAGCCGCTATTGGATTGAGTGTGCTAGGATTATTGCTTGAGACTTCCCTTTTCCGAGACTTACCCGGTAAGGAGAGGGTTGCCCCTTAAATGGAGTCCGGTTTGTGTAGAATTCCCTACTCAAACCCCTTGAGACCTACCCGGTAATAGGAGTTTGATGCGGGATTAGCGAAGTGAGAGATCTACCCGGTAATTGCTTCCATTAGTGAAACACTCTTTCTCAACACCGCAGCTTAATCTTTAGAATCTTTAGAATCTTGAGTCCAATGCCATAACCGGAAATCTTGACCTCTAGAATCCATTTCTCTCTCTTCGATCATATATTTTGTGTTTGTGTTACTTCTTTATTTTGCTAGCTTGAGTTGTTAGTTTGATTTAGTATTTTGCATGAATTGTGACCTCTGATTGATCACCTAAAAACCAAACCAAAAACATTGAATTTTCATTTCTTTATTCTTTTTTCCTTTCTTAGACTAGTTTTACACTATCTATGCTCACTTGTTGATTCGATTTCACCTTAGTCTTCGAGTTCGACCTCGGAATACTATCCTTGCTACAAAACGACCCGTACATTGCGGGTTCGCTAGGAGTTAGGAAAAATATAACGAGTATAAATTTAAGGCTTATTGCTTGCATCACATTCTTAGCGTAACAGTCTGCTTCTAATTATGGCGTCCCAGCCATAATGGAATACTCGGGGAGCCAAGCAACACCTCTACCTCCTCTATCCTCCCAAGGCATGGCAGTGGTGGGTGGACCTCTATGCCTAGGAAAGATCAAACCTCTAGTCATGAGGCTCTGCAGTCCCAATGGTCTAGCTGCAATCCTAGTACATGCAGAAAAATCAATCCCCAACTGTCTAGCAATGTGGGTGACTATCCCACCATATCCGATATTCCCAGCCCTCTTATTCTTGAGCTTACTCATGGTGGAAGCTAGGAGGGTAGCACAGTCAGCAGGTCTACCGTGTAGCATACAATACAAAAGAAACAACTCATCCGTCTTGATCTTCTGAGGAGTCTCGGTCCTAGGGAAAAGACACTCAGAAAGTACTCTATGGGCTATCTTCAAGGCTAAGTGATAGATAAGCTTAGCCTTGGTATCAGCAGGTTGCCAGCGGTCCTCGCTAGCATATATCATAGCAATGTCCTCCCAGAAATCCTTAGCGTATACACCGCTAGGGAAACGACCATTGAAGGTCTCATGGAACCCAAAGAAGGCTCCGAACTCTAAGATCGAGAACTCGTAGTTCTCCTCCATCAGCCTAAAAGAAAATGTCCTCTCTACATGACTATGCTCAAAAGAGGTCACAAACTCTCTAGTGATCTCCTCATATGCATCTTCCCTAATAGCGGAGAAGATGATCAAGCCGGCTCTATCTAAAAGCCATGTAAGGTCACTCATCATATTCAGTGGCTCTAACTCCTCAAGAAGCAAATAACGTGGTCCTATGACCGGTCTCTTCGCGATCCTTTCTAAGGCATCGAGGTAATCATCATGAATCTTTGGAATTCTAGGGGGTGGGGGTGATGGTGGCTCACTAGGGGGTACCTGGGAGGAGGAGGAAGCATCACCTTTCCTCTTCTTACTCCTAGTGGACATTCTCCTAATCAAATCCATTTCCGAAGCAAAATTACGGCTTGTTCTTCAATTCCACAGCCGTGGAATACCCAGTGACCGTGGTTCGGCGCTGAATTTCTCAAAACGCAATGAATCAATACCAAACTCACCAACAACAGCCCTAGACTAACTCCAATCCAATTCCAATTAGTTCTCCTAAAAATTCTTGCGAAAATTTAGCCAAATCGACAAAGTAAAGAAAGAGGGAAAAACCCAGGTTTTGGATTTTTAAAATTCAAATTCCGTCTTCTCCAGCGATTGTCCACTCGATTTGTTGCTTGAATCTTGTAGATGGTTGAATTTGTCACTATGGGTTCAAGAATCGTTCGAAACGATTAACGAACGAAGATTTGAGAGAGGGGGACGAATTACGGCTGTTTGAGTCGTGGAAGAGGGGTTTTGGTGTGGTTTTTGTGAAGAAGGTGGTTTATATAGTAACCGTAAACTTTATGGAAAATTACAGTCACTCGAGGGTTTCCATGACTGTGGAATTGTACGGAACCGTGGTTTTGGTGATTTTTCTCAGGCTTTTACAAATTACGGTGTCAAAGGGTTCCACGACCGTGGTTTTGGCCGTGAAACTCTCTGTAATGTGCCAAAGTCTAAGTTTCGTCAACTTTCTCCAACTTTTCCTTCCTCCTTGCCTGTTCCATTGCTCTTACATCCAAAAACATGAACATACCGGAAGGTATCGAAGGCAAAACAAAACAAAAACGTCTAAACTACTCTAATCTACGAATTAAAAACAAAAACATAAGTGCAATACCTTGGGTTGCCTCCCAAGAAGCGCTTGTTTAAGGTCCGTAGCTAGACCGTATTTGCACTTATTCGAGTGCGGTAGGCGCGAACTCCTCAGCTTGAAGTTCCGGCGAGTACTTCTTGAGTCGTTGACCGTTCACCTTGAAACTTCCGCTCTTTTCACCCCATACTTCAACTGTACCATGGGGAAAAATAGTTTGATTAGATAAGGTCCGGTCCAACGAGATTTAAGCTTACCTGGAAAGAGACGAAGTCTTGAATTGAAGAGGAGAACTTGATCTCCTTCTTTGAGGTCTTTTGGAATGATATGCTTATCATGCCAACGCTTCGCTCTTTCTTTATATATCTTGGCGTTTTCGTAGGCGTTTAAGCGGAGTTCTTCAAGGTCGTTAAGGTCCAAGAGGCGCTTCTCACCCGCTTCTTTTATGCTGAAGTTCAACCACTTTATCGCCTAATACGCCTTATGTTCTAGTTCTACCGGTAAGTGACAAGACTTCCCATACACAAGGTTGTATGGCGTCGTTCCTATGGGAGTCTTATATGCAGTCCGGTATGCCCACAATGCATCATCTAGCTTCAAAGACCAATCCTTTCTTGTCCTTGAAACCATCTTCTCTAGGATTCCTTTAATCTCCCGGTTTGAAATCTCCACTTGTCCACTTGTCCACTTGTTTGTGGATGGTAAGGGGTGGAGATCTTGTGAGTCACCCCATACTTAGCTAGTAGAGCTTCGAATCGTCGGGCAATGAAGTGAGAGCCTCCATCACTAATGATAGTCCGTGGTGTCCCAAATCGTGGGAAAATGGTCTTGTTAAAGAACTTAACCACAACCATGGCATCATTAGTAGGAGATGCAATTGCTTCAACCCATCTCGAAACATAATCTACGGCTAGAAGTATGTATTGGTTTCCACAAGATGATGGGAAAAGTCCCATGCAGTCTACTCCCCAAACGTCAAAGATCTCCACCTCCTGAATGTTGTTAAGAGGCATCTCGTTTCTCCTAGATATGTTCCCTGTTCTTTGACAAACATCGCAGCAGGAAACAAAGGTTTGCACATCTTTAAATAAAGTAGGTCAAAAGAATCCAGATTGCAATACCTTAGCGCTAGCCTTGTTTGAACTAGCGTGTCCTCCACAAGGTAGTGAATGACAATGATGGATGACACTTTGCATCTCGTCTTCCGGCACACATCGTCGAATGATGCCGTCAGGACCTCTCTTAAAGAGGAGAGGTTCATTCCAAAAGTATTCCCGAACATCCTTAAAGAACTTCTTTCTTTGTGCATAGGATAATCCGGGTGGTAATTCCTGGCAAACCAAATAGTTAACAAAATCAGCAAACCATGGCTCATTACCTTTACTAATCTTGTCGATGCACTCCTCTATGATATGTAAATGCTCGTCCGGAAAGGAGTCATCTATGGGTAGATTGTCGTCCTCTAGATGTGGTAGACGACTCAAATGATCCGCAATAGAATTTTCCGAACCTTTCTTGTCACAGATCTCTAGATCGAATTCTTGTAGGAGAAGAATCCATCTAATTAGCCTTGGCTTCGCATCCTTCTTTGCAAGTAAATACCGGATCGCAGCATGATCCGTGTATACAATCACCTTTGCACCTACAAGATAAGAACGAAACTTTTCAAATGCATATACAATTGCTAAAAATTCTTTCTCGGTAGTGGCGTAGTTGACGCTAGATGAAGATAGTGTGGGTTCGTCCTTCCTTCTTTTTCCCAAGCACAGCTCCTATAGCTACGTCACTTGCATCACACATAACCTCGAATGAAAGATTCCAATCCGGAGGTTGAATAATCGGGGCTGAAATTAGAGCTTCCCGAATCTTATTAAACGCATCTAAACATTTCTGCGAAAAATCAAAAACTGCATCCTTCATCAATAGATTAGTAAGCGGCTTTGATATCTTAGAGAAATCCTTTACAAAGCGTCTATAAAATCCAGCATGTCCTAGAAAACTTCTTATCCCTTTCACTAAAGTTGGAGGAGGAAACTTTTCTATAGTCTCTATCTTAGCCTTATCTACTTCAATCCCTCTACTAGAGATCAAGTGTCCTAATACAATGCCTTCCTTCACCATAAATTGACACTTTTCCCAATTGAGAACTAGGTTAGTGTCTTCACACCTTTGTAGCACAAGAGCAAGGTTAGAAAGACAATTATCGAAAGAGGAACCATAAACAGAAAAGTCATCCATGAAAACCTCCATGATTTCCTCTATGTACTCCGAGAAGATAGCCATCATGCACCTTTGAAAGGTGGTTGGGGCGTTGCAAAGCCCAAACGGCATTCTCCTATAAGCAAACGTACCCCACGGGCACGTGAATGTGGTCTTCTCTTGATTGTCCGGATGTATCGGGATCTGAAAGAAACCACTATAACCGTCAAGATAGCAAAAGTGTGAGTGTTGTGCTAACCTCTCAAGCATTTGGTCGATGAAGGGTAGTGGGAAGTGATCCTTCCTCGTTGCGTTGTTTAGCTTATGGTAGTCTATGCACATCCTCCATCTTGTCACGGTTCGTGTAGGAATGAGCTCATTGTTCTTGTTGGTAATGACCGTCATTCCTCCTTTCTTTGGAATTACCTGTACGGGACTCACCCACTTGCTATCGAAGATAGGGTAGATGATACCTGCATCAAGTAGTTTAAGAATTTCCTTCTTGACAACCTCCTTCACGGTCAGATTTAACCGCCTTTGAGGTTGTCGCGAAGTTCTAAAATCCTCTTCCATTAGAATTTTATGCATGCATAGTGAAGGTTTGATTCCTACTAGGTCCTCTATAGTGTAACCTAAAGCTTTCCTATGTTTCTTAAGAACAACCATAAGCTTACTATGTTCATCTATACTCAAATCGGAACTAACAATTACCGGAAAGGTAGAATTAGGTCCTAGAAATGCGTACCTTAGATGTGCGGGAAGTGACTTTAATTCCATCACTATAGGACTATCTAATGGCTCTTGAGGAGTGTCCATTGCTTCCATATAAGTCTCTAAGGGTGTAGAAGTTGTTGGAGAAGAATCAAAGGAAGTGGTAGAAAGAACACAATTATCTTCATATTCACCCAAAATTACGGCTCCCCTATTTCCTCCACGGCCGTGGTTTTGGACGTGGAAGTCAATTACGGTGCCTCTGTTTGTTCCACGGCCGTGATTTTGGCCGTGTAACTTACTGGAGTCCTCTGAATAGCTGATTACGGTCATGTTGGTGGAAACCACGGCCGTGGAATAGCACGACTGGTCGTGATTCCTCACGTTCTCTGACCCATCGTAGAGTTTCTCAAATTCTTCTTCATATACTTCCTTTTGCTTCTCCAAAGCTTCAATTTCCTCATTGCATTCCTCTTCTTCCCCTATGTCCATAATGCTCATAGTGATCACCTTTTGCAAGGGATCTTTGAACAGAATCGAACTTACTTCTTCTCTAGATAGCTCTTCGTCACAGATGTTGAATATATCCTCTTCAAAAGCTGGTTCCTTCACCAAAGTGGAAAGAACGAACTCTACCTTTTCCTCCCCTATGTCGAAGGCGAGTCTAGCATTCTTGCAATCAACCATACAACCGGATGTTGCAAGAAACGGTCTTCCGAGTATGATCGGGATTGGACTATCTGCAGGAATTTCAAGCACAACAAAATCTATAGGAACATAGAACTTACCAAGCTTGACCGGGACGTCTTCAACTATGCCGACGGGACGAGTTATGGATCGATCCGCCATGTATAACGTCATCTTCACCGGTTTGGGTTCGCCTAAACCGATCTTCCTGCATAAGGCAAGCGGAATGATGCTCACGCTTGCTCCTAAATCACATAATGCATCATATGTGACATCTCCCACTCCTATGGGAACACAAAACGACCCCGGATCCTTCAGCTTTGGGGCATCTTTTCCTTCATTGTCTTAATGAGATCCGACGAATCTAAACTCATCTTGACCTCTCCAAAATCCTCTAATTTCCTCTTGTTAGAGAGGATCTCTTTTAAGAACTTTCCATAAGCTGGCATACCTACAATTGCATCAATGAAAGGTATATTAATATGCAGTTTGCTCATGAGTTCAATAAACTTACCGAATTGTTTGTCTAGACGCGCTCTTGCTCTAGATTGCGGGAATGGTATGGGAGGTTTGTAAGCTGGAGGAGGAATGTAGATGTCTTCCTTCTCCTTCCCCTTCTCTTTCTCCTTCTCGACGGGAACTTCCACAAACTTAGGCTGCGGGTCGGTGGTTATTGCTCCGCTCCTAGTTGTGATAGTCATCACCCTTCCTTTTGGGTTATCCTCCATCTTTCCTGGAAGTTTTCCTTGATTCTTAGGAACTTCCTCAACATTGCTAAACATTTGGTTTTCTAAAACCTTTTGAGCTTTATCAACCTTAGTAATGTGATTATCAACTTTAGTGATGTGACTCTCCAATCCTTGAAGCTTTCCCAAAATTGTTTCCAGCATGGGATCGGGCTTCTCCTTCCCCGAAGTGCTTCCACTATTAGATGCTTGTTACTGACTTTTCAAAGGAATGGAAGAAGAAGAAGGTGGAGTTAGTGAATTTCCTGCATTGGGATAAGAATTACCGGAATTGTGTTGTTGGTTGGAGCGCCAATTGTTGTTGTTTGAACCCCTATTGTTGTTCCAATTGTTATTCCGGTTGTTGTTGTTCCAATTGTTCCGGTTGTTGCGATGTGTGTTCTCATTCCCATTGTGGTTATTGTTGTTCCCTAAATAACCAACATCTTGCTCCTTTTGATTTGGAAAGTTAGCCTTGATGACTTCCTTCAATTCTTTAATCTCGGAGTTGAGAGAAAAGATTTGAGTTTGAGCGGCTTGTGTTAGCTTTGCTCCTTGCTCCACTCGATTTGCTTCTACTTTCCGGTGAGAATACTTCTCAATGACTCGGGCTTGCTTCTCAATGAAGTCCCAAGCGTCATCTTCCTTCATGTCCATGAATGTACCACATGAAAGGGATTGAAGCTTGAATTGTGTTTCCATATCCAGCCCCTTATAGTATATCTCCAATAGCTCTAATTTGGAAATGCCATGATGTGGGCAATCCAATAGTAAATCCTGAAATCTTTCCCAAGATTGAAACAAACTTTCGTTAGATCTCATAGAAAATACATTAATCTTACCTCTCAACTCCGCCGTTTTAGATGGCGGAAAGAATTTGGTGAGGAACTCCGAAGAAAGATCCTCCCATGTGTTGAGTCTTCTATTTGGAAGAGTTTGATACCAAGATAAAGCTTTCCCTTTCAAAGAGAAGAAGAATGGCTTGATCTTGTAGTTGTTGGTGGTTGCATTCTTTGGCTTCATTGTCTCCATCAAGATCTCAAAATTCTGTAAATGTTGATGTGGAGATTCACTACTCGTTCCACCAAACTAACTTTGGCGAACGATGGTAATGACTTGTGGGTTGAAGCTAAACCCCTGCATATCATCAACATCAAAGTTCACACCTAGCCGGTGTGGTTGCTGAATTGGATCCATCCTTTGGCCAAGAGTTCTTGGCTCTTCATCTACATGAGCGGCTCTCACACCCCCAGCCGGGACACGATAGTTGGCAGCCGGTCTTGGATTAAATTGATTCATGTTGACCGTCGGATTAATATCCTCAAGAGCTGGCATGGAAGAGTCGCTATCCTCATCGGATGAGTTGGCTCTAACCGATCTTGCTGGTTTCCTCCTCTTCTTCTTCTTAGAATCGCTCAATTTCAGCCTCATTCGAAACATCATATCCCTTAGCTCATCAATTTGCAATTGATGACGATCCGATTCTTCCTTGCGAGTCTTCTCGCTCCATCTAAGTTGAGCTTCGGATTCTGCTAACTCTGCTTGAAGATCCCGTTCCTTGTCTTCGGCCATCTTTCTTTCTTTGAGTTTCTTCCTCAAAGTCTTCTCAAGTTCTTGATCAAGAGGTAAGAGGTCCTTGTTGTTCCTAGACCTGCGTATATACCTAAGGTAACCTGCAAATATCACTCAAAGGAGATATCAAATAACAAGAGCAAGCTCCCAAGCTTGACAACCGGTAACCGAATTCGGCCTAAACCAAATCCCCGGCAACGGCGCCAAAAACTTGTTCGCCACTTAGCGTGCATGCAAATAAGCTTTAAAATTATAAAACTAGAATCAAGCAAGCGAACCCGCAGTGTACGGATCGGCGTAGTAAAGCAAGAATTCCAAAGTACCGAACACAGGGATTTGGAGGGAACAAATTCAATTCTAAGATTGTCAAGCAAGTAAAAGGGTAAAGTTTTGCAAATATATTGGGAAAACATCAACCCTAAAGATCCAGGTGTCTAATTGTGGCAATCGATTCAAGATATACTAAAGAACTAAGGACAGAGTTAAGAGTTGCAAAGGTATGCTAAGGTAAAGCAATGTACGGTGAAGTTCCAAGGCTTTATATGACTTATCTAAAGACACTCTCTATAAAGGTTGTTGAGGCTTCAGTATAGAAAGGATCTAAAGACAAGAATTAATCTCAAATACCCAAACTTGTAACCCAAGGATCAAGACTAACTAAACCGATTAAGGTTGTGACACTCGAAATCAAAGTAGAGGTTGTTGAGGCTTCACTACTACCTAGAAAAGGGTAAACCTAGACTAGATTAAAGCTAATCTTTAACCTTGGATCAAAGTAAAAGCAAAATTCGTAAACTGGTATAAATTACGGGCAAATCTTGAATTCCACGGCCGTGGAATCTCAAGAACAAACCGTGATTTTGGTTCGTCGGCGAAATCTCTCTAACTCTCAGGGTCCAATTTGCTTACGATCGATCTATCATCATCTAAGCCACAACTATCAACCCTTCACCTTAGAATTGCTAAAGGGTTTTAGCCAATAACTGTCATTATAATATCAAAATCAAGTTTAAGAAGAATGAAAGATGAAAACCTTCGAAAACCTTCAATAGAACCCAATTCAATCTCAAATCCACACACAAGGGAATAATGTATATCAGAATTGGAAAATAAACACAAATCAATAACAATCCTTGATAAGAACGAAGAATGGGATGTCAATCCGTCTTCTAATCAAACCTAAGGACAAAAGGCGTAACTTCCGCCGCAAGCAACTCCAAATCTTCAAACCCTCGTAAATCTCCGTTTGCAAGTGCAAAATCTCTGGACGTCCAATGCAGCCCTAAGCACGTCTGTCAGATTCTCTCCTCTCCAGCCTTTTTATAAGGAAGGATAAAATAACCGTCTGGCCCATGTGCGTAAATGATGTGGCAATTATTTATTCGACAAAAGATCGCCTAAATCACGGTTTCATGGAGTTCCACGGCCGTGGTTTAGAGCGTGGAAGTGGATTACGGTTTCATAGGATTTCCACGACCGTACTTTATACCATGTAACTCTCTGGAATACTCCATGTTCATGTTGCCAAGATCCACGGCCGTGGTTTTGGGCGTGGACTTCTCACGACCGTATTTTAGAGCGTGGAAATGTAATTTGCTTGTGGTTTCCTTTGTGTCGTGCCATTCCTCATCCTAGCATCTCCCTTGACTTCTTTGATGTGTCCTTAATCCTTGGATGTGCTCAATTCTTCTCCTATCTCTCTCAATTGTTTCGGTTTTAGCTATTATTCACCTATAATCAACACAAAGCTAATGTAGACCTCCATATCGAAAATATAGACAAACTAGCTAACAATTTCTTCAATGCCTTATCAATGAACACTACAATGGATGAAAAATAACTAGAAAAAGTGCCTAGAATATCGCAATATTTCATGCTAACAAAATAACCCATACTTGCCACTTGCTTGTCCCCAAGAAAGGTCTTTCAAAAGCTCTAGAACTTATGTTAGGATGAAATATGCATGCAATCTCAAAAACAAAATAATTTTTAGGTAAATGTGCTTCTAGTTAATAGATCAATCTCAAACCTTGCTTCAATCATCCTTGAAAACGCTCACATACACAAACCAAAGTATGTAAAGTAAAGAAACATCATAAGCTGCTTAATCCTCAAAACAAACATCATAACCTTCAAATACCATCAAAATCAAGAATAAGAAACTTCAAATTAGATCACTAAGTCATATAACATTCTTTTGATCTTAAGGACTTCCAGATAAGGTCTAGAATGCGGAAAGGAAGGGAAAACTATTAGGAATGTGGTGCATGAATCCGGGAAAGTGGACAACTAACTCTTTTCTTTTTCTCTTGTGATTTTTGCAACACTTTCAACTTAGAGCTTTGCTCTTTTCTTTTCTCATCATTTTTCGACTTTACTTTTGGAGTTATGGACAAAGGTGCATAAAAACCGAAGCCTAGGAGATTGGCGTTTCTCAATTTCGAGATGCCTCAAACCCTTGATGCACATACCATAATCCGTTAGGAATATCGCTCACTCCGACTTTGGCAAGACACAAACACCCGGCTATGTGAATGGTGCCGAGTTACTCATCGTCATGGTTGACTTCCCCCAAACCTACAAGCTTTTTCTATTCTTTGAATGCAAACAATTGCTTTCATGGCCCTCCCACATCAAACATGCCAAATATCAATGATAGCATGAATTATTGTCTATATTTTGGGGTCTGTTTAGACGTTTTATCTTCAATAATCTGCATGTTTGGATGTATATTATGTGATTATATTGTCGTTTTATCTACCTTTACGGGAATCAAGGTCTACACCAAGTTTCGTTGTTGATAGCATGAATTATAGTCTATATTTTGGGGTTTGTTTGGACGTTTTATCTTTCGTAATCTGCATGTTTGTATGTGCATTATGTGATTTTACTACCATTTCACCTACCTTTGCAAGAATCGAGGTCTACACCTAGTTTTGTTGTAATTGCAGGTAATTTGGTACGTTTTGCATCAAAAAAGGAGCAAAAGGAGTCATGAGTCAATTGGAGCTACATCCAGGGAGCATAGCCATGGATTAAAGATTTACTTTGGACCAGTTTTGAGAGATTTCACATTCAGTTATGACTCACCTCGGTTGACCAGAGATTCATCTCGTCCGAGGCGATCCAGAGACGCCGACTCGACCGAGGCGAACACCTAGGACGCGGCGAGAATATTTTATTCTTGGATGAGATCTTTTAAATTTGGAAAGTGATCTTATATTTTTGGGCTTGGCTCCTGGAAGGAAGGAGATATGCAGAATCATATATTTTACCTATATTTATGGGAAAATATCTTTCTAAGATTTATTATCTTTGGAGGGTTATTTTCCTATAAAAAGGGTCGGATTTCCCATAATTCCGGCATCGGCTATCACATCTCGCATACAGGCCGCTTACACCGAAAAACACGCAGCAGCAGCAGCAGCATACTCCAGTTGGGAGTTTTGAAGAACCTTTTTGAAGGTTGAAGGAAGATAGAAGTCTATAGCTTTTATAGCTTTTTGAAGGGTTTTGTAAGATTGTCTTTAATTCCCTCACTTGTTGTCTTGTCTTGTTGGATTGCTATCCAAGGAACGCTTTTGTTGTGATATTTGATTCAGTTATTGAAGTCTTTTCCTTAAATTCTTCTTTGTTCAAATATTCACCTTCTTCCCATATATTTAATACTTTCATAATGATGATGAGTGGCTAATTTCCTTGTGTGATTCTAGGGTGATTAGCTGAAGGTTGTGGGAAAAACAATGATAGAATAATCTTAGATTCCAGTAGGATCCTGAAAGTTCGAGTCTTTAACCTTAACCCTAAGCATCTCGTTCAGTCGATGAACATCTCGGCCGGGGTGGAAACTGGCTGACCGAGGTGACTTATCTGATCCTAAACTGAGAGTTAAGTGTTAGAGTTTGCCAAATCCTATTCTTATTACACCTTTCCTGGTTCAAAGCAAGCTTAGGATGAGACTTACCCGGTAATTCCTTAGTTTGTGTACCAACGATCATAAGTGTAGGTAATAAAGGTTTATCCTTTATTGGGGTTTGAGTGTGCTTCCATCCCATCTTTGTGAGTTAGCCTGAGACTTACCCGGTAAAGGTTGATCTATTCCCTTAGATGGTGTGTTAGTTTGAGGTTATAGTTCTTTATCTTAATTCCTTGAGACTTACCCGATAATAGGAGTTACGGTTTAGGATTAGTGTGTAGTGAGACTTACCCGGTGATCTACTCCACTTTAGAAACACCTTCCCCACGCAAAAATCTCAGCTTTGTCCGCTTATCTATAGATCTTGAGTTGGAACCACAACTAGATGCTTTAATCCCTAGAATTGCATGTTTGCTTTATTGACTTCTTATTCATCTTTGATTGTGTTAATCACTTTTGTGGTTAGTATTGACATAAGCACACCGTATCGACTTTGTTTCACCGAGTCCCTGTGATCGACCCCTGGAATTTTCTTGCTTTTACTACGATTGACCCGTACACTGCGGGTTCGCATCCTTGTTTTAAGCTTAAGTCTAGGGTTATAAATTTAAAGCTTGCACACACCGTTTGGAGCGAATAGTTGTAATCGTAGGTAAAATGGCACGTTTTGCATCTAAAAAGGAGCAAAAGGAGCTAAGAAGTCATTGGAGCTACATTCAGGAGCTTAAGGAAGAATCCGGGAATCATGAAAATGGATTGAAGATTCACTTTGGACCAGATTTGAGAGATTTCACATTCAGTTGTGATTCACCTCGGTCAGCTACAGTACCATCTCGACCGAGGTGATCCAGAGGAGCCGACTCGACCGAGGCGAACACCTTGGACGCGGCAAGGATATTTTATTCTTGGCTGAGATCTTTTATTTTTGGAAAGAGGATCTTATATTTTTTAGGCTGGATTCCTGGAAGGAAGAAGATAATTTAGCCCATATATTTTACCTATTTTTATGGGAAAAGATCTTTCTAAGATATCTTATCTTTGGAGGGTAATTTTCCTATAAAAAGGGTCGGATTTTCCACAAATCCGATCGTGCTTAGACATCCGCTATCACCAGGAAAACGCTTAGAGCAGCCGTTTTATCCTACTATAGTTGGGAGATTTGAAGAACCTTTTTGAAGGTTGAAGGAAGATTTAAGGAAGAAAGTTGATAGCTTTTATAGCTTTTGTGAAGGGTTTTGTAAGATTCTTTTAGATTCCCTTCTTTGTTGATTGTCTTATTGGATTGTGATCCAAAGAACGCTTGTTTGATTGATAATTGATTCAGTTATTGAAGCCTTTCTCTTAAGGTTTTTGTGTTCAATTATTCTCTTTCTTCCCTTATATTTGATTATTGTTTTCGTGATGATGAGTGGCTAATTTCCTTGTGTGATTCTAGGGTGATTGGCTGAAGGTTGTGGGAAAAACAATGATAGAATAAGCTTAATCACAGTAGGACCCTGAAAGCTCGAGTCTTTATCCTTAACCCTAAAGCATCTCGCTCAGTCGATGAACATCTTGAGATTCCACGGCCGTGGAATCTCAAGAACAAACCGTGATTTTGGTTCGTCGGCGAAATCTCTCTAACTCTTAGGGTCCAATCTGTTTACGATCGATCTATCATCATCTAAGCCACAACTATCAACCCTTCACCTTAGAATTGCTAAAGGGTTTTAACCAATAACTGTCATTATAATATCAAAATCAAGTTTAAGAAGAATGAAAGATGAAAACCTTCGAAAACCTTCAATAGAACTCAATTCAATCTCAAATCCACGCACAAGGGAATAATGTATATCAGATTTGGAAAATAAACACAAATCAATAACAATAATTGATAAGAACGAAGAATGGGATGTCAATCCGTCTTCTAATCAAACCTAAGGACAAAAGGCGTAACTTTCGCCGCAAGCAACTCCAAATCTTCAAACCCTCGTAAATCTCCGTTTGCAAGTGCAAAATCTCCGGACGTCCAATGCAGCCCTAAGCACGTCTGTCAGATTCTCTCCTCTCCAGCCTTTTTATAAGGAAGGATAAAATAACCGTCTGACCCAGGTGCGTTAATGATGTGGCAATTATTTATTCGACAAAAGATCGTCTAAATCACGGTTTCATGGAGTTCCACGGCCGTGGTTTAGAGCGTGGAAGTGGATTACGGTTTCATAGGATTTCCACGACCGTACTTTATACCGTGTAACTCTCTGGAATACTCCACGTTCATGTTGCCAAGATCCACGGCCGTGGTTTTGGGCGTGGACTTCTCTACGACCGTATTTTAGAGCGTGGAAGTGTAATTTGCTTGTGGTTTCCTTTGTGTCGTGCCATTCCTCATCCTAGCATCTCCCTTGACTTCTTTGATGTGTCCTTAATCCTTGGATGTGCTCAATTCTTCTCCTATCTCTCTCAACTGGTTCGGTTTTAGCTCTTATTCACCTATAATCAACACAAAGCTAATGTAGACCTCCATATCAAAAATATAGACAAACTAGCTAACAATTTCTTCAATGCATTATCAATGAACACTACAATGGATGAAAAACAACTAGAAAAAGTGCCTAGAATATCGCAATATTTCATGCTAACATCACTCAAGCTGGATGATGTGCTTTGGGCATATAGGACCGCTTTCAAGACTCCCATAGGCACCACACCATACAACTTGTTCTATGGGAAGTCTTGTCATCTCCTGGTGGAATTGGAACACAAGACACATTGGGCAATCAAGTGGCTCAATTTTGATTTGAAAGAGGCTGAAGAGAAGCACCTCTTAGACATCAATTAGCTAGACGATATTCGTCTAAACACCTATGAGAATGCGAGGATCTATAAAGAAAGAACAAAGAGATGACACGATAAGCACACCATTCCGAAGGAGTTGAAAGAAGGAGATTTTTTCCATTTCTTCAACTCAAGACTCCGGCTATTTCTAGGTAAACTCAAATTCCGTTGGTCCGGACCTTTTCTAATCAAACAAGTCTTTCCCCATGGTGCAGTTGACATATGGAGTGAGAAAACCGGAAGTTTCAAAGTCAACGGTCACCGTTTGAAGAAATATGCACCGGAACTGCCGGTTGAGGGCATTGCTCCTATCCTTCTTGAGTAATCATAGAAGGAGATATGTCCAGCTAGCGATCGCAAATCAAGCGCTTCTTGGGAGGCAACCCAAGGTATTTCTATGTCCCTTTTTCTTTTCTTTTTTAGTTTAGATTAGATTATTATTGTTTCTTTTTTGTTGGTGCGCTCCGGTATTTCTTGTGTCATTGATGACAAAAAATAGGTACAAACTCAAGGAATGAAGTAAGAATCGAGATCTTGAAAGAAAAGATTGAAGAAGTAGCAATAAGGAAGAAAAGGTCAAAAATCGGATGAATAATGAAGAGATCGACCGATCTGGGAAAGATAATGTTTTTATTTGAGTCGATTTGCCAAAAGTTGTAGTTGGGAATCGAGTGAAAAATTGGATCATGAAGAAAATCGACTTATTTTGTGCCTTTGATGACGGATCTGTTGAAAATCGGATCGATAAAAAAATCGACCCTCCTAAAATCGACCGATTTTCTTCAAAAAACTCCGAAAGTATAAAGTTGCGTTTTCTTTCATTTCCTCACAACTTCAACAATCAAAACCCACTCTCCCACGAAGAAGAACGCCGACTTCTCCCCTCTCACTCCAAATCCTCATTTCGTAAGCGTTTTTGCTCATTCTTGAGCCAAAACTAAAGCTCTCAAGGAGATAGAGAAGATTCAAGCAACAAACAGCGCGGCAAAACAACAAATCGCTCGGATTTCAGGTTTTTCAGTCCGAAACCCTAAATAAATCGCATTGGCTAGATTTGCTCATTTGAAGTGTTTTGTTGCTGAAATTGTTGAGCTAAGTAGTCTAGGAACTATTTGTTGAGACTATTTTTGTTGTTGGTTTGAGCAGAACTGTGCAGAATCGATCGATTCATCGAACCAGAGAAAAATTGGATCATTACCTAGAAAAATCGGCCGATTTGAGCTAAGAACATCCCGATTTTCTCTATTGAGATGGAAAATTTACGCATATCAGGCCGTAAGTTGTTCTCTCGAAAACGATCTTTTTCCCAGCCCTCTCAAGCACCTCCACGACGACCACCACCACCGCAGGATTGAGCTACTCGTCATTTTTACATTGTAAGTATTTTTCTCCATCTCATACTTGAGTTTTCACATTGGGGACAATGTGAGAATTAAGTATGGGGTAGGGGTACTTGCAATCTTTTTCATATGTCAGACGCTTATTTTTGTTGCATTGAACTTTCGGATTTCAGGTTTGTAATAACTCGTGTCACACATTTCTTTTAGACATTTGCATTGCATTTCATCTATTTTCAAAAATCCAAAAAAATTGAAATTTTTCAAAAATTATGTGCTTCTAAAAAACGGATATGATCTCAATGATGACAATTGTGTATGTGAGTTATCAAAATAAGACTTGTATGTTGAGATTTAATTGTTGAATATGTGGACATTTATACTTTATTTGAAAATTATATATGATTTATATGTTATTTGATGTTTTGATAAAATTGAGAAATAATGTTGAAACCGATTAATAAGTTCTTATACATCATATTGAAATGATTAAGGCGTATCGATTTTTCTTTTCTTCTTCTTTTCCACGTTAAACACCTCATATATTATTTGCCTTCCCTTTACCTTTTCCGGGAATTAGGAAGCATGCTGGTGTGAAGTCTGTTAAAGTGTAGAAAATAGGTTAAGGGACGTCAATCATGATGATGAGAAACTCGGCACCATTCACATAGCTGGGTGTTTGTGTCTTGCCAAATTCGGATTGAGCGATAGTCCTAACAAGTCATGGCATGTGCATTACGATTTGAGGCATCTCGAGAAATTGAGATTTGTTGATTTCCTAGACTTCGATTATTGTGCACATTTGTCCATATTCTCAAAAAGTGAAAAATAGAATTCCAAAATATAAAGTGAAGTGAATACTTTCGGTGGTTATGAAAAAGTACAAAAAATTGTCAAGTTTTATTCCTATTTCCTGGATTTAGCACCACATATCCTATACATTCCCACCCCTTTGACACATTTCTTTGGCCTCTATTTTTGAAAGTCCTTGAGACCTATGTGCACATGTTTAAGGCTTACATGGTATAGACTTGTTTTCTTTTGACAATCTCCACATCTTTTACCATACCTTTCATGTATATTCGTTGAATAAAGTGTTCTTGCCCTTTCATGCTATGATTATATTGATTCATACATTATCTTCCTATGCCTTGAAACATCACGTTAAGGGTGATCCATGATTTAGAAGCACATTACAAAAAGAGTTTATGTTTTTAGCATTATATAATCCATGTCATCTTATATGCTAGATTTGAATCTTACTTGGGGACAAGCAAGAGGCAAGTATTGGGTATTTTGATGACATGTATTATATACCATCATATTCATGCATATTACGAGTATATCACCTCAGTTTTACATGCATTTGATGAGAATTGTATGCCTTTTAGTCCATATTCATATATATTTCGAGAATAGAGGTCAACACACGTTATTTGTAAAATTGTAGGTAAGAAGGTAGAAATTTGGTGTGGAAATGGAGCAATATGGAGCATGACATCATAAAGGATCAAGAAGGGAGCTAAAAGATAGGAGAAGATATGAGACCCCCTAGTTTGATAACTTGTATAACTAGGGGGTTTGAAGATTATACAAATCATACATTTTTTGGCCTCTTAGCTAAGTTGAAGTATAATTTTTATTCATAACAGATTAATATCTGCTTTGTGGGTCGTTGGTCTACTACTTTGTGGGTCGTTGACTTAATGTTTTGTGGGTTGCTAAATATTTTTAATCCCACATCGATTATCAAGTAAGGCTGATAGTTAGTTTGATAACTGTATAAATAGAGGGGTTGATAAATTAAACAAATCATACATTTTTTTTGGCATTTTGGCTAAGTTGAAGTATAATTTTTTATTAATATATGCTTTGTGGGTCGTTGGCCTACTGCTTTGTGGGTCGTTGAACTAATGTTTTGTGGGTTGCTGATATTTTCAATCCCACCTCGATTATCAAATAAGGCTAATGGTTTATTTGATAACTTGTATAAATAAAGACTTTGAAGATTAAAAAAATCATGTATTTATTGGCTTTTTGGCTAAGTTGAAGTATAAGTTTTATTCATAACGGATTAATATATACTTTGTGGGTCGTTGGTCTAGTGCTTTGTTGGTCCTTAACTAATGTTTTGTGGGTTGCTAAATATTTTCAATCCCACATCGATCATCAAGTAAAGCCGATAGTTTGATAACTTGTATAACTAAGGGTTTGAAAATTAAACAAATCATACATTTTTTGGTCTTCTGGCTAAGTTGAAGTATAATTTTTATTTATAACGGATTGATATCTGCTTTGTGGGTCGTTGACCTACTGCTTTGTGGGTTGTTTACCTAATTTTGTGGGTTGCTAAATATTTCCAATCCCACGTCGATTATCGAGAAAGGATGATAGTTTGATAACTTGTATAAATTGAGGGTTTAAAGATTAAACAAATCATACATTTCTTGACCTTTTGGCTAAGTTGAAGTATAATTTCTAGTTTGATGAACTAGGTTTCGTGTCTCTTTCGAAATCAATCCGATTGTAATTTTTGCCAGAATATATCCTTTCTATTTTAACTAACGATTTCAATTTTTATCAATTGCTGAATGAATTTTGTTTATTTTTAAATTTCAAACTCGGTTAAAGTTTATATATATATATATATATATATATATATATATATATATATATATATATATATATATATATATATATATATATATATATATATATATATATATTCTATTAAAGTCTGTATATTCTATTTTGCTTATGAAAACTTATAAAAGTTTTTAATCTAAATTGACGACTATTATTTTTTATGTAAATTAAATTGGTAATTTTTTGTTTGTTTTCGAAAACCGTATCGGTAGAAGCTAAGAAGGTAACCAAATAAATTTTACTATCTCCAAATATCTCCGGGCGATTATGGATGTTGAGTATATAACTGAATACGAGTCAACCACTTAAGTATTGTCTTTATATTATATATTCGATTATAATATGGTAATTAATAGTCGACGTATATTGACGTATATTCTCAATGTACTCAAAATTAATATATATTTTTCAAATATTCATGCAAAGTGACGGTCCTAAACTAGTTAATAATATAAGATATTCTAATCATATAGCTAAATAGTGTCCATGTAAAATAAAAAAGTCAAGCATTGAGATGGTATTGCGCACTAAAATAAATGTGAGTCAGATTTTGGATTTGGCTCATTGTTTAAGCCATCATATCTTTGAACTTGGTTTAACTAATTCTAAATGGAATGACTATTGGTATCATTTAGCGATCACATTCATTATATAATACTAAACCATATCTCCCTCTTTTATATTATACCAACTTGGGTTCAAACCATTCTTCATTCAGTTTTATATTATACAATTTAATACACTAATCCTTCTCAAATCATTATCCCATATTTGTTAAATAATAAGCGTTTTTCATGCTCAAAAACTATTAATATGGTGGCCAAATAATGTATAAAAAGGAAAAATGCCCACCAAATTCTTATTCATGTAAATCAACTCAATATATAAAACTATGTATTTATTGCTTAAAAAATTTTAAAATAGTGTATTAAGATAAGATATGCTTGCTTTCATATTTATATATTAAATATGAATATAGTGGTCAAATAAATGCTCAAAAAGTATGATTCATCAAAATAAAAAATATCAATGTATACTAAAAGACAACTCATTCTATTATAAATATAGAAAGTTTAAATAAGTTTTATATTTTTAAAAAGTGTCACTATCATGATTTATAAATAGAACATCAAAAAAAAATGATTATCTAGATATTGTGTTATATGCTTTTTTTAATCTAATACAAAGTCAAAAAAAAAAAAATTAATATAGAGGTAAAATATACCAAAAAGGAAAATTGATAGAAGAAAAACAAAAATTAAAAGAAAATTCATTCAAGGACAAATAACCAAAAATAATATAATCTATTATTTTTGAAAAAATCCAAACATTAAAAGTTAATACTTATATAAAAACTATCACCAAATAAATTAATTTTGATATAGTTTTCATGTCATCAATAAATTACAACAAAATTTCAGGACTTGCATCATTATAATAAATAGGAAAAAACTCAATATAAAATAAAAGACAAATTATTTGTTTATAAATATAAAATTTTCCAATCACATTTACATTTTACAAGTGTCACTACTATAATTTAAACTAATTATTATTATATAAAAGATAATTATATATATATATATATATATATATATATATATATATATATATATATATATATAAGACAAAGTAAACAAATAAAAAATTAAAAGAGTCGTAAAAAATGTACCAAAATTCCGTATGTGATTTATGAAAATAAGCAAATGCTTGATACTTAAGGTCCTCATGCGTGTATTATTTCAAAAGTTAACATTCCCTATGCATTGATGCATCTCTTACAAATAATAATATTTAAGCACTTAGAATCTTGCATAAATGGTCCTTTTTAGCTTATTTATGTGCCAAAACACTTACAAACACACAATGAGGGAGGTAGATGTCTATTTAACTTATTAAGCACAAATTCATGTGATGAATCCTAATTCCATGCACAAAAAAGACAAAACAAAGACAAACGACATCTAAAAACATAAGAGAAGACATGCTTTGGGCGTTGGATAGCTGAATTGCGACACCTCGATTAAAAATGATGGGAGATCTGGTCTGAGGGTTGATGCACATAACGGTGTGGGAGTTGTTCTATTTGCTTCTGCTAAGCGTCTCTAGGAGACCCGGAAGGTGATTGAAGCAGAGGGTGAACCCATGAACTGGGCGTTGGATATGGTTGTTGACATGGGTGGAGAAATGTGGTGTGTGAGTCTGATTCGGTTGAGTGAACTGCTAAGCTTTGGTCGGGTTCTACTAATCGGGGTGGCTTGGGTAACATTCTGACTATGCTGAAGTTGATGAGGACGGAGTTTGAGACGTGTTCTTGGGCTTTTGTTTGTCGGGGAGGTAATACAGTTGACCATTGGCTTGCGAGCTCGTGTCCTCTTTGTTTTGTTCGTTGATTTATTTTATTTTTTTCAAATGGATTATGTAAAGCGCTTTCGGATGAGGATTTAGTTGAACGAAGTTCTGTTTTAATATATATATATATATATATATATATATATATATATATATATATATATATATATAGGGTTAGGATCAGGTAAGAACAAGTGTTACGGTAAGAAATAAGAACGCATATGATCCATCAGATTAAATCATCAACGGTCATGAATTAACGTGTTATTATGGTAATCGTGCCTTAGATTTATTACAATATTTATTTAATAGGCAATTTATTAAAATACGTCGCACAATGATCTTTCTTTTAAGGAAATAAATTTTTGTGTGATTGAAATTAATTGTACACGTTTAAGGTCGTATTGTACGATCAATTATGAGTAGTGCACGATTAAGCTCATGATAAGAATAAAGAGTTACATGTTCACATTGACTGTATGTGCATGCACTTTTGTGATTGCACATTTGTAATTGCACGAATGTGATTGCAATTTTCTACATGCATAAGCACGTTTGTGGTTGCATTAATTAAAAATAATCTTATTACTTTATATGCAATTATATTTTTTTCAATATAATAATACAATAATTTGAAAGCTTATATATAGCACTTAACTACACGTGCATATGTTAATAATATGGTAAAGTTAAGCACACTTGAGTCTTGCATATTTAAAATTATTGCACGAGAAAGTGCACGTGTAATTTCACATTAACTACATGTGCATATGTTAATAATATGGTAAAGTTAAGCACGCTTGAGTTTTGCATATTTAAAAATAATTGCACGAGAAAGTGCACGTACAATTTCACATTAACTACACGTGCATATGCACGACTCCTATTACAATGAGGGTTGACTCGTCTGTAGTACGTACATTTTTCAATGTTTATGGTACTAAATTATCATTGATGAGCTTCACAATCAATTAGCTAACTTATTTACAATTTCAATATATTTTATTTCCTTAATTATAATATCATTCAGACCTTATTTAAAAATCGTATTAACTAGAATACATCTTTACCATTTAAATACGTTAAATCATGATCGTCGATAATTTAATCTAACGATTCATATGCGTTCTTATTTCTTACCGTAACACTTGTTCTTACTTGATCCTAACCCTATATATATATATATATATATATATATATATATATATATATATATATATATATATAGCAAAGGGGTGACCGGAGTATAGAGTTTGTGTTGTGAATTGTGATGGTGAGAGTTCACTGCTTAAGGTTGGTGGTGGCCATGATGATTAATGAGAGACTATTTAATGAGATTTGTTGGGGATGTTATTTGTGAAATTCATGCACCCAACAACCATCCTTCCTATCTCATTTAACACCCATCAAACAAATCAATCCCCCCACCAACTTTGTTACAGGAGATTGCCATTGAAATGACAAAAATATAGGAATTTTTTTTTAGCTTAAATGCACTTTAAAGATGGCAAAAAATTGTATAAAATTACTACAAATCTAAACTTAAATAAATCTAAACACCTACCATGTAAACATGCTATCCATCGGTTAACCAAAAAATCAAAATCTGCACATTAGTTGGAAGAAACATGCAAACGTTGCAATTCTCACCATAAAAATGTCCAATACCCACTGTTGGCATTGCAAAGGGGATTCAAACCTGAATAAATTGACTACTGGTTTGGTCCAATTACAAAGGTTTGACTTTGTTTCATTTGGAAACAAGTCAAAACCCTTGAAAGTCCAAACTTTAGGGTTCATACGTCTCTTAAGTGCTGCGTTTTGGTCTTTCTGGTGATATCAAAGTGCTCAGGAAAAAAAAGTCAGATATCTCATTCATAGTCCTCCAAGATGGCCTGCATTCTTATTTTCTGTTTGGAGTACACTATAGCTTCACAAATGAATGTCAAGGTCAACATACACTACAAAAAATTGACATCAAGCAACAGCTGAAGGGCAAAACCAGTTACATACAGATCCTGACTCATCTAGGTTTAGAAAAATCCAGGTTGAAGCAAGTGGGATTGCAGGGAAAAGGGCAATCGATTTGTTTGACTATTCGTCGGTCCAAGTACCAATCACCCACATGTTCTGCAATTGTCTACGTTGAAGAAAAGAACAGATAGTGTCAAAACAATCACAAAGGAGATTAAACATTTGAAGATGGTCCATGAAAATATAAAACTGACCCTATTTTCAATTTTGGGGGAAGATGGTCCATGCCATGTGTCCATCCAAGTTTGACAGTGACTAAAGCATGAATCTATGAACATCCCCCACTCTTTGTGCTTCTCAAATTCACTGACGGCCTTCAACAAGGAGTCTCTGAAGCCTACAACAAATATTCCAGTATGTTTTATAACAAGAAATCTCCCATTATGAATTATCAAAGGAGACAAACAGTCAGTTTTCATGGATATCAGCATATTTGCAGAAATTCGATTATGCCAACGTAATGAAGATGGTTCTTACCATGCAATATCTTCAATTCATTAGGACCACATCTCTGAATGTTAAGTCTGCAATTGAACCAATTGCCACCGGAAGCAGTTTCAGGAGGCACTAGAACATTTTGGATCTACAAAATTGCTTATTAGTAGAAGAGCCAAACAACATCTACAAAAATTACTCCAACCTAGTCATATTCAGAATAATAATAAGCCCAATGTTCACCAATCTTTGTACAAAATTACTGTGGGCAACATTTTCAGTCAATGCATGCCACATCTGGATTTTATTAGTGGCAAGGGATCTGTACAGGAGGATATTTTGTGAGCTTGAACCTTCTAATAATATTCTATTATTTATTTTTGTTCTCTATCTGGTACAGTCAAAGGTAAATGCAGGTTAGAATAGTTACAATGACAATTCACCTGCCAAAAGTCGTATGCTGGGTTGACAAGGAAGATTGGGGTCTTTATGCTTTTAATAAGCTCCTGGGGAAAGAGGCACTGCAATAAACAAATGAGATTATGTTAGTACATGAATATATTTTAACTGTTAAGGATTATGCTTCCATGTGTTAGTTAAAAAACATTGGCCAACCTCTGATGGTTCCATTTTGGTGATACAATCTTTAGGCAGGCTCTTGGCTACTCCCTATTAGTATTACCATACAAGAAAAGCATGATGACAATCAGCACTCTTGCCCCCACAAAAGGAACTTTGCTTTTAAAAAAAACTCAAGTAAATTGCACACTGGAATCAGAAGCCAAGCTATGATCTTTATTCCTGGTGATTCAAGGAGAAATCTGAATCAACTTGTCCATTTTCTGGTAGTATTACCATACAAGCAAAGCATGATGACAATCAGCACTGTTGCCCTTACAAAAGGAATTTTGCTTTTAAAAAAACTCAAGTAAATTGCACAATGGAATCAGCAGCCAAGCTATGATCTTTATTCCTGGTAATTCAAGGAAAAATCTGAATCAACTAGTCCATTTTCTGGTTAAACTAAAAGCACGTGATGGATGGGTTCCTTCAAAATCAGCATGAGCAGAATAAAGATTGTAAGGTTGAAGGATACAGATGAGCTGGGAGCTAAACCAGCATCAATGAAGCAGTTTTCACAGTTTGCATATTTGACTAAAAATTGACAAAGAACATAAACAAAGTTCACAAAAAAATTTATCAGTGAAAAAAAGTGCAAGAAAATATTTAAGGACATACTAGAAAGATGCAGTATGGTGTCAACAATTACATCAGGACATACAATTAAGTAGCCACTGTGCCACTAATCATTAGAAATGGAATTGCAACCTGGAGATGGGCTACTCTCTGATAAAATGATCGCATAGTAGGCTTTCCACTGATATCCTTTCTGACAAGAAAAATATTCAGCATTTTAGATATACTTGTTGATTATCTCTAGCATGACAAAGTACATACAGAAAATAAGTACCCATTACTTAGGTATTATCAGTAAACTAGTCCTTCTGCGTAATACCTTACAAGAGCACGCCTATTAGAGTATCAAATTACCAATTGCGGTAGATGCTTCCAAGGATTTTTTAGGGCTATCAATTTTAAAAAAATCCCATCTATATAAGCATCTCCCTCTACAATGACAAAGCCTTCCGAAAAGATTTCTTTTTTAAAAGATAAACAATTGAACATTAAAAAATGATTTTTGTAGTATCTTTCCAATAACAGGAACATGACTCGTAGATGCTTTAAAAAATACACCTAATGTAGAGAATTAAATTATCCTTACAATCAGTAAAAAACTAGTGCGTGCCAACTTAATTACAAGTAGGAAAAGCGATACTCAGACTCCAACAAAGGATACTTACTCATTAAGAAAGAAACTAGCATCAGCAAGACACTTAACATGAGCATCCCTTGGCATAATTTCTCGGAAATCGTCACAGTGGATCATAGTTGCAAGCCCACCAGCTGAACATCCTGAAAGAAGAGCCTGTGAGATCATTAGATATAACACCAAAAAATTTCATGGTGATGATCGTAATTGGAGAAGATATCATGCATTGGGCAACAAAAAAAACTATTTGTTTTTCTTCTACAAGAAATGACAGTAAAATACCCTTGAGCAACAAAAGACCTTTTGCCATAAAACATAACCCATATATGGTGAACAGTAATTTCAAGAGGAATTTTACAGACACCACAAGAAATGGAAAGAAGTAAATAGTTGGTATTAATGAGGCAAAAAGCAAGAATTGTGCACATACATTCCAAATAGACTGGTAATTCTTAGCCTTCTTTTTCTATTTTGTTTCAACCTATTGATGGGTGGCCATATGGTTTGCTAAACAAAAACCAGAAAATAGATAACTTACCTGTCTGGCACTAGACATTCCGATTGACAGAAGTTCATCCATAAGAGCTTCCCATATAAGCTGACCTCTGAAGAATAGATTTGTTCCATTCTGCAGCGAAGTCAACACAGATAAAGCAATTTTAGTGATCAGAATTAAAAAAGAAACAAAAATCTCACATAAGGAAAATGGATGATTCCCATGAAGCACTAAATGATGCCACAAACACAATCTGACTTACATGGAACTCATTTACAGGATGTCCAGCCAAAGATCCACCATCACAATAGCGTATTTTGACTTTATTCCAGTTGAAGAAATCTATAACAGCTTTGTGTGTAAGTCCATCACTCTTGCTTGATATTATGCATAACTACTAGCTTAGAAAGGATTAGAAAAGTGCAAATATACATGTTTATACCATCAAGTTCAAGTAAGAACCCAATTTGTGGTGAGGGGTAAAAACTAAATAAGTCCTAATTTGAAAAGAACAAAATGTTATACTTGGATAAACGAAACATTAGCGTCGAATGAGCAAATTCAACTTCAAATTAGATGGAGAAACAAACCCGACCCAGAAACAAACGGATATTATAACCAATGAACAACTTCAATTGGATGAACAGCTTCTACTTTTTCAGTCAACAACTTTTCCTTCAAAATTGGATGATTCATCAAACACAGAGATAATAACACTAAAATTTCATTGAACAAAATCACTTGGACGAACAACTTATACTTGGATGAATAACTTTTACTTCTTGAGTGAAGAGATTTTCCTTACTGGAAGAGTGTTCTCACCTGAACCACACCCATGTATATGCATGCATATACGTGTTTATATACTTTGACAGATTATATAATTGAATGTAAAATAAAGTCCAGTTTCAAAAATCCGAAGTATCAGGTGCAATACTAGGGTCCATAACTTGTCATCCAGATTAAATTTGAAAAGGATGAAGAAAATTTTTTATACCAGGATTAAGGGCAGGGTTGGAACTCAATAGTCCTGAAAATAGAACTTTATCCATGTAGTCCGAAGAACCTAAATGAGTTGCTTTGCGGGATGTGCATGATTCAATTGTATCACACCAACCCCCTCCCTAATCAAGACAAATAAGGAACCAAATGTGACTTATACTTGAACATTTCAACTGCAAAAAAATCCAAGATGCTAAATATAGCTGAAGATTGTATTTTATTACAATGGTAGTTTCAATCACAGACATTAAATTTCTCAAGAAATCATCCTAACCTCGATGTGAAGAACCCAATTGCTAGATCCGGAACCGAAACCCTTTCGAAAATGATATGCAGGCAGAGAACCATCCAAACAAACTGCAAAGAACAAGCTTAAGCACTAAAGGCAACGATCCTGATAGCTGAAGAAGGAAAATCGATAAAAATCCTTGTAGAAAGGACCAAAAGTGAATGAATATAGTGGTAAATAGTTAGGGAAACTTACAGGCGCCTCTGTTTTTGGCATCGCGAAGAAGAGTGAGGTCGACGAAATCGGGTTGACTGATGAAGGAAGAAGGAGAGTCTTGGGAGGATGAATTGAAGAGGGAATAAAAGGCGAAGAGAAGGAGGGTGATTCCGGCGAGTGCAACGACTAGTTCCTTTCTGGTAAAATTCTTCCAGTGGGTGGAGGCTCGGAGCCTGGGATGCGCCATTAATGTGGTCAACCAAGATCCTGTTCCTACACTCATTTTGCTTCTCTGCGTGCTCTCATAGGTTCTCACTAACAGTTGCGATCGAGATCGGACAAGCGTGTATCACACTATGTAATTATGTATGATTGTAAATTGATAATATTAAATTAACAAATACTTTATTGTATAAATGGTTTCAGACTTTTGGTTATAGAGATGTTAACGTTTTCAACAACTATAAGCTACTTCAATGTAAAACTTATTGTAATAAATAAAAAAAAAATTTTAATACGCTTTAGTTTTAATATGATAGTCCCTTCAAATTATTTATAAAAATCATAAGAAAATTATATGAAAAATCAAAATTGCCTACAGTATTTTTAAAACTTATCTCGATTAAGATTCTATGTGATCATTAATAATTCACTTATTATTTCCTATTTGATCTTGTGCTTTTTCAAATAAACCCGGAATTATTTCCTATATGATCTCGTGTTTTTTCAAATAAATCCGAAAATAAATCAATCTCGTATACTAAAGAGACCCTTAGTTTCAACTCAAATGTTTCCACGGTCCACAATTTGACATTTGACGTTCTTCCCGGCTTCTCTCCACAATGCTCCGGCGAGCTCACATTCTTCCCGGATTCTCTCCGTGATGCTCCGGCGGAGAAATCTGAGTCGATTGAGTAGGCCAAGATTAGTCCCAGCTTATACAGCTTCACCTAAATTTAGTTACTTTTCATTCCGATTTGGCTTTCAAGGATAGATTCATCGAGGCTTCGGGTTCAATCAACGAACTCAAACCAGTGTCAGTAATCACATCTTAGAACAGCACATGCGAGAACTATACCCTATTACAACTTCAAAACCCCGAACTCAATTTCACACAAATTTACAGCACTGAGAAGCTTTCCTGCTCTTGAATTTGGCATTTCCCTCTATAGAAGTTAACAGCAATTAGCTACAAAATCATCACTATGACAGTGAAACAAGAAGCTACTTATCCCTTTTCCATCTACCATATAAATCTCTGTGTGCCTGCCTCATGCTCCCACTGGAATGGCCGAAACAAGAACATTGACATGGTGAAGATGTTCACAACTATGTAGAGACCGCCTATGATTGCCCATTTATAGTCTTCGCTTATCCGTGAATGAAGCATCAAGATATAGAATGGTATCGTGTAATATCTGAACTCGATCAATGGAGCAGGTACCAGAGATGCTGAGCAAGCCAACATGTAGGCGATCACCCATATCCTTCTCTGCTTTTTCACTGACCAGATGGAACAGAGTGAGGCCTTAACACTTGAAACAGGAGCAAAATATTAAAGCTAGTGAGTAAGGCCATAGTTACATATACATACGTAAAACGCTACAAATAGAAGCCCATGAATAGATGTATAATGGGACCAGGAGGTATTTCATTGTCCAATGTGCATTGATGACTTTCCGCCATAGATAGAACGTATAATGACGATTGTCAGCCACAAGGTACGGATGAGCAATGCTGAACACATAAGATTGAGCTTATTTATCGGCATCATTGCTAAAAACTTATATGAAGTCCGTTAAGGGATAAAAAATGCAAACTGACCTGAAAAAATGGATGGAAAGCAAACCAGCGCCAAGTGATAAACAACCAACGATGATGCTTAATGGTTTAAGCTTCCATAGTGAGGATAGAAGGGCAAAAGCTTGGCCTACTGTGAAATGTAGTGGAGCACTAGCCAGAGCAGAAACTAGAGCAAAGTACATTATCTGTGCAAAATGGGGGGAGGCAACATGAGCCTCTTTTGCTCCTGTGTTATAAGGAAAGAGGATAAGTTGCTGAGCAAACATGGACAGTCAGAGTAGGATAGCAAAGGAAGGTGGAGATTACCTAGAACTATGCTACCGTTCCAAATAACAAAAGTGACAAAAGCCACTAATACAAAAAGGTACGGAACAAAGTTAACCAAGAGCTCCCATTTTAAATGCCATGACTTCAACAATAAAAGCTGAACCTCATCAAGGAACCCTGCAAAGGGGTATCAAATCAATAGATGCTCATATACAGTAAACTTATGTAAAAGATGATGTTGATGGACTTGATGTAATACATGAACCACAAACCAACAAATCAGCACAATCATAATCATGCTAAATCTGCTACTTAAAATTTGATCGAGACCGGCAGGGATCTGCATGTATGCAAGCAAGCATGTATGACTGAATATTATGTTGCTGTAGAGTTGAACTATTACAGTAGCTATTATAGTTCTAGCATTTTATTCAAACTTGGGAAAAAGTTACTTTCGCAGTCATTCCCAAAAAACGCAAATGGAAAGGTTAGTAGAACAGTATTCCATCTTTTTCACTGGTAATTTCTCCTTCTCAAGAAGAAGGCTATAATACGAGCCAAGTATTGGCATGCTGAAGCTCGGCTCGCTTATAAACGAGCCGAGCTCGAGCCAACCTAAATTTCAAACTAGATTTTAAATGTGTCCATATTCGGCTCGTTTAGAAAATGAACGAGCCGAGCCCGAGTAACTCGGCTAATCTTCCATTCCTATAGTATTATTTTAGCCAAAAAAGCCGAGCTTTAGCCGAATGGGCCGAGCATTGACATGCTCAATCTAGACTCATTTATAAACGAGCTCGAGCCAAACGTAAAATTTAGACGAGCTTTAAAATATATTCATATTCGGCTCGTTTATAAAATTGAAGGAGCAGGAGCTTTTTCCGAATAGCTTTTCTCATTTAACAAGAACTGGTATAAGGTCCATGACGAAAATCCTACTATGGTGATGAACAATGGATATATATTTCCATTTAGGTTTAGAGAAACATGCAGCTTTTGAATTAACAAAATATGGACAGTAAAATCAATATAGGCACCTTTTTCATAAGTACTGACAAAGGGGGCTGGAGTAGAGCTAGAATTAGCCTTATTGGTGATGCTTTTTGACTTCCGTTTTCTCAATCCTGAATTTGCTGTAGCAAAAGTTGGATTCTTTTCTCCTAAGAGAAATGAGAAATTATCCTCCGTTGCATTTTCATTTGGGTGGGTCAGAGTAACATCTAAGATACCACTACACACAACAAAGAGCATCCATATAATATTGGTTTGCCGAATGGTTACTGCCAGAGCTCCAAGCTACAAGTAAGAGAATAGAGAATTCTTAAGTCTCTTGTCATTTTTTTAATATCATCAATGTATAGGCTATGTATCTTATGAACTTCCTAGGAAACCCCAACACATAATATAGATTGAATAATAGATATGAAGATAAGGGGTCAAGCATATGACAAGCCCTACCAAGGCACTTAACCAGTACTTCTTCTTTAGACTGAACAGGTGCATCCCAAGAAATACAGCAAGCGAAGCTACATCTGTATAATAAAGATGAGTGAAGAACCAATGTAGAGGGTACAATGAAAGGACAGCGGCATAGAATGTTGCTTTTCTTCTTCCAATTGATGGTTGTAGCAGTATGATTATTTCAAATAAAAGAATGCCAGATATCACCGACAACACTATATTGGTAGATCGAAGAACAGAAGTAGAGCATACATCAGGCACTGACGAGGCTTGATGTAGCATAAACATGCCTGGAAACAAAGAAGCAACATGGGCAAGTGAAACAATGTACCTGCAAGGTTAAAACATCAACAATCAACTTTTTAAATCCATTTTGCTCCCATTATGTTCTTGTACACCTTCTAGTTTATAGGTTTCGTTAAGGAATCTAGCACTACAAGATAGAAAATGTCCAATTTGCAAGGCATAAGTCTAAGTCAGCACATGTCCAATATCAAACAGCTGAGAGTTGGACTACTTGGCAAAAGCATAGGATAGCAACAAGGCTGTAAAAGCTTATACAGTTACACTAAAGCATATTATAAAATTATTTTCCAAAGCACAACATCAAAGACAATAAACATGAGTAAGACAGCATAGAGACACAAGCCAGATATGATGATTTACAGTTTTTGAAAGTAGAGATGCATCTTGCACAAGTTAGAGGATGCCCAAACTACTTGCATTATCAAATTGGTAGATGCCTTCTTCCAGTCTACTTGCATTTTAAACTAGAGAAACAATAAACCTAATTTCAAGCGTTTATAAACATTAAATAGTAAACAATCAGACAAAAGCTCGCAGATTTGAATGAAAGTATCAACAATTTGATGACTCCACCCATAGAGGACTCTAATACCATATCCTCTTAGAACTAGCAGCAATTGATGCATTTGGCTAAAGGCAGAAAGTTCTAAATTTTTTCTTGAGCAAAAAAACATTGCACATAATATGAGCAGTTCAAACACCAAATTTTAGATGGAATGAAACCCACAGACAAGTACAGAGAAAATTAAAACAGAGGCAACAGAATGGGTCAAAAAATGAAAAGAGAGGTGGTGTGAAATCTACAAGCCAGGGGGAGTGGTGATCATGGGATCCCAGGTCTTGAAGTTGCCATGGCAGTAGTGTTGAGCTTGAGGGATGTGGAAAATCTCGTCCTGTATAGATCGAGGGAAAATCAATATTCAAAATTGACCCACATGTCCAGATAAGAGTGATATAGAAAGGACGAACCATATAAGGTTGAGGCACAATACGATTGACAAGAATTGAAATTGGAATCGCCCAACCAATGACGATCAACGCAATTGCTAGCCTCCCCATATCTGTTGAGAGAGAAGTAACCCTAACCCAGTAAACCCCTTCCAAAGGGTTCGGATTCTGAATTGCGGAAAAATCAATTCAGAGGCAATTCCCACTTCCTAGACCCAGTTTGGATTTTATATGTTTTCGGTTGTTCAGATCTGTTAAACTGTTGGCGACCAAAAACATAAGCCATCTTTATAACGAGTTATAAAACGATATTTCTCCTATGCAGCTGCTATAAATCATTTCAAGATAACAAATTTCGAAAAGGCAAAATTGGCAAACTAGCCATTTTAAGCAAATCAATTGAGAAACAAAACTCCTAGTATTTGAGGTTGATATTTTGACCCCCTATAAAATAGACTAGAAAAAATATAGTACAAAAAGAGGACAAAGTTTGACAACCCATCGGATGTGACATGTTGTACTATCTCACATGTCACATCAATCAGTAAAAGTAATTCTCATCATCCTCACTTTCTCACCTATTACCCAAAAATCCGCTTACCCAAATAATGTCACAATTCTACCCAAAATAAAATTTTCAAAGTACATAAACATACTCGAAAACAACATACCCAAAAATCAAATGTCAAAATAAAACCATATTCATAAATTGGATAATATTTTATATTTATACCCAATTTAAACATCACTTAATACAAAAACCATACCCAATTTATATTTATTTTACCCAAAATTTTAAAGCTTGATATTGTACACAAACATCAATATCAAATGATATTTGGTCATTACCCAAAAAATCCGCTTGACATTTGATCATTATAGCACACTTTGAGTAACCATAAAACATACCCACAATATCACTTTAAATATACTTAATAATAAAAAATATATTACAAAGTCAATACACGTATATAAGCATACAAATAATGTTACAATCATACCCAAAAATAAATTTGTAAAATACATAAACATACTCGAAAATAACATACCCAAAAAATCAAATATCAAAATAAAACCATATCCATTAACTTGATAATATTTTATATTTATACCCAATGTAAACATCACTTAATACAAAAACCATACCCAATTTAAAATTTTCATACCCAAAATTTTCAAAACTCAATATTGTACACAAACATCAATATCAAATGACATTTGGTCATTACCCAAAAATCTGCTTGATATTTGATCATTATAACACAGTTTGGGTAACCATAAAATATACTCGCGATATTACTTTAAATATATACTTAATAATAAGAAATATACTATAAAGCCAATACATGTATAAAGCATACCCAATTTGAATTTGTCATATCCAAATTTTACACAAATCGATATTGTACACAAACACCAATACCAAATGACATTTGGTCATTGTAACACAGTTTGGGTAACCATAAAACATACCCAAAAAATATCACTTTAAGCATACTCAACAATAAGAAACATACAACAAAAACAATAAACATATACTCAATAATTAATAAAAATACTACAATTCATACTTGGGTAACGAAAACAATGTGACCCAAAAAAATTAAACATTCATGGACTTGAAAATTTCATCAAACTAGCTACATTAACCAAAATTTTTTAGTAAACATGTAAAAAAAATACTTAAATTAAAAGTAAACATCTAATCACCATCATTTCAATTAGAGAAATTATTGCCCCTACTTTCTAGTTCTCATACCTACTTTTTCTTCCTTTTCTATAGAAGCCTAGTTTGTAAAAAAGAATTTTAAGGAGTCTTATTCCCCTAATTAAGTCTTTCGAAAATAGGATGTGGTCGATAAATCAAGAATATATATTCTATATAATATGTTAAAACAATATATATTGATTATTGATGTTGACGTACTGTGGAGACATTATTTTAAAACAGAGTCCTCGCAATTAACGTTAAGTAATCTTTTATTTTTAAGTCCAAAATTTTTTAACAACCGATCTAATTTGAAAATATTTAAACAATTAAAATTTTATATTGTTAAAATATATATAGATTTTTTTAATAGCCTTTTGTTTTCAAATGTAACTTTTTTTTGTTCCAACCCATTTATTTTACATACTAGGCTTTTTTGAGTTTTTGTTTAAAAAAGTGTACCCCAAATTTTTTACCACTCTCATTTAATATTAGGTAAAAATTATTAACCCTTCTATTTAGAAAGAAATAATAAATGATGTTTGTTATTTGTTATATATATAAGTTTTAACTTTTAATTGTTGAATTTGTTTTCTTTTATTATTTTCTTGCTTTTTTTTTTTTTATTTTTTTTTATTTTCTTTTTTATTTTCTGGACTGAATTTCTCATACCGGAATTTCTCATACCAGAATTTCTCATACCAGAATTTTCATACCAGAATTTCTCATACTAGAATTTTTTCCATACCAGAATTTTTACAAACCAGAATTTTTTTATACCAGAATTTTTTCATACCATATTTTTTTTCTGGTATGAGTTTTCTGGTATGAAAATTCATACCAGAAAACTCATACCAGAAAAAAATATGGTATGAAAAAATTCATACCATAAAACTTATACCAGAAAAAGCTCCTCTTCGTTGTATGAAGTAAACAAACACTCATCCAGGTATAATCCGGCCTCAGGTGCTGTAGGCACATTAATCCTAACATCTCTGCAACAGTAGAGACAAATCACATTTCTCTCAAGCCTATGCTTTATACAATATACACATCTCTGTGTTTTGTGCAGGAAACTTACTGTTCGAATACGGTGTCAAATATAGACTCGGGAACACAACCCCTGATGACCGTAACCGCCAAGCCAATCATCTTCCTTATTTGATGAAGCATAAAGCTCTGTCCCAAGACCTCACACCAAACAAACTCAATACCTTCAAGGGTGATAGTTTTATTTGCAGTGAATGAAATGATATGTCTTCGAGCAGCTGAGTCTTCAAGTTTTGTTCTCGTTGTGAAATTATGGAAGTTATGGCTACCCTCATAGCGTTTTAAGATTTTATTGAACGTTTCCTTCACCTTCTTGTCATAGCTGAATTCTCTCCCCTCAATCCCATTCTCGTCTTCGTTGCATTCCTCCATACTCAAAAGGGAATTTGAACTTTCCCCATCCCGATTTCCAACAGGTTTATCAGAAAGCTTCTCATTTCAACTCACTACCATTGCAGCTTCACTGATTGACGAAATGCTTGACTAAACCACACTATCACCAGGTCCAGTTGTAGCTTCACTTTTCGATGAAATGCCAAGCTGAAGTGCACACTCAGAACATCCCTCAAGCCTGTCATTTGCAATCACATCATTCCTAACCTTATTTTTGAACTCTCTCTTACCCACCAAACCGAGTAGACATATCTAGATCTGGATAGAAAGCGAAGCCGAGTAGACATATCTAGATCTGGATAGAAAGCGAAGCGAGGCTCAAGTGGCTACATGAATGTAGGATATTGAATCAAACGGTGAAACTGCAAATCGAGATTGCAACCATCACAAGCTTCCATTAGAGAGACGAAGTAAGCTTTGCAGATTGAGGACAAGTAAAAAAATTGAATGCAAAACGTATACCAAAAGAAGCACAAAATGTTGAGGGTGAAGACCAACTGAGACTAGTTGCCTCGACGATAAGCAGCAAAGGAGGAGCCTGCACCTTGGCTCTCATGGTGATGGATGATCCGGATGTAGAAGAGAGGAGAAGAGTACCAGAAGAGAGGCGGTACTACCAGAAGAGAGGGGGAGGAGATAGAAGAAGGAGAGAGATGAGAGAGGTGAAACCCTTGAACGGTAAATAGGATTTGGGATATATTTTATTGATGGAAAATATAAAAAAGCCTACTTAGTATCATGATTTCTTAATAAAGCCTACTTACCAAATTTGACCTTTATTTTTTTGGACAATAAATCTATATTTTTAAATTATTTTTTAAACTAGATAATCTTTTGTTATCAGTCTAATCTATTTACGTTAAACTTTTTGAGTGATTTTGTTATCCCACGTCGATTAGTTTTTAATGTTGATAGTTTTAGAACTTATATAAATAGGGAGTCTAAAAAGTATACAAGCAATGCATTTCTTGACCTTTGGTTAAGTTCAAGTACAATTATTATGTGGGATTGTTACTCTACAATTATCAATGTATTAATGTTTTCCCATGAAGTTTTAATATTTAGTATGATTTTTTTAAAGGGATTATCAGCCTAACCTATTTATATTAACCCCTTTTGGTTATAATTCTGGAAATGGAAACGGAATGGAAATGAATCTAGTTCATATGTTTACCTTATTCATGAATATTTATTGGAATCATTTATTGTGGTTGCATGTAAAATGCATTTGTTTCCCCCACTTTGTTTCCCTATAGGATATCAAAACTAATCAATTCTACTACAATTACTTTAAACCACAAAGAATGATTCCATAAAGTTTCATGAATAATGGTATACATGCGGACTAGATTTGTTTCCATTCCGTTTCCGTTTTCGGAGTTGGAACCAAACGAGCCCTAAATTTTTTTAGGCATTTTCAGAGTATACAAATAATACATTTCTTGGCCTTTTGGTTAAATATACTAAAAGAGAGTATGGATTTTGCTGACGTGGCACGATGTGGAAGTTGTCTTGAAAATTTGAAATAGGGCTCCCAGAATATTAGCGACTAAGATTGATACTTTTAGAGTATGTATAAATGGGGAGTCTAAAGAGTATAAAAACAATACATTTCTTGACATTTTGGTTAAGTTCAAGTACAACTATTATGTGGATTGTTACCTGGATTGTTACCCTACAATTATCACAGTGTTAATGTTTTCCCTGAAATTTTATTTTTTGGGCGATTTTTTCTTTTTTTATAGGATTATCTATAAGACCCCCGTCTTTCGCCTTCACCACCCCGCGGCAGGGTCAGCCGCCCCTACAGCTGACTACAGATCGCGCCCGATCTTTCTTTCGTTCGTTTTATCTTCTTTCCATAGATATAAGATCCGATCTTCTATCTTATGGGCCGACTTCCTTATCTTCTCCCTAACCCTAGACATCCTTTCCATCTATCTTTCAAGCCCTTCTCTATATATTCTCGTATTTTCTTCTTTTTCCCGTTTCTTGCTTACGCTTTTCTCCAACCCTAAAGTTGCAGCCGTCTCCCTTGCTTCATGTGATCCTACTGAACGTGTAAGTCTTCTTCTCTGAGTTCTTCATCACGTCCATGTAGCTGCTGCATGCCTTTCCCTTCTGTTTTGTTTTTCTTCTTCGTTCTTCTTTTTCCTTCTTCTCCAAGGATCAAGCTTGAGCCTTGATTCTTCTGGAGCGTTCCGTTGTTAATATGTTGTCATTCATAGGCTCCCCTGGTTGAGTTGTGAAGTGAGAGAATGTCGAAAGAGCAAGCTTTGGCTTGTCGTGGTTCTGTTGTCATCGAGAAGCCGACAGTCACTTATGTCGAAGATCCGCCCCGCGCCTCTATCGTGCCGCCTCCGCAGCAAGCCGCCCCTGCGCCTTGCTCCACTGCCCCTGCGGTTCCTTCTGCATTGACTCTCGTTCTTGTGAGTTGCTTCCTTCCTTATTTTCCTCGTTCCTTTCCTTGGTTCTTATGGATGTTCCTTGTCCCCTGAGTATGTTGTAAGACTAAGGTTGAGCTCATAGCTTGTGGAGATCTCTTAGAGATCATTGAGACTAGAAGTTATAAACTTCTAGCAACCGTTTCGTTCCTAATTCGTGATGTTTGTGTGAACATGTTTTCCTTGCTCCTTGTGTGGGGGAAATTGAGTTGTTCTTTGAGTTGTTGTTGAGCTTTTAGATTACTTTCGAGTGAGGTAAGCCCCTTGGACTTACTTAGCTTCTTTCCGCATATTGGTTTGAGTGTTTTGGCTTGTTTGTGTTGTTTATCATGTTATAATGGATAACTGAAATATGATTCACCCTTTAAAACTTTTACTGGCCCAAGTGTATGATAACCGGGTGGTGACCACTTGTCTAGTTCTACAAGAGACTAGAATGTGCTCTTGCAACCCAGGCCCGTAGGTAACGGATAGTAATGATCTATTCCTATTGGTAGACGGAAGCGGAGGCGAGTTTTGGGAGATTCTCGTGTGACAAAAGAAGTTGAATTAGTAATGGATGACTTTAAGAAAGATAATAACCGGTTGTGTGCAAGCATGTTATGTGTTTACTTTCCCTTATGTGTGTTTGTGCCTTTACGTTCTTTCTGATATCTAGAATGTTAGCTAACGGTTTATACCGTTGTTGTAGATGCTCCGCAGGTCCGGGATGCTGCTGAGTGATCCGGATGGTGTGGTCAGCCGGGGTTCCCGTACATTATAGGACGGGATCGGGTTTATGTTTTTGTTGTTGCTTTTTCCTTTTGTTTTGAACTTGGTTACGAGTCTTTTACGCTTTCCTTGTTTGAACCTTTGTTTTATATTGAGTTTTGTTTTCATTCGTCTGTGTCTTGTTGTAAGATCCATTGTGTTGTTGCTACTTTGAGGGTCGGGACCCATTGTGCGGTCCTAGCCCATAGCACTTCGAGTTCTCTGAACTTGGGGTGTTACACAAATAATGTGGACTTATGATGAACATTCATATTGATGATGTCTTGGTTAATGTTCTGTGCCATCAGTGGAGTTCGAGCTGCGAGACTTATCAGCCAAGGATGTGAGGCTTTCTAGTGCTATGCCATGAAGGATAGTACGAGTCCGGCTTTGGAGGAGATTCTAGTAGCATGCGAGTTTGCTAACGTCTTTGGAGAGCCATTAGGTTTACCTCCACAGAGGAGTATCGACTTTGACATTGAGGTAGAGCCCGGTACGAGACCGATCTCTAAGGATCCTTATCGTATGACGCCTATCGAGATGCTTGAGTTGAAGAAGCAGCTCGAGGAGTTAGCAAAGAAGGGCTTCATCCGCCCAAGTGTATCTCCTTGGGGCGCACCAATTCTCTTCGTCAGAAAGAAGGACGGGTCAATGAGGTTATGTATCGACTACCAAGAGGTGAACAAGGTGATGATCAAGAACAAGTACCCATTTCCCCGTATCGACGATCTTTTGGATCAACTGCATGGAGCTATAGTGTTTTCGAGGATCGATCTGAGATCTGGATATCACCAGCTGAGGGTGAGAGAGCAGGGCATAGCCAAGATGGCATTTCGGACCAGGTATGGTGATAGAATAATGGGGCGATCTAGATCGAGGAGAAAATTTAACTACTTCTTCTTGATCGTTCGAGTTGGATCAAACTTAGAATTTGGGTGGCGGAAGCGTTTGGTTGATCCTTCAAAAGGATCCTCAATTATGAAAGGCTTGGATCAAAGACTAGATCCAAGATAGAAGTTTAAGATGATTGAAGAGGAAGTGATGCCTAAACCAAGTAAGAGGATTTTCCGTTCACAATACTTAGATTCAACTTAGACATATCTTACAAATGAGCCAAGCCATCCTTATATAGTGGATGGAGGCTATACAAAGAGTTAAAACATAAATGACGGAATTAAAGTCGGAATTAAGTTCCGAATATGAAAAGCCTAAAATATGAAAGGTCGGAATTTAATTCACGGAATTAATTTCCGGAATTAAAGTTCCGAATATAAAAAGACTTATTATTAAATAACCGAATAATAATAACTGTCTTCAAAATGTGCAGGTCCTTCTAGCCGGAAATGCGGATGGCGATGCCATCCGGGGGCGTATCATTCTCCTCCTCTTAAATGTGAAACGTCCTCGTTTCACCATCAAAAAAGAAAGGAGTCACTTGAGGAACAAGACCCTTGAAAATCAACACCGAATGCACATTGTCGGGTGGCTTGGAGTTGTAGTCCTTCAACATTGTGGCTTTGCGGCGGTTGTTGAATATGTAATCCCTCAAGGTGGCGGTACTGTGGAGTTTGTCTATCATGCCGTCAAGAACCTTGATGGGGAACGTTGAGGCCATGCTGAAAAGATAGAACGGCAAGCCGGGAGGTAAGTGAGTGGGCATAGTAAAGACAAACCTCGGATCATACGACTCGGATTTGTAGTCTATCAACACCATTGTGCCGTTGTCGGAGTTGATGATTTCTTCTTTCTCAATGATGGCTTCATCTTTGTCATCTTGAAAGTACTCTCCACATAACGGATTGAAAAGATGGATTGGAATAACCAGGGCATAAGTTTTAATGACGACATCGTCCTTGTCTTCAACTTTGTCACACAACGGTTGGACCACCAACTCACACCGTGGTTGTAAAACCGCTTGAGGTTCTTCTTGTTGCGTGGACGTCGTGTGGGCAAGAAGTTGTGCCCTCAAAATCTGAATCTCACGCTTTAGAGCGTCATTTGTTTCTTGAGCACAACATAGTCATCTTTGGAGGCAATGTTATCAACTTGAGCACGCCGTTGGGGAACAAAGTTGACAACGTGTTCATGATTAGCCCGCTGTCTTGGGCCGCTATAGGTATCCTCCAAATAAGCTTGTCGTTGTAGGTACCGTTGGTGCCCTTCCATGGAATAAGTCGGCCGTGGTGGGTCCGGAGGAGGCAACCACTCCTCATCCTCAAAATATTCTTGTTGGTGTGGATACCGTCGGTGCCCGTCCCTCGAAAAAGTCGACCTAGGTGGGTCCGGAGGAGGCAACCACTCCTCGTCCTCAAAATATTGTCTCCGTCGGTACCTCCGGGAGGTTTGTTTGGCCGCTTTGAGCTTTAATTCAAGAGGAAAAGGCAACCATTCTCCATACAAGTCAAAGTGATCATCATCGTCATAAAACATGATGAACGATGAAGAACACAATGAAGCTCTTCGATAAACACCGAAGAACACTTGAAGATCTTCAAAGAACACCAAAGAGAGAGAAAAAAAATTTGATGAACAATCAAGAACACAAGTAAAGAACTTGACCTCGATCCCGAGCTCTGATGCCAATGATAGAAATATGGGCGATCTAGATCGAGGAGAAACTTCAACTACTTCTTCTTGATCGTTCGTGTTAGATTAAACATAGAATTTGGGTGACGGAAGTGTTCGGTTGATCCTTCAAAAGGATCCTCGAGTTTGAGGGCTTGGATCAAAGACTAGATCCAAGATAAAAACTTTAAGAAGATGGAGGAAGAAGTGATGCCTAAACCAAGTAAAACTACGAGTTTATAGTGATGTCCTTCGGGCTTACGAATGCGCCCGCAGTCTTCATGGAGTTGATGAACAGCATCTTCATCGACTTCCTAGACCAATTTGTAGTTGTCTTCAAAGATGACATTCTGGTTTACTCTCACAGTAGAGAGGAGCATGCAAGACACTTGAGGATCGTCCTTTAGGTCTTATAGGATAGAGAGCTCTACATCAAGCTCTCTAAGTACGAGTTTTGGATGCCCGAGGTAGCGTTCCTTGGTCACATAGTTTCAGCTGAAGGGATCAAGGTAGATCCGGCGAAGATCAAGTCAATAGCATCATGACCGCCTCCTAAGAACATCAAGGAGGTACGTATATTCTTAGGATTGGCAGGCTACTACCGGCGTTTTGTTGAGGGCTTTTCGGTTATTGGCCGACCGTTCACTTCCTTGCTGAGGAAGTCTATGAGGTTCATATGGTCCGAGCCGTGCCTAGAGAGCTTCGAGGAGCTGAAGAAGAGGTTGACCTCTGCTCCTATCCTAGCTCAGCCAGAGGGCATTGAGGACTTTGTGGTTTACAGCGACGCATCCAAGCTGGGCTTGTGATGTGTTCTGATGTAGAGGGGTAAGGTGATTGCTTATGTGTCTAAACAACTAAAGACGTACGAGGAGAATTACCCTACCCATGATCTGGAGTTGGCTGTTGTGGTTCATGCTTTGAAGATTTGGAGACATTATTTGTACGGAGCTACGTGTCAGATATTCATAGACCATAAGAGTCTGAAGTACATATTCACTCAGCGAGAGTTGAATAACCACCAGCGCAGATGGTTGGAGTTGATCAAGGACTTCAACCTTGAGATCTTATACCACCCAGGGAAGGGGAATGTGGTAGTTGACGCCCTCAATAGGAAGACTTTTCGGGAGATGGCGATCGCTAGGCTGACAGCTCAACCACAGTTACAGTGAGACCTTGCGTGGCTAGAGATGGATATCCACTTCCCGGATTCTGACAACCAATTATCCACCTTGAAGATAGTACCTGATCTGTTGGCCGAGATCCGACATAAGCAGGAGAGTTGCCCAACTTTGACGCAGATCCGAGACCGGATGTCTCGAGGGGAGGCACCACAGTTTGCAATTGGTGCTGATGGGATCTTGAGACGTCAAGAACGTGTTTGTGTGCCTTCAGATCGAGAGTTGAGACGGAGGATCCTTTAAGAGGCTCACTCTTCACCTTACTCAGTGTCCCTTGGTGCGAGTAATATGTATCAGGATATGAGACACTCTTTTTGGTGGGGCGGTCTAAAGCCAGATGTCACGAGATATGTAGCTTAGAGTGCGACATGTCAACAGGTCAAGATTGAGAATCATAGACCAGGAGGCAAGCTACACCCACTTCCTGTCCCTCAGTGGAAGTGGGAAGACATCTCTATGAATTTTGTTACCGGTTTGAGGCCGAGTCGAGGCTTCGATGCTATATGGGTCATAGTAGATCAACTGACGAAGACCACATGTTTCATTCCGATCAAGGAAACGTGGTCGGTGAGTCGATTGGCAGAGGAGTTCACTAGACAGATAGTGAGACTTCATGGAGTACCTAGGACTATAGTCTTTGATAGAGATGGACGATTGACATCGAGGTTCTGGTAGCAGGTTCATGCCGCCCTATGTTCGATTTTGTAGTTTACGACTGCTTATCATCCTCAGACCGATGGTCAGCCCGAGCGGACCATCCAGACTCTGGAGGACATGTTGAGAGCCTACGTGTTAAACTGGGGACATGTGTGGCCAGACCACCTTCCCTTAGTGGAGTTTTCGTATAACAACAGTTGGCACGCATTGATCATGATGGATCCTTATGAGGCTTTATATGGACAGAGATGTCGTACACCGTTGTGTTGGGACGATCCGGGTAGTGCTAGCGGTGTAGTACGTGAGCAGATACAGGATGACATGGCTCGAGTAGCAATGATTCGTGAGCGGATGTTAGCAGCGCAGAGTCGGTAGAAGTCTTATGCAGATAAGAGGCGCAGACCTTTGGAGTTCACAATCGGAGCTCAGGTTTGGTTGAGAGTATCTCGGACACGAGGTGTCAAACGTTTCGGCATCAAGGGGAAGTTGAGCCCCAGATATGTCGGACCGTTCGAGATTCTTGAGCGAGTTGGGGAGGTAGCGTACAGACTTGCCTTGCCACCGAGACTCAAGGGTGTTCACCCAGTCTTCCATGTGTCTCCGCTATGGGAGTACATACCAGACCCGAGACACATCGTCAGTCATGAAGATCTAGTGGTCGAGCCAGAACATACATTCGTAGAGCACCCGGTGGTTGTCTTAGAGCGTAGTACGAGACGCTTGCGTTCGAAGGACATACCGATGATGAAGATTCAGTGGTCGATGCAAGAACCTGATGAGGCAACTTGGAAGAAAGATGATAGTATCTAGAGGAATTATCCGGAGTTTTGCGCTAAGCTGGATGCACCGTTAATGTAGTCATTTGTTTCAGTTTTTCCTTGTTGCGTTGCGTACGCTTTTTGTGACGTTTTAATTTACGTGCCCCGAGTGGGAATATGTGAGTTCAGTTCTGTTTCTGTGTGTTGTTATGTGATCGTTGGGCTTTTTGCAAGTTTTGGGACGTCCCTTCTTTTTAGGGGGATTTGATGTAAGATCCCAGTTTTGACCTTCACCGCCCCTGCGGTGAAGAAAGCCGCCCTAGTGGGCCAGTGGCCTTGAGGTTTGTCACCGCCCCGCGATGACAATGGCCGCCCTTGCCGCGGCTGAGGCAATCCGCCCCTGCGGATTTGCTGTAGATCGCACCCGTTTTCGATCATTTTATCTTCCTTCTATGGATAGAATATCCGATCTTCTATCTTTGGGCCGGCTTCCTTATCTTTTTCCTAACCCTAAAATGTCCTTCCTTCTATCTTTCTAGCCCGCCTCTATATATTCCCGTCTTTCATCCTTCTCCCCGTTTTTCGCTTACGTTCCTTCAACCCTAAAGCTGCAGCCATCTTCCTTGCTTCCTGTGATCTTACTGAACGGGTAAGTCTTCTCCTTTGAGTTATTCATCACGTTCATGTAGTTGCCTTTCCCTTTTGTTTCGTTTCTTCTTCGTTCTTCGCTTTTCTTCTTCTCCAAGAACCAAGTTTGATCCTTGATTCTTGTGGAGTGTTCCGTGATTGATTCCTTGATGTCCATAGGCTCCCTTGGTTGAGTTGTGATGTGGTTGTGTGTTGAGAAGAGCAAGCTTTGGCCTTTGCTGCGTTCCTTGCCGTCGAAGGAGTCGACAACGCTTCTACACTGAAAACCACCCCCGCGCCTCTATTGTGCCGCCCCTGCGTTTCTCCAACCGCCCCTGCGGTTTCTTCTACAGTAGCTCCCGTTCTTGTGAGTTGCTTCCTTCCTTCCTTTCCTCGTTCCTTTCCTTGTTCCTTCTGGATGTTCCTTGCCCCTGAGTATGCTGTAAGACTAAGGTTGATCCCTTAGCTTGTGGAGATCTCTTAGCGGTCATTGAGACTAGAAGTTACAGACTTCTAGCAACCGTTGCATTCCTGGTTCGTGATGCTTGTGTGAACAGGCTTTCCTTGCTCCTTTCTTGAGGGAAACTAAGCCGTTTTCTTAGTGTGTGTGTGTGTAGTGTGTTGAGTGTTCCTTCGTGTGAGGTAAGTCTTTTGGACTTATTTAGCTTCATTCCGTATATTGGTTTGAGTGTTTTGACTTGCTTGTGTTGTTTATCATGTTTATAACGGATAACCGGAATAGAATTCACCCTTTATAACCTTAACTGGCCCAAGTGTATGATAACCAGGCGGTGACCACTTGTCTAGTTCTTCAAGAGACTAGAATGTGCTCTTGCAACCCATGCCCGTAGGTAACGGATAATACTGATCTATTCTTATTGGTAGACGGAAGTGGAGGCGAGTTTCGGGAGATTCTCGTGTGACAAAAGAAGTTGAATTAGTAATGGATAACTTTAAGAAAGATAATAACCGGATGTGTGAAAGCATGTTATGTGTTTACTTTCCCTTATGTGTGTTTGTGCCTTTACGTTCTTTCTGATATCTAGAATATTACCTAACGGTTTATACCGTCATTGCAGATATTCCGTAGGTCCGGGATGCTGCTAGGTGATCCGGATGTGTGGTCAGCCGGGGTTCCCGTACATTATAGGACGAGATCGGGTTTATGTTTTTGTTGTTGATTTTCCCTTTTGTTTTGAACTCGGCTGTGAGTCTTTTACGCTTTCTTTGTTTGAACCTTTGGTTTTATATTGAGTTTTGGTTTTCATTCGTCTGTGTCATGTTGTAAGATCCGTTGTACTGTTGCTACTCTGAGGTTCGGGGCCCATTGTGCGGTCCTAACCCGTAGCACTTCGAGTTCCCAGAACTTTGGGTGTTACACAAATAATGTGGACTTATGATGAACATTCATATTGATGTTGCCTTGATTAATGTTGTGTGCCATTAGATGTAAATATATTTAAAGAGAAAAGTTTCATGGATGGTTCTCATGGCTCTAGTGCCACTACTACAAATATGGTTTACAATGGCAATTCAAAGATAACGTTTTTAATAAAACGTCATAAAAAATATATGTAATGGCGTTTTATTTTTTAATCGTCATTAATTTGTTAATCGTCAAATTAATTATAGCGTTTGCAAAAATGCCGTGCGTTTATTAGCATTTATAAAACGCCATACATTTTGATGACGTTTTCCAAACATCATGAAAAGTCACGGATTTTCCCCCTAAAGTATTTAGGGCATTATTAAAACGCCATTATAGTATACGACATTTTACAAACGCCATACAATGTTTGTGAATTTTTAGCAGCCAATTTATGATATTTTTCCAAGACGCCATAAATTATTATGAAAATATTGACCAATTTGGCGGAATATGGCAAAATTTGCCTCGTTAAATTGGAAATTTAAAATATGCACCAATTTAAATAAAAGAAATGTTAATTACAAAATTTCTCTTCTTCATCTAACCGGACAGCAAAGGAAACCCTAATTTAACTTCCAAAAAATCCTAAAACTCATCGACTCACCATTGTTGCCGAGAGACAGGGTTTTCAATCCAAATTTCGTTTCATCGTCGGTCACCATTGTCGCCGCCGACCATCGACTCACCGGACCGCTCACTTGTGTCGCACCTCCCGCCAACCCCGGTAAGTAGTGAAACCTTCTTCTCCCCGATCTTAAGTGATCAAATAGAGGCATGTTCATAGAAAATTATAGTTAGCATTCTGGAAGGCAACTAGGTAAGGTAATTTCTTCAATTGTTTAAGAAATTAGATAAATGAGATTATTGCTTTACATTAGACCCATCAACGTTTTTTTGTACATGCCTAAAATCATCATCTGTCTGTGCTCAGAGCCGTATAACCTCCATGAGAGGAAGTTCTCTCATTTCTTTGCATTAGAGTTTGATTTTAAAAAATACTAGTGTTGTTTGTCATTATCTATACAGTTAATATTTAATTTGGTGTTTAGATTAACCCTTAGTTGGTTTGCATCTACAAGGATTTTTAATTTTGTAATTGTAATTTCTCTTTTTAATTTTGTAATTGTAATTTCTCTTTTAGGTTGGAAACTTGAGAGTAGAGCCTCGCTCCTGGATTGTTTGAGGTCGTGACGAGCATCCCAAGGTATCCCAAGGTTCTTCTTGCATTTGTAATTGTTATCAATTTTAATATTCATCATAGCTGAGATTTATTTTGGATTTATGTTGATATTCATGTTGAAGGGTCTTTCTTTTCAATTGGTAAATTGTGGCAATTAGTTGTTGTTTGGTACATGAAACCTGTTTTGGATGTTGTGGTGAGTTCATAGGTGATTTTTTCTTTTCATATCCATCTCTGCTTTGTAATTTTTATATTTTCTTTGCCTTTAGATATTGATATGATCAATATAGGAGAACAAAAAGCTCAATCTAAAACTAACAGTAGGTGGTTAATTTAGTCCATGATTAAAAAAATGAAAGAATTAATGCACTGTACTATTCTAGCAAAGAAAGAGTTCATAAATAATATAAATGCACGCTCTCCCTCTTTTTGATAAGTGAGTGTTTCGCAACCCCATTCTTTATTTTTCTGAATTTTTTTGGTGGTTTCAAAATTGCCTGACAGAGATATCGTCAATTTAAGTGGATTAGATTTATTATCCCCCTTTGGTTAAACTTCTTCATTTGTTTCATGTCAAAAACTCTAACGAATTGCTATAGGAAGTGTTGCTCACCTTTGTTAGAGAACTTTTGTTGCATACAGTGAAATATAGTCCACTCAAATCTACTTAAAGAGGATAATAAGTATAGTCCACTTAAAGTGAATTGTGTTTGAGTTGCTTGCTGCGATTTTGTGTGTGTTTGCTTGGTTGACCTGTTGCATTTGAGCTAGTTGTCTAAGGTTGCTATGTTTTTTATATTGGAAATTGAAACTAATCGATCATTTCATCTTTTGTATGAAAACGCATTTATTTTAACTGTTAAATTTCTGAATTATAATTGTTGTCTATGGTTGTTGCGTTTTTTATATTGTTAAGCGAACAAAGTAAAAGTGTTAGTTTTTGGTATGCTTGTCGATTACAATATGATGTTTATTCTCATGTCTTATTACTATATTGTTTGGGAAATACTCTTAAAAGTTAAATTTTCTTGTCTTCCCATACTAGGTGAATAGAATCCATTATTTTTTTTCCCTTAGAATGGACAAAAGTTGGGTAAACCTAGATAAAAGAAGTTCTGAGTATCGAGAAGGGGTTAAACAATTTATCCTCACTGCCAAGCAACATGCAAGAAATCCTGAAATGATTATATGTCCTTGTGCAATTTGTCGTAACCTTAGCCGACAAACTGATGATGATTTGGAAATACATTTGTTGCGTTATGGAGTTGATCCTCATTATGACATTTGGTATGCACATGGTGAAGAAGCACCTTTTATAGATGATGAAAGTTTAAATCCACTTGATGTCGACTATGACATTCCGGAGGTGCTTCAAATGTACGAAGATGCATCCATGTTCGATGGAGCTGGAAGTTCAAAAACGAGTCTCACTGAGGAAGATTACAAGAATAAAGTGGAAGAGGCTGAAATTCATCTATATCATGGGTGTAAGAAATACACAAAGTTATCAACTACCCTCTTATTTTATAAATTCAAAACCTCTAATGGTGTGTCTGACGTGGCATTTGATGAACTACCTGAGCTAATCAAAGACATGCTTCAAGAAACTAATCATTTTCCAGATTCTCTCTCTGTAACACCCCAAAATTTTCAACTTGGGGAGTTACTGGTTAGGACCGCACAGTGGGTCCCGACCTTAGTTTGACAACAACTTAACAAGATCTTACAGCAAGGCATAAATAAGGAAAAACCGGAAATCATAAATTAAGTCTTAACAATGTATGAAAGGGACCAGAACAACCAACAGCCGGAAACATAAGATGACAAAGTACGGATAGAAAGAAAAGAACCAAGGTCCAACTGGAAATCCCACAAATAAAGAAACTGCAACACGTCCTAAAAGTACGACACCCCGGCTGACCACTACCATCCGGATCACTCGGCATCTGCTCTAACCTGTGGTATGTCTACACAATATAACAACTGTTAGCTAACTATCCAAATATAAGTAGAATAACAACAGCACAAACACACGCAGAAAAAAAATATAAACAAACATCATGCTGGCACCCAACCGTTTATTATCTATTATTTAGGTAATTCATCTTATTCAATTTTACAGTTGTGGCACGAGAACTCTTAAGAGTTCTCGCCTCCGTTCCTTATCCAACTGGGTGTAGGTCTAGCTTACCTCCGCCGGTAGCATCACTACAAACCGAGTGTAGACTAGTCCCTAAAGAAACCCTCAACGCCCTCAAGCTAACTGAGCAGAATGCCACCGCCCGTTACTCTTAGGCCAAGTATAGGTCGGTAAATATCTATCACAACCTATAACTCTAAACATTTCAATCACACACCACTATCATCATGTAATAGCTAGAATTTCCGAATTCTAATTAATGTTGATTAACTTAATCGTTCATAGTAATTGACATATAACTCGCGAAGTTTTCGCAAGTGATGAGTAAGAGTCCCACCGTTATGTTCCTGGCGTAATTTTGGACGTTTGGGAAAATTTTTACTTTTTCCCCCGGGTAATTATTTTTACCCTCCGGTGTTATTTGGAGCATTTGGGAGCTCCAATTAATAAAAATGCAGTTGAGAGAAATGATCAGGATATCGGATATGTCTTAGATATGAAATAACATGGAGAGGCAAAACGGCCAAAAGAGTCGCTATTTCGTTTCTTAACGGCTAAGAAAGACGGCTTAGGAATACACGTTTTCCGAGGCAGTTGTGTAATAATTATCCCTACAATATTCCAGATTTAATGTTCCAATCTCGAGAAGTTTGGAGAAAGAGGTTCGACCCGCCTTTGGATCGGTTAAAGGATAATTATCGACTTTACTAAAGGATAATTATCGTCTTCACTATAAATAGCGGAAAATCCTTTATTAATTCATTTCATTTCACGTTTCCTCGTAAAAGCTCTGATTTCTCTCAACCTTCAAACTCAGATCTACTCTCCGTTTTTAATCCGATTTCAATTCCGTTTGAGTTTCTGGATTCCTCTCTTCATTCTCTTCATAACGGTACCGAGTTTCTGCATTTCCGAGTATATGGAGGTCTGGTCGAGCATATATGTCACCAGGGCGGTTTCGTCGCTCAGATTCCGGTGATTTTGATGTTGTCCATGCGTAGCCTGCGTCGTTGTGATTCCGAATCTTCTTTCAGATCGTCAATCGGGTTAGTAACGAATAAGTTATGAATTTATTCGTTTTCCGTACTGCGATTTGACCTAAATTGACTTTAGGCTTGTCAAAATGGATAATTAGAAATTCCATTATGGTCGTTATATTATTCTGGTGATTATGGATTCTTGTTTGATGAAATCTGATGACAGGGGGTTTAGAAATTGCCTGCGGGCAAAACGTTATTCTGGCGAAATCTAATTAATTAATTAAAGGTTAATTAATTAAATTAGGATTAAAATTGAGATTGAGGAATGTTGATTAGATACTACCTTGAGATTTGAGGAATTGTGAGCTATGTTGAGATATTGAGGTTTAGTTGGTTGTGAGGCTCATAGATTGAGTATGATCCTTATGGATCCCTTTGGGTCTAGGTGTGACCCCTTTGATGAATAGAGGTTGATATATCTCTTTATGCCTTTTTATAGGCCGTGTTGTCCCTCCAGTGTAGAGGTGATCGTGGTTGATTTTGTACGAGGTTGAGGTAAGTCCGTAGGACTTACTTAGCTACCATCCCTATATTGGGTGTTTGCATGAGTGGTGTGTGCTTTATATGTTTGCTATGATATCATGAGTTGTCGTTTTTATCGACCTATGTTCTATTGACTGCCCCACTGCGTGGCTGTGATAACCTTTCCCTTTCATCCCGCCGTGGAGTCTGGGAGGTTCTCTGATGTCGGGCCAGACTGGTTTACAGGAAGGGCGCAATCCACTCCCATAGGGTACACGGATTGTGTGACCGATACTCGTACAGCTGGACATTGTACTCAGAGGCGGGGATGTATCGGTCCTCGTGTCACATACTTTCATCTATCTATATATATACGGTTTTTGAGCGAATGGTTATTATATAAAGATAATAAATGGGTAAATGTGTGATAGCATGCTGATGTGTTTATCTTTCATGATTGTGCTTGTGCTTATGCATTACCTCATATATGTATGGTTAGCTAACGGTTTCATACCGTGTTGTAGATGTTTACAGGTTAGGCGCTACTGGGTGATCTGGCAGGGTGACAGGCCGAGGACTCTCGTACATTAGGTGGTTGGTTTGGGGTTGTTGTGTTTCCCCTCCTGCGTGAGGATGATCTTTTGTACCTCCTATGTGAGGATGTCGTTTTATATACTCGGCTATGTTGTTGTTTACTTTGGGTAGTACAATTTATACTGTTTTATGTATTTGTTTTATATTTGTCAGTGCCATGTTGTAAGGTCCAGTGAACTTGTTGTCAGGCTAGGGTCAGGATCCATTGTGAGATCCTAGCCCAATGTGGCATCCCGAGTCCCGCGGATTCGGGGTGTTACAGAGTTGGTATCAGAGCCCAGGTTGACAACAATGGCACTTGCTACCTACAATGGGGTTTGATAGGTAAAACAAACAGAGCCCACATGGGATCTGACGTTTTCAAAGGTTTTGGTTTTAAGTGTGGTTTTGGGATAGAATGTACGAGAAGTCGTCACCTCTGTCATGGATCTCTGTAGCGTAGATATGTATATATATCTGTGTGTACTATGGATTATGTGGATGTATTATATACATATCGATACCTATGGCATATATATAGCCTTTTAAGATTAGGTGCGTATATCCTACAGATGACTCAGACTAGAGTAGTATCTGTAGTGGGATGAGGTAGGGGTACACCCCCTCTTCCTCCAGTGGTGATAAGTTAGGGACCAGTTTCCGTTGTTGTTTCGCCTATGGCAGAGAACGAGTTTGAAGAGGCTGATCGTGTCTCCATGAGTAGATCCGAGTTTCAAGAATATATGTAACAAGTATATGAAGTGGTGATAGCGGGTAGATCGACACCAGATTTACCAACAATTGTGAGATCAACTGAAGCTTCTGGATCCGGAAAGAAGCAATGGATTGAATCAGTTACTAGAGAAGCAAAGATGATGAATGGGGAACCAAGTCCGATAACAGGACAATCTAGTGATCCTTTGGCTATGAAGATGACTGGCAAGGAACTACAGTGTTTTAATTGCGTGGAAGTTGGGACACTGGCGAGCTGTGTGCCCAAAGGCTCCCATCATATGCTTTACGTGTGGTAAAGCAGGGCATAGAGCGAAGTTTTGTCGACAGGGAAAGGTGTTGCCTTTACAAGTTCCCTCTCGGAATAAGATCATTCAAGGTGGACGACGAAGATCGAGTTACCCTTCAGTTGCACAGGTTGCAAGAATGGGACAATTATGTTACAATTGTGGCTATCCAGATCATTTGCGTTCTGTGTGCCCTTTGGCACTGATAGCTTGTTTCACTTGTGGTGAGCTAGGCCATCTGGCCTTTTCTGTCAACAAGGTAGTGTTTCTTCCCAGCAAGACCTTCCTTTTTCCGGTGTTGAAAGAGTGGAAGTGGAGGCTATAGTGAGGACCTCAGTGATACTTGAGGAGCATAGATCCGAGATCGAGTGATGATATGTAGTGGAGCTACGGGGGTTAGCTATTACAAGTACCATTCTCGTTAATGGTCTACCTAGTGGAGTTTTGTTTGTTATGAGTGCTATGCATTTCTTGTCTTTCGATGCATGCGTTAATGGTTGATCTTTGATATATAGTAGAAGGTGGACTTTCCTTTACAGGATTACCAGTTAGGGGTCTGAGGTACCCGCGAGATATGTGTTTGTTCCCTTATTCCGGTACTTGTGTATGGCTTGTATACTTCTTTGTCATGCCGTAGGTGCATGAGGAAGTCATTATGTGTATGGATTGGATGAATAGATATCACGCGGTGTTAGATATTAATAGTAAGACTATTATAGTCTTTACTGAGTTGAGTTAAATAGAGGTCTTCTGAGGTTAAGACCTTTGAAGAGACGGGTTTGTCATCAGAACTATACGAGCAGCGAGCTGATAGCACATGGATATGACGCCTTTTAGTGTTATACCATGAAGGGGCGAGATAGTCCAACATTGGAAGGTATTCCAATTGTTTATGAGTTTATAGACGTGTTACTGAACCGTCTAGTTGCCACCTCAGCGGAGTGTGGACATTGTTATCGAGTTGAAGTATGATACAAGATTGAATGAGAAAGCCACACTATATGGTGCTTGTTGAGATATTGTACTGATAACTTGAAAAGTTGACTGAAACGGGCTTCTTTTACCCTAGTATGTTCCATGTTCTGTATTGACGACCTGATGAGTTAAGCTTCAAGAAGCAATTGTGTTTTCAAGATTCCTTTGTGCTCAAGATATCCCTAGTCATGGATGAGAGAGCAACATGTGTATGAGATAACATCCCATACCCGTTATGGACACTACGAGTTTGTAGTGATGTCATTTGGATTGACGAATGTTTTAGTAGTTTTTATGGAGTTGATGAACAATATCTTCATCGACTTCCTTGATTAGTCGGTGGTGGACTTCATTGATGACATGTCGGTATACTCTCATAGCAGAGAATAGTAGACCGATCGTCTGAGGACCGTTCTGTAGATTTCGAGAGATAGAGAGTTGATGCTACGCTCTCTAAGTGTAAGTTGAGATGCCAGTGGTAGCCTTTTTAGGCCATGTTGTCTCCGCCAGTGGGATCATGGTTGACCAGGCGATAATTTAGTATGTTGTACCATGGGAGATACTGATGAACATTAAGGAATACGTAGTTTTCTCGGCTCATCCGACTGCTACCAATGCTTTGAGGAAGGATTTTATATGATTACGTATTCATTTGCGAGTCTTTTGAGAAGACCACCATAACTACGTGATGAAAGCAGTGTGTCTAAGTTTTGAAGAGTTGAGGAGGCATTTGACCTCTGTTTCCATTCTGTTATAGTCAGAAGATTTTTGGGATCCCGTGATTTACGGTGATACATCCCAAGTAAGTTTAAGACGCATATTAATACAGAGGAGTGGAGTTATGGATATGTGGGTCTACAGTTGAAGACGTGTGAGGAGAACTATTTGACGCCTGATTTAGAGTTAGCAACGGAGTTGAATAACCACCAGCGTTAAGGACTCGAGTTGATCAAGACTTTAACCTAGAGATTCCATACTATTTAGAGAAGTTGAACGTTGTCGCCAACAACTTGAACAGAAAAACGCTCCAAGAGAAGATGATTGTGAGACTGATAGTTCAGCCTCAGCTTCAGAGAGATCTAGCTTGGCTAGAGTTAGACAATCAGTTCCTTGATGAGGATACCCAGTTATACCTCAGAGGTTCTACCTGGTCTGTTGGATGAGGTCCAACAGAAGCAGGAGACCTGCCCGGCCTTGAAAAGGTTTAGAGAAAGGATGTCTCGTACTGAGGCACCATAGTTCTCCATGGGAGTAGATGGACTGATGAAGAGTCATGACCACTTTTATATACCTGCTGATGCAGATGGAGACAGAGAATATTATGGTATACCCATTGTACGCTTATTCAGTACATTCAGGTACGAGTAAGATGTACCACGAGATGAGACGATTATATTGTATGAAGCCGATATAACCAGATTTGTGATATAGTGTGTGACATGTCAGCAGGTCCAGATAGAGTATTTCCGATCTAGAGATAAGCCCCACCCACTACCAGTGCGGTAGTAGAATTTGGGAGGACATCTCTATGGACTTTATTATGGGATTGTGACCCAGTAGAAGATTTGATGTTATCTGGATTGTTGGTAAAAGATTAATAAAATCAGCACGTTTCATTTCTATCAGAAGGACGTGGCTAGTGAATGAATTGGCTGAGGAGTACACTAGACAGATAGTGAGACTCCATGGTATACCGAGAACGATCATTTCTGATTGAGATGGATGTTTTACTTTGAGATTTTAGGCAGCAGATTCAGACTACTTTGGGGACGAGTCTGTACCTCATGACTACACTTCACCCACTGACCGATGGTCAGTTAGAGAGGATCATCTAGATCTTAAAGATCTATTATAAGTTGTAAGTTGAATGGGAAACGTGGATGATTATATTACCTTCCATTAATGAGTTTATTATATAACAATGAAGGACGTGCATCTTTTTGGGATGACCCTATGAGTCAATATATAGACATAGATGTCGTATATCCTTATGCTAGAAGTGATCTAGCAGTAGAAGTGAAATAACACCTGACGAGACTCAGGATTTTATAGTTCGAGTAACGATGATTAAAGGAAGAATGTTGGTTGTACAGAGTCACCAAATATTATATGTAGACAAGAGGCGTTAACCTCTAAAGTTCAAGCGAGAGTTCATGTCCGGCTGTAAGTATCTCAGCGGCGAGACGTTAGACGTGTTAATATGGAAAGGGAACTGAGTTTCCAATATGATAGTTTATTTGAGATCGACCAGTACGGAGAAGGTAGCATGATGTTTAGCTTTGCCTTTAGATTAGAGAATATCCACCCAATGTTTCATATGTCTCGACTAAGGAAGTATATACCAGACTCGAGACACCTTGTGAGTTACGATGATTTGGTGGTTGAGTCCGACCACACTTTTATTGAGCATTCGATTACATTCTTGGAATGAGATATGAAACGCTTGCATTCTAAAGACATTCTCATATTGAGGTTATGATGGTCGAGATGAAGACCTGAAGAGGCTATGTGAGAGACTTAGGATAGTGCCCTGAGGGACTATCCAGAGTATATGTTAGGACATACCCATTTGTGGGAGCACGAGTATATCTTAGTGCTATCTTGATGAATGTTGTTCTTATGTGCTTATGTGCTTATATGCCTTGATGTGTTATTCTATGCTAGTTGTGATGTGATTTATGATCTTAGTAGATCTTGATGTGCTAGCGTGATGTATGCTATAGCTGGAGATGATTACTTCCTCCACGCTACCCGAGTATGATCATATTTATAGCTGGAGATGGTTCTTTCCTCCATGCTATTTGAGTGGGATTAGGATTCAGCTGGAGATGGTTCTTTCCTCCATGCTACCTTGATGGACATAGTTCAATGGAGATGTGATTCCTCCATGCGATATATATGTTTATGGGTTGGCTAGAGACGTATTTCCTCTATACATGTGATATGTTTTGGCTAGAGATGTGCTTCCTCTATGCCTTGTGATGTGGTATGGCGAGAGACGTGATTCCTCTACGCCTTTGGGTAGCGTTATGGCCCTGTTTCCTGGAGTGATGATTCCTCCATGTTTATACTTGAGGTTATAGATTGTTATAGGTTGTGATCTTTTGAACGGAGATGTGATACCTCCGATAGAAAGAGTGAGAGTTATACCTCGGCGTATGGGTCCGAGAGGATTTGGGAATTGTTCAAGTTTCGGGACGAAACTTTTTTTAAGGGGTGTGTGATGTAATAGCTAGAATTTCCGAATTCTAATTAATGTTGATTAACTTAATCGTTCATAGTAATTGACATATAACTCGCGAAGTTTTTGCAAGTGATGAGTAAGAGTCCCACCGTTATGTTCCTGGCGTAATTTTGGACGTTTGGGAAAATTTTTACTTTTCCCCCGGGTAATTATTTTTACCCTCCGGTGTTATTTGGAGCATTTGGGAGCTCCAATTAATAAAAATGCAGTTGAGAGAAATGATCAGGATATCGGATATGTCTTAGATATGAAATAACATGGAGAGGCAAAACGGCCAAAAGAGTCGCTATTTCGTTTCTTAACGGCTAAGAAAGACGGCTTAGGAATACACGTTTTCCGAGGCAGTTGTGTAATAATTATCCCTACAATATTCCAGATTTAATGTTCCAATCTCGAGAAGTTTGGAGAAAGAGGTTCGACCCGCCTTTGGATCGGTTAAAGGATAATTATCGACTTTACTAAAGGATAATTATCGTCTTCACTATAAATAGCGGAAAATCCTTTATTAATTCATTTCATTTCACGTTTCCTCGTAAAAGCTCTGATTTCTCTCAACCTTCAAACTCAGATCTACTCTCCGTTTTTAATCCGATTTCAATTCCGTTTGAGTTTCTGGATTCCTCTCTTCATTCTCTTCATAACGGTACCGAGTTTCTGCATTTCCGAGTATATGGAGGTCTGGTCGAGCATATATGTCACCAGGGCGGTTCCGTCACTCAGATTCCGGTGATTTTGATGTTGTCCATGCGTAGCCTGCGTCGTTGTGATTCCGAATCTTCTTTCAGATCGTCAATCGGGTTAGTAACGAATAAGTTATGAATTTATTCATTTTCCGTACTGCGATTTGACCTAAATTGACTTTAGGCTTGTCAAAATGGATAATTAGAAATTCCATTATGGTCGTTATATTATTCTGGTGATTATGGATTCTTGTTTGATGAAATCTGATGACAGGGGGTTTAGAAATTGCCTGCGGGCAAAACGTTATTCTGGCGAAATCTAATTAATTAATTAAAGGTTAATTAATTAAACTAGGATTAAAATTGAGATTGAGGAATGTTGATTAGATACTACCTTGAGATTTGAGGAATTGTGAGCTATGTTGAGATATTGAGGTTTAGTTGGTTGTGAGGCTCATAGATTGAGTATGATCCTTATGGATCCCTTTGGGTCTAGGTGTGACCCCTTTGATGAATAGAGGTTGATATATCTCTTTATGCCTTTTTATAGGCCGTGTTGTCCCTCCAGTGTAGAGGTGATCGTGGTTGATTTTGTACGAGGTTGAGGTAAGTCCGTAGGACTTACTTAGCTACCATCCCTATATTGGGTGTTTGCATGAGTGGTGTGTGCTTTATATGTTTGCTATGATATCATGAGTTGTCGTTTTTATCGACCTATGTTCTATTGACTGCCCCACTGCGTGGCTGTGATAACCTTTCCCTTTCATCCCGCCGTGGAGTCTGGGAGGTTCTCTGATGTCGGGCCAGACTGGTTTACAGGAAGGGCGCAATCCACTCCCATAGGGTACACGGATTGTGTGACCGATACTCGTACAGCTGGACATTGTACTCAGAGGCGGGGATGTATCGGTCCTCGTGTCACATACTTTCATCTATCTATATATATACGGTTTTTGAGTGAATGGTTATTATATAAAGATAATAAATGGGTAAATGTGTGATAGCATGCTGATGTGTTTATCTTTCATGATTGTGCTTGTGCTTATGCATTACCTCATATATGTATGGTTAGCTAACGGTTTCATACCGTGTTGTAGATGTTTACAGGTTAGGCGCTACTGGGTGATCTGGCAGGGTGACAGGCCGAGGACTCTCGTACATTAGGTGGTTGGTTTGGGGTTGTTGTGTTTCCCCTCCTGCGTGAGGATGATCTTTTGTACCTCCTATGTGAGGATGTCGTTTTATATACTCGGCTATGTTGTTGTTTACTTTGGGTAGTACAATTTATACTGTTTTATGTATTTGTTTTATATCTGTCAGTGCCATGTTGTAAGGTCCAGTGAACTTGTTGTCAGGCTAGGGTCAGGATCCATTGTGAGATCCTAGCCCAATGTGGCATCCCGAGTCCCGCGGATTCGGGGTGTTACACATCATTCATGCTCATATTCAAAAGTCAGCTAAGTAAGCCCAAAGGACTTACCTGTTACAAATCTCGATTCTTTGTAAACCAAACTCGCTCTGTAACTGTAGCAACTCAGTTGCCTGCCAAAGGAGATATGTGAATTAGCACACTCCAAAGTATTTAGAAGTCTAAGACTTCTAAGATGGAAAATCATAATAGGACATAACTGATTACAGTACTAATTTATGGTAAAATGACTATTTTAGCCTTGGTCCCGAAACTCCCAGAATTTCCAAAATTCTTGTCTAAACTCTTATTTGAGACTATAAATTCATATTCTAAGTCCTAAAGTTTAGTTTGGCTACAAACTGGCACTTTTCTTATTTTCCTATTTTCCGAAAGATCGTAAAGGTCCAACTTCGGTTTCAAATATAAAATTCGTAGAAGCTTATAAAAATTCCGAAATATTTCTCTAGATCATCTATGATGTTCCATCTACCCTTAGGAGCAAGAATTTCTCAAAACTGTTCATCCATCATTTTTATAAAAATTCTCAAAGTTGGCTACTACACTTACAATTTCTATACTTAACCAAAAAAAACAAAGTTTACAAAAACTGCTTAACTACCCAACTTCGGAAGCTTATAACTTCTAATCCGACCGTTCATTTCTTCTCAAATTTTAATATACTAAACTACATATATCCACCTATTACCTATTAAAATTTCAACGGTGGATCTTCAACCTAACTCTCTAAAATTAATCTACAACAGTACCCATTTCTAACTTACAAACTGAGATTAAACAAGGGCATTTCACTGTTATTTCTATTGCTCATTTTTTTACAGCAGTCCAACCTTCCTATAGGTCTCTAGTTCGACTCTCACCGAACACATTAATCTATATATTCCAATTTACACATTCTAGGTTCTAATCCCATGGAGGTCACAATGTACATATACATAAGTTGCACCTATGTCATAAACAGGAGCAACAGGAATTGGATTTCTTACCGGACTGGGATTAGGCTTGGCTCGGTTTCACTGCTGTCCCAAGGGAGCCTCTAGTTTGTCTCGCTGCTACATCAGTGGGGAATCAGTCCAGCACAAAGAAGGAAGGTGTGAGAGTGCAGATAGATGGGGAAACAGTAGAAGAAGAAGGGAAAGAGGTTCACCCGTCAGCAGTAAGGTCGTTGCCTATCCACAGAAGGAATCCGATCGAAGATGCTGTGCTTTATACTCGGAAGAGCCTTGCTGCGCTGAAAAGCTTCGGATTAGAGATGCAGAACCACGTAGCACATATTAGCAGAATAAGGAGGTTAAGGCTCTACCAGTTCCGTGTACCTGCTGTGCAGAAGGGAGGAAGGGGTAGGGTGCACTGCTACGGCTCCAAGGGCTCAGCGTCGGTCTCTGCGTCGTTGGAGGGCTGGACGTGTGCAGAAGGCTGGTGTGGTTCGCGTGAAGGAATGAATCACTGGTAGGATGCGGAGGTTCTTTGACTCGATACAGAAACGGAGGGATGGCGTAGCTTGCGTGAATCTGGACAGATTGCAAGCGGCTGAAACTGGAAGGAGATCACGCAAATCTCGGCTGTTACATTCCTTTGTAACGTTTAGCAATTGAACGTGGTATTGCAGGTGGGCTGGCGTGCTCCTGGGCTGCGCGTTGGGCTGAAGACACTAGTACAGAAATAGGCTCTCTCAGGGGTTTTTTATTGAAGAGGAAGGGGGTTTTTGTGTCCCCTTTTATACGTCTCCCTGAGAGATATTTCTCAGGGGTTATTTTTGAACCCTGAGAAATAAGTGGGAAGGATGGCGGTTTTTTAAAAAACCCTTGAGAGATGTTTCTCGGGGGTTTTTTAAAAAAACTCCTGAGAGATGTTTCTTGGGAGTTTTTTAAAAAACCCCTGAGAGATGTTTCTCAAGGTTTTTTAAAAACCCTTGAGAAATTTTTATTCATGATTTTTTTAAAATAACAAGGCTAAACAATTAATCGGTATTATTTTGGATCTTTTTTTACTAATCGAAACATAAATATTTTTTCAATACAATTTCAATATTCTCGCTCATATTAACAAATAAACTTTATCTATTAATTTCTCAACATCCAAAATCAATAATCCATATGAAAATACATTATACTTTCAAGTTTTCTTTACACCGAGAAAATAACAACACTTCTAACCCGACCAGAGAGGTCTTCATTACCCAATGGTAAAGCCAAAATATCTTCGACCTTCTACTGTTATTTATCCTTGGGTTTCTTGTACTCTTAAGATACCTTAGAATTAGTCTCCAAGCAACCAGCACCAACTGTATCAATGAAGGTATCCTCCCATTTTAGAACCAATTGAGAAATTCGTAGGACCTGAAAAATCATATTTAAATAATCAATTCAAGATAATTATTATTATAGGAAAAAAAATTAAAACTTTGCAACCAGTTTATATATGAAATTAGTTGTGTCGGGAGAAATAGATAAACTAAACCTCTTTGGAAATTGATGCAGAAAAAAGCAAGGATTGCCTTCTACGGAGTATACAATCAACAATTCTTTCTATATCCCTATGGAACGCGAGGTCCAATAGATGGTCAGCTTCATCAAGTATGAGCACTTTAAGTCCCATCAACAGTGTTGAGAAGGCAGATTTGCAGCCAACATGATCCAGGAGCCTACCAAGGGTTGCAACAACTATCTATGATGCAATAAGAAAATACATTAGCAATCACATTCAACATTTATAAAATGTGCAATCTTCTGAATTATGAAATCGAGAACGAAGATGAGAAATATCTTAATGGATCTCTATAATGACCCTAATTAACGCTAATGAGTTTAAATCAAACATATGAATTTAAGTCATTTTAGATTGAAGAACAACCTGACAAGAAACGAGTTCCAAGCGCTTAAGGTCATCCTTGAAGCGTAAACCACCTACTAGTGTTTGTACACCTAACACATTATGGTACCTTACAAAACTCGTGTTTCTGCCGCTATCTAGCTCGCAAGCTCTCGAGTCGGACATATAATAAGAACATATATTAGAGGGATGCATTTGGCCACTTCCTTGCCCATTGCCTTTACAACTTCTTCTATTGCTGGAACATGTTCATATTTAACAATGAAAATCAAACTATCTAACATGATCAAAAGAAGATAAGTATACACAAAATGGATTAAAATATACCAAAAATGCTGCACTTTTTCAGACCTTGACTAAAGCATCCTTCCCTGTTATGCAATATTCTTAAAGCTATTGACCTACTTATGCCACATTAACTTCAAATAACAAACTCTAAGAAGGGACAAAACATTTAACTTCTTTTTCACTCTAAAAATAGCAACTGACATTTGCACATAACATTTTCACTCTAAACAGGAAGAGTAGCTTCTTGTACCCGGGTCATTTGCACATAGCTTGCAGCTGTCAATGCCTTGATTGCCAATGGAGAAATGCCATAATCCTAGAACAACATCATTAAGAAATCAAAAAGTTCAGTAAACAGTGTAAAATATTAATTTTTCTATACCAGAAGAAAATATCAAGTAGAGTGTTTAACTTCTCTTTTGGCCCAAACTGCCACAAAATCTAAAGTAATAAATAGAGGATGTCAAATCTTGATTGCTTTTTTTGCCCTTAAGAACGGAACAACATCCCAAAGAAGAAAGAATATGAAGCACAAGAGTGGAATGTGCTCAGTATAAGTTTTGGAAGCTCCAGACTCTACAACAAGCAAGTGCAATAGGTAAAAAAATGAAGCTTTCCAATTAGTCTAAGACAGCATGATTGACAATGGCTATTAATCATGTGGGTATATTATTTAAGTTCTAACACATGCTCATTATTGGCGTAGAGTAACAACAAAAGTGACATAAAAAATCATTACTTACTGTTTTTATGCATTTTTCCTAGCGAGGTGGCTAAGTCCCAATACACACTTGCATTTGCAATAGGTATGTTATTGGCTGTGATCAAATCTCCAAGATACACCATAAAATCTGCAATAGATCTTCATGAAATTTCCTATTGATACATCAAACAATCCTCAGCTAGATCTAAGATCGTTCACATGTGAAAATGGGAAATAATTCATATCCAAATGCAGGATCAGCAATGAACTCCTTCTCATCCCATTCTTCATGTAATGGCATAAAAGAGAAGTGAAGACTGTTTAGTTTCCATGTAAACTACCAGTTCTAATAAAAATATATGTTATAATGAGGCAAACTACAAGCAATTGTGCACAAGTTACTGTTTGGTTTCCATGTAAACTACCGGTCCTAATAAAAGTATATGTTATAATGAGGCAAACTACAAGCAATTGTGCGCAATTTGTGGTCCAATTGACAAATTCAGGATTGATCGAGAGACTTAGTTAGCCTTCATTGTAACTGATGAATTAACTGAACCAGTAATAGACCAACAACAAGAATTATAACAAAAATAGACCCAAATTGATAATCAGAAACATACAATTCATTCACATATATTAGGTTCGATTGTCACTGGACAAGTAATAGACCATCAATTCATTCACATCAGTACATCGCCAATTTATAACAAAAGATAGTAAAGTCTAAAAAATGTGAAGAAGGGATGTGATTCAGGTTATCATGTGAAGACTCAAGAAGAAGAACTACAAGCTTACAACTTTAGACGACAAAGACGAAGGCGAAGACGGAGACTGAGGGCGAGATATATGGCCCGCGACTGAGGAGTGAGGATGAGATCTAGAGTGAGTTTGAAACCCTAAAAAATGTGAAGAAGAAGAGACGACGAAGAGAAGAGTAGAAGACTCAGACCTTGCGATTTTTGAATGGAAATTGAAGCCTTTGACAAAGGAAACTGAAGACGAAGAAGAAGAGATGACGAAGAGACCTGCGAATGAAAACTGAAGCCGGACGCCTTGCGTGTTTAAAGGCTGAAGACTCAGACCTTCCGAGTTGCGAATGGAAAATGGAGACTCAAACCTTTCTAGTTGAAGTCGGCCGCCGGCGGATGGAGTCGTAGAAGACTGAAATGTTGAGTGGCGCAAGAAGAGACCTGGCGAGTGGTGAGTGGCGAGTTGAAGCAGAGTCAGCAAGCCTTGTGAATGCGAGTTTGCAGGCTGAACAACTGAATGACGCAACTCATACGATTACATAGATAAATTAGGGTTTACGGAGGGTTTTTTATTTAACTCCCGTGAGTAATAGATTACGACATTTTTATGAGGTTTTTTTTTAAAGGGGGTTAAATAAAACTCCTGATAGTATATTGAAAAAATTAAAAATATATATATAAGGCATGTTCTCAGGGGTTATTTTAAAACCTACTAGAGTGTTTTTATATTACAGGGGTTTTTATTAACCCCTGAGAAATTACCCCTGAGAGAGCCTATTTTTGTACTAGTGAGAGGTAAGGCAGCAGATGGGTTGAAGATGGCTGAAGAAGGTAAGGCAGCAGCTCCTTCTTGGGCTGCACGCTGGGCTGAAGAAGGTAGAGCAGCACACGCTGCTGGGCTGGGCTGGCGCTGGCTGAAGCTGCGCTGGCATGCTGGACTGGAGCTGGCGCAAGGGAGCAGCAGCCCGGTGCTAGCTGTAGTCCGGAAACGAGATCACCAACTAACGAGTGTACGGAATAGACGGATACGGATCATGTTATAGTTTAGGATAGGTTATAAGGATCCTATCATTTTATGTGAAGGGAAGCTACATAAATTGATAAATTTTTGAAACAAGGATCCTATCATTTTATGTGAAGGGAAGCTACATAAAATGATGAATTTTGAAACAATGTGTCTAACTAAGTAAACGGATATAGATCAACTGATCGAAATCCGGTTTGTTACGGAATTAAACGGAATAAAAATTCTGAATATTACATCAGTACCCCCTTAAAAATAAGTTTCGTCCCGAAACTTAGAATAAGGTATCTACCCAAACAATTTCCCCTCAAGAGTTATATTCTAGTCTCACTTTAATTTATCTCACTTTTTCCCTAGCATGCAAACTACTCACGCTATTAAGCACATAAACACAAACAATCACTTAAACATATAATCACAGAAATCATATAAAGTATCGTCTCAGTACTAACCCGTCGCTACTGAGGTAGCGGCTAACTCCGCAAAGAACTCAGGATAGTTACGTCTAATATTCTCCTCTGTCTCCCAGGTAGCCTCATCAGCTCCTCGTCTAGACCACTGGATCCTCAACATCGGTATCTCCTTAGAACGCAGACGCCTAGTACTACGCTCTAGGATGGCTACTGGGTACTCCACAAAAGTGTGGTCTGGCTCGACTATCAGATCCTCATGTCGGATGACGTGTCTAGGATCCGGTATGTACTCTCTCAGCTAAGATACATGAAAAACTGGATGTACTCCCTCCAATCTCGGTGGCAGTGCTAATCGGTAGGCAACCTCTCCGACTCTCTCTAAGATCTCAAATGGACCGACATATCGGGGACTCAGTTTCCCCTTAATGCCGAAACGTCGGACTCCTCTCGTCGGTGACACTCTCAACCACACCTGTGCACCTACTCTAAACTCCAAAGGTCGACGCCTTTTGTCGCCGTAGGACTTCTGACGACTCTGAGCTGCTAACATCCGCTCCCGGACTAAGGCAATCCGGGCGATGTCATCCTGTATCTGGTCTGGTACTACCCCATCAGCCTTGCTAGGCTCATCCCAGCACAACGGTGTACGACATCTCCGCCCGTACAAAGCCTCATAAGGTGCCATCCGAATAGACGCGTGCCAGCTGTTATTATATGAGAACTCTACCAGTGGGAGATGATCTGGCCATACGTGTCCCTAATCTAGTACACATGCCCGCAACATGTCCTCTAAGGTCTGAATGGTCCTCTCAGACTGACCGTCTGTCTGTGGGTGATAGGCAGTGGTAAAGTGGAGACTCGTCCCCAGAGCAGTATGTACCTGCTGCCAAAATCTCGAGGTAAAACGTCCATCCCTGTCGGAGACGATAGTCCTCGGTACTCCATGGAGTCTCACAATGTGTCTGGTGAACTCCTCACCTAGACGACTTACCGGCCACGTTTCCCTAATCGGAATGAAACGTGCGGTCTTCGTCAGATGGTCTACCACTACCCAAATGACATCAAAACCTCTGCTGAGCCTCAACCCTGTAACAAAATCCATAGATATATCCTCCCACTTCCAATGTGGTACTAGAAGTGGGTGGAGCTCTCCTCCGGACCTACGATGCTCAATCTTGACCTGCTAACAGGTCGCACACTGGGCTACATATCGGGCCACATCAGGCTTCAAACCGCCCCACCAGAAGGAACGTCTCACGTCCTTATACATCTTACTCGCTCCTGGATGTACGGAGTAAGAGGTAGCATGAGCCTCACCTAGTATCCTCTATCTCAACTCACTGTCTGATGGCACACAGATACGGTCCTGCCGTCTCATCACTCCATCGGCACCAATAGTGAACTGAGGTGCCTCATCTCGTGACATCCGGTCTCGGATCCGGGTCAAAGTAGGACAGGTCTCCTGCTTCTGTCGGATCTCACCCAACAGATCAGGAAGTAACTCTAAGGTGGCTAACTGATGAGCTGTATCGGGAAACTAGATCTCTACCTCCAACCAAGCTAAGTCTCTCTGTAACTGTGGCTGTACTGTCAACCGGGCTATCGCCTTCTCCCGAGGCGTCTTCCGACTCAAAGCGTTAGCAACTACATTTGCCTTCCCGGGGTGGTAGAGAATCTCAAGGTCGAAATCCTTGATCAACTCTAGCCACCGCCTCTGGCGGTTATTCAACTCCCGCTGAGTGAATATGTACTTTAGACTCTTATGGTCTGTGAAGATCTGACAGGTCGCCCCATAGAGATAATGACGCCAAAGCTTAAGGACATGTACGCCTGCAACTAACTCCAAGTCATGGGTGGGGTAGTTCTCCTCATACGTCTTCAACTGTCAAGACGCATACGCTATGACCTTACCCCTCTGCATCAAGACACACCCCAAGCCCAGCTTGGATGCGTCACTGTACACTACAAAATCCTCTGTACCCTCTAGCTGTGCTAAAATCGGAGCAGACGTCAATCTCCTCTTCAGCTCCTCAAAACTCTGCTGACACGGCTCAGACCAGACGAACCGAGTAGTCTTCCTCAGGAGACAAGTAAGTGGTCGGGCGATCAGGGAAAACCCTTTCACAAACCGGCGGTAATAACCTGCCAATCCAAGGAAGCTGCGAACCTCCTTAACATTTTTCGGAGGTTGCCAAGAAGACACTGACTCAATCTTCGCCGGGTCGACCTTAATCCCCTCAGCAGTCACTACATGGCCTAGGAAAGCCACCTCTGACATCCAGAACTCGCACTTGGATAGCTTAGCATATAGCTGACTATCCTGTAGAATCTGTAATACTGTCCTCAAGTGTCCGGCATGCTCCTCTCGACTTCTAGAGTAAACTAGAATATCGTCAATGAAGACCACTACAAACTGGTCTAAGAAGTCGATAAAAATCCCATTCATCAACTCCATAAATACTGCTGGCGCATTAGTGAGCCCGAATGGCATCACTACAAACTCATTATGGCCATACCTAGTCCGGAATGCCATCTTAGGTATGTCCTGGTCTCTCACTCTCAGCTGGTGATAACCCGATCTCAAGTCTATCCTCGAGAACACTGACGCTCCATGCAGTTGGTTCAGCAGATCATCTATGCGAGGCAGTGGATACTTATTCTTGATGGTGACCTTGTTCAACTCCCGGTAGTCAATACACAGCCTCATCGATCCATCCTTCTTCCTCACAAATAATACTGGTGCGCCCCAGGGAGAAACACTAGGGCGTATGAAGCCCTTCTCTGCTAACTCCTCTAACTGCTTCTTCAGCTCAAGGAGCTCTATCGGTGTCATGCGGTACGGGGCCTTCGAGATCGGTCTCGTGCCTGGCTCTAACTCAATGCTAAAATCAACACTCCTCTGTGGAGGTAGCCCTGGTAAGTCGTCACTGAATACCTCTGCAAACTCGCATGCAACTGGTATCTCTTCTACTGTCAGGCTCTTGCGCTCCTTCATGGCATAACACCAGAAGGCCTCGCAACCCCGTGCTATCAATCTGGCTGCTCTCACTGCGCTGATAACTGTGCCGGACTTTCCGAGGTCCCAACCTCGGAATATCACTCTGTGACCCTCCTCAGTGGCGACAGTCACAGTTCTCCTACCAATATCTAAGACTGCTCCATGTCTAGTCATCCAATCTATCCCCAATATCACGTCCTCATGTGCTAAGGGCATGACTAGAAAATTTACTAACCAAATCCGGCCTTCCAGATGAATAGGGCAGTCATTAATCTCTCGGGATCCTCTAACCTTACCCCCATCTGGTAACCCAACCACAAAAGGTACACCCTCTACTGTAGCTAAGGACAACCTATCTACGCATGCATCTGATATAAAGGAGTGCGTAGCACCCGTATCAAATAAAACTCGCACAAGTAAGTCATGGATCCAAATAGTACCTGTGGTCGCATGTGCTTTAGGCTGCTCAGTGCTCCTCAGCTCGAACACTCTCGATGGTCCTCCTCTGGTGTCAGTGGTACTACCACGTCCCCTGCCACGACCTGATCCCTGTGCCGTACTGTATGAAGCAGGATGTCCTGGAGCCCGGTACTGTTGCTGCTGCTGACTCAGAGCTCGGTACTGAGGAGGTCTCTGTACACTCTTCTCAGCACCTGCAGGAGAAGATCCCTGCTGTGAAGGGGCCCTACCCTGACGGCAGAAAGTAGCTCTGTGTCCCGGCTTCCCACACGTGAAGCAAGTGGTAGGTGGTCTCTGGCAATCTGTCTTAATGTGATCGCGGCTACCACAGTTAAAGCACTGTCGATCTCTACTGGAAGTCTGCACTGTAGGGTGGTAGCTGGACCTCCCCTGAGTCTGTCCTCGACCATAACTTGTTACTGCTGTACTGCTATCAGCATGTCCTTTCCTCTGCCGCTTATCCGGCCCACTAGACTGAACTGCTTTCCTCGAAGCTAGCCTATCTCTCTCATAAGCAGAGGCCCTATCCTGATAGTCAGACAAAGTCTCACAGCGGAATCCAGCCAGATATGATCGGGTACTCTCTCTCAATTTTCTGGAGAAAAGGTAAACATGCTGCTCTTCTGGAGGTGCAGCTGGTCCAAGTAGGGTCAACTCTTTCTGAAACTTCTTTATGGCTGCAACAATCGGAATATCCTCAAATCCCGCCTCAATGAAATCCTGGAATCTCTCCCTCCTCAGCGAGACAGGACAGTACCTGTCCCTAACAATGTTCCTCATCTGCTCCCAACTAGTGACTCAACTACGAATGCCACCATGAATGAGCATCATCTGTGAAACAGGTCTGCACCAAATCCACCTGTCGATCCTCGGGGAAACGTATCGCCTCTAAAGCAGTCTCTATCTTCCCTATCCAATGCTCCACCTCTAGCCCTATTTCTCCACTGAATGAGGGAACCTTCTGAGAGTTGAAAGCCTTCAACCACTCATCTGGTCTCGGTGCTCTAGACCCAACAGGCGCTCTATCAGCATTAGCTCTCCTCTCAGGTACCGCCGGCACCTGAGACACTCCCTGTGTCACCTGAGCTGACCTAGCCGGTACCACCGGTGGGACCTGGGTAAGCCTCTCAACTCTGGCAGCCTCCTCCATACGCTCAACGTATGCTCTGTACTCCCTATACTCAGATGCTCCAATAGAAACACGTCCTGACTCAGTCGAACGTGCTCCCTGCGCTCCAGACCTAGCAGTGGTCTCATGCCTGACCTCGGGGCCTACACTCTCAGCTATCTCTTCCACAGCAGCCTTTGGTATGCTTGCTACAGGTGGATCCTCTCGAGGAACTCGTCCTCGACCTCTCCCTAGTGGAGGTCTACCCCCACGACCACGCCCTCTAACAGCAGGGGTGCTATCAGCTCGATCCTGTCTAACTAGGGGAAGGGGGGACGACCCCTACCTCGGCCAGTCGCTGGTGTAGCCCTAGTACGTGCCATCTGCACGAACAGTAACAACTACAGTTATAATCTAATTAATCTATCATAAGCAGTAAAAGTCTATAATAATAATTCTAAGAATACCGAGATCCGCGGAGGTAGTGGTGGTCATCCGTACTTTCTATCCCAACCCGACTATGCATGCATTTTAAAACCAAAATCTTCTTTGGAAAACTCAGACCCCTTTCGGGTTCTGTTTAATTACTTATATGACCCTTTTTAGAAGATTTCAAGTGCCATTGTTGCCAACCTAGAGCTCTGATACCATGTTGTAACACCCCAAAATTTTCAACTTGGGGAGTTACTGGTTAGGACCGCACAGTGGGTCCCGACCTTAGTTTGACAACAACTTAACAAGATCTTACAACAAGGCACATATAAGGAAAAACCGGAAATCATAAATTAAGTCTTAACAATGTATGAAAGGGACCAGAACAACCAACAACCGGAAACATAAGATGACAAAGTACGGATAGAAAGAAAAGAACCAAGGTCCAACTAGAAATCCCACAAATAAAGAAACTACAACACGTCCTAAAAGTACGACACCCCGGCTGACCACTACCATCCGGATCACTCGGCATCTGCTCTAACCTGTGGTACGTCTACACAACATAACAACTGTTAGCTAACTATCCAAATATAAGTAGAATAACAACAGCACAAACACACGCAGAAAAAAAATATAAACAAACATCATGCTGGCACCCAACCATTTATAATCTATTATTTAGGTGATTCATCTTATTCAATTTTACAGTTGTGGCACGAGAACTCTTAAGAGTTCTCGCCTCCGTTCCTTATCCAACTGGGTGTAGGTCTAGCTTACCTCCGCCGGTAGCATCACTACAAACCGAGTGTGGACTATTCCCTAAAGAAACCCTCAGCACCCTCAAGCTAACTGAGCAGAATGCCACCGCCCGTTACTCTTAGGCCAAGTATAGGTCGGTAAATATCTATCACAACCTATAACTCTAAACATTTCAATCACACACCATTATCATCATTCATGCTCATATTCAGAAGTCAGCTAAGTAAGCCCAAAGGACTTACCTGTTATAAATCTCGATTCTTTGTAAACCAAACTCGCTCTGTAACTGTAGCAACTCAGTTGCCTGCCAAAGGAGATATGTGCATTAGCACACTCCAAAGTATTTAGAAGTCTAAGACTTCTAAGATGGAAAATCGTAATAGGATAGAACTGATTACAGTACTAATTTATGGTAAAATGACTATTTTACCCTTGGTCCCAAAACTCCCAGAATTTCCAAATTTTTGTCTAAACTCTTATTTGAGACTATAAATTCATATTCTAAGTCCTAAAGTTTAGTTTGGTTACAAACTGGCACTTTTCTTATTTTCCTATTTTCCGAAAGATCGTAAAGGTCCAACTTCGGTTTCAAATATAAAATTCGTAGAAGCTTATAAAAATTCTGAAATCTTTCTCTAGATCATCTATGATGTTCCATCTACCCTTAGGAGCAAGAATTTCTCAAAACTGTGCATCCATCATTTTTATAAAAATTCTCAAAGTTGGCTACTAGCCTACTACACTTACAATTTCTATACTTAACCAAAAAAAACAAAGTTTACAAAAACTGCTTAATTACTCAACTTCGGAAGCTTATAACTTCTAATCCGACCGTTCATTTCTTCTCAAATTTTAATATACTAAACTACATATATCCACCTATTACCTATTAAAATTTCAACGGTGGATCTTCAACCTAACTCTCTAACATTGATCTACAACAGTACCCATTTCTAACTTACAAACTGAGATTAAACAAGGGCATTTCACTGTTATTTCTATTGCTCATTTTTTTACAGCAGTCCAACCTTCCTATAGGTCTCTAGTTCGACTCTCACCGAACACATTAATCTATATATTCCAATTTACACATTCTAGGTTCTAATCCCATGGAGGTCACAATGTACATATACATAAGTTGCACCTATGTCATAAACAGGAGCAACAGGAAGTGGATTTCTTACCGGACTGGGATTAGGCTTGGCTCGGTTTCACTACTATCCCAAGGGAGCCTCTAGTTTGTCTCGCTGCTACATCAGTGGGGAATCAGTCCGGCACAAAGAAGGAAGGTGTGAGAGTGTAGATAGATGGGGAAACAGTAGAAGAAGAAGGGAAAGAGTTTCACCCGTCAGCAGTAAGGTCGTTGCCTATCCACAGAAGGAATCTGATCGAAGATGCTGTGCTTTCTACTCAGAAGAGCCTTGCTGCGCTGAAAAGCTTCGGATTAGAGATGCAGAACCACGTAGCACAGATTAGCAAAATAAGGAGGTTAAGGCTCTACCAGTTCCGTGTACCTGCTGTGCAGAAGGGAGGAAGGGGTAGGGTGCATTGCTACGGCTCCAAGGGCTCAGCGTCGGTCTCTGCGTCGTTGGAGGGCTGGACGTGTGCAGAAGGCTGGTGTGGTTCGCGTGAAGGAATGACTCACTAGTAGGATGCGGAGGTTCTTTGATTCGATACAGAAACGGAGGGATGGCGTAGCTTGCGTGAATCTGGACATATTGCAAGCGGCTGAAACTGGAAGGAGAACACACAAATCTCGGCTGTTACATTCCTTTGTAACGTTCAGCAATTGAACGTGGTATTGCAGGTGGGCTGGCGTGCTCCTGGGCTGCGCGCTGGGCTGAAGAGGTAAGGTAGCAGATGGGCTGAAGATGGCTGAAGAAGGTAAGGCAGCAGCTCCTTCCTGGGCTGCACGCTGGGTTGAAGAAGGTAGAGTAGCACACGCTGCTGGGCTGTGCTGGCGCTGGCTGAAGCTGCGCTGGCATGCTGGACTGGAGCTGGCGCAAGGGAGAAGCAGCCCGGTGCTAGCTGCAGTCCGGAAACGAGATCACCGACTAACGAGTGTACGGAATAGACGGATACGGATCATGTTATAGTTTAGGATAGGTTATAAGGATCCTATCATTTTATGTGAAGGGAAGCTACATAAAATGATAAATTTTTGAAACAAGGATCCTATCATTTTATGTGAAGGGAAGTTACATAAAATGATGAATTTTGAAACAATGTGTCTAACTAAGTAGACGGATATCGATCAACTGATCGAAATCCGGTTTGTTACGGAAATAAACGGAATAAAAATTCCGGATATTACACTCTCAACAGTAAAAAAAGTTCCTGAAAGGGTTCGATTTAGGGTACGAGAAGATCGATGCGTGTATCAATGATTGTTGCTTGTTTACAAAATATAAGGCAAATCTAGATACATGTCCTGAATGTAATGCTTCAAGGTGGAAAGTGAATTCTAGAACTAATTCGATACAAAAGGGAGTGTCTTCTAAGGTCTTACGGTATTTTCCTATAATTCCAAGAATCAAGAGGTCGTTTCTTTCAGCAAGTACGAGTGAAATGCTAACTTGGCAACCTGTTGGAGATGCATCTGTGAAATTCTCATCCACTATTGGGGTGATAATCCGAGAGTAAGTGTCAATTGTCATTGACAATTGGCATAAAGTTCACACCACAGATAAGGAAAGTCTTTGGAAATTTCTCCTGGTAAGTTCACAAATTTTAAGTGTAACTTTCTTATTCTTTGTTGTCAATCTGCTGGTATGTTTTATCATTGATATGTAAACTTTATTTGTGGTCTGAATTTTCTACTATATGTGCATTTTTATTTCATAGTTTTCTACTATTTGTGGTTGGTGCCCTATCTACAGCAAAAGTACCATATCGATTCAAGCTACAAGATATTCATCATGCAACAAATGGGAAAACTTTGGAGGTATTGAAAATCTGGACTTTCAACTGAGATAAGAAAAATTCTGGAATCAAGATCTACTAATTTGGAGAGAAAAAGTCTTATTGCCAAACTAAGGCCTCTTGATGTACCCATAGTGGTGTGTGATAAATTTGTTGAACAACGAATGTCAAATGAATGGCAGGTAAGAAATATTAGAAAATGTGTACGAATTTTATAATTTATTTCATTAAGCTTGACATTTTATTATACTAATCAGGCCAAAAGTTCGAAGATAAGAGAGATAAGGGCGAAACAGACTCTTACCCACACATTGAGTCGGAAGGGGTATGCGCGAAAGGAAGATGAGTATGTAAGTATTTTAAAGAGTTATGATCTTATACATTATCTTTAAATATACATTTCAATTTAAAAAATATTTTTGCATCATGAAATGTTTTCACGACTTCCTTTCTATCTAGAACAAAGAACACCCGGATAAGCCCTTAACTAAACCACAACTATGGATTGAAGCACATGTGTCAAAGAACAAGACAAGCGATGCTAATGCTGCTAAAATTATATGTAGTGTACACCTTCAAGTATGTGAATTGATTTTAATTTTTCCTGCAATTAGTTGAGTTCATTGTTTGTTTATTGTTATTTACTATAGGATGAGATAAGAAAACGAAGATAATCGGGAATCCATCTACTGATGGAGATGATATTCTAACTCAAGCGCTTGGTAAGGAATACCCTGGACGTATTAGAGGTCTTGGAGCAGGAGTTACACAAACCAAGATATGTGCTCAATCACAAACGGACTCAAAGTATGTCAAAATGAAGGCTGAATTAAAGCAAGTGAATTCAAGGTACAAGAAAATGGAGGCTTTTTTAAGTTCCAAATTTAGAATAAACTTCAATGATGATGATGAGGACAATGATAATGATACACCTATAGTTTCTAAGGTATTTTATCTTTTTATATATTTTCACTACTTATGTCTTTTAATTTGTATGATACATGCTTATTTATGTTTTGTCACAATACATAGAGCAAAGTTCAATGTGATGCAAGTAAGAGTGCAAGTTTAGAGACTACAACAACTCCAAAGGTATGACTATAAAATTAGTATGTAGTCTATCAACATAACATAGTAAGTGTCTTACAACTATGTTTTATACTTCGTAGCCGGGACAAGGAAGCAACCATCAACTTTCAGTTAATGACAAGTGCAAGTTGATGAATTGGAATGGGAATGGAGAAGAAGTGGGAAGAGGATTCATCTCATCAATGAATCCCAAAGATACATGTCATGGGTGCGTGCTTGGGCCTGATTGTTATAGAGTAGGTATTGAAGAAGTATTGGTGGTGGACTCTGACTTGTATCGAAATGAGCCTGAATTTGGAAACCTTGAGGATGCACTTGGTAGCACAATTGCTTGACCAATTAAGTATGTCATCTACGATGAGCGAGTTTAAGTTGCATCTTATTTTACATCACGAGGTAATTAACTATCATATTTTACTCATTTTAATCGTCTTTCTACTGAAAAAGGAGTAGTTTATATCAGTATGACAGAGAGTATAGTAGGAGTTTTCATATCTTTCATACAAGTTCAGCAATACACAAAAGATTGTTGTTGCTTGGAATTATATTCTACTTTGTTTTAATACTTTAGAGTTGCCTTCTGCATAATTAAAAGCTGAATAATTTTTATATTGATAGTGTTGTGTTTTCTAATGTTACAGGTTGTCAATGAGTGTGCCTTGGTTCTCGGTTGTTGAACTGGATAGCAAGATTGAAGCATTTGGCATGCGTTCATGATTTAATTTTGGAATGTGGAACATATTTTGTGATGGTCAAAAATTATAACACGAGAATTGTAAGAACCGTGCAATGTATTGATGGTGAATGAATTTATGATATCATTTGTTTTAGGTGATCTTTTGTGATGTTACAAAACAGGTTATTTTAGTATTAGGATAGTGATTCAAAACAGGGAATTTGAATGTCGTTTGTGTATCAAATTCTATGGCTATATGATAAATTTTTAATAAGCATGACGTTTTAGTAGTCATGGATAGACAAATATGTTTACGACCGTATCATTAATGGCATTTCAAACGTCATGTATGATGTATTTATGGCGTTTTTAAACGTTATTGATTAGCAGAACATGGCGTGTCTCAAACGCCCTAAATGGTATATTTATGGCGTTTTACAAATGTCATAGATGATATATGCATGGCGTTTTTCAAACGCCATGGTTGAGATTTATGACGTTTACGAAATGCCGTCAACATCAAGTATAAGCAATGGTTTACATCATCTATGGCATTTACAAAACGCCATGAATGAAATTTCTATGGCGTTTGTTAAAACGTCATCAAAATCAATTATCTAAGACGACGTCCATTTCTATGGCGTAAATTCATGGCGTTGAAAAACGCCATGCATTGACATCCATGGCGTTTATGAAACGCCATTGATGTGCGCATTTGTACTAGTGTGCTTCAATACATGTTAGATTTTCTCGGACTATGTTTTGGTAATGATCATGATATTTCTTGTCATGCCAATTTTGTAGGTATTTCTATTTCTACTACTACTCTTACAATCTCATGGTTAACAATTAAGGTTGGATAATCGATATAGTGTCATGGATCACATGATTTTTTTTTATTCTAGTTGTATGAAAACACAAGGTCATATTCTAAAACCTATCAATGTTGTTTTACCTGATGGAAGCCTAAAGAATTTGCATGAGTGATGTTGTCTCTTTGAAAAGTAACGTGAATTTGATAAATGTCTCGGTAGTTTTATGTTTTAGGCACAAGTTGTTATCTATTGACAAGATCTAATCACTAAAGACGATAAATTGGTGAATTTCTTTGATTCTCAATTTTTTTTCAAGATCTTATTACTAAGAATGTGGTAGCTACTAGTTCCAACTAGTGTGATCTCTAGTTGACCAATGATTTTCTTAAAGCACATATTTCAATAAAATGATACTAAGATTTGTTGGTCACAAATCTTACTCCAACATAAATTTCCAATAGTGTACATGAAAGACTTAGTCATATCTATGTTTCCAAACTACAACACCTAACTTGTTGTAAAGATGTTGATCTCACACATTTTTTTTTTGTGAATCCTACAGTCTTGCAATACAACATCGATTACCTTTTTAATAATAGTGGTTTTCTATCTTTTTTTTTTTTTTATATAGTCAATATTGATGTGCAAGACGCATACAAATAGTCTATTCTCACAAGTGCATCATATTTTCTTAATCTAGTGGACGATCACTCTCGATATACTTAAATATATTTGTTGAAATTCAAGACATAGTTTTTTGGTTGTTTACAATCATTTCTAGCCTATGCCGAAAGTCAGTTCAGCTTTGTTGTCAAGAGTTTAGAAGCGATAATATTGATGAATTTCTATCTTCTTAATGTCACGAGTTTTTTCTCAACAAGGTATGGTTCATTAAAGAAGTTGTCCAACCTAGTGCTCAACAAAATGGTAGAATTGAGAGGAAACGCCATCATCTTATTGAGACTACCAAGGCATTGAGAGCGCATGATAATCTTCATCGTTCTTTTACCCAATCTATTGTCCAATTTTATTAGTAAAACTGATATAGATTTGGTTATCGATGATTTTGCTAAGACAAAAAAACCATCGTATTTACAAACTTTACTATATATATATATACATATTATTAGAGAATTTGTATATTTCTTTATGTCTTATGATTATAAATTTTGTCCATCTACGTAAATGTTATGGCTCCGGCCCTACCAAACCTTGGTGAAGCTCAACATAAATACTTATCTTTCAAGTTAGGACTTGTTGACACTCCTAGTTCTACTAGAGGGGATGTATGGAATACTATAGGATTCAACTAAACTGGGTTCACTATTGGTTTTATATTAAATATAAATATTCAACGCTGGTAGCAAGTTGTTGGGAAAAATACACTTCCGATCAGGCCTGAACTATGTACATGTGCAAGAAGGTTCCCTGCACAAGGCCCCCACCTTCTATTTCTTCTTCTTCTTCTTGTTTTGGGCCAAAAATAAAATTTAATTTGCTTGTTTTGGGCCTAAAAAATATGAGAAAGTTACACCCAAAATCTAATTATGTGATATTTATTATGATTGCAATAGTGAATATATTTAGCTAGAAGGCCTAATTTTTAGTCATTGCACAAGGCCTCGTAAATCACTGAGCTGGGTTGTTTCTGATTCACTAAACTTGTATAATGTCTTGTATATTCACTCGTACCCTCGCCAACACAATATACAAAAATAACTTTATATTTTTCACTAAATATACAAGAGGATTAGACTAGCGTATATAGGTAACTAAGACTTTGTTGCTCTCACCTACGCTTACAATCCTTATTAATCTCTTCTTCAGTTTACTTCCTTCTCTAGGTTTGGACACACTCATATTTCTAAAATTATCTCCCAAAATATGTCAGCTAACTTTCTCATGTGTCTCAAACTCTAGAACACTCCAAGTTTTACTTGTTCATTCATACGGAGTTTCAACATTTTGCTTTCTTGAAATTGTTTTCGCTTGTTGGTTTTTCCCAATCTGTAGGATTATACAAGTGTTTGTGGGTAATGGCTTTCAAAGGAAAGCAACAGTGAGTTATATATGGTAGAAGCACAAATACTATAAAGAAAAAAGCACAAGTTCAAATTACTCATTATGGTATAATTTTTCACCACAATCTCAAAAATAAGAAGACCGTGAAATTCAAATACAATAGCAAGAACCAACATAACAAGCTGCTCAAGCGTCTTGTTTTATTTCACGGCCAAGGTTATACTTGGCAACAAAAACAAGCTATCAACACAACAAATCAAAGAATTTAAAATATTTTGGTAGACTGCGATAATCCAGAATGACCACACAGTGCATACGAACCGAAGGTGGAAGATGAAGTTTTTTCCCCCTTTGAGACCGCCACTTCTCTTTGCAATTAGAAGCACTTCCTGTGGACGATTGACGGCCCAGACTCGTCGTACTCCGCCTTTGCAATCCACATCTGCAAATCATCATTTTCAACCATATGAGGCCGACTAGAAACATAAGAAAATGTAGATAGATAGATTGATAGATACCTGTTGGAAAGTACTGAGAGATGCCAAGATGGAGCCTCCAATCCAGACACTGTATTTTCTCTCAGGTGGAGCAACTACCTTAATCTTCATGCTACTAGGAGCCAATGCAGTGATTTCCTTACTCATCCTATCAGCAATGCCAGAGAACATGGTGGTTCCACCACTAAGCACAATGTTACCATACAAATCTTTCCTGATGTCAACATCACATTTCATGATGGAATTGTATGTTGTCTCATGAATACCAGCAGCTTCCATCCCGATCATAGAAGGTTGGAACAGGACTTCTGGGCAGCGGAAACGCTCTGACCCAATGGTGATCACTTGTCCATCTGGCAATTCATAGTTCTTTTCCACAGCAGAGCTTGTTTTCGCAGTCTCCACTTCTTGTTCATAGTCCAGTGCTATGTAAGACAGCTTTTCCTTGATGTCCCTCACAATTTCCCGCTCTGCTGAGGTGGTGAACGAGTAACCACGCTCTGTCAAGATCTTCATCAGGTGGTCAGTCAGATCACGCCCTGCCAGATCAAGACGAAGGATGGCATGCGGTAGGGCATAACCTTCATAGATTGGGACTGTGTGGCTCACACCATCCCCAGAATCCAAAACAATACCTGAAATGCCACAAATGAATATAATTCTGCTAAGACTACTTATCCAGGAATCAACTAAATGAGTTTGAAAAAGGAGGCTGACCTGTGGTACGACCACTAGCATAGAGGGAGAGAACTGCCTGAATAGCAACATACATAGCGGGAGCATTAAAAGTTTCGAACATAATTTGAGTCATCTTTTCACGATTGGCCTTGGGGTTAAGAGGAGCCTCAGTGAGAAGAACTGGGTGCTCTTCAGGAGCTACACGGAGCTCATTGTAAAAGGTGTGATGCCAAATCTTCTCCATGTCATCCCAGTTATTCACAATACCATGCTCAATTGGGTATTTCAAGGACAGGATACCACGTTTGGATTGAGCCTCATCTCCTACATATGCATCCTTCTGACCCATGCCAACCATGACACCAGTGTGACGTGGACGACCAACAATGCTCGGGAACACAGCTCTTGGGGCATCATCACCAGCAAACCCAGCCTAACAAAAATATTGATGTTGAAAAGATGAAAGTTATATCAGTCCAAGAATATACTAAGCATATACGTCAAACTCCCCCCAAAAAGAATCAAAACACTTTTGTACATGATACCTTGACCATTCCAGTTCCATTGTCACAGACAAGAGGTTGAATATCTTCACCGTCGGCCATTTTCTAGAGCTTCAAATATGTTTGAATCAATTAAGGATCGGTACAAATAATTGCATGTAGCTTAGCAATGAGATAGATTTTTCACAAGCCGGTTGTAGCTTCAAATCTTAATAAATAACTTTTTTAGATAAAAAAATATTATTGACGCACAAATTTGGGATGCATGAATGTATCTATTGCAGAGAATCAATGATGCAACCAATAAAGGGAATAAATGTACTGTAGACCACGAAACAAAATGATCCATAAGTAAAGGTAAAATTCTGAGTATGAAATTAACACACCCCTAACGGTTGTTCACCGGTCCAAAAAAATTGACCTGAACCAATTTGAATTGAACCCAACCTAGGGACATGTCGGTTTAGTGATACTTGAGTTTCAAGCTAATGTTTATACAATTGTCGTTCTTAACTTTCAAAGTGTTGTTTCAATTATTTAATTGCAAAGTTTCATATCATCATGAAAAAGTATAATTGAAAGATAGAAAAAACGAAAACACATAATTTAGAGTAAATCAGAATTATAACAGAAAATTTCCAAACCAAAATCCTAGTTCTAGTTTTTTAAGTTCACATGCTATGAACAAAAGTACCTTTTAAGATTTGTGGATACCCGAGTTGGATATTATGATTTTAATTTTTTTTCAAAAAGTTACGTCTAGATTGATGCGGGGTTGAAACTGAACCCGACTGACCCTAACCCGAACAATTTAGGGTGGGGTTGAGTGGTTCAAGTCCGTCCAAAATTTTGATCGTGACTGGCTTATGAACCGTCTTTAGCCCTAAATAGCAAACTTCCCCTCCACTTGATCAGATGTAAACAGGTTAACATTTTGAATCAACAAAAACTATAAGAAAGTTATGGAATGCTTATTAGTATACAAACAATGACCACACGCGTGACAGTTGCGCTAATATAGCTCGCATCCTTTAGAAGAGAAAGATCACCTCACGACAAATGTAATCATTTAAAATTGCTTATTAGTGGATTCAAAACCAAGAGACTACATATAGTAGTACAGCAAATCAAAATTGAATAACATCAAATACATGAATTTTCCTTGATGATTCGGAATCATATCTATAATAATCTAAAGAATACATAATGTCTGATTAGACAACGTTTAACAATCAGAGATCGACCGGGTACGGACTCAGCTCTTTGAAACATTTTCCCCAAATTATGAAAAAATGTGGACAGACGAAGGCAAATGTAGTATCAGATTAAGAAATTTATCGGCCGATGAACAATAAGATATTCTCATATCCCATAATCCTCTACAATGCCGATCTTAATCAACATCGACACGCAGATGAAGAACATATTCGCAGAATCGAGGCATATAGGTCGAACCATTTCCGCGAAAACAAAAGAGGCATATCAATGCAACAAATGCAGATTTAATACGAAATAGCGCACAATCTAAGTGGCGACGACGAAGAGAAACAGAAAAGAGAGAAAAGAAAAACAATCATGAAGCATGATCGCAATGCGATGGATCGATTGCATACCTGTTTAGGTTGATATCCTGGAAGATGATAGAGAGGAGATTGAGAGTGGGAGAACAAGGCGATGGAGAGAAAGATGTTTTGCAAGGAAATAAGGAAGGGAGGGTGCGAAATAAAAAGTGAAATGGGAGAGAAATGTGGCCCAAATTCATGGAATAATCCTGACCGCTACGATATCTAATATATCGGATGGTCAAGAGAGACTTGTCACGATTATTTGGGACTTTTAACGGATGTAGCTCATGCAAATTTATTTTTATTTTAACTTTCTTTTTTGCTCAGGAGAGAGGATCAATAAATATCTTCTCTTTTTTTCATCGTTTAAAAAAATTTATCTACGTGGTTTTTCATCTAATTTTATAACAAAAATAAAAATAAAACTAAAACTAAAACTATTGTAGAATCAGTACAAAAATAGTATGCAATAACAAGTTTTATTGCTATAAAACTTTCTCAATCTATAAAACTTTCACCTAGGGAGGGTGTAATTGAAAATGACGTGTGGGCCAGAGAAATTTTATTGAATTGAGATACATATACTGTTTTCTACAATAGAAAGTTATCTAAACATTACCTATTTTTTGGGCTAATTAAACTTGGACAATTTTGATAATTAGGCCTTTTTGAAAAACTATAGTAAAACTAGGCTTTTTAATGTTTCAATTAAGTAAATATACCTCAACCTTTTGTATTTATTCTCAAATTCTATCCACTCTTCTCTCAAGGGGTACATTTACTAAACACAAAACTAGAAAAAGTCTACTAAACCAAATTGTTTCATTAAACTTTAATACCCCGTTGTTTTAAGGATGAGTTGGTTAAGTAGGTACTTTACGTATCTTTGTGCATAAAGTAGGTAGCTTTTGTTTTCTATTAACAAAGTAGACACACTAATTTACATAGAAAAAGATCAAATAGAAAATAATAAATGATATTACCATATAAGTGAACATTCTCTATCCTATAATAAATTTTCCTAATTTTTTTAATTAAACAAGGAAAGATATACTAACAACTCCTAAAATATCTCCTTAATTAATTACGGTCATTTAACAATATCCATCTTTTGTTATTTTATTATCCATAGTTGTGCGTAAAAGAAGTCGGATATTCAGTTCGAGAGCATCAGTGGAGGGTTGTCGATGAAGATACATCCTACATAACTTAGCAAAATTATGTAGTAAATGTGTATTCCTTGTGGATCCGTTATTAATACATATTTTGTGACTTTTTTTACATAATTGTTACAATTATATAGTAAACGTGTATTCCTTGTTGATGACATACCTCAGAGTGTAGAATATGTATGTCAAATGCATTTTATTTAGTTGATATTTGTGTTTTATGTATTAACATTGTGTAATTGAAATTGTGTACGAACATTGTGTAATTGAAATTATGTATTAAAATTGTGTATTAATATTGTGTATCATCAAAAGAATACACGAAGTTTGATTAGTATAGCCAATATAAGGGTGGGGGTGGGGTAACTCGTCCAGAGTTCGAATCCTACCTTTGACACAATCTTTTTTTCTACTTAACAAAATTTAATTGATTATTAATATGAGAGAGAAGAATCTTTAAATTTCCATATTTTTTATTCTCTTTTACTTGATTATCCTAGTCATTAATCTTTATTTATAATTGGTAAAATTAGGGTACCTACTTTGTATACAAGATACAAAAAATACCTTATTTCACCAATATTTTCTTATTTGAACTATTAGAACGGTACCTCATCTATTGACCCCGACCAAAGATTATTATATACCTTACAGTTCACACGTTAAATAATTTGACGGTGTTAAATATTAGGGGTAAAATTGTCCTCCTACTTTTAATATACTATTCCATTTTTAATTTTAATTTTTCCTTTTTTTTAGGACTTTTTTTTGCAAAATTCTCAAATTCTCTTAAAACCCTTGTTTTCTCTATTATCCACTCCTTCGCCACCCTCTCACAACGCCTCTCCGATCTGACCATGGACATGGAAATAGGGTTTTAGATTACTTTGCGGAACCGAGATCTTTCATTTTCGATTCTCAATTTTGCTGCTTGTCGATCTTCATCCTTTGCATTCGACTTCAATTTTGCTGCTTGAGTCCAATCTCTGGCCTTGTCTTCTGATACATGTTTCATCAATTCAGAGTGTCCACATATTGTACAATACTCAAAAAGAAGAAACAGAAAACCAAGAGGTTAGAGCGAAATTGCGCCTTGGAGAAGGAGTACATGTGATGGTTTGTACCCATTGTAGTTAGTATACTTGAATTCGTTTCAGGAAAAGGTTCAAGAGTGGTAACTATTGGGAAGATTACCAAAGAAAATAATATATATTAATGCCTTTGGATTTTTAGCTTTACTCAAATGAATAAAAGAATCGTACAAGTAAGATCAGGGGTTGAATTAGGTATTAGTCTTATTTAACAAACCATTCTTCATCCTTAAAAAAAAGAAATCAAGTTCAGAAAACACAGAGGATCAGCTTGAACTATTAGAACGGTACCTCATCTATTGATCCCGACCAAAGATTATTATATACGTTACAGTTCAAATGTTAAATAATTTGACGGTGTTAAACATTAGGGGTAAAATTGTCCTCCTACCTTTAATATACTATTTCATTTTTAATTTTAATTTTTTCTTTTTTTTAGGACTTTTTTGCAAAATTCTCAAATTCTCTTAAAACCCTTGTTTTCTCTATCCTCCACTCCTTCGCCACCCTCTCACAGCGCCTCTCCGATCTGACCATGGACATGGAAATAGGGGTTTTAGATTACTTTGCGGAACCGAGAACTTTCATATTCGATTCTCAATTTTGCTGCTTGTCGATCTTCATTCTTTGCATTCGACTTCAATTTTGCTGCTTGAGTCCAATCTTTGGCCTTGTCTTTTGATACATGTTTCATCAATTCAGAGTGTCCACATACTGTACAATACTCAAAAAGAAGAAACAGAAAACCAAGAGGTTAGAGCGAAATTGTGCCTTGGAGAAGGAGTACATGTGATGGTTTGTACCCACTATAGTTAGTATACTTGAATTCGTTTCAGGAAAAGGGTTCAAGAGTGGTAACTATTAGGAAGATTACCAGGGGAAATAATATATATTAATGCCTTTGGATTTTTAGCTTTACTCAAATGAATAAAAGAATCGTACAAGTAAGATCAGGGGTTGAATTAGGTATTAGTCTTATTTAACAAACCATTCTTCATCCTTAAAAAAAAAATCAAGTTCAGAAAACACAGAGGATCAGCTTGAACTATTAGAACGGTACCTCATCTATTGATCCCGACCAAAGATTATTATATACATTACAGTTCAAACGTTAAATAATTTGACGGTGTTAAACATTAGGGGTAAAATTGTCCTCCTACCTTTAATATACTATTTCATTTTTAATTTTAATTTTTTCTTTTTTTGAGGACTTTTTTGCAAAATTCTCAAATTCTCTTAAAACCCTTGTTTTCTCTATCCTCCACTCCTTCGCCACCCTCTCACAGCGCCTCTCCGATCTGACCATGGACATGGAAATAGGGGTTTTAGATTACTTTGCGGAACCGAGAACTTTCATATTCGATTCTCAATTTTGCTGCTTGTCGATCTTCATTCTTTGCATTCGATTTCAATTTTGCTGCTTGAGTCCAATCTTTGGCCTTGTCTTTTGATACATGTTTCATCAATTCAGAGTGTCCACATACTGTACAATACTCAAAAAGAAGAAACAGAAAACTAAGAGGTTAGAGCGAAATTGTGCCTTGGAGAAGGAGTACATGTGATGGTTTGTACCCACTGTAGTTAGTATACTTGAATTCGTTTCAGGAAAAGGGTTCAAGAGTGGTAACTATTAGGAAGATTACCAGGGGAAATAATATATATTAATGCCTTTGGATTTTTAGCTTTACTCAAATGAATAAAAGAATCGTACAAGTAAGATCAGGGGTTGAATTAGGTATTAGTCTTATTTAACAAACCATTCTTCATCCTTAAAAAAAAGAAATCAAGTTCAGAAAACACAGAGGATCAGCTTGAACTATTAGAACGGTACCTCATCTATTGACCCCGACCAAATATTATTATATACGTTACAGTTCACACGTTAAATAATTTGACGGTGTTAAACATTAGGGGTAAAATTGTCCTCCTACCTTTAATATACTATTCCATTTTTAATTTTAATTTTTCCTTTTTTTGAGGACTTTTTTGCAAAATTCTCAAATTCTCTTAAAACCCTTGTTTTCTCTATCCTCCACTCCTTCGCCACCCTCTCACAGCGCCTCTCCGATCTGACCATGGACATGGAAATAGGGGTTTTAGATTACTTTGCGGAACCGAGATCTTTCATATTCGATTCTCAATTTTGCTGCTTGTCGATCTTCATTCTTTGCATTCGACTTCAATTTTGCTGCTTGAGTCCAATCTCTGGCCTTGTCTTTTGATACATGTTTCATCAATTCAGAGTGTCCACATACTGTACAATACTCAAAAAGAAGAAACAGAAAACCAAGAGGTTAGAGCGAAATTGCGCCTTGGAAAAGGAGTACAGGTGATGGTTTGTACCCACTATAGTTAGTATACTTGAATTCGTTTCAGGAAAAGGGTTCAAGAGTGATAACTATTGGGAAGATTATCAGGGGAAATAATATATATTAATGCCTTTGGATTTTTAGCTTTACTCAAATGAATAAAAGAATCGTACAAGTAAGATCAGGGGTTGAATTAGATATTAGTCTTATTTACCAAACCATTCTTCATCCTTAAAAAAAAGAAATCAAGTTCAGAAAACACAGAGGATTAGCTTGAAGGTAGGGAACATTAACCCAGTAAATCCAACAAGAGAAATCGTAGCCAGATATTGCATACACTAAGCAACAAGCCTCCAGTTAATCTCCACACTAGAGCTCTTCATTTTCTTGGTAGAACAACATGAAGTCGCTTCCTTTGATAGATCAAAGCTCGCACCTTTCATCCTCAATTCCCGCACATACCTACCGAATTCAAATTTTGAACACAAACCCTAATCACTCACTAAGAGATGATCTTCTCCAACATAAGTTTTCTGTTTTGGTTTTGATCGGAGTAGAATCTATCTTTAAATTTTCTGTACAGATCTTCAATTGAGGTTAATTCATGGCAGAACCTCCAAATCCCCAAGAACCAAATACATTACAAAGCGCTCAATTTGAGTTGGGTTCTTCAATTGGAAGCTCAAAATGAACTTTCTTGTCTCGAACTTTAGTGGGTGTTGAATTACTAATGAGAGAGAAACTCAGAAACTCACAAGAAGACGAAAATTGACAAATTATCACAAGAAGAGGAAAAAATAGGATGAGAGCGATCGATTTTCAATTGGGCTTATGAATTTGGGGCTTAGGGTTCATGCAGAGACAATTTTACCACTCATGTTTAACACCGTTCAAATTATTTAACGTGTGAACAATAACATATATACTAATCTTTGGTTGGGGTCAATAGATGAGGTACCGTTCAGATAGTTAAAACAATGGGGTACTAAAGTTTAGTCAACCTAAAAGATGGGGTACTGTTTAGACAATTTTCTCTTTTCTATAAATATTTATTCATATTTTTTGGGTTATCCTTTTCATACTTAACTAGTGTATAACCAGCACCTTGTGCGAGTATTTTAATATATCTTATTTTTTTTAGTAACATGTCATGAGTCGTGCGAACTAAATATGCATTTATGAAATATTATAATATTAATTCACATGTGATTATTCTCAAAACGATAAAATAGTCACGAATGAATGAATTTCTTATTATTCTACACTAATAAATTTAATCCTTATACAATTTTTTATATAAAAAATATACAATGCACAACTTCGTTATAAACATTTAAATAAATTACTTTAATATATTGTGATTATCTAAACAGAACCTAAAAAATTAGTTTTGTAAAAAATAAAAATTGAAACTGAACGTGTACTAAATAACGAAATTATTAGATGAATGAAATTTGAAATCTGAAATTTTATTCTTGTAACGATGAACGTAATATGAGGAAATACTTAGATAAAAAGAATACCGTATTTTATGATTTAAAAAAAAAGAATACGAAAACGAAATACTTAGTAAAAAACAATACCCTAAACCAATCTTTTTTGGGCTAATTAGGTAAGTAGGCTTTTTTTAAATTATAACTACTAATTAGGCTTTTTTGTATTTTTTAATAAGTAACTAGGCCCCTCATTTTTTTTAACCGTTCAACTCCTTAGTTAACCCTAACTCCCTCTCCTCTCCTCTCTTCCCTCTCTGGTAGCCGCAACTCGTTGTCTTTCTATATTGCAAATTTTTAGTTTCGCATCCTTCTTTTTCGATGCAGCCAGAGACTCCTCTCTTCCCTCTCTGGATCTCTCCTCTTGCTGCACTCATTATGAGGGAGTCTCTACTTGGCAACATCGATGAATGGGTGTAATTTGATGGATTTTCTCCATTGTCGACGATTAGGGCTTGTGTAATGATTAGGATGAGGAGTTTCTGATATGGTACAAGGAGACAGTTCAGGAGCTGTAAATGTGCAAGATGAGGATGAGGAGCTAGGTATTGTACAAGGAAACATCATCAAGGATGGATCTATTATCTAGGTCTGTTACCCCCGGTTCATCTTTGAATTTTTTCCACTTGTCTAGATTAATAGCATTATGTTTTTTATGAACTTAAAAGAAATTGGATACAATAATACTTCTGATTGTTTGCTTTTGCATATTTATGCTTGGCTTATCCGTCTCTTGTTTTACAGGTATACAAGGATAATGATGGCCTTAAGGCTTAAGCCAACCTGGTTCTCAACAAATGTTCTTACTGTTACAAGATGGGAAAGCTTTTGTACATTATACTAGTCTATTATCTAAAGAAGTATACTGCAAATACAATTGTTCTGTTAGAGGCAATTGTAACACCCCGAATTCTCAGAACTCGGAGTATTACTGGTTAGGACCTCACAATGGGTCCCAACCTCAGTTTGACAACAACATTACTAGGATCTTGCAACAAGACACAAATAAAAAAACCGAAATTCATAAAAATCATGTTTTTAGAGTAATGAATGCAACACTGTCTAGCAGCCTACAGTACTTAAACAAAAGAAAAGAACAACTGTCTTAACCAAAAGAAAGGAAAGACAAAACAACCCCAACCCCGCTCTAAGGAGTACGAAGACCCGGCTGACCACTACTTCCGGATCACTCAGCTGCTGATCTAACCTGCGGTAAATCTAAAACAACAAGAAGAAGAACCGTTAGCTAGTTATCTAAATATTAGCAGAATCATAGCAGCACAAACACACTCAGAGAAATATAAACACTCATCATGCTTTCAAACAAGTCCGTTTTATTATCTTGATTTAAATTACTCTTTCACTCTAGTGATACTTATTTTGTGACACGAGGGATTCCCAAACCTCGCCTCCGCCCCCGTGTAACCATCAGGAATGGATCCGATGCATCTCACCTTGTACCTGCATGGTCTGGGTATAGAGAACCTCCCAGTCTCCTGTCAGAGCTGGGCAGTGATGTCACGACCCGTTATACATACACTTGGGCCTTAAACGTAAATAATAACCGTCGTCCTAGCAAGTTATTATTATTAAACACTCAAATAGCACACACAACTACTATCATTCAACTAACACTCAGAAACTGGCTAAGTAAGTCGCAAGGACTTACTTGAGTCAAAACACTCTAACACTCCTCAGATAGTCCGTACTCGTGTAACTCAAGTGCCTGTCAATGAAGGCATGTGTATCAAACTCACATCTCTATGTCCAACCTCATGCGAAGGAATTACGGAAAGAACGATTCTCATACGGTAAAAGACCGTTTTACCCTTAGTGTAGAAAATTCTCCAGGTCACTTCTTGACCTCTAATATTTCTTTTGGAACACTTTTCTAATCTAAGATTATTTCCAAAACAGTTTACTAGGGTTATAAAAATTAATCTCGTCCATTCGTCATCTAGAATCGCATTATTTCATTCTCGGGTATTATCTAATCTTATAAATCTATACAACTATATATATATATATATATATATATATATATATATATATATATATATATATATATATATATATATATATATATACTTTCGTGCATATTAACTTTCCTTCCAATTATATAAAAAAAATTCCGAAACTCCTAGGTATTTAGGTACATATATAAATTCTCATATTTTATAATTTCACCAACTCAACTCATAAGTATACTTTTATTTCAAGTACTATATATACGTATATTTATGTACTCGGCATACATTTTCTTATATAAGCTCACACCTGCTCTTATAAATCTTCCGTAATCGAAAGTACATAAGTACTTATATGTATCCTATATATATATATATATATATATATATATATATATATATATATATATATATATATATATATATATATATATATATATATATATATGCACAAATACGTCCTTTATACCCATAAATCTATACGTATATACATGCTGCAGAAAGGAATTACGGTACATCCCAACTCTACATACACACCTACTGCAGTGGAAGGAAGAGACGGAGAAGCCGGCTTACCGGAGCTGCAGTCCGGCGAGGTGAGTCCAGGCGGTGCACTGGCGTCCGGCGGCCCTTCGCTGGTGGTCTTCACTGGTGCTGCAGCGCCTGGTGATTGCAGCAGTTGGCGGTGCGGTGAGATCCGGAAAGCTGGCTGCGCAGGAAGGGCGGGTTACTGTCCTCGGAATCGAACCAGGAAGCGAAAAGGAAGGGAGACGGAAAGAAGAGGGAGGTCGGGATCTTACCGGCCTGACTGGAGGCGTGCAGGACTCGGCGGCGATGGATCCGGCTGGAGGCTTGGTGCGGCGCTCCGGTTGAAGCGGAAAGGAAACAACAGCGTTGTTGTTTTCGGATTTGACTGAAGACGTGCAGGCCTCGGCGGCGATGGCTTGACTGGCGCCGGCGAAGAGGTGCGGTGGAAGGCGGAGTGGCGTGGTTCGCGTCTCCAGTTGAAGGCAGAGGTACGGGTCGAATGTGCAGAAGGTAAGCGTAGAGGGAAGCGAAGCGGCACAGGGGATTAGAAGGATAATTAGGGTTAATAGTGTGATTAGGTTAGGTTAAGTTATTGGGCTTAGGGTAATGGGCCGACTGCTTGGGCCCAAGCGGGACTATTGAGCGGTTAGCTCATGAAATAATTGCGGAACTTGTAACTTGTAATTTTTTGTGCGGGAATTAATATAATACGGAATTAAATTCCGTATTTATAAATTATTATTATTTTTATTTTGAATACGTAAATTATTTCCGGTCATTTAGTTTATCATTTTATGTGAATCTAGGTCACATAAAATGATAGAACTAAACTCGTTTTATTTTACTTATTTATTTATTTACGATTGTCTCATCGGACTTTGGTTACTTTCAATTTACCAGAACTTAAAATTTTCGGTTATTACATCAGTGCCCCCTTAAAAGAAGTTTCGTCCTGAAACTTAGATTGTTTCCCTTACTCACACATTTCCTTCGGTATATTTAGTTTTCTCGACATTTTTGTTTTCTACCAAGCAGCTACTCAGGCATCAAACAAACAAGTATCACAAAAAGAAACAGAATCACTCAAATCAATATGAAAACCTGAAAGGTCAAACACACAACATCCGAGTACTAACTCGTCAAACAGAAGTAACCTCTAACCCCGCAAAGAACTCGGGATAGTTACGTCTAATACTCTCCTCAGTCTCCCAAGTGGCCTCATCAGCTCCTCTCCTAGACCACTAGATCCTCAGCATAGGTATCTCCTTGGATCGCAGACGTCTGGTACTGCGTTCCAAGACAGCTACTGGGTACTCTACAAATGTATGGTCCGGCTCCACTGTCAGATCCTCATGGCTGATGACGTGTCTCGGATCCGGAATGTACTCTCTCAACTGAGATACATGAAAAACCGGATGGACACTCTCTAGTCTCGGCGGTAGTGCTAGTCTATAGGCCACCTCTCCAACTCTCTCCAAGATCTCAAAAGGTCCGACATATCGGGGACTCAGCTTCCCCTTAATGCCGAAACGCCTGACCCCTCTCGTAGGTGACACTCTCAGCCACACCTGTGCACCCACTCTAAACTACAGAGGTCGACGTCTTTTGTCGGCGTAGGACTTCTGACGACTCTGAGCTGCTAACATTCGCTCTCGGACTAGGGCAATCCGAGTGATGTCATCCTGTATCTGCTCTGGAGCTACTCCATCAACTCGGCTGGGCTCATCCCAACATAATGGTGTACGACATCTCCTCCCGTACAAAGCCTCATAAGGAGCCATCCCAATAGACGCGTGCCAGCTATTATTATACGAAAACTCTACCAGTGGAAGATGATCTGGCCATACCTGTCCCCAATCTAGTACACACGCCCGAAGCATGTCCTCTAAGGTCTGAATGGTCCTCTCAGACTGTCCGTCTGTCTGTGGATGATAGGCTGTAGTGAAGTGGAGACTCGTCCCCAAAGCAGTATGTACCTGCTGCCAAAATCTCGAGGTAAAACGTCCATCTCTGTCAGAGACGATAGTCCTCGGTACCCCATGGAGTCTCACAATATGTCTGGTGAACTCCTCAGCCAGACGACTCACCGGCCACGTTTCCTTAATCGGAATGAAACGTGCGGTCTTCGTCAGGCGGTCTACCACTACCCAAATAGCATCAAATCCTCTGCTGAGTCTCAAACCAGTGACAAAATCCATGGATATATCCTCCCACTTCCACTCTGGTACTGGAAGTGGGTGGAGCTCTCCTCCAGACCTACGGTGCTCAATCTTGACCTGTTGGCAGGTCGCGCACTGGGCTACATACCGAGTCACATCGGGCTTCAGACCACCCCACCAGAAGGACCGTCTCACATCCTTGTATATCTTACTCGCTCCAGGATATACTGAGTATGGGGTAGCATGAGCCTCACCTAGTATCCTCTGTCTCAACTCTCTGTCTGACGGTACACAAACGCGGTCCTGACGTCTCATCACTCCATCTGCACCAATAGTAAACTGGGGGGCCTCATCTCGAGACATCCTGTCTCGGATCCTGATCAAAGTAGGGCAAATCTCCTGCTTCTGTCGGATCTCATCCAACAGATCAAGAAGTAACTCCATGGTAGACAACTGACCATCAGCGTCGGGAAACTGAATCTCTATCTCCAACCAAGCCAAGTCCCTCTGCAACTGTGGCTGTACTGTCAACCGGGCTATCACCCTCTCTCTAGGCGTCTTCCGGCTCAAAGCATCAGCTACCACATTCGCCTTTCCGGGGTGGTAAAGGATCTCAAGGTCGAAGTCCTTGATCAACTCTAACCACCGCCTCTGGCGGTTATTCAACTCTCTCTGAGTGAATATGTACTTTAGACTCTTGTGGTCTGTAAAGATCTGACATGTCGCCCCATAGAGATAGTGACGCCAGATCTTAAGAGCATAGACTACTGCAGCCAACTCTAGATCATGTGTGGGGTAGTTCTCCTCATACGTCTTCAACTGTCGAGACGCATAGGCTATGACCTTACCCCTCTGCATCAAAACACACCCCAAGCCCAGCTTGGATGCATCACTGTATACCACAAAGTCATCAATACCTTCAGGCTGTGCTAAAATCGGAGCGGACGTCAATCTCCTCTTCAGCTCCTCAAAAATCTGCTGGCACGGCTCAGACCAGACAAACCGAGTGGTCTTCCTCAGAAGACAAGTAAGTGGTCGGGCAATCAAAGAGAATCCTTCCACAAACCGGTGGTAGTAACCTGCTAAACCTAGAAAGCTGCGAACCTCCTTAACATTCTTAGGAGGTTGCCAAGAAGATACTGACTCAATCTTCGCCGGATCGACCTTAATACCCTCAGCAGTCACCACGTGACCTAAGAAAGCCACCTCTGACATCCAAAACTCACACTTGGATAGCTTAGCATACAGCTGGATATCCTGTAGAATCTGCAGTACTGTCCTCAAGTGTCCGGCCTGCTCCTCTCGACTCCTAGAGTAGACTAGGATGTCGTCAATGAAGACCACTACAAACTGGTCTAAGAAGTCAATGAATATCCCATTCATCAACTCCATGAACACCGCTGGTGCATTAGTGAGCCCGAATGGCATCACTACGAACTCATAATGACCATACCTAGTCCGGAATGCCGTCTTAGGTATGTCCTGATCTCTCACCCTCAACTGGTAGTAACCTGACCTCAAGTCTATCCTCGAAAACACAGACGCTCCATGCAACTGGTCCAACAGGTCATCTATGCGTGGCAGTGGGTACTTGTTCTTGATGGTTACTTTGTTCAGCTCTTTGTAGTCTATGCACAGCCTCATCGATCCGTCCTTCTTCTTCACAAACAACACTGGTGCACCCCAAGGAGACACGCTAGGGCGTATGAAACCCTTCTCTGCTAGCTCCTCTAACTGCTTCTTCAGCTCAAGCAGCTCTATCGGTGCCATACGGTACGGGGCCTTCGAGATAGGTCTCGTGCCCGGTTCCAAGTCAATGCTGAAATCAACGCTCCTCTGTGGGGGTAGTCCTGGCAAGTCGTCACTGAATACCTCTGTAAACTCGCACGCAACAAGTATCTCCTCTATAGTCAGGCTCTTACTTTCCTTCATGGCATAACACCAGAAGGCTTCACAACCCTGCGCTATCAGTCTCGCTGCTCTCACTGCACTGATAACTGTACCTGACTTTCCGAGGTCCCACCCTCGGAATATTACTCTATGGCCCTCCTCCGTGGCAACGGTCACTGTCCTCCTACCAATGTCTAAGACTGCTCCGTGTTTCCTCATCCAGTCTATCCCTAAAATGACATCCTCATGAGCTAAGGGCATGACTAGAAAATTGACTAGCCAGTCTCGATCTCCCATGCGAACAGGACATCCAAAGATCTCTCTAGTCCCTCTTACCTTACTCCCATTAGGTAAGCCTATCATAAAAGGTATCCTCTCTACAGTAGCTAAGGACAACCTATCTACGCATGCATCAGATATGAAGGAGTGTGTAGCACCCGTATCAAATAAAACTCGTACAAGTAAGTCATGAATCTGGATCGTACCTGTGGCAGTCGGTGCATCTGGCTGATCAGCATCTCTCAACTCAAACACTCGTGCCTGAGCTCCTCTAGTATCAGCCACACTACCACGTCCTCTGCCCCGACCTGATCCCTGCATAGAACTCTGTGGTGGTGTGTGTCCTGGAGCCCTGTAAGACTGCTGCTGACTAGGAGCTCTGTACTGCTACTACTGACTAGGAGTCCGGTACTGTGGCGGTCTCTGTACACTCCCTGATAAGCCTGCAGGAGAAGAACCCTGCTGAGATGGAGCCTTGCCCTGACGGCAGAATGCAGCTCTATGTCCAACCTTACCGCACTGGAAGCAAGTCACTGCTGGCTTCATGCAGTTCGATCGGATATGACCATAGCTACTGCAGTTGTGGCACTGCAAGCCACCAGTTGAAGTCTGACCAGTAGCTGTATGACTCTGTCGCCCCTGAGTCTGTCCCCGTCCAAAAGCAGCTACTCCTGAACTACCACTAGCATAACCTGTCCTCTGCCGCTTATCCGGCCTGTCTGACTGAGCAGCTCTCCTAGACACTGGTATGTCTCTCTCATAAGCAGACGCTCTGTCCTGATAGTCTGACAGAGTCTCACAGCGGAACCCTGCCAAATAGGAACGAGTGCTCTCTCTCAATCTCCTTGAAAAAAGATATACATGCTGCTCCTCAGGAGGTGCAGCTGGTCCAAGCAGTATCAGTTCCTTCTGGAACTTTCTTGATGGCTGCAGCGATCGGAATGTCCTCAAATCCAACCTCAATGAAGTCCTGGAATCTCTCTCTCCTCAACGAGACAGGGCAGTATCTATCTCTAACAATGCTCCTCATCTGCTCCCAATTGGTGACCCGACTACGCATGGTCCGCCACCAGGAATGAGCATCTCCAGTGAAGCAGGTCTGCACCAAGTCCACCTGCCGATCCTCTGGGCAGCGTATTGCCTCTAACGCAGTCTCTACCTGCCCAATCCAGTACTCCACCTCCAGTCCTATCTCTCCACTATATGAGGGGACCTTCTGAGAGTTGAAAGCCTTCAACCACTCATTCAGTCTCGGAGCTCTAGACCAAATAGGAGCTCTGTCAACCACAACCCTCCTCTCAGGTACAACTGGCTCCCGAGGCGCTCCCTGTGTCACCTGGACAGATCTAACCGGTACTGGTGGTACCTGGGTAAGTCTCTCTGTCCTAGCAGCCTCCTCCATACGCTCAACGTATGCTCGGTACTCTCTGTACTCAGTCGCTCCAATGGAAACACGTCCTGACTCCGTCGAACGTGCTCTCTGTGCTCCAGACCTAGCAACGGTCTCATTCCTGACCTCAGGACCAACACTCTCAGCTACCTCCTCCACTCCAGCCTCTGGCATGATCACTACTGGGGGATCCTCTTGTGGAGCTCGACCTCGACCTTGGGCTAGTGGGGGTCTACCTCCACGGCCGCGTCCTCTAACTGTAGGGGTCCTATCTCCCCTACCTGGTCCAGCTGGAGGGAGAGGTGGACGACCTCTGCCTCGACCAGTAGCTAGCGTAGCTCTAGTACGTGCCATCTGCGCAAAGGATAATAACTATAATTACTACTAGCTAAAGTCCAAAAGTCCAACTACCGTAAAACCTAAAGTCCAACTAAGCATACTGAGATCCGCGGTAGTAGTGGTGGTCAGCCGTACTTTTCTATTTCCAACCAGACTATGCATGCATTTAAAACCAAAAATTTCCTTTTTAAAAACTCAGATCCCTTTTCGGGTTCTGCTTAAAAACTTATTCGGTCTTTCAGAAGATTTCAAGTGCCATTGTTTCCAACCTAGAGCTCTGATACCATGTTGTAACACCCCGAATTCTCAGAACTCGGAGTATTACTGGTTAGGACCTCACAATGGGTCCCGACCTCAGTTTGACAACAACATTACTAGGATCTTGCAACAAGACACAAATAAAGAAACCAAAATTCATAAAAACCATGTTTTTAGAGTAATGAATGCAACACTGTCTAGCAGCCTACAGTACTTAAACAAAAGAAAAGAACAACTGTCTTAACCAAAAGAAAGGAAAGACAAAACAACCCCAACCCCGCTCTAAGGAGTACGGAGACCCGGCTGACCCCTACTTCCGGATCACTCAGCTGCTGATCTAACCTGCGGTAAATCTAAAACAACAACAAGAAGAACCGTTAGCTAGTTATCTAAATATTAGCAGAATCATAGCAGCACAAACACACTCAGAGAAATATAAACACTCATCATGCTTTCAACAAGTCCGTTTTATTATCTTGATTTAAATTACTCTTTCACTCTAGTGATACTTATTTTGTGACACGAGGGATTCCCAAACCTCGCCTCTGCCCCCGTATAACCATCAGGAATGGATCCGATGCATCTCACCTTGTACCTGCATGGTCTGGGTATAGAGAACCTCCTAGTCTCCTGTCAGAGCTGGGCAGTGATGTCACGGCCCGTTATACATACACTTGGGCCTTAAACGTAAATAATAACCGTCGTCCTAGCAAGTTATTATTATTAAACACTCAAATAGCACACACAACTACTATCATTCAACTAACACTCAGAAACTGGCTAAGTAAGTCGCAAGGACTTACCTGAGTCAAAACACTCTAACACTCCTCAGATAGTCCGTACTCGTGTAACTCAAGTGCCTGTCAATGAAGGCATGTGTATCAAACTCACATCTCTATGTCCAACCTCATGCGAAGGAATTACGGAAAGAACGATTCTCATACGGTAAAAGACCGTTTTACCCTTAGTGTAGAAAATTCTCCGGGTCACTTCTTGACCTCTAATATTTCTTTTGGAACACTTTTCTAATCTAAGATTATTTCCAAAACAGTTTACTAGGGTTATAAAAATTAATCTCGTCCATTCGTCATCTAGAATCGCATTATTTCATTCTCGGGTATTATCTAATCTTATAAATCTATATAACTATATATATATATATATATATATATATATATATATATATATATATATATACTTTCGTGCATATTAACTTTCCTTCCAATTATATAAAAAAAATTCCGAAACTCCTAGGTATTTAGGTACATATATAAATTCTCATATTTTATAATTTCACCAACTCAACTCATAAGTATACTTTTATTTCAAGTACTATATATACGTATATTTATGTACTCGGCATACATTTTCTTATATAAGCTCACACCTGCTCTTATAAATCTTCCGTAATCGAAAGTACATAAGTACTTATATGTATCCTATATATATATATATTCCGAATCAACTTATTCATACACATCTTGCATCTCCACTCACGTTTCTTACTATATACTAACACCGTACCCGTATATATATATATATATATATATATATATATATATATATATATATATATATGCACAAATACGTCCTTTATACCCATAAATCTATACGTATATACATGCTGCAGAAAGGAATTACGGTACATCCCAACTCTACATACACACCTACTGCAGTGGAAGGAAGAGACGGAGAAGCCGGCTTACCGGAGCTGCAATCCGGCGAGGTGAGTCCAGGCGGTGCACTGGCGTCCGGCGGCCCTTCGCTGGTGGTCTTCACTGGTGCTGCAGCGCCTGGTGATTGCAGCAGTTGGCGGTGCGGTGAGATCCGGAAAGCTGGCTGCGCAGGAAGGGCGGGTTACTGTCCTCGGAATCGAACCAGAAAGCGGAAAGGAAGGGAGACGGAAAGAAGAGGGAGGTCGGGATCTTACCGGCCTGACTGGAGGCGTGCAGGACTCGGCGGCGATGGATCCGGCTAGAGGCTTGGTGCGGCGCTCCGGTTGAAGCGGAAAGGAAACATCAGTGTTGTTGTTTTCGGATTTGACTGAAGACGTGCAGGCCTCGGCGGCGATGGCTTGACTGGCGCCGGCGAAGAGGTGCGGTGGAAGGCGGAGTGGCGTGGTTCGCGTCTCCAGTTGAAGGCAGAGGTACGGGTCGAATGTGCAGAAGGTAAGCGTAGAGGGAAGCGAAGCGGCACAGGGGATTAGAAGGATAATTAGGGTTAATAGTGTGATTAGGTTAGGTTAAGTTATTGGGCTTAGGGTAATGGGCCGACTGCTTGGGCCCAAGCGGGACTATTGAGCGGTTAGCTCATGAAATAATTGCGGAACTCGTAACTCGTAATTTTTTGTGCGGGAATTTATATAATACGGAATTAAATTCCGTATTTATAAATTATTATTATTTTTATTTTGAATACGTAAATTATTTCCGGTCATTTAGTTTATCATTTTATGTGAATCTAGGTCACATAAAATGATAGAACTAAACTCGTTTTATTTTACTTATTTATTTATTTACGATTGTCTCATCGGACTTTGGTTACTTTCAATTTACCAGAACTTAAAATTTTCGGTTATTACAGCAATTAATCTAGACAAGTGGACATGCCCTATTGTTTTGTGTAATTCATTATTTAAACTAGTTATGTAGAAACCAATTGGTGTGGGAAGTGCAGAAGGAAGCTCACAGTTTTTAATATTTTTTTAACTTCCGGTATGTAGATTCCGGTATGTAAATTCCGGTATGTAAATTCCGGTATGTAAATTCCGGAACGTAGATTCGATAGTTAAATTATAATAAAAAAGGACAAAAAAAAAATAAAAAAATTCTGGTATGAAATTTGTTTTGGTTTGAACTTCTGGTATGAGAAATTCTGGTATGAAAAAAATCTGGTTTGAACTTCTGGTATGAGAAATTGTGGGATGAAAAAATTCTGGTATGAGAAATTATGGTATGACGAAATTCTGGTATGTAAAAATTTCTAGTATGAGAATTTTATGCCAAAAAACTCAGAGCAGAACTTTCTGGTATGAAAATTCTGGTATGAAATTCTGTATGAAAATTATGGTATGAAAAAATTCTGGTATGTAATTATGGTATAAAAAAATTCTGGTATCAAAAAATTTCTGGTATGAAAATGAAATTCTGGTATCAAATTCATACCAAAAATAAAAATAAATAAATAAATAAATAAATAAAATAAAAGAAAAAGAAAATAAAAATAAAAGTCACATTCAAGTACGTAACATTTGAAAGATTATGACTAGGTTCATGTATTTTTTTTTTTTGAAATAGAAGAGTTAATTATTTTTACCTACCATTAAATGAAAGTGGTAAAAAATTATGGGGTACATTTACTAAATCATATTCTCAAAAAAGCCTAGTATGTCAAATTCTCCCATCTTTTTTTATTTTAAAAAAACATACATTTTTCAGTATTTTATTTAGATTTAAAGAATCGGAATCCGAAACTTTGTAAATTAAAAAGACAGTCTATAGGTGACGATATTTATATTAAAAAAACGTACTTGTTACTTTAATTTTGCAAACAATAAACAAAATATGTACCGAAACATCCATATAATAAAACGGAATATCCAGATTCTGAATCGAATTATGATTATCTAAAAGGCACGAAAGTTTCGTTTTTTAAAAAAAGAAGAAGAATGAAACATGTAAAACAACGATAAATGTCAAATATAAAAATAGTCTTATTATTCTCGGCTTTAATCCGTTATTAGATAGCAAACAACTTCGTTTTTAGGTTTGTAGATAAATGACCTTAGTTATGCTCATACACGTTGATATTGTTGCTCCAAAATTTACACAAACAAATAAGTTGGGTAAATAAAGTGTGAGAAAAGATTTAAATTTTAAAGGTAAATCAAAATAATTTTTAAAATTTTAATAAAAATAAGATGTTGAGAAAAAGTTATAATCACCAAACAAAATTAAAAAAACTAATTTTAAAATTCTAGTTTGCCAATTTTTTTGGATAATTTTTTTAATATTTATACATAACAATCTTTTGAAGTACAAAGCTATTATTTCTCAACAAAAAAAACTAATTTAAAGTATATTTTATCCTATTTATATAACTTTATTGAGAGAAAAGGGGAAGTAGGCTAATTATGTATTAATCTAGATTAATTAGTCTCTTTTGTAAAAATGTAGATAAAGTAGGCCCCTAGTAATTTTATGATAAAGATTAATTCCCAAATAAATTAATATCCCTGCTGGAAATAGAAAATGCTGATGTGACAGTTTTTTTAAATAAATATGCGTATTTAATATGGCCCCCCTACAAATCAGGATGCTGTTAGGAAAGCAAATATACCTTCCTTGTAAACGTGATCCCAGAATCACGAAATTCTCCATTTCTGAAGCCATAACCACCATTTCTACAGAGTTATTCGTTTACTGTCATAAACATTTTCTCTATTTTTTTTGCGATTATTGCGATTTATTTCGTTTTGATGATCTGTTTTTTCAATTTGCTCTGAGTAATTTATGTATATTGTTAATATTATGTATTTCGTATATTTATATGTCGGTGATTTTTTATGTGCTGAGTGTTGGTAATGATGAAAGGGACGAACATAATTTTATGTCTGTATGTGTACATAAGTTTGTATATGTTTAAGTTTAAACCACTGTCGTTGAGAAGGTACTGTGATATGCCTGCGTATTTTATGTATCTGCTAATATTATGTAGTTGTTAAATTTATGTGGCGTTGATTTTTATGTGCTGAGTGTCAGTAATGATGAAGGTGACGAACATGATCTTATGTGTGTATGTGTACATAAGTTCGGTTTATGTATCTACTTAAAATTATGTAGTTGTTAAATTTATGTGTCGTTGATTTTTATGTGCTGAGTGTCGGTAATGATGAAGGTGACGAACATAAATGGCTAATTTCAAAATTATGTACATAATCTTTTATGTACATAAGTTCGGTTTATGTATCTACTTAAAATTATGTACATAATATTTCATCACTGTTAATTCGAATACATAAATTTCACAAAAAATGGCTAATTTCAAAATTAAGTTCCATAACAGCCTAAAACATATCTATTCTTCTTTGTGTGGTCGGATTCCAAAACCTAATCGAATATATCACAAAATCATGCTTCATAACACCATGCAAGGCCGAGTAAATGAAAGGCCATGTAGTTATATATCAACAATGGCGGTTTTTAGTATGGATTTTAGGGAAAACGTTCATCAACCGTTTTTGGTTTGAACCAAAACCGAAGCCATTAAAATGGTATTTTGTTGAGAGAATTTGGAATATTTACAAGGATCGATTGTTACACAAAGAATAGATAAGACAGGAGGTTGAAGACGGTCGAAGATCACGATTTGAAGATGGAGGTTGCGAATGGAGAATCTGACGATACAATGGAGGTTCCGAATGACGCTTAATTTTTGGGATGAAATGTTTAGTAAAGAGACGAACCGCCGAAACCGTATCTTTATCAATCATGCTGTTGCCGTTTTTTTGATTTTATTATCTTTAACTTTTAGGCAGTTATTATGCTACATTATTAATTGGGAGAATTTGACATACTAGGCTTTTTTTAGTTTTTGTTTAAGAAAATGTACCCCAAATTTTTTACCACTTTCATTTAATAATAGGTAAAAATTATTAACCCTTCTATTAGAAAGAAAGAATAAATGATGTTTGTTATTTGTTATATAAGTATAATTTTTAATTTTTAATTACTGAATTTGTTTTCTTTTATTATTTTTCTTGCCTTTTTTATTTATTTTTTATTTTCTTTTTTATTTTCTGGACTGAATTTCTCATACCGGAAATTCTCATACCAGAATTTTCATACCAGAAATTTCATACCAGAAATTATCATACGAAAAGTTCATACCAGAAATTTCATACCAGAATTTTTTTCATACTAGAATTTTTTCATACCAGAATTTTTCATACCAGAAATTTCATACGAAAAGTTCATACCGGAAATTTCATTCCAGAAATTTTTGAATTAAAACTAGCAGCACAATCAACACTTGATCCTTGTGCTTTCTGTCCGCTATTTATTTTTGTTTACATAATACTTTTATTTTGAGACAATTTTAACATATAATTCTCCACTCAAATAATGCTCAACTCCTCCACGTCTTGTCAATTTCTCATTGTCAACTGGAAAAAAGAACAAGTCTTTTGGAAACCAAAAGAGACGGTGATGGACCCATTTTTGCAAACCGTCATCATATACGCAAATTACAATAAAAAAAAATTGCAAAATTACAACGAGCCCCCTAAAATTTGCAAAATTAAATATTAGACAATTAAAAATTCATTCCGGTATGTAAATTTCGGTATGTAAATGTCCGGTATGTGAAATTCTGGTATGTGAAATTCCGGTATGTGAAAATCCGGTATGTGATAATTTCGGTATGTGAAAATCCGGTATGTGAAAATCCGGTATGTGAAATTCCGGTATGTGAAAATTATGGTATGTGAAAATTTCGGTATGTGAAAATCCGGTATGTGATAATTCCGGTATGTGATAATTCCGGTATGTAAAATTCCGGTCCGGTATGTGAAAATTCCGGTATGTGAAATTTCGGTATGTGGAAATTCCGGTATGTGATAATTCCGGTATGTGATAATTCCGGTGTGTGAAAAAATTCTTCATTCTAGAAAATAAATAAAAAATAAAGAAAATAAAAAAGACAAAAAAAATTAATAAAAGAAAATAAAAAAAGAAATTCAGTGTTTAAAAAGCACTTGGAAGAAAGAAGAAAACAAGAGGATGGAGAAGGTTTGAAGGTAAAAAAAAATAAGAGGGGTATATTTACTTAATTGAAAAACAAAAAAACCTACTTACTATCACTATTTTTCTAAATAGCCTACTAACCAAATTTGCCCTTATTAATTTGCCCTTAAATAGCTACCTTATTACCTATGATTTATAATTTCATTTAGCTTTATTTTTTGGAAGAAAAATAGAGGGGCCTATTTTGTATCATGGATACAAAAAGGGCCCTTCTACACCAATTTTCTCAACTTTATTACGCTGGTTATTTATATTTTTTATGATCTTTATAAAAAGGTCTAAATGCTTTATCAATTAAAAAGATAGTTTTTCTCCACTTTAATGGATTTAATGAAAACCTAAATCAACCACCTTACTTTTTATAAAACATGGTATTTTGTTCAAATTTATATAATTTATAATAAAGTTTGCAAAAAATACAACTCTATTATAGAGAAATTTTCTCAACAAATCAACAATATGGTATATTTACTTTACAAGTAATTAAATGATTTAGTTATCTTAGTTATTGTCCACAAATGTATATATATAAAAAAAATTTGATTGAAACACAAATATCAAATTGATATAAAGGTTACGATGATTTACTTATTCTCTAAAAAGAGAAATTAGGGTATAAAATTTTTGAAATATCTTCTAAAATTAATGATAAACTAGTTAATTAGTAATTTGAAAGAAAAAAAAAATGGAAGTAAACTTTGAAATATGGTTTTAAAAATAGATTTTAGATATTATCTTGCAATAAAAGTGAGATTAAAAAAATATTTAAACTTGTTAGATCAGAGAAAATCATTTAAAAATTATTTATAATTTAAATAAGCGATTTTAATAATAAAATTGTTATTTTGTCCGTTTTAAAATAAATAAGTAACTAAAATAAAGTGAATATGTTGATAAGAAAATACAAATCTATTTATGCACTTCGGATTATAGCAAGAATTTTGTTTCCTTGTATTATGGTTATGATAAATACAAGTTTAAATATACAAAATTCATTATGAATATATTTAAAAGTGAGATTGAACCACAAACTACGTACCAACTAACAAATTTTAAATAAAGCTTTTTAGAGTTATTTTAAATCAACAATTTTTAAAAAAAAGTTGGGATAATTTGACATACTAGGCATTTTTGAGTTTTTGTTTAAAAAAGTGTACCCCAAATTTTTTACCACTTTCATTTAATGGTAGGTAAAAATTATTAACCCTTCTATTTAGAAACAAAGGAATAAATAATGTTTGTTATTTGTTATATAAGTATAAGTTTTAATTTTTAATTACTGAATTTGTTTTTTTTTTTAAATTATTTTTCTTGCCTTTTTTTTAATTATTTTCTTTTTTATTTTCCGGACTAAAATTTTCATACGGGAATTTCTAATACCAGAATTTCTCATACCAGAAATTTCATACCAGAAATTATCATACCAGAAATTATACATACCAGAAATTATTCATACCAGAATTTATTCATACCAGAAATTATACATGCCAGAAACTATTCGTACCAGAAATTATACATACCAGAAATTATACACATACATACCAGAAATTATACATACCACAAATTATTCATACCAGAAATTATACATACCATAAATTATACATACCAGAAACTATTCGTACCAGAAATTATACTACCAGAAATTATACACATACATACCAGAAATTATACATACCACAAATTATACATACCAGAAGTTATACATACCAGAAACTATTCGTACCAGAAATTATTATACACTTCTTATTATACATACCAAAGAGATCATGGCCTGCTTGCAAAACACGAGCAGGTAAATATATATTAGTGGAGAATTTAGCTTTGTTACATGATCATGGCCTTTATTTTACTATATTTGTACTCAACAGAAAGTTCTTAGTTTGGAAATCCAGTAGACTTAAAAAGCAGGAAAATAATTTAAATAGTATCTATAAACGCTACCCAGTTTGGAATATTTAGCATGCACTAATTAGTTGCAGTAGCTCAAAGTGTAACCACATGTGTCCATAGTAATTCTTTGAGTAAAAAAAGTGCAACTCTCAATCGAATCAAGCGTCAAGAAGCAAAAGCATGATCAGAAAGGCAAAAGCTAAGGACTGGTTGGGCATTCTAGAAGTAAGAAAACACCAGCTTGTATGGTGAGAAAATCAAATATCAAAGCCTTAAACTCATAAAAAGCACATCACTAAAACCCAAACACTTGATATAATTGGACAAGCAGAGAAAAATGCAGAGGCAATTCTAACTCAATTAACATTCAAAACCTTAATTAACAACTATACCTTGGTTAGGTCAAAGAACAAATTCATCTTCTTGATTCCCTGCACAAAGTCGATCGATCGAGCCTTCCTAGAACTGCTACTCACAGTCGACGGAAAGAGAGATTCGAATTGGAAACAGGTCACGCGCAACAGCTTTTGCATCTTCTATCGCGCGAGTGGAAGCAGGTCCGGTCCTGCAACCCTTCAATCGGATTCATCTTAATGTTTCAGATCTAGATCTATGTGATGTGAGAGGAGCTCCTTAATGTTTCAGATCTAGATCTAGATCGGGATCTGGATCTAGATCCAGATCGCCACCAACTCCGACGACGATCCTGGTCAACCGATTAAGCCTAATCTTCTATGGCCACCGTTGCTACCAGAAGGAGAACGAGAGATTGAGAAAGGGGAAGTAGAAGCGAGAGAGATTCATAGAAAGAAATGTGGCGGTAGAAGGAGATATTGAGGAAAGGAAAGTAGAAGCGAGAGTTTTAGAGAATGGAATGAGGCGGCTAGGGTTTCACGGTTAAAAAAATTTTTGGGGTACATTTATTTAATCGAAAACTAAAAAAGCCTAGTTATTAGAGATAATTATAAAAAAGCCTAGTTACCTAATTGACCCAAAAAAGTTTAAACTGGTTTATTAAAAAAATATTATTCATATTTGTTGTAAATTGATTAATTAATCAAGAAAATTTAGGTTTTTGGATTTGTTTTAACTCAACTAATTTATATAAAAATATAAACTTATTTTCAAGTTTTTTGAATTTGACATCTAATAAAAAGTGGGCAATTTGACATCTAATAAAAAGTTTAAGCTAGTAACTAAGTTTTTTAATGTGTCAATTAAGTAAATATACCCCAACCTTTTGTATTTATTTTCCAACTCTACACACTCTTCTCTCAAGAGGTACATTTACTAAACACAAAAGTAGAAAAAGCCTAGTAAACCAAATTGTTTCATAAAAAAAAAGTAGAGCTTCGAATTTGTTTAAACTCAAGGAATCCAACAAATATTTTAAATTTTTTTTTTGATTTTTGATTTACTATGAATCAAAAGATTAAAAAAATATTATAAATGGTCAAAATTTAAAGTTGCAGTTAATCTCAGCTATATATTGCTTAGGATCGGAGATAATTTACAACAAATCAACAACTCTTCTTCTATAACTTAGCATTCACCAAGTACAACTCTTCGAAGTAGCAATTACAACATGAAAATGCAAAGTAGCAATTACAACAGGAAAGCGCTTAACTACTAAGAAGTGTGCTTCCAATATCAAATGGATGAGTTGGTTAAGTAGGTACATAATGTAATTTTGTGTACACAGTAGACACCTTTTGTTATGTGTAGACAAAGTAGGCACCTTATGTTACGAAGAAAAAAATTTAATAAAAAACAATAACAGATATTACCTATTTTAGAGATATTCTCTCCTATATCAAATTAATTATTTTCCTAACTAATGATATAATCGGATATGCTGAATCATTATAATAGGAAAGAAATGCTAAATATTCATAGAATCTCTCATCATTATCTCTCATCTTAGTTATAATAAATAAAAGATTGTGTAAAAGGTAGGATTCGAACTCTGAATGAATTGACTAATTAAACTTTGTGTATTTATTTGATGATACACAATATTATACACAATTTCAATTACACAATAGTAATACATAATTTCAAATATACATTGTTAATAAATAAAAGACTTGTGTAACTGAAAACCTTATGTACGAAATATTCGAGCGACATAAAATGACTCGAGCATACATAATGTACATACATATTATTCAGGAAAGTAATTCAGTGAACTGTATTTCGTACACAAGGTTTTGATTACACAAGTCTTTTATTTATTAATATTGTGTATTTGAAATTATGTATAAATATTGTGTAATTGAACTTGTGTATTAATATTGTGTATCATCAAAAGAATACACAAAGTTTAATTAGTCCAACTGGTATAAGGGCGGGCGGACAACTCGTCCATAGTTCGAATCCTACCCAATCTTCTCAATTTTCTTCCTCTTTTAATGATTATCCAACTCATTTATCTTTATTTTTAAGTGGTGAAATTAGGGTGCCTAGTTTGTATCTAACATACAAAAAATACCTTATTTCACCAATCTTCTCATATCAAATTCACAATAATTTGTCGCTTTGTATACTTGCAAGAAAGGTTGTTATAATTTAAGCATCATAGAGCATACTAACTCAATCCTTTGGGGGACCCGATATACGATTACCATGAAACGCTTTGTAAAAATTGCATAGTCCTACTAGACCATCCATATCTCGCATCCTACAATTACCGTGAAACAATGTGTCAAAACTGAGCATAATCCTATCAAACCATCCACAACCCGCATTCTTAGCCTCCTCCAACTCTTTGTTTCACCAGGATGTACTAGCTCGGGGAACTTTTGTAACAAATAGATATCTCGATGGATCAATACGCCCAACCTTACAGTCGTCAAGTGCACAAACTATCCCATTCCCCAATCCGAATCAATTTGTCAAACAAAAATGGGCTATGACAAGACTGCTTGTTCGATGTTGAATTACTAAATCAGTGTAATATCCGGAATTTTTATTCCGTTTAATTCGGTAGCAAACCGGATTTCGATCTGTTGATCCTTATCTGTCTACCTAGTCGGACACAATATCTCAAAATTTTATCATTTTATGTAACCTCACTTGACATAAAATGATAAGATTTTTATAGCAAACCCTAATCCATCAAACCCTAATTTATATCATGACTTGTCCTTGACAAAGTCACGATAACGTCTTGACAAGACCTTGACAAAGCCAAGACAACATTGTGACATGATCCTTGTTTTCATCTCACACCTTACACCTTTGCTTCAGCCCATTGCTTGTGGATCACACACCAACCTCCTTTTTTTCCCCTTCCTTGGTGTTACGTGCTTGGCAATCCAGGAGGCCCAACAAGCTGCAGCCCACAATGCAGAAATCATCCAACGCTGGAGTATGTTGAACTGGAAGAGCAGATCTGCAGTTTGTAACGTCCGCAGATCACGCAGCAGATCAAACACATCTCTCTAGTGCAGCAACAAGTAACCCTAGCCATTGCCGGACCACCTTCTCGCCCCCTCTTGTTGTGAGAAGCTGCATCATTCCCTCTACAACTGCACAATAGTTACGTATTGCGTCCCAAAACGTAACAACAAGCCTCTGCACATGAACCTATACCCGACTCTCCTCCATAGCAGGCGACCATCAAGGCTAGACGCTTCTTCATCCGTCTCCTACATCAGTGATGACACCCCGACCTCCGAGATTTGCATACGACACAACGACCTCTTTAGTAGGTGGTCCATCTATCTCTCTCCTTCCGTGAAACTCCTTCCCTCCTTACATAGACGGACAATGCAGATCCTACAGTTGGGACAGGGCCCTTCCCCCTCATTTGTAACTCCAACAAGACAGAGGACACTCCTCAACGCCCCTCACTCGAACACACCAGGTAGGGACTCAGTTTCCCTTCTATACCTACCCTATGTCTTCGATCTAGTAACAACAATGGCTCCTTCCTTGCTGTAGTAGGTTGAGAGGCTCCCGACTTTACATCAGACGAGATCTCGCCCTCACCAATAGCCAAGAGGCTGCCCTCCCTAAGCCATCGAACCTTGACGTCGGACTGTAGTGCTTCACATAGCTTCTACTCCTAGGTAAGCAAGTCTTGCTCTGCCCTCTTGAACCATTGATATGTAGAGCTTAGTTCTTGATGTGAGGATAGATTAGAGGGAAACATTGCTGTTGTTGTTGGGTATAGAACCTTGGATCAGTAGGTAAGTATAATCAAAAGAGACTGCTATCCAGAGGAATCGAAGTAAAGACCTAGTTAGAGCTGTTTGTTCAAGAAATTTGTGTGAAACTGCTGACTTTAGGATCTAGTTTCGAGATCTTAGATCGAGGATCTACCGTTGAATTTTTGATATGTTGTAGATGGAAATATGTAGTTTATTGTGTTAAAATTTGGGAGAGAGTTAACGGTTGGATTAGAATTTATAACGTCACAAAGTAGAGTACTTGGGCTGTTTTTCCAACAGAGGAAAAATTGGCCAAGTATAGAATTTCTGGATGTTTTAACCAACTTTAGGAATTTATGTAAGAGTAGTGGTTGGATAGTTTTGAGAAATCTTTGCTCCTATGAGTAGCATGTATATTCTAGAGGACCTAGAGAATTATTTCGTAATTTTTATATTTTTTTATTCGAGTCTCATATCTTAAGCCAAAGTCGGACCTTAACGACTCTTATGAAAATTTAGAATTTTGGGCAACTTTTATAAATCTATAGCAAACTACCTCTTGAGAATTAGATTATGGAAATAGGTTCCAAAGGAGAATTTAGAACTAGATTATGAAAAAGGCTCTCTTAAGGTAAAATAGTCATTTTACCTTAAGAGAGCCTTTTTAGTAGATTCTCTTCACGAGATTGTACATCTTAGAAGTTTATAACTTCTAAGATTATGGGATGTAATTTTGATCCACGTGCCTTGTATAACAGGCGGTTGCGTTTCTACGGTCACATACCTAGTCGAGATAATGGGAATCGAGTTTCGATTCAGGTAAGTCCTTTGGGCTTACTTAGATAGCTTCTAGATACGAGTGTGAATAATGACAGTGGTGTGTGAATGATATGTTTATAATTGTATTTAGTAGTAATTATCTACCGACCTATACATTGACCTAAGAGTAACGGGCGGTGGCATTCTGCTCAGTTAGCTTGAGGGTGCTGGAGGTTTCTTTAAGGACTAGTCCACACTCGATTTGTAGTGATGCTACCGGCGGAGGTAAGCTAGACCTACACCCAGTTGGATAAGGAACGAAGGCTAGAACTCTTAAGATTTCTCGTGCCACAACTGTAAAATGGAATAAGATGAATCACTTAACTACTGGATAATAACCGGTTTGTGTGCAAGCATGATGCTTGTTTTACGATATCTTGGTTGTGTTTGTGCTATCTTTATTCTTCTTATATTTAGATTGTTAGCTAACGGTTTATCCGTGTTGTAGATTTTGTAGAGATAAATAGTTGCAGAGAGATTCCGGACAGATGGTCAGCCGGATCCACGTACTCATTAGATGGGACGGGGAGTCTTCCATACGGCATGCATGTTATGTATCTATATATATGTTTGTAAGACTGTCACATGTATACATTCATACCATAAAAATATCATGTTGTGAAATTGTCTTAAATACTTTTGTGCCTTGTTGTAAAATTCTAGTAAAGTTGTTGTTAAACCAAGGTTGGGACCCATTGTGAGGTCCTAACCCGTAGCTCCCCGAGTTCCAAGAACTTGGAGTGTTACAATCAGTTAAACACAATGATCACCTTGATTTGGCAGATTTTTTGCTCTTAAGATCCAATCGAACAATATGTAGATCGACTATTTTGCTTATAAATCTCCTGATCGACTTCCAATGCGGAATCTACCACCGTGGTTGTAGACCACAACGGGGAGCTTGGTTGGAGGGTTCGAGTTGTTTTTGGGGTGTAGCGGCGGAGATAGAGGTTGTGTTGGTTGTATTAGATGACATCGTCCCATATGACTGGTCCGCCGTCAGAGAGTGGTGTATCGACGAATGGGGCGTTTGAACGGATATGGAGCCGTACTGAAGACTTTGATGACTCCTAAGAAGTTCTTGGCCTCGTATGAGGCGAAATTAGAGACCTTCGAAATGCTAACCTAGATTTCATTCTAATATCTTACAAAATTCATAATACAAAAAGCAAAACAGAAATACACAAACTATGAAACAACACAAATCAAACAAATATATAGAACAATAATATATATATATATATATATATATATATATATATATATATATATATATATATATATATATATATATATATATATATATATATAGGGTGTGGTTCCCATGAGAACACCCCTAACGTGAGAACATGAGAATAATCGTACACCGTTGGATGGTGAGTATTAAGGGTTGAGATTTAGAGGAATATCATAATTAATAATAACTACGAATAATAATAATTAGGAATCCAACAATAACTACGAATAATCCACTCAACCAACAATAACTACGAATAATACATTAAACGATATGACACATTCGTAACAAAACTAATAATAATTACGAATCTGTTCTCATGTTCTCACGTTAGAGGGTGTTCTCATACGATCTATACTATATATATATATATATATATATATATATATATATAATGAAAGTAAAAAATAATTCAATGCAAAACAATATGAAAAAACTCCTCAAATATATAAGAGCAAGATCAAAACGATGGGAATAGAGCGCAAGAGAAGAAGCGATGAATTGGTGGTGTAAGTAATCAACTAGTGTATTACCTGCACCTTGTGCAGGATTGTATTATATATTTAATTTATAATAAATATTATGATATATATTAAATGTAAGGTTCAAACTATAAAAAGTTTTTTTTGTAAAATAGTAATGATGCGTTACTTAATCCAACAATATTCGTTATTTCTAACAAATGAATCTCAAAAACTTATTCACTTATTAAGTATTTGATTTTTCTAAATGGTGATATAAATCTTCTTTTCTAAATCACGTGTCGCGTTTGTAATTTTATAAATTTAAATTATCTAGAGATATTGTTAACTTTTTTTTAAAAAAAAATCTGACTATAAAATTTATTAGTTTTTAAGTAATTAAGAAACTTAACTAAGATTTTTAGGTTGTTGTTAATTGCTAAAATGACACGTGGTTTTAGATTTCTCATGGTGAGACACGTGAAATTAATTGGTTCTCCTATAATATATACTAGTATAGTACCCGTGCCAAGACACGGTTATACTTTTAAATTTAAATAGTTAAATAAAAAATTATAATTATAATTTATAAACAATGATAGTGATTTAATTAACTAATTTAAAGAAAAAATAAAATAATTTTTTACTATTAAATTAATTATAATTTTAGATAAACGATAAAAATAGACAAATTTAGGTGATATTATATATCCTAATTTTTTTGACTCTTATAAAATATAAAAATTTAAAGATAAGTTAATATCAATTAGCTATTTTAAAAGATGACAAAGTGAGATTAAAGTTTTAAAAATATTAGAAAAATATTAAAATAGGAAACTTTTAAAAGTTAAATTGTAAATTTTTTTAAGTGATTCTATAAATGATCTTTAAAAAACAAAGAAGATGCAACACTAATACTATTATAATTTATAAATTTTTTGATTTAATAAAAAACAATAATTATTTTATAATATAAAGTTAGAATACTTATATGTTAAAGTTAAAATAGTAAATAATCTAATCATTTTATAAATAAAATTGAAAATATGTTAAAGATACCTTAAGAATATGTAGAAGATTGTGATAAAATTAAAAATAGAAATAATATATTTATTATCTATTTTTAGTGATTTTATATTTATTAGTTAAATAGTAATAAAAATTATGAGAAAACGACACGTGTCACGAAGTTAATATGTGAATGACACGTGGCATGAAGTGCTTCTGCTTTAATATATGTATATAGATAAGATCATACGTTTGATGACTCTTATATATAAGGAAAAGAGAATTAGGGTTTCACACTCTTCAATATGGAGACGTATGAGTATGAAGGAAGTTTTAGTAATCAAATAGATAATACAAATAAAAATATAAAGATTTTTGATACTGCTTTTAATTTTGGATTGAAGCAAATCTTCTAAGTGATTTATTTAGTAAAAGATGTTATTTACGTTAAAAGAAAAAGATGAAGAAATATGATTAATATTGGAAGACGAAAACTATAACACCCCAAGTTCTCGGAACTCGGGGAGCTACTGGTTAGGACCTCACAATGGGTCCCGACCTTAGTTTGACAACAACTTAACTAGATCTTACAAAAGGGCACAAATAAGAAAAATCACAAATCATAAAATACTGTTTTATAATGTCATGAATATGACTAGAAATACTTAACAGTTGTCCACAATAATGTCATAAAGACTCAAAACAATATAGAATGTCATAAATGAAAGATCGACACAAAGAAAAGACTGTAACCCATCCTATGAAGTACGACAACCCGGCTGACCACTACCTTCCGGATCACTCGGCATCTGCTCTAACCTGTGGCACGTCTAAACAACAATATAACAGTTAGCTAACTAATCAAATATAGGCAGAATAAAAATAGCACAAACACATCCAAGGAAATATAAACACTCAGCATGTTGGCACACAATCCGGTTATTATCTAATAGCTTAGGTGATTCACCTTATTCCATTTTAAAGTTGTGGCACGAGAAATCTAAGATTTCTCGCCTCCATTTTTCATCCAACTTGTGCGGGTCTAGCACACCTCCACCAGTAGTGCCACCACAAACCAAGTCCGGACTAGTCCCTAAAGAAACCCCCAACTCCATCGGGCTAACTGGGCAGAATGCCACCGCCCGTTATTCTTAGGCCAAATGTGTAGGTCGGTCGATAATTAATAATAAATACACTTATAAATACATCATTCAAACACCACTATCATTATTCACACTCATATCCGAAATCTAGCTAAGTAAGCCCAAAGGACTTACCTGAATCAAATCACAATTCCCGTTATCTTAACTCGGTCTGTAACCGCAGGAACTCAACCGCCTGTTATAAAAGGCAAGTGGATCAATAAGGTATCCCACTTTCTTAAAAGTCTAAGATACTCAAATCTATCATCAGAGAAATTACCAAAAATACCCTCAGAAGGGTAATTACTATTTTATCCCTAGGCCTCAAAACCCTAGAAATATTCCTAGACTATTTTCAAAACATCCTATGAAACCCAAAATCATAATTCAAAACTCAAAAGGAAGATTAGCTAAGTTGGAAGGTTTTTTCCAACTTTTAACTTTCATGAAAAACTCTCTAGGTTGCTACCTTGACCCAACTTAAGATACTCGTAAAGAAAATACAAAAATCCCAAATAAAGTTTCTTGCCCTTCTATGCAATGCACTCTACTCACTAGAAGAACCAAATCTCATAAAGGATCCAAAACTAATCCTACACAAAAATCCCAAGTTGACTCATCAACACAAGTTCTCCCATACTTAGCCAAAAATATGCATTTTACCAAACTGCACAACTAGCCTACTTTGGGACATTACAACTTCAAATCCGATCGTTGAATTGTTCCCAATTTTTAATAACATATACTGCATGTATCACTATACAACATACCCGAAATTGAACGGTGGAAACTAAATTGAAAGCATCACAACTTATTCCCGAAGTCAGCAGTTCGAGAGATAGAATCTGCCAAAAGTTATAAGGATAAACAATAGGTCAATAGTTCTAAACCCGTTGCTAACAAATCCTAAATTTTCCCTTCTCTACAATTCCCAGGATCGAATCCCTGGAGCAACAAAACCCACTATTCTAATCTATGTATGCAAGAGTCACAAGATCGATTCCTAGGAGACACAATTGTACTTCAACCCTCCTTAACATTAGTCTTAGTTTAGCATCTTACTCCGATCTAACCTATCGATCAAACATGCGCCACCGTCTCCTGTGTACCCTACTGTTGCTACGTACGCTCAAAAGGCCCTAACCCATAAAGTTTCATTTGCAACACAAATACATCAGCAACTTCATAACCAGGTTCACTTACCCCTCGACTGCCCGTCCCAAACATCACATATATATATCACCAACGATCTAAGCTTGACAAGGTATAGAGGCTTACCACTACGGACGACACGTCGATCGCAAAACACTAGTAACTCTCGAACTTGGACGATGGGACCTTCGACGTGGGTGACAGTGGTGCTATCTCGGTGGCAACACCATGGTAGTCTTGCGGGGGTTGAGAGCGTCGGTGAGGTACAAAGTGAGTGTTGAATCGTGTTTTGCGGCTGCGAGATAGAGAGGGTCTTCAATGACGGTTACCTCGACGGTTGCGATCTTTAGAGCTATCTACATCGACGAAACGCGAGGAGGGTGCTAGTGTTTGGATTCCAGCCGGTCGGGAGAGAAGAGGAGTCCCTTGTGTTGATCTATCAAGGGGGAGAGGTGGTTATCTAGGTACGCAGAGGCTTGGCTAGGATTGCTTGATGTGCAGATCTGGTACGGAAGGGAGGAAGGTGTGGCTGCGGAGTGTAGGCGCATGCAGATAGCTAGGTAAGGCAAGGCGTGAATGAGGGGCGAGGAGAGATGACGAGAGGGAGGTGGATAGAAGTCGGCGCACGTGGAAATGAAGGTAGGGAGCTGTAGGCTGAGTCATGTGAGCCGAGAAGGAGAGTGAAGATATCTCCATCATTGTTGTCTAAGGAGGCGGGGAATTTCAGTGCCTGATTCATTGCCATAAACCGAGTTGGAGGGAGGAGAATCGTTACCTGATTTGGGGTTTAAAGAAGGAAAGATATTTCGACGCTTGCGTAGAAGAAGGAATGTGCATTGATTGCAAGAGGAAAGGAAACGTTTGTTGTGGATGCTGTTGAAGACGTGGTTGGAGAGGCGCCGCTGTAACACACCCAGACGGCCCAGTTGCGTGATGTCTCCAAGGGGTGTTCATGTAGGGTTTCTCATATTGGGCTCAACTAGTATCATTAATGGGACTGGTAACAATCTCTTAAATGAGTTGGTATTTCTAGACTAGTTATGTGAAGGAATGCATTTTACGTGTGTAAAGGTCTCACCTATGAATATAGAATTTTGGGTGTATGAAATTGCGCTCATCCTTTCTTCGAGTTTGGGTGCCACTCTTTCTTTTCTTTCTCGCTTTCTCTCGGTTTCCCTCTCTTCTCTTTGTGTTTCTTCTGTTATCATTCATTTCTTCTGGGGTGAGTGACATCATTCTTTCGTTGGAGGCACTGTGTGTGAATTAACTGTTCACGCAAATTTCGGTTCACTAGAAAATTGGTCTACGAAATTAAAGTTTCAGTTTGACATTGGGTGTGGGGTACACAGTGGTGGGTTTAAAGGCCTTGGGGGGCGTCCTTGGTGACGAGTCACCATGGCGAAAAAGAAAAAACCTTCTACTGACTCAGGTTTGGGTGGAGGCAAAGGTAGCTCGGATACAAAATCAGTGAGTCAGGGTGGTGTAAGGCGGAATTTGGACACAGGGATGGATTCTCACATCCAAGATTCTGGTGCACCAAGAATAACGATTCAAGAAAATCAAGAAACAGATGACGAACGGTCAAAGAATGACGCAGCGACTCAGACAATGGATATTTGAGTTAGTGATAAGAGTATTGTAAGTAGTGGGATGGGTGGTAAAACCAAGGTTACCCAGATTACGAGGACCATGGGCTATAAATCGTTGGCAACAAATGTGAAAGGTACATCCGCTTTTCCTGTGTCTGGCACATTGAACAAAGGGGATGGCCGATTGGTGAAAAACACATCTCTTCCTCCACTTGCATCTAAGGGGACGTCCGCTGGGGTTTCGGCCAACCAAGAAACGGGACACGCAACTTCAACGTCCATTCCCTTGGTGATTGGTCAGGATGAAGGGTCTAACCCTCTGGTTTAATCAAGACAATGGACAAATTCGTGGGCAACCGAATGTGACCATCAATGAAGAGTTGGGTGAAGATATTAGAGAAATGTTTATTAATGATAGAGATGTGTTATCTGATGGTGAGCCTGAGGCAGATGCAGCTGAGTTAGGGGCTGAGAAACTGCTTGTAGCTGGGAAACCTTCATATGAGTTTCCGAAGTTAGGTAAGGCTGGTACTAGTCGGGGTGTCCGGCCGGCATGGCAAGGTAATATGTCAAATATATTCATGAATTCTGGTTTGGGAGACAAATTATATTTTAATTTACTCCACAAACATTGTCCAGGATTGTCATTAAGTGTTCTGAAGGGATGCCCAAACATGAAGTATGGGGTAGTACTTTATTAGGTCAATATGTTGGCTTTTATCCGGGGTTTTTTGCTATCAACAATGTCATGAAAAGTTGTGGATTGAAAGTTAAGTTTTGAATGGAGGCATGTTGGATGATTTTTAGTTTCCTCAATGATGATGATATAGATAGAGTTTTACGGGATGGTCCTTATTTTATCTTTAATAGTTCTTTGTTGTTGAAGCATGTTCCGGATAAATTTGCGTTTAATCAAAAAGATGTTGCAACCATGCCATTTTGGGTACGTATAACGGGGATTCCTAACGAATTTTGGACTCCAACGATCCTTGGACGGATTGGTTCATTAATAGGAAAACCTTTGAATATGGACCATGTGAAAGAGGATCAGAAAAGAGGGTCGTATGCTAGGATTCTTGTGGAGCTGAATTTTGCAAAAGATTTACTAAGAGAGGTTTCCTTAGACTTTGATGATGGAGTGAGTCTGGATTGTACTTTGTTATATGAAAATGAGCCCCAATATTGTCGAAGGTGCCTTCAGTTTTGTGACAAAGAAGAGGAATGTGCTTTTAATGAATGTGCTAAGGAGGCAGGTGTGCGACCTCAACAAGGTAGGAGGAAGTTGGGTAATAAAGGTAATAAGCCTACTAATATGGATGGCAGGGCTGAGGGGGCTATAGGTAAGACAAGGATAGATAATAGTATGTTGAATATGAATAGTTCAAAGGGTCTTGATAAAGAAAGGGGAGGAAATCGAGGTATGGAAAATCAACCTAGGGAAGGTCTAATGAATAATAAAAGACTAGATAAGACTAGTATGGGTCAAGGGGAAACATCTGTGAGACATGATGTTAGAGTGGAGGTTTAGGACAACCTGGAAGAGGCAAGACGTAAAGCTAAAGGAAAGAAAAAGTAATGGAAGAGGCCCCTTCTGTGGTGGTTTACAACATGTGCAGGAAGGAAGGGATGTATCGAGTGATGATATAGAGGATATGGAGATGAGGGAGGGCTCTGATGAGGATATTGAGTCTGAGGACTTAGTTATTCCAACTGAGGAAGATGACTCATCAGGAAATGAACATGATGACAGGCACAAAAGCGAGGATGAGAAGTTGGAAGAAGTGTTTACACCGACTCTTTCCAGAGCTAAAAGACGTATTATTAGGAAATTAAATACTTCTCTAGAGAAACAAGGAAAAAAAGGGATTGTGCAACTTCATGGTGGTGAAGCAGGTAGGAGATTAACAAGGTTAGCTTCATCAAATGTGGATGGAGGCTTGATGACACGACAGAATAATAGTGAGAAGCAGAAAGACAGTCGCCCAGGGTTGCAATGAGTATACTGGCTTGGAATGTACAGGGGTTTAATAACCCTCGGAAGTAAAGAGGCATTAATACCATCATCAAGGAGTTCAAGGTATGTTTATCTGGTATGTTAGTAACACGTATTAACTCCACTATTACGGATGTGTAGGTTATAATGAGAAGAAGGTTTCCTCGATGGTATGTGCATAACTTTGAGCTGGATAGGAGGTGTCGAATGATTGTAATGTGGGACCAAAGGCATGTAGAGGTTCAAGTTCAACGTGCGCATGTGCAGTTCATGACGTGTTTGGTGACAATCAAGGCTACTGGAATAAAGTTTGGTGCTTTCTTTGTCCTTGGGGAACATCGGGTGTCTACAAGAAGGGAGGCATGGCAGGGTATGAGAGATGCTATCGGAGGTAGTCAATTGCCTTGGATAGTTCTTAGGGATTTTAATAATGTCATGTACTCGGATGAGTGGATACATGGTGAGCCAGTTAGGTTGTATGAGTGTCGGCCTTTGTATGAGGTCTGTAGGGATCTGGGCTTGGTTGACATGCCTTTCAACAATGAGTCAAAGTTCACATGGTCTAATGGCAATATATGGAGTAAGATTGATCGGATCATGGTTAATGAGGCTTGGATGGAGCATGGTATTCATTGTCGAGCTACGTTTGTAGATAAATGGAACTACTCTGACCACAGGCCGGGCACTACTCATCTTCATAGGCATAATTATGGCATAAAAGAAGTTTCAAATTCTTCAACATGTGGGCTCAACATAAGAGTTTTAGTGATTTGGTGAAAGAGAGGTGGGTATGATATTTGCGGGGTACATACCAATTTTGATTGTGTATGTTGTTGAGTGGTATGAAAGGTCCTTTGTGTACTCTCAATAGAAGGCCCTTTGGGCATATTGTGGAGAATGCAAGGCAAGCAAATGATGAGTATAGTAGAATTTTAGAGGAACTACGGTTGAACCCTACCTCAAAAAATATTGGAGAATAGATGATAAATGCTAAGATACGTATGAAAAGGCTGAATGATGATGAATTTAGCTTTCTTTCACAACAAGCTAAATCAAGATTTGTGTTGCAAGGGGACAGACCGACGAGATGTTTTCATGGGCTGATGAGGGAAAGAGCTGCTGATTGTCATGTAGCTTCAATTATGGGAGTAAATGGGATAAATACCACCTCAAATGAGGAGGTAGTACAAGTTTTTCTTACCTTTTATCAAGGCTCGTTTGGTACGGATGAGGAGGTAGAAAGGTTACAAGATCAGGAACTTGCAATTGGTCCCAAGGTTAAGGTACTTGATAAGGAAGCAGTTGTTATGCCAGTGTCCAATGTGGAGATTAAAGAAGCTTTGTGGAGCATTGCTGAGGACAAAATGTCTGGGCCAGATGAATACACTTCATGTTTTTTCAAGACATCCTGGGAGATTGTGGGAAGTGAAGTTTGCATTGCAGTGAAAGAATTCTTTGCCAATGGGAAGTTGCTAGGCAGAATCAACCACACTATTGTGTCTTTGGTGCCAAAGAATGATAATCCGATTAGAGTTGAGCATTTCCGACCAATTTCTTGTTGCAATGTTATTTATAAGATTATTTCAAAAATCACGAGCAAGAGAATTGGTCCATGTTTGGAGTATCTTATTGATCCAGCACAAGCAGCTTTCGTTCCAGGCCGATTGATGCCTGATAATGTGTTCCTAGTGCAAGAACTGCTCAAGAGATATAATGTGAAGAGAGATACTCGTAGATGCTTTCTGAACATAGATCTTGCAAAATCCTATGATACGGTTTCATGGAGTTTCCTTCGGTTTGCTTTGGTAACACTAGAGTTCCCAATGAAACTGATTAATTGGGTTATGGAATGTGTAATAACAACCTCATACTCGATCAAGATCAATAGAGAGACTCATGGGTTTGTCAAGGGGGAAGAGAGGGCTTAGACAAGGGGATCCATTGTCACCCTTTCTGTTTGTCTGTTGCATAGAGATGCTGTCTAGACTTCTTAAAGATGAATCTTCGAAAGCATGTTTCAAAATTTGTAACATCCGGAATTTTATTCAGGGTGTTTAGAGGTTTAACGACCTTTCCGCAGGCGCAACTTAGTGTTTCCGCAGGCACGAAGTTTTGAGCGTCGGGTTTATTACAAAATCTTGTTCCGACCTCTCGTTTTTTACCCTCTCTTTTGGACCCGTCGGTTCCTAGCGTTTTTGGGAGAATGGGTCAGCTGACCCTTGAGCTCCCTCTTTTTGTGACAACCATCTTTCCTTCTCTCTCTCTCCCCTCATTCCTCTCTTACGTAAAATTGACTCCTCCTCATCCACACTCTCTTTTTGCTTGTGCTTGGAACTTGGAAGCTCTTCCATGGAGGCCTTTCTCTTTCCCTCCCTCTTGTTTGTGAGTTATCTAGCCTTGGTGTCCTTTGTAGACCTGTTTGGATGGGTAAGTCTTCTTCTTTCCCTTCCTTCACCTTCATCTTCCTCCTCAAGCTTCAATGGTGGAAGCCATAGCTTCACCTTGTTTCTTTTTCTTCCCTTTGACTTGCATGTGTTTGGGATCGAGTTTGGGATGCCTTGTGTGATGCTTTTGTGTGTGGAGAACATCTATTGTGGAGCAAGGAAGCTAGGAGGCATCAACACATCGAGAAACCACCGAAGAACCAGCAAAGAATCGGCCACTGCTGTTCGACCCCGGGGGCGGCCAGCCCAGGCCGCAGGGGCGGATGCAGCCTCTGTCGGCCTTCCCGTGCGGTCTTCTCCTCCCTTTCGCAACTGCTCTTCTTCCTTTCGATCCCGTGCTTTTGCTTGGTGAGTTCCCTACCTTAAGTATGTGTTCTTAGATGATCTTAGAGTGTGTGGACGATAGAAGCATGCTAGGTTTGGACCTAGGATAGTTGGAATGCCATGTTATGGCTTATGAACCTTAGGCGAGTATGAAGATGTCGTTCGAATGTTTTGAGGGCTAAGGGCTGTAGGTTTCTAAGTGGTACATGGGATGAGTGTAGGCTGTTTCTTGTGAGGCTTGTGAGGGTGAGTTTGTGAGTTGTGGTTGTGAAATTGTGGGCTAGGGTAGGCTTATCCTAGCTTAGAGTGCTACCTTTGTGATCATGGAGACTAGGTATGTTATCCTAGTGATATTGTGAGTTTTGATCTTGCGAGATCTGAGGGCTTAGAAGTCTTAGGACTTCTAGCTTATTGAGTGTGATGTGAGCATGAGGGATTCTAGGATGCAGTCCTAGAATTGAGAGTTTTGTGAGAGGGTTGTTATTGATATATTTATCTTCTTGTGAGCAGGTTATGGGCTTCCTCCCTAAAGAAGCGAGAGTATTGTGAGTTGAGTGTGGCACCGGGTTAAGTCTCCGGACTTACTTAGCTCGTATTATTTGTATTAGCGTTGATGTGTGTTGGGTGGTGTGTGTTTATTATCTATTGTTTATAACAACTAAACCGGAAATAGGATTACCGACCATTATATTGTTTGGCCCAAGTGTATGATAACAAGCGGTGACATCACTGCCTAGCTCTTGCGAGAGCTAGGAGGTTCTCGGCGACTGGCCCGTGCTGGTTAGACGGTCGGAGGCATCCACACCGTTCCATTGCCAGAAGAAGGGACCGAGGCGAGTTTTGGGAGATTCTCGTGTCACAAAAGAAGTTGAATTAGAACGGGATATGACTTAATAATAATAAAGATAAATAACCGGATTTGTGTGTTTTTGAGTATGTTGTGTGACTATGATGATTTACTGGTGTTTGTGCCTTTCCCATTAATTCTAATGCTTCCAATATGAGCTAACGGTTTTATACCGAATGTTGTAGTTTGCCTTGCAGGTTAGGCATGCTCCGAGAGATCTGGAAGGGTGGGCAGCCGGGGTCCGTACATTTTAGGAAGGGTTTTGAGTTGGAGTTGTCTTGTGTTTTGTCTTTTGGTTATTACGTTTTGTGTGCTGCTTGTTTGGCATTTGTTTTGAGTTGTACCTCGGCTGAAGTTTGTTGTTGCATTCTTTCGGGTTTCTCATCATTTGCATTAAAAATGATTTACGTTTTTACCTTTATTTGTGCCATGTTGGAAAGGTCCGGTGAAATTGTTGTCAAGCTAAGGGTCGGGACCCATTGTGAGGTCTCGTCCGTAGCATCCCGTTATCCCGCGGATTCGGGGTGTTACAAAGTGGTATCAGAGCCCTAGGTTGACAACAATGGCACTCGCAATCTTTTAAAGGCCGAATAAGGAGTAAACAGAACCCCACGGGTTCTGATTTTTCGTTTTCAAAATCACATGCATGAGTCGGGGTAGAATGTACGGACCACCACTCCTTCCGCGGATCTCGGCAGCGTAGTTTTTGGACTTGGTATATATATATGTATATATAGATATGGATATGAGGTTTGTAGTGATGCATGATGGAATTGATGTGTATCTTTGTAGATTGTAGTTGTTTGATGGACATGATTTATGTGTATAATTGTATATGTGGATGATGATGTGTATTAGACTTTGTATTTATATGATGGCATGTTGGATGTGTATATTAGTAGAGATATGGACTTAGGACTTATATAGTTATGTAGACTTATACATATAGTAGTATGTGGACCTATGGGACCTTTGAGCTAAGATGATGATACGATATCATCACCTTTAAGACGATGATGTAGTTTACGATGACATTCATAAGTAGTAGAAGACGCTCTAGTATCGAGTTGGGCATTCCGTGCTAATGAACACAACGACGTCCTCGAATTCCTTTTAAAGTATGTCAAAGAGGAGGATTGGAGACAACGTCAACGAAGGACGACCAAGCAAAAGAAGAAAACGAGACAACTAAGAGAGTAACATGAAGATGTGGAAGTGGTTACCAAAGAAGGCCTAAATAGAAAGATAGCAAGACCAATGAAGATAACGTATATAAGTTTTCAAGAAGATGCGTTGATCATTAAAGATGCGAGTCAAGGAAGAGATGAGAGCCTTCTAACAAGGTTAAAGGCGGTGCCTCATTACGATAAGTGAAGCTTTCCCTAGACGCTCCTAAGCTTTGGAGTAAAGATGTGAAAAAAATGATCGAACCCGGTGTGAAAGATGAAGGATACCGTAAGTTAAGCTTACGAGGTACCGTTAAGTGAAGAGTCAAATTACGATAGTAAGGAGAAGAATGGTATGGCAAGGATTCATGTGGAATTGACCGATTTCCGTTATGATGATAAGACTAAGAAACGCCAAGGAGATAGAAGTGTGAATAGATGGGACCCCGAGACAAGAAATGACGTGACAAGGAGATTTAGTGGTGAAAGGACTTAAGACAAAGACCAAGAGACACGCTTACGAGATGTTAAGAGGTGCGGTTAAGCTTTTGAAGACGAGTTATACGAGACGTGAGGCGTATAAGAGTGTGATTACATTATGGAAAAGGAAGAAAGCATGGAACGTGGAAGGAGCTAACGGAGTTGAGGTAGAATACCCGAAGGAGGGTAGCCTTCATGAAAACAGTGACATGAAGTATTAGAGGATTGGTAAGTCGTTGACCTTAGAGAAGGTCAACCACAAGCTTATCGGTGATGACCGAGATTGCATAAACTACGGATTTTCAATTGAGAAGTGGTAGACGAGAGGTATAACCTCCAGTGGAGGCTACTAAGGAGCGGTAATGGAAGCTTGGAGTTTTCCCTATGGTTAGATGTCAATGGTAAGAAGTACTTCAGCAACATCGTGATTGTCTTTAGGATTGTGACGTGAATGGTTTAAAACAAGTGATGGAAATAGACCTCCCGGAGAGGGATGATAATGATCCTCTTTACGATCTTTATAGGTGTCGAGTTTTGGCATATGGAGGATTGGCGCGGTTTGGAACCTTAAGGTTTAAGCATATAAGGACGTAGTGGATCAAAAGAAAAGGGAAGTTCCACGAGTTGCTGTAAGCAATTGGGAAGATATAGAAAGGAGATGTATGATATTTCGCTCTTATGGAACGAGTGCTAAGTGACGCGAACAAGAGATGAGACAAGGTTGTTAGACCCACCCAAAGGAGCCATGAGGGCTACGGTGTGGAACGAACGGCCGTAGCTGCAGTAGTGTTGTAAGCTTTAAGCTTAAGGTGGTAGTATATGGGGGATCATGATTAAGAAGTACCGTGAGAGGAATGGAGAATTCTTCCAGTCTTTCCTTCAGAGCATTTTGATAGGAGTTTTGAGGAAATGTACGAGTTGGGAAGTTGTACTTTGACTTCCAAGGGTTATGTTGGGTGAACGACGAGTAAGGGTGTCCTCTTTGTATTAGATGGCTCGTTAAGACTAATTGTATGCGATTGCGACGTTTGACTAGATCGACTTGGAGTTGAGAAGTCACCAGATTTGGATGATGAGAAGAAAGGACCTTTATAAGACGGCATTTAGGGCCAATATGGTTACTACAAGTGTAGTGAAGCCATTTGAGATCGCAAGTGCGGTTGATGAGTGGAGTTTACATATAAGAGTATCCATCAGTTTTCGGAATCGAGTTACAATGAAGTCGTGCATTGGTGTTGTTTCAGGCGGTTCCAAGGTGGACCCTAACCAAAGAAGTATTATCACTGTTATGACGCATGAGTTGCGCTAATGATTCTTATGATCGGATTTGACGATGCCTTGTTGTACTCTCAGAATTGAGAGGAATGAGCTTGACATGGGACGACAAGGATACCGGTTATGCAGGATAAGGGGATGATTAGAGTTATCTAGATGATTGGGCGTCCGAGGTGACCTCCTATGAGACGTAGCGGGTTGAGAAGATCCAGTAGATCAGTTGAGAACAAGATGATAGTTTCGGTAATACCTTCTGGGGTACGTGGAGAAGATATGAAGCATATAAATTGGTGGGCCATAACTGCCAAGTTGAGGGATGATTTTGACACTTTCTTCCGTTCTAAAGAAGTGAATGGATTGTGGAATCCGAGACGGATCCGTGGAGTTTTGACAGAAGTAGAAGAGGTGAGTGACCTCCATTTTGCTTTGTTTGAGACAAAAATCAAGTTATGGGGATTGTAAGATATTATGAATAATCCAAGTGGGGCTTGGGATGCGTATGAATTAACAAGAGAGGTTTCGTGAGTACGTAGACAATTGCTGGTATGTAAGGAAACGACCGACTAAGGGTCGAAAGTTATCCGCTTTAGGACGCGTGCTTATGGTGATGTCGGTTGGCTACGGAGTAATATGCCAGGCATGTATGAGCAAGAAGTGTATGGTACATGTATGTATACTCACTCCACAAGAGTTGAGTACCTCGCAAAGGGGATGGGTAGCGATGGTTAGGGACTTGGGCCGTAGATGGTATTTGGTTGGTTCGGAGAAGGATCCGGGATAGAGGGTTCCAAGGAGAGACCACATAGATACCTTTATGGGTTGATTGTTGTTAAGACCATGACGTTGGTAATAGATACCCGGTTTATGACGTTCACATTAGTGGGACGGGCTTAAGGCCGAGGTGGCTAAGTACATAGCTCTTATGTGTGAACCGTCGTCAGGTCAAGTTGCACCATAAGACGGGAAAGAAGACTTCATCCACCGCGAGTTATGCAGCGGGATTGGTAAGATACCTCCAGGGAGATTGTTACTGGTTTGAGACCATGTAACGGTTGCGATGTGTTTGGGTCATTGAGGACCAACCAACGGGAATAATGTATCTACACCCTACTGAGATATAAGGCTAATGAGTCGGCTAGTAGTGGAATATGCTAAGAGATAGTGAGATAACTTGGGAATAACATGGTCTCGGATAGAGAGGAGCGTTTGTTTCGGGGAAGTGTCGGCAGCAGAATCGTGCCGCTTAAGAGACCATATGTCTTTCATGACAGTTTCACCCTTGAATAGTTGGGCGGGTATAAGGACTTTAGTGACAAGTCGATCCCATGTAGAGGGTATGTGTGCGAGTTAAGGGGGTAAAGGTAGACTTGATACCCTCCCTTGGGTTGAGTTATCGTTATGATAGTTGAGAACTACCGTCGTGATGGCCTTGTTCGAAGAAAGTTGTGGACGGAAGTGTAGTACCTTGTGATGTTAGAGTTGGTGAGTATATGTAAATTTAGATGAACAGATACGTGATGACCTCGCTTGGGTAGCGGCGGTCCAAAGGCAGATGCTAGACAAGCTAAGTCACGAGAAGTATGTACAGAAAAGAGGTACGGATCTCTTGGGTTTGGATGTGAGACGAGTCGAGTTAAGAGTATCACGGACGCGAGGCGTCATACGTGTTGGTCATTAGGAGGGTGTTGAGTTCCAATATATCAGATTTTTCTTTGGAAATCTGGGCGTGAATTGGGGGTGGTTTACCCGTCTCCATGGTCACTGAGTTACATCGTGTTGGCCGTTGGGGTAGATATTAGGTGCATGTGTGTTTCTATGTGTTTGGTGCCCCGAGCGGGAATGTGTGTATGATTGGTTAGCTTTTGGCTTTTATGCGCTATCGGTTCACACGGGTACGTATGCATGCCTTGCGAGGTCTTGACATGGCTACATGAGTGGGTGATGGCTATCGATTAGGGACTTGCACGTTACGGTTTTGAGCGGTTACCGAGTTCTTACCGAGAGTTTTGCGTTATCAAAGTTTTGGGATGAAACTTGTTTTTAGGGGGATTAGTTGTAACATCCAGAATTTTATTCCGGGTGTTTAGAGCTTTAACGACCTTCCCGCAGGCGTAACTTAGTGTTTCCGCAGGCACAAAGTTTTGAGCATCGGGTTTATTCTAAAATCTTGTTCTGACCTCTTGTTTTTCACCCTCGCTTTTGGACCTGTCGGTTCCTAGCGTTTTTGGGAGAATGGGTTAGCTGACCCTTGAGCTCCCTCTTTTTGTGACAACCATCTTTCCTTCTCTCTCTCTCTCTCCCCTCATTCCTCTCTTACGTAAAATTAACTCCTCCTCATCCACACTCTCTTTTTGGTCGTGCTTGGAACTTGGAAGCTCTTCCATGGAGGCCCTTCTCTTTCCCTCCCTCTTGTGTGAGTTATCCAGCCTTGGTGTCCTTTGCAGATCCGTTTGGATGGGTAAGTCTTCTTCTTTCCCTTCCTTCACCTTCATCTTCCTCCTCAAGCTTCAATGGTGGAAGCCATAGCTTCACCTTGTTTCTTTTTCTTCCCTTTGACTTGCATGTGTTTGGGATCGAGTTTGGGATGCCTTGTGTGATACTTTTGTGTATGTAGAACATCTATTGTGGAGCAAGGAAGCTAGGAGGCATCAACACATCGAGAAACCAACGAAGAACCAGCGGAGAATCGGCCACTTCTGTTCGACCGCGGGGGCGGCCAGCCTGAGCCGCAGGGGCGGCCATCCCAGACCGCAGGGGAGGCCAGACCAGGCCGCATCCGCAACCTCTGTCGGCCTTCCTATGCGGTCTTCTCCTCCCTTTCGCGGATGCTCTTCTTCTTTTCGATCCCGTGCCTTTGCTTGGTGAGTTCCCTACCTTGAGTATGTGTTCTTAGATGATCTTAGAGTGTATGGATGATAGAAGCATGCTAGGTTTGGACCTAGGATAGTTGGAATGCCATGTAGTGGCTTATGAACCTTAGGCGAGTATGAAGATGTCGTTGGAATGTTTTGAGGGCTAAGGGATGTAGGTTTCTGAGTGGTACATGGGATGAGTGTAGGTTGTTTCTTGTGAGGCTTGTGAGGGTGAGTTTGTGAGTTGTGGTTGTGAGGTTGTGGGCTAGGGTATGCTTATCCTAGCTTAGAGTGCTACCTTTGTGATCATGGAGACTAGGTATGGTATCCTAGTGGTGTTGTGACTTTTGATCTTGCGAGATCTGAGGGCTTAGAAGTCTTAGGACTTCTAGCTTGTTGAGTGTGATGTTAGCATGAGGGATTTTATGATGCGGTCCTAGAATTGAGAGTTTTGTGAGAGGGTTGTTATTGATATAGTTATCTTCTTGTGAGCAGGTTATGGGCTTCCTCCCTAAGGAAGCGAGAGTGCTGTGAGTTGAGTGTGGCACCGAGGTAAGTCTCCGGACTTACTTAGCTCGTATTCTTTGTATTAGCGTTGATGTGTGTTGGGTGGTGTGTGTTTATTATTTATTCTTTATAACAACTAAACTGGAAATAGGATTACCGACCTTTATATTGTTTGGCCCAAATGTTTGATAACGGACGGTGACATCATTGCCTAGCTCTTGCGAGAGCTAGGAGGTTCTCGGCGACTGGCCCGTGCTGGTTAGACGGTCGGAGGCATCCGCACCGTTCTATTGCCGGAAGAAGGGACCGAGGCGAGTTTCGGGAGATTCTCGTGTCACAAAAGAAGTTGAATTAGAACGGAATATGACTTAATAATAATAAAGATAAATAACCGGATTTGTGTGCTTTTGAGTATGTTGTGTGACTATGATGATTTACTTGTGTTTGTGCCTTTCCCGTTAATTCTAATGCTTCGAATATGAGCTAACGGTTTTATACCGAATGTTGTAGTTTGCCTTGAAGGTTAGGCATGCTCCGAGAGATCCGGAAGGATGGGCAGCCGGGGTCCGTACATTTTAGGAAGGGTTTTGAGTTGGAGTTGTCTTGTGTTTTGTCTTTCGGTTATTACGTTTCGTGTGCCGCTTGTTTGGCGTTTGGTTTGAGTTTTACCTCGGCTGAAGTTTGTTGTTGCATTCTTTCGGGTTTCTCATCATTTAGATTAAAAATGATTTACGTTTTTGCCCTTTATTTGTGCCATGTTGGAAAGGTCCGGTGAAATTTTTGTCAAGCTAAGGGTCGGGACCCATTGTGAGGTCTCGCCCGTAGCATCCCGATATCCCGCGGATTCGGGGTGTTACAAATTTCATCAACAATGTGACATTAAGAAGATTTGGAGCTGTTAGTGGGTTGAAGGTAAGTATGGATAAATCATCCATGTTTGTTGCTTTTGTGCCTGAAGATGAGGTTGAAGGACTAAGAGAGGTTACGGGATTCTCGCTTGGGACATTTCCATTCCGTTAATTGGGAATTCTAATGGCTCCACACACTTTGAGAGCGTCAGAATATACCCCTTGTTGGATAAATTGGTAAGCACTCTGCATGGAATAAGAAGAACCTGTCATATACAAGAAGGCTAGAGCTTATTAACTCAGTTATCCAAAGCTGTTGGCTTTCGATGCTACCGATACCAGGGGTAGTTGTTGATAGGCTTGTTAGAATGACTCGACAGATTTTGTGGGCTAGGTCAAGGGTAGCGTGGGAGAAGGTATGTAGACCCAAAGATGAAGGAGGATTAGGACTTTTGGATTTGAGGGCATGGAATATGGCATTCATGTGTAAGCATTATGGTCATATACATGAAGGCAAAGAGAGCCTTTGGGTTAAATGGGTGAATCGCTATCTTTCAATCATGGAAGTGCAGGATTGGGAACCTCATCGGCGAGACTCAAGCCTAATAAGGGTATTCTGTATGCTAGAGACTTAATGAAAAGTATGGCGGAACAAGGCTTAGACATGGAAGAAGTTCTGGCAGGCATTTCACCTGGAGGCCGTTTCAAAGTTACATACGCATATAATCTCATCAAAAAGAAGGGAGAAAAGGTTCAATGGCATGAAGTCGTATGGGACACGAGATTAACTCCTAGGCATGCATGTATAGCTTGGATGGCGACGTTGAACAGACTGCCAACGAAAGATAGGTTGAGATTTCTGGATGCAGAAACAATGTGTCTATTATGCGGCCGAGAGGAGGAGTGTCATGAGCATCTGTTTTTTAGATGCAAATATGCTAGCCGGGTATGGAGAGAGCTAAGGAGTATCACAAGGATGCCATTTGGGTTAAATACTTTGAATCTCACACTACGTTGGCTGAAGCATAGGAGACGTAAGAAGCACAAGAAAATTGCGGCTATGAGAATTGGGTTAGTCACTACGATATATTATGTATGGCATGCTCGGAATGTGCTGGTGTTCGATAACAATAGGATCCCGGAGGATGTGATTATACGACTGATCAAGGTTCATATGTTCAAGCTTTTGAATGAGGCTTTCTATGTTGGAGATATTGTTACTAGAGTTTAAGCTTGTTGCACCTTGTTTTTATTTTGGATGATATGTTCCGGTCTTTTCTTTGTATGTTGGGGTGATGTAGCTCCAAGGGAGGGTGCTCTTTTATTTTGGAGCTTTGTAGCTGAAATCATGTATACATGATAGTAGGCATACTTTTCATTTCTATGAATTAACCAACAACTTAAGAATTTTGGGTGTTATATGTGAAAAGCCCTCACATAAAAATGTTAGAAATTCATTGAAACATGAGGTTAAGTATCAAGAAAAAGGTCAAGTTAGAAGAAATTTGGTTTGACTCGAAAAGAACGGAAATAAAAAAAATTCCGGTTATTACAAAAAGTGAATGGATCAGGATGAGATATTATCTACATATATAGCGTGAGAGATAAAATGTGGAGGAGAAGTAAAACGTATAGTAGAAGGTTAGGTTTTATGGTAAGCCAATGTAAATTGTGGAATCACTAGATATTATTAGATTTTGATATTTATTATTTGATAAACGTACAAGAGAAGTGTAACACTCCGAATCCGCGAGACTCGGGACGCCACGGGCGGTGACCTCACAATGGGTCCCGACCCTTAGCCTGTCAACAATTTCACCTGATGTTGCAACAAGACACAAATAAAGGCCAAAACCGAAATACATTTTTATGCAATGCAATGAAACCCGAAAGCATACAAAGAAAGACTTCAGCCGAGATACAAATCAAAGACCAAACGCCATACACACGGCATACAAACACAATAAACGAAGAACAATACACAACCTGACTCCAACCAAAACCCACTCCTAAAATGTACGGAACCCCGGCTGCCGACTCTTTCGGATCTCTCGGCCGCATTCCTAACCTGCAAGACAATCTACAACAATCGGTATAACACTGTTAACTAATATTCGAAGCATTAGAATCAAGATGGAAGGAACAAACACAAGTAAATCATTATAAACACACATCATACTCTAAAGCACACAAATCCGATTTATTATCTTTTTATTATTAAGTCGTATCCCGTTCTAATTCAACTTAGGTTTGTGACACGAGAATCACCGTGATCTCGCCTCGGTCCCTACTTACCGGAAAGGAATGATACTGATGCATCCGACCGTCTACCCGCACGGGCTAGTGGTCGAGAACCTCCTAGACTCTCGCAAGAGCTAGGCAGATGATGTCACCGCCCGTTATCATACACTTGGGCCAAAATAATATATAGTCGGTGGTCCTATTACCGGTTTAGTTGTATAACATAAACAATAAAACACACACCACCAAACACACATCTAAACTAATAGGAAGAATATGAGCTAAATAAGTCCGGACACTTACCTTGTCCCATAGATAATCCCGTTATATCCCTCTCTCAACTTCCCGCAGGAAGACACTCAACGTCTGTCAAAAGGCACACGATCAACAACTCTCTCATATGCTAGGAGTCCTTAGACTTCTAGTCCCAATGATCTCGCAAGATCATAAACCATAACCATGCTAGGATAACAAACTCCTAGTCCTCACGATCTCACAAGATCATAACCATCACAACGCAGGCTAGGATACTCTCGTTCTAGTCTCCACAACCTCAAAAATCATATAACCATAATCTCAAGCCTCAGATTCTCACAAGATCAACCAAACACTCAACGCCTTACAATCTTCACAAGATAACAACATCTTAAGCTTTAGAACGATCATAAATCCTCAAAACACACCTAAGGTTCATGGCCACTACTTGGCATTCTCACTAGGTTATGCTAGATCCAACCTAGCATGATACTATTACTAAACATAACAAGATCGAGGTAAGATCATAAGCTCGTGGGAGAGGGTACTCACGTGACGTCAAAGGATGGAAGGAGATCTATGGATGTCGATATGGATTCGTTGGCATTAAACGGGGCGCTTCCGAACCTAGCACCAAACTAAACAAATTTAGCATAACACTAAATTTGGGTATAGTATATAACGTATATAAAATAAGAATAAACACCGCATAAAAACCAAGTCAAAATCTCAAAAACACTTTCCGGGTAAATTATCCAATATATACAAATATAAGAATATCCCTGTAATTAAAATTCAAGGTTAAAATCCGCTAACACATTTTTCCGGGGCAAATTATGCCGTTCCAAAAATATGGGTAATAATCCGTAATTAATTCTTTGGGTCATAATATGTAAATAATTCTGCAGGGGCATAAATGCAAGTATCCGGAAACTTGAGTACAAATCTGTAATTTAGAAATATGGGCACAAATTGTAATAAAACATAAAGAAAGGGGGGCTCAATTGAAAATGCCCTAAAAAGGGCTTCTTCTTTAACTGAAGATGAAGGCACGCTGGGGCAACAAAGGTGGAGGCGGCGGCCATGGTTCTGCAGCGGAGGGGGTCTTCCGGTGGCAGATTTGGTGGTGTCGGTACCATCTCACCCTGGCGGCGGTTTCGGAGATGGTTCTCCGGCGAGACTGAAGAGGCGAGATGGGTTGCTGTCGACAATAGAGGGCGAGGCAGATGGAGAGGAGACGAGTGTGAGGTAGTGGAGACGACCGAGAAGAGTGGAAGGCTCGAAAGAGGCTCGAGAAGAAGCGAGGTAGGGGAAGGTTTTATTCAAAGCAAACTACTTTCAATTCGATTAAGAGGGTTGAGGATGAGTTGCAGCCTCGGGGTTGCTTGGTGGAGTTTGCTCGGCGACAGGCTCGAGAGAGGTGCTAGTCGCTGCAAGAGTGAAGAATGGAAGAAGATGGTGGATCAAGAGATGGCCGGCGACCGCAAAGGGAGGCAACACTAGTTCTTGGCTCGGGCGGGTCCTCCTGGTGGCTTCTTGTGATGCTGCAAGGGAGAAGGCTCGTTGTGAGAAACAGAGAGGGACGAGGAGAAGGAGGTAGCAGGAGGTTGGGGCGTGAGGATATGAGTGAGAGGCTGGGGTGGCTTGCAGAGGTGACGAGGGGTTGTGGGCAGTTAAGCAAAGGGTCGGGGTGGTAAGCGAGGGGTCGGGGATGGCGAGCGAGGGGTCGGGTTTCTTCACAACTGGTGATAGGAAGAGTGAAGAAAGGAGAACGGAGAAAAGAAAATAAAAGGAAAAGTGTAAAAGAGTAAATTCGATCCAAAGCATTCGGAAAGGGATTTCCGAACCGGAAAATTTCTCCGACTTTTCCAAAAATAATAATACGAATATTTGTGAATGTATGCAGAAATATAAATATATTTGGGAAACATATTGTACGTTGTAAAATACTTTTGAATATATTTAATCTAATAAAATATCGATAGAAGTCGGGAAAAAAAATATTGTAAACATACCTAAAATTTGGGGCGTTACATCAGATCCTCCTAAAAACAAGTTTCGTCCCGAAACTTGCCACATGTTGAACTTCTCGTTCCTTAAGGCCCAGTTATGAATTCTCAAACTAAGAAGGCTTAACCCTTCTAATCCACACACACAATCTACTCAAACTACCATCGCAAGATATATCAGGTCATATAGCACATTCCCGCACAAGGCACAAACTACACATAACATCACACATGCACATAACTCAACTAAGGGAAGAACTAGGTCTAACCTGTCGTTCTATCGATGCTACTAGCTCAGCGTAAACTCCACCAAGGATATTATCCCCCATCTTTCAGGTAGCCTCATCGGTTCCTCGTGTGTCACTAGATCCTCATGATGGACAACATGTCTCGAGTCATGTATGTACTCTCTCGATTGATACACATGAAACACCAGGTGACAATGCCAACTTGTAAGCCATTTCTCCAACCCGCGCTCCGGTCTCGAAAATGTCCGATATCGGAACTCAACTTCCTTCTCGTTTCTTTCTCCATACAACATTTCCATTATGTTTCTTTATTAAAGAAGATCGAGCTTCCAATTTACACCGTTGACTTTGGTTCTTGTCAAACCAAACTTTGATGTTATGTTTCCTCAATCCTTTTTGCAAATCCTATGTAATGAAGGAAGTACTATACTTCACACTACTACTAACGAGACACATATGCTATTAATTTTACATCGTTCCTCAATACTCGATCAAGACCCCGTATTGGAGAATCACTTGTACACTTCAAACTCATTCATACCTCGAGATAAATTTCAAAACAGTTGCATCAGTAAATCTCCTTTTAACTCTCAATAAGTTAGCCATAGATGGCGTTACTTCTTTCACATCCTTTGGGGTTGCCATCCCGACACAATATAACATCTGGAATTTTTATTCCGGATGTTGAGTGGTTTATCGACCTTCCCGCAGGCGCGACTCAGTTTTCCCGCAAGCACAAAGTGTTGAGCGTCAGGTTTTATTCCAAAATCTTGTTCCGACCTCTCGTTTTTCAACCTTGCTTTTGGACCCCTCGGTTCCTACGTAAAGTGGAAGGAAGGGTCAGGTGACCCTTGGGCTTCCCCTTTTGTTTGCAGCCTTGTTCCTTTCTCTCTCTCCTTTCTCATTTCCCTCTTTCACGTGGGATTGCTCCTTCTTGCTCCTCTCCTCTCTTTGGCTTCACCTTCTTCATTGACCTCCCATAGCTCTTCCACCTTTGATGTGTGAGCTGCTCCTATTCGATTCGAGATGGAGACAGATGATCCTAGCCAAGCTGCTGTAGTTAATCTTCTTCTTCCTCCTTCATCTTCTCCTTCTTCCTCAAGCTTCAATAGTGGAAGTCATAGCTTCATCTTGTTTTCTTCCCTTTGGCTTGCATGTGATTGGGAACGAGTTTGGGATGTCCTTTATGATGTTGTGGTGTGTATGGATCATCTATGGTGGAGCAAGGAAGCATCAACACATCAAGGATCCACCAAAGAAGCCATCGCATAATCACCCTTTGTTGTTCGACCGTAGGGGCGGATCTGTTGAGCCGCGGGGGCGGCCATTGCCCTGAGCTGCAGGAGCGGCCAGCAGGAGCGGCCAGCAGGAGCCGTAGGGGCGGCCACCAGGATCCGCATGGGCGGACCTCTGGGCCGCAGGGGCGGCCACTGGCTCAGCTAGCACGCCCTTGCGGTCTTCTTCTTCCTTTCACGGTTGTTCTTCCTTCTTCCACACGCGTGTCCTTGCCCGGTGAGTACCCTCCCTCGAGTATGAGTATATGGTTGATCCTAGGGAGTGTTTATGCTAGAAGCATGCTAAGATTGGACCTAGGTTAGTTGGAATGCCATGTAGTGGCTTGTGGACCTTAGGCGAGTTTGTGAGGTTTTCGGAATGATCTATGGCTTGATGGCTGCATGTTTCTGAGTTGGTTCATGGGATGAGGGTATGGTTGTTGTGTGAGGATTTGTGAGGTTTTATATGGTGAGTACATGGTTGTGAGATTGTGAGCTAGGATGTGCATAGAATTGTTAGCGTTGCCTTTGTTGAGACTAGGATTGTTTGTCCTAGTTTGGGTTGTGGTTTATGATCTTGCGAGATCATCGGGTCTAGAAGTCTAAGGACTTCTATCTTATGAGAGTGGTATTGACTTGTTCCTTGTTATGATCAGGCGATGAGTATTCCTACGGAAGTTGAGATCGGTTTTGGTTAGCTTTGAGACGAGGTAAGTCTACGGACTTACTTAGGTCACTTTTACGCATTATTTGGATATGTGATGGTGGTGTGTGCTTTATATTTGTTTGTAATCATGAAACCGGATTAGGGAAACTTGGTTATATATATTTTGCCCAATGTTTATTATTATCGGGCGGTGACATCACTGCCCAGCTCCCGAGGGAGCCTGAGAGGTTCTCTGCGACCAGGCCATACATGGCATATGGGCGGTGATAACACGATTTATGACTTAGGTTTAGGTAATCATTTAGATAGATTTCTCACTCATTCATGCATGGTTCAACACTAATTCACGACGTTTACATTCAATTGACGTAATTTGTCGAGATAGACGTCTACACGGACTTGTGCATTGCTTTGTAGGTATTTCGGGGGTCTTTTGGACATTAACCGATACATTCGAGGGCCAAGCCTCATGGTGGTACACATCCAAAGCTTTGGAGGAGCATAATTGGAGCAACAAAGGACACAAAGACCACTATTGGTGCAAGCAATGGAGCAACTCATGGCTAGACGATCATAGCATGCTTCTGCTGAAGAAAATCGGACCAACTGCCAGGAAAATCGGCGATTTATTCCTCTGGGTCGATTTTCCTGCCTTTGACAGCTTAAGCCACGTGTCCCACGATCTCTTGATCCGGCCTTGCTCTTGGTGGAGAATATAAGTGGTCCTGCAAGCTGTTGCTGAGAGCTCCTTCTCTCCCACATTCTCTCATTCACAGCTCATCCATTGGAGGAAGATTGGGGAGAAAAAGAAAAACTCTCAAGAATTGAAGGAAGAGGAAGAACACCATTCTAGGAGTGATAGTGAGGTTTTGAGTGATTTTGAGGTATTTTTGTAGTCTTGGGTTGAAGAACTATTGCAAGGATTGTTAGGAACGTTTTGGATCTTCATTTAAGAGTTTGTAAGTCTTGCTACAACTTAGATTAAGATGAGATTTATTGATTTTACTTGCTTATCTTTCATTATCCATCTATGAGAACCATGTATGCTTGTATGATGACTTTGGATCTTGATATGCATACTATTGGCTAGTTTATTGTGATTCTGGAGCGATGGATTGATGGTTATGGCTTGGGTGATGAAAGGATGGACTTATATGTTAGTTTAGGATGATTTGATTGAACAAAACCTTAACCAGAGAGAAAAATCGGCCAGATCATCAGCCAAATCGGCCGATTTATCTGTAGAACAGCCCGATTTTCTTCTCTGTTGATCTTTAATTGATGAATTTGTATGTTAGGGTGTTAGGTTGTTGAAATCCTAGGGTTTATTAAGCTGAATTTAGCTTAGGATCACCTAATGCTATCAACCTAAGTGAGGAAAGAGATCTACCCGATGATTTCCGATCTTAGATGTCTAGAATGATGAACTCTAGGTAGTAGTGAGCTTCATAAGCCGCTATTGGATCGAGTGTGCTAGGATTATTGCTTGAGACTTCCCTATTCCGAGACTTACCCGGTAAGGAGAGGGTTGCCACTTAAGTAGTATCCGGTTTGTGTAGAATTCCCTACTTTAACCTCTTGAGACCTACCCGGTAATAGGAGTTTGATGCGGGATTAGTGAAGTGAGAGACCTACCCGGTAATTGCCTCCATTAGTGAAACACTCCTTCCCAACACCGCAGCTTGTCCTTAGAATCCTTAGAACCTTGAGTCCAATACCATAACCGGAAATCTTGACCTCTAGAATCCATTCTTCTCTCTTGATCATATACTTGTGTTTTGAGTTACTTGTTTGTTTGCTAGTTGAGTTGTTAGATTGTTTTATTGTCTTGCTTGATTTGTGATCCTTGCTTGATCACCACAAAAACCAACCAAAAAATATTGAGATTTTCATTTCTTTGTTCCTTGACCTTTTTTTTAATTAGATCCACACTATCTATGACCATTATTTGACTCGATTTCACCTTAGTCTTTGTGTTCGACCTCGGAATACTATCCCTACTACAAACGTCCCGTACACTGCGGGTTCGCTAGGAGTTAGGATAAATATAACGAGTATAAATTTAAAGCTTATTGCGTACACACATCACACGATCTTAGCGTAACAGGCGGGCTTCTTCACCACTCCACATGGTATACGGGTTGAGCTCCGCCACACTCCTGTTGGTTACACGGGGATAGAGGCAAGAGTTATAAGACTCTCGTGTCACAATTTAAACAAATAGAACTAGTAATGGAATAACTTAAAAAGAGGATAAGAACCGGATATGTATGTACATGAGCATGATGTGTGTTATGTGTTCTTATGTGTGTTTTTGTGCCCTTGCTATATTTATAATGCCTAGAATGTGAGCTAACGGTTTTATATCGATTATTGTAGTTGACGTGGAGGTTAAGTGTGACCGAGTGATCCGGAGGAGTGGGCAGCCTGGGTTCCGTATATCATAGGTCGAGTTTGTGGGTTTGAGTCCGTGTATTATTGTTGTATATTGTGTATTGTTGGCGTTGTTGTATAAATTGCTGATGTCTTTCCTTTCTTGATGTATTCGGAAATCATATCATTGCATTAAACTTACTTTTGGTTTTGACCTTTATTTGTGCCTTGTTGGAAAGGTCCGGTGAAATTGTTGCAGACTAAGGGTCGGGACCCATTGTGAGGTCTCGCCCATATCATCCCGATATCCCGCGAATTCGGGGTGTTACAAAGTGGTATCAGAGCCCTAGGTTGACAACAATGACACTCAAAACCTTCTAAAGGCCGAATGAGGAATAAACAGAACCCACGCGGGTTCCGATTTTTTCGTTTTCAAACCACGAGCATAGTCAGTTGGGTTGTATGTAGGGGACCACCACTCCTTCCGTTGACCTTGGCGACGTAGTTATTGATTATTATATTATATATATATATATATATATATATATATATATATATATATATATATATATATATATATATATATATGTATATGTATATGTGGACTTAGGATGTTGTGGACTTGATGTATCTTGTTTAAGTGTTGGGACTATAGTTGTTTATGAGGATTGTAGTTATGCATAATGGACTTGGTATGTTATATTGGTGGCATGACCTTTATAATTATATGAGTTTATACATATGGCATGATAGTGGGCTTCTTGGAATTGATATTTTGGTAGTAATATGGACACAAGGCTTTTATAGCCATATATATATATATATATATATATATATATATATATATATATATATATATATATATATATATATATATATATATATATATATATATATATATATAGGGTCCGGTTCCGGCGAGGAGGACCCTTGCAGATAGGAATGAGGAGAGGTGGGGTGGTGACATGTGGCATGGTATGTCATGTCATCGTTTTGTTTTTTTTTCCCAGATTTTCTTTTTGTAAATAAAAATTGGTGTTCATATTTTTATAAGTATGTGTTCATTTTTAAAAGAGTCATTGTTCATTTTTTATCAATAAATGTTTATTTTTTTCCAACACTAACTGTTCATTTTTTAACATTAATTGTTCATTTTTTTATTTTTTTAAAACATTTTTTTCTGAATTTTTAAAAAAAATTATACTATTCTTTCAAATCGTGTTAATAAAATATGATGTTCGTTTTTTTACAAGTATGTATTCATTTTTTTTACAGTTATGGTGTCTATAATATGATGTTCATTTTTTTTTTGAAAATTATACTTTTCTTTAAAATCGTGTTTATAATACTCAAAGATCGATTACATAAAAAATTGTGAAATCAAAGAGAATACAAGACGCTTCAGGTTTTGTTTCTTCGAATTTCTACTCTCAATGTTTAGATTTCCATTCTTAAGGTTTAGGTTTCATTATGATTGATGTTTGTGTTCGAAATTAAATTTGTTTGAATCATTTTGTGTTTGATAAGTTTGATTGAGATAATAGATGTATATACATATGTTGAGTTTGTCTAATAGCTCCAATTGAATAATCTATATGCTCCTTTTAGTGTGCACACAAACTGTTCGGCAAAATGACTTATAGAAAAATAGTTTTTAATATTTACAGGAACAATGACATTAAAAAGTATGAACATTGACGAATAAAAACATGAACAATGACGTATAAAAGTATGAACACCAATGACTTATCTATAACTATGACACATAAATAACATATTATGATCATCTTTTAACGTTTTGTGATGAGTTTTTTTTGTTTTTTGTGGTTATATACTGTAATTGAACATTTATGCATTATAAAATGAACACAAAAGAATAAATGGACATGATACTTTAATGAATAAAAAAACTATGAACACCAATGTATAAAAACATGAACAATGACATATAAAAGTATGAACACCGATGACTATTTTGAACGTAAGTGCATTCTTTCAGATTTTAAGTCAATTTACAAAAATGTCATTAATGATGAGCGTTTGAGAGCCTTTGATTTAAATTCATCCAATGGCTTACAACCCTCCTAATTCCTATCTACAAGCTCTCTCCTCACTTGAACTAAGATCTATATATATATATATAGGGTCCAGTTCCGGTGAGGAGGACCCTTGCAGATAGGAATGAGGAGAGCCGGAGCGGTGACATGTGGCATGCCACATCACCTTTTTTCCAGCTTTTCTTTTTGTAAATAAAAATTGGTGTTCATATTTTTATGAGTATGTGTTCATTTTTAAAAGAGTCATTGTTCATATTTTTATCAATAAATGTTCATTTTTCCTCACACTAACTATTCGTTTTTTAACATTAATTGTGCATTTTTGTATTTTTGTAAGACATTTTTTTTTGGATTTTTTTTAAAAAATATACTATTCTTTCAAATTGTGTTAATAAAATATGATGTTCATTTTTTTACAAGTATGTATTCATTTTTTTTACAGTTATGGTGTTTATAATATGATGTTCATTTTTTTTGAAAATTATATTTTTAAAACAAATCATGTTTATAATATTCAAAGATGGATTACATAAAAAATTGTGAAATCAAAGAGAATACAAGACGATTCAGGTTTTGTTTCTTCGAATTTCTACTCTCACTATTTAGATTTTCATTCTTAAGGTTTAAGTTTCATTATGATTGATGTTTGTGTTCGAAATCAAATTTGTTTGAATCATTTTTTGTTTGATAAGTTTGATTGAGAAAATACATGTATATACATATGTTGAGTTGGTCTAATATCTCCAATTGATTAACCTATATGCTCCTTTTAGTGTGCACGCAAACCGTTCGGTAAAATGCTTTATAAAAAAATAGTTTATAATATTCACAGGAACAATGATATAAAAAGTATGAACACTGACGAATAAAAACATGAACAATGACGTATAAAAGTATGAACACCAATTACTTATCTATAACTTTGACGCATACATAACATATTATGATTATCTTTTAACGTTTTGTGATGAGGTTTTTTTATTTTTCGTGGTTATATACTGTAAATGAACATCTATGCATTATAAAATGAACACAAAAAAATAAACGGACATGACACTTAGATGAATAAAAATACTATGAACACCGATGTATAAAAACATGAACATTGACATATAAAAGTATGAACACCGATGACTATTTTGAACGTAAGGGTATTTTTCCAGATTTTTAGTCAATTTACAAAAATACCATTAATGATGAGCGTGTGAGAGCCTTTGATTTAAATCTATCTAATGGCTTACAGCCCTCCTAATTCCTATCTCTCTCCTCACTTGAACTAAAATCTATATATATATATATATATATATATATATATATATATATATATATATATATTCTTATTATATATAGTAGTGTATGGGGATATAGGACCTTATAGTTAAGATGATGGTTCAACATCATCGCCTTGGACAATGCCGTTGGGCTTAGAATAGTATGCATGTGAGGACTAGTCGACTCATGTCTCGAGTTGAGCATCACGTGTTGACGTAAACCTTGATGTTTCATCGAATTCCATTTGAGGATGCCAAAGCAACCATGAGAAGGCTATTGAATGTATCGCCACAAGGACGAACTAGTAGAAGGAAAACTCGAAATAACCTAAGAGAAAGATGGAATTAATACCAGCAAGAAAATAACATGGAGATGTGAAGCGGTTTTGAAGAAACAATTATTGAACGGAAATGAAAGCAGCCAAAGACAACCAACTTATGGTGAAGTCCAAGAGGCGTGGCGATAAGCGGAAGAAGTGGATTAAGTGTATAGGATTGCAAATGACGATCCCTTATAAGGCAAGTTTTTCTAGACACTCCTAAGCACGGGAGTCAAGATGAGACGTATGATCAACAAATGACGAAGGGATTAGGAGGCCCGTAGGTTAAGCTTGTGGAAGTACCAAAAGATGAAGTGTCAAGTTTTTTAGGATACCGGCGGGTTGACTTCTTCGGACTTACGAGAATTATGAGAAGAATGGTGAGGATTCACATAGTAGTATTTCCTTGGCAAAATCCCGTTAATGGGGTGTACTGTTGTCCGTCATGATGATAAGGCTAAGAAATGACAAGAGGAAAGAAGTGCAAGTAGACGTTGATCCCGAGAGGATGAGAGACACAATGGGAAGCTTTTTGTTATGAAAGTACTTGAGTCATCAACCTAAGAGAAACATGAGAGGACACTAGCTAGCGATAGAGATGTTTGGAAAGGTTCACTTGAAGGACATCTTGAGAGAGTTGTTAAGCCTACGAAAGAGAGTTATATGACCCAACAAGGTCAAGGAGTATATTGTTGCCTTGTGAAGGAAGAAGTAATCTTGGAGAGTGGATCGAACTGACAAGATTAAGGTAAGAGTACCCCGAGGAGAGTAGCTCTCGTGCTAAAGGTAACATGACGAGTACAGAAAGGAAGAGTAAACAAGATGGTGGAATATAGCGGATCGGTGTTAAGAGTTGGAGTATGCCGGCGGTTCAATGCCAATGGTAAGTAGGTGTATCAACTAAGGTGCTTGAGTCTTGGTCATATATAACTTGAAGATGTTAAAGCAAGTAACCATAACCAACCTCCCAGGGAGGGATTGTAACGACCTTACATGGCCTTTTGCGGTCATGGGATTGACATGTGAGGGAACGGCGTGGATGTGGACCTTCAAGGTTTGAGCTTTTTTAAGAGGAAGGTGAGGTTTTCCTTTGTTGGATTACGCAAATGAGAATGTATAGCATGTAGGTTCATGAAATTCTCTCCTTATGAAAAAGTTGATGCGTTGTCGCGAATATGTGATGAGTCAAAATTTCGTGACTCACCCGGAGGAACCATGTGGCTATGGTGTAGAATGGAGGACCGAGAATATAGTAACATTATAAGCTTTAAGTTTTAGATGGTGGTACTTGAGAATTTATGAGTTGGGAGTAGCGGTGGTTTTGAATGAGGAATTTCTTCGCGTTTTTCCCCACAGGGCATGCTGATACGGTTTTCGAGGAAATGCACAAGGCGGAAAAGTGGTACTTCGATTATCGAGAGATGTGTATGGTTAGTGACAAGTAGAGGTATCTTCTCCGTAGTTGGAGGCTCGTTGAGACTAGTTGCGTATGATTGCTATGTTTTATAAGATGGACTTGCAGTCGAGATACCACCAGATTTAGGTGGAATAAGGAAAGGACCATCGAAAGGTGGTGTTTCGGGCCGGTTTGGTCACTACAGGTTGTAGTGAAGCCTTTTTGGACTCACGAGTGCGATTGGTGAGTTTGAGTTGTTATTGATGTGCATTTATCGAGTTTATAAAGCGGATTGCAGTTCGACATTTGTTTTGTGGTTTCGGGTGGTTCCAATCTGAACTCTAAGCTTATGCTAGTGTTGCAGACTAGTAAGAGTTGTGATATGAGGTAGACCGTGACCTAATGGTTCATGACAACTATTATTGTGTGAGGTGTACGACTGGTTCTTCGAGTTATCATTTGTTGAGAACGGCTTGTTATACTCTTGGAATTTAGAGGAACAAGCATGACACGAGAAGACGGTGATATGGGTTATGCAAGGTAAGAGGATAAGCATAGTTGTCTAATCAAGATAGGACATCCGAGGTGACTTCCTAAGGAATGCAGCGATTTTGATGGTATCAAGTTGATCCAATGAGGACGAGGTGATCGTTTTGGTCATACCTCCAAGGTATGTAGAGGAGCTATGCAACCTATGAGTTGGTGGACCGTAACCGCCGAGTTGCGGAATGGTTTTGACACTTCCTCCTTTCTAAGGAAGTCAATTAGATTGTGGGACCGAGACGTGTTCATGGAGCTTTACTAAAAGCATAAGAGGTGAGTTATCTCTATTCCGTTTCTCTAACACAGATATCGAGTCATGGGGATTGTATGGCTTTTTGGATACGTCCAAGCGGAGCTTGGGATACGTGTGAAATAACGAGAGATGTTTCGCATGTGTGTTAGACGATTGTGGGTGTATAAGGAGAATGACCGAGGAAGGGTCAAGAGTTAGTTGCTTTAATGCGCGCACTTATGATGACGACGATATTTGCGTGATTAGCAACACGTTAGTTGTGCATGGACGGTAAGAGTATGATATGTGTATATATTCGCTCTGCAAGGGCTAAATACCCACTAGAGGTGATGGATAAAGTTGGTTCAGGAATACGGTCTTATGATTTTGATATCATCCGGGGTAGGTGAATGTGACCACCAAAACCCTTACTAAGTGGACGCTTTGAGAGGAAGCAACAATTTATTTGACAGTTCAGCCTCAGTTTGTTAACGAAGATGATAAGTGAAGAGAACGGACAAAATCATAAGTTTTGAAAGGCTTCGAGAAAGATCAGGGATAGAAGGTCCCGAGGGCGTTTATGTGTACTTATAGTGGAGAACTGAGATAGAGCCTCCAAGATGCTCGCACTACCCTTACTAGTTCACCTTGGTACTAGTAAGAGGTATCTGGTTTGGAGATGTTCACATTGGAGAGACGGCCTTAAGGCCGAGGTGGCTAAGTGCATAGCCATTATGAGACCCGTCGTTAGGTCAAGCTTGACCACCATAAGATGGGAAAGAGGACTTCATCCACCATAAGTTACGCAGTGGGAGTGGGAGTGTATCTCCATAGAGGTTATTACCAGTTTGAGACCACGTAACGGTTGTGACGTATTTGGGTCAGTATGTACCGACCTACGTAGATAACACATTTTACACCGTCTTGGGAAACAGAACCAATGAGTCGGCTATTTGTGGAATCCACTAAGTAGTAGTGAGATTACCTGGGGTATCGAGTACCATCGTTTTGGTTTGAGGTGGACGTTCATCTCGAGGTTTGTGGGGCAGCGGGATAGTACCGCTTAGGGGCCCAATTATCTTTCAGGACAACTTTTGTCCTCGGACGTATGGTCAGTTAGAGAGGGATTTTCAAGCCTTAAAGGACGTGTTAAGAACCTCCATGCTAAAATGAGAGCAAGTGTCATCCGGACACTTCCGGGGAATGAGTGCACATTTTATGATAGTTGAAATGTGTTTATGATGGCCATTGTTAGGCATTTTGTGGACGGGATTATACACCGTGGTGTCGGAATTTGGATAGTGCATATAGGGATAGCTCTGAACAGATACGGGATGAACTCGCTCGAATAGCGGTGGCCAAAAGGCGGATGCTAGCCGGGATGAGTCACTGGAAAGCGTATATAATGATGAGAGGCGGAGACCTCTATAGGTCAGTTATGAAGTAGGTACGGTTGAGTCGAGAGTTTTACGGGCGCCCAAATGTTTGGCTTTTGAGGAGGTTGAGTTTCCGTTTTACGGACCCTTTTTAGGAGATGAGAACAAGTAGTATGTGTTTTACAAATTGGTGTTGCCACCATGGGTGGAGGGTATTTACCCGAGGTTTCTTGTGACAACCAAGGGAGTACATGGATAACTCGAGTTATGATATTAGTCGTGCTGATCTAGTGGTAGACGAGGAGCCGATGAGGCTACCGGGAAGACATATCATAATATCTTTGGTTGAGTTTACGACGAGCTAGTTACATTTGATATGGCCGATGGGATAGATTTTATGTGCATGCGCGAGTTTATGTGTTTTGTTCCCCGAGTGAGAGTGTGTTGTGTGTTTGGTTAGGTTGTGACTTGGTATGCGTTATGCGGTTCGTGTGAGTATGTATGTCGGCCTTGCGAGGTCTTGACATGGTTATACGAGTGTATTGTGGTTATCGAGTAGAGAGTTGGCACGTTAACGGCTTTGAGTGGTTACCGAGTTAGTTATTCCGAGAGTTTTACGTTTGACATGTTTTGGGACAAAACTTGTTTTTAGCGGGATTAGTTGTCACATCCGGAAGTTTTATTCCAAATGTTGAGCGGTTTATCGACCTTCCCGCAGGCGCGGCTCAGTTTTTCCGCAGGCACGAAGTGTTGAGCGTCGGGTTTTATTCCAAAATCTCGTTCCGACCTCTCGTTTTTCTGCCTTTCTTTTGAACCCCTCGGTTCCTAGCGTAAAGTGGAAGGAAGGGTCAGCTGACCCTTGGGCTTCCCCTTTTGTTTGCAACCTTGTTCCTTTCTCTCTCTCCTTTCCCATTTCCCTCTTTCACGTGAGATTGCTCATCCTTGCTCCTCTCTTCTCTTTGGCTTCACCTTCTTCATTGACCTCCCATGGCTCTTCCACCTTTGATGTGTGAGCTGCTCCTATTGGATTCGAGATGGAGACAGAGGATCCTAGCCAAGCTGCTTTAGGTAATCTTCTTCTACCCCCTTCATCTTCTCCTTCTTCCTCAAGCTCAAATGGTGGAAGCCTCTTGTTTTCTTCCCTTTGGCTTGCATGTGATTGGGAACGAGTTTGGGATGTCCTGTATGATGCAGTGGTGTGTGTGGAACATCAATGGTGGAGCAAGGAAGCATCAACACATCAAGGATCCACCGAAGAAGCCATCGCAGAATCGCCCTCTACTGTTCGACCGCGGGGGCGAATCTTCTGAGCCGCGGGGGCTGCCAATGACCTGAGCCGCAAGGGAGGCTAACAGGAGCCGCAAGAGCGGTCACCAGGATCCACAGGGGTGGACCTCTGGGCCACAGGGGCGGCCACTTGCTCATCCAGCACGCCCTTGCAGTCTTCTTCTTCATTTCACGGTTGTTCTTCCTTCTTCCGCACCCGTGTCCTTGCCCGGTGAGTACCCTCCCTCGAGTATGAGTACATGGTTGATCCTAGGGAGTGTTTATGCTAGAAGTATGCTAAGATTGGACCTAGGTTAGTTGGAATGCCATGTAGTGGTTTGTGGACCTTACGCGAGTTTGTGAGGGTTTCAGAATGATCTATGTCTTGATGGCTGCATGTTTCTAAGTTGGTTCATGGGATGACGGTATGACTGTTGTGTGAGGCTTTGTGAGAGTTTAAATGGTGAGTACATGGTTGTGAGCTTGTTAGCTAGGATGTGCATAGAGTTGTTACCGTTGCCTTTGTTGAGACTAGGATTGTTTGTCCTAGTATGGGTTGCGGTTTATGATCTTGCGAGACCATCGGGTCTAGTAGTCTAAGGACTTCTAGCTTATGAGAGTGGTATTGATTTGTTCCTTGTTATGATCAGGCGATGAGTATTCCTACGGGAAGTTGAAATCGGTTTTGGTTAGCTTTGAGACGAGGTAAGTCTACGGACTTACTTAGGTCGCTTTTACGCATTATTTGGATATGTGATGGTGGTGTGTGCTTTATCTTTGTTTAAAATCATGAAATCGGATTAGGGCAACTTGGTTATATATATTTTTGCCCATTGTTAATTATTATCGGGCGGTGACATCACTACCCAGCTCCCAAGGGAGCCTAGGAGGTTCTCTGCGACCAGGCCATACATGGTAACATAAAATGTGTTTTGTAAATTTGTGTACATTTTTACTCAACATGCCTTTAGAAGGAAGTAAGTGAATCCAAATAGTTTGACTGAAATCATCTACTATGGTAAGAAAGAATTTCATTCGATTGTATGTATCAACTTTGTATGACCCCCATGTATCTACATGATGAAGCTCAAAAGGTTATGCAGTTTTGATACAACTTGTAGGAAAAGAATGTAACACCCTAAGTTTTGGGAACTCAAAGTATTACGGGATAGAACCCGACAATGGGTCCTAACCCTCAGAGTTACAACAAGGCACAAATAAATGAAAACCAAAACTTATATAAAACCAAAACTTATATAAAACCAAAACTTATATAAAGAACGATAATTGAAATATAAACCCGATCCCGTCCTATAATGTAAGGAAACCCCGGCTTACCACACCGTTTGGATCACTCGGCAACACCTATATCCTACAAGGCATTTACAACATCGGTATAAACCATTAGATAACATTTTAGATATCACAAAGACGTTAAAGGCACAAACACACATAAGGTAGTATAGACATGTAGCATGCTCATAATCAACCGGTTATTAAATTTCATTAAGTTAATCACTTTACTAATTCAACTTTTGTTGTCACACAAAAATCGCTATGATTTCACCAACAGGAATAGAGTGGATGCATCCCTCCGTTACCTACTGGACTGGTCGCAAGAGCACCTCCCAGTTTTCCCATTGTGAACTGACAAGCGGTCATCGCCCGGTTATAATACACTTGGGCTAATTAAGGTATAAAAGGTCAATCCTATTCTGGTCATCTGTTATGACAACAAATAACAACACAAGTAAGTCGAAACAATCAAACTAATATACGAAACGCAGCTAAGTAAGTCCAAGGGACTTACCTCACTCGAAGGTAACTCAAAGGTCATCCAACAACTCAGTTTCTCGTAGGAAAGGAAGGAATGCCTGCTCAAACAAGGCATAACGCATCAGGAACGAAACGATTGCTAGAAGTCTATAACTTCTAGTCTCAATGATCTCTAAGAGATCTCCAGAAGCTAGGGTATCAACCTTAGTCTTACAGATCAAGAAGGGTCAACAACATTAACACAAGCCAAAGGGAGGAACGAGGAAAACAAGGAAGGAAAGCATCTCACCAAAGATGGGGATATCGTAGACAAAACCGTGGGGGCGGCTGAACAGGGCGCCGGGGCAACACTAGGCAATTCCTGTGGGGGCGGCACTGATCAGGCGTGGGGGCGGTTTTTGGCATGAAGATGCATCTTCTCCTTGGACATCAAGGAACTACACAAAGGCCAAACCTTTTCTCTTTCACTCTTTACACACGTCACAACTCGACTCAGGGAGCCTGTGAACATCAACACATCAACGGCAGGAAGCCAACAAGAATCAAGACTCGGTCTTGATTCTTGAAGAAGAAGAACAAGAAGAAGAAGAAGAAGAAGAAGGGAAATAGAAGAGAGGGAAGATGTAAACAAACTCAAGAACGTGAGGGAGAAATAAGGGAAGAAGACTTACACTTTCAGCAAGGATTCACAAGGAAGAAGGCTGCAGGTTTCGAGGTTGAAGAAGAACGTTTGCAAGAAACGGAAAAAAGAAGAGAAGGCGGGATTTTATAGGGAATAATTGAGAGAAGAAGGGAAGACATTTTAGGGTTAGGATAACTGAGGAAATCCGGTCAGAAGATATAAGATCGGATCTTCTATCGAAGAAAACAAGATAGAAACGAAAAAGGAAAGTAGATCTTCGCGATCTGGGGTGTACCGCATCTGCGGCTCGACCCTCTGCGACCAAAACTAACCGTAGGGGCGGCCACTGTCATCGCGGGGGCGGTGACATACACAAGCTTGCCGCAGGAGTTGCCACTGTCACTGCGGGGGCAGTGACAACTAGAAACTGGTTGTTACAAAGAAATCCTAGTTTTCCTTGCTCTAGCACATATGTCACATGAAGCAATGCTAGTTTTATGACAATATTTTACAAAAAGAAAACTCTGAAGTTTGTAGATGGGAAGATGACCCAACCTGGCATGCCATGTGTTTGCAGAAACAAGATTACATTGACTTGTTGTTATTTTTGCTGTTGTTGGTGTGGCTCCAAAGTGATAAAGACCTCTATGAACTTTACCAAGGATTAAAGTCCTCTTGGTGAGATGTTTCAGCAAGAAGCATTCTGATGATGACAAGCAAACTATGCTTGAGGTGTCATTTGCTAACTTGCCAACAGAAAGCAAGTTACATTTAAAAGAAGGAACATAAAGCACTTATTGTAGTGTGAGAGTAGGTAATAATGGAATGGAACCAACAAGGTTAACCTCTGTGGAAAAACCATTAGGTAAAGAAATAGTATAAGGCCTTAGAATGACTGTTGTCCTGCTGAATAAAGACAAGTCACTGCACATATGACAGCTAGCTCCACGGTCTGTTATCCAGGAGATATAAGAATGTGTAGAAAATTCACAAGGTATGTCAACATTACCAGCAAAACCAGCAAACTCATCAAGCTGCATAGAATTTGAGGAAGAATTGGAAGGCTAGACTGAGAGAATTTGAGGTAGACGGTTGCATTGATCGGTGTTCAATCGAGGGACCATAGAGTCAGATTTTGGAGACTGACTGTCAACGTGACCAGAAAACTTGTTTGTATCTGGGGATCTGTCATCAGACTGCTTGTTCTTCAATGACTTTGTAGGAAATCTAATGAGATGATAACACCTATCAACATTGTGATTCGTTTTCTTGCAATTTGTGCAATAGTATTTGGATTTCTTGTCTGATTTCTTGTTGTCTGTTTTTGCAAGGAAAGCAACAACTGTGTCCACTATAGTAGTAGTATAATGAATGGCTCGTTGATACTCCTCTTGAATTAACAAAGAATGAACCTCATATAAAGAAGGTAGTGATTTCATCAAGAGAATAGAACCTCGAGTAGTAGTATATTCATCAGGGAGTCCCATGAGAAATAGAATAACCTTTTGTTTCTCGTCAAAAGCAAGAAACTCTTTTGTAGAACCACATGTGCAATGAGCTGGTAAGTTCCTGAGAGAAGAAAGTTCATCCTAGCAAGTTTTTAGTTTTGTGAAGTAAGAGGAGATGGAATCGGAGCCTTTTGTGGTGTTGATGAGCTCCTTTTGAATTGAGTAAATTTGTGTGTTGCAAGATTTGCCAAAACGAGCATCCAAATTATCCCAAATGTCTTTAACATAGTCACTGCACATATAGCTACTGTGAATTTCAGGACTAACACAAGCGAGAATCAAGGAGATTACCATATCATTGCAACACGTCTAGTATGTGTACAAAGTAGATGTAGATGCTGGCATCGGGAAAACTCCATTAATGAGCGATAACTTGTTCTTGGCAGAGAGACCGATGTGCATGAAACGCCTCCATTCAGTGTAGTTCTTTCCATCGAAGGATTTCTCAACCAAGCGTAAGCCTAGATGATCAGACGGATGAAAATACAAGGTGTGATGATGATTGATGACAACATGTGAGAAATTAGGGATATCGCCGTGAGTAATTCATTTCAAACATGATTGGCGTAACGGAATAGCGGAAAAATTAGGTTTACGGATCGAAATAGATGTTTGATACCATGATAGAATGATAGAAAGAGATAGCCATGGAAGGTGATGGAGGTTGATTGAAGAAGAGGAAATGAAGAAGAATAGTTTGTTATATTCTTGTTACACGAAGCTGTTACATATATTTATGGGAAAGAGTAAAATGGAAGCTTCCTAACACTTGTCTACTTTTCCTTTTATTTCTACAATACATTTGTAAAGTATATGTGTATATTATCATCTAGTTTTACTTGATGTATTTGAGTGACTGCTTTTTTTTTTTTTTGAAGACTATTCTTCACGTCTTAGTTGAATTGTATAATACTTGCTGAATTTTTATTTATTAGATGCTGAATTGTGTAATATTTGTTCAATTTTTTTATTAGTATGTTGTATTATGAGTTTTGCACTTTTTTCTTGAGTTTCATGTGTTATAATTTGAATTTTGAACTATTTAGGAAGAACAAGTCAAGTGATACTAGTGGACGTGGGAAAAACAAGAGAAAATGGAGTTTCCAAGATGAAGAAATATTGTTGGATTATGTATTGGATCTAAAACGTGACCCGAAATGGAAATGTGAAGGTGGCTTTAAGACTGGATTTTGTCAACACTTGGAGCAACTATGTGAAGTTAAGTATCCAGGACGTGGATTGAAAGCTCACAAATTGAGTCAAAGATAAAATTTATGAAGGAGAAATATATCATCATTAATGAGATGATCAAATAATCTAGGTTTACATCGGATGATCAAACTAGTATGACCAATTGTGAAAGGCAAGCTTATGAAGACTTTTGTAAGGTATTTTTCTTCATTTTCACACTAGCTTATAATGAATTTTGTAGCTAAGGTTGACATTATATATGTGTATTTTTAGCTACATCTAGGGCTAGAGGATTATGAAAGATTGCAATCCTATTATTCAACAAGTTGGAACTTATCTTTGGGCTAGATCGAGCAAATAGGGGCAATTTTGAGGATGTGGAGGACATGATTTACATCATGGATGACGAGTTTATTGATCTTGACAAGGAACTAGACGGATTGAATGACTCATCTGACGACAGAGGCTCAAGACAACCATTATCAAAGAGGCAAAGGGTAGGTAAAAGTCCATTGGGCGTCACTCGAAATAGCAATGTCAAAGATAAGTTTTCGCTTGACATAAATGAAATCAAAGTTGAGTTAAGGAGCATAGAGAGTACCATATTGAAGTCTCAAAACCGCGATGAAATGGTGCAACAAAAGAAATTGCTGCTTTAAGAAATATCTATGTTAGGATTTTTTGAAAGAGATGTTGTTGTTACCTGAATCCTTTCAAAGTCCATAAATGAGCTCGATGCTTTCTACAACTTCCCAATGATGGGTGGAAGAAGTTGTATGTGGATACTATTCTAGAGCAAGTTCAAGGTTCTTCCGGTGCAAGTCAAGACTAAGAATGTTCTTTGTTTGTGTTGTTTTTAAATGGTTTAGAAAAGTGACTATAAAACATTTTTGATAGTTTTATTTTAAAGATTTACAAATCAAACATTTGTGGTACTTACAAAACATTAATTTTGTTTTACATGTTTAATGAAGTGGTTTGAATTAATTATTATAATATCTTTTAATTGAATTTGTAATTTTAGCTTAATTGAGCAATTTTATTTTATCTTACAAACAAATAATTATAAAACATTATTTTTGATATTTGATATACTTCACCATCTTTCCAAACACAGAAATCATATATCAGATATTAATCTCACATGATATCGATACCGATACCCATATCTGATATACTGATACAGGATATGGGAAATGAACAGGCCCTAAGTAGGCGTTTTATAAATATTGATCTATTAAGTAGACTCATAGTATAAACACATTTAGTAAATATACCCCTAATTTTTTTTACTTTTCATAAAAGTTTGATTTCTCCAGTTTTTCAATGAGGACCTTCTCTCCTTTACCATCTGTTATTCCAATCACTCGTCTTCTACCCATTCCTCTTTTTCTTCCACTTGTTTCTCTCCCTACTCGCACATCTACAGTGTTAATAATGGCGTCAAAGCTCCCTACGCAGAATGCCACAACACAAAATCTCCACCACCAGAGGGGCCGCCATAATGGAGGTTGCAGTCTCTACAATATGCTTTCATGGAAGCGCAACTTAGCACTAGATCTCTTCGTCTCCTTTCTTGCTTTCTCTTCCTTTGCAGATTCTTGCTTGTTTATGTTTTCAATGTTATTAAGTACTACTTGTGTGTTTCGACCGCTTGGGATGTCCTAGTTTTCAACAATTTACATCAATAAAATGAAGATCAAATTGTACAATTTGAAACCCAGGATTTTATGATTGAAAGAGATCCAAACAATCACAAATGTGCATTTGACTTGGTATTCCTTTATTAGAAACTAAACAGACTCGATTACCATCACGCACGAGAGTTTGGGGGTTCAGTTCTTGCTCTAATCTGATAAATGTTCCTCGAATAACTCAATTTTATAAATATATTGTGAAGGTGGCTTGATATCGAATTACCAAATCATCGATTATCTAGTGGACGTGGCTTGACTCAGGACATATGATACTTGGTGATATTTGATAAGTAGAAAAGGTTCTATTTACCCCTCAATTTGGATTTCGACTGGTTAGTAAATTGTTTTCAATGTTGTCTTTTTGCTACATGAATGTGTTTGAATTGTATGTCTTTTGGGTAGCAGTGATTACCAAAAACTCAACCAGAAACCATACCAGAAACTCATACACGAAATTCAACCAGAAATCATACCAAAAACTCAACCAGAAACCACACCAGAAACCATGCCAGAAATCATACCAGAAACTCAAACAGAAACCATACCACAAACTCAACCAAAAATCATACCAAAAACTCAACTAGAAACCATACCAGAAACTCAACTAGAGACCATACCAGAAACCACAACAGAAACTCATATCAGACGCTCAACTGAAACTCATATCAAAAACCATACCAGAAACTCTCTCCCTATATTCTCTCCATATCTATCTGTTTCTTTTTTTATAGAGGGGATTAAAAATGGACCAATTAATTTTACCTAACATTAATGAAAGGAAAAAAAATAGAGGGGTATACAAAACAAAATCTTATAAAAAAGAGTATCCTTCACCCAATTCTTTCATTAATGTGTGACTATCTTTCCTTCACCATCCATTGTTGTTACAATTCACTACTTATTTATTTATCTCTCTACATCATTTTAATCAATAAATACTGACAATATAAATATTAACAATATTATTATAGTTAAATCTAACACCGCATATATTAAAACTAGTTGCATACTTAAAGTAGAGGTCACTTAATTTTCATCTTAAAATATAAATAAAAAGATGATTTGATCGGTCCATTTACTCTTACCGTGTTCATCTTTTCATTTGTCATGACTTCCAACTTCCTAAGAACAATCTAATTCTATTAAATAGAATAAGCTTTAGTATTAACGTTAATTACCTAATGTTTTATTTTGTTTAATCCAGTCTAATCCGGTATGATAGGGCCTACATAAAATGATAGAGTTGGTGATGATACGTAGCAGTAGGTATCATGAGGAAAAGGTCAAGGGATCAGAATTCGGATTAACTCTTACCGTGTTCTTGAATGACTTTGTAGGAAACCCAATGAGATAATAACCGGAAAATTTTCTTTCATTTATTTTCGAGTCAATCCGGATTCTGATCCGTTGACCTTTTCCTCATGATACCTAGTGCTACGTATCATCACCAACCCGATCATTTTATGTAGGCCCTTAACTCACATAAAATGGTGAAATGATCACCATACCCTATTCTTACTAATCCATGACAAACGTATATTTGTAGGATTTTTGACAAGATCATGACATCCTTTTGACAAAGTCATGGAATACATTTGACAAGACTATGACATGTTTTTGACAAAGTCTGTGACAAACTTTGACAAGCCCATGACAAACATTGACAACTCATCAGCCCACCTTCTTCATCTCTTCCTTGGTGTTGCGGCCCCACCTACTCCACGTTGGACGCCGTGGCTGTTACACGCACAAATCTCCATTCATTTGGCCTAAGAAACAAGATACACTTACCTTCTTCATCCCTCCACATCAGTCGTTACCTCACTCCTTCAAACACCAAATCTGCAGCGCCCTTGCCTACTCCCACGTCCATGTTCAGCACAACACTCCATGCCTTCATTCTGCAGATTATACTCTTTCCTTCTACTCGTTTCTAGAATTGCTTCCTTTTGTACGTAGCCACACCTTCCCTATCACTCCTGGGATCAAAGGTAAGGCAAGTGTAATAGATTCATCAAGCTATGTCGAGCAAGTGTAAACATTGAAGAGCACACTTACTCTCCGGCATGTAGAGTAGCAACTCCCTCTTTCACGACGACCATACCATCTGTCACCACTCTGCACGTTGGATCTGTCCAGGCCGCTTACCTTTGTCGAGAGCAACAAACAGGAGGGGGCGGCTTTGTCGGGAACGTGATAAGTAGATCGAGACCTCCCTCCTCTTCATTTGAGAACACCAACAACGCCTGTCGCACTAACGTCGGAGCCAACAGGGTAAGGCTTGCTTCCCTCTCTTTTCTTTCGACCCTTCTTTCCGACTAAGATAGTTAACCCTTTCCTTACCTTTGCTTGGGAACAGCCATCAACAGTGGACTGAGACACTATCGGATCCAGTCGCTCACCCTCAACCTGACTTCGCCCCCAGCCTTTGCAACCAGTCGGTGAGCCAACTTGGTCCTACACTTGTATGTTTTATAGAAGAGAAGTATGTATATATGTTTGTGATTTCGCAGAGCTCGAAGTGAAGACCTTGCTTATATAACTCTAGGACAAGTATTGCCCCTGACAGTGATCGAACCTGAGACGATTGTATCACTGCAGAATACAAGTCGTTGTGGGTGAGAATCGATCACAAGACCTCTTACACTTGCTGTTTTTTTGATTTCCAGTGATGTGTTGAACAACCAACTTAGAGTAGTTCTTTGGATGTCTTAAACTATTTTCCTCCTTTGAAATTTTGATAGAGTATAGAGTGTTATGCATATTAGTATGTATTAAAAGTTCGAGTTGATCCAACGGTTGGATCTGGATCTATAAGGTCCCAAAGTAGGCTCGTAGTGCAGTTTCGGAATGTTTTGTTGAAGAAACTTGAGAATTTTGTGTAAGAACTTTGGACTGTGGTTTTGGAGATTTATTGGATTATATGATTAGAGTGCATAACATAGAAGGTTGGGAGATTTTCTTCTGGCTTTTTAGATTTTTATACGAGGGCTTTAGGTTAAGCCAAACTGGGACCTTTAGCGAGTTTTCATGGAAGTTAGGAAGATAGAAAATCTTCCAACTTAGTTAGAGGTTTGACGTAGATGTTAGATTGGGGTTTTGCGCTTCATTTGAAGTTTAATATTCTAAGAATATTTCTAGGATTTTGGACACCAGGGGTAAAAAAAAGTCATTTGTCATTACAAGGGTATTTTGGTAATTTATGTGATGATAGAGTTAAATATCTTAGAAGTTGGAGACTTCTAAGAAAGTGGGTTACATTATTGATCCACTTGCCTTTCATAGCAGACGATTGAGTTCCTACAATTGCGGACCGAGTTAAGATTACAGTATTGTGATTTGATTCACGTAAGTCATTTTGACTTACTTAGTTGGCTTCTAGATTTTAGTTGAATGATGATGGTTGTGTATTTTTATGTGTTTAATAATTATAACATGCATAGGACGACCTTACAATTATATGGCCCAAGTGTATGTATAACAAGTGGTGATATCACAACCCAACTCTCAAGAGACTGGGAGGTTTTCTATACCCAAATCAGACAGGTACACGGTGAGGTGCATCGGATCAACTCTTGTTAGTTACACGGGGTGGACACTATAACACCCCAAGTTTTGGGAACTCGAGCGTTACGGGCTAGGACCGCACAATGGGTCCCACCCTCAGAATAACAACGACAACATCGGATCTTACAACAAGGAACAAATAAATGAAAACCAAAACTTATAATAAAACCAAAGGTTATTACAAAGGGAAGCGTAAAAAAAGCCGTGTTCAAAATAGAGGGGACACAACAACAAAAATATAAACTTGATCCCGCCCTATAATGTACGGGAACCCCGACTGATCACACCATCCGGATCATTCAACAGCATCCCTAACCTGCGGAACATCTACAACATCGGTATAAATTGTTAGCTAACATTCTAGATATCAGAAAGATAGTAAAGACACAAGCACACATAAGAAAGGTACACAGATAGCATGCTCTCACACAACCGGTTATTATCTTTCGATAAGTTATCCATTACTAATTCAACATCTTTTGTCACACGAGAATCTCCTGAAACTCGCCTTCGCTTCCGTCTACCCACATGAATTGATTAGTATTATCCGTTACCTACAGTCTTGGGTTGAAAGAGCACCTCCCAGTCTCTTGTAGAGCTAGACAAGTGGTCACCGCCCGGTTATCATACATTTGGAGCAATTACGGTTATAAAGGTCAATCCTAGTCCATTTATTTGTTATAACAATAAACATTGCAACCAATCCAATACACTCAAACCAATATACGGAATGCAGATAAGTAAGTCCAAGGGACTTACCTCACTCGAAGGTAAATCAAAGGTCAGAGAACAACTCAGTTTCCCGTAGCAAAGAAGGATGGAAAGCCTGTTCAACAAGGCATAACGAATCAGGAACGGAACGATTGCTAGAAATCTATAATTTCTAGTCTCAATGATCTTTAAGAGATATCCCCAAGCTAAGGTCTCAACCTTAGTCTTACAGATCACCAAGGATCAACAACATCAACATAAGCCAAGGGAAAGAACGATGGAAGCAAGCAAGGAAGCAGCTCACCGAAGACGGGAGCAATTGGGGGAAAACCGCATGGGCGGTAGACAACACCGCATAGGCGGCATTGGGCAAGATCCGTGGGAGCGGTCTGTGCAGGCGTTGGGGCGGGTATGGTGCAAAAGAGATTGTCGATTCCTTCGACAGTAAGGAATGCAGCAAAGGCCAAAACTTGCTTCTCTCAACACACACCCAAGTCACAACTCAACCAAGAGAGCCTGTGAACATCAACATATCAACAACGGAACGGCCAATAAGAATCAAGACTCGATCTTGATCCTTGGAGAAGAAGAAAAGAAGAAAGAGAAAGCAAGAGAATCATAAGGGAGGGAAGATGCAGCACGTTCAAGAATTTGTAGGAGAATCACAAAGAAGGAGACTTACACGTTTAGCAAGTTCATAGGGGAAAAAGGCTGCAACTTTTGAGGTCAAAGGAAAAAGCAAGCAAGAAACGGGAAAAAGAAGAGAAAGAGGGAATTTATAGGAACGATGGGAAAAGATAGAATGAAAGACGTTTTAGGATTAAGAAGAAGATAGGAAAGCCGACCCATAAGATAGAAGATTGGATCTTCTATCTATGGAAAGATAGAAGATCGACAAAAAAAATCAGATCGGAGCGATCTATGGCAAAACTGCAGAGGCGGTTCGCGTTGCCGCAGGGGCGGTGAAGGCAAAAACTAGGTCTTACATCAGATCCCCTAAAAAGAAGTTTCGTACCGAAACTTGCAATAAACCATAAGATCACACAACAACAACGCATAAACACTAAACTCAACTCATATATGCCCACTCGGGGCACAAAACTCAAAACGTCACAAAAGCGTGCACAACTCAAAAACGAAAACTAAAAACTCCAACATCTACGCTATAGGTACATCCAACTCATCATAGAACTCCGGATAGTTCCTCTGGATACTATCCTTTGTCTCCCAAGTTGCCTCATCTTCTCCTTACATCGACCACTGAATCTCCGTCATTGGTATGTCCTTCGATCGCAAGCGTCTCGTATTACGCTCTAAGACAGCTACCGGCTCTACGAACATATGGTCGGGCTCAACCACCAAAATTCTCATGGTTGATGATGTGTCTCGGACCTGGTATGTACTCCCGTAACTAAGACCCATAGAAGACTGGGTGAACACCATCAAGTCTTGGTGGCAAAGCCAGTTTGTATGCTGCCTTTCTAACTCGCTCAAGAATCTCAAAAGGTCCGACATATCTATAACCCAGCTTCCCCTTGACGTCGAAATGTCTAACACCTCGTGTTGGGGATACTCTTAGTCATACATGAGCTCCAAATCTGAACTCTAGAGGTATGCGCCTCTTATCTGCGTAAGACTTTTGACGACTTTGTGTTGCTAACATCCGCTCGGATCACCGCTACTCGAGTCATATCGTCATGTATATGCTCAGGTGCTACACCGCTAGCACTACTCGGCTCGTCCCAGCATAGCGGGGTATGACATCTATGTCCGTACAAGGCCTCATGAGGAGTCATCCTGATCGATGCGTGCCAATTGTTGTTATACGAAAACTCTACCAAGGGAAGGTGATATGGCCACACTTATCCCCAGTCTAACATGCAGGCTCTCAGCATATCCTCCAGAGTTTGGGTGGTCCGCTCCGACTGACCATCGGTCTGAGGATGATAAGTAGCCGTGAAATGCAGACTCGTACCTAGGGCGGCATGGACTTGCTTCCAGAACATCGAGGTAAAACGTCCGTCTATGTCAAAGACTATAGTCCTAGGTACTCCATGAAGTCACACTATCTACCTCGTGAACTCTTCTTTCAATCGACTTATCGGCTACGTTTCCTTGATAGGAATGAAACGTGTGGTCTTCGTCAGTCGATCTACTACAATCCAGATGGCATCAAAGCCTCGACTCGGTCTCAAACCGGTAACAAAATCCATAGAGATGTCCTCCCACTTCCACTGAAGAACGGGAAGTGGATGTAGCTTGCCTCCTGGTCGATGATGCCCGATCTTGACCTGCTGAGAAGTTACACACTAAGCTACATATTTTGCCACATCTGGCTTCAGACCTCCCCACTAGAAGGAGCGTTTGATATCCTAATACATCATACTCGCATCGGAATGTACTGAGTAAGGTGTAGAGTGAGCCTCATGTAGGATCCGCTATCTCAGCTCTCGATCTGAGGGTACACATACGCGCTCATGTTGTCACAAAAATCCATCGACACCGACTGTAAACTAAGGAGCCCCTCCTCGAGACATCCGGTCTCGGATCCGTGTCAAAGTTGGGCAACTCTCATGCTTATGTCGGATCTCTGCCAACAGATCAAGTAATACCTCCAAGGTGGATAAATGGCTGTCAAAATCCGAAAAGTGGATATCCATCTCTAGCCATGCCAAGTCTCGCTGTAATTGAGGTTTAGCTATCAGTCGAGCGATCGCGATCTCCCGGGGAGTCTTCCTACCGAGGGCATCAACTACCACGTTTTCCATCCCCAGGTGGTATAAGATCTCAAAATCGAAGTCCTTGATCAACTCCAACCATCTCTTCTGGCGGTTATTCAACTCTCGCTGAGTGAATATATACTTCAAACTCTTATGATTTGTGAATATCTGACACGTAGCTCTGTACAGATAATGCATCCAAACCTTCAAAGCGTGAACAACAACAGCCAACTCAAGATCGTGGGTAGGGTAATTCTCTTCATACGTCTTCATCTGTCTCTAGGCGTATGTTATAACCTTACCCCTTTACATAAGAACACATCCTAAGCCAAGCTTGGATGCATCGCCATAAACCACAAAGTCCTCAATGTCCTGTGGCAGAGCTAAGATAGGAGCGGAGGTCAGCCTCTTCGGATTAAAAGATAATCCGGTAACTATTTCACCTTCACCTTCTTCGGATTCAATTATGGATGGAGTGATCACACGGTCAAGAGCTAAAGCAATCCAAGATGAAGTTACAAATCTTCTCATGATATTTACCCTCAAGGAAACTCTCATCGCTCTCAAGAGTTCCTTAGTAACATTGTTGATTGTGAAGAGCCAAACCACGACCAAGAAGATCCATCAAGCAAGGAAGAAGGATAAGAGCAAATAAGAGTTCCAGAGAAGAAAATCGACCGATTCCTAAAGAAAACGGCTAATTTTCGTGTAGGAATTTTGATCGAATTTCATACCCGATATCCTTCACTGAAACGAGCTTTGTAAAATATCCGGCCATGATCTTCTATTTTTGGCAACTATCTTTGAATTTTATTTCCTTAAAGCTCTCAAACAATCTTAAGGAAAATTGTTAGTTTTTTATCCTATTTTTGAGATTATATTTTTTAGATTATCTTTTAAAGATATCTTTCCTAGATTATCTTTTAAAAGATATATTCCTTAGATTATCTTTTAAAAGATATCATTCCTAGATTATCTTTTAAAGATATTTTCCTAGTTTTTGTAGGATTGATCTCCTTATAAATAGCCTTAGTGGGCGAGATTGTTTAGTAGTTTAGATTTGATATATTTTCACAGATTTGTGCGAACTTACCGCTCCACTTACGGAGTTTGTATTTTATTCATTACTATTCAATCAAAGGATAGTTTTGGTTGAATTGTTGTGACGTTCTTGCTAGATTGTGCTTGTGTGTGTTAATCTTGTTGAAGGTTGGTGCTCCTGGTCAATCCTAATCCCTCCTTGTGATTGTCTTAATTAGAAGACTTGTGTAAGGTTAAAGAAGTGCGGGTTAAGGTAATCTTCTCGTTTAAGGGTTTTGACACATCATTGGTCAAGGTTCTTTTGCGAAACTATCGTGGTTCATATCTTCCTATAATTTTCATTTATCTTTCCATATTCATCTTGCATATCATTCACTAATCCATATTCTGAGTTTATCAAAAAATCAACCTGTTCTTGAGATAAATCGTCCGATATTCCTCTATAGAACAACCCAGTTTTTGTTCTAGTTAAGGTCTTTCAATCTAGATCGGGGACTGTGGCTTAACCCCGCATCAGAAACGATTGCTAGAAGTCTATAATTTCTAGTCTCAATGATCTCTAAGAGATATCCACAAGCTAAGCCCTCAAACTTAGTCTTAAAAATCACCAAGGGTCAACAACATCAACATAAGCCAAGGGAAGGAACGAGGGAGGGAAGAAAGGAAGCAGCTCACCAAAGACGGGAGAAACTGGGGGAAAACCGCAGGGGCGGTAGACAGCACCGCAGGGGCGGCGCTAGGAAGGATCCACAGGGGCGGTCTGTGCAGCCGCGGGGACGGGTATAGTGCAGAAGCGATTGTCGACTCCTTCGACAGCAAGCAACGCAACAAAGGTCAAAACTTGCTTCTCTCAACACACACCCAAGTCACAACTCAACCAAGGGAGCCTATGAACATCACAACATATCAACAACGGAACGGCCAACAAGAATCAAGCCTCGATCTTGATCCTTGAAGAAGAAGAAAAGAAGAAAAGAGAAAGCAAGAGAATCATAACGGATGGTGTAATGCCCCAATTTTAGGCGAGTTTACGTTTTTATTCTTGCGCTGTTATCCATATTTAATGGCTTATATATTTTTTATTAAAAGTATTTTACGACGCGAAATATCATTCTAGAGTATATTATTATTTTATGCGTTTGCGTATATCCGCGTTATTATTTTCGGGAAAAGTCGGAAAAGTTTTCCGATTTAAAATCCAGATCCGAGTTTTTCCGATCGAGTTAATTTATTTTTTTTTTTTTTTCTTTTTACTTATCCCCCGCCAGGCAGCACCATTGGTGCTGCTGAAACCGACCTCTCGCACCCTACGTTAGCCTGTCCTCTACCACTGCTCTCTTTTGGCAACAACGACAAGCAACCTTCATCATTCCCATTTCTCGATTCTCCTACCCGACCTCTGGGTTCCCTCCTGCGTTTTTCATTCAACCACTCAACCTCACACCTTCACTCCTATCTCTCAACCTCTCAGCCCATCTGCTCTCCCTCCTCTGTAAACTCTCACATACTTTCCCTTACTTCTCTTCATCAACTCCACTACAACAGCCAGAAAATGAGGCCGGCCGCCAACCTTATGCAACCACCAAGGGAGCCATCGGATCCGCCTTCTTCGCCGTGCCGGAGACCCTGTCACCCTCCAAGGCAACCTCTCGCGCAACAACATCAGGGTTTTGCAACCTTCAAGCCTCTCTGTCTCTCCTTCGTCTCAAACACTGGTAGCAGGTCGCTGGAGAACTGCCTCCACTCGCCATCGAAGCTAGCCGGAGGAGCCTCGCCACTGGAGCCACGCAGCCCGCCGCCTCCTTCATTTCTTTCTTCTCTGCGTAGCATACCTTGCTCCAGTGAGCTCTTCCGGGCTGATAGATTCGCCATCTCCACATCGTGCCGCCAGGAACGACGCCGGAGAGGAGAGGCATGGCACGCCAAGCCACCGGGACTCCAGCACAGCCCCGCCGCAGGCCGCCGCCTGAGTGTCTTACCTTGCCTTCCGCCGCCACTAATATCCCCTCTCATCAAGCGCTGACTTGGGTTTAAAAACCCTTTAGGGTTAATTAAATCAAGGCCCCTCTAATTTTGTATAATTGCAAAATGTGCCATGCCTTTATAATTACAGATTTGACCATCCTTTATTATTGCTGATTTGTACCCAGATTTTTAAATGTAGCAATTATACCCTCTGCAGATTTTATTAACATCATATTGCCCAAATATTTATTTGCGCTTTATAACCCACATTTACAAGATTGTATATTTTGCCCCGAAAATGGTTGAACAGTTTTGCTTATCCTTGGCTTTGAGAACGAGTTTTACCATTGGGTTTATGATGTTGTTTAGATGCCCGGAAAATATAATTACGGATTTTATATTCGGTTTATGGTTCAAGTTGAAATTTCGGGTTTACGACCAAGTGGTTTAATTTCATATTTTCGCCCGGAAGGGTTTAACGAGTTTTAACGCCGGCATTTGGAAACGAGTTTCCTTAGATTTATTTATATTATATATTCCGTTCAAGTTTAGCGTATGAGTTAAACTTGTTTAGTTTTGGTGTTAGGTTCGGAAACGACCCCGATAATGGCCTAACGAATCCGCATTCGACATCCTTAGACCGTCTTCCGTCTTTTGACGTCATGTGAGTACCCTCTTCCCCGAGTTTATGATCTTACTCGATTTAGTTATGTTTAGTTTTAGTATCATGCTAGGATGAATCTAGCATAACTTAGAGTTAATGCCAAGTAGTGGCTTTGAACCTTAGGTGAGTTTCGAGGATTTGATCTTGTTTGATGGATTGACGTTGATTCTAAGCTTGAGGTGTTGGTTATCTTGTGAGGTTGATATAAGGCTTTAAGTTATATGGTTGATCTTGTGAGCGTTTTGAGGCTCGAGGTGGGGTTGTATGATCTTGTGAGATTTTGGAGCTTAGGATCGACCTATCCTAGCATGGTGGTTTTATCGTTGAGTTTGTTTGGACTAGGTATGTTTATCCTAGTATGTGTTATGGGTTATGATCTTGCGAGATCATAGGGTCTAGAAGTCTAACGACTTCTAGCTGGTGTTGAGTGTGATGTGAGCATGAGGGATTCTAGGTTGCGGTCCTTGAATTGAGAGTCAAATGGTCTTGCGTAGATCATTTGCATAGAAGTTTAAGACTTCTATTGTGAGTGGGTTGTTATTGATATAGTTATATTCTTGTGAGCAGGTTATGGGCTTCCTCCCTAAGGAAGCGAGAGTGTTGTGAGTTGAGTGTGGTGACGAGGTAAGTCTCCGGACTTACTTAGCTCGTATTCCTTGTATTAGCATTGATGTGTGTTTGGTGATGTGTGATTATTGTTTATTGTTTATAACAACTAAACTGGAATTAGGATTACCGACCTTTATATTATTTTGGCCCAAGTGTATGATAACGGGCGGTGACAACCTACCTGGCTCCCGCGAGAGCTAGAAGGTTCTCGGCGACTATCCCGTGCTGGTAGACGGTCAGATGCATCAGCACCATTCCATGCCGGTAAGTAGGGACCGAGGCGAGTTTCGGTGACTCTCGTGTCACAACCTAAGTTGAATTAGAACGGGATACGACCTAAAAATAATAAAGATAATAAACCGGATTGGTGTGATTTTTATGTATGTTGTATGCTTGTGATGAGATTACTTGTGTATGTGCCTTTCCCATTAATTCTAATGCTTCGAATATGAGTTAACGGTTTTATACCGATTGTTGTAGATTGCCTTGCAGGTTAGGAATGCGGCCGAGAGATCCGGAAGAGTTGGCAGCCGGGGTTCCGTACATTTTAGGAGTGGGTTTTCGTTAGAGTCGAGTTTGTATATTATTCATGTATATTGTATATCGTGTGGTGGCATTTGGCCCTTGGTGTTGCATATCGGCTGAAGTCTTTTGTTGTTTCTTTAGAGTTTTCTTTCATTGCATAAAAATGTATTTAAGTTTTGACCTTTATTTGTGCCTTGTTGAAAGATCCGGTGGAATTGTTGTCAAGCTAAGGGTCGGGACCCATTGTGAGGTTCCAACCCGTAGCATCCCGAGTCCCGCGGATTTAGGGTGTTACAAAAGTGGTATCAGAGCCAGGTTGACAACAATGGCACTCGCAATCTTCTAAAGGCCGGATAAGGAATAAAAAGAACCCCGCAGGTTCTGAGTTTTCGTTTTCAAAATCACATGCATGAGTCGGGGTAGAATGTACGGACCACCACTCCTTCCGCGGATCTCGGCAGCATAGTTTATTGGATTTTTAGTATATATATGTATATATGTAGATATGTATCGTGGACCTAGGATGTTTTTGGACTATTATTGTATGTGGATTGTAGTTGCATGATGGACATGATTTATGTGTATAGTTGTATATATGAACGATTATATGTTTTGGACCTTGTATTGTTGTAATGGAATTTCGAATGCGTGATATTAGTAGTAATATGGACTTAGGACTTATACAGTTATGGATACGTATTCCTATTATATATAGTAGCATATGAAGATATAAGACCTTTTAGTTGAGATGCTATTATGATATCATCGCCCTTTGACGACATCGTTTTACATAGGATAGTGTACATACAAGGACAAATATGCTCAAGTATCGAGTTGAGATCTACGTTCGGGCGAACACCTTGGAGTTCTTGTACTCCTTTAAGAGGATGTCGAGGAGGAGGAGTAGAGATGACATAACCAAAGGACGAACAAGTGGAAGGAAAATTCGCGAAAACTTAAGAGAAATCGAGATGAAGACCATACAAGAAAAAGGAGTAACATTAATGTGCGGAAGTGGTTCCAAAGGGACTATGATTTAAAGACAACAAGACCAATGTAGATAACAAACTTAAGTTCTTTTAGAAGACGTGTGGACAACTAAAGATATGAATCGAGAAGGAGATAGATACACTCTAGCAAGGTTAAAGGTGGTAATCCTTCAAGACGTGAAGTTTTCTTTAGACGCTCCTAAGCATCTGAGTCAAGACGAGAAGAGTGATCGAACCATTTGCTAAAGATTTAAGATACCGTAAGTTAAGCTTACGAGGTACCCATAAGTAAAATGTCAAAATCACTAGAGTTATGAGAAGAAGAACATGGTGGGGATTCACGTGGAGTTAACCGGTTTCCGTTATGATGATAAGGCTATGAAACGTCAAGAAGGAGGAAGTGTATATAAATGATGATCCCAAGAAGGTGAAAGACGAAATAAGGAGCTTGAACTATGAATAGACTTAAAGACAACAATCAAGAGAAACGCGAGCGGCTATTGAGTAACGTTAAGGATTTTGAGGAGACACGCTTACAAGATAGCATAAGGCATGGTTAAGCCTATGGAGGGAGTTATATGGCGTGAGAGGTCGAGAAGTGTAGGGCTACCATATGGAAGAAGAAGAAAGCAGGGAACGGGGAAAGAGCTAATGAAGTTGAGGTGGAGTACCCCAAGGTGAGTAGCTTTCATGAGAATGGTAACATGGAAGTATAGAAGAATGGTAAGTTTTAACCTTGGAGAAGGTCATTTATGAGCTAATCAACGACAACAAAGAATGCAGAGGTGCGGGTTGTCTATTGATGAGTGTAGAGGGGATGAGTAAACAAGACTATGGGAAAATAGAGGATCGACAACAAGATCTTAGACAATGGTAAGGAAGTACTTTAACGGAAGCGCAATTGTCTTAATCAAATAATGTCGAAGGAGTTCGAGCAAGTAGATGTTACAAACCTCCTAGGGGAAGGATGGAGATGACCCTTTGCGACCTTCTTAGGTCATGAGAACGGAATATGGGAGAACGACCCAGAGTAGAAGTTTTAAGGTTTGATAATGGTAAAGGAAACTATTAGATCAAGAGGAAGGTGGGATTTTCATTGTTGGTGGTACGTAGACGGGAGTATAAAAGGAGGATGCATAATATGTTTGTTCTAACGAAGTGGATGGTATGTTTTCGCAAGCAAAAGTTGAGTCAGATGTTTCAGACTCACATGAAAGAACCATGGTGGCTATGACGTGAAAGGGAGGACCTAGATTATCGCAACGCTGCAAACTTAGAGTTACGATGTTAGTGATTGGTGGAGTAATGAGTGGATCTTTTTGTGATTTTGATTGGGAATTTTGCCTGAAGGCATACTAGTATGGTTGTGAAGATTGTTCATGGAATACCAAGAGATGCTTAAGGTGGCCAACAAGAATAAGAGAAGACCGAAGTTTTGAAGTTGATGTCGACATGAGATGTACGAGAAGTATATGAAAGATTGAGGTTAGAACCTCTATGGTCGGATTGACGTTACATAAGGAAATGAAGTGTAAGGTTCTACACCTACGTGAAGAAAGGATGTATGTGGTGATAGCTTATGTAGAGCAAGAAAAGTTCCTCCCATATGTTGGGATGTCGCGGAAAGTGAAGAAGATAAGGTCAATTGTTTTGAAACACGGTTAAGTCCTATCGATTGGACCCTTATGGTTGCACAAAAGGGAGAAATCTTAGAAGATTTTTACAATCATGCCATTTAAGAGGGAAAATTGGATTAAGTTAAAAGAATACTTCTATAAGAACACAAGGGTGAGAAGACGTAAGCAAATCTTTCCAATTCAAGAAAAGACGAATATTTGAAAGAGGACGGTCAGCATTACAGCTAAAGATGGAGCAATACACGTGTTTGAAAGACGTCACCGCAACAGGTCGGGGGAGATCATTAATACCATGACTACTTGTCAAGTGATAAATCAGGATTGTGTTGGTTATTACGATATGTGACGGGAAGAGAAAAGATGAAACCTAAGATATCACGGATTCCAATACGTCATAATGTGAAATTTTCCACTAAGGTCAAGCTCGATCTAATTCCGACGTCTAAGGCGCCGTATGGAATGACACTTGTGTAGAGACATGAGTTGTGGAAGCAGGTGAAGGAGGAATTGCAAGGACTTAGTGATAAGATTTCATTAGAATTAGTGAAAGCCATGGAGAACACCAAACGTTATCTTAAACTCTTGATTTGAAGTGTTATGGAGAACCCCAGTTTGCGAAAAGTGAGACGGTTATCTCCGTTGTACATCGATTACCGTGAGTTGAACATGATAATGGTGAAGGACAAGTGTCCCTTACAACAAATTGACGATTTACTCGATCGGTCATGAGGGTCAGTAGTCGCTCCTAAAATTGATTCAATGTCTGACTGCCACAAATTGAGAATTCGAGATCAAAATATTGCAAATACGACATTCCGTATAAGGTATGGTCACCATGAGCCAGTCGTGATGTCATATGGGCTTACTAATGCCCCGTATAAGATATTTTGGTCTACTCTCGAAGAAGAGAGAATTTGTATGACAGTTGTCTCGGGATGGCAAACCCCAAAGGATGGGGATGAAGTTACAAGTTTTCTTAGATGTGTTGCTCATTACGGATTTGTGGAGAGATTTTCCAAAGTAACACCACCTATGGCTAACCTACTTCGGATGACAATGAAGTATTGAGTGGGACAAAATTGACAATGGGGTTGTTTAGAGCTAAGAGGAGATTCTTTGGTGCAACCGTTTTGAAATTTCCTCGAAGAATGATGGGTTTGAAGTGTACAAGTGATTCTCCAAAATGAGGTCTTGATTGAGTATTGAGAAACGATGTAAAAGTAATAGCATACGTGTTTCATTAGTGGAAGCGGTGTGAAGTAAAGTACTTCCTTCATTACTTAGAACTTGCAAGAAGAATTAAGGAAAGGTAACATCAAAGTTTGGTTTGACAAGACCAAAGCCAACAGTGTAATTGGAAATCTGATCTTCTTTATTAGAGACAATAAAAGAGAACATAATGGAAATGTTGTATTGAGGAAGACCGAGAAAGAAGTTGAGTTTCCGATGTATCGGAATTTTTTTGAGATCTTAGCGCGAGTTGAGATAGTGGGTTACCGGTTGGCGGGGCCGCCGAGAGTAGGGGGTGTTCACCGGTGTTTCAGGAGTATCAATCGATGGAGTACATATATGACTCGAGAAATGTTGTCAGTCATGATGGTCTAGTGGCAGACGAAGAATCGATGAGGCTATTTGGAAGTCGGAAGGTAGTATCTTTAGTTGAGTTATACGCGGAGTTAGTAGCATCGATAGAATCGACGGGTTAAACCTAGGTTTCCCCTTGATTGAGTTTTGTGCATCTGTGATGCTATGTGTAGTTGTGTCCTGTGCGAGAATATGTTATATAATCTGATATATCTTCCGGTGGTAGTTTGGGTAGTTTGTGTATATATATTAGAAGGTTTCAACCTTCATAGAGCGAGAGTTCATACCTCAGCCTTAAGGGACCGAGAAGTTCGGCGTGTGGCAAGTTTTGGGACGAAACTTGTTTTTAGGGGGATCTATTGTAATGCCCCAATTTTAGGCGAGTTTACGTTTTTATTCTTGCGCTGTTATCCATATTTAATGGCTTATATATTTTTTATTAAAAGTATTTTACGACGCGAAATATCATTCTAGAGTATATTATTATTTTATGCATTTGCGTATATCCGCGTTATTATTTTCGGGAAAAGTCGGAAAAGTTTTCCGATTTAAAATCCAGATCCGAGTTTTTCCGATCGAGTTAATATATTTTTTTTTATTTTTCTTTTTACTTATCCCCGCCAGGCAGCACCATTGGTGCTGCTGAAACCGACCCCTCGCACCCTACGTTAGCCTGTCCTCTACCACTGCTCTCTTTTGGCAACAACGACAAGCAACCTTCATCATTCCCATTTCTCGATTCTCCTACCCGACCTCTGGGTTCCCTCCTGCGCTTTTCATTCAACCACTCAACCTCACACCTTCACTCCTATCTCTCAACCTCTCAGCCCATCTGCTCTCCCTCCTCGGTAAACTCTCACATACTTTCCCTTACTTCTCTTCATCAACTCCACTACAGCAGCCAGAAAATGAGGCCGGCCGCCAACCTTATGCAACCACCAGGGGAGCCATCGGATCCGCCTTCTTCGCCGTGCCGGAGACCCTGTCACCCTCCAGGGCAACCTCTCGCGCAACAACATCAGGGTTTTGCAACCTTCGAGCCTCTCTATCTCTCCTTCGTCTCAAACACTGGTAGCAGGTCGCTGGAGAACTGCCTCCACTCGCCATCGAAGCTAGCCGGAGGAGCCTCACCACTGAAGCCACGCAGCCCGCCGCCTCCTTCATTTCTTTTTTCTCTGCGTAGCATACCTTGCTCCAGTGAGCTCTTCCGGGCTGATAGATTCGCCATCTCCACATCGTGCCGCCAGGAACGACGCCGGAGAGGAGAGGTCTGGCACGCCAAGCCACCGGGACTCCAGCACAGCCCCGCCGCAGGCCGCCGCCTGAGTGTCTTACCTTGCCTTCCGCCGCCACTGATGTCCCCTCTAATCAAGCGCTGATTTGGGTTTAAAAACCCTTTAGGGTTAATTAAATCAAGGCCCCTCTAATTTGGTATAATTGCAAAATGTGCCATGCCTTTATAATTACAGATTTGACCATCCTTTATTATTGCTGATTTGTACCCAGATTTTTAAATGTAGCAATTATACCCTCTGCAGATTTTATTAACATCATATTGCCCAAATATTTATTTGCGCTTTATAACCCACATTTACAAGATTGTATATTTTGCCCCGAAAATGGTTGAACAGTTTTGCTTATCCTTGGCTTTGAGAACGAGTTTTACCATTGGATTTATGATGTTGTTTAGATGCCCGGAAAATATAATTACGGATTTTATATTCGGTTTATGGTTCAAGTTGAAATTTCGGGTTTACGACCAAGTGGTTTAATTTCATATTTTCGCCCGGAAGGGTTTAACGAGTTTTAACGCCGGCATTTGGAAACGAGTTTCCTTAGATTTATTTATATTATATATTCCGTTCAAGTTTAGCGTATGAGTTAAACTTGTTTAGTTTTGGTGTTAGGTTCGGAAACGACCCCGATAATGGCCTAACGAATCCGCATTCGACATCCTTAGACCGTCTTCCGTCTTTTGACGTCATGTGAGTACCCTCTTCCCCGAGTTTATGATCTTACTCGATTTAGTTATATTTAGTTTTAGTATCATGCTAGGATGAATCTAGCATAACTTAGAGTTAATGCCAAGTAGTGGCTTTGAACCTTAGGTGAGTTTCGAGGATTTGATCTTGTTTGATGGATTGACGTTGATTCTAAGCTTGAGGTGTTGGTTATCTTGTGAGGTTGATATAAGGCTTTAAGTTATATGGTTGATCTTGTGAGCGTTTTGAGGCTCGAGGTGGGGTTGTATGATCTTGTGAGATTTTGGAGCTTAGGATCGACCTATCCTAGCATGGTGGTTTTACCGTTGAGTTTGTTTGGACTAGGCATGTTTATCCTAGTATGTGTTATGGGTTATGATCTTGCGAGATCATAGGGTCTAGAAGTCTAACGACTTCTAGCTGGTGTTGAGTGTGATGTGAGCATGAGGGATTCTAGGATGCGGTCCTTGAATTGAGAGTCAAATGGTCTTGCGTAGATCATTTGCATAGAAGTTTAAGACTTCTATTGTGAGTGGGTTGTTATTGATATAGTTATATTCTTGTGAGCAGGTTATGGGCTTCCTCCCTAAGGAAGCGAGAGTGTTGTGAGTTGAGTGTGGTGACGAGGTAAGTCTCCGGACTTACTTAGCTCGTATTCCTTGTATTAGCATTGATGTGTGTTTGGTGATGTGTGATTATTGTTTATTGTTTATAACAACTAAACTGGAATTAGGATTACCGACCTTTATATTATTTTGGCCCAAGTGTATGATAACGGGCGGTGACAACCTACCTGGCTCCCGCGAGAGCTAGAAGGTTCTCGGCGACTATCCCGTGCTGGTAGACGGTCAGATGCATCAGCACCATTCCATGCCGGTAAGTAGGGACCGAGGCGAGTTTCGGTGACTCTCGTGTCACAACCTAAGTTGAATTAGAACGGGATATGACCTAAAAATAATAAAGATAATAAACCAGATTGGTGTGATTTTTATGTATGTTGTATGCTTGTGATGAGATTACTTGTGTATGTGCCTTTCCCATTAATTCTAATGCTTCGAATATGAGTTAACGGTTTTATACCGATTGTTGTAGTTTGCCTTGCAGGTTAGGAATGCGGCCGAGAGATCCGGAAGAGTGGGCAGCCGGGGTTCCGTACATTTTAGGAGTGGGTTTTGGTTAGAGTCGAGTTTGTATATTATTCATGTATATTGTATATCGTGTGGTGGCATTTGGCCCTTGGTGTTGCATATCGGCTGAAGTCTTTTGTTGTTTCTTTAGAGTTTTCTTTCATCGCATAAAAATGTATTTAAGTTTTGACCTTTATTTGTGCCTTGTTGCAAGATCCGGTGGAATTGTTGTCAAGCTAAGGGTCGGGACCCATTGTGAGGTTCCAACCCGTAGCATCCCGAGTCCCGCGGATTTGGGGTGTTACAGAGGGAAGATGTTGCAAGCTCAAGAATGTGTAAGAGAGTTACAGAGAAGGAGACTTACACGTTCAACAAGTTCATAGGGGAAAAAGGTTGCAACTTTCGAGGTCGAAGGAAAACGTAAGCAAGAAACGGGAAAAAGAGGAGAAGGAGGGAATTTATTGGAACGATGGGAAAAGATAGAGGGAAAGACGTTCTAGGGTTAAGAAGTAGATAGTCAACCCATAAGATATAAGATTTGATCTTCTATCTATGGAAAGATAGAAGATCGACGAAAAAAATCAGATCGGAGCTATCTATGTCGAAACTGCAAGGGCGGTTCGCCTACCGTATGGGCGGCTCTCTTCACTTCGGGGGCGGTGAAGGAAAAAATTGGGTCTTGCAGACACGATATTTTGGAATCCCTCGTGTCACAAATAATTTGCATTAGTAAAGTGTATGACTTAATTAAAGATAATAAATGGAACTGTGTGAAAGCATGATCAATGTTTTATTTCTGTATTATATGTGTGTGCTATTCTCATTTTTCTAACTTTTGGATAGCTAGCTACTGGTTGTTTACTTTTGTTGTTTAGACATACCACAGGTTAGAGCAACGGCTGAGTTATCCGGAAGTAGTGGTCAGTCGGGTCTCCGTACTCCCTAGGATGGGGTTGGATAATTATATTATTGTATTTCTTTATTAGTACGTTGATAGTTAGACGTTTTGGTCTTAAGTACGTTGTTGGTTGTTAGTAGCATGTTATTTCATTCATGACATTGAACCATCATTTTATGAATTTTGGTTTCTTTATTTGTGTCTTGGTGTAAAATCTAGTGAAAGCGTTGTCAAAGTAAGGTCGGGACCCATTGTGAGGTCCTAACCCATGACTCCCGAAATTCTGAGAATTTGGGGTGTTACATGAAGATTGTTGATTTTCATATATATCAAGTATAATATGTTCAAATATATCTATCCTTAAAATATCCTAATATTGTTTCATGAATTCATTTACTTTTTTAGTAACCTTTCATTATTACATTTTAATTTTTAAAATTTCCCAAATTAACCCAAAAATATATATGTTTTAATATCAATGATTTGAAACAATGCAATGAAACCAAATCACCTTTTAACTAACTTTTTTGGTTACCAAATTAATTTAAATTTTATAAAATTGATTTTTGGTGTAAAATCTCACAAAATCATCATCTTCTTCTTTTTTTTATTGATCTATGTTTTTAAAATTTAGATTCTGTACAATTATTCTATTTTATAAAATTTAGTTTTGAATTATTTTTTTCAAAATAGTTTTGAATTTTATTTTACTTAAAGATATTTCAAAGATTTTGTGTTTTAATTTTCGCTAAAACTTATAGGACAATCTTTCTTATTCGACAATTAAAAAACATAGTAAAAATTTAAAGACATTTTAAGATATTATACAGGACGCTCTAAGAATTGAGTATTAAGGCCAAATTTTCACATATTATCAAATTTTTATTGCTAAAATTAATTAATTTTTAATTATTCAATCTTAATTCAACTCATATATTTCATTTAATCATCTACTCCACGTCGAAGTGTGAAATTATTATTGTGTAAATTCTGCACATGTGGAGCGAAATTAATATTCAATTAATTATGCACTTGATATGTGAAAGCTAAATTGAATTTAATTAATTATTCACTTGAGGTGGAAAAAGCGAAATTGTATTTGATCGATTCCGCATGTGCTCCTTGAAACCGATACTAAGTTGGGTGTATTCTGTAACACCCCAAGTTTCACAACTCGGGAAGCTACTGGTTAGGACCTCACAGTGGGTTCCGACTTTAATTTGACAACAATTTAACTAGATCTTACAACAAGGCACAGATAAGAAACTCATAAATCATAAAGTATGTTTTATCAAACAATGCATGTGAGCAGAAAACTGACAGCCGGAAATAACAAAGTCTCAAAATCTGAGACATAGCAACAATCATAACTGAAAGTCCAACAAAAGAAACTGCACCCCATCCTAAGGAGTACGACACCCCGGCTGTCCACTACCATCCGAATCACTCGGCATCTGCTCTAACCTGTGGCAAGTCTAAACAATGATAAACAGTTAGCTAATTAATCAAATATAAGTAGAAAGATATATAGCATAAACACACAGAAGAAGAATATAAACACTCAACATATTGGCACGCAATCCGATTATCATCTGACAACTTATGTGATTCACTTCATCCGTTTTTAATAGTTGTAGCACGAGAAATCTTAAGATTCTCGTCTCCGTTCCTTATCCAACTGGTAATGGTTTGGCACACCTCTGCCGGTGGCATCCCCGCAAACCAAGTATGGACTAGTCCCGAAAGAAACCCCTAGCACCCTCGGGCTAACTGAGCAGAATGCTACCGCCCGTTACTCTTAGGCCAGATATATAAGTCAGTCGATGATTACTATACAATACACTAGTACACACATTATTCAAACACCACTATCATCATTCACACTCATATCTGACACCTAGCTAAGTAATCCCAAAGGACTTACCTGAAATATATCTCGACTCTCTAATTCGCAAATCGATTTGTAACAGTAGGAATTCAGTGGCCCGTCGAAGGAGGCAAGTGTGTCAGCACACTTTCTAGGTAATTAGAAGTCTAAGACTTCTAAGATAGGAGATCTTAAAAAAATACAGAATTTATTATAATTTCCCATTTAAGGTAAAATGACTATTTTACCCTTGATCCCGAAACTCTTAAAAATCTCATAATTTATTCTTAAACTCTTATATGAGACAAAAAAAAACCATATTCTAACTCTCTAGGATGATTTTAGGTAAAACTAGAGAAACTACACACTTTTCTATTTCCCAAAAAGTCATTAAGGTCCAACTTCAACTTCAAATAAGAAACTAGAATAAATTTATAAAAATTTCGAAATAATTCTCTAAATTATCTATGATGTTCAATCGATTCATAGGAGCAAGAATTTCTTAAAACTGCTCAACTATCACTTCTACAAAAATCTTTAAAGTTGGCTACAACACTAAAAATGTTCTATACTTTTTTACTACTGAAAAACAGCTCAACTACCCTACTTTGGAACTTTATAACTTCCAATCTGACCGTTCATTTATTCTCAAATTTTAACACATCAAACTATATATATATATCCCTCTATGATCTATCAAAATTTCAACGGTGGATCTTCAACCAATCTTTTTAACATTGATTCACAACAGTGACCATTCTTAACATACAAAACTGAGGTTTAAGACAAGTTTCTCACTTCTATTTCTACTGCTCACATTTACAGCAATAACAACATTCCTATAGGTCTCTAGTTCGAATCCCGTTATCAGTATATCTCCTCCTTTACACTACCCAGATGCCCTTAGTTCGAAACTCCCAAGGCACCAGCTAAGCATCAACTTAATCTAACATCCTAAGGTCTTTTCTAGTGCAGTCATCCATATACACATACATGCTTAATTTATCTGTTGTACAAGCTTATCATCATAGGGACTTCACTTACCGGACTAAAGTAAGGAGGAATGTACGTTGCTACTGGGTTGCTTGACATCACCAACTTCCGGGAGGTAAAGGCTGAGTTTCAAAGCTGCAGTGGCTGGGAGTCCGTCCGGCACAGAGGAGAGGAGTGTGAGTGCTCAAAATCATGACAGAAGAAGGAGGTGAAAGGAGAAATGAAAGTTTGGCCATACTCATAGGAACGGGAGGGGACTCAATCGATCGAAGCAGCGACAAAAGGGCAAGACAATTGTACCGACTCTTCTAATTGTGTGTACTGGATTTGCTCTTCGAAGGGCATTGCGCCTGCTGTCTGGAATCTCAACGTGTCGATTGTCTTCAAAGGGTCTTTTGTACGCAGCAATGAAGGATGAGGAGAGGCGATCTTCAAGGCGTGAGATCCGGCATTTACAGCCCTCTTCCAGCCGTTACGTGAGGAAATTAAGGAGGCGGATGACTGCTATTACGTGGACTGTGGAGTGGAGACCTGCTGTTTTCCTTCTTCTTGCTAGGCTGGACGTGAAGTTGGCCCAGTACTCTCGCAAGGCCACGTCGGGCTGGACATGAAGTTGGGTCATTGCTCTTGCAAGGACAACACCGGGCTGGAGCTGGAGCTGGGCTGACGCACGAACAAGGTAAGGTTGGCTGGAGAGAAGGGCCAAGGTATGGGCTGTAGCAAAGAAGAAAAAGGAGAGATGGGCTTGAAATAAGAGGGAAAACTATGTGGGTTGAGTTTATCAAAACTTGTCAAAACTCGTCACGGCTTTGTCAAGCCCATGCATGACCTTGTCCCAAATTTGTCATGGTGTCGTCATAACTCGTCATGGTCTCCTCTTGACCTCGTCTTGGACTCGTCTTGATCTCGTCAGTAGGACGTCATGACCTTGTCAAACACAAGTCATGTTAAAAACTAGGGTGTGATGGGTTAGGGTTTGCTATAAAATTTTATCATTTTATGTGAAGTGAGGCTACATAAAATAATAAAATTTTGAGATACGGTGTCCGACTAGATAGACACATAAGGATCAACGGATCGAAATCCGGTTTGCTACGGAAATAACGGAATAAAAATTCCGGATATTACATATTCAATCTAGATTTTTAAAGATTTTGACTGATTTTTAATAATCCGTAGAATTTGCATGGGATATTTTAATTCTATATAGAGTTAATACAAATTTTGTCACATTTTGACAGATTAATACACGGCCAAAATCTCGAAGAAACGGGAAAGACGGCCACTGCCAAACGGGTTTCTCAAAACAGAGAGACGCATTGTTGGCTTGATTTCTGCTCGTTCAATTTCTGAGCGTATCAATTTTGAATTTATTTAAAATCTCTGTTTTTATGTTTTGACAGTCTTGGATTATATTTGAGATTGATGAGATCGAAGGTTGGAGAGAGAAATTGGTGGAAAGTGGGAAGTGGGAAATCTGGGAGGGAAGATAAATCACTAAACAAACAATTCTAAAGAACAAACAATTCTAGACATGACACATGATGGAAAACAATCAACATGATACACACGAGCAAGAAACCAATCAACATGACGGAAAACACGAGAAAGAACTAACCTCCGATGATGCACCGAGCTCAAGCACTCAAAAACGCTCGAAGACATTGATTTGGTCATCAGGGTTCTTCAGTGCTAAAGTTTGGCGTGGAAATCTTAGGTGTTGGGATAAGACTTCTTTAGAGTTTAGGTATATATAAAAGTTATAAAAAAAGTCCTACAAAATCAATGAAATAATAGAGTTTTTTAAATTCAACAAACTTTTAAATACCATAAAAATTTTATGAAAAATTCAAAATCCTAATTGATTACAAAAAGATTTATATGGAATTTTAAAAATCTATATTCAATACCCATTGACTTTTAAATTCTAAAAAATTCTTGTAAAATCTTAATTGAATACACACCATAAATTTATTTATGAAAGAACTAGTGTATAGCCCGCACCTTGTGCGGGTTTATTAATAAAATAGCTTATCATATTACATTTTTTACTATATTATATGTTGTTAACTTTATTAGTTATATGTTATGAGCTCGTATAAATAACGCGTCAAGTGTTACATAGTAAATGAGACCACGTAGCCCATGTGGTGATCATTAATTAGTATATGCTAATAAAAAAAATTTAAATCTAATTTATTATATAATAAATAATAATTTAAATGAAAAAAGATAATCATATAATTTAAAAATACCATAATCTGATATGAATTCAATTAGTAAAAAAAGATTAATTGGCTTAATTTGTGATTTAGTAAAAGATTTAATCCGGAAAAAAACATAGAAGCGCCACGTCAGCATTAGTTTCGTATGTTTTAGTAAAGTATATAGAATATAGAAGTATATTTTGGATATTGATAAAATAAGAATTACGTAATAGTTCAACAATTCACAAATCAGTAGGTTAAAAGGACCCACAAATTAGTAGATCACAAGGACCCACAAGAGCATAACGACCCAAAAATCATTAGGTCACAACGACCCAAAAATCATTAGGTCAAAACAACCCAAAAATTAGTAGTTCACAATGATTACATACAAATACTAATTCGATATGAATAAGTATTGTATTTGATTATGACCAAAAGGTTCAGAAATGTATAAATTTTATAAGCCTCAAACACTCTATATCTATTTATACATGTTTTCGAAGTGTCATCCTTTCCTCATAATCGATGTGGGAGAACAAAAATCATATTTTAAAAAATTATTATGGTTTAATTAAAAAAAAGATTTATTAGCTTAATTCGTGATTTAGTAAAAAGTTTAATCCGAGAAAAAATGTAGGGGTGCCACGTCACAATTAGTGTATTTTGTTTTAGTAAAGTATACAGATGTATATTTAGTATATTGATAAAATAAGAATTACGAATTCAATAGTTCAACGGTCCACAAATTACTAGGTCACAAACGACCCACAAATCAGTAGGTCACAACGAAAATTAGTAGATCACAATTACCCCACAAATTAGTAGATCACAAGGACCCACAAATCATTAGGTCACAACTCACAACGCCCCCCAAATCAGTAGGTCACAACAACCCACAAATAAGTAGGTCACAATGATCGAAAAATCAGTAGCTCAGTAGGTCACAAACAACCCACATATCAATAAGTCACAAACGACACACAAATTAATAGGTCACAACAACTCACAAATTAATAGGTCACAAGGACCCACAAATCATTAGGTCACAAGGACCCAAGCATCAGTATGTCACAACGACCCACAAAGTATTAGATTAAAATGACCCACAAATCATTAGGTTAAAACGACCTACGAAAATTCAAATACTAATCCGGTATGAATAAGTATTATACTTTATTCTGACCAAAAGGTCCAGAAATGTATGCTTTGTAATCTTCAAACCTTATAGGTTTATTTATAATTGTTGTCAAACTATCATCTTTCTCTGATAACCGATGTGGGATAACAAAATTCATATTTTACAAAATAAGTATGGTTTAGTAAATAAAGAATTTATTAGCTTAATTTGTGATTTAGTAAAAATTTTAATCCAAGAAAAAACGTGGGGCGCCACGTCAGAATTATTGTCTTTTGTTTTAGTAAAGTATATAGATGTATATTTAGTATATTGATAAAATAAGAATTACGAATTTAATATTTCAACGGTCCACAAATCAGTAGGTCACAAACAACCAGAAATCAGTAGGTTACAACGACTCACGAATCAATAGGTCACAACGACCCACGAATCAGTAGGTCACAAGAACCCACGAACCAATATGTCACAATGACCCACGAATCAATACGTTACAACGACCCACGAATTAATAGGTCAGAATGACCCACCAATTCATAGGTCACAACTACCCTCAAATTCATAGGTCACAACAACCCACAAATCAATGGATCACAAAGACCCACAAATTATTAGATCAAATCGACCCACGAATCATTAGGTTAAAACGAACTACAAATCAGTTAGTTACAACGACCCAAAAATCAGTATGTTACAACGACCCAAAAGGTCTAAAAATGTATGATTTGTATAATCTTCAAACCTTGTAGGTCTATTTATAAATGTTGTCAAAGTGCCATCCTTCTCTAATAACCGATGTGGGATAACAAAATTCATATTATACAAAATAATTAAGGTTTAGTAAAAAAAATTATTGGTTTAATTTGTGATTTAGTAAAAGATTTAATCTGATAAAAATGTGGAGCGTCACGTCAGCATTAGTGTCTTCTGTTTTAGTAAAGTAGATATGAAGGAAGTTAAGCTTACGGGTATGAGATAGACTTATGAACAATATCTTTTAATTTTAAGTATTTAAAAAAAAATAAAAGAAGAGGAAATGTTATTATAATCGGAATTAGTTAGTAATACAAATAAAATACTTTAAAATTGGAACTAATTATAAAAAGATTTAGGCTAATTATGGTTTAGTAAAAAAAGGATTTATTAGCTTAATTCGTGATTTAATAAAAAGTTTAATTCGAGAAAAAACGTGGGGCGGCACGTCAAGAATTAGTGTTTTTTGTTTTAGTAAAAGTATATAGATGTATATTTATTATATTTATAAAATAAGAATTACAAATTTAATAGTTCAAAGGTCCACAAATTAGTAGCTCACAAACAAACCACAAATCATTAGGTCACAAGGACCCACAAGTTAGTAGGTCACAAGGACCCAGAAATTAGTAGGTCACTACGACCCACGAATCAATAGGTTACAACGACCCACGAATCAGTAGGTTACAACGACCCACGAATCAATAGGTCACAACGACCCACGAATCAATAGGTCACAACGACCCACAAGTTCATAGGTCACAACGACCGACGAATCAATAGGTCACAACGACCCACGAATCATAGGTCACAACGAACCACAAATTCATAGGTCATAACGACCCACAAATCAGTGGATCACAACAACCCACAAATTATTAGGTCAAATCGACCCAAAAATCTGTAGGTCAAAATGATCTAAAAATCTGTAGGTCAAAACGATCCAAAAATCATTAGATCAAAACGATCCAAAAATCATTAGATCAAAACGAACCAAAAATTATTAGATCAAAACGACCTACGAATTAGAAGGTCACAACAATCCACATACAAATTACTAATCCGGTATCAATAAGTATTATACTTGATTGTGACCAAAAGGCCCGGAAATGTGTGATTTGTATAATCTTCAAACATTTGAGGTCTATTTATACATGTTGTCAAAGTGTTATCCTTCTCTTATAACCGATGTGGGATGACAAAATTCATATTTTATAAAATAATTAAGGTTTAGTAAAAAAAAGTTATTGGCATAATTCGAGATTTAGTAAAAAAATTTAATCCGATAAAAATATGGAGTCTTAATTTCTTTTTTACAAAATAATCAAAGATTCTGGCTATCTTTTAAACAAATCTTTTAAAAACATACAAGAGGGATTTTTTTTAATATTCTTAATTATTTGTGCCGGAAAATTATTTACCAGTTTGTTTTATAAAATTTATATAATTCAATAAAAAAGATTTTTTTGACCAGTTTGTTTTCTGGCACAAAAAATAATGTCGTCCTACTCAAGTTATTATAATAATTCACATAATACACACCAATACAATAGCACACAAGTGCGAGGAAAGCTAGATAAGTAAGACCATGAGACTTACCTGCATCGATCCGAAACTCAACTACCATAATGTCACGGTCTCGCCCGTATGTGATCATAAATGCCTGGTCAAATCGGAAACACGTCCCAACATCGTATTTCCATCTTTTAGAAATATCTAGGAAGCCTCTTAGGCCAGAATGGACAACTCAGAAAGCAATCGCAAGATTAGCACTAACTTTAAGGAAATGACGATTTTACCCCTAACTTCCTAAAAACTATCAAAAGAGTCCAGACGGCTCTAAACCTCAAGATATAGTCTTACAACATGATATAAACGATAAAAGGTCTAAAACAAGTTTTAAAAGTTTCCCAAACTTTCAAATTTACTAGGAACACTTGTAACATTTTTAAACAAACTAGTTTAGTGCGAGCACCTTGTGCGGGGTTGTCTAAATAAAAAATATTATACTTTCAGTTTCATGCATCATATATTTGATATCAATCTATGATAAAAAATTATTTTATTTATTAATATGACTAACATGTGAGGATTAATTTTTTAAAATAAATAAAAGAACATAATTAAAATTCTATTACAAAGATTATTATTCGAGTATTATATTTATACCTTAATATATTATTACTTTTACTTAGATTTAGATAGAGGAGCAAAATTTGATTTAGTTTTAAATTTAACAAATGTGTCAAATCTTGTTAGAATATTTGCGCTAGATTTTCTCAACAAATCGAGTTAGAATAGATCAATTTGTTAATTTTGATTGGTAGACAAGTAGTTTTATTTTTTTTTATTTATTTATTTTAATAAAATTGACATGGCATGATGATTGCTTATAAATTCTAATAAAAAATTTAAAATAAAACAGTTAATGGAAAATCTGTAAATACGTGGCAAATTTGTAAATAAATTGAAAAAATGTTGATGTGAACGGTCTTAGAGGTTGACACGTGGGCAAAATGGTTGAAAAAATGTTGATGTGAACGGTCTTAGAGGTTGACACGTGGGCAAAATGGGTGATGTTTTAGTAGTATATATAGACTAGTCAACTACCCTACTTTGACCTTAAATATCTAATCCTATACTTCTCCTAAAAATGAAAGGAAAAATCTTTAGATGTAGTAGGACACATATATTATAGATCAGAAGAAAAAAAAACTCACAAAATCTTTTTCACAAATTCTAAACAAATTTACCAATATACCTCCACGAATGATATTCTTATGCTTAGCCAAAATTCGGGATTTTTCTCTCAAACAACTTTTTGGCCTAACTTCTCAAGATCACAACTTTTTATCCAACCGTTAGATATTCTTCAAATTCATACATGATAAACTAAAATGTCTAGACTACAACATATCACAATTTCAACAGTAAAATATGATTCCAACATACTAAGATCTGGACATAAAGATTCTACCACACACGCATTTTACAAGAGTGAAAGGCAAATCCAAGGTATGAGTTGAAGAATATAGAAGCCCGGTGGTGAAGGGACGCAGAGAATTCACCCTTATCTACTTTGTTTGCTACCAACTCGAAGGAGAGTGTCCATTAGAGAGGAAGAGGGACTTGTTGTTGCGGTCTGCAGCTCGTGACTCTAGAAGAAGGGCTCTTGCTGCTGCTATTCTGAAGGAAGGAACTCGAACTGTTGTTGCTCAAGAAAAGAGGAGATCTCGAGCTATTGCTGCTCAGGGAAAGAGGTGGAGCCGCCTATTTGTTGTTGTTGTGCTCGAGAGGAGAAGTGGAGATCTCGAACTATTGTTGTTTCATTCATGGAGAAGAGGGATGTGAGGTTGCGTGGTGACAAGGTAAGCTTAGGCGTGGCTTTTAAATTTTTGGAGGCCGTTGACAAAGGACAAGATTTTGAGGGTTAAAGAGTGGGTAAACTTTACTATTTACTAGAAAATCATACCCGTGCTACGCACGGGACTACTAATATTAGTTTATTTTATTTTATATCTAATGTTCTTTTATTTTGTAAATTTAGTGATTAATATAAGTTTATTAGTTATATTTATCATTATTAAATTATTATAATATGAGTTATTTATTTTCAAACTTACTAATATTTATAATATTATATTTTATATCTATAAATTGTTTTCTAATTGTCTATTTTACATTTGAATTTTTTCAAAGCTTACTATTATATAAAGTTTGTTCTATTTTCAAGGTGAGTTGTTAGTATATATTTTAAAAATTCATTACATAATCTTTTAAAATGAATAAAATTTCAAATAGAAAGCAAAATAAAAGTGAAATCCCTAATTCTAGATTCAGAATGTCAAATGTGTCATCGTGTATCACATAAAAAAACAAATTTCACCATTCACCCTAACTCACACACAATAAATTACAAAGTCACGGCATTTTCCATAAAGTCGATAAGGATTGAGTTGGACAAGTTTATAAATTATTTTATTGGATAAAAATATTAATGGTTTAGATCATTTAATGCTCTAAATCCTATTTTACATATAGAATTTATCACTATTTTATTTTATTATGTTTCTTAATAACTTTTGTTGAAAGATCTAATTGTAGTACAATCTAAATTTCAAACTATTAATTATACCATATTTTCTTCCATCATTTATACCAAAACTTAAATAAATAATTTTGAAAACATCTACGAAGTTCTTAGTTACGTGAAAAAAATTAATAATATTTTATGGGGTATCTAAGATATTAACAAGAATTATTAAATTATTAATTTTACATAACTTTTTATTTTTAATAAATAAATATGAAAACATTAAATAAGAGTTCTTGATAGAAAAATTTCTTATTTAACATGTAGATAAATATTATATTACTATAACTTTTAATCTCTCATAAAATTGAACCAAATAAATATGTCAATATTAAAAATAAAAGCATTTATAAGCAAACTACTTATTTTATGTAGATGATAATATTTAAAACCTACAATAAAATTTTACTTAATAAATATTTAAATATGACTGTAATGAATGAGAGCATTTAGTTCTCTAAAAATCCAACTTTACATGTAGATAGAGATTAGAGGAGATAAGATATATTTATGAAAGATAAGATATATTTATGGGAGATATTATATTTATGGAAGATAAGATATATTTATGGAGATATTATATTTATGGAAGATAATATATATTTATGTATTTATCTTGGGTAACTAGTTTATCTTCCTGTTTGTATAAATACGGGTTATGTTAATGAGAATAACAAGCTTTTGCTTTGATAAGTTTCCCATGGTATCAGAGCCTACGATTCTCAAACACGCTTCCGCCTAAACAAACCCTAGCTCACAAATCTTAGCTGTGCCGTCATCGCCACCTCCGGTGATGGCGGCGGTGGCTAAACACACTTCCGTCTAAACAAACACGCTTGCTCCACAAAATAAAACTTACCCTAGGACGCTAAATTACTTGCGTCCTAGGGCCCAAAACCTACCCTAGGACGCTAAATTATCTGCATCCTAGGGCCCAAAACCTACCCTAGGACGCAGAGCGTCCTAGAGCCCAAAAACTTACCCTAGGACGCTAAATTACTTGCGTTCTAGGGCCCAAAAGTTACCCTAGGACGATAAATTACCTATGTCTTAAGACCCAAAACTTACCCTATGGTGCTAATCATCCTGCGTCTTAGAGCCCGAAACTTACTCTAGGACGCTAATCAACCTACGTCCTAGAGTCCAAACTACCAACGACGTCGACTACGCCCTTGTTCAACAACCCTGACCGATATCGTCGTCTAGTGGATCGCTTGATTTATTTGACTATTACGAGACCAGACTTATGCTATTCAGTTCACATGCTGGCGCAATTCATGCAAGTGCCTACACTTGATCATTGGGATGCGGCTTTGCGTGTCCTTCGATACCTAAAGAGTCATCCAGGGAAGGGGATATTGTTATCGTCTTCTTGATCACTACAACTAACTGCCTATTGTGATTCTGATTATGCCAAATGCCCATTATCACGTCGCTCGATCACGGAATATTACATATTGTTGGGATCCTCCCCGTTGTCTTGGAAGACCAAGAAACAACCTATTGTGGCACGATCTTCAGCGGAAGCCGAGTATAGAGTCATGGCATGTGCTTGTTGTGAGTTGATTTGGCTCAAAGCTCTTCTAGCCTTCTTGGAAGTTGCTCATTCGGCGTCTATGAAGTTATTTTGTATTAGTCAAGATGCATTACACATTGTTGCCAATTCCATCTTTCATGATCGAACTAAGCATACTGAGGTTGACTGTCATTTTGTCCGTAATGTTTTGCTGAATGGTTCGATTTCCACACAACACATTCGGAGAGATTCACAACCCGCGGATTTATTGACCAAGGCACTTGGCAGAGCTCAATTTACACGGTTACTTGACAAGTTGGGCATTTGTGATCTGCATGCTCCAACTTGAGGGGGAGTATTAAAGGAGATAAGATATATTTATGGAAGATAAGATATATTTATGGGAGATATTATATTTATGGAAGATAAGATATATCTATGGGAAATATTATATTTTTGAAAGATAAGATATATTTATGTATTTATCTTGGGTAACTAGTTTATCTTCCTCTTTATGTAAATATTGGTTATGTTAATGAGAATAGCAAGCTTTTGCGTTCATAAGTTTCACACTATTATTTGTACTATGATTGTACAAAAATGGTAAGTGTTTTAAGCACATAAAATAACGAGAAAGATCAAAAAGAAAATCGAATCGAATTAGTTTCGATTTGATTATGTTGAACCCGATCATCTCTTATCGACTTTCCCAGAAATAAAGTTTCTGAATATTACATTCATGACCACTTAAACTTGTCCGTTATAAGATCATTACTTGTAATAACTTGGGTTAACATTATATATTTAATCATAGAGTAAACTACCGAAATCACCCCTTAAAAAGGGTCATTTGTAATTATCCACCTGTAAAATGTCTTATTGCATAAAAACTCCCATTAAATGTATTCTGTTAACAAAATAACACCCACCACATATTCCGTAAAAAAATCCGTAAAGAATCAACTTTTTTATTATTTTAATATTGTTCCTTTTTAAACCATGAACCACTTAAATTAAATCTGGACATAACCGGTTTTCTTTATATACAAGTTTTTTTTCAAGCATATATTTCTGAATTTTCAATTTAAAAAAATTCTGTAAAATAGATTTTGAATTTTTTTCCCGAAATTTTCCCCTTCCCTCCTTTTACAAAAAAAATTATTTTCTATTAATTTGATCTTTCTAAAAAAATCGAAAAAATATCATTTTTCTTATCTTTTCTCGGTAAACCTTTAAATTAAGCAAATGGTGAAAATTCGGGAAAAAAAATCAAATCTATTTTGGAATATTTTATTGAAAAAATTCTGAAAAATATACTTGAAAAAATTTGTTTTTTAAAGAAATACTGATTTGGTCCAAATTTAATTCAATTGGTTCATGGTTACGAAATAATATTAAAATAATAAAAAGTGAGATCCTGTACGTTTTTAGACGGAATATGGGAGGTATTATTTTGTTAATAAAACACATGTAATGGGTAATTTTATGCAATAAGTCATCTAAACGGGTGATTAGTTGCAAATGATCCAATTTAAATATGATTTTCAATAATTTACTCTTAATCTTACATGCATGTTATACTTTATACATATTATTGAATAATATTCGACACGGTTGTCAATATACTCAAAACAATATATATCTTATAAATACGCGTGCACGACACTTGTCCTAAACTATTTACTATATAGTTATTGGACTTGTAATATGTTATTATAGAGATTTAAAAAAATTAATATAAATTAATATTTTATAATAGATATTTAAAAATTTTAATATTTTTACGTTTTAACTACAATATGTACATATATTATACTTGTAATAAATATTGTTGAAAAAACACTCACAGTGGGATATACGTGTTATCTTATGTGAACACATTAAATGAAGCTATAATAAAGATAGGCGTTAGGTTAAAGCAGCTGAAACGTTAGCGTACGAAACACAAATAGAAAGAAACCCAAATTATTTGATCTTGCTTGCAACGTAAACTAAGCATCTCACTTTAGCTCATCAATATAAAACTACTTCCTCTACTTTCATTCTATCTCTTCAATTCTCTCCACTTCTAACTCACCCTCTCATTTCGATTTATCCGCGAATTTCACTGCATGTCGGATTCGGATCCCGGGCCTTCTTCCCCTTCTCCGATGGAGAGGTCATTGGGAGGCCTAAGCGCTACAGAAGGAGACGCCGGCGATGGATTCGTAACTCCGACGTCTGCGGATCAGAGAATCCCGGAGATCCGGCCGTGTCCGCCGCCGCCCCGCAAACTCACGACGGCAGCTCGCAAGAGGAAGAGACCACGGGAGATCCTTGTGTGTCTTTGCGAGGAGATCGATTCCATATTTGCGACGAGGAAAGCGAGAAGAGTACATACAGTGGATTAAATCTCTGGTAAGTGATCGAGTACAAGATTGATTGATTGGTTGATATATTATTGTATTATTGGATTTTGAATCTCATTTCAGTAACTTGAAATGTAAGCTTGGATTGGTATACAAGTGTAGAAGAAGGTATGCTTTGCAAAAGTAAAAGTAGAAGAAGGTTTGATTCATAAATAGGTAGCTTCTTTTACAATCAAGGTCTTTTGTATTTACAACTAACTTGTAAAGGGAAGTTGATTAAAAAATGGGATTTCCATTCCCCCTTTTTACTTTTCTTAGTAGGCTTCATACATTTGCTGCTTTCCTCATTACCTTCATATGAGGGACACTAGTGCCTTCACAAAGAAGCACTGCAAGTTTCATGTTGTAACTTTGAGTAAATTATACTCCTACTCTTTCAAAGTTAGACGATTGTTAAACAAGTTTGAACAATTTAGGATTGTGGATGAAGGTCATCCCACATCCCACCTATCGTATGTGGTACATACAAGATTGGACAGACCTTGTAGTTTGTAGATTAAATCTAGTCGGATCGGGTCCTATATATCCTAGTTGGGAGAATTGTGAAGTGTTGATGAAACGGAAACTGTTGTGTGAGACGTCAACCTAAAACTGAGAGTAATGAGCAAAATAAAATTGTCGGTGAGAGTAGAATTAAGAGTACGATGAAAAAGTATAAAATTATTGGAGTTGTAGTTCAATTGTGAAAATCAAATACGCAAGACTATACTAATAAATAACGATGAAGTCGTTGTTGTAACCCCATTTTAATAACACTATAGATATTACAAGGCAATAACAAAAGTTGAATATTTGATTTTGGGTTAATTTTCAAAATTAGCAAGCAATATGATGTGTTTAATCTTTACCACCAAAATGAAAGCCATGTAATTAATGGCGGCATGCATTTCCCCTTGTTTCCCTCCCTTCCACCTCTCCATTTTCACCAAAACATTCTCTTCTGCAATTTTTTCTTGGATTCATTACTACAAACAAATCAAAATCAAAAGCATAGATAGGTTAAACTAGTGATGGCGCCGCCTATAACGAAAAGGACGACGACGATGAACTGGGACGACCTTGCTTGCGATAGCGACGAAGACACCGACGAGTTCTACGAATCCAACAATCGCATCTCTGCCGTCGCCCCCATCGACTTCCGCCTCCCTTCCTCCGCCGGATATCGCCCTCCAAACCCCTCCGGCGTCCCCATCGACCTCTTGCTCTCCGACGACGATGACGATGACGACGATTTTGAGTTCGAAGACACTCGTATGTCTTTCACTGTTCATCCCTTACGGAATCCCTCAATCTCTCTCGGCCCTGGTCCAACGCCCACATCCCTCAATCAACCTCCGCCTTCCATGGAAAATTACGGTGTCTGGATGGCCGCTCCGGGCTCTATCAAAGAGCGTCGCAAGCGTCTTCTACAAGGAATGGGGATTAATAGCAATAAGGATCTTTCTCGTCTCGTCACAATGCGATTCTCCAAGAAATATAGTCAGAAAGATAGGCCTCCGCCAGGCCGAATTCCCTCCTCCGTCGTACCTCCCGCCTCCGCCGCTCCGCCAAAGCCCGAAAAACGGAAAGTAATTGACCCAATTCCTGAAGAAACACCGTCACCGGGATCCATGAAAGCATCTCCCACCGCCCACGATGAGCACATCGCTGTAAACCGTGTAATCAGTAGTAGCTACAACGGGGGAGTCAATGTGACGTCATCCCCGCCAACGGTATCATCGTCTACAAAGTCAACCGATGAGATTGTATTGTTCCGGTCGAGATCGGACGGTGACATGGCATCTGATTCTTTCCACGTCAAGAGCCGTCGGGAGGAAATGATCGGCGTAAATGTATCTAAGCAACATCTGACTAGATCAGCGTCTACACTGGCTCCACTATCTAAAATGTGTCGATTGCAAGTGAATTCAATCAGAGTTCATAGGAGAGACATCGACGGTGGAGAATTTGTGTTGCCGGAATCATCATGGACTGGTTCTTCCACCAGTGACAAGAAGCTCGAGGCCTTCTTTTTGATTAAAAATTTGGACACTGGAAAAGAGTTTGTAGTGAAGGAGTTTGATGAAGATGGGATGTGGAATCGGCTTAGCGATATCCAAACCGGAAAGCAATTAACAATGGATGAATTCGAGAAGACGGTGGGGTACTCTCCGATAGTGAAAGAGCTAATGAGAAGACATAATGGAGGTAGGGTACATGGTCTTGAAAGGAAGATGAGCTCCGCCATCACCAAGAGCTTCAGATACAGCAAGAAAAGAGGAGCATCGCTGTTGAAGAACATCAAGAGCTCGGTGAGTTCAGGGTTCAATGCCGAGACCTCAATTGATCAACATCAAAAGGACCAACAACATAAGGGGCTCCCTCCCGTTCCGCCTCCGACAAAGGGAATTGCTTCGTCGGAGTGGGTTAAGGTTCGGCAACAAGGTAAGACGTACAAGGAGTTAACAGCATTGAGACTGTGTCAAGAGATTCAAGCGCATGAAGGTTCGATCTGGAGCATGAAGTTTAATGCATCGGGAACGCATCTTGCGAGTGCCGGTGAGGATAAGGTTATCCATATTTGGGAGGTGCAGGAGATCGAGATCGCCACCTTGATGCCGCAAGATGATGGCGAAGCCACCGATCCGAAGAAGGGAAAATCCCAGGCAGCTGGGATGCCTGATTACGTTCAGTTGCCTGATACCGTCTTCGGTTTATCCGAGAGGCCGTTGTGCTCCTTCACCGGTCACCTTGACGATGTGTTGGACCTTTCTTGGTCGACATCTCAGCTGCAGTTGCTGTCATCTTCAATGGACAAGACAGTCAGGCTATGGGATGTGGTATCAAAGGCGTGCTTGAAGTTGTTTGCTCATAATGATTATGGTAAATATATATTCTTGCTTGAATTACAACCTTATTTTCATAGATTTCAATCCTGTGTGTATATATACAGTGACTTGCATAGATTTCAATCCTGTGGACGACAACATGTTCATCAGCGGCTCACTTGATACAAAGATCCGGATATGGAGTGTTATCGGGCGACGGGTTGTCGACTGGGTCGATTTCCATGAAATGGTCACCGCGGCTTGCTACAGCCCTGATGGACAAGTAAGTTCCATTATACATAAGTTCTTTTGCCTCATCAATCCTCTCCTAGTAACTAGGGTTTCATGTTGTCCATTTGAAGAGTGCAATAATTGGGTCACATAAAGGGAATTGCCGCGTCTACAGCACTACAGGTAAGATCACCTTAAACGCCCATAGATATAGAGATTAGGGTTGTAATACGAGACAATCTATTCGGGTTCGGCTTGCACTCGGTTTGTCAAAAGTTTGGATTGAGCTCGTTCATTTTCTAAACGAGACGAGACGAATAGGAACACATTTTAAAGCTCGTACAAAATTTAGGTTCGGATAGGGTTCGGCTTGTTTATAAACGAGCTGAACTTGAGCATGTCAATGTTCGGCTCGTTCGGATAAAACTTGGCTCGTTCGGCTAAAATAGCACCATATGAACATTATATTAGCCGAGCTACTCAAGCTCGGCTCGTTCGGCTAAAATAACACTATATGAACATTACTTTAGCCGAGCTACTCAGACTCGCCTCGTTAAAAGCTCGGGTCAAGCTTGTTCACTTTCTAAATGAGCTAAATATGAACACATTTTAAAGCTCGAACAAAATCTAGGCTCGGCTCAGCTTGTTTATAAACGAGCCGAGTTTGAACATGTCGATGCTCAACTCGTTCAGCTAAAATAACACTATATGAACATTATTTTAGCCGAGCTACTTAGACTCGGCTCGTTAAAAGTTCGGTTCGAGCTTGTTCACTTTCTAAACGAGATGAATATGAACACAAGCTATATAAAATTTAGGTTCGTATTACCCCCTAATAGAGATAGAGATAGAGATAGAGACCACCTCATCTTATATGTGGCAATGTGCAGAGGGAAAACTAAATCAGTTAAGTCAATTCAGTCTCCCCATCAAGAATAAGAAAGTATCCAAGATAACCGGTTTTGAGGTAAACTAACTTCATATGCTTCTAGCTTATAAATCTACCATCATCTCACGGCACTTGTCACAGTTTACACCAGAAACTCCCTCAGAAGTGCTCATAACTTCGGCCGATTCTCGCATCCGAATCTACGAGGGTGAAGACATAATCCACAAGTTCGTAGGTACATATTGAATTGAACCCACAAATCCAAATTCCAATCAAAACCTCAGATAACATATTTTCATGGGGAAATGATTGCAGGGTACCAAAATTTAAACAGCCAGATAGCGGCATCATACAGCCCATGCGGAAGGCACGTGATAAGTGCAAGCGAGGACTCGCACGTCTTTGTATGGAAGAGAGACGAGCACAAGCAAGCCGGAGCTAATGTCGCCAAGACTAAGATTGCAGTCGACACTCGAGCGTATGAACAATTTGAATGCAAGGACGTCTCCGTTGCTATCCCTTGGCCGGGAAGCTCCAAATTCGAATCCCCCAACGTCTCTTTAAACCCTAAAAAGGGCAAGCCGGCAGCTGCCGCCTCTGGTTCCCCTAGTACAGACGCGGCGGCGCCCAAGAAGCCTCCGTTGCCGAAGAAACCTAACCATGCCGGCGGAGAAGAGAAGGCAGCAGAACAGCAAGATGAGATCGAAGGGAAGGAGGAGACGGAGAAGGAGAAGGAGAAGGAGACTCCGGAGGTGGATGGAGGGGATGCAAACAGTCATGGAGATACACCGGCTGCGGCGGCGGCTAAGACATCAGTAGCTTCTGCTCCGGGATGGACTCCGGGATGGGGGTGGTTAGACGGTGGAGGAAATCAAGCTAGTGATAATGTTCAAGCGACGGCTTGGGGAATGGTTATCGTGACGGCAGGGTTAAGCGGAGAGATAAAGGCGTACCAGAACATAGGATTGCCGGTGAGAATCGGGAAGCAGAAGAGTTTGTTTAGTTAGAGAGAGAGGATTTTGCTACAACACACATATGTATACTATAATTGTCTCTTTTTACTATGAGTGTGTGTATATATAGACAAAATTAATGCACAGTGGAGGGGAGATTAAACAATCAAAGCTAGTGATAATGTTCATTTTCATTTTGTTTCCTTTCTCTTCGGGTACCATCAAACTAACCCTATATTAGATCGGATAATGATCGAATCTTGTTGAATACACACTTTTTGTATCATATTTTGTCCCTATAAATTGCCTTGGTACGAAAAATGAATATCGGATTCTCCCTATATTGAACCACCAAATAAACCTTATGTAGCTAAAAATAAACTACGTACTATAAACTGATTTTTAAACTACTTTGCATATATTTGGAAAGGTTTGATACTAAAGATTTGCATGTACAAAAATGAATATCGGATTGTTCACCTTCACCATCAATTCTTTATACATTAAATGATCATGTTCTAATGGTGAAATCAATGTTACATTATATTTAACCTATTTTCATTGACATTTTGGTACATTTTATATGAACATAGTTTATTTGAAAAGTGAACAGAATGTTTGTGAAAAATGAACTATATATTATATACTACTAAAGGATAATTATTGTCTTTGTGTGTTATAAATGATAAAAGTTCATATATTAATTCATTTACTTTCAATTTTCTTCGTAAAAGCCCTAATTTCTCTCAACCTTCAAATTCAGATTTACTCTTCGCTTGTAATTCGATTTCAATTCCATTTGAGTTTTCATATTCCTCTCTTTGTTCTCTTCATTTTGATAGTGTCTGAGTGCAATCTTCGTCATTTTGATTCCAAATTTTCTTTCGGTTCGTCAATCGTGTTAGTAACGAATAAGTTATGAATTTATTCATTTTTCATATTGCAACTTGACATAAATTGACCTTGAGTTGTTTGAATGACAAGATCTGATAATAGGTGGTTTTGAAATTGTCTTCGGATAAAACGGTACACTGTCAAAAATTAATAATTAGTTAATAGATTAATTAATTAAATTAATATTCGGGAAATGTCGTAAAGCTAACTAATTCAAAGAAATGAATTTAGTTGATGTTTGAAGCAAGAAGTTTAATATGACGAATATGATATCCCTGACATGTGTTGTTGAAGGCTTTGGTCTAACTGTAGCTTAGTTTGCCTTGTGAGCGTATCTAGGTAAGTTTTCGGACTTACTTAGCTTCGATCTGCACAAACATGTGCCCGAGAGATTTATATCTTGTTGTATTGAATTGTGAATGACGTTATGTATTGTGATGTGTTATGTGTGAAGCATGCTTGTTGTGTTTTATAATGAACATGATGATGTGATGTTAAAGCATGCTTATTGTTATGGTTGTGCATACCATGCCTTGATTATGAAAAATGATTAGATTGACATGTGTTAGTCTATTAATGCATGATAATGTATGACATGATAAGCTTATTGAGGCGTGTAATATGATGGCGACCTATAAAGGTCAAGAGCATGTAAAGATGGGTAAATGACGTTGAGCTTAACCAATAACCAGATCGCTAGCAATTGTAGTGAATCCGGAGCTTGGCCAAGCCCGGATCACTTGCGTTTGTATAAGAAATGGCACCGAGTCGGATGGTTTTTCAGTCTTGGGTCAGTCACCTTATTAAAATGGTAAATGGTTGAATTAACATGAACGAAAAAATACTGCATGTGGTCAGTGATTAAGATTATAACCCCCACGAGAAATCCTGACCCGAGGCTGAATCAATCCGGCTCCGACCTAAGAGCATAATGTCTAAATTAACCTATTATGTGGATGATGCTCACATCAAAGCTAGAACAGTATTAGCAACGATTCCGGATTTGGTTTGTGTCGCTAATTTGTTGAAAAATCAAATTTTGGTAAAAAAAAATAAAATCAAATTTACGAATAATTTTGTGCAAAGTAAACTTTAAAAATATAACTTATATAGTAGTAAAAAATAACCTAAATGTCTCGTATAAAGTTATTACGAAGATGTTCGTGAACCGACTCAAGCCAGTGATGAATCATCTTGTCAGCCCATTACAAGCGAGCTTCATTCCAGGGAGGCTTATTTCGGATAATGTGGTGCTGGCGCAGGAGGCAATTCATTCTATGAAGAGGAAGCATGGCCGGAAGGGTTGGATGGTTCTCAAATTGGATCTTGAAAAGGCGTACGATAGACTACGATGGGAATTCATTGTTGAGACACTGAAAGATATCAAGTTGCCAGATACGTGGATCAGTAGGATACAAGAATGCATAAGCTCTTGTTCGATGAGTGTGCTATGGAATGGGGAGAGATCGGAGAAATTCTCTATGACGAGAGGAATAAGGCAAGGGGATCCTCTGTCACCCTATCTCTTTGTCTTGTGCCTTGAAAGATTGGGTCATCTAATAGAGAAGGCAATTAGCATGAAAACATGGAAGCCAATGACACTCTCTAGAGGGGGACCAACGCTTTCACACTTATTCTTTGTGGATGATATACTTCTATTTGCAGAGGCTTCGGTTTCTCAAATTCAAGTGATTAAGGATGTAATTGAAGAATTTTACGGGGCATCGGGTCAGAGAGTCAGTGTACACAAATCACGTATCTTTGTGTCTCATAATATGAGAGGTGACATGGAAGCGCAATTAAGTGAGGCTTGCGGTATTCCATATACACGTAATTTGGGAAGCTATCTTGGGATACCTATCATACATACCTCGGTCCATAAAGAGCTGTTTAATCCACTGTTGGAACGTGTCTCGGCCAGACTTTCTGGATGGAAGGCAAGAAAATTGAGTTTGGCGGGGAGAACAACGCTTGTTAAATCTGTCCTTTCGGCCATGCCACAATATTACATGAATACAATGTTGATTCCAAGTAGTGTAACAAACTCCCTGGATAAGCTGTGTAGAGACTTCATATGGGGTAGTAGGGAGGGGAACCGAAAGATTCACCTTCTAAGTTGGAATAAGCTTTTCCAGAGAAAAGAACATGGGGGATTGGGCTTGAGTATGGCTGCAGAAACAAACTTAGCGTTAATAAGTAAACTAGGGTGGAGACTATTCCAGCACAAGGATCAGATATGGTCCAAGATTTTACTCCGTAAGTACACTCGTACATGTCTTGACTGGCCTGAGAAACTGTCATATAGGGGAGATGTGTCGTACGTATGGAGGGGCATTGTAAAGGCATATAATGAAGTGATAGCACCTAACATTGGCTGGAGTGTTAAAAATGGGAAGACTGCGCGATTTTGGATGGACATATGGGTTACAAATGAACCGCTTCTTGCCTCCTGCCAGTTCCCTCTAACTGAAGCTGAGAAAGAGATGAAAGTGAGTGATGTATGGAAGGAAGATAGCAGTTGGGATGTGAACTATCTTTCTTGCTGACTTAATAACACGAGTCTCCTTCAAGTGCTTGCCTCAGGTATATGGGAGTTCAGTGGGTAGGATTCAATCAGATGGTTACTAACTAGGAACGGGAAATTTTCGGTCTCTTCAGCCCATGATAAGATCAGAGAAGGGAGAGGGAGACAACAAGTGCGGGACAACCTCTATACCCACATCTGGAAGTTAGAAACTCAAGAGAGGATTAGGAGTTTTGCATGGCAACTTGCTTGGAAGGTTCCGCTCACTAACAAGGAGAGAGCTCGTAGGCATATGACGAGTTCCCCTTATTGTCCTCGTTGTCCCGCTGTTGAGGAGAGTCTGCTCCATGTCTTAAGGGACTGTCCATATGCAGTGGATGTTTGGACTCGACGTGTACCCCAAGAGTTCCATCCCACATTCTTCAACTTGAGTTGGGAGGATTGGTTGTTTGAGAATGTGTGTGTGCGTTCAGTTAAAGCCGAATGAAGAAGCTGGAATATATTATTTGTGATTACGGTTTGGTGGTTATGGAGGTGGCGTAATGCGAGGGTCTTCGGGGAGGGACTTATCGCAACTGATAAACCGGGTTTCATTTGGCGATACTATGATGAAGTTGAGGATGCCAGGAAAATGTTCATTCATATCATTCTGGAGAAGAAAAGAGAAGTCCTGGTTCGATGGCATAGACCGAAAGAAGGGTGGATCAAGATTAACTCGGATGGCGCAGTAAGAGGAGAACTGGATCTGGCTGCTGCAGGTGCGGTACTACGGAATGACAGAGGGGATTGGATTCGGGGTGCGGTGGCGAATCTTGGAGCAACCTAAGCCCCGGCTGCAGAATTATGGGGTGTTGTTATTGGACTTGATCTTGCGCGGGAGATGGGGCTCAGAACAGTTGAACTGGAACTGGACTCAATCTTGGTCATTGGTTTCATAAAGGAAGGGGTGTGCAGTTCTCACCCACTATCTAGCCTGGTACTCCGGTGCCAAGGCTTCTTTATTCGCGACTGGAGTGTTAGTATTAGTCACACGTTCAGGGAAGGTAACCGAGTGGCTGATTCGTTAGCCGACTTAGCTTTTACCTATGATTTTGGTGTCCATCACCTTTGTGATCCCCCGTTGAACACTAGAGCCTTGCTGCTTGATGATTTACGAGGAGTTGCCCTTCCTCGGGTCACACGTTTGTAATGTCTCTTTCTCTAATAAAATGCCTCATGGCATGGAGCTAAATGCTCCTTTTCATCAAAATAAAAAAAAAAATCTTCATTATATGTTAAGGGTCAAACATGACTAAAATTTGTTACCTTTTTGGCTTCATGCAAAATTTATAAATAAAATTGTACTTAGAAAATTTGACATTCTTCCTCCATCCAATTTTTATAACGGAAATCATAATTAAAAATAATACATCAACATCATTATAGAAACAAATCACATTACCTCTTTAATATTAAGAACACATTTAGGCCCTATTTGATTGTAACTATGAGAACAAAACTGAATGAAAATGAATCTAACTCATATGTGTACCCTTGTTTATGGTTTTTTTGAAATCATTCATCAGGTTTCATGCAAAATGCATTTGTTTCTCCCATTTTATTTCTCTATTGGGTATCAAAACTAACCAAATTCTATTACAATTACTTTAAGTCACAACGAATGATTACAAAAATTTTCACAAACAAATATATATACATGTAAATTAAATTCGTTTCCATCCCGTTTCTATTTTTAGAGTTAAAGCGAAACTGACCCTTCAATTCTTTTCCAAAACTTACAATTACAATGCTCAACTACATTCCACGTTTCAAAATATAAAGTTGAAGTAAAATCCGACCCATTTTCTAACAAAATCTAAAACAATTAAAATAAAAATTAAATTAAATTAATTATGAACACAACAAAGCTGCACATGCAGTTTTTAGCCGTATATGTATTCAGCACGATATCATATGTTAATTATATTCATAAAAGTAATTTATCATATGATATTCATAAAAGTAATTTGTCATATGATATTACTAAGTCGTTGGATTCTCACAAAAAAAAAAAAAAAAACTAAGTCGTTGGATTTAGCTTTGTGGTTCCTCAGACCTAGGGTGTAATAATTAGTCGAACCATGTTCAAATTTAGGTTGTTTATAAAGTGAATGGGTTGAACTTTTGACGAGTTGAGTCCGAGTAATTTGACTAAAATTATGATCTTATAGTGTTATTTTAATTGAATGAACCGAATTTTACTTCATAAGTCGAGCCTAAATTTAAAGTGTGTTTATATCTAGCTTATTTTAAAAATAAAGGAGTTTGAACCAGTAGAACGCAGGACGAGTTCGAATACCTCGTTTCATATAAAAAAAAAAAAACATTTACGCTTTGCGGATTTCAATCTATGCGACGTCAGCAGCGACGAATAACAAGCAGCAAAAATCACAAAGTCAAGGTCGAGCAGTTGATCTAATATCCCTTTCACCTCCCTAACAAATCACCAAACCAAATCCATAACCCAACCACTCTAAATCATTCAAATATTCACTATATATCACAATCTGAGCAACAATGGAAGCAATCCTAAGTCGACCTATCAAAAACCATAACCCTCTCCTGCATTCCAATCAATCTTCAATGTCCATATGTTTCTTCAACTCCATCTACGATCGCTTCCGATCGCGGCTGCCGGTCCTGCTGTACGCCGTGATTTGGACGCTAGTACTAACGGTGGCCGTCGCAGTCGCTGCAATAGCTCCGGAAGCAGCTTTTATGTGGTCCATATCACCTTCTTCCTTGCCCTCGTCATTAGCCTCCGGCGCCTGCGATCCAGCTCGATTCGTTAGGGTTCCGGTGGACTTCCCGACACAACTATTCTGCTTACCTATACAGAAATTCCGGCGATCCGCCATCGACTTGTTGGTTCCTCCGATCTTCGCCGCCATTATCGTGGCTGGCTCTGCTTGCGTAGTTAGAGCCTTCGGATTGTAATTTTAAAATATAGAAACCAATGAGATCTGATTTTTCTGTACAGTCACTGAGACTTTTTTGTGTCAGGAAATCACAAAACAATTTCAATAAATCAATCTTATTAGCTTCAATTAGTGAGCAAATTAAGAAAGGAGACATTTTTGCGTACAGATATCACAAACAAATTTGAAACTGCTACTTAATTCAATAGGATTCATAGTTAAGTCATCTTGATGAGCTTGTTGCTATAATCCCAAAGTTTCTGGGCCAACGATTCATCAGAAGCAAGTGCACTTGGAGGGATCTCATTGCAGTCGAGAAAATACTTGCCGGTCACTCCTATCAACTCCGGGTGCAATGCAACATAACATGTTGTGGCTGCTCCCTACAGATTCACATCCAAAACCATTTATCAGTCAAACAGCTGAAATTGTTCAATGACTCATTGGATTTTTACCTGTTCAACGTTCTTCCATATCATTGGTGAGAAGAACTTGAGAAATCCTGCAATACAAATGAAGAAGAATATTAACTATTAAGCATCATCAAAATTGTTCAAGGGCTCTTTGGGTTTAGTTTAGGAACAGACTCATTATGAGATAATGATGCTTGAAGAGGTTTGTCATTATAAGGCCAGGATGGACAGAGTTAACTGTAATGTTGACTCCTTCATCCTTGAGACGACGAGCGAGCTCATTGGCGTGCAATATATTGGCTAATTTCGACTGCCCGTAAGCCTTCTTGTCCGAGTAACTGCATACATATGCACAAAATGTTAAACTAGAAGAATGTGAAGCATAATTGAAATTTTAGAGCAGACCTATGTTGATCATTGATGCTGTCAAATCTGATTCCTCCTTGATAAGTGTACTGATGTGCAATTGAAGACAGATTGATAATCCTGCCTTGGATACCAGTTGTTTTTGCAGTCTCCTTCATCTTGTCAAGCAAAAGATTAGTTAAAAGGAAGTGACCCAAATGGTTGGTTGCAAATTGCAGCTCGAACCCATCGCGTGAGAGCTGGAAAGGGCAAAACATGACACCAGCGTTGTTTCTGTATAGCAGATGCAACAATGGCTTGGTTATTGAAGCAGTCATGATTCATGAATGACTTCATCTGATAAGAAATGCTTACATCAAGATATTGAGAGGGAGATTGAGAGAGTCGAAGGTGTGAGCGAATTCTCTGACGGAATCAATCGATGAGAGATCGAGTTTTAGGATATCCACTTTAGCTGATTGGTTTCCATTGAGGATGAGCTCTTTGGCTTCCCCTGCAGCAGTCATGTTTCTAGCTGCGATTACGACATGAGCTCCTCGGAGTGCCATCACTCTCGCTGTCTCCAACCCTATTCCGCTCGCGCCTCCTGCATTTCAATTTCAGAATCGAAACCAAATAAGCCCTAAAATATCATCAGATCTGACTGCATCCAAATCTTGATGCTATTTGTATCGAAACCAAAGGAACCGCCATTGTAGTAGACAACTAGATATATACAAGCATTTGAAGAGTTCCAAAAATGGTAGGACAAGAATGAAAGAACCATAAAGAGAGAAAGCGAACCAGTGATAAGAATTGTTAGATTAGAGGCATCAATCCCTTGAGTGACTTGTTCGGATGTTGAAGCGGATCCAAAACCACTCGGACCCGCTTTCCCTGTCATCAATGTGAATAGGGTCATCTTTCCGCAAATCCAAACAAAGTCAACAACACTATGCTTACAAACCAAGGAGAGAGAGCAGGAGTGGTTAAGCTGCAATCTTACACTCAATAAATAAGCTCAAATCCTACACTGCCTAATTAATTTAAGGATATCTCCGATCAGTATCTTCAAAGTTCAAAGTTTGGTGTTTCTCGGGGGCCGCAATTTTTTTTTTATTTTTATTACTTTGTTGTCCTTTAAGATTTTTTTCTATTCGGTGTACTTCTATTTACTTATATATTAAAATTTAATTTTTTCATTCAAGTACTTTGTTTAGATTGTAAAATTCGGTTTTTATTTTAAAAAATATGTTTTATGTACAAGGTAATTCATGGATTTTTTTTAAAAAAATTATTCTAAAAGTGGATTTTCAAAAATAAATTACAAGGTAATTTATGATTTTATGAATTTTATTTGTTAGTATTTCTTTTGTTAATTTTTTTTAAGTTAATCCCATAAATAATTTTTTTTTACAAAAATAGAGCTCGGAGGACAAATGTTTTAAGGTTGATAAATTTTGTCTAAAAACCTTTCTCCCTCTTTTTTTTACTATTTCATTTGTGTTTTAAAAATATACTTTTATAAAAAGATTTTTAAATATATTCACAAGCTACCCTGTATATTTTTAATCAAACAACAACTTTTGTGATAAGATTTGTAATTACAGTCATAAATTGTATCTTTTAATTTTTATAAAACAACGACTTTTAATATATCATTTGATTTTCAAACAAAAACTGAAATATTTGCAAAATGCAAATAAAATGATCGACTTTAAGCCTAGAAAATATGATCATTGAATGAAAACAAACCTGGAGGACACCAAAAAAAAAAAAACCGGACCTTGAAACATCAAATAAAAAATTTCAAGTCCGTCAAATAAAAATAACAAAATTAAAGGTTATTAATGTAATAAGACCAAATCCGGAGGTTACCAAACAAAAAATCCTTAATTTAAGGAGACTTCATCTAGGCATTAAATGAGCTCACCTACCTCCTAGACTAGTGGAACCCTTAAAAAGCCATAAAATTCAAACTCTCTAGTCGTTGGATTAATATATTTTGCGAATCCTCTACCTTAGTTCAATTGTGTTGATCTAGGGGTGTAAAACGAGCCGAACGAGCCGAGCATCGACATGCTCAAGTTTGGCTCGTTTATAAACGAGTCGAGCCCGAGCCGAGCCTAAAATTTATACGAGCTTTAAAATGTGCTCAAGCTTGGCTCGTTTAGAAAATGAACGAGCTCGAGCCGAGCTTTTGACGAGCCGAGCCCGAGTAGCTTGGCTAAAATAATTCTCTTATAGTGTTATTTTAGCCGAACGAGCCGAGCTTTACCCGAACGAGCCGAGTATTGACATGCTCAAGCTCGGCTTGTTTATAAACGAGCCGAGCCTAAAATTTATACTAGCTTTAATATGTGCTCAAGCTTGGCTCGTTTAGAAAGTGAACGAGCTTGAGCCGAGCTTTTGGCGAGCCGAGCCCGAGCCGAGTCCGAGTAGCTTGTCTCATATTACATCCCTATGTTGATCCGAGTGATTGATGAATTAATTTTAGAGGTTTTTTTATTCGGATTTTATTTTCCTAAGCAAGGATTTTAGGATTTATTTTTAAGGGTTTTAATTTTTTTTATATACTCTATTATTGTAATTATCATCATAAAATATCGTGTCACGGACTACTGGGTAGAAAATAGAAGACTAAAAATCCGTTTTATTTCATTGACTTAAATCGTTTTAAAAAAATACGAGTCATATACAAATATACTTTTAATAAAAGGTAAAAGAAATAAAAAAAAATTGGGTAGAATAATTTTTTTTTAATATATAATTGTTTCTTGATGGAAAAATAATTTAGAGGCTTTTTTCGATAAATTTGCAAAAGAAATAGCAATAAATAATGTGTTGAAGGTTCACATGATTGGTCATGTACATAAAATAGATTTTGCATGTGATAAGTAATAATTGTTTTTGTATGGGCACCGCCTCTCACCGTTTTCTTGTCAAGTCATACATTCATATTCATACTCATACATACATTCACAAATTCCTTGTTTCTTTTATGTTAAGTTTGAGCTCAAATATGCATAAGCATAATTAATACTTTGTCTACTGTTGGTTAATGGTTAGGAGCTACACCTCACGCGCATTAAATTGTTACGACTTTAATTTGTTTATTTCTTTCCAAAGTTGATGCCTTCACTATTTCACTTTTTTCTTAATAAAGTAAATGTCAATAAATGATTCCTGTACACGTGGTTAAACCGACGTCAAGTATATAAATTAAAGTTGATTAACATATCATCCTTGGATCATCATTTCGGATCTTCTCATATATGTGGCTGTCGCCTCTCATTATTATATATTTGTCTTTTTAGTTACAGATTCAACAATTACAATTTACTCACCATCGACTTAGTCAATACTAGTTATCGACTCTCGATCAATTGCTAATTTTTTCTAATTCAATTCAAGACTTTAGTTTTGTAATTTGTATCCTGATAATATATTTATTTGATGGTCTTAGACCGGACTTGGTATAATGAATTCATGATTTTTTATGAGTTAAATGTGTCTTTTTTATTGTCAATTGTTCTATGTTATCGTACTTTTTTATTTTTTTTATAACAATTGTGTTAGTTACATTTAGATGTTTGATAGGTTCTGAGTGTGTAAAGGTTATTGTTTGTAAGATGTGAGAGTTTCGTCAATCTATGACTATATTTCTTGTAACATGCAAGAACTGCATAAGCATTTATTTAGTTAGCATGATTGACATGATATGATTGATGTGCTTAACTTATGAATTGAGATTTGTTGTCGTAATTCTAGAATATCCCTCTCTTAATTGATACTTTCCAATAACATGGTTTCATATGACATTTTTAGTTGCATTTAGACTTAATTTTACATGAAATAGACATTCATATTTAGATCACGTACTATTATTTTCAAATGGTGTCTATTTCTTTTTAGTGGTTTCGTGTAGTTGAAATGAAACATCAAAGAACATAAGAGAACCAAAACATCCCAAATGGTGATCCATGGTCCAAACCGAGTCAATCCAAGGCGTAAAAAATGCATAAGGAGCAAGTGAGAAGGAAGCCTAAGAAGAACATACATCAAAAGGAAATGGAAACCACACAAAAGCAAAATGAAATAATCCAAGGAAGCAAACAATTGTCCCTTGTGCCAACCCAAAGTTGTTCTTGAACCAAGAATACACTAGACGGAGCAAGGCAAACGACCGGACCGGATGGTGGACCGGTCTGAGAGACCAATCCAAAACACAATATTGGACCGGCCCAACAATGTTTTCAAACCGGCCCACTATCACTACTAGACCCTTTTTTGCATCTGACCTAACTTTTATCGTAGGGTATAAATACCTATTTTGGATGAACTTATAGAATCTTATTTCTCCTTTTTCTTATTTATTTTCTTCTGGTTTTCCTTTTAAAATAAGTTTGAAAACAAAATGGGTTAGTAGGGGTGTAATACGAGCCGAACGAGCCGAGCATCGGCATGCTCAAGCTTGGCTCGTTTAGAAAGTGAAGAGCTCGAGCCGAGCTTTTGACGAGACGAGCCCGAGTAGCTCGGCTAAAATAATGCTCCTATAGTGTTATTTTAGCCAAACGAGCCGAGCTTTACCCGAACAAGCCGAGCTTTGACATGCTCAAGCTCGGCTCGTTTATAAACGAGCCGAGCCCGAGCCGAGCCTAACTTTTATACGAGCTTTAAAATGTGTTCGTATTCGGCTCGTTTAGAAAACGAACGAGCTCGAGCCGAGCTTTTGACGAGCCGAACCCGAGTAGCTTGTCTCATATTACAACCCTATGGGTTAGAGGGTATTTATACCAAGATTGAAGATGTTTGAACTTTATTTCAAGATTTTCATTTCACGGTTGATCTCTTGATTTTCACTTTGAGTATGCTTCTCCTATATATGCTCATTTCTTCTTCTCTTATGTCTAGTTAAATATCTTTTCTAGGATTGTGAATGAGAACTCAATTTATGGTTGAAATATAATGATATGGTTGTGTTCATGAATGTTTGATAGGTACATGCTTAGATTGATTCCTTCTCTAGAGCTTTGAATACATGATTCTACTTTCTACCATGAAATTGGGGGCTTGTCCAATGCTTGTAAATGTTGAGATTATTCTTCATTACTAAGCTTTCTGGATGATTATTACTAGTTTTGATGCTATTAATTGTTAGATACCCCATCTAAATATTAACCGAGAGGTATACATCTAGATTGGATGCGATATTAGGATGCTAGAGTTCAAATTAGAAGCTTGTCTGGAAGTGAAATCAATAAACTGATACTCTAATGTGCTATATCTCATCCATGAATATAATCAATAAACTGATACTCTAATGTGCTATATCTCATCCATGAATATTTGATTATGTTGTTTGATGCTTACTGCAAGAGCAAGCTACATTCTAAATGATTTGATCATACATTTAGTGTTTAGGTTCATGTTAATTGCATTAATCACGCGAGTGCATATGTTTATTGATTTAAATTATTCGACAGATTCAAAAGGTGTGCCAAATTCTATGATGAGAGCACCTAAATATTCTTATATATCATCTTGCATGATTGATTGCTATCGGTGAACTATATAAACAATCTAGATGGGAGAGTTTAGCCCTCAATCATAGAACTTTACCTATCATCTTTTATACAATTTCCCTTTAATATATCTATTTGATTCACTCCTCACTTTTATATAATCCATTTTCCTCATTGCTTAAACTTTTGGAAATTCAGTTGTCAACTAAAACAAACAAAGTATTTATGGGTAGGACACATGGATGTTTATATATCCTACAACACAAATACCGTACACTTACAGTTTTACATTGTCTATTTGAGAAGCAACACCTTCATATATGACTTCATCGATTAAATCTTTTAGCATAATATTGACTAGCCTTTGGTAAATTATCGTTGCGTGCTTAAGATTAGAGGACATCATTTAGTAGTAGTAGTAGGCGATATCCATTGAAGGTGCTTATAACTATTAACATCTCCTATCATACGATCACGTCCACCAAAACATCCATGTAAGACATTGACAATGAAATGAGGCGTGCTATTTTTGAGATATGTGAAATATTATTATGGTTTTGGATTTCCATTCTTTTTAATTGCTACAAGCACCACATTAGAGAGGCGTCTCGGGATAATTAACCGGAATTTTCTAGTCTCCATCAATTTTTCATTTCACTATTGATGACTCGGGCGCGTTCAACTTTGTTGTGGTACTTGTTTATGGTCTCCATAATCCTTAACCTATGAATTGCAACCTATAATTAAATCCTTTTAAGATATCCGTGTGATAATGCAAAGCAACACATATGCCTCTTAGGAGGATATCAACTACCCTCAGAGGTGTATTGTGATATTGATACCATATTGTATGGTTCGGTCTAAGACGACGGGTCAAGATTACATAGTCAAGTGATTCGTGTTTTGGCTCCCTAGATTCCTTTTGCGTTCCCGACATGTAAAAATTGCATGCCAATGATTATAGCACGTTGATCAATTTATGGGCGAACATGTAACATTCTTTTTCATTCTTCTGATCACCCTGATTTTTTAGACTTCGGGATAGCCAAAACATCAACACCAAAGCTTGACTTTTCAAGGGTTCTAGGACCTTGCATTCAATAATTTTAAATGAAAGTGAAATCAACGTTGATAACTCTTATAAAGGAGGTTATTCAAGTTAGTTTTTATTCATCTAGCTTCTATCATCATTTTTTCCATTTATTTACTTATTAATCAAACCGTTGAAACAATCCACGTACAAAAACTGATCAATATTTGACCGGAAAAGCGTAAAACCGAAATTACGTTGTAAAGGGCGCGTAATTGGCTTGACTACGTAAGTCTCAAACTTTTTGATAGAACTCATATTGTAAATAGAGTTATATAGCGGGTGCCCTATGTAATTATTGTAAATACGTTGGTTATTTATATGACCGTCACTCAATGAAAACCCTAAGGGGAATTTATTCACATTCTCACATGGTATCAGAGCCTTCTCTCCTCTAACCCTACTTCCGTTGTTTTTCCTTCCTTACGTCTGTCGAGGTCACCCCTTCGCCTCCGGACCATTCAATTAATATCTTCGATGGCTTCCGACAAAAAATCCTCGTTCCATTCCGCTCTCGGAATCTCAAACATCAAGAACAATATCGCCCTTGTTCTTGATCATGACACTCCATACGCATCTTGGGTCACTCTTTTTCGCGTCACTGCGAAGGCTCATAATGTTCTGGATCATATTGATGAAGCAGTTCCGCGCCCCACCGACATCGACAATACATTATGGCTTCAGGTTGATGCTACTGTTCTCCAATGGATATACAGTACGGTTTCTCGCGACATTCTTCTTCAAATTCTTGATTCCGACGACACTACGCTAGACGCTTGGAAGCGAGTTAAAGACATTTTTCAGGATAACAAGAATACCCGTGCGGTGTATCTGGAGCACGAGTTTTCCAACTGTAAGTTATCCGGCTTCTCCTCAGTTAATGCTTACTGTCAACAACTAAAATCATTGGCTGATCAACTAAAGGGCGTCGGATCACCGGTTTCTGCTACGCGCCTCGTTCTTCAATTAATTTCGGGTTTACCGTCTGAATACAACGCGGTGGCTAGTTTTATTCAGCAAACTGATCCTCTACCGAGTTTTACAAAAGCTCGTTCTCAACTTCTTCTTGAAGAAATAAGATTGGCGACTCAGTCCGGTTTGGGGAACGCCTCGTCAGCCCTAACTGCCGCCACACAAGCATCCTCCCAGGGTGCTGCTGCGTCATCCCAGTCGCCGAGTCCGTCGGATCAGCCCAACAGAGGTCGTGGTCGAAATCGAAAGGGCAAATCCCGCAGCAACGCTTCACCCACAGCAGCAGCAAATCAGGCCCAAACACGTTTTGTTTGGCGGCCCAATTATGGCTGGATACCGGCCCATGCTTCTGCTCCCCCTAACAAATAGGGCCCTTTTTCCCAAGCTGTCCAGTGGCAGGCCCAGCTCCCTTCTGGCCTGTAACGCCCCAAACTTTGGCGCGTTTGCGATATTTATTTTTCCGACTTTTATCGATAATTTATTATCGTAAATAGTTTTTTTTATTAAAAGTATTTTTACGTTTCGAAGTATTTATCCCGAGTATATTTATATTTTGGATACCGTATTATTTTTGTTTGGAAAGGTTCGAAAATATTTTTCCGATCCAGAAAATGCATTCCGATTAGTTTGATCGAGTTTATGGATTCCTGATTTTTCTATTTTAATATTATTATTATTATTATTTTATTTTTTTATTTTTCCTCCCTATCTCTTTTTCCTCTTTTCCCCTTTCTTCATGATGATTGGCCGCTGAAGCGGAGGCCCCTCGCTCCTTGTCCCCTGTAGCCTTGCCAATGAGACGCCCCTTCCCTTCTCTGTACTCTCATCTCCCCTTCTCTGTCCTCATCTCTCTCTACTTTGAACATCCCTAACCCATAGCTCATCTCACCCAGCCATGATGCCTCTCCCACTACAGACAACAAGCCTCACCACCACTCCCTCCTTCAACCTCACTTACCTCAACCTCTCGCTGCTATCTGTTTTCTACCAACTCATCAACTGTAGCCTCCCTCACTCTCCCCATGACTCCAGGTGAACACCACACCCGCATTAGCAAGCTACGCTTGCAACACCTCCCTGCACTGCACTCACCTCTCTATTTACCTGCTTCTCTCCCTCCTGCTTCTCTCATCTCTCTCTGTCACACAATCTCCCTCTCAGCTTCCTTCGACTCTCAACTGAGGCCTTTGTTCTCTTGCCTCTCCGGACAACAAGCCCAACGCTGGAGCCCTCGAGCTCCTCTCCTCATGAGCCGGCTTGTGGCCGCCTTTGACCTCGATCCCCATTAATATCGCGTCCTCGCATCTAGTCGTCACCACCTGCCTCTCCGCTCCTCCATATCTCGAGCTTCCTTTGTTGAGTCACGCTGCTGTCAACCACTGGGAGTGTAACAACCGGCAACCGCTTCAACGGCGCCTCAATCTTCTCCTCTTCCTCTGGAACTCGCCGCCGGTGCAACGCTCCACCTTAGCGGCTTAGCCTCGATTGAGACCACCAGGGGGACCGTCTGCTCTTCTCTGCCGCAACCAGAGAGCCCACCAGGAAACCCCGATGCCTGCATCGATCCGCCGGAGAGGGCCCCTGTCTCGCCTTTGTCGCCCACCGGGAATCAAAGCCACGCCGTGCCTGCCTACTCGAGCCCTGTCGGAGACCATTGGAGCGCCGCCTGTGCTTCTCCCTTTCCCAGCCTAGCGCTCATGGGTCGGCGTAAATGAAACCCTTTTGGGTTATTAAAATCGCCCCCCCTGTTTTCGGTATAATTACAAAATGTACCCAGTATTTTGTATTTACAGTTTTGGCTCAAATTTATGTTTTTTGCAATTATGCCCCCACTGGTTTTAATTACAGATTTGGCCCAGAAAATTTAATTGCAAAATATGACCCGTAATTATGAATTTGTAGGATTGCCCCGGAAAATGGATTAGCGGTTTGAACCTTGGATTTTGATTACGAAATATTCTTATATTTTTATACACGGTATATTATGTCCTTGTTGGATTAATTGCGGGTTATGGATCAAAGATTTAATTACGGGATTTTAACGTCGGCTTTGAAAACGAGTTTTACCTTGGGTTTATGATGTTATACAATTTGCCCGTAATATATATTTACGGTTTTAACTTGGGTTTCAAAAGTGGGGTTTTCCTTAGATTTATATTTGTTAATTATTCCGTTCAAATTTAGCGTATAAGCTAAATTTGTATAGTTTTGGTGTTAGGTTCGGAAGCGTCCTGATAAAGGCCTAACGAGTCCAAAGTCAACATCCATTGATCGACATCCGTCTTTTGACGTTGTGTGAGTATTCTTTCCCCTCGATCCAGTTATGTTTAGTAGTATCATGCTAGGTTGGATATAACATAACTTAGAGTGAATACCAAGTAGTGGTTTGGACTTTAGGTGAGTTTTGAGGTTTGATTGTGCTAAGGCTTGAGGTGCTTGGTTATCTTTTGAGGATTGTAAGGTGTTGAGTGTTTGGTTGATCTTGTGAGTATCCGAGACTTGAGGTTGTTGTTATATGGTTGTTGAGATTATGGGTTAGGATATGCGTATCCTAGCATAGTGTTGATACCGTTGAGATTGTTGAGACTAGGAATGTTTATCCTAGTATGTGTTGTGAGTTATGATCTTACGAGATCATAGGGTCTAGAAGTCCTTAGACTTCTAGCTTGTGTTGAGTATGATGTGAGCATGAGAGATTCTAGAACGCAGTCCTAGAATGTGAGTCAAATGATCTCGCGTAGATCATTTGTGTAGAAGTCTTAGACTTCTTGAGTTGAGCGAGTTGTTGATATAGCTATCTTCTTGTGAGCAGGTTGTGGACTCCTTCCCAAGGGAAGCGAGAGTGTTGTGAGTTGAGTGTGGCGATAAGGTAAGCCTCCGGACTTACTTAGCTCGTATTCCTTGTATTAGCATTGATGTGTGTTTGGTGGTGTGTGTTTATTGTTCATTGTTTATTGTTTATAACAACTAAACCGGAATTAGGATTACCAACCTTTATATTATTTTGGCCCAAGTGTATGATAACGGGCGGTGACAACTTGCCTAGCTCCCGCGAGAGCTAGGAGGTTCTCGGCGACTATCCCGTGCTGGTAGACGGTCGGATGCATCAGTACTATTCCATGCCGGTAAGTAGGGACCGAGGCGAGTTTCGGTGACTCTCGTGTCACAACCTAAGTTGAATTAGAACGGGATACGACTTAATAATAATAAAGATAATAAACCGGATTGGTGTGATTTTATGCTTGTATGCTTGAGATGAGATTACTTGTGTATGTGCCTTTCCCATTAATTCTAATGCTTCAAATATGAGCTAACGGTTTTATACCGATTTTTGTAGATTGCCTTGCAGGTTAGGAATGCGGCCGAGAGATCCGGAAGAGTGGGCAGCCGGGGTTCCGTACATTTTAGGAGTGAGTTTTGGTTAGAGTCGAGTTTGTATATTATTCATGTATATTGTATATCGCGTGGTGGCATTTAGCCCTTGGTGTTGCATATCGGCTGAAGTCTTTTGTTGTTTCTTTCGGGTTTTCTTTCATTGCATAAAAATGTATTTAAGTTTTGGCCTTTATTTGTGCCTTGTTGTAAGATCCGGTGAAATTGTTGTCAAGCTAAGGGTCGGGACCCATTGTGAGGTCCCAACCCGTAGCGCTCCGAGTCCCGCGGATTCGGGGTGTTACATGGCCCACCGTGCCCATATCCCACTATGCATTCTGGGCTTCTCGGACAGGGCCCACCAACAGCAGCCAATCAGGCTTTTTACACGCAGGATAGAGCTACACAACCCACATCCTTGGACGCTGCATTCGCGACAATGTCGTTAAATCCGACGGACAATTTATGGTATATGGATACGGGAGCTACATCACACATGACGAACGATTCCGGTAATCTCTCGTCTTTTTCGTATAATGGTCAATTAAATTCGATAATTGTTGGCAATGGTATGCGAATTCCTTCTACAGGTCTTGGCGATGCCGTCCTTCCCACCACAAAACAACCTCTCCACCTATCTAATGTCCTTCTCGTACCCAAAATTGTCAATAACTTAGTCTCTGTTAGACGTTTTGCCACTGATAACCGTGCCTCTGTAGAATTTGACCCTTTTGGTTTTTCTGTGAAGGATCTGCAAACGGGCACAATTCGCATGAGATGTAATAGTTCTGGAGACCTCTACCCCGTCACAAGTCCACCTAGCCGTCCACATCATGCTCTTTCAGCTGAGTCATCGAGTCTATGGCACGCACGTTTAGGTCATCCTGACGCACCAGTGTTTGATTTCCTTCGTCATTCTTCTTTTTTCGAATGTAATAAGGCTAAGTTGACTTCTCTTTGTCATACTTGCCAATTAGGCAAACATCATAGATTGTCTTTTGATCGTTCACATACTAGTTCTCTTGCACCTTTTGACATTATTCATAGTGATCTTTGGACCTCCCCGATTCCAAGCAAGGAAGGTTAAAAATATTACTTGTTATTTCTTGATGATTTTTCTCATTTCTTATGGGTTTATCCCATTAAATTCAAATCTCAAGTTTTTCAATTGTTTGTGCAATTTCACCAACTAGTAAAAACACAATTTCAAGTCAATATCAAGAGTTTTCAATGTAACATGGGACGTGAATTTAATAATTCGGCATTCCACAATTTCTTTCGCTCTCATGGCATCATTTTTCGATTCTCTTGTCCTCACACATCCTCCCAAAATGGCAAAGCTGAACGTGTCATTCGAACGATCAATAACATGATGCGCTCTCTACTATTTCACGCTTCTATTCCCGTCTCTTTTTGGCCTTTTGCTTTGGAGACATCCTGCTATCTTTTGAACATTCTACCTTCCACCACAATTCAAAATAAATCTCCCACTCAAGTGTTGTATCTTACAACACCATCTTTCAGTCATCTTCGAGTCTTCGGTTGTCTTTGTTATCCTAATCAAAGCGCAACCATGTCTCACAAGCTTCAACCACGATCTTCTCCATGTATTTTTCTTGGTTACCCAACATATCATCGGGGATATAGATGTCTAGATCTAGCAACAAATAAATTTTTTCTATCTCGTCATGTGACTTTTGACGAATCGATTTTTCCGTTTGCTAGTCGCTCCTCTTTCAACCCGGAAATTTGCACTCCATTACGTGAGGATGGGGATATGACCCATTATCACCGTGCCCAGCTGGAGCTCCTGCTTCCTGTAGACAGCCCATCCCAGCCGGTGACATCACCCTCCCAGTCCGGCCCATTTGCAATTTCTTGCCCTCCACTTTCCAGTAGTTCACACGGCACAACTCCAGTGACATCAAACTCCCAGTCCGGCCCACCTTCACTATCTCCGGCCCAGTCGCTTGTCCCACATCCTCCAGATACAAGTTCTGCGCCTATTCCTCAGCTCATAAATCCGGCTCCTCCCATTACTTTGCCCAACCGACCACAAACTCGGAGTTGCTCCGGTATAGTCAAGCCTAAACCGATATTCGACCTCTCCGTCACCACTACACCATCATCCAAACTTATCTCGCCCATCCCAAAATCTCACAATTTAGCCCTCCAAGACCCGTATTGGAACCATGCCATGCTCGACGAATATCGAGCCCTTATGCGAAATAAGACTTGGGTTTTGGTTCCTCGTCCCCCCTGATGCTAACATTGTGAGATGTATGTGGATTTTTCGCCATAAGTACATGTCCGATGGTTCTCTTGAACGTTATAAGGCTCGTTTGGTTGCCAATGGATGTTCACAACAGGTTGGCATTGACTGCGATGAAACTTTCAGTCCAGTTGTGAAACCAACCACTATCAGGACGGTTCTCAGCATTGCAGTTTCTCGTTCTTGGTCCATCCATCAACTTGACGTTCAAAATGCCTTCTTACATGGGCATTTAAAAGAGACGGTTTATATGTTCCAACCTCCTAGTTTTCGTGATTCATCTAGACCTAATCATGTATGTTTACTGCAGAAGTCTCTATATGGTCTTAAGCAGGCACCCAGAGCCTGGTTTCAGCGTTTTGCAGGCTTCTTGCTTCAAATCGGATTCATCGGTAGCAAGAGTGACTCATCCCTCTTCATCTACCGTCATGGATCCCACATTGCCTACTTGCTTCTCTATGTCGATGATATTATTCTCACTACATCCTCAGCTGAGCTGCGTATCCATCTGACCGCCCTTTTGGGTAAGGAATTTGCCCTTAAGGATCTCGGGGCATTATCTTACTTCTTGGGCATTTCCGTTCGTCGGGATACTTCTGGCCTATTCTTATCACAGGAAAAGTACGCCAAGGAGATTGTTGACCGTGCCAAAATGACGAACTGCAAACCTTCTGCTACACCTGCAGAAACCTTTGTAAAGCTCAGTGCATCGTGTGGTCCAGCTGTCAGTGATCCGACCCTGTACAGAAGTTTAGCTGGGGCGCTTCAATACTTGACTTTCACACGCCCTGATATCAGTTATGCAGTACAACAAGTTTGCCTTTTCATGCACGATCCTAGAGAAGCTCACTTTGCTGCCCTCAAACGTATTATCCGCTACATTTCTGGCACTTCATCATTAGGTATCACCATTTCTCCTTCTCCAAAGTCAGATCTGATTGCTTATACAGATGCCGACTGGGCTGGATGTCTTGACACCCACCGTTCCACCTCCGGTTATTGTGTGTTCTTCAACAACACTTTGATCTCGTGGTCTGCCAAATGCCAATCTGTGGTTTCCCGATCTAGCGCCGAGGCAGAATATCGAGGTGTTGCCAACATTGTGTCAGAGTGTTCCTGGCTTCACAATTTACTGCTGGAACTTCATTGTCCACTTACCAAAGCCTCTGTAGTTTATATAGACAACATCTCAACAACATACCTTGCCAGCAACCCGGTTCAACACCAACGAACCAAGCATATAGAGATGATATCCACTTCGTCAGAGATAAGGTTGTCCGCGGTCACATTCGAGTTCTCCACGTCCCATCGGCCTTCCAGTACGTAGACATATTTACAAAGGGTCTCCCCAGACAACTGTTTTTAGATTTTAGATCCAGTCTTACTGTATTACCTCCTCCAGTTTCGACTCCGGGGGTATGATAGAACTCATATTGTAAATAGAGTTATACAGCGGGTGCCCTATGTAATTATTGTAAATACGTTGGTTATTTATATGACCGTCAGTCAATGAAAACCCTAAGGGGAATTTATTCACATTCTCACACTTTTGCTTGTGCTAATGACTCTGTTCGGTTGCTTCAATAAGTTTATATAAACTCCCCTATAAACTCACAAATCTCATAATCTAACACTACTCGGTTGAATAAAAATGATAAATTTCAATCCTATAAACCCCATAAATTCTTCGATCAATGAGAACCGAACTGACTTATGTTTTAAGTAGTTTAAATATTTTTTGAATGGTTTTCAAACTAGCAATTAACGAAGGGATGCTAAATACATAACACATTAAAATAGCTTATTTGGCGAGTGTAGTTGGAGCCGATGTGAAGCCGGTAGGAGCCAATGAACTACGCTTATGGGAAGAGTAGTTGAATTTTTGTAGAAAATGCACTACAACTTCGCTTATGGGATGCGTAGTTGGAGTGAATTTTTTTCAAAAAAACACTCCAAATACGCTTCCTAGAAGCGTGGTTTTTAGGTTATAAGTTATGCTTTCGGGATACAGACGCGTAGTATCGTCTTCCTCCAAGGCCGCATATTGCTCGTACCAGAATCTAGAGATTTCCCCTCTCTTCCTCCGAATGTTTCTCTGGGATCCAGATGCGTAGTCTCGGCCGCCGATAACCTCTCCGGCTTCATTTCTCGGTCGCGATTTCACAGGTAACCCGCTTCCTTCGAATCTTGGTTCCTATCCTAATTTCTCTTCCCTCCGACTACAATTCCGATCCTATTCAAATAGTTCTGAATAATATCCGGAGAGGTTATCTTACGGTTTCGATCCGAATAGATTCAAAATCTTATTCAAAATAGATTCGATTCAAACCCTATTTTTTTCCTTTTTGATTTTGATGTTGCGGATCCAAATCGGTGCAAGGTTCAAGTTCTGCAATGGATGAAGACGGAAAATGCCGAAAGGTTTGCATTTCTTAATCTTAATTTTTTGGGTGTTTTTTTAGTTAACTGTGTTGATTATTTGCAATTCTTGACTGAAATTGTGCATTTTTCGGGCATTTTGTGTTTTGATTATTGCTTTTCTAATGTCAACATTTTGTCTTCCTATGCTTGCATTTATTAGATGTTGCCGCTATAATGTTTCATTTTGTGCACTTATATATGTTGCACATCAAGTGTTCGATGAAATGCCCAAAAGAAATATTTATTTAAAAATGTCATCAATTGTATTTGATGATTAAATATGTTCGTTTTGTATATGAATTTATGCGCTTGTTTTCATTCTCTCGGTGTTTTCTTGGTAATTTTCGCTTTGTATATGAATTTGTGTATAAATGTTGATATTGTATGTGTTTAAATATTGATATTGTATGTTTATTTTGAAATGAACTTGTTTGTCCTTAAATGTTAATACCATATGTTTATTTCTTGAATATATGTATTTTAGATTGATAGAAATATTTCGAGTAGAACTGTAACTGCGTCAAGGCGTCATAGAGTAGTTTGTCTTTGCTTTGTTGTTGCCCCATCGACACTCAAGCCTAATGTTGATGAGTCTCGGGTGCTTTTTACCGAGATGGTTGATGAGCCACGAGAGCATGAGAAGGAGGTCCTCACATATTCAATTGTCCGAGAGGAGGAGGTTCTGGAGGAGGACGTTTGGGTTGAGGAAGAGGTCCTCACAAATCCAATTGTCCGAGAGGAGGATATTCTAGAGGAGGACGTGAATGTTGAGGAGGAGGTTCTCACAAATTTAGTTGTCCGAGAGGAGGAGGCTTTGTAGGAGGACTATAGGGTTGAAGAGGTCCTAAAGGACAATGACATTTTGGAGGAGGATGAGGATGAAGTCTTAGGTGATAGGCATATTTTAAAGGAGGAGGTCGAGGTCCTAGGTAATAGGGAACATTTTAGTGGAGGAGATACGGATAAGGAGGTTAAAGACCCGATTGAGGAGGTCCGAGGTTCCGTAGGAGGAGACTGAGACTCTGGACCTATAATTGTTGACACCATAAATTACTATAACACACACGTGTCCATTGACATATGTGAGGGTATTGAGAGGGATTTTTTGTGTTCATCGACATCTTCCGATAGTTGCTCAGTGGACCAAGGTTGTTAGACTACAACCGGATAAGCTAAAGACTTGGTTATGGTTCACTCATCATAATTGGGACTCGTCGGCTTGCACGAGGTCGACTACAAGAGTGCCGACGGTAGTTTGATATCTGCATTTGTGGAGTGTTGGTATCCGGAGACCAACAACTTTCACTTGGGGTGAGATCACGATCACGCTTCACGATGTCGTGAAGATATTAAGATTTCGGATCGATGGGGATATGCTCATTGGTACCTCGAGCCATGATACTTTGATTGATATGCTTGAGGGTATGTTTGATATGACCGACGATCATGTTAGAAAGCAAATCTAGGAGGGAGAGATCAAACTCAGCTTGTTAGATGAGAGGATTACACGTATGAGACGTGATGACCTCTTTCCAAACCACGTCATTAGTGGATATTTACTTATATTGATATCTTATACTCTATTTTTGGACAAGTCTACAAAGTGAGTGAAACATCATTTGTTAGATGTCGTGTAGGATTAAGAGAGGAAAAGACGTTACCTTGGGGTTCAGCTGTGTAAGCTGATCTTCATAGGAAATTAGGTAAGGCCTCTCTTGCTGGTTGTGCACAGTTGGATGGATGCACTGTCATGCTTCAGGCATATTTAGCATTTTTCTTTGTTTTTTTCTAATTTAAAGTAGAATATATTATTTTTATTTCATTACATCATATTGGTTTATGAGTGTAGTGTTGGATATGGAGCTATTTTCCGGCTTTATGATGTACTACGCACCCGGATCCCAATAGACATGGATCAGGTTGGTTTACAATACGGTCTGGTCTGAGGCTTCATGGCTTGTAGTCTGGTGAGAGTGTCCGGTGGTACAGAGTTAAAGTAGATCAATTTAGATTGGAGGATGTAAGATTTGCACATGCTTCACTAATTTGTAAGTTTTTTGTCTTGTAGATTTTTGTTACATACTAACACTTAATTTTATTTTCGTTAGGTTATATTCACCCATTTGGATTAAGCATGTCCATGGGTCGGATCCGTCGGGTCAAAGGTCCGGAAAGGGTGACCCGGATCTGGACCCACCTAATAGGCCAACCCGCCGGGTTGGCCCTATTTTTTCAAACCCGATTTTTTTTATAAAAAAAGAAAAGGGCGGTCGACCCGCCAACGGGTTTGCCCAACGACTAAAATAGCCGTTGGGTTCGAATTTTCTTTTCTATTTTTTATTAAAATTGACCGTTGGCGGGTCGACCCGCTGTGTCACGGGTAAGGATCACCTCGACCCTTACCCGCACCCGTAACCCGCCGGATTCCCGCCGGGTCACGGGTAACCCGTCACCCGTGGACATGCTTAATTTGGATCAATCGATTTTATTGCAGGGCCTTTATGTCTTTCCGTTATAGAGGGCTCATTGGACACTTTGGCCTTGACAAATGTTTTTTTTCCGTGCTAGTGAATCCAACCACCTCCAACAACGATATTTCGAACCATATATCATATAAAAAAGTGAAGCAAATTGAAAAATAAATTATACACATTAACACTAATGAAGGTGCAATATACTAACTGGTTTGTTTATAGGGTTGTGTTCATCACGAGAACATACAAAAAGATGCTCAACCAATGTCTTGACATAGGTGACTCAAGATAAAATCACCGATGATGTTTGTCCTATAATCCGTGTAACAATTGCGCTCATCAAAAAAATGTAATGCTTATCGTCCGTCCGATTCTATCTTCGATCTTCAATTTATATTGAGCATTGTAAATTTGTTGTGTAGATGCGACATGTGTGGGATATTCCTTTTGAAGCCTATCCAAAATTTTTTACCGGTTTAACGCCGGAAGTGGAACTGGATCTCACTTTTTGCATTTGTTTGCTCATAAGCCGATCCGAAAATGAATGGTTTGCTAGTGATAGTAGAATATCATGGTTGTGACTACCGTGAACCATGATAGTCTTCCACTTAGTCAACACAACTCCATTTATCCGTTGTACTTCACCCCCCACTATCTTAAATTTACCATCCCTTTTCATTGACTTCGATCAACGTCATTTCGAAGGATCAACATAATCCTTCTTGACACTTTTCCACCTCCCCAATTTCTCACACACCCATACCATCTTCCCATATTGATGATCACCCGACTTGTATGATTTTAATATGATTATCGCCAATATGATGTTTTCTACCTTCCCACAAACCCAATTAACTAGAAAAACTTTATCTAGAAAATATTGTTCAACTCCAAACACATCCGAATAATCTAGTCCCTCTATTTCAGGTTGATTTTCTATTGCATTCATAAGCTACACTATATATTAAAAACTTGAAAATACATCTATATCTCGCATTTTAAATTATTACTAAAAAATATGACAAAACATACCTCATTAGGGGGTTGCAATTCATTTTCGGAAGAAATACCGTCGGCTTCATTTGATGACATTCTTCTTCTTCTTCTTCTTCTTCTTCTTCTTCTTCTTCTTCTTTGTAGAATATGAGAGAATCATTAATATAAAAACGATAACTATGCTATATATAGTAAAAAAACAAGTATTACCGTTATAAATATGACCAATTATAATGATTATATTTTAAACTACGCTTATAACATTCGTAGTCTTTGCATATTTTTAAAAATATGACTATTAACACTACTATGCATATGAGGTGCGTAATAATATTATTATTATTTTATTTTTTAAAATACACTCAAACCATGCATTTGGGGATTGTAGTTGGAGTGAGTTTTGTTTAATGTATTTTAACTACGCAACCCGTATGTGTAGTTGAAGTTTTATTTTTAAATATAACTAAAACTACACTTCCTAAAAGCGTAGTTCATCGATCCCTATCTGCTTCACCTACGCTCCAACTACACGGCAAACATGTAGTTGAAATTCGGAGGTAAAAAGCAAAACTACGCAAACGAAATACGTAAATTTGGTGACTAATAGAGATTTTTATCGGTGCGACTGTCAATGGTCTATCTTACCCTTGTTTTGACCGTAAATACTCGCGTGTTGTTCCTCAACTCTTTGCAAGATAGCTACGTTTCGCGAGGATATCTATATTATATAGAAACAAATATCAATTTTATTTTCTTCATCGAACCAAACCTCTCATTCAATATTATGTAATTCACGAGAATATTCTACAATCTGCATGTTTGCATCTGTATCTCCAAAGAAATCTCATATTTTAAACATTTGTGGTTATAAACAACGCCATAATAAAATATCAGCTTCTACCTTCTTATAATACACGTATTTTATATTATATTTTCAATTAAATAAATTGATTCCATCTTGTTGTCGGCTAGAATAGAAGAGAGAAAAGGTAAACATGAGATAAATCTTCGTCTTCTATAAGAATAACACAATATTAATATTGCTCCAATGGAGATATGGCACTCGACTTGACATATTTATAAGTACTAAGAATAACTTTTACAATTATTATACAAACTTCAAAATTAGTTTTATTATTTATAAAATAATTTAATCTATCTATAGACATTTTTTTTATGTGTATCACTTAAAAAAGTTATACGTAACATTTGAAAATTTAAATTTAATAGTTTTTCTCTTAATATTTATTTCTGTGTTATTTTTTTTCTTTTTATTATCACACCAATAAAAAACTAAAGAAATTGTAATATAAAATATTAAGATCAAATAATATATTTTACAATATCCATGTATATTTTTGTTATTATTTTGAAGACATCTTCACATAGTTTTTTTTATATTTTATAGTTTTAAGAACGACATAACTGTTTCTTTATATAGATAAAAAAAGGTTGTATTTTAAGATTATATGACGAAGAAAATTTAATAAAAATATATGCGGATTATTCTCTAACTCTTCCTTGATGTGTATGCTTTTAGCATGATCATTGATTATTTATTTACTGCAAATAAAACGCGAAAACCCTTTTTTCCATCTAAAGAACACGCTTCACGTGCGAGCACACCTTTAGGAGTCGTCGCCGTCATCACAAAATTCCTGAATAATTGATTTCTTCGATTTTTTGATCTGAGAATTTTGTCATACGTGTTTGTGTTGTCCTTGAATTTTGTGAAACCCTGCTTTCTATAGCCCATAAGCTTCAGTATTCCATTCACGGTGAGAAATGTTTTGGTATTATCTAGCCTTGATGCTCTGGGTGGCTCTTAGATTGCCTCACCACCTTCAAGCGGGAAAGAAGATGTAAGAGTTAAGATTTTCGAATATTAATTAGTGATGATTAATGTTGATTAACTTTAGTATTTGACACATAACTCGCGAAGAGTGCGTAAGTGATGAGTATGAGTCTCACCGTTATGTTCCTGACCTAATTTTGGACTTATGGGGAAATTTTCATTTTTTCCCCGGCTAATTATTTTTACCCTCCGGTGTTATTTAAAGCATTTGAGAGCTTCAATTAAAAAAAATGCAGTTGAGTAAATGATCAGGACATCGGACGTGTCCTAAATATGAAATAACATGGAAAGACAAAACACCCAAAAGAGTCGTTATTTCGCTTCTTAGCGGCTAAGAAAGACAATTTAGGATTACGCGTTTTCTGAGGCAGTTGCAGAATAATTATCCCTACAATATTCCAGATTTATTATTCCAATTTCGAGAAGTTTGGAGAAGGGGGTTCAACCCGCCTTTGGATCGGTGAAAGGATAATTGTAAACTTTGCTAAAGGATAATTATCATCTTCACTATAAATAGCGGAAAGTCGTTTATTAATTCATTTCCTTTCACGTTTCCTCGTAAAAACTCTGATTTCTCTCAACCTTCAAACTCAGATCTACACTCCGTTTCTAATTCGATTTCAAATCCATTTGTGTTTTTGGATTCCTCTCTTCATTCTCTTCATTTTGGTACCGAGTTTTTGCGTTTCCGAGAAAGTAATGATCTACTCGAGCATATATGCTACTAGGCCGGTTCCGTCGCTCAGATTCCGGTGAATTTTATGTTGTCCGAGCGTAGCATGTGTCGTTGTTATTCCGAATCTTCTTTCGGATTGTCAATCGGGTTAGTAACGAATAAATTATGAATTTTTTCGTTTTCCGTATTGCGATTTAGCCTAAATTGACCTTAGGCTTGTCAGAATGAATGATTGGAAATTCCATTATACTCGTTATGTTATTCTGGTGATTATGAGTTGTTTGTTTGCTGAGATCTGATGACATGTGGGATAAGAAAGTGCATGCGAGCAAAATGTTATTCTGCTGAAAGTTAATTAATTAATAAAAGGTTAATTAATCAAATTAGGATTAGAATTGAGATTGATGAATGTTGATTAAATGATACCTTGAGAGGTTTGAGGAATTGTGAGATGTTGAGTTTATGAATTGATAGTTATGATCTTTGAGGATATTGATATTGTGGATTGTGTTATGGTTATGATTTTGCGAATCTGAAGACTAGAAGGTGGAATCTTGTATCATGTGGATAGTGATTACCATGTGACAAGTAAGTCCTTTGGGCTAACTTAGTTGGCGTTTATGGATTGGAGTGATTGTGATAGTGGTGTGTGCGCATATGTATGTTGCATTGATAACCTAACCGGATTAGGACGACCATATATGTATTTAATTGGCCCAAGTGTATGATAACGGGCGGTGATAACTTGTCTAGCTCAAAATGGGGAAACTAGGGGGTTCTCTACGACCATTCCACCAGGTGGTGATGATTGACACCAATTAAAAACCTGTGTGGTGAAAGGGGACATATGTGAGGTTTGTTTACTGCTCGTATCAAACCGAATGAATTAGTAATGTTATAATGTAATGAAGATAATAAAAGGATGATGTGTGTGAGCATTGGATGAAATGATGTGACTATGTGATTATGTGTGCTATTACCATTATTCTTATTCAAGAATTTTTAGCTAACGGTTTTATACTGTGTTGTAGATGCTTTGCAGGATAGGAAGACTGCAGAGTGATTTGGAGGAGTGATCAGCCGAGGACTTCCGTGCATCTAGGATGTTATGGGTTTTGGGATATGTATGTATACAATGTTGTTTTATACTCGGCTGTGGGGTTTTGTATGTTTTATGATTTTGATATTTCCATGTTATAACGGTTTGTTTTATATTTATATGTGTCTTGTTGTAAGATCAAGTGAACTTATTGTTAGACTAGGGTCAAGACCCATTGTGAGGTCCTAGCCCGTAGCGCCCCGAGTCCCATGTATTTGGGGTGTTACAAATATGGTATCAGAGCCTTAGGTTGACAACAATGGCACTTGCAATCTTTTTGAAAGGCCGACTAAAAAGGGTCTGAGTTTTCAAAAGAAGTTTTGGTTTTAAACTGTAAGAGCCTAGTTGCTGAGTTGCTAAGAGGGTGAGCCGAGGACCCAGTTTTGGTCTATACCGCCCCTGCGTGACACTGTAGGCGCCCCTGCGGTTTTCCTGGGCCGCCCCTGCGGTTCACAAAGTCCGCCCCTGCGGCTCTTTGTGTTGCAACCGTCTTCTTTGACCCTTTGACCCGTGCTTTACTCTTTTTACCCTTTATAACCTTAATCTCTTTCCTTTGGATGAGGGTTTATCATTCTCAGCTCCATCTCTCTCTTTTGCGTACATTTCTTCTCATCTCTTCTCCCTTGGATCATCTTTGATCTTCTTTGAGTTTTGGTTGAGTTTGTGAGAGTTGTGCTTGGCTTTGATGATGTTTATGGTTGCTGAGCCTTGTGAGCCAGCTTGAGGACGTTTTGGTGATGTGTTGAGCTTTTGGACCTTCAGCTTGGTAAGCTTTCATGGCTTCCATTCCTTCTTTCTTCATTCTTTCCTCTTCTTATCTCTTTTCCTATCTTTCTTTAGTCTAGCTTAGGTTCTTTAGGTTTGGATCTTGTTCCAGCCTAGTTTGGCTTGTGTTGATGTATATATATGTATGTTCATGTTGGAGTGAAGAAGGAGTAAAGAATCGAAGGAAGAAGTGAAGAAAGGGCTAAGGTGGTGTCCTCTGCTGTCCAGCCGCCCTGCGCCACCTTGCAGCCGCCCCAGCGCCGGCCAGGACCCGCCCATGCGCCACCTGTGATCGGCCTCTGTGCCCACCTGCATCAGCTAGGTTCTTCTCTTGGTTCTACAGGTGTGTGTTGCTTCTAGGCTTACCTTAGGATGCCTTTGTTCCCTCCTTTCCTAGTATGAGTGTATAGGATCATGCTAGATGTGTGAGGTTGTGTTTTGATGATGTTATGATCGAGTTAGGCCTTGTACGACTTTAAGGACTTAGGTTGACGTTGGTTGAGGTTTTGAGGTTGAGTATGATCCCTATGGATCCCTTTGGGTCTAGGTGTGACCCCTTCGATGAATAGAAGTTGATATATTTCTATGCCTTGTTATTAGGCAGTGCCCCTCTCTCAGGATTGGAGGTTGCTTCCGGTTGATCTTCATACGAGGTTGAGGTAAGTCCGTAGGACTTACTTAGCTACCATCCTTATATTGGGTGTTTGCATGAGTAGTGTGTGCTTATATGTTTGTTATGATAGCATGAGATGTCGTTTATACCGACCTATGTTAAATTGACTGCCCCACTGCGTGGCTGTGATAACATTTCCCTTTCATCCCGTAGTGGAGTATGAGAGGTTCTCTGACGTTAGGCCAGTCTGGTTTACAGGAAGGGCGCAATCCACTCCCATAGAGTACACGGATTGTGTGACCGATACTCGTACAACTAGATATAACACTCAGAGGCGGGGATGTATCGGTCCTCGTGTCACATACTTTCATTTATATACATATATATACGACTTGAGTGAATGACTATTATATACAGATGATAAATGGGTAAATGTGTGATATCATGCTAATGTGTTTATCCTTACATGATTGTGTTTGTGCTTATGCATTACTCTATATATGTATGGTTAGCTAATGGTTTATTACCATGTTGTAGATGCCTCACAGGATAGGCGTGCTACTGAGTGATCTAGCAGAGTGGCAGACCGAGGACCTCTCGTACATAGGATGTTACGGGCTTTTGGGATTGTTTACCTTTCCCTCATGCGTGAGGATGATCTTATGTTACCTCCTGTGTGAGGATGTTGTTGCTTATACTCGGCTATGTTGTTTTACCTTTTGGTTGTACAATTTATACAGTTTTATGTATTTGTTTTTATATCTGTCAGTGCCATATTGTAAGGTCCAGTGAACTTGTTGTCAGGCTAGGGTCAGGATCCATTGTGAGATCCTAGCCCAATGTGACACTCCGAGTCTTGTGGAATCGGGGTGTTACATAAACCCTATTCACAATCAATTTGGGATAAAATGTATGGGAAGTCGTCACTCCTTCCATGGATCTTAGCAGTTTAGTTATATATATATATATATATATATACACACACACTAGATTGCATGTGTATTTCTGGACTTGTGTATTACCTCTGTATACATATGGCTTTAGCGTGGCCTTTTACATAGCTATGATATTATCGCTGATGGCTAAAATTAGAGTATCATCTGCTATAGGACAGAGAAGAGGTAGACCACCTCTATGTCCGGTAATCCTAGGTCGTGGACGAGTTGGTGGACCTCCAGTAGCGAGAGGTCGGGGTTGTGTCCCATTGCTGATCCGCCTGAGGTGGAAGACCATGTTAAGGAAGATGTCGAGAGTGTAGTTCTCGAGACTGTCGATAATGTGAGAACAACATTAGGGAACAAGATGGTTACCCTACCGGGATCACATAGTACCCGAGTAATAGATTCGAGTTGCACCTCAACAAAGCAACGAGCTTGAGAAGACGTCTAACGTGTAATGAAAGTGACTAAGAAGGAAAGATGTATTCCATATCCTTCGGCATCACCACATCAGATGAGGTGTTGTTGAAGGTGATTTTGGTGTTAATTACACTAGAGAGGATTGCTAAGGTTGTTGAGACTCAAGAGAAGCCAGGAGCACCGACACCAGATGTATGATTGAAGACTTTCAACAGCTAGAGAGTACTGGTAAAGACACGTGGATACATTGCAAAGGGTGACTTCAGCACAAGCCAGCCCGGAGAGGATAAGTGGGACCATTAAGGCTCGAGAGGAGCACAAGCTCGAGTGTATGAATTGGGGAGCATTGAGGTGCCAATAACGCCATTTGTTGCAGGTACCATTCAAATTAATGGTTTACCTATTAGAGATTTTGTAATACGAGTGCTATGTACTTATTGATCTCTGTGTTATGTGTTGAGCGTTTGGTGTTAGATACGATAGAGGGGATACCCTTTATCATAGGGTTACCCGATGATAGTATGGTCAGAGGTACCCACGAGATACGTGTTTGTCCCATTCATTTAGGGACTTGTGACTTTCTTGTAGACTTCTTTGCCATGTCATTAGAACATGAGGAAGTCATTTTAAGGATGGATTGAGTAGACCGCCATAGTGTGGTTTGGATATTGGTAGACGGACCGTATCGGTCGCTACTATGATAGGTTAAATTGAGATTTTTTCTTGAGGTAGGAATCTTGAAAAGACGTGTACAATTATCAGTACAGTCCGAGTAGCGAGGCTGATTGGATAGGATTGTGACACCTTCAGACGCGACGTTGGAGGACATTTTGTTGTATGTGAGTTGATGGAGGTGTTTGATTAGCCATACAGTCTATTGCCACTAAAGAGCGTGGATTTTGGCTTTGAGTTAGAGCCGGGGATGAGACCGATTTTGAAAGCACCATATCATATGACGATGTTAGAATTGAAGAAGCAACTCGAGGAGTTAGCAAAGAAGGGTTTCATATTCCCTAGCGTTTTCCCATAGGGTGCGCTGGTACTTTTGTGCGGAAGGATGGATCGATGAGGTTGTGCTTTGATTTTTAGGAGATAAATAAGATGATAATCAAGAACGAGTAGTCATGGCCTTGCAGTAAAAAACTGTTGGATTTGTTGCAGGGAGATTTAGTGTTTTCCCAAATAGATTTGAGATCCGGATATCACCAATTGAGAGTGAGAGAGCAGGATGTGCCAAATTTTCGGACTCGGTATGGCCACCACGTTTTTGTAGTGATGTCATTTGGGCTCACAAATTCGCCGCCGTCTTTATGAGATGATGAACATCATATTCATCGACTTCATGGATCAGTTGTGGTGGTCTTTTTAGATGACATACTAGTGTACTCTCGTAGCAGAGAGGAACACGCAAGATATTTGAGGACGGTTTTACGAGTTTTGCAGGATAGAGAGTTGTATGCTAGTCTCTCTAAGTGTGAGTTTTGGATATCCGAGGTGGCCTTTTTGGTCAAGTAGTTTCCGCCGAGGGGATCAAGGTGAATCCGGCAAAGAGTGAAGTTGTTACGTCATGGACAATTCCGACGAATGTCAAGGAAGTACGTAACTTCCTTGGCTTAGCCAGATATTACAGTAAATTTGTGGAACGGTTCCTATGATTGCCCGACCACCTACCAATCTGTAGAGGAAGACTACCCGGTTTGTATAGTCCGTGCCATGTACTCAGAATTTTGAGGAGCTAAAGAAGAGATTAACTTCTGCTCCTATCTTATTAAAGCCAGAGGGCACATATGACTTTGTAGTTTATAGTGACACTTTCAAGCCTGGCTTGGGATGTGTGTTAATGTAGTGAGGTAGGATAATCGCCTATGCGTATCGATAGTTGAAGATGTATGAAGAATTACCTGACTTATGACCTCGAGTTAGTTGTAGTGGTTCATGCTTTAAAGATCTAGCATCATTACTTGTATTGAGTTTTATGTCAGATCTTCACAAACCATAAGAGCCTGAAGGATATTTTTCTCAGCGGGAATTAAATAACCGTCAGAGTAGGTGGCTTGAGCTGATCAAGGATTTTGAACTTGAGATTTTGTATCATCCAGAGAAGGCGAATGTAGTTGCCGATTCCCTTAGTAGACAAACGCCTCGAGAGAAGGCAATAGAGAAAATGACAGCTCAACCTCAATTACAGAGGGATCTAGCTTTGCTAGAGTTGGGCATTCAATTTCCTAATACGGACAGTCATCTGTCTAGTTTAGAGGTTCTACCTGATCTATTGAGGAAGATCCAACTGAAACAAGAAACTTGCTAGACATTGAAACGGATCCAAGATCGGATGTCTCGAGATGAGACCCCACAATTCACCATTGGTGATGATGGAGTGACGAGAAGGCGTGAGCACGTCTGTGTACCTTTTGATGGAGAACTTAGACAAAGGATTCCGCAAGAGGCTCACACCATCCCTTACTCAGTGCACCCAGGTGCGAGTAAGAGGATGTGAGGCGCTCATTTTGGTGGGGCGGGCCAAAGCCCAACATGGCCCGGTTGGTGGCCTAGTGTGCGACCTGTCAGCAGGTCAAGATAGAGCAGTGTAGACTTGAGGAGAGCTTCATCCACTGCTAGTACCGTAGTAGAAATGAGAGGATATCTCCATGAATTTTGTTACCATCTCGAGGTTGAGCAGAAGTTTTGATGCCATTTGGGTTATAATTGATCGGCTGACAAAGATAACACGTCTCATCCCTATTTGGGAAACGTGCCCAGTGAGTCGGTTAGTTGAGAAGTTCACTAGGTAGATAGTGAGACTCCATGGAGTACCCAAGACATTTGTATCTGATTAAGATGGACAATTTACCTCTCGTTTTGGCAGTAGTTGCATATTGCCTTGGGTACGATCCTTCACTTTACGACGGCTTATCATCATTAGTCAGATGGTCAGTCAGAGCGGACCATTCAGACGTTAGAGGATATGTTGAGAGCTTGCGTGCTAGAGTGGGGACAAGTGTGGTTGGACCACCCTTTGTGGTTAAGACAGTAAAGTGACAATTGACCTATGTCGGTTAGGGTGACCCTAACCGACATAGGTCAATTGTCACCCATATAGTGCTAATAGCGTAAACTTGGAAAGGTACAAGATGATGTGATCTAAGAGCGGATAATGATTGAGTAGAGCCACCAATAGTGTATGCGGTTAAGAGGCGTCGACATTTAAAAGTAGGCACTTGACCGAAGGTATTTCTATGGTCGTCTATACCCAATCAAAAGTAAATCCCGACTTAGCACTAAGAACAAGTATAGTGATTAAGTAAGGGTTGAACCCAAGAGAGTTAAGGTATTTTAGGTGCGATTATCGATTATAATGACAAGTGACACAAAGGGGGGGGGGTTTGCTTGAATTGATGTACAAATACTTATAAAAGCGATAAATGCGACAAGTAAGACAATAATGGATGGATCTACACTAGGTTGATTCTAAGCATGCAATTGCTACTTTGGTGCGTTCCTTTTACAAGTTTTTAAGTAATCTCCCGTCTCGATCATACATATGTGTTGAGCCAACCGGCATCAACACAACTTAACTTATTAAAGTTCCGTAAACCTACAAGAACAAATAACAAGTTAGCATTCAAACAAAGACTAAGGGATATAAAGAGAAGATTAAAACCGTTAAACTTATCTTTATATTTGTGTTCCTTTTCTTTAAGTAATTACAACCCGTTATTACTTTAAGTTGCTACTAGATTAAAGACCCGAACCCGGAACCTGTTAATCCTAGTTGTTTACATGCACTTTAGAACCTAAGGTGATCAATCTCAAGTAATAGTTAACATACAATTAGACAATAGAGATCAAGGAAACACAAAACATTACTGAATAAAAACTTATATTAAAAGAAATTACAACCAAAGTAACAAAGCAACTTCAAACCAACCCAATGTAGCAAGGGAATTAGCAACTTATTACAATGGAAAAACTCAAGTCTAAAATGGATTTTGAGGGGAAAAGTATGGATGATTCTAGCAATCAGCCATGGACTATTTATACTACAAAAGAAACTTAATTAGGAGTAAATATCCGGCCTAAAACATCCACCTTAAATGCCATAAAGGTGGTGTTAACAGCCGGAGTAAAGCTTTTGGCGTTAAACCGCAGGGGCAGCCTTCAGGAACCGCAGGGGCGGTTTATACAGAATCGGTTGATCTTCTTCAAAATCGCTGGGGCGGCTACATAACTCCGCTGGGGCGGATCTTTAATGCACTTCAACGTCTGACCTTTCGCCTTCCTGACGTTTCTGATGTCAAGCCGCCGGGGTGTCTCTATGTCGACGCAGGGGCGTCGACACAACCTCTTCGTCTTCCAGCTCCTAGGTTGGGGCACAGGCAGGGGTGCAGTGTGAGGCGCAGGGGAGCTGGTCTTCATATCTTCAGGGCAGGTCACCGCAGGGGCGCCAATGAGTGGCGCAGGGGCGGTGACACACTTCATGGCATACGCTGGTGAAGGCGCAGGAAGCGTTCCAGTGGAAACATCATCCGTAGGGGCGGCTGCAAGGACCCGCAGGGGCGGTGAGGCAACAGAAGCTTTGCTTCGTGATCGATCTTCACTCCTAAGTGCTTGTAACTCCTTCTTTAGCGTCTTTTGATCTTCTTCTTCTGGATCAAGGAGTTAGTAGCATAAACCGACACTAATGCAATAAAAAGACTCTAAAAACTACCCTAATTGATAGTGATTCCATCACCTATCAAACTCCCCAATACTTAGACCTTTTACTCGTCCCGAGTAAAAACAAATGACATCAACTAGACTCAAAGGCCTCAGGAAGCATGAGTAAGCAGAAAGATAATGGAAAACAAGAGAAAAGCCAAGAAAGAAAGAAGGAAAAGAGAGGAAATGTGAGAAAAAGAGATACTACCATCCTTATCGCTCCAAGAGTGGCCTACCCGGATAACCTCCTTATGACTCCCCTTCTTATGTCGCCAAAACACCGGAAGGGAAACCTACACTCGGTGTCGCTCATCTTGCCAAGGTGCCCTTTCGGGTTTTCACCTTGCCACTCTTCTTCTTTTCTCACTTAAACTCACATCCCTCAAGTCAAATTTTGCACCAACCTAAGGTTGGTCGGACTACCTTCTTTTTACCTAAACTGCCCTTTCGGGTTTTCAGTTTATCCAAGGATTTTCATGCCTTTTTTCACTTCTTTGGCTTTTTTTTACTAATGAAACTGAATTCAACAATGCAAAAAAAAAAATGCCAAAAACTACTCAATAAACTGTACAAGCAATGATATATCCCTCCCCCATACTTGAAGTACACTTTGTCCTCAAAGTGAAAATGAGTCAAAGATAAATGTGGGAGAAGGGAAAGAAATGTACCCCTCACTGGGGTGGTCCGGATGGACCACCTGGACCCTCCTCTGGTGGGTAAGGGAAGTGGCGGAAGAAGTGCTCCTGGCGCTGGTAGATGTCATCAATGCGGTCGTGCTGGGGCAGACATCCGGCGACCAAAAGAGGCCTCAAAACTGGCCTGCCAAGCCAGCTGCTGAGCCTCTAGCTGCTGCAGCTGGGCTGCCTGCCAGACCTCCTGCCTCTAGTCGAAGTGTGAGGTCATGGAGGTGGCAAAAGTGTCCTGCCAGCTCTGCTGCTGCTCCAGCATAGTCCGCAAGGGCCGGGTCCTCCTCTGGTGCCGCTGTGGGCATCTCCTCGTCATTTGGGATGGGCAGGTGCTTCTCCTGATGGGCTCAGCTGGAGCTGGCGGCATGCCTCTCCACAATGGCCACTAGTGGCCTCCTCGGCACGAAAGGATCTGCCGGTATGTAGAGCTCGGAGAGCTCACCTCCTAGTGGTAAAGGTCGGGGGAGGTAGGTGAGGTGGCTCCCATCTGCAAGGGAGATCCAAAATAGGTTCTCCCCGTCCCGCCGGAGGAGCTTGCACCTCCTAAGCATCCCCTCAGTGTAGAGATGAGCCGCCTTCCCATCCTCTAACTCGGACAGGTCCATCACTTGTGAGGCGATCAAAGAGATCACTTCACCGCCGACAATATCCCTTGGGTCATTCCTCCTAATCCGCTTCAAAGCGGCGAGGAAGAGAGAGGGCCAATCCATCAGCTTCTCGCTACGTGGAAGGCAGGAGTAGAGCAGTGGGAGGTCCTTGAGAGCGACCTTGCTTTCTTCTTTGTGTCCACAGAAGACACTCATGAGGATCTTTGAAATCAACCTCAAGCTGGGGTGAGTGAGTTTGTTGGAGTACTCACCCCCAGCATGGAATTCCGACCCGATAGCTGCTCGCCAAAACTCACATAGGTCCGGGGCCGGGACTGGATCCCACCGGTTCTCAGAGGGGTTTAGAGTCACCCCAAAAGCCTCCCGTAAATCGTTTTAGTCAAGAGTGTACTTCACCTTGTTGAACTTGAAGCTGAGGCCGGTACACACGTGGTCTTCCTTCTGCATTGTGAAGGTGGAGATAAACTTTCTGCTGAGCTCCGGATATGTCGGAGCACTCTTATGGAGGAAGTCTCTGAGCCCAGCATTCGCCAAAAATGTTTGCATGCTCTCTAGCATGCCCAGTTTCTCCAAAGTCGAGATATGTAGAAATCGAGTTGCATACACAACTCGATCCTGCACAATCCTAGATCGGTCCTTCACTGTAACACCCCAAATTCTGAGAACTCGGGGAGTTACTGGTTAGGACCTCACAATGGGTCCCGACCTTAGTTTGACAACAACTTAACTTGGATCTTACAACAAGGCACAAAAGTATTTAAAACATTTGAAAACTTTAAACAATATATACATGAAGAATACGTATCAGCCTTACAAAACAAAGGTACCAAAACGACACATAAGAAAAACAGAAGACATTCCCGTCCCCAACTAAATAAGTACGTGGACCCGGGTGACCACTCCCTCCGGATCTCTCCACAACTGTCTTAACCTGCAAGGCATCTACAAGCGGTATAAAACCGTTAGCTAACATTATATGCATAAGTATAAAGGTAAAAGCACAAACACACAACATACACAATCAACATGCAACAATCACTTCTTTTATTATCTTTAATTAGGTGATATGTCAATACTAATGATACTTAGTTTGTGACACGAGGGATTCCCAAACCTCGCCCCTGTCCCCGTTTACCAACGCGGAATGGTAATAATGCATTTGACCGTCTACCGGACTGGGCTGGTCGCAGGGAACCTCCTAGACTCTCGCAAGAGCTAGGCAGATGATGTCACGACCCGTTATCATACACTTGGGTCAATTACGTAAATAATAAAGTCGGCCTAATCCGGTTTCGTTGTTTATCATAACTAACAAACACCACTCATACACATTACACTCATACAAGAAGCCAGCTAAGTAAGTCCCCCTTAATAAAATTTATGAAGGAAGAAATACTAGATAGAATGGAAACCGTCAACGACTCGAAGTCCGAAATGTTCCGGAAATAAACGGAATAAAATTTCCGGATATTACATCAGTACCCCCTTAAAATAAGTTTCGTCCCGAAACTTAGAACAAGGTACTTAATTAAACGACTTCCATAAATAAACTGGTCTTTACATTCCCTGTTTCCGTCATCTTGTATTTCCTTGGGGCTTCCATTCTTGAAAGTATTTGAAGCAAAGGATTAGCAAATGTTGAAATGAGGAAAAGAAAACGACCTTTCTGTTGTGATTTCCGCAGGGGCAGCTGTGCAGGCGCAGGGGCGGTGAGGCGCAGGGGCAGATGCTTGCAGCCACAGGTGCGGGAGAACTGCAGAAAGCGATTTTTCGAATGCTTTGAAGGTGGTGGCGTCTTGGAGTGGCTCCGGTGGTGGTTTTTGGTGCAGGCGACGTTGCAATGGAAGGGAGGTGGCGTTTGGCACGAGGGCAGGTGGCGCAAGGGCGTTGGAGGTGTGCGTCCTTGGTGTTGGTGGCACAGGGGCGTCGGAGAGGGTGGTTGGGAGGTTTCTCTGAGGGCGCAGGGGCATTCGCAGCATTGAGAGAGAAGGTGCGAGGGATTTTGGTTGTATTTGGTGAGGAGGGTTGGTGGGTGGTGCGTGGTAGGTATAGGCGTTTTTTGAGATCTTATTTTTTTTCTTTTCTGGGTAAGCCCGCAGGGGCGGGGGTTTGATACCGTAGGGGCGGCGACAAGGGAGAGGGGCACGTAGGCCCAGCGCCGGGGGTGGCGCTGGAATTTGTGTCAAGGGTGGCCACCGTAGGGGCGTGGGGTTGTCACCGCGGGGGCGGTGACAGGCGTGTTGTAGGCGCAGGCCCAGCGCCGGGGGCGGCGCTAGCCTGAGTGTCACCGCAGGAGCGGGAAACAAAACCGCAGGGGCGGTTTCCTTGACAGAAACTCCTCTTTTTATTCCTTCGGGTTGCCTCCTGAGAAGCGCCTTTGTTTTACATCGTTGGCTCGACGTGAGATCTCTACTTCTCTGACTGTGCCTCCTCTAGCACCACCTCGTCAATCGGATCGTTCTTGACCCCTTCAAGGTAAAGCTTTAGCCTTTGTCCGTTCACCTTAAACACCTTGTGCGTTTGGGGGTCATAGAGATCCACAGCCCTGTGAGGGTATACTTCGGCTACTATGAACAGCCCTGTCCATCTTGAACGCAGCTTACCTGCAAAGAGTTTCAAACGGGATTGAAAGAGAAGTACCTTATTACCTACCTTGATGTCCTTCCGGAGGATGTTCCGGTCATGCCATATTTTGGTCTTTTCTTTGTATGTGGTAGCATGATCATATACATCTAGCCTTAGTTCCTCCAACTCTTGCACTTGGAGCTTCCGGAATTCTCCCACTTCTTCTATGTTCATGTTGCACTTCTTTACCGCCCACCAAGCTTTGTGCTCTAGTTCCACCGGGAGGTGGCACGCTTTCCCAAACACGAGCCTAAAAGGGGACATTCCGATGGGAGTTTTGTAGGTTGTCCGATATGCCCATAGAGCGTCATTTAGCCTTGCACTCCAATCCTTGCGCCCAAGAGAAACCGTCTTTTCAAGGATGGTCTTTCTTTCCCGGTTGGATACCTCAGCTTGGCCGTTTGTTTGAGGATGATAAGCTGTTGATACTCGTTGGTGAACATGGTACTTCTTAAGGAGAGCCGTGATCGTCTTGTTGCAGAAATGGGTACCCCTATCACTGATTAAGGCTTTCGGAATTCCAAATCTAGCAAAGATATTTTCCTTAAGAAATGCTGCAACCACTTTTGAATCATCAGTTTTGGTGGCCTTTGCTTCCACCCACTTGGAAACATAGTCCACCGCAAGAAAAATATATGTGTTCCCGAATGACGTAGGAAATGGCCCCATGAAATCAATTCCCCAAACGTCAAATATTTCACAAAATATAAGAGAGGATTGGGACATTTCATGTCTCCTTGAAAGATTTCTCACCCTTTGGCATCTATCACACACTTTACAAAACGCAAAACCGTCTCGAAAAATGTGTGGCCAAAAGAAACCGGCATCCAAAACTTTTCTTGCAGTTTTGTTTGCTCCAAAGTGCCCCCCCACATGCCTCAAAATGACAGAAAGTTAGGACGGATTGTACCTCATTGTCCGGAATGGAACGCCGGATCACTTGGTCACTACAATGCTTCTAAAGGTAAGGATCATCCCAAACGTAGTATCGAGCTTCAGCTTTTACTTTCTCTCGTTATGCCTTGGTGAAGTCTGGAGGATACTCCTTTCTGACAATGAAATTCACAATGTCAGCAAACCAAGGCTTAAAAGATTGAAGCTTAAGACAAACCTCTGTCGACAACTCCGCAGGGGCGCCTAGACGGGGCCGCAGGGGCGGCTGGTGTGAGGCGTGGGGGCGGTTACACAACAGAGAGTTGTGTAGAATGTATCGTCTAGAAAGCTTCCGGCTATCTCTCTTTCTTTTCCTGGTTCTTCCTCCTCTTGTACTAGTCTGCTCAAATGATCTGCCACCAGGTTCTCAACTCCCTTTTTGTCCCTTATCTCTAGGTTAAATTCGCTTAGAAGAAGCACCCAACGGATTAATCGTGGCTTCGCCTCCTTCTTTTCCATGAGGTACGTAAGGGCTGCATGGTCAGTGAAAATAATTACCTTTACCCCAAGTAAGTATTGCCTGAACTTCTCAAGGGCAAAAACTACCGCCAACATCTCCTTCTCGGTGGTGGAGTAATACCTTTGTGCTCCATTGAGTGTCATAGACGCATAATGGATCACATGGGATGCCCGTCCGTGTTTTTGTCCTAAGACAGCTCCGACGGCGTAGTCTCTGGCGTCACACATGATTTCAAAAGGTTTCTCCCAATCCGGAGAACGGATGATCGGTGCGGTGGTGAGACATGCCTTCAAAGTGTCGAAAGCCTTCTTGCAATCCTCATCCACTATGAAGGTGACATCTTTCTTGAGCAATTCACACAGGGGTGCTGAGATCTTTGAGAAGTCTTTGATGAACCGTCGGTAGAAACCTGGATGACCAAGAAAAGATCGGATTTCCCGAACATTAGTAGGATAAGGTAAATTTTGAATAACATCAACCTTTGCCTTATCTACCTCTATCCCTTTTGAGGATATTATATGTTCTAGCACAATTCCTTTTTCGACCATGAAATAACATCAACCTTTGCCTTATAGCTTTCTTCAAGCTATTGGCCTTTTTAGCTGGAAAGTATTTCTCCAAAAACGCTTTGTGAAGGTTCTCCCAAGTGTCAATACTCCCGGATGGAAGGTGGTAATACCAATCATCCGCCGAATCTTTGAGTGTAAAGTCGAATGCCCTCATCTTGATCTGTTCTTCGGTAATGTTGGCCGGCTTCATGCTCATACATACAGTATGGAACTTCCCAAAGTGCTTGATGGGGTCTTCACCACTTAGCCCATGGAAGGATGAAAACAAGTGAATGAGGCCCGGCTTGAGCTCAAAGCTGACTCCTTTCCCTAGTGCCGGTATAGCGACCGCAAGAGGGTTCTGAGCCAAGGTGGCCTGCGTAAGTTGACAAAGAGTACGGTCAGCCATCTCTTGTTGCAGTTGTTGTTGTCTTCGTTGCCGGATGTGCGTCCTCTCAATTTCTGGATCAAAAGAAGCAAAGCCGGAATTAGTAGCACGGGTTTGAACCATAAAAATGGTTCAAACCAATAATCAATAATAACAATAAAACACAAAAACTCCCCGGCAACGGCGCCAAAATTTGACCGAAGGTATTTCTATGGTCGTCTATACCCAATCAAAAGTAAATACCGACTTAGCACTAAGAACAAGTATAGTGATTAATTAAGGGTCGAACCCAAGAGACACAAAGGGGGGGGGTTTGGTTGAATTGATGCACAAAAACTTATAAAAGCGATAAATGCGACAAGTAAGACAATAATGGATGGATCTATACTAGGTTGATTCTAATCATGCAATTACTACTTTGGTGCGTTCCTTTTACAAGTTTTAAAGTAATCTCCCGTCTCGATCATACATATGTGTTGAGCCAACCGGCATCAACACAACTTAACTTATTAAATTTCCGTAAACCTACAAGAACAAATAACAAGTTAGCATTCAAACAAAGACTAAGGGATATAAAGAGAAGATTAAAACCGTTAAACTTATCTTTATATTTGTGTTCCTTTTCTTTAAGTAATTACAACCCGTTATTACTTAAAGTTGCTACTAGATTAAAGACCCGAACCCGGAACCTGTTAATCCTAGTTGTTTACATGCACTTTAGAACCTAAGGTGATCAATCTCAAGTAATAGTTAACATGCAATTAGACAATAGAGATCAAGGAAACACAAAGCATTACTGAATAAAAACTTATATTAAAAGAACTTACAACCAAAGTAACAAAGCAACTTCAAACCAACCCAATTTAGCAAGGGAATTAGCAACTAATTACAATGGAAAAACTCAAGTCTAAAATGGATTTTATGGGGAAAAGTATGGATGATTCTAGCAATCAGCCATGGACTATTTATACTACAAAAGACACTTAATTAGGAGTAAATAGCAGGCCTAAAACAGCCACCTTTAATGCCATAAAGGTGGTGTAAACAGCCGGAGTAAAGCTTCTGGCGTTAAACCGCAGGGGCGGCCTTCAGGAACCGCAGGGGCGGCTTAGGCAGAATCGGTTGATCTTCTTCAGAACCGCTGGGGCGGCTACATAACTCCGCTAGGGCGGATCTTTAATGCACCTCAACGTTTGACCTTTCGCCTTCCTGACGTTTCTGATGTCAAGCCGCCGGGGCGTCCCTATGTCGACGCAAGGGCGTCGACACAACCTCTTCGTCTTCCAACTCCCAGGTTGGGGCGTAGGCAGGGGCGCAGTGTGAGGTGCAAGGGAGCTGGTCTTCATATCTTCAGGGCAGGTCACCGTAGGGGCGCCAATGAGTGGCGCAGGGGCGATGACACACTTCATGGCCGGCGTTGGTGAAGGCGCATGAAGCGTTCTAGTGGAAACGTCATCCGTAGGGGCGGCTGCAAGGACCCGCAGGGGCGGTGAGGCAACAGAAGCTTTGCTTCGTGATCGATCTTCACTCCTAAGTGCTTATAACTCCTTCTTTAGCTTCTTTTGATCTTCTTCTTCTGGACCAAGGAGTTAGTAGAATAAACCGACACTAATGCAATAAAAAGACTCTAAAAACTACCATACTTGATAGTGATTCCATCACCTATCAGCACTCATCCCTAGATGAAAGTGACATTAACGTGAGGCATCGGAGGTTTGACATTAAGGGAAATGGAATCCCTGATACGCCACTTTGTGTGTGGTTCTGAAGCAAGTTGAAGTGATGGTATACCGACTTGTGTTTCCACTAGATTAGAGAGGGTTTACCCCGTTTTTATGTGCCTCAGCTGAAGGAGTATACACCAGATTCGAGGCACATTATCAGTTATAAGGATTTAGTGGTTGAAATGGGCCACATATTTGTTGAGCATCCAGTAGCGGTCCTAGAGCAGGTATTAGACGCTTACGCTCGAAGGACTTTTTGATGATGAGGATTCAGTGATTTTGATGGTTGACCAATGAGGTCATATGGGAGATAGGGGGTAGTATCCGGGGGAAATACCTACAACTTTATGCAAGAAAAACTGCATTTATGGGATTGACGAGAAAGAGTTTTAGTAGTTCTTGAGGGACTTATGTGCTTATATGACTATGTGATTATATATGTGTTATTATGGTCGTGCTAGATTGTGATGTGTGATCTTAGTAGATCTTGTTGTGCTAGCACGGATCGTCATTATAGCAGGATATGGTTCTACCTCCATGCAATTGAGATGTGATTGTAGTCTAGCTGGAGATGGTTCTACCTCCATGCTATAGAGCGAGATTAGGATAGTTGGAGATGATTTTACCTCCATGATTCGAGTTGTGATATTGTGATTTTGGTGGAGATGTTCTTTCTCCATGCTATCATTGTGATTATAATTGTTGGATATGTTCTTCCTCCACGCTATTGTTGTGGTTATAGTTGTTGGAGATGTTTTCCTCCATGCTTTTGAGTTATGACTATGGTTTGTCGGAGATGTTTTATCTCCGTGCCTTTGTGATGGGTTTAGATTTTTCGGAGATGTTCTATCTCCGTGTCTTTGGGATGAGTTTAGGACTATTGGAGATGTTATGCCTCCGCGTGAGTGAGTGTTTATATCGCGGCATATGGGACCGAGAGGATTTGGGTTTGTCTAAAGTTTCAGGATGAAACTTTTTCTTAAGAGGTGTCTAATTGTAAAAGCTAAGATTTTCGAATCCTAATTAATCATGATTAATGTTGATTAACTTAATCATCGATAGTATTTGACACATAACTCGCGAAGAGTGCGTAAGTGATGAGTATGAGTCCCACCATTATGTTCCTAACGTAACTTTGGACTTATGGGGAATTTTTCACTTTTTTCTCCGGGGAATTATTTTTACCCTCCGGTGTTATTGGAACATTTGAGAGCTTCAATTAATAAAGGAATTTTCCGTTTGGTACCCTTGAGTTTTTGGATTTTTCGGATGGTGCCCAAAATTTTCAGGTTTTTGCTTGGTACCCATGAGGTTTTGGTTTTTCCATTTGGTACCCTTATTTCTTTTTTTTTGTCTAAAATAATGTTTTTTATATTAAAATTATATAAAAAAGGAAAAGAGTATAATAACAATTTTATATTATAAATTTCAAAAACAAGTATATTTTAATTAAACAAATTTAATCAACAATTAATAATTTATGATATTTCGTTAAATATAAAATTTTTACCTTTGTTTTTAATGATTTTTAATATATTTATTACTATTTGATATTTTATCATATTTTGCATCAAAACATGAAAAATTTATTATATTTTATATAAAGTATAAAAAATTTAATTTATATTTATATGATATTTTATTAAAAAATTTTAAAATTAAATACTATTTAAATCTAGATAATATAAGTTGTGATATTTATCTCCCTTTAAAAAATACTTTATTAGCTAAATTATCTTATAATAGTATGCATCATACTCTTGTATCAGTTAATTTTTCTTCTAAGAGTTATTATTATAACATATAAAATTCTTGCATTGGTTAGTGGTTACGTCTTTTAATTTGAATATTATAAATTTGGTAGAAAATCGATAACTCTTTTAAATGGTTTTCTTAATATCAGATGCTTGACTTTTTTTTAAGTCAATCAACTCAGCGTGCCTTTTTTTTAAATAATAATTATGTTTAATTTTAAATTTTTCATAAAAATATCATATAAATATAAATTAAATTTCTAATATTTTTTGTAAAACATAATAAATTTTTCATGTTTTGATGCATAATATGATAAAGTATCAAATAGTAATAATTTTTCTTTTTTTTTTTATATATATTTTTAATATAAAAAACATTATTTTAGATAAAAAAAATATGAAATAAGGATACCGAACGGAAAAACCGAAACCTCAGGGGTACCAAGAGGAAACGTGAAAAACTTTGGGCACCATCCGAAAAAGCCAAAAACTCAAGGGTACCAAACGGAAAAATCCATTAATAAATATGCAGTTGAGAGAAATGATCAGGACATCGTACATGTCCTAGATATGAAATAATATGAGAAGGCAAAATGGCCAAAATAGTCGCTATTTAATTTCTTAGTGGCTAAAAAAGACCGCCAAGGAATACGCATTTTCCGAGATAGTTGTGGAATAATTATGCCTACAATATTCCAGATTATTATTCCAATTTCGATAAGTTTGGAGAAGGGGTTCAACCTGCCTTTGGATCGGTGAAAGGATAATAATTGACTTCGCTAAAAAATAATCACCATCTTCGCTATAAATACCGGAAAATCGTTTATTAATTCATTTCTTTTCACGTTTCCTCGTAAAAGCTCAGATTTCTCTCAACCTTCAAACTCAGATCTACACTCCGTTTCTAATCCGATTTCAAATCCGTTTGAGTTTTTGGATTCCTCTCTTCATTCTCTTCATTTTGGTACCGAGTTTCTACGTTTCCGAGCAAGTAATGATTTGGTCGAGCACATATACTAATGGGCCGGTTCCGTCGCTCAGATTCCGGTGAATTTTATGTTGTCCGAGTGTAGCCTGCGTCGTTGTGATCCCGAATCTTCTTTCGGATTGTCAATCGGGTTAGTAACGAATAAGTTATGAATTTATTCGTTTTTCGTATTGCGATTTAGGCTAAATTGACCTTAGGATTGTCAGAATGGATGATTAGAAATTCCATTATGCTCGTTATATTATTCTGGTGATTATGGGTTGTTTGTTTGATGAAATCTGATGATAGGTGGGTTTAGAAATTGCTTGCAAGCATAACGTTATTTTGGTGAAATTTAATTAATTAAAGGTTAATTAATTAAATTAGGATTAGAATTGAGATTGAGGAATGTTGATTAGATGATACCTTGAGAGGTTTGAGGAATTGTGAGATGTTGAGTTTATGGATTGATAGTTATGCTATCTGAGGATATTGATATTGTGGATTGTGTTATGGTTATGATTTTGCCAGATCTTGAAGACTGGTAGGTGGAATTTCCTAATCTGTGGATAGTGATCGATATTTTTGTGCCTTGTGTATACAGGCGTCGATCGTTTTCTTGAGGGGAAACCGTGACCATTATTTCGGACTAGCATGTGACAGGTAAGTCCTTTGGGCTTACTTAGCTGACGTTTATGGATTGGAGTGATTGTGATAGTGGTGTGTGCGCATATGTATGTTGAATTGATAACCTAACCAGACTAAGACGACCATATATGTATTTAATTGGCCCAAGTGTATGATAATGGACGGTGATAACTTATCTAGCTCAAAATGAGGCAGTTGGGGGGTTCTCTATGACCATTCTACCAGGTGGTGATGATTGGCACCAATTTCAAACCTACGTGGTGAAAAGAGACAAATGCGAGGTTGTTTTACTTCTCGTATCATACTGAATGAATTAGTAATGTTATAACGTAATGAAGATAATAAAAGGATGATGTGTGTGGGCATTGCATTTTATGATGTGACTATGTGATTATGTGCTATTACCATTATTCTTATTCATGAATTGCTAGCTAACGGTTTTATACTGTGTTGTAGATGCTTTATAGGATAAGAAGACTGCATAGTGATTTGGAGGAGTGATCAGCCAAAGACTTCCGTACATCTATGATGTTATAGGTTTTGGGATATGTATACAAGCTCTAGTTGTTTCCTCGAGGGGAAACCGTGACCACTATTTAGGACTACCATATGACAGGTAAGTCCTTTGGGCTTACTTAGCTGGCGTTTATGGATTGGAGTGATTGTGATAGTGGTGTGTGCGCATATGTATGTGACATTGATAGTGGGATATGCCTTGTGTATATAGGCGCTAGTTTTTTCCTCGAGGAGAAACCGTGACCACTATTTAGGACTACCATGTGACAGGTAAGTCCTTTGGGCTTACTTAGCTGACGTTTATGGATTGGAGTTATTGTAATAGTGGTGTGTGCACATATGTATGTTGCATTGATAACCTAACCGGACTAGGACGACCATATATGTATTTAATTGGCCCAAGTGTATGATAACGGGCGGTGATAACTTGTCTAGCTCAAAATGGGGAAACTAGGGGGTTCTCTGTGACCATTTCACCAGGTGGTGATGAATGACACCAATTAATAACTTGTGTGGTGAAATAGGACATATGTGAGGTTGTTTTGCTTCTCGTATCAAACCGAATGAACTAGTAATGTTATAATGTAATGAAGATAATAAAAGGATGATGTGTGTGAGCATTGGATGAAATGATGTGACTATCGATTATGTGTGCTATTACCATTATTCTTATTCAAGAATTTTTAGCTAACGGTTTTATACCGTGCTATAGATGCTTTGCAGGATAGGAAGACTGCAGAGTGATTTGGAGGAGTGATCAGCCGAGGACTTCTGTACATCTAGGATGTTATAGGTTTTGGGATAAGTATGTATACGATGTTGTTTTATACTCGGCTGTGGGGGTTTTTTTTTTATGTTTTATGAATGTGATATTTCTGTTTTATATAATGTTTCATATTTATTTGTGCCTTGTTGTAAGATCTAGTGAACTTGTTGTCAGGCTAGGGTTAGGACCCATTGTCAGGTCTTCACCCGTAGGGCCCCGAGTCCCACAAATTTGGGGTGTTACAGAAAAAAGAAAATTTATGAAGTCTCTATTAGGTAGCGATGAGGAAGGTGGGGACCCCTATCGATGTCTTCACGAGACCGCTCAATCATTTATCTGGAATTTCTAAAGTTGTTGCTTTCCTTGAAAGAGAGAACTCCATTTGATTTGGTACACCTTGTATGGTGGCCCTTCACCACTCTTCGTGCAACATTCTTGATCTCACTTGAGAATTTGGTCAATGAACTTTGGCATTTCGAAAAGGTTAGCCTTTATACCCTTACCCAAATTAAAAAGAAGCACAACCAACATTTCTTTCTTCGTAAAAGCAGGAAAACCCTTGTTTTCTTCAATCATGTGGAGATCGAAAAAAAGAAACTAGGAAAAGAAGACTAAGAAAATGATTTGCTTCTTCTCTTACGGTGAACGAGGCCTATGAAAATGCTCAATTGTAGAATCTTGATGCATGGGTTAACGGCTTGCTAGATACATGTGTTAACCTCGATGAAATAAAGAACGCGCTTCAAAATTAATATTGACGTATTTTATCTTATTTTTAATTAAATAAATTGTATATTATTAGAGTTTCGGAAATGATTAGTCTTAAAATTAATCTTGTTGTCGTCTAGGAATGAAGCGTAAAAAGATAACGATAAGATAAAATTTCATATTCTACAAGACTAACACAAAATCAATATTGCCCCAATGGAGATATGTCACTCGGCTAGAAATATTTACAAATATTCAAAATTGGTTTTATAATGATTGTATAAATGATGAGGGATGAAGTGTGAGTCTCAGATCTCGTAGATAAGTTACAAGACCCATTGTACACTGTAGTATAGAGAGTAATATCTAACAAAAGGAAGACAATTTTTTGATTTGACAAATTAATTAAGAAACAAATAAAACTAAAATATACAAATCTTAAATGGCATAAACTCAAACCAACAAGCGAAAGTAGAAGACAATAGGGTTCATCGACACTTAGTAGAGACGATCGATCCAACACACGACCTTCATTAAAAAATAAATAACCAAAGACTAAATTGAAGGGAAAAGTGAAAAGCCTTAGTAAGGTCGGTCGTCCTTAAGGAAGGGTTATGCACGACCGCCTCAAAAATCACGTAAACTAGTAAGGGAAAAAGAAATGGAAAACTTTGTATCTTTATGAGATTGAAACCAAGTAATTTCAAGGAAGAGAAGTAGATAATAAGTATTCAAATGGTAAAACAATTCCAAAGTCCAGATCACCACAACATGCATATAAGATAGACCTCAATTGAAAATTCCACAAGTGAATGAAAATCTAGTTATGAGGGAGAAAACTTCATCTACTTGTCACGTGGTTAAATTGTTGCTTGACATAAATCAATGGTCGTCACCTCAATTGATTGTCATGTACCCAAGACGGGGCCTATTTTTCACATTGAACTCAACATGGAGGTATAAGTGACTCAACTCTTACATTTTTCCAACAACTTTTAGAGCATATAACAATGGAAGATTCCAAATCCGGCTTTCACATTTTGCAAAAAATAATGCAATAACCCCCATAACACATATAGACATACATCCAACATATACAAAACTCAAATGCTTTATTAAGGACTTAAAAACAAGTAAGACGATCGACCCTTGGTAGTATGGTTGGCCGACCTTAAGGGAAAACACCAAGGTGGAAATTTGTAAACTCCAAAAGATAAGATATCCTAACCTAATGACTACAAGACTTATTTATAGGGAGAGGGAATAACCTAAACCCTAGATCTATCTTATAATAAGATAAAGCCAAATCTAGAATACCGAAACTATCGCTAATGGATAATCATAAATACAAAAGCGTCTATGTGGGCAGGATGAAAGTCCATCCCAAACAAAAGGGATAAAGGTAGAAGAGTAATTGAGGTCGAAGTGGGCCAGTCAATCCATAAGGTCAATCGACTCTAGCATAGTATGTTGAGGGGCATGGTCTAAAACGTGATCATTGACTTTAACACTTTGATAGGAGGTCGTTAGCACATCACGTGCGGGGATGAGCAAAATAAGATCGGTCAACCGTATTGCCCGTCGATCACTCCTACAAGGTTCCCGATGTATTATTAACTTTACTCTCATACCTTAGTGATTTCCGTCTTCACCTTGACTTATTTAACCGTAGAGAGATTCTTAGTGTGTATGAGATCATTCTATTATACATGTACTTCATTTGTACTCAGCACATGCTTGGAATGCTAGTAATTGCATAAACCAACTGGTTTGCCTTTGAAACACTAACATGGTTACATGAAGGAATGATATATAACGATGATGGAAAAAATACACTATTCAGGATGCTATCAAATACTCCATGCTTGAACCTTACTCGTCCATAAGTAAGATGTGTAAATATCTCTCAAATGGATTTAGATACCTGTGTCAAATAAAACAAGATCAAACACTCAAACCTTATCATCATTAAGGACATCCATGCAAAGACAAGATTCAAGCTAGAGGAAAAGAGAAGGAAAGTGGCGGCAAGAGTCAACAAAGGCCAAAGGAGGATAATTTTCAGCCGGGTGACCTTGTACTGTTGCATTTGAGGAGTGATTGTTTTCCAAAGAGGCTCAAGTCCAAGCTTTCTCCTAGGGGCGATGACCCTTTCAAGGTGATAGAAAAGGTTGAGAACTATGCTTACGTCCTAGAACTTTGGATATTCCCTATAATGGTATGATTTATTATCGCTTTTGGAATTTCAACTTTGATATTTATGAAAGTCTCTTCTTTTATTGCGAGGGATGTAACACCCCGGATCCTCGGAACCCGGGATATTACTGGTTAGGACCTCACAATGGGTCCCGACCTCAGTTTGACAATAATATTACTAGGATCTTACAACAAGACACAAATAAGAAAAACCGAAAGTCATAAAAATGTATTTTTATAGGAATGAATGCAACAACGTCTAACAGCCTAAAGAACTTAAACAACAGAAGAATCTAACTGTCTTTAACAAGAAGAAAGAAACAACAAGATAACACCCCACTCTAAGGAGTACGGAGAACCGACTGACCACTACTTCCGGATCACTCAGTTGCTGCTCTAACCTGCGGTGAAACTAAAAACACAACAGAACTACCATTAGCTAGTTATCTAAACATTATTATTATAAACACACATTGCACACACCACTATAATCACTCAACTAACATCCAGAAACCTGCTAAGTAAGTCGCAAGGACTTACCTGAATCAATTCTCAACTCTCAATTTCTCAACTCGGTTCGCAACCGTAGAAACTCAAACGCTTGTCACACAAGGCACGTGGATAAATAATGTATCCCACTTTCTTAGAAGTCTCCAACTTCTAAGTTGTGGTCCCGAAACTCTATAAAATTCTATAACAAGGTTCCAAACTATTCTTGAGAACTCAAAATCACACTCTCACTCTAGAAAGGAAGTTTGTTAAAGTTTTAGAAGAGTTAAACACATTCTTGACTTTCATAAAAAGTCGCTAAGATCCAACTTTGGCTTAAGATATAAGGCTCGGATAAAAGTATTAAATTCCGAAATAAATCTCTAGATCTTCTATGATATGCATACTAAACATAGGAGTAAAGATCTCTCAAAAATACTAAATCATAACTCTCCCATAAATCTTCAAAGTTGGTATAAAAGCTGAAATTTCCCATACTTAGTCTATTTTCCCCTGCTGTAAAAACAGTTCATCTGCCCTACTTTGAGTCCTTATAAGTTCTAATCCGACCATTAACTTTCTCCCAAACTTTAATAAAGTATACTTTATATATCTGTCTATAACATATCAAAAATTCAACGGTGGATGTTCGATCTAAGCTATCCCAATACGGGTTCAAAGTCAGCAGTTTTAGCTTATCAACATTGAAATTTCTGGGTTAGTTTTAGTTCCTAAGATTAAGTTTCATGACAGCACTCTTCTCTTAATCTAATTCTCAACTCAGTCCTCCATGTCCATATCTTTTCTTACCACCTAAACTGCACAAGGCTCTACTTCAAGACTCTATAGAAGTCTCATAACAGGAATACCCACCCTATTGCTTATTCAATCTACACCTAACACACTATAAATCTAAGACTAAAATGCCATCTTCGATTGACCTTATGTAGGTAGCATGGAACACACCTGAAACGTTGCAGCAGGATGAAGATGGTCCCGTCCTTTGGTGTGTGGTACGTAATTTGGACGTCTTGGACCTACTGCTCGCACACTGGCCCAACTACACTCACCACAGATACGCAACTCGTCCTGGCTCGTCACTGCAAGAATCAGAGAGAGGCAAGACCTCCGGCTGTTACTACGTGAAAACAGAAAGGGAAGGAGAGGGGTAGGAGATAGCAGCGCCTCACCTTCTGTAACGGCGACGGTCGGGGCTAGCGTGCAGGACCGGTGCTGAAACACGGTTAGATACAAACTACTACAGATGGCTGCACATGTTCCGATAACTGCAACAGGCTGAAGCGAGCCTATCCCGCTCATGTCTCCTTTCGATGGGGGAGCGCAGCGCCTTGGAATGCAGAGACGAAGGCCTCAACTTCATGTGCAGAAGGCGATGCAAGTCTGGTCGGGCTCTGGCGATAACAACCACGGTATCGAGTGCTCCCGGAGGTTGCTGTTTGAAGACGGATGGGGTGTGGCAACACCAGGCAGGGAGGTTGTGTACTTCACTTCGGTTCCCGACGAAGACGAGATGGTGTCTCCTAGCGGCGTGTCGATCCGGTGGTGACGCAGGCTGAGTAGAAGCAAGGAGAGGCTGGTATCGGTTTCCAGGCGTGATGCAGTTGCGGTAGAGGAGAGAGTTGTGTTCTCACGTATCAGTTAGGTTTAGGATATTAATTAGGTTTAGGATTAGGTTAGGTTAATTTTAATTAGAGAGATGTTTAGTAGGTGGGCCGGCTGAAAGGTTTTTGAGCCAGATTGGGCCTGTTCCTCAAATGAAACAAATGGGTTGAAAGAATACCCGTTGTTCGCCCGGAACCGTTAACATACGGAATTAACTACGGAATTATTTATGAAATTATTTACGGTTTACAAAGCTATCATTTTATGTGAATCAAGGTCACATAAAATGATAGAATTTAATATCGTATTCTTTTATTTAAAAGAACTTAGGTTGGCGGATCGGAATCCGGTTTGATCTAGTATTAAACGGAGTTTAAATTTTTCGGATATTACATCAGTGCCCCCTTAAAATAAGTTTCGTCCCGGAACTTAGAATAAAGTATCTAACCAAACGACTTTCTTTGTATAACCTGGTTTCATTAAGTCCCAAATTCTAACATGCAACTACTCAATCAACAAACTTAGGCACACATCACTGTTCGCCCCTAGAGGTGTGTGCAAATAAGCTTTAAATTTATAAAACTAGAATCAAGTAGCGAACCCGCAGTGTACGGATCGATATAGTTAAGCAAGAATTCCAGAGTATCGAACACAGGGATTTGGGGGGTTAAATCCAGTTGTAGGTTATCAAGCGAGTAAATGTAAGAGCTTTGCAAATTATTGGGAAAACAACAATCCTAAAGATCCAAGTATCCAGCTGTGGCAATCGATTCAAGATATACTTAATGATGTAAAGACAGAGTTGAGATATGCAAAGGTATACTAATGTAAGGTAATCGTACGGTGAAGTTCCAAAAACCTTATATAACTCACCTACAAGGCACTCTCTATACAGGTTGTTGAAGCTCAATATAGAAGGATTCTAGAGGCGAGAATTAGTGTCAAATACCCAAACTTATAATCCAAGGATCAAGACTAACTTAACCGATTGAGGTTGTGACACTCACAATCGAGGTAGAGGTTGTTGAGGCTTCACTACCACCTAGAAAAGACAAGTCTAAACTAAGCTAAAGCAAATCTTTAACTTTAGATTAAAGTAAAAGCAGGTTCGTAGACTTAAGGGAAATCACGGTTAGTTCTTGAGGTTCCACGGCCGTGGACTCAAGAACAGGCCGTAATTTAGGGTTGTCGGCGATATTTCTCTAACTCTCAGGGTCTAATCTGTTTGCGATCGATCTATCATCATCTAAGCCACAACTATCAACCCTTCACCTTAGAATTGTTAAGGGTTTTTAGCCAATAACAGTCATGTTGATATCAATTCAAGAATTAAAAGATAAAAAGATGAAAACTTTCAAGAACTTTCAATAATCTTCAATTCAATCTCAAAGTCACAAAGAGAACAAGCAATGTCAAAAGATTCACAATAAAACAAACAATCACCACCTTAGGAATGAAGAGAAAACGGGATGTCAATCCGTTTTCTGAATCAAACCTAATCAAGAAGCGAGATCTTCTTGCAAAATCTTCCAAGAACTTCTATCTTCCGCCAATCCGGAGATCTCAACAGCAATCTCCACCAAAAGTGCGAGATTAGAGGAATTGCAAACACGAACTTCGATCTCTTCAAAGAGATGTCAATAATTCCAAGCAAGCTAAGCGAAGCGTCTTCGTGTCTAAGCGGTGATGAATGAGGGTAAGCGGGGCGTAAGCGAAGGTGACGGAATCTTGCCTCGTCCGTCTTTTTATAGTGTAGGGCAAAATGTCGGCCCGGCCCAATCTTTAAAAGATCGTGGCTTCAAAGTGTGGCGAAAAGATTCGCCAAGATCACGGTCGTGGAAGTGTTCCACGACCGTAATTTAGAGCGTGGAAACAAATACGGTTTGCAACATATGTTCCACGGCCGTGTAATCCCCTGGAATGAACATGAATTTCTGACTCCAAATCCACGGCCGTAATTCTGAACGTCGTTTGTGATACGGCCGTATTTTAGAGCGTGGTTTAGGGTAAGAACGTGATTCTTCCCTAAACTCGTGCATTCTTCAAGCTAAGACTCCAAATTGCTTCCAAAGAATGTCCTCAATCTATGGACATATCAACTCAACTCTCCTTTGCTCGATTCCGTTCTGAAATAGCTCCAAATCACCTATAATCAACATAGAACTAGTGTAGACATCCATATCGACAATATAGGTAATACTAGCTCACATATGCACAAAGTTCAATCAAAGACTATCAATATGAATCAAATACGTTTAGAAAACGTGCCTAAAATATCACAATATTTCATGCTAACAAATAACCCCATACTTAACACTTGCTTGTCCCTAAGCAAGGTCTCTCAAAAAGCTTTAAACAAGAGTTAGGATGAAATATGTGTACCTTCTTTTGGATGAATGTGACTTCTAAAGAATAGATCATTCTCAAACCTTGCTTCAATCGTTTATCAAACTTTCACACACTTAATCAAAGAGTAAAAGGTAAAGAAAATTCATGAACCATCTTAACTTCTAAACAAGCATTATAACCTTCAAACATTATCAAAATCAATCACAAGAAACTTCAATTTAGATCACCAAGTCATATAACATTCTTATGATCTTAAGGACTTTCAAAGAAAAGGTCTAGAATATGGAAGGGAAGGGAAAACTTTAAGGGAAAGTGGTGCATAAATCCGGGAAAGTGGACAACTACCTTCTTCTTCTTATGTGGTTTCCACAACACTTCAACTTAGAGCTTCGCTCTCTTCTTTTCATTTTTCGACTTTACTTTTGGAGTTATGGATAGAGGTGCACAAAAACCGAAGCCTAGGAGATCGGCGTTTCTCAAATTTTTCAAGAGATGCCTCAAACCCTTAGCGCACATACCATAATCCGCTAGGAATATCGCTCAATCCGACTTTGGCAAGACACAAACACCCGGCTATGTGAATGGTGCCGAGTTACTCATCGTCATGATTGACTTCCCCAAACCTATAATTTCTTTCTATTCAATTGATTGCAAATAATTGCTCTCATGGCCCTCCCACATCAAATATGCCTTTTTCTCATTCACTTCTCCAAATTCTCGGATAGGTAAAGGAGGCTAATATTTCAATGAGGAGCTAGATGATCAAAGAAAGAAGAAAGAAAGTATTGAATTGCCTTAATCATTTCAATAAGAAGTATAGGAACTTATAACGTGATTTCAACTTCAATTTTCTAGCATGATTTAGGTAACATTTTCACATTATAAAACTTGCAAAAGAGGTAAAATTCATTCATTCAAATTCTTTTCAATTCACAATCCTTTTAAGCAAGCAATTGTCATCAAACTCAATTCACAAGTAGTGATTATCATGGAAATCATCTCAATTCATTAGAAGCACAAAATTTTCAAAATTTTTCAAATTTTTATGGGTTTTTCAAGTCACTTTTCATGCAATGCAATAAGGAAACGTGTAACACATAATGAAGATGCAACGATAGTCTCGAATGAAAGCAAACATAGAGAGTAGAGTTATTACAAACTTTTAGTACATCCCACCCCATACTTAGGGCGAACATTGTCCCTAATGTTCAAAAGAAAGAACAAAAGAAAGAAAAGAAACAAGAAACTCACAAGTGGTGGCGGGAATGTCTAAAACAACGATCATGCATCAATCACTGCGGCGCCGGCGGAGGTGGGAATGGAGAGAAACTCGGATCATAAAACCGCCCAAACTGCTGGCGGTAGACGTCTCTCATCATGTGGTCAAGGTCGTCTAAGCGTCCGTCTCTAGCATCCGCCCGGATCTCTAGTGCTCCAACTCTCTCCGAAAGTCCGGTAGCCCAATCCGGCATCTGCTCGTACCATCCTAGGGCGTGACTGTACCATGATGGAGCATCGGATGGTGCTGGTGCTGGTGGCGGTGGTGGTGCTGCTGGCTGCGCCGTGGACCAAGGAGGGGGTGTGTCATACCAAGTGGGAGGTGTAGTCATCCACGTGGGCCTCTCACTCACGCTAGCGCGGCGAGATGACGAGCCTGAAGCTCTAGCTGGACGTGGAGAGCGTCTAGGTACATCCGGGGCCGCCTCCGGCTGATCCGGAAACGTGCCAAACTCCTGCTCCGCTCCTCCACCACTCTCGTACTGATCTCCCATTTCCTCCTCCTCCACAACCGGTGGTGGAACGTAAGGGGGAGCTACTAGCCTGTTCGCATGCATCGCAGCGAACGTCTCCTTCCAATTGTGGCGTCCCGCCACAATGGAATACTCCGGCAGCCACTCAATCCCCCTACCCGTCCTAGTCTCCCAAGGCATGCCCGCATAAGGCGGACCTCCATGTGTGGGGAAGATGAGTCCCCTAACCATAAAAGCATGTAGCCCTAAGGGAACCGCCGGTATACGGGTGCAAGCAGAAAAATCTACACCAAACGTCCTAGCAATGTGGGTAACTATCCCACCATATCCAATGTTCCCCTTCTTCTTGTTCTTGAGTTTACTCATTGTAGCCGCCAAAAGAGTGGCACAATCTGCACGGCGACCGTATAGCATGCTATAGAGCAAGAATAACTCATCCGTCTTGATCTTTTGGGGCGTCTCCGTCCTAGGAAAGAGACACTCCGAAAGAACGCGGTGTGCTATCTTCAAGGCTAGATGGTACATCAATCTAGCCTTGGTATCGGCGGGTTGCCAACGGTCCTCGTCGGCGTAAATCATAGCTACTTCCTCCCAAAAGTCCTTGGGGTAAACTCCACTCGGAAATCGACCGCTATAGGTCTCATGGAACCCGAAAATGGTCCCAAACTCAACAATACTCAAATGATAGTCTTGTTCCATGAGACGGAAGGAGACGGTCCTATCTACGTGGCTGTGCTCGAAGGACGTCACAACCTCCCGGGTGATCTCCTCATAGGCATCTTCACGAATGTTCGTGAAGACAAGCAATGCGGCTCTATCCAAGAGCCATGTAAGATCATCAACAATGTTGAGAGGATGTAGATCCTCTAACAACAAATATCTAGGACCTATTACTGTCCTCTCTTTGATCCGGTCAAGTGCAACAAGGTGGTTCTCATGTATGGTTGGGATGCTAGGGTGAGGAGGTGAAGATGGAGGTGAAGGTGAGGATGGTAGTGAGGGAGATGAGGGTGGTGGTGCCCTAGAGGTGGAGGGGTTGCCCTTTCTTTTCTTGTTTTGCTCTCCCTTCTTCTCTTTTATCCTTCCCGACATTCTCCTTACAAAGTCCATTTTTCACCAAAATTACGGTCTGTTCTTCAGGTTCCACGGCCGTGGTTTACCCAGAGACCGTGATTCGTCTCAGAATCTTGCGAATCTCAGCAAATTCACCAACAATCACCACAACAAGCAGCCCTAATCTAATTCCTTCCAGTCTTTGTCAGTTCTTCCTAAAAATCTATAGCAAAAACGAACCAAATCCGCGAAATTCAAGAAGAAAGAATAAACCTCTTTTTCGGATTGAAAAACCCGAAATGCACGTTTGTTGATGGATTTCCGCTTGGTTTGTCGCTTGGATCTTGTTCGTGGTTGGATTTGTTGCAGTTTAGGATGAAGAATCGTTGAAAACGATTAGAAAACGAGGAATTGGAGGAGGTCGTGGGGTTTCGGCGTTTAGGGCGTGGAAAGGGGTAAGTTTTTGGGAAATTTTGTGAAGAATGTGGCTTATATAGTCGCAGGCAAAATTTTGAAAATCACGGTCTGTCGGGGTGTTCCACGGCCGTGGAAGTGTACGGACCCGTGGTTTTGGTGATTTTTCAAAGGCTTTTGAGAATTACGGCCACTGTAGCTATGACGACCGTAATTTAGACCGTGGAACCTTCTGTAAAGCTTCAAAGTTCAAATTTCGTTGCTCTTCTTCGACACTATTTTCCCTTTCTCCTTTTCCATCGATCCTACAACCAAAAACACGAACATACCGGAAGAAATCGAGGCAAAATAAAGCGAAAACGTCTATTCTAAGCTAAACTATGAATCGAAAACAAAAACGAGAATGCAATACCTTGGGTTGCCTCCCAAGAAGCGCTTTGTTTAAGGTCCGTAGCTAGACCAATCTCCATAGATGACTCAATGCACCTTGAACATCTTGGATTGCTCTTCAAATCCATCATCAAACTCTTCCAAAAAATCTCCGGTTCCTAATTTCACCGGCAAGTGGTAAGATCTCCCACGTACAAGCTTGTACGGTTTGATTCTCACCGGAATCCTCCTAGCTTTCCTATGCTTTAATGGGACATAATTCAGCCTTGCATCCCATCCTTTCCTAGACCGAGAAATCAGTTTCTCAAGAATCCACTTAGCTTCCCCATCTCCAGCTTGGGGATGATGTATGGTCTTCGTCATGTGAATGACCCCATACTTGAACAAAAGACACTTCTTCGCCTTAACGGTGAAGTGCTTGCTAACTCCACTCCTTGTTGTCCAAGGAGCATCTTCTTCCAGCAATTTCAATGGAGGCTTCATCTTCACCTTAGGAGGTTCTTTTGGAAGAGACCTCCAACTCTCCGGTGCATTCCTAAAAAAATTAGAAATTTTAATAGGAATTTCAAAAGAAGTAAGAGAATGTACCTTGTAAAGTTCATCAAGGCTTGGGAAAAGTATCATGTTGGGATGATGATCCACACATGAAATATCTCCCAACTTAGCTGGATCTTCTTCAACCTTGGCCACAGTTTCAGTAATTTGGCCAAGGTTCTCCACTTCTTCCTCTTCTTCAATGAGAACTTCAAGAGGAGCTTCAAAATCGAGCAGAGGAACGATCGAAACTTGGAGTTCTTCGTCGCACTTCTCCTCCGCCTTAGCTTTGATAGCATAAGATAAGTTGCTTTCCATGTCATCCAGCTTCTTCAACAGCTTTTCACACGTTGATTGAAACAGATCTTCAATAGGTTGCTCATAAACCTTTTGAGGGATATGAAGCTTATCCCAATCTGCAAGCTCATTCTCAATAGCCTCTTCTCTTTCTCTTTCGTTACTAAAGTTGATGCACTCAAATATATATTGTAAATATTTATATTGCTCCAACCTAGCTAATTGTATTGCTCTCCAATTCTCTTCTTCCAAAGCTTCGTCCCTAAGCCTTTGCCTCCAAATTTCATCAAGCTCATCTTTGAGACCCCTTATTTCGTTCCTCGCCATCTCATAGCTGCTTCCATCCATTGGAAAATCTGAAAACTCAAAAACTCATACCAAAAGATTAAAAGAAAAACAAAATCTCCCAAGCTTGACAACCAATAACCGAATTCGGCCTAAACCAAATCCCCGGCAACGGCGCCAAAAACTTGTTCGCCCCTAGAGGTGTGTGCAAATAAGCTTTAAATTTATAAAACTAGAATCAAGCAGCGAACCCGCAGTGTACGGATCGATATAGTTAAGCAAGAATTCCAGAGTATCGAACACAGGGATTTGGGGGGTTAAATCCAGTTGTAGGTTATCAAGCGAGTAAATGTAAGAGCTTTGCAAATTATTGGGAAAACAACAATCCTAAAGATCCAAGTATCCAGCTGTGGCAATCGATTCAAGATATACTTAATGATGTAAAGACAGAGTTGAGATATGCAAAGGTATACTAATGTAAGGTAATCGTACGGTGAAGTTCCAAAAACCTTATATAACTCACCTACAAGGCACTCTCTATACAGGTTGTTGAGGCTCAATATAGAAGGATTCTAGAGGCGAGAATTAGTGTCAAATACCCAAACTTATAATCCAAGGATCAAGACTAACTTAACCGATTGAGGTTGTGACACTCACAATCGAGGTAGAGGTTGTTGAGGCTTCACTACCACCTAGAAAAGACAAGTCTAAACTAAGCTAAAGCAAATCTTTAACTTTAGATTAAAGTAAAAGCAGGTTCGTAGACTTAAGGGAAATCACGGTTAGTTCTTGAGGTTCCACGGCCGTGGACTCAAGAACAGGCCGTAATTTAGGGTTGTCGGCGATATTTCTCTAACTCTCAGGGTCTAATCTGTTTGCGATCGATCTATCATCATCTAAGCCACAACTATCAACCCTTCACCTTAGAATTGTTAAGGGTTTTTAGCCAATAACAGTCATGTTGATATCAATTCAAGAATTAAAAGATAAAAAGATGAAAACTTTCAAGAACTTTCAATAATCTTCAATTCAATCTCAAAGTCACAAAGAGAACAAGCAATGTCAAAAGATTCACAATAAAACAAACAATCACCACCTTAGGAAAGAAGAGAAAACGGGATGTCAATCCGTTTTCCGAATCAAACCTAATCAAGAAGAGAGATCTTCTTGCAAAATCTTCCAAGAACTTCGATCTTCCGCCAATCCGGAGATCTCAACAGCAATCTCCACCAAAAGTGCGAGATTAGAGGAATTGCAAACACGAACTTCGATCTCTTCAAAGAGATGTCAATAATTCCAAGCAAGCTAAGCGAAGCGTCTTCGTGTCTAAGCGGTGATGAATGAGGGTAAGCGGGGCGTAAGCGAAGGTGACGGAATCTTGCCTCGTCCGTCTTTTTATAGTGTAGGGCAAAATGTCGGCCCGGCCCAATCTTTAAAAGATCGTGGCTTCAAAGTGTGGCGAAAAGATTCGCCAAGATCACGGTCGTGGAAGTGTTCCACGACCGTAATTTAGAGCGTGGAAACAAATACGGTTTGCAACATATGTTCCACGGCCGTGTAATCCCCTGGAATGAACATGAATTTCTGACTCCAAATCCACGGCCGTAATTCTGAATGTGGTTTGTGATACGGCCGTATTTTAGAGCGTGGTTTAGGGTAAGAACGTGATTCTTCCCTAAACTCGTGCATTCTTCAAGCTAAGACTCCAAATTGCTTCCAAAGAATGTCCTCAATCTATGGACATATCAACTCAACTCTCCTTTGCTCGATTCCGTTCGGAAATAGCTCCAAATCACCTATAATCAACATAGAACTAGTGTAGACATCCATATCGACAATATAGGTAATACTAGCTCACATATGCACAAAGTTCAATCAAAGACTATCAATATGAATCAAATACGTTTAGAAAACGTGCCTAAAATATCACAATATTTCATGCTAACAATCACATAAAACACAATCATTCAATCCAAGGTAAAACATGAAAGTCAAACAGTACAACATCCGAGTGCTATCTCGCCGGTACAGAAGTAATATCTATCCCTGCAAAGAACTCAGGGTAACTACGTCTAATGTTCTTCTCTATCTCCCAGGTAACCTCATTGGCTCCTCGTCTAGACAACTAGATCCTCAACATCGGTATCTCCTTAGAACGCAGACGTCTAGTACTGCGCTCTAAGACGGCTACTGGGTACTGACACAAAAGTGTGGTCTGACTCAACTATCAGATCCTCATGACTGATGACGTGTCTAAGATCCGGTAGGTACTCTCTTCACGGTTTGGTTTTCTAAACTTACTTCCATCTCTTTTGATGACTCTACCAAACTTTTCTTTCCATTGGGCCCACTTGCTTTTTTTTTTAAGTTCCCGACTATCGATTCTGAAATAATGATCTTAAACTTCTGTAGGCACTTTACTGAGTGCCTAATGCTCTTTGTAATACATACCGCTTGGCCCGGTTTCCTCAATGTGACCTAATCGGATCGTTCCTTAATTAATGGGTTTTCACCAACTTCTTGTCAAGCTATCAAATTTATATAACTCAAAACAAATCACACACCCAAGTGGACCTTTTCATATAGATCTCAAATTCCTAAACTTGAAATCATAGTTCACCTAACATTGATTTTCTTCATCTATGGGTTATGGGCCTACCACGCTTCTGGTGTAACACCCATTAGTCACAATGGCGTCTTCATGAGGGTTAACATGATTTACCCAACTCCCGCCTATACTTCCCTTCTAATACTAGCAAGATTCTCTTCAAACAAACCCTTACTCTCTCACTCCACCGTAGTCTGTTCTTCACCAACTAGTAAGCAACTTCTAACCCGATTCTCTCCATATCCTTAGATCATCCCAGAAGGTTGTCCTTGTCTACTTGGGGAATCCTCCAAGGCATCGATAAGGTTACCTCTTAAATCCACAGTCATCAATGTCTCTTCTTAACAGTACCTACTCATCAAAACCAACACTTACACATCCTTAGCTGACGTCGGTCAGTCTATAATTGACTTAATCTAAATATCCCGGACTTACTCTTCTCATACCTATACTGGCGTTAAATTCTTGGTGAGCATCATCTTCCCGACTAATCCTTTCATGCTTCGCTAATTCGTTTTATCTTCCACACTTCTGTTTCCTTAGGCTAACTATACTTCTCGAGCCCAACTGGGTCATTCATCTTGACATAAATAGTCATTCCAAGTCTTCAACAATGGCTGGTAAGTTTCTTTGTAGTTCTGGTGACTTAAATTGTCATCCCCTGGCAGTCTCCTTGCATGAACCGTCGGTATTGATGACTGAGGTCCTGTGGTAATTGGGGTTACCTTGGACTTTCAAGTCCACTCAGGCCGTTCTTATATATACATTCTTTCGCTGGTGTTACCGGCAATATTGCCTTCATGAAACTCCTTTGTTTCCGCTACAGGGTTTCAACTATTTGATACCGGCATTGCGATTTCTTTCAAATTCCCATATCTTTGAGGAGGTCAAAACCTCTTCACACTTGTAAAGTCTACATTCTACTTCTACACTCCATTGTAGGTATCCATTTCATGCACCTTAGACCCTCATATCCAGGTTGACATTTTATCTCCCTTGGTCTCTCAAGCTTGTCTTGTGAATTCTTCTACTAGGTGACTCATCTGATACATTTTTCTTCTCTGTATCGGTCTCTAACTGTCTGTTGATCATTACTACCCATTCTGTGTTGGAACTTCAGTTACTTTGTACTCTTGCATAGATTTCCTAAGGACATCCTCATCTCAAGACTTTATTTAAAATTCAGCACGACCCGCAATTTTGATACATGACTTTCCTTCTCACTAGTTAAGTTATACGCTTGATTTACACTAAATCCATCATAGTGTCATCAGTCCGTTAGTATGATTTTTATTAAGCATCTAATGGTACCATTTGTATACAACACATTAGGTGCATATGATTTTCCCACCAATCAAATTTCTCGCATCTCATTTATTATGTCTTCCTTATACTCATGTCGCTTTACCTTCTTTAAATCTTTACACCCCGTAAGATAGTTAAATCCCTTTGAGTTTTCTCGTACACGCTTTACGGACCACGTTGGTTGGTCTTATTACTTTCATCAACTCTTATGTCATCGGTCCAGCCTGAATTTTCATTGAAGTACCTCTATTTCTCATTAAACTACTTAGATAGACACTTTTTTGTTACTTATATTATTGGGGTAATACCGGATCCACATAGCAACCTTTAGTCATTCAATTCGGCTCCTTCTCATGTCCGTTCCAGCCAACATGTAGATTCCGTCTGCAATCACTTCACAACTCGATCAGACATTCCACCAAGGCTTTACATCATACTCTCTATGTTTGTGCCGCCTCCACAATTCCAACTATTATGTGTCACATCTTTAATCACAAGGGTTTCCTCTGTCAATCTAGACAGTTTAACCCCACCCTCTCTCGGAGAAGCACCATCAGTCCTACTTGTATGAATGCTAAAACATAGGACCTGTTCACAATCATCTGTTTCTTCTTACTCTTCTAGTTCTTCTTACAAGGATCCCTCCATACTAATTTTGATATGTATCTTTCCTTAGTCAGTAGGAAGCAACTACTCACAACAATTCCCTTTACACCATTACTGTCCTAAATGGTCATTACTTACCGTCAAGAGCTTCTCTTTAATTTCTTAATCAGAGTTATCATATTGGACTCATTTAATGTTACCATCAGGGTTACTAGTACTTGTATTGATTTAACTTCACCATTGCCGTCGTTGATCTTTGGAAGAAATTCTCCAGATGTCGATAAAATTCCTTTATAACCTTGTGGTTATTCTTCTTATCTGCCAACCAACCATCACTAGTTAGCCAACACATGTAAATTCTCTGTTGTTACCAATTAGTCTGTAGTTGACCTTCTATAAGATCGTAGACTTACTTTTCTTCTATCCCTTTTGAGGTTTGATATACCAGGTGAAAATATATCTCTTCCATTTATACTCCTTTAGCTCCTTCTACAAACTACACTCCTATAAGAGCACTATACTCTTACGAGTCTAGTTGTATCTTCATCTTCCGTCAACGGACTTATCGATTCTTCCACGATAAATTGTAGGTATTTCTCCATGATTCTTTTTACCCCAGTTATTGTCCACTTGCGGTTCTCTTTTATGACCCGTTAGTGTTATTAACTTAAATCTCTTCGTGAATGAGAAGTTATTAGAGACCCTCGTGTTTACCAAGACCATTCTCCTACACTCTTCTTCCTTGGGTGTTGCTTGTAATGTTGCCTTTACAGAAGCTAATTATTGTTGTAGCACGGTCTATGTCGAAATTCTCGTGTGTTCTACGAGATCACTCCACTTCCATGTTGGTGAGATCTACCTTTCCCTTTCTGGCAACGCATAAGCTTCCAAGTTGCATCTCTTTAATTCTTCCTATTTGGATGGATAATGTAACTCGTGTTGACTTCCATACTTTTGACTGTCTCGGTTATCAATCTAGATTGTAGTCTCAAGTAGATTGTTGAGAGTGATCATATTCCGCCTTACTTTTGGCATCAACTTTCACTTCCTAGCCTGCAAGTGAGCTTAAATTTTATGTCTCTTTTCTTGATTGCTACTATATCTCCCTTTTGACTTTCATGTCTATGGCAATTTTCGACGTCATCCTTTTTGTTTGTGAAGTCACTTTACACAACTTGGAAGAGCCTCTAAGTTGTCGTTCTTAAATTCCCTAGTTGGCGATCATCCCTTGCTTCTCCGGAACTACTCTCTTGTATATCCTTCATTTGATCCCGTTGAGTTGACTCCGGTTCCGCTTACCATTTTTGTGGGTATTATCTTGTAGTCTTCAGTCTTCCGTCTCCATGTTCCTCAATGAGTTCAATGAATTGATCGGATGTTCGCCTAACTTAAAGCTCATAAGCTTAGCATACTTAGGTGGGTCAACTGAATGAGGATCTCATTCTGTTATCTCCATTAAGGGCATAATATAACTATAAATTTCTACTAATCTTCGGCGTATACTTATCTATATCACATATCTTTATAATCAAGCTAAAAAGTCCAGCTAAAGTAAAACCTAAAGTACATACTAAGCATACTGAGATCCGCGGTAGTAGTGGTGGTCAACCGTACTCTTCTATCCCCAACCAGACTATGCATGCATTTGAAAACCAAAAGTCCTTTTCAAAATTCAGATCCCTTTTCGGGTTCTAGTTAAGTACTTATTCGGTCTTTCAGAAGATTTCAAGTGCCATTATTGCCAACCTGGCTCTGATATCATATTGTAACACCCCGGATTCTCAGAACCCGGGATATTACTGGTTAGGACCTCACAATGGGTCCCGACCTCAGTTTGACAACAATATTACTAGGATCTTACAACAAGACACAAATAAGAAAAACCGAAAGTCATAAAAATGTATTTTTATAGGAATGAATGCAACAACGTCTAACAGCCTAAAGAACTTAAACAACAGAAGAATCTAACTGTCTTTAACAAGAAGAAAGAAACAACAAGATAACACCCCACTCTAAGGAGTACGGAGAACCGGCTGACCACTACTTCCAGATCACTCAGTTGCTGCTCTAACGTGCGGTGAAACTAAAAACACAATAGAACTACCATTAGCTAGTTATCTAAACATTATTATTATAAACACACATTGCACACACCACTATAATCACTCAATTAACATCCAGAAACCTGCTAAGTAAGTCGCAAGGACTTACCTGAATCAAATCTCAACTCTCAATTTCTCAACTCGGTCCGCAACCGTAGAAACTTAAACGCCTGTCACACAAGGCACGTGGATCAATAATGTATCCCACTTTCTTATAAGTCTCCAACTTCTAAGATATATAATCGATCATAAAGAAATTACCAAAGTACCCTTATACGGGTAAATGACAATTTTACCCCTGGTCCCGAAACTCTATAAAATTCTATAACAAGGTTACAAACTATTCTTGAGAACTCAAAGCACACTCTCACTCTAGAAAGGAAGTTTGTTAAAGTTTTAGAAGAGTTAAACACATTCTTGACTTTCATAAAAAGTCGCTAAGATCCAACTTTGGCTTAAGATATGAGGCTCAGATAAAAGTATTAAATTCCGAAATAAATCTCTAGATCTTCTATGATATGCATACTAAACATAGGAGTAAAGATCTCTAAAAAATACTAAATCATAACTCAACCATAAATCTTCAAAGTTGGTATAAAAGTTGAAATTTCCCATAGTTAGTCTAATTTCCCCTGCTGTAAATACAGTTCATCTGCCCTACTTTGAGTCCTTATAAGTTCTAATCCGACCGTTAACTTTCTCCCAAACTTTAATACAGTAAACTTTATATGTCTGTCTATAACATATAAAAAATTCAACGGTGGATGTTCGATCTAAGATATCCCAATACGGGTTCAAAGTCAGCAGTTTTAGCTTATCAACACTGAAATTTCTGGGTTAATTTTAGTTCCTAAGATTAAGTTTCATGACAGCACTCTTTTCTTAATCTAATTCTCAACTCAGTCCTCCATGTCCATATCTTTTCTTACCACCTAAACTGCACAAGGCTCTACTTCAAGACTCTATAGAAGTCTCATAACAGGAGTACCCACCCTATTGCTTATTCAATCTACACCTAACACACTATAAATCTAAGACTAAAATGCCATCTTCGATCGACCTTATGTAGGTAGCACGGAACACACCTGAAACGTTGCAGCAGGCTGAAGATGGTCCCGTCCTCTGGTGTGTGGTACGTAATTTGGACGTCGTGGACCTACTGCTCGTACACTAGCCCAACTACACTCACCACAGATGCGCAACTCGTCTTGGCTCGTCACTTCAAGAATTAGAGAGAGGCAAGACCTCCGGCTGTTATTACGTGAAAACAGAAAGGGAAGGAGAGGGGTAGGAGACAGCAGCGCCTCACCTTCTGTAACGGCGACGTCGGCGACAGTCGGGGCTAGCGTGCAGGATCGGTGCTGAAACACGGGTAGATACAAACTGCTACAGATGGCTGCACATGTTCCGATATCTGCAGTAGGCTGAAGCGAGCCTATCCCGCTCATGTCTCCTTTCGATGGGGAGTGCAGCGCCTTGGAATGCAGAGACGAAGGCCTCAACTTCATGTGTAGAAGGCGATGCAAGTCTGGTCGGGCTCTGGCGACAACAACCACGGTATCGAGTGCTCCCGGAGGTTACTGTTTGAAGACGGCTGGGGTGTGGCAACACCAGGCAGGGAGGTTGTGTACTTCACTTTGGTTCCCGACGAAGACGAGATGGTGTCTCCTAGCGGCGTGTCGATCCGGTGGTGACGCAGGCTGAGTAGAAGCAATGAGAGGCTGGTATCGGTTTCCAGGCATGATGTAGTTGCGGTAGAGGAGAGGGATGTGTTCTCACGTATCAGTTAGGTTTAGGATATTAATTAGGTTTAGGATTTTGTTAGGTTAATTTTACTTAGAGAGATGTTTAGTAGGTGGGCCGGCTGAAAGCTTTTTGGGCCAGATTGGGCCTGTTCCTCAAATGAAACAAGGGCAAATTTAGTAACTAGGCTTTTTTAAGAAACAAAGATACTAAGTAAGCTTTTTTATATTTTCCATCAATAAAATATACCCCAAAATCATATTTACCGTTCAAGGCCTAATTAATTACCATAATAATTAGGTAAAATCTCCTCTTTCTCTCTCTTTTTTGTTACAATCAAAGAAACCCAATCTGGTTTCTTCTCCTCCTCCTCTCGATCTCGATCTCAGAATCCACTCTTCTCCACCTTCGATGTCGCCCTTCTCGCAAGCTTCTCTGGTATCGCAATCGACATCGATCGAGTAATCTTCTCTGGTATCAATCAATCAAACACCAGAAACGAATACAACGCAATCGACTTGTGATCCAAGACTTCAAATACCAGAATTCGCTTCGATCTAACAAGTATCTCTCTAACAATATTCTACTCTCTCTCTCTCTCTCGCCATCTTCTTCAGTATTATTCTGGTATTTTGTTCATCATTGTGAAATTTTAATCAGATTCTTGTATTTCTGGTATAAGGTATTGTCAGATTTGGTTTTGTTTTAAATTATGTTTATGGTATGAATGAGTGTGTTACGATTCTGGTATGAACCTTGTTGCTAGTTTGTTTTCTTAATTCTGATATGAAAAAATTCGTTCTGGTATCATTAATTCTTTGGTATAATGATTTCAATGAATTCTGGTATACTTGAACTTTTGGTATTTGTCGCGTTGTGCATAATCATGGTATACTTGAACGTCTGGGATACTTGATATTCTGGTATTTATGTTCTTGTGCATAATTCTGGTTTACTTCAACGTCTGATATACTTGAACTTTTGGTATTTGTGGTGTTGTGCATAATTTTGGTATCAATCGATGAGTTCTGGTATACTCTCTTTTATAGTATGATAATTGTCTTTCTAGTATCATTAATACTCTGGCATTTGTGGTGTTATGCATAATTCTGGTATGAATTAATGAGTTTTGGTATAATCTCCTTTGTAGTATGATAATTATCTTTCTGGTATCATTAATTCTGGTATCAATTAATGAGTTCTGGTATAATCTCTTTTGTAGTATGCTAATTGTCTTTCTGGTATCATTAATTCTTTGGTATAATGAATTGAATGACTTCTGGTATACTTAAACTTCTGGTATTTGTGATGTTGTGCATAATTCTGGTATACTTTAACTTCTGGTATACTTGAACTTCTGGTATTTGTGGTGTTGTGCATAATTTTGGTATACTTTAACTTCTGGTATTTGTGATGTTGTGCATAATTTGGTATACTTTTAACTTCTGGTATACTTATAATAGTTTTTTCTGATATATACAGAACTTGTTAGCCATGACTCAGTTACAAATTGTAGTTTATTGTGGAGGAGAGTGGAAATCTGTGGGAAATGAATGGACATATTTAGGGGATAAAGTAGTGTGCAAACCCATCACTGTGGGAGATCTAGTTAGCATACCAGAAATTAGGATGTTGATTGCCAAACGTTTTCAAGTAGATGAGACAGTGAACAAATTGGAACTTACATACAAGAATACCTTAAATAAAGCGTTGCAACCGTTTGATATTAAGACGGTAGAAGATTTCGAGGATTTTGTTGAAGTTAATCAATTGACTCAACCATGCTAGAGTGTGCCATTGTGTGTGAGATTAAAGTCTACAATTATTATACCAGAAATTGAAGAAATTAATCAATTGACTCATCCACACACTACCATTATTCCTGCTCCTAGTGTGACTGAAATAGAAATAGAGAATAGCTATGCAATCACTGAAGTTGAACCTGAAGAAACTCAATGGGGTCTTAAGCTTGGTCAAAAGTTTAAGGATAAAAACGCAGTGAAAATGCATTGTGTTTGAATGCTGTTGCCGAATGTACACAATACAGAATAACAAAGTCTATCAAGCTTGCTATTCTTGCGCGATGTCTCGATAAAGATTGTAAGTGGCGCGTGCGGTTCTCAAAAATCAAGAAATCGAAAGTGTTTACACTAACAAAGTATACCAGAGAGCACACTTGTTCATTCCATATCAGAAGAAATTATCGCAGAAAGGTCTCATATCCTGTCATTGCTGAAATAGTTGCAAAAATGTAAGTCCATTGCTTAGTATCACATATAATATTCAATTCTGTATTTTTTTCTTCCATTCTGGTATGAAATACATTCAAATCATATTTTTTATGTTATTCAGGTATGCTAATACACATAAACTCCCCGAGCCTAAGACAATTATTGAAATTTTGAGAAACGAGCATTGTTTAGAAGCTAGCTACTGGAAATGTTGGATGGCACAAGAGGTTGTCAAGGACAATATAAGAGGAACAAATGAAGAGAACTACAAGGGTGTGCCGGTGTACTTACATCGATTGCAAGAGGCAAATCCGAACACTATTGTAGCACTGTAATTGGATGATGAAAACAAATTCAAATATGTCTTCTTTGCTTTGGGACAATCAATCAAAGGATATTCAGTAATGAGAAAGGTATTATCCTTGTTCTGGTATGTAATAAAGTTATGCCTCTAGTATTATCAATTATGCATGAATGATATAGATTCTGGTAGTAATGTTGTGTTTCTGGTAAGCAGTATAATTATCTTTCTGGTATGCTCTTTTCTGGTTTGTATAACCAGTGTCTGATATTGTTAGATAAATGTACTTCTGGTAATATCATTTCTCATTTGATTTCAACCTCATCTTCTAGTATAGTGATATATATTTGAACAATTAAGTTTCTAATATGACTATTATTCATTTCTGGTATACCAGAAAACTAATTGATTTTTGGTTGTTGTTGTTTAAGGTCATATCAATTGACGGAACATTTTTAAAAGGACGATATGGTGGGGTGCTATTGCTTGCAACAACGCAAGATGCAAACCAACAAATATACCCCCTAGCATTTGCAATTGTTGACCGTGAATGTGATGACTCGTATGATTTCTTCTTCTATCATATACACAAGTTTGTCCCCGACATCGAGGAACAACTATTTATATCAGACAGACACATGTCAATCAAGAATGGTATTGCTAAGCACTACACAAAATCATCTCATGGAGTTTGCATGTACCACTTGAAAGGGAACATCAAGAAAAAATCAACCAAGAATATAGTTCAACAAATGTTCGTGGATGCGGCTAGGTGCTACAAAAAGGATAAGTGTCTTGAACTGTTTGAAAATATAAAGATGGTATGCTTATTCTGGTTTTTATTATTTTCTGGTATGTAATCACATTATGGTTCTGGTATTTCAATTCTGGTGGTTTATTTCATTTCTGGTATTGTCCCTTATCTCTCATTTATAGTGTTTATGGTATGAATGTTTCTGGTATGAACGCATGTTAGGTTTGTTGTATGAAAATTATAGTTTTTGGTATTACATTTAATCTCTAGTATGAATTCTGATATGCTTTTTGTGATCGTTTATGGTATCATACATGTCATGTTTCTGCTATTCAACATTATTATTGATGAGCAATGATTATGGTATTACCTTTTTCAGGTATTGAAACATGTAAGATGTATGGTATGTTTTTTCTGGTATTGTATATAACTTCATGTGTATCTGCTAATGTTTGTAGGAGAAGGTAGTAGTTGCACAGCTGTTGGAAGAAATTGGATTTGCTGCTTGGTCCCGAGCTTTTTGCAACGCGAAACGTTATAACATTATGACAAGCAACAATGCAGAATGTATAAATAGTGTACTGTGTGATGCAAGGGATTATCCAGTGCTTGCCCTCATTGATGTTATCAGACAGACAGTGGGTAGATGGTTTGCAACGCGAAGGCAAAGTGCTGAATCATGTACATAAATGACAACACCAAACGTCGATGCCCTAATACAAGCTAAATATGGGGAGGCAACAAAGTATGGATGCTATGTGCTTGATGCGAAAAGGCTGTTGTTTGTGGTACAATGGAACCAGGAAAGGGAAGTTGTGTGTTTAGTGGATAGGAGTTGCACTTGCAAGGAATTTGATATTGAGGAAATACCATGTGTTCATGCAATAGCTGCAACAAAGATGGCGAAAATGAATCCGGCATCTCTGGTAAGTAAATATTACAGCACCGAATATTGGAACACAGCATATGAGGAGACAATATACCCAATTTTAGATCATGAGCATTGTGAGATTCCAAATTGCATTACATCTATTAAATGCAACCCTCCTATAAAGAGGAAGAGAACCGGAAGATTGCCTAAAGCTAGGATACGGGGATCAATGGAAGGAAGCAAGAAGAAGAAATGCAGCTGTTGCGGCAGGATAGGCCATAACAAAAAAACTTGCCGAAATCAACCATTGGAGAAAGAATGAAGACACATACCAGAAATACTAATTTTGATTATTTTTCATTATCAGATATGTAGAAAACAGTTACTATATAAATATAAGTTTGTTTTATATGTAAATGTCCACTTACCAGAATCAAAACAATAGGTAATAACAAAAACTAAATAAAAAAACTCATACCAGAATCAAATAAAAGTATACATTCAGTCTATTTATATGAATACCAGAAAGCATAGACAATAAACCATACAAGAAAATCACAAATTGAACGTTTCTAGTAAACAAATAATTATACCAGAATCAAATATATGAAACAAACTACAAGAAACACATACCAAAAACACATACCAGAAATACTAATGCAATAACTCATACCATAAAATCACAAAATAAACATTTTTGGTAAGTAATTACTCATACCAGAGGCACATATATGAAAAACAATCATGCTAGAAGCATAAAAAATAACAAAGAAATACTAGATATAATCATACCAGAGGGACTTAAACATACCAGAATATATGACTAGTATTGTAGAAATCACCTTAGATTGTTCTGTGGAACTTCTTTGGCTGTCTTTCGAACATAATCCAATGGCTTATCAAGATTGTCCCCAAACCTCCCAAATTCTCCATGAATTTTCAGAATATAAGGAAACATAACAAGGAATTGGTTGAGCAAAGCTTTCAAGTCCCCATCAGACATACAATCCACAATTGAGTCATATACAACAACACACCATTTAATTAAATCAATCTGTAGCGCTATCCAGTGTTTACCACAGGTGTTCATGGCAGTGTATATTGTATCGACTTCATAAAAGCTCTTGCTAAAAAAGGGAGGATCAAGTCCAAATATATAACCTGCAATTTCTTCACCGTAATTAAAAGTCCCTGTATCTTTCAACTCTAAGAATTGTTTATAACGCACATCGTTGAAGTAGTTGACAAATGGTACATGAACAATGGTAATACGGCCATAAACCTCTGGATACTCAATTACAGCTTTTCGGAGGTATGTAATCATTTCATCCAGTTGCTGTAAAGTAGGTAAAAAAAACTAATAATTCAATACCAGAGCTCATATGAGAATAATACCAGAAAAACATAAAAAGTTCATACCAGAATTCAAGACATGAAAACCATCAGGCAAGATACACATACATGAAAACACATCATACGAGAAACACAAACATAAACAAATACCAGAAAGCTCAAGCAATAAATCATCTAAGGAAGTCAAATGATAATTTATGGCAAAATGAAAGAACGACATACCATAAAACTAATGAAATACATAATACCAGAAAAAAGAAGAAAAAATAAACTCATACCAGACTCTTATACAACTAGCTCATACCAGAAAGCAGTACAACACATCATACCAGAAATTGTAAAAACAAAATGTACAAACAACATCTTACCAGAAACACATAAGTAGATAGTTTTAGAAAGTCATACCAGAAAAACATCATACCAGAAATTATTAACTTAAACAAAAGTAAGGTTAGTGTTAACTTACATAATCCCACAACCAGCCAGTTTTTTAGAGTAAGAGCTTGAAGTTTTCTTTATTTTGCCGAATATTGAAATCCAGTAATAAATTGTTTTTTAGTCTTCGGGTTAAGGTACCAAGCATAAAAAGAATCTTTATCCTTCTTGCTCAAGAAATTATGCTTGGGTGGCTTGGGGATTTTCACTAGGACAACATAGGGAGATACAACAAGGTCGCTGGGTTTCTTTTCACGTAAACCCATTCTCCTCGGTCCTCTGGTTTGAACTATCCCTTTCCCTTTCACATCTACCTCTGGTAGTGGTTTCTGTACCAGAACGACAACATAACACAAACATTAATAAATATGCACAAAAACAAAACACATGAAGAATAGTAGTGTATTATACCTCTTCCACAACTTCTTCCTTTGGCTAATCAACTTCAGCTTCCTCCTTGGGCTCGGGCTGGGACTGAGGTTGGGGCATTGACTTTTTTGTAGATAGCGTCTCTTCAGAACTTGAAAAAACCCCAAGAACTTCTAACTTAGGAGCATCAGCTGGAGGTTGGGAGGCCGGCTTTATAGAGGCTTTGGTACCTTTAGAAGAACCGGCCATCCTTTGAACATTAGTGACGATCCTGAAACATTGACTTTCTATTATGTGTTGTGTCATTGTTTGTGCCTTCTGCCTCATAACAACTTCGTTGATAGTCGCATCTTGTTGCTCAACCTTCTTGACCAACTCAGAAATCAGTTGATTTTGGGTTTGTAGTTGTTTCTTTAAATCCTCAACCCAATCAGGCACACTATACATTAACATAGTAAAAGATTACAAATGCGATATCAAATAAGCATTTGAAACTAATAAATTATGGTATGTAAAATATCAACTACTTGTTTGTGGTAGAAATAGTGGAGGTGGTGGGATCAGAGACAGGTGGTGCAACCACAGCTTCTGTGTTAGAAGTGGTCGGATCAGGGAGAGGTGGTCCAACCACAGCTTCTGCATTGGAGGTGGTGGGATCAGGCAGAGGTGGTGCAACCAAAGCATCTGTAGGGACAATGATATCCATTTCTTGAGCAACAACATTCCCAACAGTGCTAGAAGGTGCAACACCAACAACTGGGGGTGTAGCCAATGCCAGCATGTCTTCTTTAGGGCTAAAACAATAGAACAAATTTTGTAAATATTAAGAATTCAGGTATGATAATATAAATACATATTCAACTTCAGTTTACCATGATACTTCCTCAACAATCTGTTCTGTCTTAGGCTTCTTAGATGCAGCCCTACATTAAGAAAAAAAACATTATTAAGTAAATGAATAACATACCATAAACAAAAACCAAATAAAACATAACAATATACACAGGAAACAAGATTCAAAAGATCATACCAGAAAACATATTAAATCTAATACAAGAATGTAAGGAAAAACTTATACCAGAATTAACATAAAACAAAAACCAGAAACAAAAAGACACATACCAAAAAGTAAAAAAGCAGTCATACCAGAAAACTAAAACAGAAACTAATACCAGAAGTTATATTATAAGCATACCAGAAACTAACAGACACATACCAGAAAGCAAAAAAGCAGTCATACAATAAAACTAAAGAGACTAGTATAACAGAAACTAATGCAACATTATTAAAATATAGATTGAGTATGAAATGTATTGAGATACCTTTTCCTTCCCTCTTCAATTTTCCTTTTCTTTGGGACATCTACTTTCTTGACAACCTTTTGTGATCTTGGTAACCTCAAAATATGACGAGGAGGAGGAGGAGGAGGAGGAGTAGCAAAGTCATCACTCTCGGATTCCTCCTTCTTTGGGACTTCCTTAATAGCCTTGACATCATGCCCTCCAGGCCTGGATACACGTACATCGTGGAACCCTACTTTGAAAAGATGACAAAGATAGCCAGCTGTGTCCAAAACTTCATCCCCCCCCCCACCATTTGCAGTCATCCTCGGTTTCTGGGTTTTCTAGGTTGAGGGGGATAGTTTTGATGTCATCTTAAGCCACAGATGACGTTGTATCCTTTATTGTTTGGAAGCTGCATTTCATCTTCCCCTTGGTTGATGAAACCCACTTAAGACAAAGTGGGGTTGTTTCTTCATCAACACATGTGGCAAACAAAGATCCCAGTGTAGGGATAGAGTCAAGAATGAAAACCTGCATAATATAGACAGGAAACAAATGAATATACCATACCAAAAACTCAATAAATAATATAATACTAATAAAATAATATCATACCAGAAAATGAAACCACAAATGCATATCAGAAAACAGAAAGCAAGTAAACTCATACAAAAAAGTATAAACTTAAGAACATACCAAAAACAACACAATACATAACATAACTCAATTATAAAACACAAACTAGAAAGATATACCAGAAATGCTATTGCAATAAAGCATACCATAAATCACAAACTTAATATTTCTGGTAACTAATTGCTCATACCAGAAAGCAAGTAAAATCATACCAGAAACAAAACAAAATACAGAACATACCAGAAACAAAACAATACTTCACAGAACTCAATTATACAACATACACAATCATACCAGAATCTGATACATTAAAACAAAATACAAGAATAAAAAACCAGAAACAAAAACCAGAAATGCTAATGCAATAAAGCATACCATAAAATCACAAAAGTATCATTTCTGGTAACTAACATCTATCATTCCAAGTTGCAGAGACACACGGAGAACGATGGTGGTCCGACGTACTACTAACCCAACAACCCGACTATGCACTTGTGTAAAAACAGAAATCCGTTTTGAAAATCTTAGACCCCTTTCGGGTTCTAGTTATTTTATACATTCGGTCTTTCAGAAGATTTCAAGTGCTATTGTTGCCAACCCAGAGTTCTGATACCATGTTGTAACACCCCAAGTTTCGAAACTCGGGGAGCTACTGGTTAGGACCTCACAATGGGTCCCGACCTTGGTTTAACAACAACATTACTTGGATCTTACAACATGGCACAAATGTACTTAAAACAATTTCAAAACATAATATTTTTACTGTATGAATGTACACATGTGACAGCCTTACAAAAGATATACATATACATAACATGCATGCTGTAAGGGAGACTCCCCCGTCCCCATCTAATGAGTACGTGGACCCGGCTGACCATCCGTTCCGGATCACTCTGCAACTGTCTATCTCTACAAATCTACAACACGGATAAACCGTTAGCTAACAATACAAATATAAGCAGAATAAGGATAGCACAAACACACTCAAGATAACATAAAACAATCATCATGCTGGCACACAAACCGGTTATTATCTGTTCATTAAGTGAGTCACCTTATTCCATTTTACAGTTGGGGCACGAGAAATCTTAAGAGTTCTCGCCTCCGTTCCTTATCCAACTGGGTGTAGGTCTAGCTTACCTCCGCCGGTAGCATCACTACAAACCGAGTGTGGACTAGTCCCTAAAGAAACCCCCAGCACCCTCAAGCTAACTGAGCAGAATGCCACCGCCCGTTACTCTTAGGCCAAAGTATAGGTCGGTAGATAATTACTACTAAAATATAACTATAAACATATCATTCACACACCACCATCATTATCCACACTCATATCTAGAAGTCAACTAAGTAAGCCCAAAGGACTTGAATTCAAACATAATCTCGCTATCTCGACTCGGTCTGTAACCGCAGGAACTCAACCGCCTGTTATAAAAGGCAAGTGGATCAATAATGTATCCCACTTAATTAGAAGTCTCTGACTTCTAAGATATTTAACTCTATCATCAGGTAAATTACCAAAATACCCTTATACGGATAATTGACTGTTTTACCCCTGGTCCCGAAACTTTATAAAATTCCATAACAAAGTTCCAAACTATTCCTTGGAACTCAAAACCACACTCAAACTCTCAAAGGAAAGTTTGCTAAAGATTTAGAAGAGTTAACTACATTCTTGACTTTCATAAAAAGTCGTCAAGGTCCTACTTTGGCTTAAGATATGAGAACCGAATAACAATATAAAAAGTCTAACAAAAATCTCTAAATCTTTTATGCTATGCACTCTATCCATAGTAGTCAGAATTTCCCAAAAATACATAATAAGCACTTCTACACAAATTCCCAAAGTCAGTTCCTAAACCAGAAATTCAGACTTAGCCAAAAACTGAGTATTTCTTAACTGTTCAGCCAGTCCACTTTGGACCTTCATAGATCTAAATCCAACCGTTGGATCAACCCCAACGTTTGATACACCACACTATGCATGACACTCTATAACATATTAAAAACTGAACGGTGGATTATGTTTCTAAGGTATCCAAACTTAAGCTCAAACATGACTGCACAACCCAGAAAATTCCAGCACTTAACAATTTCAGCAACATCCAGAAAACTGTTTAAGGTCTCAACTTCAAAAATTCATAACTCCTAAACCACTAGCTGGATTCATCCCAAATTTTAATATGTTCCACCACAATATGCCAACAATACGATATCAAAAATTCAAGTCAAACAGAGATCAAAATCTTATTCAAAACTATCTCTCAAAACAGCATCACATGCTGTTTTTCCCAACACTCAGCATAGTTATAAAAACTGTGTGAGGAGTCAACTTTGAGACACCATAACTCTCAAACCGTAACATGAATTCCTCTAAAATTTTAGTATGATCTACTATACTATATCAACTATAACTTGTCAGAAATTCAAGTCTAACAGAAGTCAATAACCCCTCCAAATGTATTCCAAAAAACTGCATCTCAAGCAAATTTCTTCCAAACTCAGCACACTAAAAAAAAACTGCATGAATAGCCAACTTTGGGATACTATAACTCTCTCACCGTAACTCCGATTATTCCCAAATTTTAGTATGATATACTATGCCACACTGACTACAAAATATCCGAAATTCAGCAAGAAAGGAAGAGTCTAACTTACCCAAATCTGGACCCGAAGTTGGATGCTCGATAAAGTCGGAAAAAGCTGAGAAAATGCAACAGTTCCTTGAGTTGCTTCTTAGCTGTAGTATATGGGTTTCAACAATGGTTCAGAGACAACTATTAGCACATATATATATATATATATATGGAGTGAAGCAAGTGGAGTGGTGTGGATCTTACTCGGCTTACAAGGCTCAAAGTGCTTTCGTGCAAGACCGAAAAGGAAGGCTCTTGCTACTGTTGTTGGTGTCTCGTGCAGTAGGGAAGCGAAGGCCATCTGCTTGCTGGTGTTTATGTCCATGAAGATGGCTACTGTGTGCAGAAACATATGGTGTGCAGAAAGGTTGCAGCAGCAGCAAGATCTCGTTGAAGAGAAACGGTTCAAGGGAGAGGCGAGAGCTTTGGATCTGGTGTCAACGAAGGAAGGGGTATGAGGGCCTGTCTGGGCTGCTGGCTCGCCGACAGAGAGACGCCAAGGCTCCGCTGCTGGCCTGTGTGAGATGGCGACGAAGAAGGCGGTGCGGCGTTCGGGAGGACAGTAGCGGCACTGTTGGTGTCGACTGAGAGGAGAAGGGAGGACGCGAGGTTGGAGGTGCTGCGAGGACACGTTTGGTTCGTATGCTGGTGTCGACAGCGGAGAGAAGCCAGCCCCTTAGGTTTCGTCGCTAGGGTCGTCGATCTGCAGCAGCAACGCGAGCCTGTTGGCTCGAGGAAGAGGTGTCTTGCTGCTATTGCTTGCGAGATCTGTGCTGGCCTGGACGTGCAGAAGGACCTGCTGTGGCTGCTGCTTGCTTGCGAGATCTGTGCCGGCCTGGACGTTCCAAAGGATGTGCGGCTAGGGCAAAGCGACGCAGGGAGAGGGAATGGGAGATAGGAGCCTTAACGGGCCAGTTGGCTTACTCGAAACGGGCCCGGATGGTAAGGTTCATGGCTGAAAATGGGCTTGTCAAACTCATGTCTTGACTTTGTCAAAAGTTGTCATGAATTCGTCTGGATCTCGTCATGACCTCGTCAAAACTCGTCAAAAGAGCTAGATATATATATAACTAGGGTTTGTTGTATTTATTTTTATTTTTATTTTTATTTTATGTGGTTTTATTACTTACATAAAATGATAAAAAAAAATGCTATTCATAAAGTTAGGTATCTTAAAGAGGTCAACGGTCCCTAAATCTCGGTTTGACTCGAAATTAATCGGAAATAAATTTTCCGGTTATTACATCAGTACCCCCTAAAAATAAGTTTCGTCCCGAAACTTAGGGTTAGATTACCATGATTGGCCTTTAAGGCACCAGTCGGGTGTATCCAATCACTACACAAAAGCCTCATCGATTCCATATCTAAGTACTCAAACACCAAAGGTCATCAATATAACACACAAGACTAAACACTCAAGCATGAAATAAACAAGTAGTCAAACAATAGCACACACATGCAGGATCAAGCCCTAACTAGTTGTTTTCAAGGTTACCACTATCTTTGTATAGATCTCTGAAAGGTTAAGACGTCTCATATTATCCACCATATCTCCAGTAGCCTCGTCGGTTTTCATAAAACCCATTTCTCCGAAAATCTTTTCATGTACATACATCATAAGCGCTTGCTACCACGTTCTAGATTGGTTATCGAATATCTCACCGGTATCATTCGGCTCAACTGTCCGATCCTCTATTCTGAGGACCTAACTCGTGTCTAGTAGGTATTCCTTCTAACTAAATATGTTGACCAATGGGGTTGTTCTCCTCAATAGGGTGAGGAATAGTAGTCCGTCACTTGCTTTTAATTCTGCTTGCAAGGTCTCACAAGGTTGCCTTACTAACTCACCTCTAGATCTTTTGATGACCCTCCTGAAAAAAAAAAATTTATTCCAATTTCTTTCCTTCTGGTCTTCTAAAAAGGTTCCGAGTATCCGATCTAGGATATTCCCTTAAACATCTACCGGCACTTCACTAAGTGCTTAAGGCTAGTATTATCACAATTCACTTGGTCTCGTCTCCTAATATAATTCACTCATATGGTTCCTCCATTAAGGAATCATCATCTGCTCATTATTATTTTATAGATCTTTAATATATTACTGACTCAACTCAAGCTTCTTACCTAGTTTCCAAGATCTTAGTGGCATATGATGTGTCCAGAATGATGATACTAGACACAAGCTGATCTCACATCACCGTCGTTTTGATCATAACTACTCGACAAATGCTAACAACCCATCATCATTGCACTCATATATCCACCACATTTACCGGATCGAGAATATCCCTCTGACGCCAAACAAAACGCGGATCCATTCTGATATAACATTATATGTAAACTCTACTCCGAGATTATGCTTTCTTTAAGAACGACTATTGGGTTTCAAGTATACTCCTGTCGCTTCTCTTTCTTATGTATCTTTCGACTCAAAGTGGTAGTTACTCACTTTGCTTTCTAGTGCAGACCTTGCACATTACTTTTATTTACATCGTTAAATCTTTCCTCAATCAATCAAGAAAATTCACTCTAGAGTACTTCGTTAGGTATTGGATTCCGAAACTACTTATCCAACAACATGTGACAAGCCGCCATTCTTCCCTTGGATCCATAATAGGGTACCACTCCCTTTCTATAAACTCTATATGCCATACTTTCCCGTCTACCTTGATGGTGGTACAATTCTTCCATAAAATTTATAGTCACTCCGCATAGCCCATCTCATGTTAGTTCTCATCAAAACGTATTTCACCAACTACCATCATCTTAAACTCGACACGTCATTTTTCTGTACCATTGAGTTTCTTGCTCTGTGGGTAAGGACTCACCACGCTTCCGCTGTGTTACTTTGATAATTATGTTGTCACCCGTTAATCATAAGGACATTTTCCGTGAGTCCAAAATGATTGAACCCATAACTCTTCCTCTCAATTACACCTTACGTCTTATCCGGATGAAGTACTCAATACCTTCCTTATTTGCCTTAAGGAACTAAGATGACGGTTGGAAGACGACCTCTTCCGTTTACTTTTGGAATTCTTCTAATATGGATCTAAACTCTCTGACTCAACCGGGGTTTGATCTTAACCAGCCAAGAAGTAACCTCAGACACGATCCTCTCTATACCTTTAGTTATCTAAGAAGATTTTCGTTATCTACTTGAGGAAATCCTCCAAAGTATCGGTATAGTTAATTCAATAATCCACAATCACAGATATCTCTTCTTAACTGTACATAACTCATCAATACCAACAACACTTGCACGTCCTCCGCTGACGTTGCTTATTCTATAGTTGACTTACCTCAACATATCGTACTCACTCTTCTCATACTTCTAATGGCGTAAAATTCCTGGTACGCATCCACTACTCGGTTAACTCTTTTCCCCTTTGTTAGTTCGTTCTATCCTCCCCACTTCCGTTTCCTTAGACCAATTCTCTTCCACCAGTCCACTAGGTCATTCTCACATGTTCCTTCATTAGCGTTGTTTATAATATTGCTCTGTTGAACTCCATTGACTCTGCTACCGGCCTCTTACTCCTTTTGATACTGGTATCATCATTCCTTACAACTTCTTATATCTCTGACGAGGTCAAAACTCCTCTACACTTGTGGAGTCTATCTTCACTCTTACTCTCAATTGTAGGTCTTCATTCTGTGCATCTCTTGGTCATAAGGGTTTCTTCCCCAATTATCGTAAGAGAATCCTCATCCTACCTTGTATGAATGGTTACACACACTCTGTCTTGACTGACATAGAACCTTATCAAAGTGTATACTTACTCCTCTAGTTCTCCTTTTATAATTCATCTGTACTAGTTGTGATATGTACCTTTTTCCTAGCCAGTAGGTAGTAAATCACTTACACAGTTCCCTTGGTCTCAAATAACATAAAGGGTCATTCTTGGCTGTCTAATCTTCCCTCTTAAGTTCTTAATTAGAGTTACTAACTCAACTCACTCCATGTTACTATTAATGTTACTAGCACGTGTACCGATTTAACTTCACATTTGTCGCCGTTGATCTCTTGAAGGGTCCTCTAGAGGTTTATAAAATTCTTTCATAATTATCCTCCTTATCTGTCAACCAATTACCACTAGTTGACCCGTACGTGTTATGTCTCAGTTATCACTACTAGTTTGTAGTTGACCTTCTATAAGATCACGGACTTATTGTTCCTCTATCTCTTTTGAAGTTTGATACCCTTGGTGAAAATCTATCTCCTCCAGTTTCTTTGTTAATATCCTTTTAGCTCCTTTTATAGTCTGCACCTCTCTTGTTTTTCTTATGAGATCATTATACTCTTCTGAGTCCATTTATAGCATTTATGTGTCGTCAAGGAGTTCATCTAGTCTTCCACAATAACTTGTAAGCGTGTCTTCACGATTCTTCTTACTTTGTTCATCATCTGTTTGCGGTTCTCTAATAAGACCGTTAGTATTGGTAACTTAAATCTATATGTGAATGAGAAGTTATCGGGGACTCTTTAGTCCACCAATATCATTTTCCCACATTCTTCCCTTTAATTGGTTTTGTTTGATCATGATACCTTTATGGAAATTCGTTGTCACAGTTTTAGTCTTCTAGTTTCTTTGACACTTATGTCGAAGTTTCTTTCAAAATGCTCGTATCCTTGGAGGACTCCACTTATTTCCATGGTTACACATTCTATTACCGTCATTAAATTCACTCTCTATCTTTGTACACTTTTATCTCTCACCACTGGGTCAACACCCTATCCTCTTTGTATTCCCATGTCCATGTTATCTCTAATCTGATCTCTTGTCGTATCTTGCGTGGTTATTCTAATTCGTCTCTCGGCTTCATACGACCAAGTCCCTTGTATGACTTCCTATTCCTTCTTTGTGAGCAGATTCGGGATTTTCTTTCTCATCGGATTGTACTTATGGTGAAAATTATCTCAACATCTTTACTTCCTTGCCCACCCGTTCTCCGGATGCTTTATAGGGTCGCCAGAACGCCCACCAGAGTATAATACTCAATCCTAGGTCTGAATCCGTTGTCTCGTGTTGAAAACTCTTCCAGTTCGCTACGGATTTATCATGAGGCGATAATCGCTTCATGATATCATAACTAAAGGATCTAAAGTATCCTTTAGGATACTAACGTGCTACACATATACATATATATAATCATACCTTAAAACATATCGATATAACTCTAAATACTAACATCTATCATTCCAAGTTGCAGAGACACACGGAGAACGATGGTGGTCCGACGTACTACTAACCCAACAACCCGACTATGCACTTGTGTAAAAACAGAAATCCGTTTTGAAAATCTTAGACCCCTTTCGGGTTCTAGTTATTTTATACATTCGGTCTTTCAGAAGATTTCAAGTGCCATTGTTGCCAACCCAGAGTTCTGATACCATGTTGTAACACCCCAAGTTTCGAAAATCGGGGAGCTACTGGTTAGGACCTCACAATGGGTCCCGACCTTGGTTTAACAACAACATTACTTGGATCTTACAACAAGGCACAAATGTACTTAAAACAATTTCAAAACATAATATTTTTACTGTATGAATGTACACATGTGACAGCCTTACAAAACATATACATATACATAACATGCATGCTGTAAGGGAGACTCCCCCGTCCCCATCTAATGAGTACGTGGATCCGGCTGACCATCCGTTCCGGATCACTCTAAAACTGTCCATCTCTACAAATCTACAACACGGATAAACCGTTAGCTAACAATACAAATATAAGCAGAATAAGGATAGCATAAACACACTCAAGATAACATAAAACACTCATCATGCTGGCACACAAACCGGTTATTATCTGTTCATTAAGTGAGTCACCTTATTCCATTTTACAGTTGTGGCACGAGAAATCTTAAGAGTTTTCGCCTCCGTTCCTTATCCAACTGGGTGTAGGCCTAGCTTACCTCCGCCGGTAGCATCACTACAAACCGAGTGTGGACTAGTCCCTAAAGAAACCCCCAGCGCCCTCAGGCTAACTGAGCAGAATGCCACCGCCCGTTACTCTTAGGCCAAAGTATAGGTCGGTAGATAATTACTACTAAAATATAACTATAAACATATCATTCACACACCACCATCATTATCCACACTCATATCTAGAAGTCAGCTAAGTAAGCCCAAAGGACTTACTTGAATTCAAACATAATCTCGCTATCTCGACTCGGTCTGTAACCGCAGGAACTCAACCGCCTGTTATAAAAGGCAAGTGGATCAATAATGTATCCCACTTAATTAGAAGTCTCTGACTTCTAAGATATTTAACTCTATCATCAGGTAAATTACCAAAATACCCTTATACGGATAATTGACTATTTTACCCCTGGTCCCGAAACTTTATAAAATTCCATAACAAAGTTCCAAACTATTCCTTGGAACTCAAAACCACACTCAAACTCTCAAAGGAAAGTTTGCTAAAGATTTAGAAGAGTTAACTACATTCTTGACTTTCATAAAAAGTCGTCAAAGTCCGACTTTGGCTTAAGATATGAGAACCGAATAACAATATAAAAAGTCTAACAAAAATCTCTAAATCTTTTATGCTATGCACTCTATCCATAGTAGTCAGAATTTCCCAAAAATACATAATAAGCACTTCTATACAAATTCCCAAAGTCAGTTCCTAAACCAGAAATTCAGACTTAGCCAAAAACTGAGTATTTCTTAACTGCTCAGCCAGTCCACTTTGGACCTTCAGAGATCAAAATCCAACCGTTGGATCAACCCCAACGTTTGATACACCACACTATGCATGACACTCTATAACATATTAAAAACTGAACGGTGGATTATGTTTCTAAGGTATCCAAACTTAAGCTCAAACATGACTGAACAACCCAGAAAATTCCAGCACTTAACAATTTCAGCAACATCCAGAAAACTGTTTAAGGTCTCAACTTCAAAAATTCATAACTCCTAAACCACTAGCTGGATTCATCCCAAATTTTAATATGTTCCACCACAATATGCCAACAATATGATATCAAAAATTCAAGTCAAACAGAGATCAACCTCTTATTCAAAACTATCTCTCAAAACAGCATCACATGCTGTTTTTCCCAACACTCAGCATAGTTATAAAAACTGTGTGAGGAGTCAACTTTGAGACACCATAACTCTCAAACCGTAGCATGAATTCCTCTAAAATTTTAGTATGATCTACTATACTATATCAACTATAACTTGTCAGAAATTCAAGTCTAACAGAAGTCAATAACCCCTCCAAATTTATTCCACAAAACTGCATCTCAAGCAAATTTCTTCCAAACTCAGCACACTAAAAAAAAAACTGCATGAATAGCCAACTTCGGGATACTATAACTCTCACACCGTAACTCCGATTGTTCCCAAATTTTAGTATGATATACTATGCCACACTGACTACAACATATCCGAAATTCAGCAAGAAAGGAGGAGTCTAACTTACCCAAATCTGGACCCAAAGTTGGATGCTCGACAAAGTCGGAAAAAGCTGAGAAAATGCAACAGTTCCTTGAGTTGCTTCTTAGCTGTAGTATATGGGTTTCAACAATGGTTCAGAGACAACTATTAGCACATATATATATATATATATGGAGTGAAGCAAGGGGAGTGGTGTGGATCTTACTCAGCTTACAAGGCTCAAAGTGCTTTCGTGCAAGACCGAAAAGGAAGGCTCTTGCTACTGTTGTTGGTGTCTCGTGCAGTAGGGAAGCGAAGGCCATCTGCTTGCTGGTGTTTATGTCCATGAAGATGGCTACTGTGTGCAGAAACATATGGTGTGCAGAAAGGTTGCAGCAGCAGCAAGATCTCGTTGAAGAGAAACGGTTCAAGGTAGAGGCGAGAGCTTTGGATCTGGTGTCAACGAAGGAAGGGGTACGAGGGCCTGTCTGGGCTGCTGGCTCGCCGACAGAGAGACGCCAAGGCTCCGCTGTTGGCCTGTGTGAGATGGCGACGAAGAAGGCGGTGCGGCGTTCGGGAGGACAGTAGCGGCACTGTTGGTGTCGACTGAGAGGAGAAGGGAGGACGCGAGGTTGGAGGTGCTGCGAGGACACGTTTGGTTCGTATGCTGGTGTCGACAGCGGAGAGAAGCCAGCCCCTTAGGTGCCGTCGCTAGGGTCGTCGATCTGCAGCAGCAACGCGAGCCTGTTGGCTCGAGGAAGAGGTGTCTTGTTGTTGCTGCTTGCGAGATCTGTGCTGGCCTGGACGTGCAGAAGGACCTGCTGTGGCTGCTGCTTGCTTGCGAGATCTGTGCCGGCCTGGACGTGCAGAAGGATGTGCGGCTAGGGCAAAGCGACGCAGGGAGAGGGAATGGGAGATAGGAGCCTTAACGGGCCAGTTGGCTTACTCGAAACGGGCCCGGATGGTAAGGTTCATGGCTGAAAATGGGCTTGTCAAACCCATGTCTTGACTTTGTCAAAAGTTGTCATGACTTCGTCTGGATCTCGTCATGACCTCGTCAAAACTCGTCAAAAGAGCTAGATATATATATAACTAGGGTTTGGTGTATTTATTTTTATTTTTATTTTATGTGGTTATAATACTTACATAAAATGATAAAAAAAAATGCTATTCATAAAGTTGGGTATCTTAAAGAGGTCAACGGTCCCTAAATCTCGGTTTGACTCGAAATTAATCGAAAATAAATTTTCCGGTTATTACAAGAAAGTAATATAAAAACCTCATATGAACAAATACCACAAAATATACCACAAAGTAATACATGAACCTCCAATACCAGAACACTAACAATAAACACATACCAGAAACTTAAACTAAAGCAAATACCAGAAAACTTGAAACCAATAACAAACCAGAAAATCTAATAACATACAAATATACCAGAAAACTCATGTAAATATAAAGACGAAACAAATATAGAACAAACCATATCAAAACAGATACCAGAAACGATGATTAAACTTACAAACACTAATATGAACAAACACCAGAAAGTATAATACCATAAAACATGAAAGAGTATCAAAGCAATACTGACCATAGGTATATCGACTGTTCGAGGACCACCAAATACTACAATTTGAAGGCCTGATTCATCATGAGAGACAGCAGAATCATCGCCTTCGTTTCATGTGGCAATTTCAACAGATAAAGGAGGCGTAGGAGTTAGAAGGTTGAAGGTAGGAGCATCACAAGAAGATTTGTTGGCAGCAACCTTTGATCGAGTCGACATTTTTAATTTCTTAGGGTTTACAAAAAATCGAAAGGATTGTGGTGTGTTTGGGGTAAACACGAAGACGAAAAACAGAGAACAGGTGAGGAGATGGCCGGAAAGTGACGAAGAATGAATCAGAGATGAAGAAAATGGAGATTACAAGAGAGATTGATGAAGACGATAGTTGAAGGTGAGGAGTCGGACGACGGTTTCTTCTCTGGTATAACGAAAACGAATAGAGATGGTAGTTTGTGAATGAGCGGGATATTTGGTAAGTGAAATTAATTTACCTCATTAATACCAATTAACAGTAAAAATTATTGGGGTACACTTTCTTTACTTAAAACTGAAAATAGCCTAGTATATCAAATTTTTCCATGAAACAAATGGGTTGAAAGAATACCCGTTGTTCGCCCGGAACCGTTAACGTACGGAATTAACTACGGAATTATTTATGAAATTATTTACGGTTTACAAAGCTATCATTTTATGAGAATCAAGGTCACATAAAATGATAGAATTTAATATCGTATTCTTTTATTTAAAAGAATTTAGGTTGGCGGATCGGAATCCGGTTTGATCCAGTATTAAACGGAGTTTAAATTTTTCGGATATTACAGGGGAGGTCGTTATACTTTGGTAAAACTTTCATAGGGATTGTGTCTGCTTTGGATAATAATAATAATAATAATAATAATAATAATAATAATAATAATAATAATAATAATAATAATAATAATAATAATAATAATAATAATAATTAATTATTTACGTTAAAACAAGACAGTGATGTAGCAGTTGTAACAATCGAAAGCAATAATGGTTGTAAGCAATATGATGGAAGTGTTCTAAGAAAACGAGAACCCTAATGTAATGAATTAAGATATATATATATATATATGGGTCCTAACTCATATGTAAACTGCTCTTACCATGTGAACATGTAAACACCGAATATATGTGACTATACCACCGAATATTTGTGACTATGCCGCCGAATATATAAAGTCAGGTCCGGAAAATATTTCTTCCATTAATAACACGATTTTTCCCCCTTTAATATCCACTACAACAAAACTGTGTTTTTATAGCATTAAACGATAGCGTTTATATAATAAATGCTATAAAATATATGGTTTTATTTATTGATAGCGTTTCTTGATATAAAATGTTATTAAAAACTAGAATCCCTTTTTATTTTTGTCCTAACGCGCGTTTCATCAATATTTTTAGGTTTAACGCTAAAAAAACGCTATCGAAAGCTGGACATGAAAAAAGCCCTCTTCCCTTATAACCTACCCATCGTCACTATATTTCTTTCTGGAGAGCGGCAGAGAGCGACTATAGGGATCAAGCATATCTTCATCCTCGATCAACGGCTGAAGAACCTCATTGAACTCGCTTCGTCTTCGATATCTCGAGCTCCATTCAAGTGTCGATTTTTTCTTCGAATAGCCTTTTGCCTCTGTAAAGGTATGTCCAGTCTATTTTATCTTCCTTTGTATCAGAATTAGGGCTCAATCATGTCGTCGAATTGTGGATGCAAGATGCTTCTATTGTTAATGGTTATGGTGTTTCTATAAATGTGTGTCAATACTTGCAGTAGGTTTTGAATTCTGCATTTATATAATGAGAAAGTACTCTTAGTTGTTTGAGGATCATCAAAGTAAAAATATATTAGTAGAGAAGAAGCATACCAAAAAATTCTCTATAGAAATCAATCCACACAATCATACACTGATTCTGTCAAGTAAAGAATATCCAGAAAATATAATACACAACACCAGTGCGCCTACCCTTCTAAGGGTATTGGTAAGTTAGTGATTCAACATAATACTAAATCAAACACAAAACATATAAACTCAGAATAAACCACTTGCAACAGCTTTTCAGTTAGATTGACAGATAAGTAATAGGCTAGTATAGCCTAACCATTAGATAGTATGAAATTCACTCTTAATAATGCCCTAAATCATCATGAGCTGTGATTTTTTCTTGAAGAACTCAGGTGCACAAGTTATGATGAGATATTGTCTACCCTTCTAAGGGTACTGGTGGCGGTATGTTGTCTTGGATCTCTGTCTTTCTCATCTTTGAAGCTATGTTGAGATGAGATAAAAGTAAAATTTTAAATATTCAAAATTACATGGCAGTAAAAAAATGAAAGATGGTGGAGCCTTGATTGCTTGAATTAATGTAGTAGTTTCATCGTGGTGTGTCAATACTTGCAGTAGGTGTTGAACAAGAACTCAAATTAATGTATTTCTTGGTGTTGTTTTTTACTTGATTGCTTGGTGTTATTTTTACACTTCATATAAACTCACAGTTGATAGGCTCGTCGCGAATTTCTTCTTAGCAATAGGGCTTGGGAGCTCACAATTGATAGGACTAGCAACGGCCTTTTTGTTGTCTGTAAGTGAAGAAGATTTTTTGAATTATCTTTGACGAAGTGACGTAGTAGTTTCATCGTGGCTTTCCTTGTTTGTTTCTCGTGTTGATGATATCTTGTACAATCATCTTAGACTTGTCTAGCTTCCTAATCAGCTGAAGTTGAAGTATGTGAAATCTTGGGGCTTGGAAACCATATATTGTCATGTGAAGGAAAGTGTTTCCTAAATTGTTTGTTAAAGATGCGAGTGATGCTGATGCTGCGAGTAAGATCTCAATTCTCGACTACAGGAAATAATCCCCAGTAGGCTGTAATATGTAATGTTGTGTTGTGTTGCCTTGATGATTGGTTGAGTCTATGATATTGAATGATGCAATAAGGTCCTTAACTATCTGAATTTTTTTTCAATAACTATGGTTTGAGCACAAACTCAAATAATTATGCATAAATATCAAAACACAAAAATAATTTGTAAAGAGAACCCACAATGTCCTAGGCTGTAGTAGCAGCAGAATGCAAGATGGTGGAGCCTTGAGCATCTCTAAAAGGCAAAACATAAGGAAACCTAAATAAAAGCTCATTCAAGACCTCCAAGTTCCCACCTCTAGCATCACTATGAACACCTCTATTCACTTTTTCCAACCTAAACCCATCACAAATCTCATATAAACACACTTATGACTTTTTAATATTATTGTATTAATGACAAGAGTGGGGATCTCTATGTTAAAATTTTTGATATTGAGATTTAGTTTATTTAGCTGTTAGTTAGAGATACTTGACTTTGCCTTGCAGAATTTAGTTTATTTTGTTGTTAGTTAGGAATACACTTCATATAAACTCACATATGACTTTTTAGTATTATTGGGACAACACTTTTGAGCATTGGAAACAGACTTGCCATGCAGAATTACATTATTTTGCAGTTAGTTAGAGAAGCTTGACTTTGGGTTGTTTTGGGGTCAAGAAATGCTTAGTCATTCAATGAGTCAATATGATTTTCATTTTATAGTTTTAGTTATTTTATTTGGTTTTGGATGGGTTTAGTAGTTGCTGTGTGGAATTACAAATTGATTTTCAATGCAAGCTTTGGTGATAACGGGCACATACATAATTGGTTGATCTGGTGGTTTATTTATTTGTCTCAAAGGTGGTGTCCTAATTGATTTTCATTGCAAGCTGAGTTTAAATGTTGTTGTTGTTATCTTATCTTGTTTTTTCTCATGTCTCTTTCAAGATCCTTTATTGCATTTTCAATATTTTCTTGGTGCAAGTTACTTATGACTTTTTAGTATTGTTTGCAGTTTCGGTTCATTCTTCAATTTCTACATTGTACTTGATGCTTCAAATTCTTCTAGTAAGATGATATATTTTATAATTTAAGTTTATAAGTTGAAAATTTTAAATAGTTAGAATGCATCTTGAGATTTTGGTTATGGTGATGGAAGAACAGTTTTAGGAATTGTGATTAATCAATGATACTAGGCTTTAACTTCTTTTCAAATTTTTCTCTATATGATTACTAAATTAGAAGGATTTCATTAAACCGTGTATAAACCTTCAACAGAATGAGATTAGTCAGTAATACTAGGTTTTAACTTCTTATTAAGATGCCTAAGAAACTTATGCTCGAAAAATAACCCATATGTGAACAATGTTTGTCATTTTTATTCCAGCCTTTTGCTTTGATCATATTTTTTTTTTATATCATGTATTTGGTTAATCAATTGTGAATTGACATTTTGGGTTATTTTAAAAAATACAAAAATTGATTTGATTTCACGAAGATGTCAATTTATTTTCTTATGATCGAAAAATAATACTAGGTTCTAACTTCTTGTTCAATAACAACCTTTTTTTTCTTCAGATTTGTCACTTGACCTTGGAACCTAAGAAGGTCCTTGTAAAGGTATTCCTATTTTTTTTATGTTGAACTTGCAACTGCTGTTGTCATTTGGAATGACATTGTGTAGGCATACAGCTCTTTTTTTCCTTTGGTTAATTTATAGAAAGTGGGGATGATTTGAGATTTATAGTATTCTCGCGCTTAGTTTCGGATTTTTTTAAATATGATGTTTCTAGTTTTTTTTATTGCATCTAGTTAGGTGATAATGTCTCTAGTAATTTCCCTTATATAGATGCTTGAACTTTCTCAAAAGAGAAAATGGTGTTCTTGAGAGCTAATTTGAACTGTTTGCATAAAGAACCTTAAAATCACACGTTACATATTGATTTTGTGTGTTGAATGTTCTTTTGTCAGTTTTGATCATTCCCAAACTAAGATGTTCAAGTTTTATGTAATGTAATGAAGTAATTTCATTTTTAATAATGCAGGAACTATACCATGAGTTGCATTCAATAGACCGCTTTGATCAGGAGTATCACTGTAAGAAAATTACGAGGTAGATTTTACATAATCATAGATATGTTCTTATCTTAGCCAAAGAAGTTCATTTCTCCCCATTTTCTCTTCCTTCTTATTTCTATCTGAAGGAAGATTTCTTCTTTCATTTGCTAAGTTGAAGTTGCTGCAAAATGCTTGATGGTAAATTCTAGCAAATCTTATATGGGGTCAAAATTTAGTTTATTATTTGGACATCACTTTGGGCTGTTTTGGGGTTAAAAAATTTAGTAAATAATGTTGTTAGTTATCTTATTTGGTTTTTGGATGGTTTAGTAGTTGCTGTGTGGAATTGCTGTGTGGAAAATTTTCAAGACAACAACTCAAATAATGAAAATATAGTATAAAAAGAGCCAACTCTTACCCTTTTTGTCTTCCCTTCGTCTTGATTGCATAATAGATCTTAGAAGAGAGTGGTCTATTGATTGCTGGGATAAACCAGACGCTGTAACAAGTACTGTCATATCCAGATCCATGGGTAACAATATGGAGCTTGTTTTGGAGGAAAGGAAGATCTGTAATATTAGAATTTTTACCAATCCAAAGAAGTGTGTCGCAGATGATGCATCATCTTGTAGTATCAGGTAATCGCTGCTGGGACCTTCAGGTGGAGGTGAAGAAAGAGCATCAGGGTTGGTTTTGTATAAAGAAAGGGGTCTGGTTACATACATGTTGGTTTTGCAGTTCAATCTCTGAACAAATTGAAGGGTCTATCATCTGTACCAAAATTGTAAGGTAATGGAGATGGCTAGTTTGGTACCATGATTTGAAATTGATATATGTTCGTGGAGGCCAAGTTCTGACATGATACATATTGGAGATGCTATTGATTGTAAATTAGTGTGGCCTCGTGATAAGGTTATTTTGGAAGAAATATCAATAGAGAGAGGAGGGTGCAACAATATCATCTCATTCGGTAAATTTTTATATCGATATTTATATTATTGTTATTATATTTTACTAAGTTGGTTATAATATGAAAATGAAATTATGTTGATTTTTTTTACTTAGAGTGTGAAAAATTCAAAGAAAAAGTGCAACTTATTGGATTTGAGTGGCTCAGGATAGGTAGTTGTTGAAGGCCGGTGGTCTTCAAATCATCTGAATCATCTTGTTTATTTTGTTCCTTTAGGTCGTAATGTTGTACGAGTTTGGGTTGACATACCTAAGATTCCTAATGCAACACTTTGGAGGGCAACATTTGAGTTAGAGTGCATTGAAGATGTTGAGATTCTTGATGCAACACTTTAGAGGGTAACATCTGAGTTAGAGTGGATTGAAGATGTTGTTGGTACAACAATTGCATAGCCAATAAGAAAAGTTGTCATAATATGAAATGACATTCATTTTAGATTAGTATTGTCAAACTATGTTCTCTTGGTAAACAATTGTTATAAACAACTCATGTTTTGTATCATTTTGAATCTTAGAAATGAAACAATGTGGCTTTTGTTTGATGTTGTTATTGAGTTTCTATACCATTTATAAAAAAACGCTATTGTTAGGTTTTATAGCGTTTATCAAAAACGTTATTATTGGGTTCTATAGCGTTTATAAAACACTATAAATAACATTATTTCCATATCATTTGAAGAAACGCTATTAATAGGTCCACTTTTCCATAGCGTTTCATCAAACGCTATAATATGTCTACTTTTTCATAGCGTTTGCACAAACGCTATAATAGGTCAATTATTTCATAGCATTTGCACAAACACTATAATAGGTCCAAATTTTCATAGCGTTTATCAAACGCTATAATAGGTCAACTTTTTCATAACGTTTGCACAAACGCTATTATTGGTGACTTTTTCATAGCGTTTGCAGAAACGCTATAATAGGTCCATTTTTTCATAGCGTTTGCACAAACGCTATAAAAAGTTGTGACCCTATTATAGCGGGCTCTGTCATAGCGTTTATAAAAACGCTATTAATGTATATCATAGCGTTTTTCAAACGCTATGAATGCTTCTAAATGTTGTAGTTCGCCTAATTTCAACCATCTATTTAACGATCTAACGGATATAATTTGTTCTCATTTTACATGGTAAGAGCTTTTTACATGGGAGAAAACCTCTCTCTCTCTCTCTCTATATATATATATATATATATATATATATATTTCATGAACATTTATATATGATAATTGAATGTAACCGTCTAAAATAGCATTTGGAATAGACAAACAAAGAACGTGTTTTCCAACTCGGATAGTTCTCAATCCAACGGTTCGACAAGATTAAGAAAACCCATTAAGCACTTAACAATTTGGAAAATACCAAGAACAACCTTCACGTTTGGCTCTTCAGTTAGAAAAGAGGTACAAAGACCGAAACTTTCTAAGATAATTAGAAATCCTCATGGCTTTGATAAACAAGTACTCTCAAAACAAAGTTGTTTTCAATTGATCCAATAAAAAACACTTTTCTTGTGGCTCTTTTGTTATTTTTGTCTAAACTTGTAACGCCCCAAATTTTGGCGCGTTTGCGTTTTGTAATTTTTTCGGATTTTATCGATACTTTAATAGTTTAAATATATGTTTACGAGTGTTTTTAGTTGTAAAAGTAAAAATTTTACGAGTATATTAATATATACTTGATCATATTTTCTTTTTTCCGTAAAGTGTTTTCAGTTTAGTTCGGAAAATTTTCCGTTCCGAAATCTCGTTCCGTTTTGATTTTGATCGGGTTTATTCATTCCTTTTTTTTATTAATTTTTTTTCTTTTCTTTTATTTATTTTCCCCTTTCCCCTTTCTTCACTCCACCAGTCACTAATTGTGATGATATACCCGACCCCTCACCCCTGGAAGCCATCTGCAACACTCAACCTTCTAAGCCCCTCTCCTCTCTTCTTCGTTAGCTTCATTCACGCAGTAACAAGCAACAACGAGACTTCAATCTCACCCTTCCCGTACCCTCATACCCCTGTTTGTTTCTTCTCCACACCATACCATTTCCAGCCTCGTTTTGTTCCTTCTTCTACTGGAACTGAGCAAACAATCTGGGCAGCCCCTCCTCAACCTCACCGCCTCCGATGTTGCCGCCGCCAAGCCGAGCCACTAGCACCACCGCCGAGCCTTCTCCCTCGATTGGGCTTCTCCATCGTTATTGTGCGAGCTTCCATCTTCCTCTGTTTCTCTCTTCTATCCCGACACCATCACTAGAGGCTTGTAATTCGCCGCCTTTCCGGAGACCGAAAGCCACACACCGGTAATCGCCTGCTTCGTCTTCGCCAGGACCGCCAGGCTTTGCCCTTGCCTCGCCACCGGCTGGATCCAATGCATGTGCATTTGCCTTTCCTTTTTTTTCTGTATTTACCTATGCAGCCCTGCCCTAGTACGTGAGCCCCGCCGGACTGAGTGCTCCACCGCCTCCACTTTAGGCCGCCAGGAATGCCTCCGGAGAGGAGGAGCCCTGCCCTTGCCCCGCCTGCCGGAGCCTCTGCCGTCTTCCTCCGCCAAGCTCTGTTGTTGCCTATGCATCTCGTTCTCTAGCCCTGCGCGAGATCTATAGGGTTAAATGAACCCTTGTTTAATTATATTGGGCCCCCCAAGTTTCATATGTTATTACAATCCTCAATCTATATTTATATTTTACGTTTCTGGCCCACAGTTTGGATTTTTGCAAATATGCCCCTACTTATTTATAATTGCAGATTTTGGCCAAACTTCATAATTTCAGAATATGACCCATATTTCGGGAATTGTATAATTGCCCATAAATTGTCTTTACGGGTTTTAACCTTAGATTTTAATTACGAGGTTATCTTATATTTATATATATTAATTTGGTTATGGCTCAAAGATTTAATCCCGGTTTTTAACGTTGACTTTTGAAAACGAGTTTTCCTTAGATTTATATATATTATATATCCCGTTCAAATTTAGCATATGAGCTAAATTTGCTTAATTTTGGTGTTAGGTTCGGAAGCATCCCGATAAAGGCCTAACGAGTCCAAAGTCGACATCCTTAGATCGTCTTCCGTCTTTTGACATCTTGTGAGTACCCTCTCCCCCTGAGCTTATGATCTTACCTCGATTTAGTTATGTTTAGTATTAGTATCATACTAGGTTGAATCTAGCATAACTTAGAGTTAATACCAAGTAGTGGTTTGAACCTTAGGTGAGTTTTGAGGATTGTTGATTGTTGTAAGACGTTGAGTGTTTGGTGATCTTGTGAGTATCCGAGGCTTGAGGTTGTTGTTATATGGTTGTTGAGATTATGGGTAGGATGCATATATCCTAGCATATTGTTTATACCGTTGAGATTGCTGAGACTAGACATGTTTAACCTAGTATGTGTTATGGGTTATGATCTTGCGAGATCATAGGGTCTAGAAGTCTAAAGACTTCTAGCTTGTGTTGAGTGTGATGTGAGCATGAGAGATTCTAGGATGCGGTCCTATTATGTGAGTCAAATGATCTGGCATAGATCATTTGTGTAGAAGTCTTAGACTTCTTGAGTTGAGCGAGTTGTTGATATAGTTATCTTCTTGTGAGCAGGTTATGGGCTTCCTTCCCTAAGGAAGCGAGAGTGTTGTGAGTTGAGTGTGGTGACGAGGTAAGTCTTCGGACTTACTTAGCTCGTATTCATTGTATTAGCATCTATGTGTGTTTGGTGGTGTGTGTTTATTGTTTATGTTATAACAATTAAACCGGAAATAGGACCACCGACCTTTATACTATTTGGCCCAAGTGTATGATAACGGGCGGTGACATCACTGCCTAGCTCTTGCGTAGATCTAGGAGGTTCTTGGAGACTAGCCCGTGTGGTTAGACGGTCGGAGGCATCCACCGTTCCATGCGGTAAGTGGGGACCGAGGCGAGTTTCGGGAGATTATCGTGTCACAAAAGAAGTTGAATTAGAACGGGATACGACTTAATAATAAAAAGATAATAAACCGGACTTGTGTGATTTGGTGTACATTGTGTGTTATGTTGATTTACTTGTGTTTGTGCCTTTCACCTTGATTCTAATGCTTCGAATATTAGCTAACAGTTTTATACCGATTGTTGTAGATTGCCTTGCAGGATAGGATTGCGGCCGAGAGATCCGGAAGAGTGGGCAGCCGGGGTTCCGTACATTTTAGGAGTGGGTTTTGTTAGATTCGAGTTGTATATTACTCATGTATATTGTATATCCCGTGGTGGCATTTGACCCTTGGTGTTTCTTATCGGCTGAAGTCTTTTGTTGTTTCTTTCGGGTTTCCTTTCATTGCATAAAAATGTATTTCGGTTTTGGCTTTTATTTGTGCCTTGTTGCAAGATCCAGTGAAATTGTTGTCAAGCTAAGGGTCGGGACCCATTGTGAGGTCCCAACCCGTAGCATCCCGAATCCCGCGGATTCGGAGTGTTACAAAACTAGTTATAAACACCACTTCTTCCGAAGGTAAACAAAAGGTACGAATGAAGCACTTTGAAAAGAAGCAAATATCACAATCTCAAATAATAAATATATATATAGATATTCAAACACTAAAGTAGTTATTAGAGGGATCATCCAATCCTTGGATCATGAGGGAATTTAGCCCGACGTGATCAAATATAAAGCAAAGACAATATATAGCATCAGGAAAGACATAAACTCACATATGGTTGGCTCTAATAAGGCAAACCTTCAAAGCAAAGAAAATAACTACTTGATGGCTAGGGTTCAGATCTATGTGGGTGTGGCGGCGATGGATGGTCTCTAACAATCTATCTACCCTAAGGTTGACATATGAATATATAGAGAAAAATCTTATTGTTTAAGGTTACACAAAATAGAACCTTAAAAGTTACGATTGAAAAGATTAAATTTCTAGCTCAACGGCAAGTGATACGACCATCTTACTATAAGATCCTCACCTTCACCGCCCCCGCAATGAAGAAGGCCGCTCCAGCAGCAAGCTGAGCTTGTCACCGCCCCCGCGGTGACAAGGGGCCACCCCTGCGGCTAGGCGATCCGCCCCTGCGGATTCGCTACAAATCGCGCCCAATCTGTTTTCGTTCGTTTTTATCTTCCTTCCATAGATAGAATATCCAATCTTCTATATTATGGGCCAACTTTCTTATCTTTCCTAACCCTAGAACGCCTTTCCTTTTATCTTTCTAATCCTTTCCTATATATTCCCGTCTTTTCTTCTTTTTCCCGTTTCTTGCTTATGCTTTCTTCAACCCTCGAGTGCTGCAACCTTGCTTCTTGTGATCTTACTGAACGTGTAAGTTTTTCCTCCCTTATTCTTCATCATGTTCATGTGTTGCTACACGTTACTTCCCGCTTGTTCTATTTCTCCCTTCGTTTTTCCCTTTTCTTCTTCTCCAAGAATCAAGTTTGATCCTTGATTCTTGTGGAGCGTTACGTTGATGATCCTTTGATGTTCACAGGCTCCCTTGGTTGAGTTGTGAAGTGTGAGTGTTAGAAGAGCAAGCTTTGTCTTTGTCGTGATTCTGTTGTCGTCGAGAAGCCGACAGTGCTTCTGCACCGGAATCAGTGCCCGCTCCTGCGGATTTCCCTCGCTGCCGCCCTTGCGGTTTCTTCTGTAGTAACTCCCGTTCTTGTGAGTTGCTTCCTTCCTTGCTTTCCTCGTTCTTTTCCTTGGCTCTTTTGGTTGTTGTTGACCCTTAGTGTTCTGTAAGACTAAGGTTTGTGACCCTAGATTGTGTATATCTTTTAGAGTTCATGGAGACTAGAAGTTATAGACTTCTAGCAATCGTTTCGGTTCCTGATTCGTGATGTCTTGTTGAGCAGGCTTCCCTTTCCTCCTTTCCTGAGGATTTTAGCGTGTTCCCTGAGTGTTAGATTACCTTCGAGTGAGGTAAGTCCCTTGGACTTACTTAGCTTCATTTTGCATACCAGTTTGATTGGTTTTGTTTGTTTGCGTTGTTTATTGTTATAACTGATAACCGGAACTAGGATTGACCTTTATAACCTTAATTGGCCCAAATGTATTATAACCGGGCGGTTACCGCTTGTCCAGTTCAGAATGGGGAAACTGGGATGTGCTCTCGCGACAAGTGCAGCAGGTGACAGAAGGGTGCATACATTTCTATTCCTGTTGGTGAAAGGGGAAGGAGGCTAGATCGTAGAGATACTCGTGTAACAACCATAAGTTGAACTAGTAATTGGATAACCTTATGAAAGATAATAACCGGTTGTTTGTGAGCATGTTGATGTATTTACTTTACCTTATGTGTGTGCCTTTACCTTCTTTCTGATATCTAGAATGCTAGCTTATAGTTTATACCAATGTTGTAGATGTTCCACAAGTTTAGGATGTTGCTGAGTGATCCGGATGGTGTGGTCAGTCGGGGTTCCCGTACATTATGGGACGAGATCGGGTTTATGTTTATATTGTTGTTTCCCTTTTGTTTTAAACGCGGCTACGAGTCTTTTACACTTATGTTTGTTTAAACCTTTGGTTTTATATTGAGTTTTGATTTTCGTTTGTATGTGCCATGTTGTAAGATTCGTTGTGTTGTTGCTACTCTGAGGGTAGGGACCCATTGTGAGGTCCTAACCTGTAACGCTTCGAGTTCCCAAAACTTGGGGTGTTATACACTTACGGACACCTTACGGGCATAACATGGCCGTAAGGTGGCCATAAGAAGCACTGTTTTGACAACTTTCTTCGACTACTCAGCAAAACTAACTTTTTCGATGCTCTGGTTATAGTTACATGACTCATGAGTAATTCTTTTGAAGATCTTTTGATTATCTATAACTTTCCTGTAGGAATGATTGTCTAAATCAAAAGGGAAGATGGTCAAAATTAGGAATCTCTCAGAAATTATCATAAAATGGCATCCATATTCAATGGTTTCTACTTGGCTTCTTCAATATTCAGCTGATCTTGATGTTTCCATGTATTCTTCGACTCCGGAGAATATTGAATCCTTGTGCTATGGTATTTTATATACCATTATGCTCCATAATAGGCCTTGATTGCCTGAAACATGAAACATACCGAAGTAGACACCGAAAATAGGAAAGTGAATGTTTTCTAGACAGATAGTGATATATGAGAGAGAAATAGAGGTATGAAATGCATGATTCAAAGGCCTAAAAGATGATACATTTGTCACTCACCAAATACCCCATACTTAAACCTTACTCATCCTCGAGTAAGATAATGTCGTATGCTTACTATATGTAAGAACAAAAGAGTGCCTCAACTAGGAGGATAACAAACAACTCCAAATATTTCATCATAGCATCAATCATTGTAAGAAAATAAATAAAGAATCATAGTCATCTAAACCGCTTAAGAGTATTATGTTTTCTCTCAATCTCACAAGATGTGTTTTGGGATATATCAATAAACTCACAAACTCAACAAACATAGAAAGATCTTACCATAAGATTGTCAAAGGCGTTCTCGAACTCCACCAACTGTCAAGTGAAACTAAAATGCAGATAATTATCATGAGGTCTTTTATAAAGGTGTAACGGGGATATGAGACATGAAAAAGTGATATTGGTAGATCAAAAAAAAATATGTCAAATGACAAATAATATTCGGGAAATCGAATCTTTATAACTCGAAACACCTTCAAGGGATTTTCACTTCATAGTATTCTTCATAATTTGTACTTCTTCACGAACCCTACCATGTTGATCTTTGTAGTGCTTGATTTTTTCTTTCATGAATGAGATTTTCACTTTTGAACCAATCACTATTTCTTTGTTGTTGTGTATTTGGTGGGAACTTTTTGTCCTTTCCAACAAACATGAAAATATCTTCAATAAAGGAAATATGCATCCGAACTCGTGCATTTACTTCTTCAATTCACTTTCACTTCACGGGAGCACCCCATACTTGATTTCTTCATTCTTTTTGTCCATAACAACCCCTGATAGGGTCAAATGAGGCTATTCACGGTTGTGAGACATTTTTTAGGGACACCAAAGAAGGGGAAATAAAATCAAGAAATTGCTAACAGAATAGAAACATAGATAAAGGTAGAAAATGTTGCATAGGCTTATCAAAGATAACCTCACTCATTAAAATATTGAACGTATAGAATCAAATGAGCATGTAGTTTTGAAAGAGAGACAATCATAAGTTCTGGAAGAAACTAAACATGTTAGAGATCTCACAAATAATAAGAAAGAAAAGACCCATGAAAATGCATGTCCATAGGCTAGAGCACTTATAGGGCTACCTTTGGGTAAACTAATCATCAATAATCATCTAAAAATACATGTGTATAAAAAATAGAAAGAAATAGTAATCCAATGCATCGTTGACAATTCAAGTTTAAGAGGTTGACATATTCCAATTTTTGGAAGTAAGAATGATGAGAATCGACTCTATCTACGCTAAATGCAATATTTTGGGATTTTTTTGCTAATAAATGCATACATAAAGGTACAAAAACTCGAGAAAAGGAAAAAAGCATAAAAACCAATGTGTGACAAGAAAAGGAAACTTCATATGCGAATGTTGAGTAAAACACCCCATACTTAAATTACACACCGTCCTTAATGTGAAAAAGAAAATAAAGAGAAGAAAATACTCACAAAGCAATGCAATGCAATGCATATGGTGGTAAGGGAGGTAAGATGGTAAAAGGTGGAATATTGTAGAGGCTTGTATGAAGTCCACAATGTCTATCCCAAGAATCTTCAAATATTCCTACATAAAACATAAATAGTAGCAGCCATCCTAGAAAAGGGAAATAATATAAGCATAAACCAAAAGGGAGAAAAGGGGAAAGAAAGTTCAAACCCATGGTTTGCATCCCATGTAGTGCTTTTTGGTCATTAGCTCGACCCTTGTTGATTAATCCGGAGGGAATCCTTCACCACCGGGGTTGGAGGTCTAGACAAGGTGTGCATCGGTGGAGAGCGGGAAGTGGGTGGGGACGAACAAGAGTCTCTTGTGACGTCGAGGACGGGTAGAACATTGTTCTATAGGTGTAGGAGAAAAGGGATGTTTATTGTTGGTGGAAGGTGTAGGTGAAAGAGTTAGTTTGGTATTGAATGATGGTATGGGTAAAGACTGGTGTTCGTAAGTTATTAGATGTGTGAAGGAAGAGGAGTTTCCATGGCTAGAGTGGGTAGTGTAGAAAGGAGTTGATGATGAAGGTGAGAAAGGTCTAGAAAGAGGTGATGGTTTCGGTGAGGAAGGTTTGAAGATAAGTGTTGGCATAGGTGATGAATGGTTTGAAGGAGGCAAACTTTGGCTTTTGAATTGGAAATTTACGCTTGGAATTTCATATTAAGCTTGCTGGAAGGGTGTTACGGCCTCCATACAAGCACGATACAACCATAATGTGACTTTAAGAGCTTGGTGTTGCTTGTTGGTTTTGAAATCACCGATCTTTACCCCCAAGGTTGTGTGTGATATGACCGTAGGGTGGCCCACAAGAGGCCGTAAGTTGACCGTAAGAATTAAAACCTTTGCTATCACTTTTCGAATTATTTCGGAGGAATTATTGGTTGGAAATGTTAAGGCCATGTTACAACTGTAAGGTTGCCCGTGTGGTGATGGTATGGTGGATGTAAGGTGGCCATAAGGGGTGGTTTTCAACTCCTCTTTGTATTTTTAAGGGATAGACTCCAAAGCATCCAATTTCTCGTAGCATCCTCCAACATATTATCCATGTGTTCTATATGATCAATAAGCTCTTGTAAGATGTCTTCTAGCGCAATAACTTCAAATTCAAGGAACTAATGACTATCATTACATTTTCTGATTTCTTGTTCCAATGTGGAGTTACTTTCCAAAAGATCTTTCATAGTTTATTTGATCTCGGAAATGGCGGTTCTCATCTCTATTTTCCCTCTTAGCACCTTTCTCATGATCATTTCAGGGACAATAACCTATGGGGTTCCTTGCGAGGCAAAAACATCTAAAGATGGGCTGATCCTCAATGATCATACAATCATTATTTGTAACAACGTTAGTTATAACACATATACCATCATCAAGTAAGGAACGTTTAGGAGGTTGGGTAGAGTAAACTTCACTATTTCTTCATCAAATTAAAAGATGATGAACCCCTTCTTGGACGTCGTTGAGAGATCTAGTAGTGGAAAGGAAGGGGTGACCGATGATCACAGGGTCGATAGTACCTGCATCAATATCAACAATCACAAACTCTACAAGTATCTCATGCTTGTCAATCGTTTCACATTTTTAGTGAGATAACACATAAGGTAAAGTAAAAATATAGCATTCTCGCACTCAACCGGTTATTATCTTTCATTAAGTTATCTATTACTAATTCAACTTCTATTGTCACACGTGAATCTCCCAAAACTCGCCTCTGCTTCCGTCTACGAATATGAATAGATCACTGCTATCCGTTACCTACGGGTCTGGGCTGCAACAACACATTCTAATCTCCTGAAGAACTAGACAAGTGGTCACCGTCCGGTTATCATACACTTGGGCCAGTTAAGGTTACAAATGGTGAATCTTATTCCGGTTATCCGCTATAACATGATAAACAACACAAACAAGCCAAAACACTCAAATCAATACGCAGAAAGAAGCTAAGTAAGTCCAAGGGACTTACCTCAACTCGGTTTCCCTCAGGAAAGGAGCAAGGAAGGCATGTTCACACAAGCATCACGAAACGGTGCTAGAAGTCTATAACTTCTAGTCTCAATGATCTCTAACAGATCTCCACAAGCTAAGAGCTCAACCTTAGTCTTACAACATACTCAGGGGACAAGAAACATCCATAAGAACCAAGGAAAAGAACAAGGAAAACAAGGAAGGAAGCAACTCACAAGAACAGGAGTCACTGCAGAAGGAACCGCAGGGGCGGCAGAGTAAGGCGCAGGGGCGGCTTGCCGCGGGGGTGGGATTGTGCAGCCGCGGTGGCGGTGCACTGGAAGAAGGCGTTGTCGGGGTTTATTCTCGACATTAACTCTCAGCAAGGGATCGAAAGCTCGAACCTTTGATCCAACCACATCAAGACTCAGCCAAAAGAACCTAAGAACAGCAACACATCAACAACGGGGATTTCCACAAAAATTAAGGTTCAAACTTGATTCTTAGAGAAGAAGAAAAAGAAGAATGAAAGAAGGAAAACGAAACATATGGGAAAGGCATAAAGCAACTACATGAACGTGATAAAGAACTCAAAGGAGAAGACTTATACGTTCAACAAGATCATAGGGGAAGCAAGGGAACGGCTGCAGCTCTCAGGGTTGAAGAACGTATGCAAGAAACGGGAAAAAGAAGAAAAGACGGGAACATATAGAGAAGGGCTGGAAAGATAGATGGAAAGGACGTCTAGGGTTAGGGAGAAGATAAGGAAGCCGGCCAATAAGATAGAAGATCGGATCTTCTATCTATGGAAAGAAGATAAAATGAACGAAAGAAAGATTGGGCGCTTTCTGTTTTCAGCCGCAAGGGCGGCTGACCCTGCCGCGGGTCCGGCTTGCCGTAGGGGTGGCACACTTCACCGCGGTAGCGGTGAAGGCGAAAGACTAGAGTCTTACATCAAATCCCCCTAAAAAGAAATTTCGTCCCGAAACTTGCAACAGCCCGAAAGAACGCACAACAACAACACGGAAACGTTGTACACAACTCATATATTCCCACATGGGGCATGTAACACAAAACGTCACAAAAGCGTATGCAACGCAACCAAGGAAAAAACAACATAACTACTATGCTAAAGATGCCTCAAGCTCTGCGTAGAACTCTGGATAGTTCCTCTTCATACTATCCTTTGTCTCCCAAGTCTCCTCATCAGCTCCTCGCATCGACCACTGAATCTCCATCATCGGTATGTCCTTCGAACGCAAGCGTCTCGTACTACGCTCTAAGACAGCTACCGGGTGCTCAACGAACGTGTGGTCTGGCTCGATCACTAGGTCCTCGTGACTAACGATGTGCCTTGGGCCCGGTATATACTCCCGTAATTGAGATACATGGAAGACGGGGTGAACACCCTCCAACCTCGGTGGAAAAGCAAGTCTGTATGCTTCCTCTCCAACTCGCTCAAGAATCTCGAACGGTCCGACGTATCTAGGACTCAACTTCCCTTTGACGTCGGAACGTCTAACGCCTCGTGTCGGGGATACCCTCAACCAAACCTGAGCTCCAACTCTAAACTTCAAAGGTCTGTGACTCTTATCTGCATAAGACTTTTGTCGACTCTACGCTGCTAACATTCGCTCTCGGATCATTGCTACTCGAAGCGTTACGTGTTAGGACGTCACAATGGGTCCCGACCCTCAAATTAGCAACAACACAACGGATCTTACAACCAGGCACATACGAATGAATACCAAAACTCAATATAAAACCAAAGGTTTACACAAAAGGAAACGTAAAAGACTCACAACCGAGTTCAAAACAAAAGGGAAAGCAACAACATAAACATAAAACCGATCCCGTCCTATAATGTATGGGAACCCCGGCTGACCACACCGTCCGGATCACTCAACAGCATCCTGAATCCGCTCAGATGCTACTCTGTTAACACTGATCGGCTCATCCCAATACAACGGTGTACAGGATCTCTATCTATATTAAGCCTTATAAGGAGCCATCCCGATCGAAGCGTGTCAATTGTTGTTATATGAAAACTCCACTAAGGGAAGGTGATTTGGCCACACCTGTCCCTAGTCTAGCACGCAGGCTCTCAACATATCCTCCAGAGTCTGGATGGTCCGCTCGGACTTGTCATCGGTCTGGGTTGATAAGTAGTCGTGAACTGCAGACTCGTACCTAGGACGGCATGCACTTGGTGCCAAAACCTCGAGGTGAACCGTCCGTCTCTATCAAAGACTATAGTCCTAGGTACTCCATGAAGCCTCATTATCTTTCTAGTGAACTCCTCTACTAGTCGACTCACCGACCACGTTTTCTTGATCGGAACGAAATGTGCGGTCTTCGTCAGTTGAGCTACTATAACCCAGATAGCATCAAAACCACGACGCGGTCTCAAACAGGTAACAAAATCCATCGAGATGTCCTCTCACTTCCACCGAGGTACGGGAAGTGGGTGTAGCTCTCCACCTGGTCTTTGATGCTTGATCTTGACTTGTTGAAAGGTCTCACACTGAGCTACATATCTCGTGGCATCTGGCTTCAGACCTCCCCACTAGAAAGAGCGTTTGATATCCTGATACATCTTACTCGCACTGGGGTGCACTGAGTAAGGCAAAGAGTGAGCCTCCTGAAGGATTCTCTGTTGTAACACCCCGAATTCTAAGAACTCGGGACATTACTGGTTAGGACCTCACAATGGGTCCCGACCTCAGTTTGACAATAATATTACTAGGATCTTGCAACAAGACACAAATAAGGAAAACCGAAATTCATAAAATAGTATTTTAAGGTAATGAATGCAACACGGTCTAGCAGCCTGAAGTACTTAAAAGGAAAAAACAAAAACTGCCTTAACAAAAGAACCCACAACAACCAACAACCCCAACCCTAAGGAGTACGGAGACCCGGCTGACCACTACTTCCGGATCACTCAGCTGCTGGTCTAATCTACGGTAAAACAAAAAACACAACAAGAGAAACCGTTAGCTAGTTATCTAAGTATTAGAAGAATAATAGTAGCACACACACACACACATAAAAATATAAACACCCATCATGCTTTCAAACAAGTCCATATATTATCTTAAGTTAAGTTACTCATTCACGCTAATGATACTTATTTTGTGACACGAGGGATTCCCAAACCTTGCCTCCGCCCCGTGTAACCATCAGGAATGGATCCGATGCATCTCACCTTGTACCTGCCTGGTCTGGGTATAGAGAACCTCCCAGTCTCCTGTCAGAGCTGGGCAGTGATGTCACGGCCCGTTATACATACACTTGGGCCTTAAACGTAATAATAACGGTCGTCCTAGCAAGTTATTATTATTAAAATCACGCACATAGCACACACAACCACTATCACTCAACTAATACCCAGAAACTGGCTAAGTAAGTCGCAAGGACTTACTTGAGTCAAAACACACTCTAACACGTCTCAAAACAGTCCGTACTCGTGGTAACTCAAACGCTTGTCAAATAAGGCATGTGGATCAAAATCACATCCAGATGTCCAACCTCATGCGAAGGGATTACGGAAAAAAAAAACTCTCTTACGGTAAAAGACCATTTTACCCTTAGTGTCAACATTCTCAAAGTTTATTCTAGAAATCTACTAATTTCTTTTAGCATTTGTTTTCCCTAAATCGTTTCTTTCTGACAATTCTTATAAGTTATAAGTTAACTCGAAACTACTCTTCAAAGAACAACACTCCTCCTCTTTTCCAAAAGTTCACTTTACCCTTCCAAATGTATATATACGTATGCACATACTCTAACTTTTCCTTCAACTCATATAAATCCGTAACTACTAGGTATTTATATATATAACTACATAAGTTTCATCATTTTATGTGAATTAAGGTCACATAAAATGATAGAACTTAAACTCGTTTTATTTTATTTATTTATTTAAGATTGATGTATCGGAATTCGGAACTCGGTTAAATTCAGGTTTAACGGAGTTTAAAATTTTCGGTTATTACATCTGTCTCAACTCACAATCCGAAGGCACACATACACGCTCCTGGCATCTCAAGATCCCATCAACACCTACTGCAAATTGTGGTGCCTCTCCTCGAGACATCATGTCTCGGATCTGTGTTAAAGCTGGGCAACTCACCTACGTTTGTCAGATTTCAGCCAACAGATTAGGTACTATCTCTAAGGTGGATAGGTGGCTGTCGGATTCCGGAAAGTGGATATCCATCTCTAGTCATGCAAGATCTTGCTGTAACTGTGGCTGAGCTGTCAGCCTAGCGATCACCATCTCTTGGGAAGTCTTCCTACTAAGTGCATCAGCTACCACATTCGCCTTTCCCGGGTGGTATAAGATCTCAAGGTCGAAGTCCTTGATCAACTCCAACCATCTCCTCTAGCGGTTATTCAACTCCCGCTGAGTAATATGTACTTCAGACTCTTATGGTCTGTAAAGACTCACACGTAGCTCCGTACAAAAAATGCCACAAAATCTTCAAAGCATGAACCACAACAGTCAACTCTAGATCGTGGGTTGGGTAATTCTCCTCGTACGTCTTTAGTTGTCTCGATGCGTAAGGAATCACCTTACCCCTCTGCATCAGAACACATCACAAGCCCAAGTTGGATGCATCGCTGTAAACCACAAAGTCCTCAATGCTCTCTGGCTGAGCTAGGATAGGACTAGAGGTCAACCTCTTCTTCAGCTCCTCAAAGCTCTAAAGGCACAGCTCAGACCAAACGTACATCATAGACTTCCTCAGCAAGGAAGTGAGCGGTCGGGCGATAACTGAAAAGCCCTCAACAAAACGCCGGTAGTAGCCCTCCAATCCTAATAAGCTGCGTACCTCCTTGACGTTCTTTGGGGGCGGCCAAGATGCTATTGGCTCGATCTTCGCCGGGTCTACCTTGATCCCTTGAGCTGAAACGATGTGACCAAGGAATGCTACCTCGGGCATCCAAAACTTGCACTTAGAGAGCTTGGCGTAGAGCTATCTATATTGTAAAACCTGAAGAACAATCCTCAAGTGTCCTACATGCTCCTCTCTGCTGCGAGAGTATACCGGAATATCATCTATGAAGACAACTACAAAATGGTATAAGAAGTCGATGAAGATGGTGTTCATCAACTCCATGAAGACCGCGGGCGCGTTCGTAAGCCTGAATGGCATCACTACAAACTTGTAGTGGCCATAACTGGTCCGAAATGCCGTCTTGGCTATGTCCTACTCTCTCACCCTCAACTGGTGATATCCGGATCTCATATCGATCCTTGAAAACACAAAAGATCCATGCAGCTGATCCAAACGATCTTCGATACAAAGCATGGGTACTTGTTCTTGATCGTCACCTTGTTCAGCTCTCGGTAGTCGATACATAGCCTCATCGACCCGCCCTTCTTCCTGACGAAGAGTACTGGTGCACCCCATGGAGATACACTAGGGCGGATGAAGCCCTTCTCTACTAACTCCTCGAGTTGCTTCTTAAGCTCAAGCATCTCGATAGGCTCCATATGATAAGGAGCCTTAGAGATCGGTCTTGTACTGGGCTCTAGCTCAAATCCAAAGTCTACACTCCTGTGTGGAGGTAAACTTGATGGCTCTCCGAAAACGTCGGGAAACTCGCAAGCTACTGGAATCTCCTCCAAAGCTGGACTCGCACTATCCTTCATGGCATAGCACCATAAAGCCTCGCATCCCTGACTGATAAGCCTCACAACTCGCACTACACTGATGACTGTACCGGTCTTTCCTAGATCACATCCTCTAAAGATCTCACCATGGCTTGTATCTGTAGTTACTGTCACTGTCCTCTTTCCGATGTCCAGAACTGCTCGATGTCGATCCATTCAATCCATGCCGAGAATAACTTCATAACGTACTAAGTACATGACGAAGAAGTCAGCTGGCCAATCGCAACCTCCCAATCTAATAGGGCAATCGCGAACCTCTCGGGTACCTATAATATTACCCTCATTGGGTAATCCTATAAATGAGGGTCTACCTTATAAGGTAACTAAGGCCAATCTATCTACAAATGCATCAGATATAAAAGAATGCGTAGCACTAGTATCGAAAAGAACTTTGAAAGGAAAACCATTAATATGAATGATACTTGTGGTCATTGGCGCTATCGGCTCCACTGCATTCATCAGCTCATAAACCCTAGATGAAGCGCCTTTGGTGTCTGAAGTACCACATCCTCGTCCTCTGCCCTATCTAGGAGTGGAACCCTGAGGAGTTGTAGAACCAGGAACTCTCTGCTACTACTACTGCTGATACTGAGATCTCTGTCCTCCTCCAGCAACAATGTAGGTGAAGAACCCTGTTGTGATATCGCCATGCCCTAACAGCAAAACGCAGCTTTGTGTCCGGGCTTGCCACAAGAAAAGCAAGTCATTGCGGGCTTCTTGCAATCAGCTCTATTGTGTCCAGCTCCTCCACAATTATGATATTGCCGTCCTTTGTGAAAACTCTACTGAAAACCAGAACGTCCTAGCGTATGACTACACCCAAACCCAAGTAATCCAGCTCCAGCACTAGTTGACATAGTCTTTTGTCTCTTCTTAGGACCTCTTGTTTGAGAAGCTCTCCTCTGACCCGGTCGGTCTCTCTCATAGGCAGAAGCTCTATCTTGATAGTCCGTCAAAGAATCACAATGGAAACCATCAACATAAGAGCGTGTCGACTCCCTTAACCTCCGGGAGAACAAATACACATGTTGATCCTCAAGTGGTGCAGATGGACCCAGCAAAGAAAACTTGATACACCCGAGCCAAAGGATCCAACGATGCAAGATAAACGAAAAACTAAAGAAAACATACACATGTGTTTTGGATTTGTGATAATTGAAATCAAAGTACAAGATATGTATTGCTAGAGCTTCAAGCATCTCACCATCCACTCTACAATACTCACATCAACTCTCACAAGCCTCTCACCTATGAGAACTAATACCTTCTCCCTCGCATCTCACAAAGGCAACCCACCCGGCATCTCACCAAGGAGGAGGTTTCGGCATCTCACCAAAAACCAAGTAACCAAATTGTTTTCCAAATATTATCAACTCTAACTTATTTTTCTATGAATCAATCAAGCCTTTAAATAGGGAAAATAAGGCTAGATGAAAGATCAAAAATAAGGCCAAAAGTCATAATAAAAATATAGGCCTTAAAGATCCACATAATGAGGCATTGTTTTTGGACTCTTCACATCTTGACCATAAATCCGGCTGTTGGAAAAATTGAAATTAAGACCCATTTATTGGACGAATATGCTCTTGAAGTCTTCATCAATATTGTAGCCCTTGAAATCAGCTTTCCAACAAGTATTTATGGACCTTCATTGGATAAATGTAGCATTCGTTATGACCAAAATACTGAAGGGTCGAATTAAAGTGAAGCCGTTTGCATTGGTTTCCCGGATCACATCATCCTCTCCACCTTTTAAAAAGATTTGTCCTCGAATCTTCATGGCTGTTCTTGAATTGCATCGAATAAGGCTTTGATACCAAATGATACGCCCGAGCCAAAGGATCCAACGATGCAAGATAAACGAAAAACTAAAGAAAACATACACATGTGTTTTGGATTTGTGATAATTGAAATTAAAGTACAAGATATGTAATGCTAGAGCTTCAAGCATCTCACCATCCACTCTACAATACTCGCATCAACTCTCACAAGCCTCTCACCTATGAGAACTAATGCCTTCGCCCTCGCATCTCACAAAGGCAACCCACCCGGCATCTCACCAAAAACCAAGTAACCAAATTGTTTTCCAAATATTATCAACTCTCACTTATTTTTCTATGAATCAATCAAGCCTTTAAATAGGAAAAATAAGGCTAGATGAAAGATCAAAAATAAGGCCAAAAGCCATAATAAAAATATAGGCCTTAAAGATCCACGTAATGAGGCATTGGTTTTGGACTCTTCACATCTTGACCATAAATCCGGTTGTTGGAAGAACTGAAATTAAGACCCATCTCTTGGACGAATCTGATCTTGAAGTCTTCATCAATATTGTAGCCCTTGAAATCAGCTTTCCAACAAGTATTTACATACCTTCATTAGATAAACGTATCATTCGTTATGACCAAAATACTGAAGGGTCGAATTAAAGTGAAGCCGTTTACATTGGTTTCCCGGATCACATCACAACTCGTCCTAAAACTTGCTGATAATCTCAACAATAAGCAAATCCTCGAATCCATCCTCAAGGAAATCCTAAAGATGGTCCCTCCTCAAAGCTGTAGGGCAGTAGCGATCCTTGATCACCGTTTTCATTTGCTCATAACTAGTGACCTTACTGCGAGCCTCCACCAAGAATGAGCCTAATCCTTCAGCAATGTCTATGCTATGTGGACTCGACGTCCCTCTAGGCAACCGATCACCTTAATAGCAGAATCCAACTGTCCTAGCCACATCTCCACCTCCAGTCCAGTCTTTTCCATGAAAGTGGGAACCTTCAGCTGATCAAAAGCCTTCAACCAACTGTCGGGCTTTGGCTCCTTTTCCACAGCAGGCGCTCTAACAACATCAACAACTCTAGCAGGCGGGGCAACAGCCTGTGTAACTCTATGCAAAACCTCAATTGATCTCGCATGAACTAGTGGTGCTGGTGCAGGTCCTCCGGTCTTGATAGCCTCCTCGACTCTCTACACGTAGTCGCAATATGTAGAAGCTCCTATGGACACTCGATCCGACTCTGATGATGGCACTCTTTGTGCTCTAGACCTAGCAGCGGTCCCGTTCTCAGCCTCAGGAACAACACTCTCAGCAACTTCCTCGGCGAATGCCTCATCAATAGGCGGATCAGCAACTGGGGCCTGACTCCGACCTCTAGCTAGTAGAGGTGTTGCTGCACGTCCTCGTCCACGGACGGGTAGGTGGAAGTGGTGGTCGACCCCTTCCTCGCCCCATAACAGATGTAGCTCTAGTATGCGTCATCTATGATAAGGATAATTATATAGATAAAAGGCCACGTTACAGCTAAAGCAGAAATCCAGAAAAAGCATATAAAGGTCAACAACAAAGAAAAACTAACTGTTGAGATCCGCGGATGTAGTGGTAGTCGCCCGTACATCTATCCCAGAACGACAAGTTTGAAACAAAAACCTCCTTTGAAAACGTTAGACCCCTTGCGGGTTCTATTTATTTATCCATCCGACCTTGAGAAGATTTTGAGTTCTATTGTTGCCAACCTAGAGCTCTGATACCATATTGCAGCACCCCAAGTTTTGGAACTCGAAGCGTTACGGGCTAGGACCTCACAATGGGTCCCAACCATCAGATTAGCAACAGCACAACGAATGTTACAACAAGGCACAAACGAATGAAAACCAAAACTCAATATAAAACTAAAGGTTTAAACAAAAGGAAGCGTAAAAGACTCGCAGCAGAGTTCAAAACAAAAGGGAAAGCAACAACATAAACATAAACCCGATCCCATCCTATAATGTATGAGAACCCCGGCATACCACACCGTTCGGATCACTCAGCAGCATCCTGAACCTGAGCAATATCTACAACATCGGTATAAACCGCTAGCCAACATTCTAGATATAATAAAGAGCGTAAAGGCACAAACCACATAAGGCAAAGTAAAAATATAGCATGCTCGCACTCAATCGGTTATTATCTTTCATTAAGTTATCCATTACTAATTCAACTTGTTTTGTCACACGAGAATCTCCTGAAACTCGCCTCTGCTTCCGTCTACCAATAGGAGTAGATCAGTACTATCCGTTACATATGGGCCTAGGTTGCAAGAGCACATTCTAGTCTCCTAAAGAATTAGATAAGTGTTCACCGCCCGGTTATCATACATTTGGGCCAGTTAAGGTTACAAAGGGTGAATCTTATTCTGGTTATCCGTTATAACATGATAAACAACACAAACAAGCCAAAACACTCAAACCAATATGCGGAAAGAACCTAAGTAAGTCCAAGGGACTTACCTCACTCGAAGGTTATCTAAAAGCTCAACAACAACTCAGAGAACAACTCAGTTTCCCTCAGGAAAGGAGCAAGGAAAGCCTGTTCACACAAGCATCACGAATCAGGAACGAAACGGTTGCTAGAAGTATATAACTTCTTGTCTCAATGATCTCTAAGAGATCACCACAAGCTAAGGGTTCAACCTCAGTCTTACAGCATACTCAGGGGACAAGGAACATTCATAAGAACCAAGGAAAAGAATGAGGAAAACAAGGAAGGAAGCAACTCACAAGAACGAGAGTCACTACAGAAGGAACCGCAGGGGCGGCGAAGCAAGGCGCAGGGGAGGCTTGCCGCGAGGGCGGTGCACTTGCAGAAGGCGCTATCGGGGTTACTTCTTAACAGAAACTCTCCAAAGATCAAACTTTTGATCCAACCACGTCAAGACTCAACCAAAAGAGCCAGAGAATAGCCAAACATCAACAACGGGGATGCCAACAAGAATCAAGGTTCAAACTTGATTCTTGGAGAAGAAGAAAAAAAAGAACGAAAGAATAAAAACGAAACAAAAGGGAAAGGCATGCATCAATTACATGAACGTGATGAAGAACACAAAGGAGAAGACTTACACGTTCAGCAAGATCACACGGAAGCAAGGGAACGACTGCAACTCTCAGGGTTGAAGAATGTATGCAAGAAACGGGAAAAAGAAGAAAAGACGGGAATATATAGACAAGGGTTGGAAAGATAGATGGAAAGGAAGTCTAGGGTTAGGGAGAAGATAAGGAAGCCGGACCATAAGATAGAAGATCAGATCTTCTATCTATGAAAAGAAGATAAAATGAACGAAAGAAAGATTGGGCGTGATCTGTTGCGGTTGACCCTATCGCGGATGTGGTTTGCCGTAGGGGCGGCACACTTCACCGCGGGGACGGTGAATGCGAATGACTGGGGTCTTACACCAGAAAATTTTCAAAATCATCATCTAACTTCTTCATGTTATGAGCCTACGGAAAAGGAAGAAAAGGTATATATAGTTTAGGAGGTGTAGAAACAGTTACCTCCACAAGAGTAGTTTTCTTTATGGTCTTCTTAGTGGATACGGGATCATCAATTTCTTTTCTACTTCTTAGTGTAATGGTACAAACTCCTCTAGAATTTGGATTTCTTGGTTCTAGGGAGTTTTCTTTGAGTCTTCTCAAGTTGTTGGCTGAGTTGGACAACTTGAGTTTCCTACATCTTATGTCCTCTTCCAAGCACTTCAACTTTGGTTTCCATCTTGCTGATTTTTTCTACCATACTCATGATCGAGTTCCTAATATCTCCTATGGATCCAGCAAGTGATTGTTGTCCATTAACACTCCTCTCTTATATTTTATCTTGCGTTGTTAGTGTGGTAATTTCTTCTGTGGTAGCTTGTGTAGAAGCTTGAGCTTAATCAGGGATGGGGTCTCTGGGCTGGAAATTTCTTCTTTGGAATTGGGGGAAATTCCTTTGTGGGAAAGGAGTTCTTGCGTAAGCATTGTTCCTTTGATATTCTCTTTGATTTCCCAAATAGTTGGCTTGTTCTAAGGCTTCATAGTAATTCATATGTTCATTGAAGTTTTAACAATCCTCAATCTCATGACTTGTGCCCTTGCATATTGAAATATCATATTATCTAAATTAGCAAATGAGGAAATGAAATTACCATCAATAAGCTTCATCAAGACTTGCACATTCTCACATAACTTATCAATGTTGTCATCATCCTTGATGTTTGTATGTTCACTAGTAGTTACAAGGTAGTCAAAAGCATCATCTTCGTTCATCCTTGTGAATCCATAGGAATTTACGGTGTCCTCCAAATTCCTTGTAGAGTCATTTAATCTTCTATAAAAGTATTCGAGAAGCTTTTCAAATCCATGGTCGGGGCATGAACGCAACAATTTATTAAATATTTCTCATACGGAATGGATGTTCTCTCCATCTTCCATGTCAAAGTGGGAAGTCTTCTTCCTAATCTCACCTTGTGGGAAGAAAAATACTTGTTGAGGAAAGTTGTAGTTGATACTTCCCAAGTAGCAAAAGTACGATTTCGTAGCAGTTTGCAACCTCTCCTGTCAAAGAAAAAATAAATTCTCGCATTCTCAAGACATTGGGAGTGATGTTCTCATAATTAAAAGTATTCATAATATTCTCAAAATTCCACAAATGTTGATGTGGATTCTCGTTCAGAAATTGATTATTCTAGATCAACATAATGGTGTACTTCCTGAGATTGAAGTCTCGATCTCCAAGTGTAGAGAGTATAAAATCATGGTGTTGCACCCTTTGTCTAGAATCCATCCTAGTGTCCAGCGTTTGAAAGTGACGAGCCCTTTCAACATCGAGCGTGGTATTGAGCCTAGCAATTTCAGCATGAGCATCAACATTAAGGATTCGATTATTTATGTCTTTCGTTGCTAGACTTGCATAAGCTTGTTTGGTAGACTTTTGTTTGCAAAGAGTACGTTCAATCTCGTTGTCAAGAGGGACATGTTTTCTTGAACCATGGACTCTTTGCATTCACCAATCTAGTCTATAGATCAAAAATAAAAAAAAAATTCAAAATAAAATAGAAATAAAAAAATCTAAAATAACCAAGAATTAGGTATCAACAAATTCTATTGGCATTCCCTGGCAACGACGCCAAAAATATGATCGAGTGGAAGTTTTACCGAACGTAACAACAACCTCCCCCGCATGACTTGGGAACGGATTTAGTATAACCGGGTATCGAATTCACACGGTTTGCATATGATTTAGATAATAATTAATTATTTTAAGTGAAAGAAAGGTAATGATGTAGCAATTGTAACATGTGAAAGAAGTAATGGTTGTAAGCAATATGGTGAAAGCAATATAAGAAAACGGGAATCCCCACTATAATGAATTAGTATATGATATATATATATATATATATATATATATATATATATATATATATATATATATATATATATATATATATATATATATATATATCATGAATATTGATATATGATAATTGTAGGAAACCACCTATAATAGCCTTTGACATAAAAAAAATGATTGTGTTTTCCAACTCGTGTAGCTCTCGATCCAGCAGTTCCGTAAGTATAGGAAAACCCATTAAACACTTAACAATCCGGAAAAGACCAAGAACAACCTTTGCTTTTGTCTTTTCATGTAGAAAATGTATAAAGACCGGAACTTTCATAAATATATATAGATATGCAAACAATAAATTAAACCATTAAACACTTCACAATCCAGAAAACACCAAGAAAACCCAATAAACACTTAACCAAAGGTAGGAATGAAGCACTTTGAAAAGAAGCAATATCACAATATCAAATCATAAATATACATATAGATATGCAAACAATAAATTAAACCATTATAGGGATCATTCAATCCTTAGATCAAGAGGGAATATAGCCAGACATGATTAGATATAAAGGAAAAACAATCTATAGATTCGGGAAAGAGATAAACTCATATATTTGGTTCCAATAAGGCAAACCTTCAAAGCAAAGCAAATAACTACTTGATGTCTAGGTTTCTATCTATGTGGATGTGTGTTCGCCCCTAAAGGTGTGTGCAAATAAGCTTTAAATTTATAAAACTAGAATCAAGCAGCGAACCCGCAGTGTACGGATCGACGTAGCTAAGCAAGAATTCCAGAGTATCGAACACAGGGATTTGGGTGGGAACAAATTCGATTGCAGATTATCAAGCGAGTAAATATGAGAGTTTTGCAAATATTGGGAAAACAACAATCCTAAAGATCCAAGTATCCAGCTGTGGCAATCGATTCAAGATATACTTGATGATATAAAGACAGAGTTGAGATATGCAAAGGTATACTAATGTAAGGTAATCGTACAGTGAAGTTCCAAAAACCTTATGTAACTCACCTACAAGGCACTCTCTATACAGGTTGTTGAGGCTCAATATAGAAAGATTCTAAAGATGAGAGTTTATGTCAAATACCCAAACTTGTAACCCAAGGATCAAGACTAACTAAATCGATTAAGGTTGTGACACTCACAATCGAGGTAGAGGTTGTTGAGGCTTCACTACCACCTAGAAAAGACAAGTCTAAACTAAGTTAAAGCAAATCTTTAACTTTGGATTAAAGTAAAAGCAAGTTCGTAGACTTAAGGGAAATCACGGTTAGTTTTTGAGGTTCCACGGCCGTGGACTCAAGAACAGGCCGTAATTTAAGGTTGTCGGCGATTCTCTCTAACTCTCAGGGTCTAATTTGTTTGCGATCGATCTATCATCATCTAAGCCACAACTATCAACCCTTCACCTTAGAATTGTTAAGGGTTTTTAGCCAATAATAGTCATGTTGATATCAATTCAAGAATTAAAAGATAAAAAGATGAAAACTTTCAAGAACTTTCAATAATCTTCAAACCAATCTCAAAGTCACAATCAAGAACGAGTGTTGTCAAAAGATTCACAATGAAGTAAACAATCACAACCTTAGGAAAGAAGAGAAAACGGGATGTCAATCCGTTTTCCAAATCAAACCTAAACAAGAAGAGAGGTCTTCTTGCAAAATCTTCCAAAAGCTTCGATCTTCTGCCAATCCGGAAATCTCAACAGCAATCTCCACCAAAAGTGCGAGATTAGGGCAATTCCCCGATGCGAAATTCGATCTATAATCAGATGAGCAATGCTTCCAAGCGACGGTGTAGAATGAGGTAGCGGGCGTAAACGATCCTAAGCGTCGATGAAGCGTGGATTGCCAAAATTCCCTTCCTAAGCCAGGATGACGGGATCTTGCTTCGTCCGTCTTTTTATAGGGCAAGATAAAATATCGGTCCGGCCCAATCTTCAAAAGATCGTGGCTTCAAAGTGTGGCGAAAAGATTCGCCAAGATCACGGTCGTGGAACTTTCCATGACCGTAATTTAGGGCGTGGATTAGGTCACGGTTTGCATCATATGTTCCACGACCGTAATAGTTACTGGAATGCATCACGCCTCTCTTGCAAGGTTCCACGGCCGTGGAACTGAACGTGGTTCGTAGTACGGCCGTATTTTAGAGCGTGGTTTAGGGCAAGAACGTGATTCTTCCCTAGCCTCGTGCATTCCTCAAGCTAAACTCCAATTTGCTTCCTAAGAATGTCCTCAATCTATGGACACACTCAATCAACTCCTCTTTTGCTCGATTCCGTTCGGAAATAGCTCCAAATCACCTATAATCAACATAGAACTAGGAAAGAGACACTCCAAAAGCATACAATAGAGCAAGAATAGCTCATCCGTCTTGATCTTTTGGGGCGTCTCCGTCCTAGGAAACAGACACTCCGAAAGAACACGGTGAGCTATCTTCAAGGCTAGATGGTACATCAATCTAGCCTTGGTATCAGCGGGTTGCCAACGGTCCTCGTCGGCGCAAATCATTGCAACTTCCTTCCAAAAATCCTTGGGGTAAATACCACTCGGAAATCGACCATTGAAGGTCTCATGAAACCCAAAAATAGTCCCAAACTCAACGATACTCAAATGGTAGTCTCTTTCCATGAGACGGAAAGAGATGGTCCTATCTACGTGGCTGTGCTCGAAAGACGTCACAACCTCCCGGGTGATCTCCTCATAGGCGTCTTCTCGGATAGCCGAGAAGAAAACTAATCCGGCTCTATCCAAGAGCCAAGTAAGATCATCAACTATGTTGAGAGGATATAGATCCTCCAACAACAAATATCTAGGGCCAATCACTGCCCTCTTCTGGATCTTCTCGAAAGCAGCGAGATGGTTCTCATGTATGGTCGGGACTCTAGGGTGAGGAGGTGAGGATGGAGGTGAAGGTGAGGATGGAGGTGAAGGAGAGGAGGGTGGTGGTGCCCTAGAGGATGAGGAGGTGGAGGGATTGCCTTTCCTTTTCTTATTCTGCTCACCCTTCTTCTCTTTTATCCTTCCCGACATTCTCCTTACGAAATCCATTCTGCACAAAAATTACGGTCTGTTCTTCAAGAATTACGGCCGTGGTTTACCCAGAGGCCGTGGTTCGTCTCAGAATTTCACAAATCTCAGAAAATTCACAAGCAATCACCACAACAAGCAGACCTAGTCTAATTCCTTCCAGTCTTTATCAGTTCTTCTTAAAAATCTATAGGAAAAACGAACCAAATTAGCGAGAATCAAGAAGGGAAAGGAAACCTCTTTTTCGGATTGAAAAATCCGAAATGCGCGTTTGTCGGTGAATTTCCGTTCGATTCGTCGCTTGGATCTTGTTTGTGGTTGAATTTGCTGCAGTTTGGGAAGAAGAATCGTTAGAAACGATTAAGAAACGAGGATTTTGAGGAGGTCGTGGATTTTCGGCAATTAGGTCGTGGAAAGAGGGATTTTTGGGATGAGTTTGTGAAGAACGTGGCTTATATAGTTGCAGGCAAAATTTTGAAAATCACGGTCTGTCGGGGTGTTCCACGGCCGTGGAAGTGTACGGAACCGTGGTTTTGGTGATTTTTCAAAGGCTTTTGGGAATTACGGCCACTATAGCTATGACGACCGTAATTTAGACCGTGGAACCTCCTGTAAAGCTCCAAAGTCCGAATTTCGTCACTTTTCTTCGACATTATTCTCCTCTTTTCCTTTTCCATTGATCCTACAACCAAAAACACGAACATACCGGAAGAAATCGAGGCAAAAACAAAGCAAAAACGTCTATTCTAAGCTAAACTATGAACCGAAAACAAAAACGAAAATGCAATACCTTGGGTTGCCTCCCAAGAAGCGCTTTGTTTAAGGTCCGTAGCTAGACCAATCTCGCACTTATTCGAGTGCGGTAGGCGCAAACTCCTCAGCTTGGAGTTCCGGCGTATACTTCTTTAGTCGTTGGCCGTTCACCTTAAAACTTCCGCTCGCTTCACCCCATACTTCAACTGCACCATGGGGGAAAATACGCTTAATTAGAAAGGGTCCGATCCAACGGGATTTAAGCTTACCTGGAAAGAGGCGAAGTCTTGAATTGAAGAGGAGAACTTGATCTCCTTCTTTGAAGTCCTTTGGAATAATATGCTTATCATGCCAACGCTTTGCTCTTTCCTTGTAGATCTTGGTGTTTTCATAGGCGTTCAAGCGAAGTTCATCCAGCTTATTGATGTCTAGGAGACGCTTCTCTCCCGCTTCCTTTATGCCGAAATTCAGCCACTTGATAGCCCAAAACGCTTTATGCTCCAGCTCTACCGGCAAGTGACAAGACTTTCCATACACAAGATTGTATGGTGTGGTTCCTATGGGAGTCTTGTACGCAGTCCGGTACGCCCATAATGCATCGTCAAGTTTCAAGGACCAATCCTTCCTAGTCCTTGAAACCGTATTCTCTAAGATTCCTTTGATCTCCCTATTTGAGATCTCAACTTGTCCACTAGTTTGTGGATGATAAGGGGTAGCGATCTTGTGAGTAACCCCATACTTAGCTAGAAGAGCTTCAAAGCGACGGGCTATGAAGTGAGAACCTCCATCACTAATGATAGTCCTTGGTGTCCCAAATCGCGGGAAGATGGTCTTGTTGAAGAACTTAACCACCACCATGGCATCATTTGTGGGAGAGGCGATTGCTTCCACCCATCTAGAAACGTAATCTACCGCCAATAGTATGTATTGGTTTCCACAAGAAGATGGGAATGGTCCCATGAAATCGACTTCCCAAACGTCGAAAATCTCCACCTCTTGGATGTTGTTGAGGGGCATCTCGTTCCTTCTAGAAATATTGCCTGTTCTTTGACAAGCATCGCAGCAAGAAACAAAAGATTGCACATCTCTAAACAATGTAGGCCAAAAGAATCCAGATTGCAATACCTTTGCGCTAGTCTTGTTCGAACTAGCGTGTCCTCCACAAGGTAGTGAATGACAATGGCGGATGACACTTTGCATCTCATCTTCCGGCACACATCGCCGAATGATGCCATCCGGACCTCTCTTGAAGAGGAGAGGCTCGTTCCAATAGTATTCCCGGACGTCCTTAAAGAACTTCTTCCTTCGTGCGTAGGATAGTCCGGGCGGTATCTCCTGGCAAATCAAATAGTTAACAAAATCAGCAAACCACGGTTTGTTACCTTTGGAGATCACGTTGATGCACTCCTCTATGATGTGTAGGTGTTCGTCCGGAAAGGAGTCATCAATGGGTAGATGGTCGTCCCTTAGATGTGTTAGGCGACTCAAATGATCCGCAACAGAATTTTCTGAACCTTTCTTGTCGCGGATCTCAAGATCGAATTCTTGTAGGAGAAGAATCCATCTAATCAGCCTTGGCTTCGCATCTTTCTTCGCAAGGAGGTACCGGACCGCAGCATGATCCGTGTAGACAATCACCTTTGCACCTACAAGATAAGAGCGAAACTTGTCAATAGCGTAGACAATGGCTAGAAATTCTTTCTCGGTGGTGGCGTAATTGAGCTGCGCTTCTTCTAGCGTCTTGCTAGCATAGTATATGGCATGGGTTCGCCCTTCCTTTCTTTGTCCAAGAACAGCTCCAATAGCTACGTCACTAGCATCGCACATAATCTCGAAGGGGAGAGTCCAATCCGGAGGTTGGATAATAGGTGCTGAAATTAGAGCTTGCCGAATGGTGTTAAACGCATCCAAACATTCCTGCGAAAACTCAAAAACCGCATCCTTCATCAATAGATTAGTGAGAGGTTTTGATATCTTAGAAAAGTCCTTAATGAAACGTCTATAAAATCCAGCATGTCCTAGGAAACTTCTTATCCCTTTCACCGAAATTGGGGGAGGAAGTTTCTCTATGGTCTCTATCTTAGTCTTGTCTACCTCTATCCCTCTACTAGAGACTAAGTGACCTAATACGATTCCTTCCTTAACCATGAATTGACACTTCTCTCAATTAAGAACTAGGTTAGTGTCTTCACATCTTTGCAAAACACGAGAAAGGTTAGAAAGACAATCGTTAAAAGAGGAACCGTATACGGAGAAGTCGTCCATGAAGACTTCCATGATTTCCTCTACGTATTCGGAGAAGATGGCCATCATGCACCGTTGAAAGGTGGCTGGAGCGTTGCAAAGCCCGAACGGCATTCTCCTATAGGCGAACGTACCCCAAGGGCACGTGAATGTGGTCTTCTCTTGATCATCCGGATGTATCGGAATCTGAAAGAAACCACTATAACCGTCAAGGTAGCAAAAATGTGAATGTTGTGCTAACCTTTCAAGCATTTGATCGATGAATGGCAATGGAAAGTGATCCTTCCGCGTTGCGTTGTTGAGCTTGTGGTAGTCTATGCACATTCGCCATCCAGTCACGGTTCGGGTAGGAATGAGTTCGTTGTTCTTGTTGGTGATGACCGTCATTCCTCCCTTCTTCGGAACTACTTGAACTGGACTCACCCACTTGCTATCGGAGATAGGATAGATGATACCTGCATCAAGAAGTTTAAGAATTTCCTTCTTGACAACCTCCTTCATGGTCGGATTCAACCGCCTTTGAGGTTGCCTTGAAGTTCTAAAGTCCTCCTCCATTAGTATCTTATGCATACATAGGGAGGGTTTAATTCCTACTAAGTCCTCAATAGTATAGCCTATGGCTTTTCTATGTTTCCTAAGGACAATCATGAGCTGCTCATGTTCATCTATGCTCAGTTCGGAACTAAGGATAACCGGAAAGGTAGAATTAGATCCTAGAAAAGCGTACCTTAGATGAGTAGGAAGCGGTTTGAGTTCCATCACTTTCGGAGCTTCCAATGATCCTTGAGGAGCATCCGACGTTTCCTTAGAAGTTTCTAAGGGTGTTGAGTGAGTTGGAGAAGAATCAAAAGAAGTTGAAGAAGTATGCCGATCACCCTCTTCCACGGTCAGAATTACGGGCTCTCCATATGTTCCACGGCCGTGTAAACCCCTGGAATGGAGGTCGATTTTGGTTGTGAAATCCACGGTCGTGGAATACAGGGTATGACCGTGGATTCTAACATTCTCAGCCTCATCGTGGAGTTTCTCAAACTCCACTTCATGCATCTCTTCTTGTGCTTCTAAGGCTTCAATTTCCTCTTTGCACTCTCCTTCTTCTCCTACATCTGTTAGACTCATGGTAATGACTTTTTGTAAAGGATCGTTAAAGAGAATCGCACTTACCTCTTCCCTAGATAAACCTTCTTCATTTTGGACATCGTAAATATCCTCGTCGAAGATCGGCTCCTTCACTAGAGTGGAAAGAACGAACTCTACTTTCTCTTCTCCAATATCAAAAGCGAGTCTTCCATTCTTGCAATCGACCATGCAGCCGGAAGTTGCAAGAAACGGTCTTCCGAGTATGATCGGGACCGGACTATCTGCAGGAATGTCAAGCACGACAAAATCAATAGGGACAAAGAATTTACCTAGCTTGACCGGGACGTCTTCTACAATACCGACGGGGCGAGTGATGGATCGATCCGCCATGTATAACGTCATCTTCACCGGTTTAGGGTCGCCTAAACCGATCTTCCTACACAATGCAAGTGGTATGATGCTCACACTTGCTCCTAAGTCACATAAAGCGTCATATGTGACATCTCCCACTCCAATGGGAATGCAAAATGACCCCGGATCCTTCAAATTTGGGGGCATTTTCTCCTTCATGGTCTTGATGAGATCCGAAGAATCCGAACTCATCTTGACCTCACCAAAATCTTCTAGCTTCCTCTTGTTGGAGAGGAGCTCCTTCAAGAACTTACCATAAGCCGGCATACCTACAATAGCATCAATGAAGGGTATATTAATATGCAGCTTACTCATGAGTTCTATGAACTTACCGAATTGTTTGTCTAGGCGCGCTCGCGCTCTAGATTGAGGGAATGGTAGGGGAGGTTTGTAAGCTGGAGGAGGAACATAGACATCTTCCTTCTCCTTCCCCTTTTCCTTGTCCTTTTCTACGGGGACTTCAACGAACGTAGGCTGCGGATCGGTGGTAGTCACTCCGCTCCTAGTTGTAATCGCCATCACCCTTCCCTTAGGGTTGTCCTCCGTCTTTCCTGGAAGTTTCCCTTGATTTCTAGGAACTTCCTCCGCGTGGTTGAACATTTGGTTTTCCAAAACTTTTTGAGCTTTGTCAACCTTAGAGACTTGATCATCAACTTTGATGAGGCGGTTCTCTAACCCTTGAAGCTTTCCCAAGATCGTTTCCAATATGGGATCTGGCTTCTCCTTCCCCGAAGTGTTTCCTCTACTAGACGATTTCCCCTGGCTTTTCAAAGGAGTAGAGGAAGAGGAAGGTGGAGTTAGTGAATTTGAGTTGGAAGGGTAAGAGTTACCGGAATTTTTTTGATTTGAGCGCCAATTGTTGTTGTTTGAACCCCTATTGTTGTTCCAATCGTTGTTCCGGTTGTTGTTGTTTCCATTCCAGTTATTATTCCGGTTGTTGTTCCGGTTATTGTTGTTGCCCAAATAACCAACATCTTTCGCTTGTTGCTTTGGGAAGTTGGTCTTGATAGCCTCCTTCAACTCTTTGATCTGATTGTTGAGGGAGAAAATCTTATTCTGGGCTTCATGTGTGAGCTTTGCTCCTTGCTCCACATGATTTCCCTCCACTTTCCGGTGGGAATACTTCTCTATGACTCTTGCTTGCTTCTCGATGAAGTCCCAAGCGTCATCTTCTCTCATGTTCATGAACGTTCCACATGAGAGGGATTGGAGGTTGAATTGCGTTCCCGCATCCAGCCTCTTGTAGTAAATCTCTAGCAGGGCAAGCTTGGATATGCCATGATGAGGGCAATCCAAGAGCAAATCCTGAAACCTTTCCCAAGATTGAAACAAACTTTCGTTAGGTCTCATGGAAAAAGCATTAATCTTACCTCTAAGTTCCGCCGTTTTGGAAGGCGGAAAGAATTTGGTGAGGAACTCCGCGGAAAGGTCTTCCCACGTATCTAATTTCCCACTAGGAAGAGCTTGATACCAAGATAACGCTTTTCCCTTCAAGGAGAAGAAGAAAGGCTTGAGCTTGTAGCTGTTGGTGGTAGCATTCTTCGGTCTCATCGTCTCCATCATACACTCAAAGTTTTGCAAGTGTTGGTGTGGAGATTCAGCGCTTGTACCGCCAAATTGGTTTTGGCGAACAAGAGTAATAACTTGAGGGTTAAAGCTAAACCCTTGCACATATTCAGCATCAAGATTCACGCCCAAGCGGCGTGGTTGTTGTGTTGGATCCATCCGCTGGCCAAGAGTTCTTGGCTCATTATCCACACGTTCGACCCTCACATTCCTAGGTGGAATGTGGCGATTAGCAGCTCCTTGTGGATGGAAAGGATTCATATTGATCATGGGATCAATCTCCTCTAATGGTGGCATGGAAGAGTCACTATCATCAGCGGACGAGTGGCTTCTTCTTCTAGTTCTTGATCCCCCCCTTGAGGATTTCTTGCTTCCTTTATTCTTAAGGTCGCTTAACTCCATCCTCATTTGGAACATCGCATCCTGCAGTTTGCTAACTTCAGATTGATGACGATCCATTTCATCCCGGCGGAGGTTCTCGTTCCATTGGAGTTGAGCTTCCTTCTCCGCCAACTCCGTTTGAAGATCACGTTCGTGTTCTTCGGCCATCTTCTTTTCCTTGCGCTTTTGCCTCAAGGTTTTCTCTAGCTCTTGATCAAGAGGTAAGAGATCTTCGGTGTTCCTAGACCTGCGCATGCACTCAAAGTAATATCAAATAACGAGAGCAAGCTCCCAAGCTTGACAACCGGCTACCGAATTCGGCCGAAACCAAATCCCCGGCAACGGCGCCAAAAACTTGTTCGCCCCTAAAGGTGTGTGCAAATAAGCTTTAAATTTATAAAACTAGAATCAAGTAGCGAACCCGCAGTGTACGGATCGACGTAGCTAAGCAATAATTCTAGAGTATCGAACACAGGGATTTGGGTGGGAACAAATTCGATTGCAGATTATCAAGCGAGTAAATATGAGAGTTTTGCAAATATTGGGAAAACAACAATCCTAAAGATCCAAGTATCCAGCTGTGGCAATCGATTCAAGATATACTTGATGATATAAAGACAAAGTTGAGATATGCAAAGGTATACTAATGTAAGGTAATCGTACGGTGAAGTTCCAAAAACCTTATGTAACTCACCTACAAGGCACTCTCTATACAGGTTGTTGAGGCTCAATATAGAAAGATTCTAAAGATGAGAGTTTATGTCAAATACCCAAACTTGTAACCCAAGGATCAAGACTAACTAAATCGATTAAGGTTGTGACACTCACAATCGAGGTAGAGGTTGTTGAGGCTTCACTACCACCTAGAAAAGACAAGTCTAAACTAAGTTAAAGCAAATCTTTAACTTTGGATTAAAGTAAAAGCAAGTTCGTAGACTTAAGGGAAATCACGGTTAGTTTTTGAGGTTCCACGGCCGTGGACTCAAGAACAGGCCGTAATTTAAGGTTGTCGGCGATTCTCTCTAACTCTCAGGGTCTAATCTGTTTGCGATCGATCTATCATCATCTAAGCCACAACTATCAACCCTTCACCTTAAAATTGTTAAGGGTTTTTAGCCAATAATAGTCATGTTGATATCAATTCAAGAATTAAAAGATAAAAAGATGAAAACTTTCAAGAACTTTCAATAATCTTCAAACCAATCTCAAAGTCACAATCAAGAACGAGTGTTGTCAAAAGATTCACAATGAAGTAAACAATCACAACCTTAGGAAAGAAGAGAAAACGGGATGTCAATCCGTTTTCCAAATCAAACCTAAACAAGAAGAGAGGTCTTCTTGCAAAATCTTCCAAAAGCTTCGATCTTCTACCAATCCGGAAATCTCAACAGCAATCTCCACCAAAAGTGCGAGATTAGGGCAATTCCCCGATGCGAAATTCGATCTCCAATCAGATGATCAATGCTTCCAAGCGACGGTGTAGAATGAGGTAGCGGGCATAAACGATCCTAAGCGTCGATGAAGCGTGGATTGCCAAAATTCCCTTCCTAAGCCAGGATGACGGGATCTTGCTTCGTCCGTCTTTTTATAGGGCAAGATAAAATATTGGCCCGGCCCAATCTTCAAAAGATCGTGGCTTCAAAGTGTGGTGAAAAGATTCGCCAAGATCACGGTCGTGGAACTTTCCACGACCGTAATTTAGGGCGTGGATTAGGTCACGGTTTGCATCATATGTTCCACGACCGTAATAGTTACTGGAATGCATCACGCCTCTCTTGCAAGGTTCCACGGCCGTGGAACTGAACGTGGTTCGTAGTACGACCGTATTTTAGAGCGTGGTTTAGGGCAAGAACGTGATTCTTTCCTAGCCTCGTGCATTCCTCAAGCTAAACTCAAATTTGCTTCCTAAGAATGTCCTCAATCTATGGACACACTCAATCAACTCCTCTTTTGCTCGATTCCGTTCGGAAATAGCTCCAAATCACCTATAATCAACATAGAACTAGTGTAGACATCCATATCGACAATATAGGTAATACTAGCTCACATATGCACAAAGTTCAATCAAAAACTATCAATATGAATCAAATATGTTTAGAAAACGTGCTTAAAATATCACAATATTTCATGCTAACAATGTGGCAGTGATGGATGGTTTCTAACAATCTATCTAATCTTAAGGCTAAAATATGAGTATATAGCGGAAAATCTCGGAGTCAAGGGTTGCACAAACTATAACCTTAAAAGTTACAATAAAAAATATTTAATTTCTATCTCAGTGGCAAGTTATATGGATATCTTATGGTCATCATACGGTCGTAGATGGTTGTAAGGTGGTTGTAAGGCTGGTTGTAAGGAGCGTTGCTTTGACAACTTAGTAAAACCGACTTTCCGAATGCTTGGGTTGAAACTACGGGACGAAAGAGTTCTACTTTTGAATGTCATTTGAAGAACTACAACTTTTCAGTTGGAAAGTTTTTCCAAATCCAAAGGAAAGATGGTCGAAATCGGAAATCTCTCAGAGGTCGTCATTAAATGGCATCCATCTCCAATGGTTTATGCTTGGCTTCTTCAATCTTCATCCAATCTTGATGTTTCCATGTATTCTCCGACTCCAATGAAGGTTGAATTCTTGTGATATGGTATCTTCATACAATTATGCTCCATAAATGGCCTTCAATGCTTGAAACACGAACGAAATCGAAGTAGCCACAAAATATAGAAAATGAACGCTTTTCATACACATAGAGACATATGAGATAGTAAAAGAGGTATAAAATGCATGATTCTAAGGTCTAAAAAGTGTTACATTTGACACTCATCAAGCTTCAGTCATTTAAATTTCAAGCATATAGAATCAAATGTGCATATAATTTTCAAAGAGTGTCAATCACAAGTTCTAGAGTAAACTAAAAATGTTGGAGATCTCACAAATTATAAGAAAGAAAGGACACATGAAAATGCATCTCCATAGTCTAGAGTTCTCACAAGGGTTATCTTAGGGCAATCTAATCATCATGATTCATCCAAAAACTCATGTGCATAAACAATAACAAGAAGTAGTAATCCAACGAATCGTTGCAAGTCAAGTGAAATAGCATAACATATTTCAATTTTTGTGAATTTTGTATTATGAATGCTTGAGGAAAGGGAAAAACTCAAGAAAAGGGAAAATAAAAGGCATAACTATAAACCTGTGACATGAAAGAGAAACATGACATGTAAGTATAGCACCTCATACTTAAACTACACATTATCCTCAATGTGAAAAAGAACTAAAGAGTATAAAATACTCACAAAACAATAGAACACATATGGTGGAAGGAAGTTAATGTAAGAAGAAGGGTAAAATGTTGTGGAGGGTTTTTAAAGTCCACTTTTTGAATATCCGTACATAAAATGTTGTGGAGGCTTTTTGACCATATTCAACTCAAGTTGGATGTTCATCATATGATCTAGTGGACGTGCAATGTGGAAGTTTGTCCTTTGATCTCGGGAAATGTGGTGGTAGGTAGTGTAATCCCCTTTTGTTAATGGGGGCGAGCAAAAATAAGCAGTCTCGGTGTGCACCCCATACTTATCTTTCAACTTCGGGGGAGAAGTTGCACAACAAGTTCAAATTCCTACATGTGATGGGTTGATAATCTCTTAAGATTTGGAGGTTTAGCAATAGTGAGAGATATACTAACCTCTGCCAGGGTAGAATAATTATTGTTTGTAGAGACATACCCGGGAGGATTAGAAGGGTGATAAGTACACTCGAGTTTAGGAGGGGAGGAAGGCGAAAAAGGTTTAATATGGCTGTTGGACTAGAGAGTAACATACAAAAATTTTTATTTAGCATTTTGGAGGGGTGATACGACTATCTCACGGGCACCATACAGCGGTAGACTACTCGTAGGAAGGTGGTCGGACTTGCCGGTTTCGGAATCAATGCTCTCTACGGCTAGGGAGGCATGCCTTACGACCGTAGGTTTGGTCGTATGTGGCTGTAGGGTGGCCATAAGGTGATTCTTTGAATTAAAAGTATGGCTGCGACTTTTTCGAATTAATTTTGAAATTATTCTCATCCGGAAATGAAACGGCCTCCTTACGGCCGTAGGCTTTCCCGTAGATTGTGGTGGGTTGGCCGTAAAGTTGGCATACGTGATGATTTCAACTTGCGGCTTTTGCCAATTAATTCCGCTGAATTATTTAAATTCATCCCTTTTTCAGCTTTTACGGGGACAAGTTTTGGAGTATCAAGCTTCTAATTGCATCTTCTATTGGAGTACGTTATTTGCTTCAACATGGTGGATTCCTTCAAATTGTCTTTACATGCAAAAATATCCTCCAGTGTGTTAGAGTATTCTCCAATATCAACCGTGAATACTTCTAATGTGGGCAAATGCTTCAAGATTATCCCAAGATTTTTCCGTTTATCGGGCAATATGTTCATTGATGCAAGAAACTACACAAACTAGACATCCACTATAGATTTATTTCATCTTTGTGGGAAAAGGAAAGAAGGATTGTATGGTGGAAGAGGGACATAAGGTGCTTTTTCCAACTAGCTATTCCATTGGTTTCTGCATTTGAGAGGAATGAGGGATGATAGCAGTTGGTTCATTAGTTACCTTCCCGTTTTTTAAAGTAAAAAAAATCAACTTTCTTGGAGTTGATTCGAGTAATATTCTCCTCCATCTCCATCTCCTCACCTAACTCTTTTATTTTCATCTTCAACTCAATTGTAAGTGACCGACTTCCGATCTTTCTCTTTTTGTTTTTAGTAGGATGATTTCCATCATTATCTCCATGGGAGTCTTAGCTGGTGGAGATATGTGGTTTCAATCAATAAAAGTGGGGCATTAAGGGGCTTTGTGCCCTGCTTCTCTCATGATTGACACAAGCTAGTCACTTCAACTACATCAAAGACAAGATTATCAAAATTGCCTTTTTCTTCTCATGTTTTCATCTCCTTAATTTTTCTTTGTGAAGGGTATTTTCCTATGAGGCACGCTGTCTCAGCTAGATAATTTTGAGCTTCATTTTTGTGCAGCTTATTACCATATCTTTGGTCACATCATTTGAACCGTTGTAAAAGAATTCTAGTAAAGTGCTCTTGTCAGCACCGTGATGTTGACAAATATATATATATATATATATATATATATATATATATATATATATATATATATATATATATATATATATATATATATATATATATATATCAATCTTGTGAATATTTTCAAGCTTGGTGGTTATCTTCGTTATCTTCCATTCTAAAGTTAATAAGGTCATTTCGACATTCTTGAGTTATGCTTGGAGGAAAGAAAACTCATAGAAACTCAGTAGTGAATTGCTCACATGCAGTGTACTTACTTGTTGGTTCTTTGTTGAACAAACTGCGACCATTACCATTGAAAGAGAATACAAACACTCGCATCCTTAAGGCGTCCTCCGACGCATTGTCGAGTTTGATGATATTCATTATATCGTCAAAATTCCTCAAGTGTTGGTGAGGACTTTCATTTGTCTCACCGTTGAACACGCCTTTCTGATCAAGTTCTATAAATCTAACACTCAAAGCATAGTCTTCCGCTTCGTAATTTGGAGACATCAAATCATGAAGGGGAACGGATTTATTTAGGATACATCCTTGGTTCTAGTGTGCGCGGTTAATCAACCATGGTCATCTCTCTTTTTCTTAGGATTCCAACATATGGAACAAAAACAAAAGGAAACCATAGATCAAAACTAACAAGAAACTTGGAATAACCGAATATTAGAAACAACCAAAACTATCTACAGTGTCAGGGACAAGCACCAAAAACTTGATCGTGGAACTTTTACCGAATGGTAACAACAACCTCCCTCACAAGTATAACGGGATCGGATGTAGTATATTCGGGTATCGAATTCACAAGGACCACGTCTATTTTGAATGTAACTAATTGAAAATTATGGTAAGTAAAAACATGAAGAAAGAAAACAATGTATTTTGGTGACACAATGATAAAAGAGAAAATAAGGGAAATCAATGATTGTTGTAGGCAAATAATGGAGGGAGGTGATTGTAATATCCGGAATTTTAATTTCTATTTCTTCCGAGTTAAACCAGATTTCGACCGTGGATCTTTGTTTATGATACCAAGTATTGATTACCTTCACAAATCCTATCGTTTTATGCAAGTCTAAACTCACATAAAATGATGATTTGTTAACCAAACCCTAAATTATACCTCTATGTATTTGACAAGCTCATGACAACCTTTAGACTAGATCATGACAACCTCTTGACAAGGCCTTGACATGTTTCAGTGTTCGCTCCAAACGGTGTGTGCAAGCTTTAAATTTATAACCCTAGACTTAAGCTTAAAACAAGGATGCGAACCCGCAGTGTACGGGTCAATCGTAGTAAAAGCAAGGAATTCCAGGGGTCGATCACAGGGACTCAGTGAAACAAAGTCCAGTTACGGTATGCTTATGCAACTACTAACCACAAAAGCAATTAACACAATCAAAGATGAATAAGAAGTCAATAAAGCAAACATGCAATTCTAGGGATTAAAGCATCTAGTTTTGGTTCCAACTCAAGATCTAAAGATAAGCGGACAAAGCTGAGTTTTTTTTGCATGGGGAAGGTGTTACTAAAGTGGAATAGATCACCGGGTAAGTCTCACTACTCACTAATCCTAAACCGCGACTCCTATTACCGGGTAAGTTTCAAGGAATCAAGATAAAGAACTATATCCTCCAAACTAACACACCATCTAAGGGAATAGAGTCAACCTTTACCGGGTAAGTCTCAGGCTAACTCACAAAGATGGGATGGAAGCACACTCAAACCCCAATAAAGGATAAACCTTTATTACCTACACTTATGATCTTAGATACACAAACTAAGGAATTACCGGGTAAGTCTCAACCTAAGCTTGCATTGAACCAGGAAGGGTGTAATAAGAATAGGATTTGGCAAACTCTAACACTTAACTCTCAGTTTTGGATCAGATAAGTCACCTCGGTCAGCCAAATTCCACCCCGGCCGAGATGTTCATCAACTGAGCGAGATGCTTGGGGTTAAGTTTAAAGATTCGAACTTTCAGGGTCCTACTGGAATCTAAGATTATTCTATCATTGTTTTTTCCACAACCTTCAGCCAATCACCCTAGAATCACACAAGGAAATTAGCCACTCATCATCATGAAAGTATGAATCAAATATATGGGAAGAAGGTGAATATTTGAACAAGAAGAATTTAATGAAAACACTTCAATAACTGAATCAAATATCACAACAAAGCGTTCCTTGGATATAAAATCCAACAAGCAAGACAACAAGGAAGAGAATCTAAGGTAATCTTACAAGAAAACCTTCCAAAATCTATAAAAGCTACAATCTTCAATCTTCCTTCAACCTTCAAAAAGGTTCTTCAAATCTCCCAACTGGAGTATGGCTGCTGCGTGACTTTCGGTGTAAGCGGGCTGTATGCGAGATGTTGGATTTGTGGAAATCCAACCCTTTTTATAGGAAAATAACCCTCCAAAGATAAGATATCTTAGAAAGATCTCTTCCCATAAAAATAGGTAAAATATAAGATCCAATATATCTTCTTCCTTCCAGGAGCCAAGCCCAAAAATATAAGATCACTTCCCAAAGATAAAAGATCTCAGCCAAGAATAAAATATTCTCGCCGCGTCCTAGGTATTCGCCTCGGTCGAGTCGGCTTCTCTGGATCACCTCGGTCGAGGTGAATTTGTGGTCAACCGAGGTGAGTCATAACTGAATGTGAAATCTCTCAAATCTGGTCCAAAGTGAATCTTTAATCCATGGCTACGCTTCCTGGATGTTCCCTTATGTTCCTGAGTGTAGCTCCAATGACTCCTTAGCTCTTTTTGCTCCTTTTTGATGCAAAACGTGCCATTTTACCTACGATTACAACAAAACTAGGTGTAGACCTCGATTCTCGCAAAGGTAGATGAAATGGTAATATAATTACATAATGTACATACAAACATGCAGATTATGAAAGATAAAACGTCAAAACAAACCCCAAAATATAGACTATAATTCATGCTATCATTCAGCCCAATCCATTGCCTCTCCTTGCTGCACATACAACCTACTCCTCTCCTTGTTGCACATCCAGCCCACTCAGCTCCCATTACCCTTGCTTGCACGTTGGCCCAACAACTAGAAGAAGCCCACGAAGCCTCAGCACAAGGAAGGCCGGCCTTCTTCTCGTGCTTCACACCAGCCTTCAACCCACTAATCTCTCTCCTATCCTCATGCTCCTTCAATATAGCGGACATCGAGTATCTGGCAAGGAACCCTCCTGCACTTCCCTACGTGAATCCAGTCGGGAAGAAGGCACATGGACGCTCACACCAACAAGGACCACGCTGGCTCGTCGGATCTAAATGCAGACACAAGGTAAGAGTTCCTCTCCCTCTTGCCATAGTTTCAGAGTAGTTGTATCCATCCTCTCCTGCGTGCCAGGGCTAGAAATTGGGTCCGTCATGCTCACACAAAGAGGAGCAGACTCTAAAGCCCAGAATGGTGTACACAAGCCAAACGAGACTCACAAAATTTAGATCGTTTGGAGCCTACCTCGACTACAACATGGGTAAGTCGGATCTTGCTTTTCCTCACTCTTCTTGGAGCCTTCCTTGGACCATATTGAACCACGTTTTCCCTAGATGAGGAACCACTGCAGAGAATGGACAAGAAGCGTCATCAGCGAGCCAGCATCGCCCGGTTCCTCCTCCCCGAGCCACCCTTTGAGTCGTCTAAGTAGGTGAGATTGTGAGCCCTTTTGGTACCTACTTGTGTAAGGTTACAAGAATTCTGATGAATTCTTTCACTTTCCCTAGTCTTGCACAGCAGCCAAGAGAAACAAAAGGCATCTGTTCAGTTTTTCTGAGCTGTAGAACTATTTCGATCAACCAACTTTCGGACTATATTTAGGTATGCAAGACTCCTTATTTTTTGCTCAAATTGTTATATGATGTAGTCGGTATATGGCAATAGAACATATCAAAATTGGGGAAGAATCCAGTGAGTGGTTTAGGAGTTACAATTTTTCAAAGTTAAATCCGTAATCTGTTTTTCAGTGTTGTTGAAATATTCTAAGTATTGGACAAAACGTGTGTCCAAGCAGTTTTTGGATCTAGATATGAACAAGTTAGATCTATCTAATGGATATAAAACTTTGATGGAACATAGAGTAAGATGCATACTGTGATGTATTAAAAATTGTGGTAGATTCAACGAACGAATCTAGACTTAGAAGGTTCCAAAATAGGCTAGTTGTGCGGTTTGGTAAAATGCAGATTTTTGGTTAAGTATGGGAGAATTTTGGTTGAGAAGTCAACTTGGGATTTTTGTGTAGGATTAGTTATTGATCCTTTCTGAGTTTTGTTTATTCTGATGAGTAGAGTGCAATGCATAGAAATGTTAGATAGTTTATTTGGGATTTTTAGATTTTTGTATGAGTGTTTTAAGTTAGGTCAAAGTGAGATCTTCAGTGAATTTTTTTCATGGAAGTTAAGAAGTTGGACTATCTTCCAACTTAGCTAGATCTTTCTTGTGAGTGTTAGATTGTGGTTTTGGGTTTCATAGGAAGTTTTAGAAATATTCTAGGAATATTTCTAGGGTTTTGAGACCCATGGGTAAAATAGTCTTTTACCCTTATGAGGGTATTTTGGTAATTTATTTATGATCGATTGAATATCTTAGAACTTGGAGACTTCTAAGGAAGTGAGATACATATTTCATTCACTTGCCTTGTATAACAGGCGGTTGAATTTCTATGAATGCAGACCGAGTTGATATTACGAGAGTGGAGATTTGATTCACGTAAGTCCTTGCGACTTACTTAGCTAGTTTCTAGATGTTAGCTGGATAACGATAGTGGTGTGTGTTTTTTGTTTAATAATTATAATGTGTATAGGAGGACCTTTATTATTTTATGGCCCAAGTGTATGTATAACGGGCGGTGACATCACTGTCCAACTTTGACACGAGACTGGGAGGTTGTTTATACCCAGACCATGCAGGTACAAGGTGAGGTGCATCGGATCCATTCTTGATGGTTAAACGGGGGCGGAGGCGAGGTTTAGGAATCCCTCGTGTCACAAAATAAGTATCATTTAGTAAGAGTGAATGACCTAAATAAAGATAATAAAAATAGATTCTCTAAAAGCATGATGTGTGTTAAGTTTTGCTATTTTGCGTGTGTGTGCTATTTTCATTTGTCTAACGTTTAGATAGCTAGCTAACGGTTGATTTATTTTTGTTTTTTAGACTTACCACAGGTTAGAGCAACAATTGAGTGATCCGGAAGTAGTGGTCAGCCGAGTCTCCGTACTTCATAGAATGGGTTTGGGTTTTTATATTGATGTTTCCTTTATATTATGATGACATTTAGACTTCTAATGTCTTAAGTACTTGTTGGTTGTTAGACCTATATTGTTTCATTAATAACATTTAAACCATTGCTTTATAAATTTCGGTTTTCTTTATTTGTGTCATGTTGTAACATCCTAGTAAATTTGTTGTCAAACTGAGATCGGAACCCATTGTGAGGTTCTAACTAGTAGCTCCCCGAGTTCTGAGAATTCGAGGTGTCAGTGATCTAAGGAAACAAGAATCCCCACTGTAATAAATTAAAGTAATATTGCATATGTGAGACTCAATAACATTAACATATGAATATTGCATGTAACTATCTAAAATAGCCTTTGGATTCACAAACGAAGACCATGCTTTCCAAGTTGCATAGCCCTCAATCCGGCGGTTCGACAAGTATAGGAAAACCCTTTTAAAAACTTAGAATATCATAAAAGACCAAGAGAAACATTCACTTATGGCTCTTTAGTTTGAAAAGGTATAAAGATTTGAACTTTCTTCAGTTGTTTTATCTAAACTAGTTATAAACACCACTTTTTTCGAAGGTAAACAAAAGGTGGGAACGAAGTACTTTCAAAAGAAGTAATATCAAGATCTCAATTCACAAGCATACATGCAATAATAAATCAAACCATTTCAGGGATCATCCATTCCTTAGATCAATAGATAGATTAGCCGGGCATGATTGAATACAAAACAATATCTATAAAATATAGTAAATGCATAAACAAACTCACAATGTTCGGTTCCAACACAATGAGGTGAACCTTCAAGCGGGGAATTGAAATCGAATCTAGAACTACTTCACGGATGCGGGATGAAAGAATGGGGGTAGCAGTGTGGATGATGTGATGTGTATTCTTCGTTATGTTCCTCTTTAACCCTAAGGTTGACATATAAATATATTGCGGAAAATCTCGGAGTCTAGGGTTACACAAAATATATCCTACCAAAGTTACAATAAAAAATTTTGAATTTCCTTCTCGCGGAAGGTGAAATGGCCTCCCTACGGGCACCATACAGCCGTAAGTTGGCCTTAAGCTTGACCCTAGGTTAGCCATATAGAACATTATTTGACAAATTGTGCGACAATTCACTAAAACTACATTTCCCGCTGCTCTGATTGGAACTGCATGACCCATGAGTACTAATGTTGAATCTCTTTCGAATATCTACAACTTTGTAGTCGGAATGATTGTCCAAATATAAAGATGTTATGGTCTAAATCGGGAATCTCTCAGAGGTCGTCATAAAATGGCATCCAACTCCGATGGTTTCCACTTGACTTCTTCAATCTTTAGTTGATCTTGATATTTGCATGTATTCTCCGACTCTAGGGAAGATTGAATCCTAGTGCTATGGTATCTTCATACCATTATGCTCCATAAACGACATTGAATGCCTGAAACACGAAATAAACCGAAGTAGACACCGAAATATGGAAATGAGAGCTTTCTACAATAAAACGAAGCATAAACAAGCTATATGGATATGAAAATGCATGATATTAAAAACTATATGATGATACATTTGACACTCATTAGTGGAACCCCTGAACATTCCTCGATATGACACTTATTAGAAAACCGAGTGCTTGTCCTTCCTCTCTCTCTCTCTATCAACCGTCCCGGCTTTAATAAATGAAGCAAGTCTAGTGGACCTACGCTCACCCCCAACCTTAATCCTAACCTGATTCATCTTGTCCTTCTTATTGTTCTTGGGGGAGCATGCAACTTTCCTCTCGGACCTACATAGGATAGTGGTGAACCCCTTATTAATAATCTCAACCTACGTAGCTGCCATAAGAGTCTCATTTGATATCCTCACTCCCTTCTCACTAGGCACAATCTTACGCTCCTCAATACTCTTCGGAACCTCACCAAAATCCTATATTGAAGCCTCAACAGTGTTGTCAACCACCGGCTCATCCTTGCTAGACTCATAATCAGAAGAGTTAGCTTCATAAAAAGAGTCACCAGACTCAATCTCACTGAAATCCCTCCGTGACTCCTCTAAAAGAGTATAAATCAACATGGCTTGTGATAGCATGAATTATAGTCTATATTTTGAGGTTTGTTTGGACGTTTTATCTTCAATAATCTGCATGTTAGCATGTATAATATGTGATTATATTACCATTTCATCTACCTTTGCGGGAATCGAGGTCTACACCTAGTTTTGCTGTAATTGCAGGTAAAATGGTATGTTTTGCATCAAAAAGGAGTCATGAGTCATTTGGAGCTACATTGAGGAGCATAAGGAACCATCCAGGGAGCATAGCCATGGATTAAAGATTCACTTTGGACCAGTTTTGAGAGATTTCACATTCAGTTATGACTCACCTTGGTTGACCAGAGATTCATCTCGACCGAGGTGATCCAGAGACGCCGACTCGACCGAGGCGAACACCTAGGACGCGGCGAGAATATTTTATTCTTGGCTGAGATCTTTTATCTTTGGAAGGTGATCTTATATTTTTGGGCTTGGCTCCTGGAAGGAAGAAGATCTTATATTTTACCTATTTTTATGGGAAAAGATCTTTCTAAGATATATTATCTTTGGAGGGTTATTTTCCTATAAAAAGGGTTGGATTTCCACAAATCCAACATCCCGCTTAGCACGATATACACCATTGAAGGCTGCGAGATCCAGCATACATCGCTGCAATCATACTCCAGTTGGGAGTTTTGAAGAACCTTTTTGAAGGTTGAAGGAAGATTGAAGATCATAGCTTTTATAGCTTTTTGAAGGGTTTTGTAAGACTGTCTTTAATTCCCTTCCTTGTTGTCTTGTCTTGTTGGATTGCTATCCAAGGAACGCTTTGTTGTGATATTTGATTCAGTTATTGAAGTCTTTTTCATTAAATTCTTCTTGTTCAAATATTCACCTTCTTCCCATATATTTAATACTTTCATAATGATGATGAGTGGCTAATTTCCTTGTGTGACTCTAGGGTGATTGGTTGAAGGTTGTGGGAAAAACAATGATAGAATAATCTTAGATTCCAGTAGGACCCTGAAAGTTCGAGTCTTTAACCTTAACCCTAAGCATCTCGTTCAGTCGATGAACATCTCGGCCGGGGTGGAATCTGGCTGACCGAGGTGACTTATCTGATCCTAAACTGAGAGTTAAGTGTTAGAGTTTGCCAAATCCTATTCTTATTACACCTTTCCTGGTTCAAAGCAAGCTTAGGATGAGACTTACCCGGTAATTCCTTAGTTTGTGTACCAACGATCATAAGCGTAGGTAATAAAGGTTTATCCTTTATTGGGGTTTGAGTGTGCTTCCATCCCATCTTTGTGAGTTAGCCTGAGACTTACCCGGTAAAGGTTGATTCTATTCCCTTGGATGGTGTATTAGTTTGAGGTTATAGTTCTTTATCTTAATTCCTTGAGACTTACCCGGTAATAGGAGTTACGGTTTAGGATTAGTGAGTAGTGAGACTTACCCGGTGATCTAGTCCACTTTAGTAATACCTTCCCCTTGCAAAAATCTCAGCTTTGTCCGCTTATATTTAGATCTTGAGTTGGAACCACAACTAGACGCTTTAATCCCTAGAATTGCATGTTTGCTTATTTGACTTCTTATTCATCTTTGATTGTGTTAATTGCTCTTTGTGGTTAGTATTCACGAAGCTTACCGTTATTGACTTTGTTTCACCAAGTCCCTGTGATCGACCCTTGGAATTTCTTGCTTTTTACTACGATTGACTCGTACACTGCGGGTTCGCATCCTTGTTTTAAGCTTAAGTCTAGGGTTATAAATTTAAAGCTTGCACACACCGTTTGGAGCGAACAAGTTTTTGGTGCCGTTGCCGGGGACTTGGTCTAGACCGAGCCGGTACGGTTTGCTCTTGGGGCACTTGCCCCGTGTCATCTAACCACTCTACTTGAGTGACTTTTGCAGGTTCTTTCTTAGGTATATGCGAAGAACCCGCACTGGGAAGGAAATCGTTCCTTACGATCCCGAACCAGAAAAGACATACAAGCGACGCTTAAGAGAAGCGAAGATGACCCAACAAGACAACCGCGATCTTGAGGCCGAATTAAAGGAGGCGTTAGAGCTGCTACGCCTCATCCAGGAAGAGCTACAGCGGGAGAAGGAAGAAACTCGCACCAAAACTGAAGCAATCGAAGCAGAAATGGCCATCATACGAGACCAGATTCTACTTCGACCGAGGGACGACCCAGTTCCCGATGCTGGACCGAGGCAGGTTCCAGTTGCTGACCCTCGACCGAGGCAGGTCCCAGTACCAGACGCCCCGGCCGAGATACATCCACCTCGGATGCCAGTCCGAGATGTTCTTCTTGCAGGAATCCCACAAACCCCAGGTCAAAGGATGGACCCTAATCAACAACTGAGGCGTCCAGGAGTCAACCTAGGAGATCCAGTGGACCATGACTACGAACTTCAACCGCAAATTCTATCCATGATTCGCCAATGCCAATTCGGAGGGATGGAGAAGGAATCACCACATCAACATCTTCAAAACTACGAGATCTTGATGGAAACCTTGCGACCTTCCAGAATTGAAAATAACAACTACAAGCTAAGACCTTTTTACTTTTCTTTAAAAGATAGAGCTCTTACTTGGTATCAATCTCTTCCTCCAGAAAAAATTAGCACATGGGAGGAGATGACGACGGAATTCTTAACCAAATTCTTTCCCCCCTCAAAGACAGCTGAAATGAGAGGGAAGATCAATGCTTTCATTATGAAGGACAAGGAGAGCTTGTCCAAGTCATGGGAGCGGTTCAAGGACATCCTTTTGGATTGCCCACATCATGGGATTCCAAAGATCGAGTTGTTGGAGATCTACTTCAAAGGACTGGACGGAAGCACCCAGTTCAATCTCCAACTACTCTCCACCGGTACCTTCATGGACATGGCGATTGATGAGGCTTGGGACTTCATTGAGAAGCAAGCCTTGCATATGGAGAAGTACACCCACCAAGGAGCTGAAGGTGGAGTTAAAAGAGTCAACTTTCAAGAGACTCAATCCAACAACAATCAACTCACGTCTTTGAAGAATGACGTGAAGCAATTGAAGGAACTCTTGGTTGCTCAAACCAAGAAGGAAGAGCAAGGACAAAGGAACAACAACAATGGATACCGTAACAACAACAACGGTTCCCGGAACAATAACAACAACTACAACAACAACAATAGAGGATCCAATAGCAACAATTGGAGGACGAACAATCAAAACAACCAGAATCCTGGTAACAATTATTCTAACTCCAACTCTAATAATTCCTCTAACCCTTTCCTCTCTTCCCCTTCTTCTTCTTCTTCTACTCCATTAAAGAGCCAAGGGCAAGGATCAAGTTCGTCTCAGCCAGAAAAGAAAGACGCAGTTCTGGAGGCCATCTTGATCAAGCTTAGCGCTATGGAGAATTCTATGACTTCATTTTCGAGGGCCCAAAAGTCCTTCGAACAACAACTTGCGAGTAGAGCGAATGAAGCGTCAAGAGATCCAGGGAAGCTTCCAGCAAAGACGGAAAGCAACCCTAAGGGCCAGTGCATGGCCATAACGACGAGGAGGGGACTTAAAACTGCAGATCCAGTACCTCGTTCGACGCAGACCACCTCGGTCCAGATCCAGTCGAAGAACACCTCGACCGAGATGCCAACCGAGGCGGGGCAACAGAAAGCGGAGGGGAAAACTGAAGTTTATGTTCCACCTCCTGCATACAAACCACCACTTCCATTCCCTCAGTCCAGAGCTAGAGCACATCTAGACAAGCACTTTGGTAAGTTCCTTGACTTGATGAACAAGCTGCATATTAACATTCCTTTTCTTGATGCTATTCTAGGAATGCCCGCCTATGGGAAATTCTTAAAGGAGATCCTATCAAGGAAAAGGAAATTGGAAGACTTTGGTGAAGTTAGGATGACATCTAAATCCTCGGAGCTTATTAAGATCATGAAGGAGAAGATGCCACCTAAGTTGAGAGATCCCGGCTCATTTAGCATTCCCATTCAAGTTGGGGATGTCACTTGTGAAGCCCTTTGTGATCTAGGAGCCAGCGTGAGCATCATTCCGCTGGAGCTATGTACGAAGATCGGACTTGGAGAGCCCAAGCCGGTCAAGATTCGACTTTATATGGCGGATCGCTCCATCACCCATCCCGTGGGCATCTTGGAGGACGTTCCGGTCAAGTTAGGTAACTTCTATCTACCTATAGATTTTGTCGTACTTGACATTCCCGCAGATTATCTTGTTCCTATTATTCTCGGGAGGCCATTTCTAGCAACTTCGGGTTGCAATGTGGATTGCAAGAACGCCAAGTTGAAATTCAACATTGGTGGCGATAAGGTGGAGTTCGCACTACTTGCAGCCATGAAAGGGGAGCAGCTAACTGATGATATCTTCAACATCTACGATGAAGAAGAATCAAGAGAATTGGTGAGCTCTATCCTTATTAATGATCCACTCGAAAGAGTTCTAAGTTTTAGTTTAATAGAGGAAGGTATAGATGCTTCTTGTGATGCAGATATACGGAGCTTGAAGGCACTGGAAGAAGATCCAGGAGCTAAAACTGAGAAGCTAATCCAGGAGACGAAGATCTCTAGTTTCGGTTCCAGTTGCAGTACCTCGACCGAGGCACTTCCTGGACTGAGCGAGGCGACTGAAGAACATCTCGGTCAACGCCTCTGCGCCTCGACCGAGGTCGATGGCGAGATGATGTCAACTGAGACTTCCGAAAGTCCAGTTTCTGAATCCACTCCACCGGAAGGAGGAAGCAAGGATCCCCCTCAGAAGACACCCCCAGTTGTGGAGCTTAAACAACTCCCTAGTCACTTGAGGTATGTCTTTCTTGGGCCGGATTCCACTTATCCCGTTATTGTTAGTGCTTCCCTTTCCGAATCTGAACTGTCTAAGTTAATGCATGTCCTGAGAAAGCATCGAAAAGCTATAGGTTACACCACGGACGATCTTATTGGCATCAAGCCTTCTTTCTGCATGCATAGAATTCTAATGGAAGATAATCATAAGACTTCACGGGAACCTCAAAGACGGTTAAATCCGATCATGAAAGAGGTTGTGAAGAAGAAAGTTCTTAAGTTGTTGGATGCAGGTATTATTTATCCTATCTCGGACAGCAAGTGGGTTAGCCCGGTGCATGTCGTTCCGAAGAAAGGAGGGATGACCGTTGTGACGAATAAGAACAACGAGTTGATCCCAACTAGGACCGTAACGGGCTGGAGGGTTTGCATCGATTACAGGAAGCTGAACACGGCCACACGGAAGGACCATTTTCCACTTCCCTTCATCGATCAAATGCTCGAGCGGTTGGCCCAGCATTCACACTTTTGTTACTTGGACGACTATAGTGGATTCTTCCAGATTCCTATCCATCCGGATGATCAGGAGAAGACCACTTTCACTTGTCCATGGGGGACATTTGCCTATCAGAGGATGCCATTTGGATTGTGCAATGCACCCGCTACCTTCCAGCGATGCATGATGGCTATCTTTTCCGAATACATAGAGGAGATCATGGAGGTATTCATGGATGATTTTTCTGTATATGGTTCCTCTTTTGATGATTGCCTATCTAACCTTTCTCTAGTGCTTAAAAGATGTGAAGACACTAACCTTGTTCTGAATTGGGAAAAGTGTCATTTTATGGTTAATGAAGGCATTGTACTAGGACACCTCGTTTCTAATCGAGGTATTGAGGTCGATCGAGCTAATATCGAGACTATTGAGAAGCTCCCCCCTCCTTGTTCTATTAAAGGTGTGAGGAGTTTTCTCGGGCATGCAGGTTTCTACAGGAGATTCATCAAGGACTTCTCTAAGATTTCTAAACCTCTAACTAACCTCTTGAATAAAGATGTTGTTTTTGAGTTTTCGCAGGAGTGTCTTGATGCTTTTTACAGGATTAAGGAGGCGTTGATCTCCGCTCCCATTATCCAACCTCCTGATTGGACCTTGCCCTTTGAGGTCATGTGTGACGCTAGTGATGTAGCCGTAGGAGCGGTGCTTGGACAGAAGAAGGATGGCCGGACCACCGCCATTTACTATGCTAGCAAGACGCTAGATGTAGCCCAGCGCAACTACGCTACCACTGAGAAGGAATTGTTGGCGGTTGTATACGCTTTCGAGAAGTTTCGTTCCTACTTAGTTGGGGCGAAGGTCATTGTCTACACCGACCATGCAGCCATTCGTTACTTGTTGGCTAAGAAAGATGCCAAGCCACGCCTTATTCGATGGATTCTCTTGCTTCAAGAGTTTGACCTAGAGATCCGCGATAAGAAGGGATCCGAGAACTCCGTTGCAGATCACCTCAGCCGGCTACCGGAATCTTCCCACGAGACGGATGACCCACCCATAGACGATTCATTCCCCGATGAGCACTTACACTTGTTGGAGCGTTTGATGGATTTACTTACTTCACCCCACGATGGAGGTCAAGTATGGGGTGAGGGCACCTCCCATCACATTTGAGACGCATTATGGTCCAGCTAGCGACCTTAAATCAAGCGCTTCTTGGGAGGCAACCCAAGGTATTGCTTTCTTTTCCCGTTTTCTAGTCTAGCTTAGATAGTTTGTTTTTGCTTTGTTTTGTTTGTTTTTGGCGTCCTAGACAGATAACAGGAGACATCTAAGGAAGGAGCATAACTGGAAGTTCAGAAGTTCGAGAATTCGAGAAGACGAAGTTTGACTGAGACACCTCGGTCCAGTCGAGGCCATCTCGACCGAGTTGATTCTTGAGCAACCGAGGCGACTAGGGTTTCTGCAGAACCACCTCGGTCCGTACCACCTCGGTCCAGTCGAGACCATCTCGACCGAGGTGACAGCAGTTCCAGGAACAGTATAAAAAGGGAAAAAAATTTCTGTTTTCACTTTTACCTATTTCGACTCGACCGCGGCGCTCTTCCACCTCGCTTCCTCCAAATCTTGCTCGTTTTCGAAAATTTCCGCTTCCAAACTGCGATTGAAGGGTAGAGGATCCTATTGCAAGTGCAGATCTGCGAAGAAATCGAACGAATCGACCGAAACGAGGTAAAAACAGTCGAAACCCTAACTCGTTCATTCGTTTTGATTTGGGCTTTGGATGCCCCTGAATCTGCTGAGAAAAGGCTTAAGTACCCCATAGGAAGCAATTGTAGTGAATTTTGGGGGAAAAGAACTGGATTTCTGAGATTTGAATCGAAAGTTGTTACGCCTCGGTCCAGTCGAACTGCATCTCGACCGAGATGATTCTTGAGGATTGTCAGCGACCGAGGTGCTCTGACAGTAGCTGAAAAAAAATGAGTTCCGATCGTCGCCTTGCCCTCAGAGATAGATCCTCACCCTCCCCTCCTTCCTCTTCTTCCCGACCTTACCGCCCGGTGATCCACGAGAGATGCCGGGTAGATTATGAGCGTATAGCTAGCCGTCCAGTGATTGCACCACGTTTTCTGGACGTGTCGGCTTTTGATTGCCTAGGGGTAGATGGAGACCTTAGGCGGATGATCACCACAGTCGGGCTGGATCAGTTTACTGAGATCCGAGCCCCAGCTTACTTGGAGCCGACCCTAGAGTTCGTTAGCTCCTTTTCCTACCTTCCCACAAAGCAGTCTGTGAAGTACCGGTTGATGAACCGGAACTTCATAGTTCCCTTAGAGGTTTGGAGAGAGATTTTCGGCTTTCCTGAGCCCACCGCCACTGACTTCCCCTCCCGATCTGTAGCTAGGGAGTTCTGGGGGTAGATTGCCCATATTACTGAGCATGCAGATAGGTGGCGCCTTGGAGATTCCAGGGAGAAGGTCATCTTCCACCTTGCCTTCAGATTAGCCCATAGGATATTCAGCGAGACACTTCTGGCGCGTACTGAGATGCCCCAGAAGATCCGACAGGGTGAGCTTTTTAGTCTTTACTGTATGGTTACAGGGGGTTTCCCAGACTTTGGCTTGATCTTGGCAGAGGACCTGCACAAGATCAAGGCCAAAGCGAAGGGAGATATCTACTGTGGCGGTCTAGTCACCCACATAGCTACTTTTCATGGGATGGACCTTAGTGCGTGTACGATGGTGGCGGCTCCGAAGCCGCTTGGATTGCAGGAGATGATCACTCGGAGGATTCTAGTTCCCCGAGGTCTGACCACTCCATATGTTGCTATGCCGTGGGAGCGGACTGCACCACAGGGGATCCGCTGGTCTGCTCAGTTCACAGTTTTCGATCCACATTATTGGCAGACAGCTTGGGCTCCACTGATGGAGGATCATAGGGAGGCAGCAGCTGCCCCAGCTGAGGATGAGGAGGAGGAGGCTGACGATGATGAGGACACTGTAGACGAGAGAGATGGTGGAGTCCCGATGGATACAAGGACAGATACTACAGGGACGAGCGCACCGCCGATCATAGACTTGGATGATGAGGAGGATACTGAGCCTGCACCTGCTGCACCTCCCGCTAGATCTGCTAGGCGCCGGACACGCCGTCATAGAGATTCTGAGGCTCATCGTCGGATCGACGACCTGACAGATCAGATGATAGATTCTTATGCTGCCCTTACTGTGGACATGCATGAGAGATTTGCTGCCCAGCACCGACACATTGACAGCTGGACTCATCAGATGTTAGAGGGGCAGCACTATCAGCGCATGATAATGGAGCTACAGTTCCAGCAGACTATGGGCTATCAGTTCGACCCGACTCAGTATCCGTACGTACCACCACCACCACCACCGGATCAGGACTATTGATGAGTTGCAGGATTTTCTTTATTATATTTTTATGCAGTTCAGCTATTTATCCGGTGAGTACTCTTGTCTCTAGACTTATATTGACCCACTGGGACAGTGTGTCCCAAGTATGGGGTATTTGTATTTATGTGATGACTTTGATGTACTTATTTGATGATTTCGATGTACGCACATTTGATCGGATATTTCATATTGATGCTTCAGTTGCCTTTATATGTTTATCTGATATTACATGCATACCTACAGGTTATTTGATTGAGAAAAACGTCGAAACTGAAAAAAATGGTTTTAAAAAAAAATTTTGACCTCGACCGAGTCATTCTTGGCCAAACGAGGCGTTTCACCTCGGTTGAACCAAGAACACCTCGACCGAGGTGGGTTAACTGAGAGTTTTCGAAAACGATTTTTGTGTTGCTTATCTGGATATGATCTCAGTGAAGATCCTGTTTACTGACTGGTTTTAAATTCTTTATGTGTTTGAAAGGTTTTATAATATGTTTAAGTTGCTAAATGCTTTGTTTGAAATTATTGGCATGTTTAATACTTTGTTTTTATCCAAATTATGTTGAATTTGAAGGTTGACACCACAAGATAAGTTCTCTCACTTTCTTCCTGGAAAGACCAAGGCAATTCATTCTTCTCTCTTCTTCTTGATCATGCTTAGCCCCTCATATACATTTTTGCCTCCCTTACCTATCCGGGAATTTGGAAGCAGGCGAAGTGGTGAAAGCAAGTGAAGTTAAAGTTGAGAAGTGGCTGGAAGTGAAAGTGTTAGAAAGCAATAATAGGTTTGGGGAAGTCAATCATGAAGATGAGTAACTCGGCACCATTCACATAGCCGGGTGTTTGTGTCTTGCCAAAGTCGGATTGAGCGATATTCCTAACGGGTCATGGTATGTGCATCAAGGGTTTGATGCATCTCAAGAAATTGATGACTGCTGATTTCCTAGGCTTCGGTTATTGTGCACCTCTGTCCATGCATCCCAAAAAGTAAAGTAAAAAGAAAAAAAGTGTGAAATAAGCAAAGTTTATTGGTGGAAGATGTTGCAAGTCAAAGTGAAAGTGAAGTTCATCCTTTTCCCGGATTCTAGCACCACATTACCTTACATACATCCCTACCCTACACGTTTCTTGACCTTTTCTTTTGGGAAGCCCTTGAGACCTTGAGCTTGTTGATTGACTTAGTGGTTTAAACTGGATTATACATGATTAATTTTGATAATTATGATTTATTATGCATTCTATGGTTTTATGCAAATATGAACAACTTTCCTATATTTATAAAATGTTTTGAGCATATTGAGTTTTTAATTCCATGAAGTATTCTCTTAGAGTGATCTATGATTGTAACACACCATAAAAATGTTTTTGAAAGACTTTTCATTGATTTTCTTGACTTATAATCCATTCTATCTTGTCTTCTATATGCGGAACTTGCTTGGGGACAAGCAAGGGCTAAGTATGGGGTATTTTGATAGCATGAATTATAGTCTATATTTTGAGGTTTGTTTGGACGTTTTATCTTCAATAATCTGCATGTTAGCATGTATAATATGTGATTATATTACCATTTCATCTACCTTTGCGGGAATCGAGGTCTACACCTAGTTTTGCTGTAATTGCACGTAAAATGGTATGTTTTGCATCAAAAAGGAGTCATGAGTCATTTGGAGCTACATTGAGGAGCATAAGGAACCATCCAGGGAGCATAGCCATGGATTAAATATTCACTTTGAACCAGTTTTGAGAGATTTCACATTCAGTTATGACTCACCTCGGTTGACCAGAGATTCATCTCGACTGAGGTGATCCAGAGACGCCGACTCGACCGAGGCGAACACCTAGGACGCGGCGAGAATATTTTATTCTTGGCTGAGATCTTTTATCTTTGGAAGGTGATCTTATATTTTTGGGCTTGGCTCCTGGAAGGAAGAAGATCTTATATTTTACCTATTTTTATGGGAAAAGATCTTTCTAAGATATATTATCTTTGGAGGGTTATTTTCCTATAAAAAGGGTTGGATTTCCACAAATCCAACATCCCGCTTAGCACGATATACACCATTGAAGGCTGCGAGATCTAGCATACATCGCTGCAATCATACTCCAGTTGGGAGTTTTGAAGAACCTTTTTGAAGGTTGAAGGAAGATTGAAGATCATAGCTTTTATAGCTTTTTGAAGGGTTTTGTAAGACTGTCTTTAATTCCCTTCCTTGTTGTCTTGTCTTGTTGGATTGCTATCCAAGGAACGCTTTGTTGTGATATTTGATTCAGTTATTGAAGTCTTTTTCATTAAATTCTTCTTGTTCAAATATTCACCTTCTTCCCATATATTTAATACTTTCATAATGATGATGAGTGGCTAATTTCCTTGTGTGATTCTAGGGTGATTGGCTGAAGGTTGTGGGAAAAACAATGATAGAATAATCTTAGATTCTAGTAGGACCCTGAAAGTTCGAGTCTTTAACCTTAACCCTAAGCATCTCGTTCAGTCGATGAACATCTCGGCCGGGGTGGAATCTGGCTGACCGAGGTGACTTATCTGATCCTAAATTGAGAGTTAAGTGTTAGAGTTTGCCAAATCCTATTCTTATTACACCTTTCCTGGTTCAAAGCAAGCTTAGGATGAGACTTACCCGGTAATTCCTTAGTTTGTGTACCAACGATCATAAGCGTAGGTAATAAAGGTTTATCCTTTATTGGGGTTTGAGTGTGCTTCCATCCCATCTTTGTGAGTTAGCCTGAGACTTACCTGGTAAAGGCTGATTCTATTCCCTTGGATGGTGTGTTAGTTTGAGGTTATAGTTCTTTATCTTAATTCCTTGAGACTTACCCGGTAATAGGAGTTACGGTTTAGGATTAGTGAGTAGTGAGACTTACCCGGTGATCTAGTCCACTTTAGTAACACCTTCCCCTTGCAAAAATCTCAGCTTTGTCCGCTTATCTTTAGATCTTGAGTTGGAACCACAACTAGACGCTTTAATCCCTAGAATTGCATGTTTGCTTATTTGACTTCTTATTCATCTTTGATTGTGTTAATTGCTCTTTGTGGTTAGTATTCACGAAGCTTACCGTTATTGACTTTGTTTCACCAAGTCCCTGTGATCGACCCCTGGAATTTCTTGCTTTTTACTACGATTGACCCGTATACTGCGGGTTCGCATCCTTGTTTTAAGCTTAAGTCTAGGGTTATAAATTTAAAGCTTGCACACACCGTTTGGAGCGAACAGCTTGACATACTCTCTTTCCTTTTATCCCCTTTTTGCTCACATCTTTGGCCTCAACTGTCTCCTCGTGATGGTCAGTAGTGTCTTTTTCTTTTATGGTGGAACGGGTAACGACCTTTGTAGTAGCCACTACAAAACTAACACCCTCTGTGGTTTTGGATTTTGGTTTAGTCTTCCAACGTCTATGTCTGGTCCTCGAACTAGAGACTTGACCAATCACATCACCCTCTTTGCTTTCATTAGTCATGCCATTTGGCCCTAACTGGCTAGTATCAACACCAATCTTACCCTTTCGCTTACTCATAAACTCGATTATCAACTAAAATCTTGTCTTTATAGTACCCTTGTTACCCTCCTTAGTCTAACAACCATATTGCCTTTCCCAACTTCCCAATGAAGATCTTAAGTCAAATTCCCACAACACCACTAGCCTCTGTAATAGGTATCATCCTTATGCCCAACGGATAGGCATCCTTTACAATAAGGGGGCCATTTTGATTGAGAACAATGGGCACTATCTTAACATTATAATCAAACTCCAAAGTGATCTCTCTCTCTTAATCTCATGGGCAAAATTAACCTCCACCAAAACCCTAGTATAGGATCCACTTTTCCTTTCCCTGTGACGAAGTCCATGAAAAGAGGGTTTCCAATCATGGAAGTCACTCTACCCAAAATCTCCGTTGTTCAGTAGTCGTTAAGGATACCTAAGAGTCTAACTAAAGCGGTATAATGACCTTATCCTGCTCACTGAAGACAAAGTTGTTTGGAACAAGTTTTAGAATCAGCGGCCTTCGACAGACTTCTTTAAGGTCATCACTATCAAGAACCCCGGGTAGTACCCTACATATTATCTAAGAAGACAACTACCCCACACTTGTTTCTTAGTTATAACCTCAAAACATTTAATCCTTACGAAGTTGCATTTTAATTCAAAGGAGTAAAAGTATATGCCTACTCTCATGATCTCATGATTTCAGCTACAAAACTAACGTTAACCGTATATGGTTATACCTATGGAGCTACACAACTCCAAATATGAACAAGTTAGACTTGTTGGACAACGTCCCCAACATAGTCCGGGTATGACTCAAACATAAGTCAGAATACATGGACCTTTATAAGCTTAATAATTATATCTTTGGGAATAAAGTTATGATCGAAAATAATTGCATTCCGCACATGCCATATGTAGTAGATAGTTGTTATCAATGCGAACTTCATTGCCGCTACCTTCTTGTGTTTACTTCGCCGTTTATGCTTTAGCCACCGGAGTGCTAGATCCATTGTCCCTAGTCCTGTTGGTAGATTCAACCCACTACGAACGTCCCTCCATATTGCTCTTGAGTAATGATACCTAAAGAATAAATGATCATGCGATTCTTCCTGATTGTGGCAAAGGTGGCACACCGGATCAATGTGTAAGAACCCCATTCTATCATGGGTGGGCAACCTGCGAAGTACTACCATCCAGGCTATGCACGCATGTTGTGGTGTTAGCCTTGAATCCCATATAGCTCCATGCCATGAAACTGTACTTGCTTTCCTTCGTATTAAGTTATATGCAGCCGTAACTTTAAACTTTCCAGATGGTGATAGTTGCTCCAATATTTGATCCATGCCAATACCTTCATTACTTGCTTGCTTCATCAGATCACGCCCTCGAATTATCGCTTTAATTAGGCCTGAGTCCCTACGATGTGGAACCCATTCATTCGGCCCAATGACGGATAGATACCGATGATGTATCCACTTGATCCAAAGGCTTTCTCTATTCTCATATATATGACAAAAATGTTTGCACATAAATGCCATATTCCATGCTTTAATATCCACAATGCCCAGGCCTCCCTCGTTCTTCGGCTTACAGACTTTCTCCCAGGCAACTCTTGGTCTAGCCCACAGGAACTGCCTCGTCATTCGAATCATTCGATCAAGGACAACTCCTGGCAGGTGTAGCATTGATAACCAGAACCCTTCAACTCCTTGGATAACCGATGTGAATCTAATCCTTACAATATTACCTGTTGAGGCTGAATATTTCAGTTTCCTTTCCACCCCTTGATTCATGAAGACCATGACAGGAGGTCTAATCTAAGTGGATTGCCTCGGTTGGCCTTCAGACCTAGGGGCATTAATTCCCACTTTTATAAAGGTGGGAAAATATCTGTATCGGTATTTTTACTACTGAATATGGTAGTTGAACCGCTATTCCTATCATCTGAATAGACATTAATATTTTAAGCATTTTTTTTTTGAAAGATTATGTATATATATCCAGAAAAAAGGGGGGTTACAAAGCGTCTAGCTTGGAGCAAAGAGCAAAGATTACACTAGATAAGAAACATAGAATGTGAGAGGAGAAGAAGTGAGAGTTATTGCGAGGAGAAGCTGATGCCGAGGATTTTTGCCCAGCAAAGAGAAGTCCTTGATCGATTCTTCCATTTGAGGGAAAAGTGGGTCTTGATCATATTGATGATGTTGTGAGCGCAAGATGTGGGATGTGTGCTTTTGTTGTTGTAGAGGAACTCATTGCGGGCCTTCCAGATGAAATATACGTAACAAAGCAAGGTTGAGATACGTACATTGGAGATTAGGTCATCCTTTTGAGGCTTGATAGTGCTAATCCAGGTCCAAAGACAGTCTCTGTAAGGCGGCGGTTGGGGTATTCTGATCCAGGAAGAGATGAGGGAAAGAACAAGCTGAGAGTAGCTACAGCGGAGGAGTAGGTGATTCTCATCTTCAGGGAGGATGTTGCAGGTATGACATGTACTATTGGTGACGATATTCCAGTCTTGAAGCTTTGATAGTGTAGAGAGGCGGTTGTGGATAGCAATCCAGGCAATGACACGGCATTTGGGAGAGCAAGGAACTTTCCAGATGATGCTGTAAAGGTATGGAGTAGAGGGAGTGGTTGAAGGCCAGCAGTGGTGGTAGGCAGCAGAGATGGAGAATTTGTTATTTGTTCCTGCAGTGAGGTTGATGAAGTAGTCTCCAGTCATCTTGTTAAGAATATCATCTCGAACCTTAATAAGCTGGCACTAGGAGTGACTATGATTGAAGTTAGCATGGCATGTCCATATTGAGTGGGACTTGAGGATGTTGTGGGAGACCCAGTTACCCCAAAGGCTATGCACAGCATTGATATCATGAAGTTCGTACAGGAGTTTTGAGAAACAAGCCTTGTTCCAGGAGAGAGCCTCCTTAAAACCCAACCCACCTTCAGACTTAGGAAGGCAAACCGTGGACCAAGAGATGAGGGATCTCGAACTAGAGGCCTCCCCCGCCCAAAGGAAGGAACGTAATAGGCTCCTGATCTTCAACATGATGGTAGAGGGAATGAGGAGAGTGGAGCACCAGTAGTGATGCAGGTTCATGAGGACGGAATCGATGAGTTGTTTTCTACCAGCATAGCTGAGATGACGAGCACTCCAAGAAGAGATTTTGCTTGTGATTTTTGTGATGAGGGGGGTGAATTCAGAAACATTCAATCTTTTGCTACCCACCGGAATACCAAGATAAGTGAATGGGAGAGATCCTTTTTGAAAGCCGGAGGAGGAGGCAAGGAGATCGCCATCAGACTCGGATAGCCCGCCCAGATAGATTAAAGACTTGTAGAGATTGATGTTAAGCCCAGAGTAAGATCCAAAGAGGTCCAAGGTACGCTTCAGGATGCAAATAGAATGTGCATCACCTCTATAGAACAACAAGAGGTCATCAGCGAAGCAAAGATGGGTGATTCTTGGGGAAGAGCATTTGGGATGCACATTAAAGTTCGGATTTTGAGTATTGATGCTAAGCATGTTGGAGAGCACCTCCATGGCAATGACGAAGAGCGGGGGGGAGAGAGGGCAGCCTTGACGAAGACCTCTCGAGCCATGGAAGTAGCCGACTAGTGAGCCTTTAAAGTTGATTGAGTAAGAGGCGGTGGAGATGCAGGCATCAATCAGCTTAATAAACTGAGAGGGGTACCCCATACGACCAAGGCAATTCAGGATGAATTGGTGATCAATCATGTCGAACGCCTTAGCAATGTCGAGCTTTAGAGTACATCTAGGGGAGATGTGGCGCCTGCTGTATTTTTTGAGAATCTCTTGGCATAGAAGGATATTGTGTTTGATCTGTCTGCCTTTGACGAAGGCCCCCTGATACCTTCCAATGACTGTGGGGAGGGTAGCGTTTAGTTTATCTGCAAGCAGTTTAGCAATGACCTTGTACGTAGTATTGCAGCATGAAATAGGTCTGTAATCTTCAGGCAGGATGGGGTTTGGCTTTTTTGGTATGAGTGTGAGAGCAGTGTGATTGACATGGCGGGGCATGATGCCAGTGTTGAGAAATTCCAGCACCGCGTCGGTGAAGAGCTTGCCAGTGATATGCCATGAAGATTTAAAAAAACTTAGCATTGTAACCATCGGGACCAGGGGCTTTGAGATCACTCAAACCAAACACGGTATTTTTGACTGCCTCAGGGGTGAAACCGTCTCTGATAAGGTCAAGATCAGTGGAGGAGATCATGGGAAGTGGGCAGTTAGGGAAAAGATTTTGTGGGTTAGCTAAAGTTGTGGGATTTAGAATCTTTGAGAAGTGGTTAATAAGGATAGAGATTATTCCGTTCACATTTGAAACAGGCCCATTGGCGTGATTAGCGGGATCATATAGGAAGCGGATGGCATTTGAAGCTCTACGTTTTGCAATATGTTTGAAGAAGTACGATGTGCATTGGTCCCCATATTTGACCCATGATTCCTTGGAGAGTTGTCCGAGGGTGATCAACAAGTTGGCATGGAGGTTTCGGAGTGAGGCAAGGGCATCTCGTTCAGTGATCAAGAGAGCCTGGTCAAGGGGAGTGGCGATTAGCCTGGATTGAGTGATCTTCAGCGAAGACTTGAGGCACTCAATGGAATTGCTAAGAGCCTCCAGTGAGGAACTAGGGAACTTCTTCAGGTTGCTCTTAAGTTTCTTGAGGTTGCCGTAGAGGTGATCCATGTAGCAGGATTGGACTGATGCATTGTGAGGGGTCCAGCAGCGATCAATAGTGGCATGAAAGCATTCATGGGAAGCCCAGGAGTTGTTGAAACGAAATTGATGGTGAAGTTGTGCCTCTTTGGGGTTAAGGAGAGAATGGCCGGTGAATGGTCGGATATGTAAGGGCTGTCAAAGAGCACAGTAGATGTAGGGAAGGCAGTAGACCACATATCGTTGATCATGACTCGGTCAAGCTTACACCAGAGTCGAGAGTTCACCTGCTTGTTGTTCCATGTGAAGGTGAAGCCGGATGAAGCATGGTCAAAGATGTCATTCATTTGGAGGCAATCAGCAAGTTCGGAGGATTGCTGAGAAGATGAGGTTACTTTATCAGAGAGTAGTGTTAAAGTCACCAAGGATAACCCAAGGCTTGTTTGAAGTGAGAAGTTTGATGGTAGAGATGTTGGGCCAGAGAGTTGCGCGATCAATAGGGCTATTGTGAGCATAGCAGAAGGAACATTCAAAATTTGAGGGGTTTGGGGTGGTGAGTGAGGAAATGGTGCAGTGAATGAGCTGATCATTAACAAAGGATGTGGAGAGGCATACGGCGGAGGGATCCCACCAAATCCAGATTCGACATCGAGCGTTAGGGGTAACGTTTGATGTAGAGGACCAATGAGGAAGGATGGGGAGAGATGGCAACTTGTCGGCATGAATTTTTGTTTCCAAGATCGCAATGATATCCAGGCGGTGCCTTTAAACCAGTTCTCTAACAGCTTTATGCTTACTAGGGTGGTTAAGACCCCGCACGTTCCATGATCCGATGCTAATCGAAATGGGAGAGGGCGGTTGTGGTGGTAGCATCCTTGATGCTAACACAGGAAGGTGTAGTAGAGGGGTTGATAGTTGGGGAGATGGGCGGTTTGTTGTTGTTTGGACACGCTGTGTCCAGTGAGGGATTTTGGATTATGTTTTGGGGGGTTGGAGAAGGTTGAGCAGTGGTGAGGTTAGGTTGTGTGGTCATCCCACCAGTGGAGGGAAGTTTGATGCATGGCCTACCGTCAGTTTTGTTAGCATGCTGGGTAGATGTTGAAGCGGGTAGTAGACGGGAGCGATCCGGAGTGGGTAGGATGGGAGTTGGGTCCGAAGGTAGGGGTGGTTGAGGCCTGCTTTTCTTGTAGTGAGCCTTCCGAAATCCCTCCGGGTTGGTCTTGTTGTCCTGAGGAGCCCTGAGAGGTGTTGTGATGCATATATGCCCAAAAGTGAGGCACTTAGAGCAATGCTCAGGAAAAGCCATTCAAACGAGATTTTCTGGGTGATAATCTCATCATCCGGCCCAAGCAAGGTGATTTCACGAAGAAGGGACTTTGTGGCTGAAATCTCAACAAGAATCCTCGCATGTCCAAGCCGGTTGTGATTAGCGGAGCATTGATCAGTAAGAAGTGGAATGCCAATAGCCGAGCCAATTTTAGCCAGCATGAGGAGGGACCAGAATCTATAGTCGAGGTCATATAGAGAGACCCAGACCGGAATGGTCGAAAGGCTCGAGTAGCTGAGATCCATCCCATGGCACCAACGCTTGAGGAGAAGGGTAGTGGATCCATTGACAAACCAGGGGCTACCCACAAGCACGAAGTTAAGGTCTTCTTCGGAAGAGAAGTGAAGGACGTAGATACCATGCTCATTCCTAAGAATTTTTGGCTTGGCAGTGGAGTTCCAGGCAGAGCCGGCAAAAGTGGAGAATTTGTTGAAGGATAAGGGAGAGTTAAGTGGGTAGCCGATAAGGGTGTGGGACCATCGGGAGATGGTGTCGGCTATGTCATCGCTCGAGAATTGAATGACGACGTCCTCGTAACTAGGAGAGTATGAGAGTGGGACGTGATTCCAATGAGAGCCAGCCGAAAGGACCTCCTTAAATGATGAGGTTAGAGGAACAGCATGCTCAATGCAATTAATATTGCATGGGGTTGTGAAGGGGGGGTGTGTGGGCCCAGACGGGGGGAGGGGGAGCTGAAGGGTTTTCATTAGGGTTTGAGTTATTTTGGGCAGCTGAAGGGGTTTTGGTGACAAGGCAAGTGTTGTTTGTTAGGACATGCATAGGCGGGTGAGGAGACGGAGGCGTCTGGCCGGAGACACCCGAAGTACACGACAGTGGGGTATCACTGGGGCCGGAGGCCGGGTTAAGAGTGCATGCAGCAGGGTTTGGATCATTGGCCTGGGTGTGGGCACTCTGGTGAGGGATGTCCAGCTTCGGAGGAGCATGTGGGGGGCCTGAAGTTTTGGGTGGAGTTACGGTGTTAAGTAGGGGAGGGAAGACGATCTTTGAGGATATTTCCAGGTTGTGTTTGGCTATGTCTTTCGAGATTCTGGCGTTGTTGGAGCGAATAGCTTCCTCAGGGATGGCTTCAAATGGGCTTGGGGGGTCCGATGGGACTTGCTGTTTGGAGGGGCTGAGATGGAGCTGTGACAGTTTGATAGATTGCTTTTTTGATCGATTTAAACCACCCATAGTGGTTGCAGTGGGGTGAGTGAGGAGGGGTGGGTGGAGGGAGGAAGCGGGGAGGCCACCACCGCCAAGGGAAGGGGTGGAGGGCGGCGGGGAGGCCGTCTCCAAGGGGAAGCTGGTGCAGCAGGGAGAACCAGAAGAGAGCTTTTCTTTTTACTAATCTTATTGATGGCGTGACTAGTTCATAAAAAAATTTGGACCATTTCTCGATTTGTGCATGTCATCCTTGTGCAGGGGCCATGCTAATCTTCTCTGTATCGTTCATATTTAAAGCATTACCATCATTAGGCATAGCATTTGATTGCTATTATCAGGTAAATCACTATCCTTATTAACGATGTGAGTCTCACAATTACTATGTTACCAAGAGTGTCATTAGCATCACAATTAGGATAAGAAATACTCATCTCATTAGTTACAACAGTACCTTTAGGAATAGCAGGAGGAATCGTGGCATCATTAGTAATATTATCATGGGTCATGGATTTGGAGATAGTTATAGAAGTATCCACAATTTGGTAAGATAAATATCTTAATTAGCATGATCAGTATTCACATTACTTTTAAGGATTTGTAGACAAGTGGCATTCAAATCGTTGCCCATCTGAACTGTATTTTGCATTCCCATCCTTACAACCTGCTCCTCAAATTCAGTAGTCCCAACAGGGATGGTGTTTTACATAACCTATTCAGAGAGAAGGTTAGTCGAAGTGATAATGGGAAGAACAAGGAACTTGGACGTTCTTAGAAGTTCAGTAATAGATACTCAAATTCAGCAGTGCCTCCGCCACCAGGCCTGTAGTTAGTGTCGCCACTAGTACCTTCACCTTCGTCAGATAGTGATTGCAAACTTGTGGAAAGACCCTTGATTTTATGTGAACTTTGGACTTACTACAACTCTCTAATCGCCTTGAGATCGCATGGGGCAACCAATCTTCCGGGGAAATAAAGCAAGAGAGACGACACTAATCAGAGAATACTAACTAGTACAACTCCAATGGATGCTTCAAATCACATCTACAATAGACTAAGTAGAGATCATTATAGAAGAAACTGATGCCTAATTTAATCAATTCTAATCTTAAACTAAGAATAAATGCATCTAAAAACTAAACATGAAAACATGCTATCATGCATCGATTGAGAGAGTCAAGGTCAAAAGGTACTAGATAATTTTGGGCATTATCTGGTTCGGAACCAAAAGGTAACCAAATCAATAGTTACAATAAGACTTAGAATAACGTATATTATATATAGTATTTTTCAACGGCGCCAAAACTTGATAAGTTAAAACTCACCCCACAAGTATGACGGGGTACGTCGTGGTAATCGAATGTCGAATCATAAGGATTGTGTGATCATTGATTGTCGCTTCAAACTAGTCAACTTAAGTAAGAAACGTATATTTTAATTGTCATAAGTAACCATGCCATAACCAAATTATAATTAAAAGGGCAGTAACAACATATACATGCAATCACAAGTTATCAAATTGAATGAAATGAAGGTAACCATCTAATATCGTCACTACAATAATGTATAACAATTGTGTCAAAATGTCACTAACAAACATGATAGTAAAATTGTAGATAAGCAATCAACCAATCCAACCCGCTCTCACAACTCCTAATCTAATTACCACCTCATGATGTATGACCACAAAAGGGTCGAATATAGATAAGATATAGAAGATCAGATTGTTAGAATGAATCAAAGGCTATTCCAATTTTTAATCTAGTAATTAGAGTCATAAAAGTCTAACTACACATCATAGTTAGGGATCAATCTAACCTTGGACCAATGAATAAGCCAAATATTGCATGGATTGAAATCATAATAATTAAACTGGGCATTAGAATAATAATTGACCTCACAGAAGATAAACAATAGTTTGAATCATTATGTAAATCATTTTGAATCAAAACTTGGAGTTTGAGCAACTAAAGCTTAACCCTAGAAACACAAACAAATAAGAGTTTAAAAAGTTTAATATGTCGTCCAAAATCTGAATTAAAGTTGACAATTACAGCTGGAAGTACGGTCATAATCTCTCCCATAATCTCCATCTATCGTGTGTTCGTAATTGTGATTGAGGCACGTGGATGAGTGTGAATTATATTCGCAATTCCAGCTGTGGATGATTCTTGGCTCCTCAAGCTTGTTCCCATGAATCTCTAAGATGTTATACTCGATCATAATAATTTACATCCATTACAACTCCATAGTGCATACAAGTACACACAAAAGGGAAGTAAACATACATGATAATCTAACTCAAAGACAGTTTCTCAATGAATTATGGACTTACTTTCCAGCTCATTTTTAAGATAATTAAAACCTTACATAGCTTATGAAAATGATTAAAAAAAGTGTAAATAAACGAGGCGGTGGATATGTAGGAGCATAAGTATAGGGTAACTTACTGTAATTTATATTTTATGAATACTATAAGCTCCTCGATGACTTTAGTTTGTTGGAGCTTATCCCTTGAATTCACACTTATAATTTGTGTAATAAGTTCTATTCTCCAAAATACTTAAAAAATTTATCATAAAAATATGGGCGTATTTAAAATTACTAAAAATTATTTTTAAAAACATAATATTACTGAATCAATAAAAAAATCATGTTTATTTAGCGACTAAATTAGCATATTATAGGTCTTTTAAAACATGAAAGTAACACGACCATTTTCTTTCATTTAACTTCCCTTAACCGTTTCCATTTCACTCCTTTAACCAAATACACACTAATTAGTTTCTTGATTTATTGTTTCCGAGCACTTCCCAATGGCATATTATCATGACCAAAGTGTATGTATAATAGTTCATTATTTAATTTCATAATTGTTTTTGTAAAAATCATTTTTTTTCTACAAAATATTTTTTTTTGAAAATGGAAAGCGGTTAGAAACCATTAGACAACGCGTCGTCTAGTGAATCGAAAGGCCGAAAACTCGAATAAAGGAGAAAAGAAATACACAAAAAAAACATCAAAATGAAACCGAAAGCAAACAAGTCTTCAAGGGAAAGCGGGATGATCCAGCCAGCAGAAGGCAACGAGCATAAATGTTCATCTTCAAAGGAAGTACGCAGGGAGGAAGCCCAGGGAACAACTATGGACACCTCAGATTTGGACAGTCAGGAGTCGATCACAAATCCACACTCTCTTCTCGACAAACGCACGAAACCGCCAACAAATGACACCATCAAACCTCAGAAGACGAGATTGCAGAACATGGGTATCTTGATGAATAAAGGTGTAGAACTTGATTGATAAAAGACAGGTGATTTGCAGGGAGAAGATTGTTCAAAGGAGTCAAAGTGAATTTGCTCACAAATTATGTTTGAACCTCCAATCGAAACACATTTTCTTTGTTTAGAGTTCTTCCGTCATTGTTGTTTTTAGAAGTTCGATTTTGATTTAAAAGATCTTTATTGATGAGGGCAATAAAGATGGAGAGAAATCACAATTGCACATAATTACTAATTTTGTTAATCAAATTTGGTTTTAAAGGAGCCCTTAGGCCGGGATTGGAGCCGTTAGGGTACAGAAAAAAGGTAAGATAAGGATGAGTTTAACCTCCATATAGTCATATACTACGAGTAGCCTTTTAAAGAGGAAAATGTCTAAGTTAAATCCTTAGAATATACATTTTTTCAAAGTAAATCTTCCCATTAAGAAAGAGAATTGGTCAATTTAGCGTTTTAATCAAAGTTCGATCAAGTAAGAAATGCGGAAGCGTTTAAGCCAATACAGTGGATGACGGGATTCCTGGACGAGGTTGGAGGCAGGTTGCGCCGTCAAGAAAGATGTTTGTTTGATTTTTTTTTTTCCTTAAGTGATCAATCTCCAAGTTGTAACCAGGAAAATGAAGCAAGGACGAGGGCAAGCAGAGATGGCAAGGCGAAGCAAGGGCAAACAGAGTCGGCCTAAAACACGTAAACGCCATAAGAGATGAGGGGTGGCGAAGAAGAATCAAGAAGCCCTCGAAGCCACCGGCGAAGCAAGGACCAGTAATTGACCGTCGGAGTATATCTTTCCTTTTAGAGGACCATAAGGTCAAGTTCCAATAAAAAGTTGTAACAAAAACTTTGTAAAACGCCTGTGGTTTGTTTGTAAAACCTATGCTCCAGAACGAGCCCCACGAATACCAGGAGTTGGAAGAAACCGACCACCAAGACGATACAAGAACATAGAGAATCGTCTTCCATTTCACCACAGCGCATCCATTGGCCACCATCCGGGTGGGGGAGCATCTGGTTTCTTCAGATTTGTACACAAGTTTGGAGAAGAGGGAGCCTCCAGGGGTAATTTAAAGGTTGTAGACCCAGAAGATTAGGCTTTTTGGGTTAAGAAAGAGGTTTTGGGAAAGGGGGCGTACTTCATGGGTGAAGGAAAGGTTTTTATAAGTTCATACTTCCGGTTTGGAAGTCAGTTGATGGAGCCATTGATGAACAAAGAGGACAAGTTGGTGAAAAACGAGTTTAGGGTGACGGTAGCCGAAAGGTTTTTTGGGGGGAGGGGGTAGCCGACGGGATTGGAGGCGGCGATAGCCGAAGGGTTGGGGCGATGCTAAAATATATATAAAAACATTACTTTTCATTTTAAATAAGTGAGTATAATATATGTATAATGAGAATAAACAAATGTTGTTTAAAAAACTTGAAATGTTATCTTAAAATGGAACCTCCATTAATTTATGTCATCAAGTTCTCTAATCTCTTTAGAGTTAAAATGAGTCGTTTCATAAAATTATTTTCATTCCAATTCTAAGACTTAACAAACATGGGTTATGAGTATAACTCATTTAGATTCATAACTTAATGAAAATTGTATCAAACTATTCTTTATAAACTTTAGATTCAACTAAAAGTTAGTTTCAACTTTAACTTTAGATCTAATAAGTTGCATGTTGCCGACCTAACCTTACACGTGTCCGTGATGAAACTGAAAAAAAGAGAGAAGTTTGCTTGCATATACTCAATAATTATGCTTGCATATACTCAATAATTATCATGCAAATGTTAGTTAGGGTTGCACAAATTCAAACCGAAAATTACGGTCCGATCCTGAGCCGTAATGTTCCGATCCAGTCAAATCCGGACCGGACTGGATTTAATCCAAACAAAAAAATTTTATTTTAAATTTTATTTGTAGAAATAAAATAAAAGGTCCGGTCCATGTACCGTTATACGCAGGACTGTTATAGGCAAGTAGTGAAACAGTCCGGTCCGGACCGTTTGTACAACCTTAGTATTAGTCATAGTTAAAACCAAATTTGAAATTTTTCTTCAAAGATGTTTCGCGACAAGGAAGATCAACAATATGATAGATTGACCACCAAAAGGATGTTTGGAAGGTGTTCACATCCTATAGAAAGTTATATTAATTTATTTAACGAGAGCCTTGCATTAATACTAAAAAAAGAACATTTATATATATGAATAATATCTAACCTTAAAAACAACGCATCGTATCATATCACGTTCGTCTATACGCAACCTATAGAAATATGGTAAGAAAGAAATTCTAATTGATAGTAACGTAAATAATACATAAGAAAGTCATTAAGAGATGGGATGTGCTTCACCAGCCTAGAAGTGTCCTTTATTTGATTGATAAAACAAAGAAAATGATGGAACACTACGAAATAAATAGAAGCACGTTTGAGGAGTATAATTATCTTAGCTATTATATGATTGCAAACAAATGATGGGTAGGTTACTTGCAAGCTACAAGTTGGGTATTAGTAGTAAGTAGGCTCGACACAAACCATGTCCCTTTTCGACAAAAACTATCTGGGACGGAATACGAATCTTAACTTTCTATTCCGCTAGGTCCGTTCCGTTGCACCCAAGTTAATTTTTCATCCAAACCATTCCAAAGAAACGCCCAAACAGTCGAGTTGCGAACAAGTGATTCGTCATATATACAGATATCAACCGGGATAAAGTCTGATTGAATTCAATCTAAAAAGCACAAAGTCTATCCAAATCCCGTCCCATGTAAAATAACCATGACGTAGTATGGAATGGCCTTTAGATTGCATTATCAAACATATGTGTTTTCTCAATCCAATCAATACCTTTTCATGATAAGCTTGTTCCCGAAATATGGTCAAAACATAGTTTGTGTGCCTTTTCATCACTTCCAAAAGCCAAAAACAACTAAAACGACTTTTTTTAAATTTGTTGAATCCCAAAAGCAAACTAAAAGTCTAAATAAATGGCTCCTCTATCTATTGCCCCTATCCATAAGTGTAAATGACCAACCAACACCAGCACAGCACTACTTGAATTTGTTTATACTAGGGTTTTAGTATTGACAAAAAAGTAAGATAACATCTTAATAACCTATCTTCCTCCTACAGGCTACAGCAGTCAACATATCAACTCATTTTCCAGAAACCCATTGGCTGAGATGATACTCACCTTATCCCATTCCTTCTGACAAGGACTTGAACAAATCAGTTGCTACCTTCCTCACTAGGACTCCAAACAGCCAAACATCCCACCCCAGTTGCTACCTATTTCGAATTTATACTAATCAAATGCTTCATGGATTTCAATGTTGTTACAAATGTCACTCAAATGTGTTAGAACAGCAGCCAGCAGAACAATTGGTGTGACAAAGACAAACTGTAATACAGACCATATCATTCAATTCAAAAGAAAGAAAGAAAGAAGAAAAAAAAAAAAAGTATACTAAAACATAGAAATTGCTCACAGTTACATGATATTACCCCTAAGCTTAGCACAGGCTCATCGGCTCCAGCGGATGAGGACGGAGACAAACACGCACCTCGTGTTCTTCAGACCCAACTTGGAGCTTGGGAACCATAATCTCAAGAACTGTTCCTGAACTGTCATAATAAGCTTCTATGTTTGCATCCTCCGGGATTCGGGTGGTAAGAGGAATTTCCCTGATGAATTCCCCAGGCGGGCAGTGCTCAGGGGATGGATCCGTTAGCCTTAAAGTCCTCGCGTGCCTCTTAATAAACGGCGCTCTTGACGTGCTCACACAAGACACCTTTATGATTCCGTGTGTGAGAGTGTTTCTCCATGATACTTTCACTCTCTGAAGATCAATACAGGGCAAACTCATCACAATCAGATACCCTTCTTCATCCTCGTATATTGATTTAGCAGCCGTTACAGGCCCATATGAACTCTTCATAACCCCGCTAAAATCACGCATCCACTGCGGCTCACATGCTTGAACTTCCATGTCCGTGCCTGGGTCAGATGGAGGATTCACGCCCAAGTAACAATAATCGCCATTGCTGTTTCCATTCACATGCGGAAAAAGATCCTTTTTCCTCTTGTTGCAGGCCGGGGAGAGGTCCATACCGTCACTGCTACTTGTGTTTGAAGGTTGTGTTGACAAATTCAGCCCCGACCCGTTAAGAAGCTTCTTGGGATGGGAGTTGAGGTTGTTTTTCAATGGTGCAGGAGGCCTATCAAGCTCAAAGTCTGTACTAGGAAGGTTTCTCCACGAACTGAAATCACTAGCTTCCGGTGGAATAGTGAAATTCGGCTCTCTGCCCGTTAACTTAATCCACCTCTTCCTATCTTCCTCATCAACACACAACAAATTAGGATTAGGTACAATCTCAATCCCATGTACACATTGAGGATTCGAAAGCCCCCTGTAATGCTTCCTTTGCATTCTGTGGGACCGAAGGAAGCCTTTATCCACACTAAACGGAAAAGGTCGCTCTCCTTGACGAGAATGTCCATTCATGAAGCTCCTAAGCTGCATCTTACCCAAAGCATTCCCAGGCATTTCCTTGAATACCCACATGTACATATTCTCCATATCATGTTGAACCATGAAAGTATCAAGCTGGAGATCCGATTTGTCAAACCCGGATACTCCATTAACATCCCTGATGATCTTGCCCTTGGATTTCTCATTCAACACAGGCTTAAAGTAAAAACTGAAGAAAAACCAAGCACCCCATATACTATCACCCCGCTTAACACACTTCTTTCCCGCCTTGGGAAGATTGAGATGAGTTTCTGGTTCATAAATTTGAGGAGCAAGACCAACTTCCAGAATATCACAGGGCTCTGAATTCCATTGTTGAGGGGTGGGGCTACGTGATGATAGAGGCAGATTGATATCAGGGGGACGAGGCAGAACGATCTGACGATTCATTTCGAGGTCGAGTTCGTCGTGGGAAGAAGCACTTGAATCCATTGATAGCATTGTAGAGGGATGGTGATTCTCCATGGATAGAGCTGAGAGGAGAGTTTCCACCATTTCTCACTTGATCTTCTACAATTGAGCTGCTGCAACTCTTTCTGTTGCGTTTCAAATTACCACAGGGGACTATAATAATATGTAAAAAAACGGAAAAGATGTTCCACTACTGATATGTAAAAGGAAAAACACCTTACATAATCAGCAATTCTAAATTCTTCTACACCAATCCAAATCTGATATACCGTAACCCCAGTTCGTAGTTATTCAACCTAATGTGATAATTCAATCGAAGCCACTGAAATGAATCACTTCAATAAAGTACCCTTTTTTTTCTGCTTCTTACGAAAATTCCCACTGTACTTGTAAAAAAAGGAAGAATATTTTTTACAAAAAATTTAAAAAAAAAAAATCAACGTCAGGAAACCAAAACCTACATCTGTTTGAGGCCGGCAAGTAGTGGAACAGGAAGAGAAGAAGAGTATCGAAAATGAATGATAAAGTTAGGTTGGAGGAGCGGAGAGGGATCTAGGAAGAATACCTCTTTGGATAGGCTTCAAATCCATAAAAATTGAGGATCGAATCAATCACTATAACATTCATCTGCGTTTCTCTCTGTTTGCGCTTTTCGGAACCCCTCTCTTTTTGTTATATAGATTTTTGGGAAGTTTAAGAGGAAGAAGGAGCAAGGAAGAAGACGAAGGAGAAGAAGGGGAAAATCGAAGGTCTCGGATGTGGGGGAGGGGTAGGGTTGAGGTTTGTCTCCCGGTAATTTGCCTTCACCGGATACCACCCGACTTGCCCCTCACACACAACAAGGCTTACCGTTAATTGACGGTGACGGTCTACTTTTCTTTTTTTTTTTTTTCCTTTTTTGTTTTTGATGTTTTGGGAAAGAAATTTTGTTTTGATGAGTGCGGGCCCCATTAATTTCTTTTTTTTTTTTGTGAATTGCGGGCCCCGTTACTTGATGTGCTGGAGATGGGACTTCGGAGGCAAGTCAGGCAACCATGATAGTTAATTAGTTATTTTCTTTTTCTTTTCAAAGGGTACCACAATTATATTAAAGTGTTTTTTTTTCCGTGACCCTAAATTTTTGTCAAATTCCCGATAGTGTTCTTATTGGTTTCTTTACGTGATGCACATCGTCTTTCATCTTATTTTATCTCGTGATCATTTATCATCTATAGTATAAAAATATTGGTTTTTTATTAAAAAAAATTCTAAAATATTTAGTTATTTTATAGTTTGTCACGGATATTTGTTAAAAAGATTTGAAATTTACATATGTTGATAAAATTTCTCCGTTCCCGAGGGTGATACAACGCACTTAATTGTGTTTCACTTATTGTCCTCTTTATATGTCATGCCGGAGCTTGCATTGTATAAGAAGGATCTTCAATAGCAATCGATTGAGACAACGTCTGAATGGAGATGTAGAGTTGGAAGTGGTGTGTCTAGAGGAGAAGTTGAAGTTTTATGGTAAAGTACTTGGTTGCTTGGGTTGCTCGTTGGTATTCTCTATTATCAGGATACCGAGGTCCGGAAAGCTTGAGTAGAAAGAGAAAATTTTAATGGAGTCCCGAGCTCCTTGGACAGAGTAATCACAAGTTGTAATTTATTGAAAGAATGGTCTACCTTTTTGAACTTTGTTGATATGCCACCGTGTGATTCCGTGATGCTTGCATATCTGTCTGACTGAGAGCAGTCGGGCACACTACAAGTACAAATCAATCTTATTAGAACCGGATTGTCAGCAAGGAAATCACGCATTCCAATATGTGCCAAGCCTGATGAGTTTATGAGTCTTTCTAGGTAGTAAATGTAAGCTAATGATTTAGACATATCTATCCAAAGCCCTATACAAATTATAGACTAGTCTAACAACTTCTCAATGGATATTGTTGAGGATAGTGTTGCCACACCAAACACGGCAATCTAGCCCCTTGCGCCAAACAAAGTGTGTCACCCACAACCTAACTCATCCAACGAGACCCGTATTGAAGATTTCAGTTTTCAACCAATTGAGGAAGGACACGTCCTGAATCAACTTTATCAACAGCTTGCAAAACTTCATATTGAGGCTGCCGCTTGGGAGAGAAGAAGGTTTGCCTTGAACGCCATAATCAGTAGGTTTGATCAAATAAGAGGAAGAATAGAGGGCATACAAGAGGATTTTATCCCTAGATAAGGACAAGCGTTACCATGGAAAAAGAAACAAGGGCCAAACTACAAAGAAGGATACAATCTCTCAAGGCAAAAATCCTCCCCACATAAGTACGGGAATAAGAAGCTTACAACATTGTTGTTGTTACCTAACGAAACATGGTGGAAAACTTAACTGAGTTAATTGACGATAAGGGTGATTATTTCATAAGGGATCCTTCCATTTATGGTGTTGCCTTCAAAAAGAATTTCAAAGCTCACAAAACAACATGGAGGAGATGCTGCAGATCACTACCTAACTCGGTGACTATCAAGGATCCAACACCACACTAAGCGCAATGGGTCCAACTAAAAGACCTTAAAGAAGCGTTAATTAGGAGGCAACCCTATATCATTGCTTGAACTTTCTCTACACTTTTATCTTATATAATATTTACATTGAGGACAATGAAAGATCTGAAGTATGGGGTGGTAACCAAAACAGTTTTTAAAACGTATTCAAAATCCTCTCTTCATTTTCAAAACTTCTATTTTCTGCTTTTCAAAAACTTTCTCCTAATGTTTTTAGACTTAAGTCGTTCAACCTATGTACCCAAAACTTCTCCAATTCACGTTTATATTTCTATACCTCTCTCTCTCTCTCTCTCTCTCTCTTGTTTGCATGGAGCAAGTTGTCCGATGGTGGGCAGGTAGGTCGTACGACTGTCTACTCGACTTCACCCGATCTTGCTCTTATTTTGTCAACATCTATATTCTATTTTTGTGCTATTATACTTCCCAAAAAATTGATATTTTTTTCGATTCTAATACCGGTTGAAGATGCTCGAGATTTCTCTCTTTAATCTTGTATATGCCTTTGAGTTTTGAATCTATTGATAAGAAATTTTGTTTCATGACAAAGCCTTGTGAGGTTTCTTTTAGTCCTATATACATATTGTTTGTGTATTCTTCTTTTGTGAGTGTTCTCCTATATGCTTTAACTATCTAGAATTTACAATTAACTCTCTTTTGAAATTGCATTTGCACTTACATCTTATGAAAATGATTGAGGTGTGTCTTTGTTAAGCCCTTTTATTCTTTTTTGACTACCCTGTGTATAATTTTCCATCTTATTATCCCCTTTTGGCATGTGTTGACCTTTCTTTGTCGCTCCATAAAAATATCCTTAGCCATGTTTAGCCTCATTTGACTCATCCGAGAATTAGGAGGTGATACCATGCAAAAGCGAAAGAAAGCAAGACTCAAGTATGGGGTCATATGTAGTAAAGAACATCAATGTATAAAGGTCCTTGTGGTGTAAATGCATAAAATAAAGAAGAACAAAAATCAAAATCAAGAAATACAAGTGTGCACCATTTGGATCTAGCTGAAAATAAGAAGTAAAGGAATGAAGTCTTAAAAAGTACATAAGTGTCAAAGTGAAGAAATGTAACGTGTTCTAAGTAAGATTGATGGCATCCTTATTGCATGAAGATAAACTACCAAGAAACTCGAGATATCTTGGTTCCCGGATCTTTCTACACCACAAAGCCAAATAAAAGTCCTCACCCATGTCCAGTACATGTCCAAGTTGCAAGCTATAAAAGTCCTCATGGTTCATAAATGTATTTGCAAGAAATCTATGCGGTGGAGATTAGAACTCCTTAGGGTCTTTGCATATTAATTGAGGTTGAACATTTTATTTCATAGCCCCCAATAGAACTAGGTGAGTTATACACATTTCCTTAGTGGTCATAAACTTATGAGATTTAGTCTATATTCTTTACTATGATGATGAGGTTGGTGCTTGATATTTGAGTATCTGAGATGTAGGTGCTCTAATCCGATTGAGAGATATCAACGGATCTTACTTATGGACAAGTAATGTTCAAGTATCGGGTTGTGATAGCACTCCAAATAATGTTTTTACCATAATCATTCTATTTCATTCTTTATCCTTTAGAGCTTAATGAACATATCCTTTTGGTCTATTTCCCTTATACTCTTATTTTGGAGATCTACTAGTTGGTTTATGTAATTGTAGGTATTCTAGAAATTTGTGGAGCATCAATGAGACATCTATTGTTGAATGTCCTGATAGACACTAAGGGCTTCCCTATGGTCAATGAAGTCAAGGTCAATGCAAGAGAAAGTCGAATGAAGTCCGAGAGTGAAGAGAAGAACATCAGGAGAAAGTTCAAAATGCTCGAATAATACTCATGTCGTACGATCGCCCTGTCCCACTTCTCCACTAGACCCCGGAAATGACCTCCTGTTGTTTCTAGGAAGATCCTTGGGAAATTCTAGACCAGTCCGACACTTTGGCCCAGGAGGTCGGAAAACGACCTAGTGCTCGATCGACCTGCATCAATGCTTATCTTGTTTGCTTTGTTTCTACTATATCTTTAGTCCGATCTTATCCTAATAGAACACAAGATCGAGTATATTCGATCCTATCTTAATAGAAGATGGAATTGTAAGAGTTACAGGGTTTCCCGAGACTTTTCGGACCCTATAAATAAGGCTTCATATCCATTAGGTTAGGTATTTATTTTTCCAACAATTTACAAAGTTTTTGCTCAACTTCTCGCATGTAGGTTATACGACCCCTACCCCGTCGGACAACGGCTGCTTCTGTTGATCAATAAAATACTTCTCTTTCATGTTCTGAGGTGGGTGGGGTAAATTTCTCTCTATTCTAAGGTTTGGTGAGCCCAACTTGCATGGATCTATGATATTGGATTGATTATATGTATTTTTTGTATGTCTATGAGTTATGGTAGTATTGTTTATACTATGTGTTCCACAAAGGGTGACCTTGACTCGAAGTGACAATGGAGTCCTCACACCTCAATGCTCCGTTCAATGTTATGAATCGTCAACCACCTTGGGTACAAAGTGACAATCATGGTGACAACATCGATGTACCGCAAACAACGACCTAACCATGAAGTGGTAATCAACAAAGTTGTCTTTACATAACTATAGCATACTTGCGATATTATAGAATTTCCTTTTGAGATCTATTATATACATGTTGTGGTAATCTGGATTCTGGAATGATCTATCTCTATTACTACTTGTTTCTCTATTATTCTCCCTTCAACATCTGTTTTTGAACGTTCTAAAGCACAAGCCTTTTCTTTCCCTTTTTGTTCTTACTTATAAACTATTTATGAGTCGACCGGGTGAATTTCCAAGGATTCACCTAAGTCTAAGGTTTTGCTCCGGTTCTCTCTCTAGTCATTCCTTTTCTATTCTTTGATGTTTTGAACCACTTCTGACCCGATCGACTTCCTCCCCGACGGGCGACTGCCTCTACTAGCCTTGGTTAATGTCTTCTTCCAATGATCCTATATATTTGTATATATTATGTTTACTTATTTGTTTATTTTTTGTTTCTTAATTAATTCTTCAAAGCGAGACATCATCTTCCTTGTGTTTGATCCCGATCCTCTATACTACAACGGGTCTGGTAAGTATATGTAGGACCCAATATTCACACTTCAACCTTCATCAAAGTTAGATAGAGATGTAGCAGTTTTAGAAAAATCATGTATGAACCATCTATTAAACCTCGTATGTCCTAGGCAAATCCTCTAACATTTAGGTGGTGACATCTATTTAATTAATTTAATTTTAACTTTGTCTACATCTATTCGACACTAAGGGTTCTACCATATTCCCTTGGGTAACCATGAATAACATTTTTTTTTTCTAATTAAGCACACGATTAGTATCTTTACATACCATTAAAACATCGGGCATTAGAAATATAAACATCAAAAGATTTATCATACACCGATGAATCATCCATAAATATCTCCATCGAGTCCTCAATCAAGTGTGAAAAGATGGCCATCATGCATATATGGAAAGTAGCGAATTACATAGACCAAAGAAGCAAGCATCCCATATGTGATGTGAACCAAGAGAATCACCCATTGTTCAACTTCTTGTTGACCCGATCTTTCGAATGGAAATGCTTTAACTTTCTTAGTCTCGTCAAAACTTGGTTACAATTGGTGGATCATATACCTTCCACAATGGAAGGGAAATATACATGTTCTTTCCCCCGTGTAACTATTGTTAGCACTTAAATTAGCGTCTTTTACCATCATTATTATATCTCTTTCTCTATCCTTTTGAGCTCAATAAACATACTTTTTTGGTCTATTTCCCTTATGATCCTATTTCAGATATCTACCAGATGGTTTATATAATTACAGACATTCTAGGCATCTACAGAGAAGAAATGACACATCTATTATTCAATGTCCTAATACACTAAAGGCTTCAATGTGGTAATCGAAGTCAAAGATCATTGGAGGAAATGACTGAAGCCTGAGAGTGAAGAATAAGAACATCATGTGAAGATCCATGAGTGATGGATCAATACCAAGTCGCACGACGGCTTGTCTTCGCTCTTGCATTTTGGCCTTGAAATGATCAACGAGATGATCTTGGAGCGTTTTTGGATCAAAACCACATTCTTGGTCCAAGAGGTCGCATGACGGCCCATATGATTGATCGGTCAACTTCGACGTTTATCTTTACTGTTTTGTTTATATCTTATCTTTAGTTCAATCTTATCTTAATAGAAGATAAGATTGAGCAGATTTATTCTATCTTAATAGAAGATATAATCCTTGGAGATCTAGGGTTTTTGGGTTGTTTCCGGACCATGTAAATAAGGTTCTTTAGCCATTAGGATAGATATCTCCCTTTCCAGCATTTTATGAAGCTTTCAGTGAACTTTTTCTAACCCGGTCGTGCAACATATAACCTTGTCGGACGACGGATCTTTCCGTTATTCAATAAAATACATTCCCTACTTGTTCTAAGGTATGTGTGAGTAATATCCTTCTGTTCCGGGATCCGGTGAGCCCGACATGCTTGATCTATGGCATTGCGTTGATTATATATATATTGCTTGTATGTTTGTGATTAATGGTAGTATCGAATATACTGTGTTCTACAAAGGGTGAACTTAACTCGAAGTGACAATGGAGTTCTCACACCTCAATGCCCCACTTGATGTGACAAATCGGCAATTGTATTGGGTACGGAGTGACAACCATGATGACAACATCAATGTACCACAAGTGACGACCTCACTACGAAGTGACAATCAAAGGAGTTGTCTTTACATAACTCTTGTATACTTGTAATATTGTGGAATTGCTTCTTCAGATCTATTATATATTTATATGCATGTTGTGGTAATCCGGGTTCTAGAATATTTTACCCTTATTGTTATCTATCATTTGACCTTTATCATCCTTAAATATGATTCTGAACATCATAAAGATTCAACCTTTTACCCATCTTCTCTCTTTTTACTTATAAACTATTTTACGAGTTAATCGGGGAATTCTCAAAGATCCGTCATACGACCAACCCTATTTCAATTCTAGAGTTTTGCTCTTTGGTCATTCTCTTATTGTTCTCTATTATTTTGATTGCGTTTTGACTCGGTCGTCTCCCTAGGTCATGCGACTTATCCCTATTGTTTTTTTTCTTTTTAGTTCCTTTGTGTGTTTTGTCATATCTATACATTGTTTGTTTACTTATTCACTAATTTTGGTTTCTTAATTAATTCGTCAAAGCAAGGCATCGTCTTCCTTGTGTTTGATCTTGATCCTCTATGTAACGACCGGAATTTTAATTCCGGAAACCGACCCTTATGAATCTGGTCGGAGCCATAGAGGGTGGCGTAGGAAGCAGTCACCGCCCCGCGGCCTCAAAGGTCCTTCGTCGCGGTCACCTAGTGTTGCCGCGGTCGCGGCGAGGCTTAGTCGCTGGTGCGGTGAGTCGACAGATCGCGTGCAATATTTTTGTAACCGTCGTCTTTCCTTCCTTTTAAGGGTTAACTCGATTCTTTAGATTAGTTATTTCTTCCTTCCTTCTTCTTCAGCTTAACGTTCCAGAACCCTAGCAGCCGAAGCCTTCATGTAAGCTTCTTTGCTCTTCTTATTCTTTTATCTTGTTTCCCCTCTCATTCGTTCTTGTTGATGTCAACGACATTATCAATCTCCCATGTTCACGTAGAGGCCTTCCAGTCAAGAAAAGGACCGTCCTTGGGAATAATCTAATAGTGGTAAGTAGATCTCCGTCTTCTTCTTCTTCCTCTTCCTTTCTCTTCTTGGACTTCAACCATGAAATCTCTTGATGTGTTCTTCTTCATTGCGTGGTGTGTATTGGTGGCGTCTAGGAACCAAGCTAGTATCCTAGACTCGAAGGAGACGATCCATAGAGGGATCGTGCAGACGAAAGAAGTACGAACGACAATTCTAGAGTTTGTACGTACCCACGCTTGCACCTCCCTGTGGACGCGCCCTCCATGTTTCACCACCCCCGCGACCCAGAGTCACCGCGGTCGCGACGTCTCGGAGTTTGTCACCACGCCCATCTTTCCTCGCGATCGCGCATGGCCTCTAGTGGGTACCATCTCATGGTATGTCACTTCCTTCCTTTCACATAGTTGATCCTAGAGTTGTACCATGATAGGCTGGACCCTAGCATAACTAGTGATAATGCCAGTTAGTGACTTGTGGATTCTTAGGTGATTGTGAAAGTTGAATGAGAACGTAAAGTTTGTTGTGTGGTTGTTGATCTCGTGAGGATCTTGAGACTAGGATTAGGAATATCCTAGCATATTGTTATGTAATCTTACAAAGATCATTGAGTCTAGAAGTAGGAACCTTCTAGCATGATGTTATATGAGCTGGTAGAGGTCATTGAGACTAGAAGTTGAGGAATTCTAGCATATTGGATAGTCTTTGATTAGGGTGCCTTGTTTGATCAGGCATAGAGTAATTTCATGTGGGAAGCTGAGCAAGATATTAGAGCTGGAATTATCTTGAGACATGTAAGTCCCATGGGCTTACTTAGATGACTTATGTGTGTTAGCTTAGTTGTGATAGTGATATGTGTTGTATGTTAATTATGATAACATGCTACGACGACCTTTATTGTTGTTTGGCCAAGTGGCGGTGACAACTTGTCCAGTTCTACAAGAGTTTAGGAGGTTCTCTATCACTAGTCTAGACAAGTACACGGTGAGATGGATCGGATATAGTCCTGTTGGTATATAAGGGGACAAAGGCGAGGTTCGGGAGATCCTCGTGTCACAAAAGAAGTTGAATTAGTAAAGTGAATCACCTAATGAAAGATAATAACCGACTTGAGTGTGGGCATGCTTTATGTCTTTCAATACCTTATGTGTGATTGTGCTGTTATAGTTTATTATTTTGTTATATATATATATATATATATATATATATATATATAATGTTAGCTAACGGTTTTATCCGTTGTTGTAGATGTCTTACAAGATAGGGATGTTGCGAGTAATCCGGTAGGAGTGGTCAGCCGAGGGGTCATGTACATTATAGGACGGGATATGGGAGTTTATATTTTGTTGCATGACTTTATTTTTGTAGTACTCGGCTGAGAGTCAGATTCATAGGGCATATGTTAAATAGTTTGATATTTTTATCTATGTGGAGTTTTATATTTATTTGTGCCTTGTTGAAAGATCCGGTGAAATTGTTGTCAAGCTAAGGGTCAGAACCCATTGTGAGATTCTGACTTGTAGCATCCCGAGTTCCTAGAATTTGGGGTGTTACACTCTACACTACAACGGATCTTGTAAGTATTTGCATGACCCGAGTTTCACACTTCAACCCTCACCAACTATTTTATAGCCCTCGTCAATACTCGGGAACTACGTGATAGCAAAGCAAATGCAAGACTCAAGAGTAGCTTGAGATTTATCCTCCTAAGGAATCACCACTATGTGAAGATGGATCAAACCAATGATCAAACACAAGAATACTAAGAGGGAAACATAATTCAAGCACCCAACGTCAAACACATAAGGCCTGAATATTTATTAACTAAAGGACCACCATAAACAAGACTAATAAAGACAACTTATCCTCTCTTATGAATCTGCTTCAGTTTGAGAATTACAATGAATACGATACCTTGTTTATCTAGTCAACATGGGTCTTACTTGGACCTAAAATATAATATAATAATATATGAAATCTACTTAAAAAATATGGGAACAATCCAAGTAGAGGAGCTTCAGTGCAGCACTACAAAGTAATTTAGGATGTTGGCTGACTTGATCCAATGGTACAAATTCATTCCCGTCATTTAATAATTTAGAAGAGGTGTAATGACAATTTTAGTGTTTTAGAAGATATGGGACAATTTGTCCTTTTGAAAATATGTTTTAGGAAAGAGAGACGTGTTATATGTTTATATATTTTTCATGAGAAAAATTGTACACATATTATCTCAGTTCATAATATTAGTTCAATTCGTTCAAAATTTATATACTATGAGTTATGATATTTTCAACAGTTAGTTCATGTATCGTTTTGGTAATTTATTAGTTATGTTCTATGCTTTTTTACTTGTACATGTTTGAACTAATAAAACACAACATTTGAACTAATAGAACACAATGTTCGAACTAATGATATCGATGCCAAAATTTGAACTAATAGTGTAAACGTTCAAATTTTTATAAATATGATTATTATAATACTTTATTAGAATATTTGTTAGTTCAAATTTTTTTATACTACTAGTTCAAATCGAGTATTCAATTAGCTCAAATATTTTATATTATTAGTTCATGCATCATTTTTTAAGTCATAAAAAATTGTAAAATTATATGACTTATTAGCAAAATATGATATGAAATAACAAAACAATAATTTGAACGAAATGCACAACAATTTAAAACAAAAAAGGGAGGGAAAAAACTAGAAGGAAAAAAATGTTCAAAGCCTTTACACTACTAGTTCAAATAGAGTGTCATATTAGTTCAAACATTTTATATTATTAGTTCATATGTTATGTTGAACTTACAAAAAAAAGATATAAAAATGTATGAATCATTAGTACATATAATTTTAATTAATAGAACAAATAATTTGAACGAAATGTACAAAAATAAAAACGAAAAAAGTGTTAATCTATTATCTATTATACATACTAAAAGAGAGTACATATTAGGATGACGTGGCGGCGCTGTGGAAGCAGTGATCAAATTGAGCTCCCACAATTTTTTGGCAGATAAATTTATATTTTATAAGCCAGAAAATCTTTTTTTACTAAACGAACAGTCTGCTATTGAAAGATTGTACGTAACTTTTTTTTTTGTTCCAACCAACCTATTTTTTGCTAAAAAAATCTTTGATTTTAAACTATTTTTTTAAGCTAAGGAATCTTTTGTTATCAACACCATTCATTTTACGTTAAATTTTTTGAAAAATTTTGTTATCCCACATCGTTGATGGTTTTAGAACTTGTATAAATATGGAGTCTAAAGAGTATACAAATAAATTATATTTCTTAGCCTTTTGGTTAAGTTCAACTATAACTATTATTCATATCGGAATAATATTTTATTTTTGGATCGTTAACTCAAATTTTGTGGGGCATAATGTTCTTCCCTAAAGTAATCGTACCCCTAAAGTTTTATTTTAAAGGAAGAGTAATCGTACCCCTAAAGTTTTATTTTTAGGGAAGATTTTATTTTTGGAACGTTAACCTACAGTTATGTGGGTCATAATGTTCTTCCCTAAAGTAACCGTACTCTAAAGTTTTATTTTTATGGAAGATTTTTTTCTTTTTTCAAATGAATATCAAAATGATCTATTTAGTTAAATTTTTTGAGGGTTTTTGTTGTCCCACATCGATTAGCTACTAAGTTTGATGGTTTTAGAACTTGTATAAATAGTGAGTCTATATACTCACTGACGTGGCGCGCTCTGGAGGCCGTATTTATAAATTAGAGCTTCCACAATTAACGCCATTAAATCTTTTCTTTTTAAGCTCAAAAAAAATTTGTAACCAATTTGTTTCAAAAATATCTTTAACCCTAGAAAAACTTTGAAACAATTTGGTTTACTAGTCTTTTTCTAGTTTTGTGTTTAGTAAATGTATCCCTTGAGAGAATAGTGTGTAGAATTTGAAAACAAATATAAAAGGTTGGGGTATATTTACTTAATTGAAACATTAAAAAGCCTAGTTACTACTCTAGTTTTTCAAAAAGGCCTAGTTACCAAAATTGCCCAAAAACTTTTAAGCTAGAAAATATTTATTTTGTAAACTATTTTTTTAAGATAGAGAATCTTTATTTATTAAACTAACAATCTGTTATTAGAAATTTCACGTAACTTTTTACAACCAACCTATTTTTTGGACAAAATATCTTTAATTTAAACTATTTTTTTAAACTAAGGAATATTTTGTTTTATCAGCATCATCCATTTTACGTTAAATTTTTTGAAGGATTTTGTTATCCCAAGTTGATTAGCTACTAAAGTTGATGATTTTAGAACTTGTATAAATAGAGAGTCTAAACAGTTTACAAATAATACATTTTTTAGCCTTTTGGTTTAGTTCAACTATAATTATTATTCATATTGGAACAATATTTTATTTTTGGGATCGTTAACATTATGTGTGGCATAATGTTCTTCCCTAAAAATAAAACTTATATTTTATTTTTAGGGAAGAGTAATCGTATCCCTAAAGTTTTATTTTTAGAAAATATTTTATTTTTGGAACGTTAACCTACAATTATGTGGGTCATAATATTCTTCCCAAAAGTAATCTTGGTCTTTGATTATTACGTTAAATATTTTTACGTTACTTTTATATAATTAACCGTACCCCTAAAGTTTTATTTTTAGGGAATATTTTTTTTTTCAGATTAATATCAAAATGATCTATTTAGTTAATTTTTTTGAGGGTTTTTGTTACCCAAGTTTGATGGTTTTAGAACTTGTATATATAGGGAGTCTAAAGAGTATACAAATAATACATTTCTTGGCATTTGAATAATGTTTTATTTTTTGGATCGTTAATCTACAATTATGTGGGTCATAATTGTGCCCCTCGAGTTTTTTTTAGGCATCCTTATATATTTGCGTTAAATATTTTCAAGATTTTGACTATACAAATTATACATTTTGGCTAATAAATCTTTATTTTTTAAACTATTTTTAAGCCAGAGAATCTTTTGTTAACAAACTAGTTTAGCGCCCGTGCCGTGCACGGGTATTTGAAAATATATTTCTTACAGTTTTTTTTGTATGAGTAATTTTTTTAGATTTATTTTTCTTATTATATTTTGTTGATTTGATTACGAATGTTTATGTTAAATAGTATACGCATATAAGAAAAATAATTACAACATAGTTGTTGACCCAGTTCGGGGCATACCAAGCCAGGAGTGTCAACTATCTCTGTATTATAAAAATCACAATATTAATAATGTCAAAAAACAGTTAAAATTGTGTACATTTAATATAATAGAAATCACGATGATAACATTTGACGTGAAACCTCGAGCACATGCGCGACAATCCGATCCTGAAAAAGAGAAGATAAACTTTATATAAGTGTAAGCTCAAGGACGGGTTATGATCGCTTGATATTATTGATTGAAAACGAAATAAAATGAAGAAGAAATTCTAACGTACCTTAAATTATGTTGCGAAAAACTTCGTCAAATACAACATTAGTTGTAGTGTCTTGAACCTTGCCCTTAGGGTCACATATCATAATCCTTAATCCATCTCTGCTCGTTACTCTTGAGATAGCGACATATAATTGGCCGTGACTGAAGACCGGTCTAGGCAAATATATTCCAACCTGTGCAAGGGACTGACCTTGACTTTTATTTATAGTCATAGCAAAACATACCATAACTGGGAACTGTCTCCTTCGAAATTTAACATGAATTTTCAAGTCTGTGGGTGTAAGAACTGTTCGCGGAATGAAGACCTTATGACCTATATTGTTCCCAGATATTATTTCTGCCTCGATGATTTGTTTTCCAAGTCTCCTAACTATCAGTCTGGTTCTGTTACACAACCCTGCAGACTGATCAATGTTTCTCATCAACATAACTGGAATTCCAACTTTCGATTTTCAAGACATGGTTCGGAAACCCAAAACACTTGATGCAGTTCAAGAACTCGCTCGAGTAGAAACCATCATCAAGAGAACCTTCGCTTGGACATATACTATCCGAACTCAAGTACTCTGTCACGTCTCCAGGTATCAATGATAGAATATAGTCATTAACCTTCTCAACAATCTCATTGGTAGGGGCGATAATAGCTCTTTCTTGAAAGTAGCTCGGTGGATCCTGAATATTGTAACTCAAAGGATATACATGGTCAACAATAGTTGCAATCGGGTCACCCGTAGATGCAAGTAGGAGATCTTCGGGGATGGTAATCTGAGCTTCTCCATTAACACTTTCACCTTCCGTGCCATCTTCAATGCCCAATATCCAATCTGAAAACTCCTTAGCCTTTCGAGCTTCTAATTCAGTAACTCCACGTATAACCCTCATGTTTTGAGTTAATTTAAGCACCGTGCAATGATCCCACAAATATGACGCATTGATTGCAGCAAAGACAATATCATGTCTACTTCCATGACTTACAACAGGCAATATTTGTCCAAAATCACCACCAAAAACGACAACCTTACCACCAAACGGGAGAAGTGAGCAGTTTGGATTATAAGATCGCATGACGTCCCTTAAACTTCTATCGAGCGCTTCAAAACAACATTTGTTAACCATGGGTGCTTCATCCCATATTATCAGCTTTGTCTTTGACACTAACTCAGCCAGATCCGTACCTAAACATATAAGATTAAAACATTAATATATTGTTCAGTGTAATATGAACAATATATAAAAAAAGAAGCTTTAATAATTGAATAATAAGGTTTATACCTGCACGAATGTTGCATGTTGAACTTTCGTCAACATTTATTGGGATGCCAAACCTCGAATGAGCGGTTCTACCGCCTGGAAGCAAGAGAGCTGCATTACCACTCGAAGCAACTGTTAGAACGATCTCACCTTTACTCCTCAAAGCAGCCGAAAGGGATCTCCATATAAAAGTCTTTCCTGTTCCACCGTATCCATAAAGAAAAAACACCCCCCCTTATCAGCTGACACAGCACACATAATTTGATCATACACTCCCCTCTGCTCGTCGGTGAAACTGGAAACCAATCTGTCATGATCCATAGATAACTGGGATCGATCATAGTTTAGCTCATCTTGAATTAGTCTATTATGCTGCTCCATAATCAAGTCTTCGTCAGGAAAAGGCATAGACTTATTCGACTTCAAACTGCCGTCGTTCCTGTGTAAAAGTTTCTCTATCTCAACCAAGGCGTAATTTTGCAGCACGGCATCATCTAATTGCATACCATTATTACGCAACATCCTTCTCTGTCGTGCAAGAATATCATCAGATAAGTACTTCCATACTTCGACCCAAACCAGATGAGGCGACGACATGCTACCTGAGAGATACAACATGACGAATAAATTTCGAAGATAACCAGTAGTTCCCCAAAAACTTGCTTCTTTTATACCGTCAATGTATTCCCGGTCGTCATCCAACAACCCCATAGCATAACATGCTTCCCTAAATGTGGCATATAGTGTACCGTTGATTGTCCGAATTTCCTCGTAGCATGTAAGACCCTTAATATGATTCAGCAAAACCCTCAAGTAATACCTCTCTCCAGACCCAGGTACAACGTGGTATATCCTCCCTAATGTATATCCCGCACCTTGTGCGGGTTTGTTAATAAAATAGCTTATCATATTACATTTTTTTACTATATTATATGTTGTTAACTTTATTAGTTATATGTTATGAGCTCGTATAAATAACGCGTCAAGTGTTACATAGTAAATGAGACCACGTAACCCATGTGTTGATCATTAATAAGTTTTATACTAATAAAAAAATTTTTAATCTAATTTATTATTTAATAAATAATAATTTAAAGAAAAAGAATAATCATATAATTTAAAAATACCATAATCAGATACGAATTCAATTAGTAAAAAAAGATTAATTGGCTTAATTTGTGATTTAGTAAAAAAATTTAATCCGAGAAAAAACATAGGAGCGCCACGTCAGCATTAGTTTCGTATGTTTTAGTAAAATATGCAGAATATAGATGTATATTTAGTATATTGATAAATTAAGAATTACGAATTTAATAGTTCAACGGTCCAGGAATCAGTAGGTTACAAGGACCCACAAATTAGTAGATCACAAGGACCCACAAGAGCACAACGACCCACAAATCATTAGGTCACAACGACCCAAAAATCATTAGGTCAAAACGACCAAAAAATTAGTAGGTCACAATGATTACATACAAATACTAATCCGATATGATTAAGTATTATATTTGATTCTGACCAAAAGGTTCAGAAATGTATGAATTTTATAAGCCTCAAACACTCTACATCTATTTATACATGTTTTCGAAGTGTCATCATTTCCTCATAATCGATGTGGAAGAACAAAAATCATATTTTACAAAATAACTATGGTTTAATTAAAAAAAGATTTATTAGCTTAATTCGTGATTTAGTAAAAGTTTAATCCGAGAAAAAACGTGGGGGCGCCACGTCAGAATTAATGTCTTTTGTTTTAGTAAAGTATATAGAATATATATGTATAATTAGTATATTGATAAAATAAAAATTACGAATTTAATAGTTCAACGGTCCACAAATTAGTAGGTCACAAACGACCCACAAATCAGTAGGTCACAAACAACCCACAAATCAGTAGGTCATAACGAAAATTAGTAGATCACAATAACCCCACAAATTAGTAGATCACAACTCATAACTACTCATAAATCAGTAGGTCACAACGACCCACAAATAAGTAGGTCACAACGATTCAAAAATCAATAGCTCGGTAGGTCACAAACGACACATATATCAATAGGTCACAAACGACACACAAATTAATAGGTTACAACAACCCACAAATTAATAGGTCACAAGGACCCACAAATCATTAGATCACAAGGACCGACAAATCATTAGGTCACAAGGACACAAGCATCAATAGGTCACAACGACCCACAATGTATTAGATTAAAACGACCCACAAATCATTAGGTTAAAATGACATACGAATTAGTAGGTAACAACAATCCACATTCAAATACTAATCCGGTATGAATAAGTATTATACTTGATTATGACCAAAAGGTCCAGAAATGTATGCTTTGTATAATCTTCAAACCTTATGGGTCTATTTATAAATGTTGTCAATGTAAAATCCGGAATTTTTATTCCGTCTTAGTACGTTAATAAATAGATCTCGATCTATTAATTCATATCCGTCTACTTAGTTAGACATATTAGGATAAAAAATTATCATTTTATGTAGACCTCTTTCACATAAAATGATGGAACCTTTTTATAAGTTTATCATTTTATGTGACTTACCTTCACATAAAATGATAGAGTTCGTAACTAAACCTAAACTGTAAAATATTCCGTAGCCGGTTATTCCGTACATTAAATTCGGCTTCTCGATTCCGAACTACAGTTTGTACCGGGTTACATTTTCCTTTGTCCAGCCCGCAGCCCAGCTGCTTGTCCGCTCCAGCATCGCAGCCCAGCTGCTTGCCTGCTTCAGCCAGCCCACTGTTGCGCCAGCCGTGAGCCAGTCCAGCGTCGCAGCCCAGCGTCGCAGCCCAGCGCCGCAGCCCAACGTCGCAGCCAGCATTGCAGCCCAGCACTCCAGCCCAGCCCGGAACGCGCCAGCCTGCAGATGCCTACCTTCCTTGCTGAGGGTTGATACGTAACAGCCAAATCTGGCAGTTTCCTTCCACATAAATGCCGATTTATTAGGGGAAGGAGATCTCGTAACTGCCTAAATTAAACTACGCCGGTGCATCGTCTGATCTTCTGCCATATACGCCGCTCACGTTCATCCTGCATCCCTCCCTTCTACACATACGTTCCAACCTTCGCCCATTCTGCGTCCTTGCCTACTGCACACGTTCGGCTGAGCAAAGTGAAGACTCAACCAATTCCGTCCAATTTTGTCCATTCGGTAAGAGCCTATCTACCTCCCTATATTCATCTTCTTCTTGTACCCACCTTAAGGACTCACGTAATTCTTCTGCTGTGCCGGACAACGCCCATCTCGGCCACTCCATGACAGCAGTGGGGCTGGAAGGATTTCGTCCCGTCACTGCAGTGGTAGAGCCGAGCCAAACTTGACTGTCCTCCTTCTGGATCGTCACACAAAGGAGCTAGAAGAGCATCCGGAACCATACTAACGACGCCTCAGCCAGTAGAGGTGAGTCACAGTTTCTGCATCCCAATTCCTTACCCCTAGAAGTAATATATAACCTTATGTATATACACTATGTACGTAATGCTAGAATGACGAACTGCGGTAGTCGAGTTTGAACTTAGGCTAGGTTGACCTTGGTAGCTGCTGAGCATATAGATTTAAGGAGAGGAATAATGGACTGCTGCATTTTATGAACAAAGGAAAGTTAGTAGCTGCTGTAAATTCGTTTTACTCCCTTCAGCGTTTAGGTTACGAACAGCCATCTTGTCGATCAATTATAAAACGTTTGGATAAAGATCCACCGTTGAATTTTTGATATGTTGTAGACAGATATATGTAGTTTAGCATATTAAAATTTGGGAAGAAATGAACGGTCGGATTGAAAGTTACGAGCTCCCGAAGTTAGGTAGTTGAGCAGTTTTATTAAACTTAAAATTTGACTAAGTATAGGAAAGTAGAGTGAGGAACCGACTTTGGGAATTATTATATAAATATCGGCTGAACAGTTTGGAGAAATTCTTTCTTCTAAGGCTAGATAGAACCTCATAAATGATCTAGATATTTAATTCGGAAATTTTATAAACCGTTAAGAATTTTATATTTAGAGCTGAAGTTAAACCTTTTTCGGTTCTTCCGGAAAATAGAAACATAGGAAAAACGTCAGTTTCGCACCTAATAAAATTCTAAGAGTTAGGATATATTTTAGAACTTCAAATAAGAGTTTGGACATGAATTTTAGGGTTTTCGAGAAAATCGGAACCAAGGGTAAAATGGTCATTTTACCCTAAAACTAATAATGTAACTAGTACGTCTTAATACTTATTTGATCTTAGAAGTTTTAGACTTCTATCTACGTGAAAGTGTGCTAATACACTTATCGCCTTTAACAGGCAACTGAGTGGGTACAGTTACAGAGCAAGTGGTTATTAAAAAGTTGAGCGTTATAACAGGTAAGTCCTTTGGGCTTACTTAGCTGACTACTAAATATGAGTATAAATGATGATGGTGGTGTGTGATTGACATGTTAGAGAGATAGGTTGAGATATATAATTACCGACCTGTATTTTGGCCTAAGAGTAACGGGCGGTGGCATTCCGCTCAGTAGCTCGCAGGGCGCTGGGGGTTTCTTTCGGGACTAGTCCACACATGGTTTGTAGTGATGCTATCAAAGGAAGTCAGCTAGACCTACACCAGTTGGATAAGGAACGGAGGCGAGAACTAATAATAGTTCTCGTGCCACAACTTAAATTGAATAATGTGAATCACTTAAATAATAGATAATAATTGGTTGAGTGCCAGCATGATGTTTGTTTTATTTTGTTTCTGCTTGTGTTTGTGCTGTTATCATTTTGCTTATATTTGGTTAGTTAGCTAACGGTTGATATGTTGTTTAGATTTGACACAGGTTAGAGCAGATGCCGAGTGATCCAGATGGTAGTGGTCAGCCGGGGTGTCGTACTTTAGGACGTTTTGCAGTTTTTGCATTTGTGGGTTTTGCATTTGAACATGGTTTCCTTTCGTACCTTGATATATTACTTTTCCGGCTGTAGTTGATCTGGTCACATTCATGCATTGATAAAAAACTATTTTATGATTTCTGTTTTTTCCTTATCCGTGCCTTGTTGTAAGATCATGTTAAGTTGTTGTCAAACTAAGGTCGGGACCCACTGTGCGGTCCTAACCAGTAACTCCCTAAGTTGTAAAATTTGGGGTGTTACAACATGGTATCAGAGCGAGGTTGGCAACAATGGCACTTGAATCTTCTAAAAAGGTCGTATAAGTAAATAAACAGAACCCGAAAGGGGTCTGAGTTTTCCAACGAAAAATTTTGGTTTTAAAATGCATACAGAGTCGGGTTGGGATAGAAAGTACGGACGACCACCACTACCTCTGCGGATCTCGGTAATCTTAGAATAATTATGGACTTGTACTGTTATAATAGATTAGCTAGCTTATAACTGTAGTTATTACTATTCGTGCAGATGGCACGTACTAGGGCTGCACAAGTGACTGGCCGAGGTAGGGGTCGTCCCCCCCTTCCCCCAGTCAGACAGGATCGAGCTGATAGCACCCCTACTGTTAGAGGGCGTGGTCGTGTGGGTAGACCTCCACTAGGGAGAGGTCGAGGACGAGTTCCTCGAGATGACCCACCTGCAGCAAGCGTACCAGAGGTTGCTGTAGAGGAAGTAGCTGAGAGTGTAGGCCCCGAGGTCAGGCCTGTGCCCGCCGCTAGGTTTGGAGCGCAGGGAGCTCGTTCTACTGAGTCGGGACGTGTCTCTATTGGAGCATCGGAGTATAGAGAGTTCAGAGCCTATGTTGAGCGCAGGGAGGAAGCTGCCAGAGTGGAGAGGCTTACTCAGGTACCACCAGTAGAGCCGGCTAGGTCAGCTCAGGTGACTCAGGGAGTGTCTCAGGTGCCGGCTGTATCTGAGAGGAGGGCTGATGTTGATAGAGCACCTACTGGGGTCAGAGCACCGAGACCGGATGAGTGGTTGAAGGCTTTCAACTCTCAGAAGGTCCCCTCATTCAGCGGAGAGATAGGGCTTGAGGTGGAGCACTGGATAGGGAAGATTGAGACTGCTTTGGAGGCAATACGTTGCCCCGTGGACCGACAGGTGGATTTGATACAGACCTGCTTCACAGATGATGCTCATTCATGGTGGCGTACCATTCGTGGCCGAGTCACCAGCTGGGAGCAGATGAAGACCACTGTTAGAGACAGGTACTGCCCAGTTTCGCTGAGGAGGGAGAGATTCCAGGATTTCATTGAGGCGGGATTCGAGGATATTCCGATTGCTGCAGCCATAAAGAAGTTTCAGAAAGAGTTGACTTTGCTGGGACCGTCTGCACCTCCAGAAGAGCAGCATGTTTATCTTTTCTCCAGGAGGTTGAGAGAGAGTACCCGATCCTACCTGGCTGGATTCCGCTGTGAGACCTTGTCTGATTATCAAGATAGGGCCTCTGCTTATGAGAGAGATAGACCAGCTTCTAGGAAAGCAGCACAGTCTAGTGGGCCGGATAAGCGGCAGAGGACAGGACATGCTGGTAGCAGTGGAGCAGTAGCAGGCTATAGTAGAGGACATACTCAGGGGAGGTCTAGCTACCACTCTACAGTTCGGACACCCAGTGGAGATCGACAGTGCTTTAACTGTGGTGGCCGTGATCACATTAAGCCAGACTGCCCGAAACCACCGGTCACTTGCTTCACTTGTGGGAAGCCGGGACACAGGGCTACTTTCTGCCGTCAGGGCAAGGCTTCTTCTCAGCAGGGATCTTCTCCTGCAGGTGCTGAGAAGAGTGTACAGAGACCCCCTCGGTACCGAGCTCCGAGTCAGCAGCAGCAGCAGTACCGGGCTCCAGGACATCCTGCTTCATACAGTGCTGCACAGGAGTCAGGTCGTGGCAGAGGACGTGGTAGTACCACTGACACCAGAGGAGGACCATCGAGAGTGTTTGAGCTGAGGAACACTGAGCAGCCTGCAGCACCTGCGACCACAGGTACTATTTGGATCCATGACTTACCTGTGCGCGTTTTATTTGATACGGGTGCCACGCACTCCTTTATATCAGATGCATGTGTAGATACGTTGTCCTTAGCTACAGTAGAGGGTGTACCTTTCGTGGTTGGGTTACCAGATGGGGGTAAGGTTAGAGGATCTCGAGAGATTTATGACTGCCCTATTCACCTGGGAGGCCGGATTTGGTTGGTAAATTTTCTAGTCATGCCCCTAGCACATGAGGACGTGATATTAGGGATAGATTGGATGACTAGACATGGTGCCGTCTTGGATATTGGTAGGACTGTGACTGTTGCCACGGAGGAGGGCCACAGAGTTATATTCCGAGGTTGGGACCTCGGAAAGTCCGGTTCAGTCATCAGTGCAGTGAGGGCAGCCAGATTGATAGCACAGGGTTGCGAGGCCTTCTGGTGTTATGCCATGAAGGAGCGCAAGAACCTGACAGTAGAGGAGATACCAGTCGCATGCGAGTTTGCAGAGGTCTTCAGGGACGACTTACCAGGGCTACCCCCACAGAGGAGTGTGGATTTTAGCGTCGAGTTAGAGCCGGGCACGAGACCGATCTCGAAGGCCCCGTACCGCATGGCCCCGATAGAGCTGCTTGAGCTGAAGAAGCAGTTAGAGGAGTTAGCAGAGAAGGGCTTCATACGCCCTAGTGTTTCTCCCTGGGGCGCACCAGTGCTGTTTGTGAGGAAGAAGGATGGATCGATGAGACTGTGTATCGACTACAGGGAGTTGAACAAGGTCACCATCAAGAATAAGTATCCATTACCTCGCATAGATGATCTGCTGGACCAGCTGCATGGAGCGTCAGTGTTCTCGAGGATAGATTTGAGATCAGGTTATCACCAGCTGAGGGTGAGAGATCAGGACATACCTAAGACGGCATTCCGGACTAGGTATGGTCATTATGAGTTTGTAGTGATGCCATTCGGGCTCACTAATGCGCCAGCAGTATTTATGGAGTTGATGAATGGGATTTTCATCGACTTCTTAGACCAGTTTGTAGTGGTCTTCATCGACGACATTCTAGTTTACTCTAGAAGTCGAGAGGAGCATGTCGGGCACTTGAGGACAGTACTGCAGATTCTACAGGATAGTCAGCTATATGCTAAACTATCCAAGTGTGAGTTCTGGATGTCAGAGGTGGCGTTCCTTGGCCATGTAGTGACCGCTGAGGGGATTAAGGTCGACCCAGCGAAGATCGAGTCAGTATCTTCTTGGCAGCCTCCGAAGAGTGTGAAGGAGGTTCGCAGCTTCCTAGGATTGGCAGGTTATTATCGTCGGTTTGTGGAAGGGTTTTCTCTGATTGCCCGACCACTTACTTCCCTCCTAAGGAAGACTACTAGGTTCGTCTGGTCTGAGCCGTGTCAGCAGAGTTTTGATGAGCTGAAGAGGAGATTGACGTCTGCTCCGATCTTAGCACAGCCTGAGGGTACAGAGGACTTCGTAGTGTACAGTGATGCATCCAAGCTGGGCTTGGGGTGTGTCTTGATGCAGAGGGGTAAGGTTATAGCATATGCGTCTCGACAGCTGAAGACGTATGAAGAGAACTACCCCACTCATGACCTGGAGTTAGCAGCAGTAGTGCACGCTCTTAAGATCTGGCGTCATTATCTCTATGGAGCGACCTGTCAGATCTTCACATACCATAAGAGTCTGAAGTACATATTCACTCAGCGGGAGTTGAATAACCGCCAGAGGCGGTGGCTAGAGTTGATCAAGGATTTTGACCTTGAGATTCTTTACCACCCCGGAAAGGCGAATGTAGTTGCCGACGCTTTGAGTCGGAAGACGCCTCAGGAGAAGGCGATAGCTCGGTTGACAGTACAGCCACAGCTACAGAGAGACTTAGCTTGGTTGGAGATAGAGATCCAGTTCCCCGACACAGCTCATCAGTTAGCCACCATAGAGTTACTCCCTGACCTGTTGGGTGAGATCCGACAGAAGCAGGAGACCTGTCCGATGTTGACCCGGATCCGAGACCGGATGTCACGAGATGAGGCACCTCAGTTCACTATTGGTGCCGATGGAGTGATGAGACGACAGGACCGTGTTTGTGTGCCATCAGACCGTGAGCTGAGGCAGAGGATACTAGGTGAGGCTCATACTACCCCTTACTCCGTACATCCAGGAGCGAGTAAGATGTACAGGGACGTGAGACGTTCCTTCTGGTGGGGTGGTTTGAAGCCTGATGTGGCCCGATATGTAGCCTAGTGTGCGACCTGTCAGCAGGTCAAGATTGAGCATCGTAGATCCGGAGGAGAACTACACCCACTTCCAGTACCACATTGGAAGTGGGAAGACATTTCTATGGATTTCGTCACTGGATTGAGGCTCAGCAGAGGTTTTGATGCCATTTGGGTGGTAGTAGACCGTCTGACGAAGACCGCACGTTTCATTCCGATTAAGGAAACGTGGCCGGTAAGTCGTCTAGCAGAGGAGTTCACCACGCATGTTGTGAGACTCCATGGAGTACCGAGGACTATTGTCTCCGACAGAGATGGACGTTTTACCTCGAGGTTCTGGCAGCAGGTACATATGGCTCTGGGTACGAGTCTTCACTTTACCACTGCCTACCACCCACAGACAGACGGTCAGTCAGAGAGGACCATCCAGACCCTAGAGGACATGTTGCGGGCATGTGTGCTAGATTGGGGACAGGTATGGCCAGATCACCTCCCACTAGTTGAGTTTTCATATAATAACAGCTGGCATGCGTCTATTGGGATGGCACCTTATGAGGCTTTGTACGGCCGGAGATGTCGTACACCGCTATGTTGGGATGAGCCTAGCAAGGTTGATGGAGTAGTACCAGATCAGATACAGGACGACATCGCCCGGATTGCCTTAGTCCGGGAGAGGATGTTAGCAGCTCAGAGTCGTCAGAAGTCCTACGCCGACAAGAGGCGTCGACCGTTGGAGTTTAGAGTAGGTGCACAGGTGTGGTTGAGAGTGTCACCTACGAGGGGAGTTAGACGGTTCGGCATTAAGGGGAAGCTGAGTCCCCGGTATGTCGGACCATTTGAGATTGTAGAGAGAGTCGGAGAGGTTGCCTATCGACTAGCACTGCCACCGAGACTAGAGGGAGTACACCCAGTTTTTCATGTATCTCAGCTGCGAGAGTACATCACGGATCCGAGACACGTCATTAGCCATGAGGATCTGACAGTTGAGCCTGACCATACATTTGTAGAGTATCCAGTAGCCGTCCTAGAGCGTAGCATTAGGTACCTACGTTCTAAGGAGATACCGATGCTGAGGATTCAGTGGTCTAGACGAGGAGTTGAGGAGGCTACCTGGGAGACAGAGGAGAGCATTAGACGTAATTATCCTGAGTTCTTTGCGGAGTTAGCCGCTACCTCAGTACCGACGGGTTAGTACTAAGACGAGACCTTATATGATTTCTGTGATTATATGTTTACATAATTATTTATATGCTTGATGAAGTGAGTAGTTGCTTGCTAGAATATATGCCTCGAAGGGAAAGGTATGGGGTAGGTATCTTATTCCCAAGTTTCGGGACGAAACTTTTTTTTAGGGGGTACTGATGTAAAATCCGGAATTTTTATTCCGTCTTAGTACGTTAATAAATAGATCTCGATCTATTAATTCATATCCGTCTACTTAGTTAGACATATTAGGATAAAAAATTATCATTTTATGTAGACCTCTTTCACATAAAATGATGGAACCTTTTTATAAGTTTATCATTTTATGTGACTTACCTTCACATAAAATGATAGAGTTCGTAACTAAACCTAAACTGTAAAATATTCCGTAGCCGGTTATTCCGTACATTAAATTCGGCTTCTCGATTCCGAACTACAGTTTGTACCGGGTTACATTTTCCTTTGTCCAGCCCGCAGCCCAGCTGCTTGTCCGCTCCAGCATCGCAGCCCAGCTGCTTGCCTGCTTCAGCCAGCCCACTGTTGCGCCAGCCGTGAGCCAGTCCAGCGTCGCAGCCCAACGTCGCAGCCCAGCGCCGCAGCCCAACGTCGCAGCCAGCATTGCAGCCCAGCACTCCAGCCCAGCCCGGAACGCGCCAGCCTGCAGATGCCTACCTTCCTTGCTGAGGGTTGATACGTAACAGCCAAATCTGGCAGTTTCCTTCCACATAAATGCCGATTTATTAGGGAAAGGAGATCTCGTAACTGCCTAAATTAAACTACGCCGGTGCATCGTCTGATCTTCTGCCATATACGCCGCTCACGTTCATCCTGCATCCCTCCCTTCTACACACACGTTCCAACCTTCGCCCATTCTGCGTCCTTGCCTACTGCACACGTTCGGCTGAGCAAAGTGAAGACTCAACCAATTCCGTCCAATTTCGTCCATTCGGTAAGAGCCTATCTACCTCCCTATATTCATCTTCTTCTTGTACCCACCTTAAGGACTCACGTAATTCTTCTGCTGTGCCGGACAACGCCCATCTCGGCCACTCCATGACAGCAGTGGGGCTGGAAGGATTTCGTCCCGTCACTGCAGTGGTAGAGCCGAGCCAAACTTGACTGTCCTCCTTCTGGATCGTCACACAAAGGAGCTAGAAGAGCATCCGGAACCATACTAACGACGCCTCAGCCAGTAGAGGTGAGTCACAGTTTCTGCATCCCAATTCCTTACCCCTAGAAGTAATATATAACCTTATGTATATACACTATGTACGTAATGCTAGAATGACGAACTGCGGTAGTCGAGTTTGAACTTAGGCTAGGTTGACCTTGGTAGCTGCTGAGCATATAGATTTAAGGAGAGGAATAATGGACTGCTGCATTTTATGAACAAAGGAAAGTTAGTAGCTGCTGTAAATTCGTTTTACTCCCTTCAGCGTTTAGGTTACGAACAGCCATCTTGTCGATCAATTATAAAACGTTTGGATAAAGATCCACCGTTGAATTTTTGATATGTTGTAGACAGATATATGTAGTTTAGCATATTAAAATTTGGGAAGAAATGAACGGTCGGATTGAAAGTTACGAGCTCCCGAAGTTAGGTAGTTGAGCAGTTTTATTAAACTTAAAATTTGACTAAGTATAGGAAAGTAGAGTGAGGAACCGACTTTGGGAATTATTATATAAATATCGGCTGAACAGTTTGGAGAAATTCTTTCTTCTAAGGCTAGATAGAACCTCATAAATGATCTAGATATTTAATTCGGAAATTTTATAAACCGTTAAGAATTTTATATTTAGAGCTGAAGTTAAACCTTTTTCGGTTCTTCCGGAAAATAGAAACATAGGAAAAACGTCAGTTTCGCACCTAATAAAATTCTAAGAGTTAGGATATATTTTAGAACTTCAAATAAGAGTTTGGACATGAATTTTAGGGTTTTCGAGAAAATCGGAACCAAGGGTAAAATGGTCATTTTACCCTAAAACTAATAATGTAACTAGTACGTCTTAATACTTATTTGATCTTAGAAGTTTTAGACTTCTATCTACGTGAAAGTGTGCTAATACACTTATCGCCTTTAACAGGCAACTGAGTGGGTACAGTTACAGAGCAAGTGGTTATTAAAAAGTTGAGCGTTATAACAGGTAAGTCCTTTGGGCTTACTTAGCTGACTACTAAATATGAGTATAAATGATGATGGTGGTGTGTGATTGACATGTTAGAGAGATAGGTTGAGATATATAATTACCGACCTGTATTTTGGCCTAAGAGTAACGGGTGGTGGCATTCCGCTCAGTAGCTCGCAGGGCGCTGGGGGTTTCTTTCGGGACTAGTCCACACATGGTTTGTAGTGATGCTACCAAAGGAAGTCAGCTAGACCTACACCAGTTGGATAAGGAACGGAGGCGAGAACTAATAATAGTTCTCGTGCCACAACTTAAATTGAATAATGTGAATCACTTAAATAATAGATAATAATTGGTTGAGTGCCAGCATGATGTTTGTTTTATTTTGTTTCTGCTTGTGTTTGTGCTGTTATCATTTTGCTTATATTTGGTTAGTTAGCTAACGGTTGATATGTTGTTTAGATTTGACACAGGTTAGAGCAGATGCCGAGTGATCCAGATGGTAGTGGTCAGCCGGGGTGTCGTACTTTAGGACGTTTTGCAGTTTTTGCATTTGTGGGTTTTGCATTTGAACATGGTTTCCTTTCGTACCTTGATATATTACTTTTCCGGCTGTAGTTGATCTGGTCACATTCATGCATTGATAAAAAACTATTTTATGATTTCTGTTTTTTCCTTATCCGTGCCTTGTTGTAAGATCATGTTAAGTTGTTGTCAAACTAAGGTCGGGACCCACTGTGCGGTCCTAACCAGTAACTCCCTAAGTTGTAAAATTTGGGGTGTTACAGTCAAACTATCATATTTCTCTAACCGATGTGGGATAACAAACTTTATATTTTACAAAATAATTATGGTTTAGTAAAAAAAAGGATTTATTAGCTTAATTCGTGATTTAGTAAAAATTTTAATCCGAGAAAAAACGTGGGGCGCCACGTCAGAATTATTGTATTTTGTTTTAATAAATTATATTGATGTATATTTAGTATAATGATAAAATAAGAATTACGAATTTAATAGTTCAACGATCCACAAATCAGTAGGTCACAAACGACCACAAATCAGTAGGTTACACTGACCCACGAATCAGTAGGTCACAACGACCCACGAATCAGTAGGTCACAACTATCCACAAATCAATAGGCCACAACAACCCACGAATCAATAGGTCACAACGACCCACAAATTCATAGGTCACAACTATCCTCAAATTCATAGGTTAGAACGACCCACAAATCAGTGCGTCACAACGACCCACAAATTATTAGATCAAATCGACCCACAAATCATTAGGTCAAGACGAACTATAAATCAGTAGGTTACAACGATCCAAAAATCAGTAGGTTACAACGACTCAAAAGGTCTAAAAATGTATGATTTGTATAATCTTCAAACCTTGTAGGTCTATTTATACATGTTGTCAAAGTGTCATTCTTCTTTGATAACCGATGTAGGACAACAAAATTCATATTATATAAAATAATTAAGGTTTAGTAAAAAAAAAGTTATTGGCTTAATTCGTGATTTAGTAAAAGATTTGATCCGATAAAAATGTGGAGCGCCACATCAGCATTAGTAAAAAAAGGATTTATTAGCTTAATTCGTGATTTAATAAAAAGTTTAATCAGAGAAAAAACGTGGGGTGGCACGTCAAGAATTAGTGTTTTTTGTTTTAGTAAAGTATATAGATGTATATTTATTATATTGATAAAATAAGAATAACGAATTTAATAGTTTAACGGTCCACAAATTAGTAGGTCACAAACAACCCACAAATCAATAGATTTTAAGGACCCATAAATTAGTAGGTCATAAGGACCCATAAATTATTAGGTCACAACGACCCACGAATCAATAGGTTACAACAACCCACGAATCAATAGGTCACAATAACACACAAATCAGTGGGTCACAACGACACACAACATATTGGGTCACAACGACCCACAAATTATTGGGTCACAACGACCCACAAATCAGTGGGTCACAACGACCCACAAATCAGTGGGTCACAACGACCCAAAAATCTATAGGTTAAAACGATCCAAAAATCTGTAGGTCAAAACGATCCAAAAATCATTAGATCAAAACGACCCAAAAATCATTAGATCAAAAGGACCTACGAATTAGTAGGTCACAACAATCCACTCCACATACAAATGCTAATCCGGTATAATAAGTATTATACTTGATTCTGACCAAAAGGTCCGAAAATGTATGATTTGTATAATCTTCAAACATTTGAGATCTATTTATACATGTTGTCAAAGTGTCATCCTTCTCTGATAACCGATGTGGGATAACAAAATTCATATTTTACAAAATAATTAAGATTTAGTAAAAAAAAGTTATTTGCTTAATTCGAGATTTAATAAAAAAATTTAATCCGATAAAAATATGGAGTCTTAATTTTTATTTTACAAAATAATCAAAGATTTTGATTATAATTTAGTGAAAAAAGGATTTATTAGCTTAATTCGTGATTTAATAAAAAGTTTAATTAGAGAAAAAACGTGGTGTGACACGTCAAGAATTAGTGTTTTTTGTTTTAGTAAAGTATATATAGATGTATATTTATTATATTGATAAAATAAGAATTACGAATTTAATAGTTCAACGGTCCACAAATTAGTAGGTCACAAACAACCCACAAATCAGTAGATTATAAGGACCCACAAATTAGTAGGTCACAAGGACCCACAAATCAGTGGGTCACAACGACCCACAAATCAGTGGGTCACAATGACCCAAAAATCTGTAGGTCAAAACGATTAAAAAATCATTAGATCAAAACGACCCAAAAATCATTAGATCAAAAGGACTACGAATTAGTAGTTCACAACAATCCACTCCACATACAAATGCTAATCCGGTATAATAAGTATTATACTTGATTCTGAACAAAAGGTCCGAAAATGTATGATTTGTATAATCTTCAAACATTTGAGGTCTATTTATATATGTTGTCAAAGTGTCATCCTTCTCTGATAACCGATGTGGGATAACAAAATTCATATTTTACAAAATAATTAAGGTTTAGTAAAAACAAAGTTTTTTTGTTTAATTCGAGATTTAGTAAAAAAAATTTAATCCGATAAAAATATGGAGTCTTAATTTTTATTTTACAAAATAATCAAAGATTCTGATTATAATTTAGTAAAAAAAAGATTTATTAGCTTAATTCGTGATTTAATAAAAAGTTTAATTAGAGAAAAAACGTGGGGTGGCACGTCAAGAATTAGTGTTTTTTGTTTTAGTAAAGTATATAGATGTACATTTATTATATTGATAAAATAAGAATAACGAATTTAATAGTTCAACGGTCCACAAATTAGTAGGTCACAAACAACCCACAAATCAGTAGATTTTAAGGACCCACAAATTAGTAGGGCACAAGGACCCATAAATTATTAGGTCATAACGACCCACGAATCAGTAGGTCACAATAACCTACGAATTAGTAGGTCACAACGACCCGCGAATCAATAGGTCACAATGACACACAAATCAGTGGGTCACAATGACACACAAATCAGTGGGTCATAACGACTCACAACATATTGGGTCACAACGACCCACAAATTATTGGGTCACAACGACCCACAAATCAGTGGGTCACAACGACCCACAAATCAATGGGTCACAACGACCCAAAAATCTATAGGTCAAAACGATCCAAAAATCATTAGATCAAAACGACCCAAAAATCATTAGATCAAAAGGACCTACGAATTGGTAGGTCACAACAATCAACTCCACATACAAATGCTAATCCGGTATAATAAGTATTATACTTGTTTCTGACCAAAAGGTCCGAAAATGTATGATTTGTTTAATCTTCAAACATTTGAGGTCTATTTATACATGTTGTCAAAGTGTCATCCTTCTCTGATAACCGATGTGGGATAACAAAATTCATATTTTACAAAATAATTAAGGTTTAGTAAAAAAAAAGTTAATTGCTTAATTCGAGATTTAGTAAAAAAATTTAATCCGATAAAAATATGGAGTCTTAATTTTTATTTTACAAAATAATCAAAGATTTTGATTATGATTTAGTAAAAAAAGGATTTATTAGCTTAATTCGTGATTTCATAAAAAGTTTAATTAGAGAAAAAATGTGGGGTGGCATGTCAAGAATTAGTGTTTTTTGTTTTAGTAAAGTATATATAGATGTATATTTATTATATTGATAAAATAAGAATTACGAATTTAATAGTTCAACGGTCCACAAATTCGTAGGTCACAAACAACCCACAAATCAGTAGATTTTAAGGACCCACAAATTAGTAGGTCACAAGGACCAATAAATTATTAGGTCACAACGACCCACGAATCAGTAGGTCACAACAACCCACAAATTAGTAGGTCACAACGACCCACGAATCAATAGGTCACAATGACACACAAATCAGTGGGTCACAGTGACACACAAATCAGTGGGTCACAGTGACACACAAATCAGTGGGTCATAACGACCCACAACATATTGGGTCACAACGACCCACAACTTATTGGGTCACAACGACTTACAAATCAGTGGGTCACAACGACCCACAAATCAGTGGGTCACAACGACCCACAAATCAGTGGGTCACAACGACCCACAAATCAGTGGGTCACAACGACCCACAAATCAGTGGGTCACAACGATCCAAAAATCATTAGATCAAAACGACCCAAAAATCATTAGATCAAAAGGACCTAAGAATTAGTAGGTCACAACAATCCACTCCACATACAAATGCTAATCCGGTATAATAAGTATTATACTTGATTCTGACCAAAAGGTCCGAAAATGTATGATTTGTATAATCTTCAAACATTTGAGGTTTATTTATACATGTTGTCAAAGTGTTATCCTTCTCTGATAATGATGTGGGATAACAAAATTCATATTTTACAAAATAATTAAGGTTTAGTAAAAAAAAAAGTTATTTGCTTAATTCGAGATTTAGTAAAAAAATTTAATCCGATAAAAATATGGAGTCTTAATTTTTATTTTACAAAATAATCAAATATTCTGATTATGATTTAGTAAAAAAAGATTTATTAGCTTAATTCATGATTTAATAAAAAGTTTAATTAGAGAAAAAACGTGGGGTGGCACGTCAAGAATTAGTGTTTTTTGTTTTAGTAAAGTATATAGATGTATATTTATTATATTGATAAAATAAGAATAACGAACTTAATAGTTCAACGGTCCACAAATTAGTAGGTCACAAACAACCCACAAATCAGTAGATTTTAAGGACCCACAAATTAGTGGCTCACAAGGGGACCCATAAATTATTAGGTCACAACGACCCACGAATCAGTAGGTCACAACAACCCACAAATTAGTAGGTCACAACGACCCACGAATTAGTAGGTCACAACGACCCACGAATCAATAGGTCACAATGACACACAAATTAGTGGGTCACAATGACACACAAATCAGTGGGTCACAATGACACACAAATCAGTGGGTCATAACGACCCACAACATGTTGGGTCACAACGACCCACAAATTATTGGGTCACAACGACCCAAAAATCTGTAGGTCAAAACGATCCAAAAATCTGTAGGTCACAACGACCCACGAATCAATAGGTCACAACGACCCACGAATCAATAGGTCACAATGACACACAAATCAGTGAGTCACAATGACACACAAATCAGTGGGTCATAACGACCCACAACATGTTGGGTCACAACGACCCACAAATTATTGGGTCACAACGACCCAAAAATCTGTAGGTCAAAACGATCCAAAAATCTGTAGGTCAAAACGATCCAAAAATCATTAGATCAAAAGGACCTACGAATTAGTAGGTCACAACAATCAACTCCACATACAAATGCTAATCCGGTATAATAAGTATTATACTTGATTCTGACCAAAAGGTCCGAAAATGTATGATTTGTATAATCTTCAAACATTTGAGGTCTATTTATACATGTTGTCAAAGTGTCATCCTTCTCTGATAACCGATGTGGGATAACAAAATTCATATTTTACAAAATAATTAAGGTTTAGTAAAAAAAAGTTATTGGCTTATAAATAATAAAAATAAAAAGGAGATTTGACTATAACCTATAAAATCTTGGAAAATCTCAACAAAAAAAAAAGTTACGTACAATTTTGAATAGAAGTTTGTTAGGTTAGTAAAAAAAAGCTTTCCTCCCACAAAAAAAGATTTTATGGCTTAAAAAATAAAGATTTATTGGCCAAAAAATTGTGGGAGCTCCATTCGATTGCTGCTTCCACAGCGCGCCACGTCATCAAATCATGTACTCTGTTTTAGTATGTATAATAGATAATAGATTAACATTAATAGAACTATTTCACGTTACTTTTTATTGTTGGAACCAATCTATTTTTGGGATAATTTTTCTAAATAAATATAAATGCACTCCGATTTTTTCTGTTGGTTTTCGATTTCTATTTACGATAAATATTTTCACGTTACTTTGGTTAAATAATCGTACACCTAAAGTTTATTTTTTAGGGAAGATTTTTTCTTTTTTTCGAATGATTATTAGGTTGATCTATTTACGTTAAACTTTTTGAGAAATTTTTTTATCCCACATCGATTAGCTACTAAGGTTGATGGTTTTAGAACTTGTATAAATAGAGAGTCTAAGGATTATACGAATAATACATTTATTGGCCTTTTAGTTAAGTTCAAGTATAATTATTATTTATATCTGAATAATATTTTATTTTGGGATCGTTAACTTACAATTATGTGGGCATAACGTTCTTTTCTAAAGTAATCGTAAAGTTTTATTTTTAGGAAAGATTTTATTTTTGGGATCGTTAACCTACAATTATGTGGGTTATAATATTCTTCCCTAAAGTAATCTTGACTTTTTGGTTCAGTTCGATTTCTATTTACGTTAAATATTTTCACGTTACTTTTATATAAGTAACCGTACCCATAAAGTTTTAGTTTTTAGGAAGATTTTTTTTTCTTTTTTTCAAATGAATATCAAAATCACCTATTTAGTTAAATTTTTTGGGCGGTTTTGTTGTCCCACGTCGATTAACTATTAAGATTGATGGTTTTAAAACTTGTATAAATAGAGAGTTTAAGGAGTATACAAAAAATACATTTCTTGGCGTTTTGGTTAAGTTCAAGTATAATTACTATTCATATATGAATAATGTTGACGTGGCGCATCCACGATTTTTTTCCGGATTAAATATTTTATCAAATTACAAATTAAGCTAATAAATCTTTTTTTTATTAAACCATAATTATATTGTAAAATATGGAATTTTCTATCCCACATCGATTATCAAGAAAACATGACCCTTTGAGAAGTTGTATATATAAAAACAAAAAATTTGAAGATTAATGCTATCTCTTGAGTTTACAATTATTTCGTTTTCTATCAATAATATCAAGCAATCATAACTTCGGACTGTCGCGCATGTTTTTGAGGTTTCACGACAAATGTTATTTTTTGGATTTGTATTATATTATATTTGCACAATTTTATTTATTTTTTGAATTAATTTATTTTAAATATATTTTTGCATTGAATAGATGTCATTTATTATTTGAAATTTATTAAAATCACATATCTATTTTTTGACATTTATTAATATTGTGGTTTTTATAATATAGATACAGTGAACACTTTTGCTCCCAGATATAGTCATATTTATACGACGAACTCGGTCAATAATTATGTTGTTATTATTTAATAAGCGTATACTTTATTACATAAATATTCATAATCAAATCAACAAAATATAATAAAAAAATGATATCTATAAAAACTTATTCACAAAAAAAAAAAAACAAAAAATACATTTTCAAATACCCGTACAAGACACAAGCACTAAACTAGTTAGGAACAAAAACTGATTTTTTTTACACGTGTCACTCCGCAGCTGAACTGAAACCAAAGTATATCTAACAAAAGAAGATAATTATATTTTTACCAAAAAAAAAAAAATTATTTATTTAAAAATAAAAAAAGGAAAAAGAAAATATAATTTAAAAAGATTTAATGCTAAATAAATCTTCTAGTTGAAATGATCCAAAACAACAAGGCTGGCGGGCTTGAGATTTGTGGAGCAGAACATATTTGTTGGAACTGAATAAACTCTTACTAAAGATGTTGGAGTGGGCCTAGATGGGCCGATCTGGGCTTCCGCTTTTGTTGTTGGGCCGCCATAGAGATCTACAAAGATGATGGCCCTCACGTGCTGTTTCTAACAAAAAGATATATTTTACCCTTTATTGGACTGATTTGTTTATTTGGTAAACAAAAAGCTTCTATTTTCATTTGCCTTATTATTACTCCATTCTTTTGGAAATAAAATATTTTATTTGAATATCATATTCCTTTTGTTAGACCACATCAACACGAGCCTGTGAAGGTATAGTTCTCCTGATCGTTGGGATGGATATAAACAAAGGAGGAAGTTTGACTCGGTCAAAACAGTCCGTCGGATCGAATATAATTAAATAAATGTATATATTATAAATATTAATTATAAATTTTAATATTTTATATAATTATAATTAATTTAATGGATATTACATGAAATATCTTAAATATATTTTATTTTTAATCAAAATCTATATTAAAAACAAAATTTTAAAATAATTTTCACATAATAAAAAAAATAAAAATAAAAGTGGGTACTGGCAGACCCGACCGTCCAAACTAGTATTTTTAATTACCCACAATAATATTTTTGAAAGTAATGTTGCCCAAACTAGTGTTACTCAATCTTAATTATTAAATTTTAAATACCCAAATTGAATTACCCAAATTGAATTACCCAAGATAATAAACTTGTTTAATTACCCAAATTCCCTTACTTACAGAGGAAGTAATGAATTTGATAGAGTAATGAATATGAGAGAGTGATGGAGAGAGGAAAATTAACGTAAAAATTATCACAAATTCCCTTAATTAGATTTTTTCCCATCTTGTAACAAATCCTATAAATCCTATCAAAAAATCTCCCATTTTCCCTCTTATTTAGATTTTTTTGTAGTTAAAAATTATTACAAATTAAATAAGGGTTTAGTTTGTATATCATATACAAAAGGCAAAAATGCTCTAAATAACACGACATTTGCTACTGTTGCGGAAGGGGACACGGACTTTTAAAATTGCGGAAAAAACACGAACTATAGGAAGGTGTTGCACTTTTTAGCACCAGTAATTAATCCATTAAACAAATGTTGGACATTTTATAATTTGTTATACTTTGCTAAGATATAAATTTAAAAAAATAGTGAAAATGTGTAAAAAAAATATTAGCGTTATATTTGATATTTATCTTTTACATAAGAAAAAAAAAGTATAATAAGTAAAAAAATATTATAAATTTTATAAGTTGGTAGAATAAGAATTTAAAATAGAAAAACATATAATGAAAATGTATACTTCTTTATAACAAATTACTTAATTATATAAGCTACAAATTATAAAATGAAAAAATATTTTTTAAGCTTTTTTTACAGGTGATAAATATTTGCTTATGTTTGATACTTATATTTCATATAAAAGAAAGAAAAAATCAAAGCACAAAAAAACTATTTTCATTTTATAATTTACAGTTTATGTAATTTAAATAATTTATTGCAAATAAATTATAAATTTTTATTATTTGTTTTCCTTTTTAAAAATTTTATCCAATCAAAATAAAATGTATATTATTTTTATTTTTTTAATTTTTTCATTATTTGGTTTCCTTTTTTAACTTTATATTTTATCAAAGTATAACAAATTATAAAATGTCCAACATCTTTTGAATGGATTAATTACTAGTGCAAATCTCTTGCCGATCGTACCAATTTTAGATACTCTGGACCACATACCCTATTCGAGTATAAGAGACATGCAGAATGCGATGATTGTTTCCGTGCAAGACTTAACCTCTGATGGCTGATGCAGGTGAGGGAAAAGTGTAGCCACATTTAGGGTTGGCAGCATGTGAGCCACACCTACCTGGCCCCTCTCCATTTATCATCTCTATCATTATCCACCCACAAACTTCCCATAATATATATATCGACCCACCCTGAATATGACTTATAACCTTGCCGTCGGGGCATCCGCTCAATGGTTACAACAAATTAAAAATTGTTTTGACAGAGACCGCTTTAATTGTGATAATAAAAGATAAACAAATTCTTCTCCTCCCTCCCTCCCTCCCTCACTTTGAGTTCTAAATAACAAATGGCTCCTGTATGCTACTTCCTCATGCTGCTCACCTTCATTTCCATACCCAGCTTGATCTACATTTTCTTCCACATCATCAAATGCCCTCCAAACACCTTCCTCCCCACCTCCTCCCAAACGAATCCACACGTCGCCGGAGACCAGAAGCCGGTCATTGGTAGGTTAGAGCTTGTGACGGTCATCGCCGCCAAGTTAGATAACGCGCCTGAAGATTGCGCCATTTGCCTTTCAACGTTTGAGGAAGGAGAGGAGCTATGGCAGCTTAATCGCTGTAATCATCTCTTCCACGGGCCTTGCATCCACCCGTGGCTACACGCGCGCTCCAGCTGTCCCGTTTGCCGAGCCCTAGTCTTGTTCCCCAAGCGTAGCTTGGTGGTTCATGCGGTGGCGCGTGACCATGATCTTTGGCAAGGTCTTCCTGACTCCACCGGCTTGGTCTGACACGAGCTACGGCACCCTTTAGCTTAATTATAGATTTAGTGTCCGTTTGGTTGGAGCGGTGGAATGGAAACGGAATGAAATCGTATAAGGGTAGAGAAAGGAAATAGAATGAATGAGATTACTTTTATCTGTTAAAAGACCTCTAACCAAACATAGTTTTTGATAGATTTGAAACCATTCTGTTATCGGGAATTAATGATTTCCGATGCTTCCAAACAAGTTATATAGTTTTTAGGTTGATGGCGAGTGCAACTTTTTCAGCCCGAGATTGTGATGGTCTTTATAATACACTTTATATTCTCTATATGTACAAGTATTTTATCACCTCACATGCACTCGTCTTGCTATTTCTTGTAGATGGCCGGTGTAATGTTTTTGGTAGATTAGGTTACCTCATTGTCCATTAATCATATATTTCAGGATTACTTCGTTGTCGATTAACTGGATACCTCGTTGTTGATTAATGATATATCTCGAAGCAATATTGCGGTGAGAATATGAGATTTGGCAAGATCATCATTTCGGGCATGGGAGCATCATCGTGACTTAGGTATTAATTATCATCACTTTGCTTGTGTTACATCGTTCTTTAGGATGTCACTTGGTAGAAAATCTTAAAGTATCATCAATACTTAATTGTAGAGGGGTCAAGCAAGACATTCGGATTCGAGTCGGGTCACATTAGGCTCATGCTGTAATCGGATCGGGTGGTTTAGATTGTGCATCAATTATTCGGATTGTAATAGGTTATCGGGTAACCTCGCTTCTTGGGTGCGAGATTATGATAAATTCCCGTTACGGTTTCCACCGTCAGATGGGTCATATTAATAACCAAACTTATTTACATAATTACATAGGGCAACCCACTACTTTACTCTATTTACAATATGAGATCTATCATACCCCCGTTATCAAAACTGGAAGAGGTAGTATAGTAAGACTGGATCTAAAATCTATAAACAATTGTCGTGGAAGACCCTTTGTAAAAATGTCTGGATATTGAAATGCCGATGGGACGTGGAGAACACGAACGTGACCGCGGGCAACCTTATCTCGGACGAAGTGGATGTCAATCTCGATATGTTTGGTTCGTTGGTGTTGAACCGGGTTGCTGGAAAGGTACGTTGCGGAGATGTTATCAGTGTAGACAATATATGCTTTGATAAGGGGGCAATGTAGCTCAAGCAGTAAGTTGCGAAGCCATGAACACTCCGACACAACATTTGCAACACCTCTATATTCTGCCTCGGCGCTAGATCGGAAAACCATAGATTGACGTTTGGCAGACCAAGAGACTAAAGTGTCGTTGAAGAAGACACAATAACCGGAGGTAGATCGGCGGGTATCAAGACATCCAGCCCAGTCAGCATCTGTATATGCAATAAGATCTGAATTTGGAGAAGGAGACATGGTGATACCTAAATATGATGTGCTAGAAATGTAGCGGATGATACGCTTGAGGGCAGCAAAGTGAGCTTCTCTAGGATCGTGCATGAAAAGGGAAACTTGTTGTAGTACATAACTGATGTCAGGGTGTGTGAATGTCAAGTTTTGAAGCGCTCCAACTAAGCTTTTGTACAAGGTCGGATCATTGATTGCTGGACCAGATTAGGCACTTAGTTTCACAGATTGCTCAGCGGGTATAGCAGAAGTTTGCAATTAGTCATTTTGGCACGCTCAACAATCTCCCTGATGTACTTATCCTGAGATAAGAATAATCCAAAGGAACTTCGACGAATTGAGATGCCCAAGAAGTAGGATAGAGTCCCGAGATCCTTAAGTTTAAATTCCTTACCCAAGAGCATGATCAGATGGGTACGCAACTCATCAGAAGATGCAGTAAGAATTATATCATCAACATAAAGGAGTAGGTATACAATATGAGAGCCATGACGGTAAATGAAGAGAAATGAGTCACACTACCAATGAAGCCAATTGGAAACAAGAAGCCTGCAAAACGCTGAAACCAAGCCCGAGGTGTTTGCTTAAGACCATATAGAGATTTTTGCAGTAAACATACATGATTAGGTCTCGATGAATCACGGTAGCCAGGAGGTTGGTACATATAACCTGTCTCATTCAAATGCCCATGTAGGAAGGCATTTTGAACGTTAAGCTGATGAATGGACCTAGACCGGGAAACTGCAATGCTGAGAACTGTTCTGATAGTGGCCGGTTTGACAACTTAGCTGAAATTTTCATCGCAGTCAATGCCAACCTGTTGGGAGAAACCATTAGCAACAAGGCGAGCCTTATAGCGTTTCTAGTGAGTCATCAGACCTGTTTTTATGACGGAAAATCCACATACATCGCACAATATTAGCCTGTAGAGGACGAGGAACCAGTCCCAAATCTTATTCCGTATAAGGGCTCGATATTCGTCGACCATGGCAGTGTTCCACTGCGGGTCTTGGAGGACTACATTGTGGGATTTGGGTATGGGAGATATGGTAGTGGTGGAGATGGAGATGTCTAAGACCGGTTTAGGTTTTGTGATGCCGGACTGACTTCGGGTGTGGGGTTGAGTTTCGGGAGGTATAGGCCGGGACAATTCACTATTTGAAAGGGAGCCCGCATGGTCAGGGGGTAAGCCAAGGAATGTGAGATGGCTGAATTTTGTGGAAGGGAGATGGTTGGGCTAACGGGGCCAGGAGGGGAAGGTCGCATAAGAGCTGGCGGGCCCATGGGATAATGTGGGAGGGGGTATTATCTCAGATGGCCCGGAAGAAGTTGGGCTAAGGGACAAAGGCGGAGGACGTGGGAGGGGTTGTACTGGGCCAGAGCGAGTTATGCCGGTGAGGGATGTAGGCCGAAGACGGGACTGGGGGGCTGGGGAGTGTAGCGCTGGGCTCAAATCCAACGGGCTAGACTGTGGCGAGCTCTGGTCACATGGGCCATGGGCCTGAGAGGCAATTTCAGAATGGTACGGGGATTGGTCCACATCATCCGGAAAAACCATGGTGGGAGATGCACGAGATGAGGTGGCAAAAGGAAACACGGACTCGTCAAAAGTGACATGCCTAGAGATAATGATTTTATTTGTGGCAAGCTCTAAACGTTTATACCCACGATGGTGACTCGGATACCCAAGAAAAACACATGGAGAAGAGGGGTGTTTAAGTTTGTGGGAGATGGTTGCGCTTTGATGGGGAAAACAAAGACAACCGAAGACACGGAGATGATTGTAGGATGGTGTTATTGAGTATAACTCTTGGGCGGGTGACTAATTTTAATTGTGGTGGACGGTAAGATGTTGAAAAGGTAGCCGGAAGTTTCTAAGGCATAGGGCCAAAAAGAAACGGGAAGTGAGGCATGGAAAAGAAGTGAACGAATCATGTTTGTGATGGTACGGATGATGCGTTCAGCTTTACCGTTTTGAGGAGAGGTATAAGGACAGGAAAAGAGGAAATTGATCCCGTGAGTGGTGAAAAAGTTGTGAAAACTAGAGTTATTAAACTCTCTACCCATGTCGCATTGGAATGTTTTAATAACACAATTGTACCGAGTCTTAACTAGTTGGTGAAATTGCACAAAGAGATCAAACACTTGAGATTTAAATTTGATGGGAAAGACCCATAAAAAATATGAGAAATCATCAAGAAATAAAAGATAATACTTGAACCCCTCCTTGCTTTCAATAGGTGAAGTCCAAAGATCGCTATGAATGATATCAAAAGGTGTAGAAGTAGGGGTAAAAGACCATTCAAAAGGAAGTTTAATGTGTTTTCCTAGCTGACATGCATGACTTAGAGAGGAGAATTTCTTCTTTTTACATCAAAAAAGAAGAATTCAGAAGAAAATCTAGAATAGGAGCTCCAGAATGTCCTAGACGATCGTGCCAAAGATGTGGCAACTCGATGGAAAGGGTGTGGACGTGTGAGGACTTGGTGACGGGATAAAGTTCCCCCGAACTATTGCATCTCAGGCGAATGGTCCCCGTTTGCAGATCCTTCACAGAAAAACCAAACGGATCAAACTCAACACTAGCAAGGTTATCGGAAGTGAAATGCCGAACGTAAACGAGGTTTTTAACTATTTCGGGTACAATAAGAACATTGGATAGGCGTAATGGTTGTTGGGTGGTGGGGAAAGTGGTTTCTCCAAAACCTGTAGAAGGAATATGCATGCCATTGCCAACAATTATCGAATTTGAGGGACCATTATACGAAACAGACGAGAGTATACCTGGAGTATGAGTCATGTGCAAGGTGGCACCCGTGTCCATGTACCAATTATTGTCCGTAGGATTCAAATATATAGTTGCAAAAGAGTGATCTAATGTAGTGGGCTGATAAGTGTCACACCCCATGTTCTGAGAACTCGAAGCGCTTCGGGCTAGGACCGCACAATAGGTCCTGACCCTCAGATTAGCAACAACAAATGGATCTTACAACAAAGGCACATACGAATGAAAACCAAAACGCAAAATAAAACCAAAAGTTCAAACAAAGGAAAACATAAAAGACTCGCAGTCGAGTTCAAAACAAAAGGGAAACAACAAAAGACACAAAAACCCGATCCCGTCCTATAATGTACGGAAACCCCGGCTGACCACACCATTCGAATCACTCAGCAGCTGCCTGAACCTACGGAACATCTACAACGACGGTATAAACCGTTAGCTAACATTATAGATACTAGCAAGAGCGTAAAGGCACAAACACACATAAGGTAAAGAAACATATAGCATGCTTGCACACAACCGGTTATCATCTTTCATAAAGTTATCCATTACTAATTCAACTTCTTTTGTCACACGAGAATCTCCCGAAACTCCCCTTCGCTTCCGTCTACCAATAGGAATAGATCAGTACTATCCGTTACCTACGGGTCTGGGTTGCAAGAGCACATTCTAGTCTCCTGAAGAACTAGACAAGTGGTCACCACCCGGTTCCCGTACATTATAGGACGGGATCGGGTTTTTGTTTCTTTTGTTGTTTCCCTTTTGTTTTGAACTCGGCTGCGAGTCTTTTACGTTTTCCTTTGTTTGAACCTTTGGTTTTATTTTGATTTTTGGTTTTCATTCGTCTGTGCCTTGTTGTAAGATCCGTTTGTTGTTGCTACTCTGAGGGTCAGGACCCATTGTGCGGTCCTAGCCCGTAGCGCTTCGAGTTCCCTGAACTTAGGGTGTTATAATACGGTATCAGAGCCAAGTTGGCAACAATGGCACTCGAAATCTTCTAAAGGTCGGATGGATAAATAAATAGAACCGGCAAGGGGTCTAACGTTTTCAAAAGGGGGGTTTTTGCTTTAAACTTGTCGGTTTGGAATAGAGGTACGGGCGACCACCACTACCTCCACGGATCTCAACAGTGTAGTTTCTTATATGTTGGCCTTTATATGCGTTTTTCTGGTTTTGTGCTTTAGCTGTAGCGTGACCTTATATATAGTCTTATATATCTATCCTTAAAGCAGATGGCACACACTAGAGCTACCGTTGCTATAGGGATAGGAAGGGGTCGACCACCACTTTCACCTACCGTCCATGGACGAGGACGTGCAGGGAGACCTCCACTAGCTAGAGGTCGGGGCCAGGCCCCAACTTCCGATCCGCCTATCGTTGAGGCGTTTGCTGAAGAAGTCGTAGAGAGTGTTGTTCCTGAGGGTGGGAGTGAGACCGCCGCTAGGTCCGGAGCGTAGAGAGCGCCATCAACGGAGTCCACACGAGTGTCTATCGGAGCTTCTACATATCGCGACTATGTGCAGAGAGTTGAGGAGGCTATCAGGACTGGAGGACCAACGCCGGTACCACCAGTACCCGCGAGATCAGTTGAGGTTTCGTAGAGAGTTTCACAAGTTGTTGCCCCGCCTGCTAGAGTTGCTGAGGTTGTTAGAGTGCCGGATGAAGCGCAGGAGCCGAAGCCCGACAATTGGTTGAAGGCTTTCGACTAGTTGAAGGTTCCCACTTTCAGGGGTAAGACTGGATTGGAGGTGGAGCCGTGGCTAGGACAGTTGGATACTGCTATGGAGGCTATCAGTTGCCTAGAGGGACGTCGAGTCAACATAGCATAGACGCTACCGAAGGATCAGGCTCATTCTTGGTGGAGGACCGTTCGTAGTAAGGTCACCAGTTATCAGCAGATGAAGACGGTGATCAAGGATCGCTACTGCCCTGCAACTATGAGTTGAGACCGTCTCCAGGATTTCCTTGATGCTGGATTCGAGGATTTGCCTATTGCTGAGATCATCAGCAAGTTTCAGGATGAGTTATCTTTGTTGGGTCCGTCTGCACCACCGGAGGATCAGCATGTTTACCTTTTCTCTCGGAGGTTGAGGGAGTCGACACACTCTTATCTTGCTGGTTTTTGTTGTGATTCTTTGACGGACTATCAGGATAGGGCTTATGCTTTTGAGAGAGACCGACCGGGTCATAGGAGAGCTTCTCAGACAGGAGGTCCTGAGAAGAGACAGAAGACTGGATCAGCCAATGTTGGAGCTGGAGTAGCTGGTTTTGGGCGTAGTCAGACGCATGGACGTTCTGGTTTCCAACAGAGTTCTGAAAGAGGACATAAGTGTCATAACTGCTGAGTAGCTGGACAAATCCGAGCTGATTGCAAGAAGCCAGTAGTAACTTGCTTTTCTTGTAGCAAGCCCGGACACAGAGCTGCCTTTTGTTGCCAAGGCAAGACGCTATCTCAGCAGGGTTCTTCACCTGTCAGTTTTGTTGGAGGAGGATAGAGATCTCAATACCAACAACAACAGTAGCAGAAAGTTTCTAGTTCTACCGCTCCTCAAGGTTCCACTCCGGGACAAGGGAGAGGTAGAGGACGTGTTGGTGGATCTGCAGACACCAGAGATGCATCAGCCATAGTGTATGAGTTGAGGAGTGCTGTAGAGCCGACAGCGCCAGCAGCCACATGTACCATTCATATTAATTGTTTTCCTGTCAGAGTTCTTTTCGATACCGGTGCTACGCATTCTTTTATAATTGATGCATGTGTAGATAGATTGGCCTTAGTTATTGTAGAAGGTAGACCCTTCTTTATAGGATTACCCGATGGGGGTAAGATTCGAGGTACATGAGAGGTTCGCGATTTCCTTATCAGATTGGGAGGTCGCGATTGGCCAGCTGACTTCTTTGTCATGTACTTAGTACATGAAAAATTTATTCTGGGTATGGATCGGATGGATTGACATCGAGCAGTTCTGGACATCGGCAAGAGGACAGTGATAGTAACTACCGATGCAGGCCATGTTGAGATCTTCCGAGTATGGGATCTCGGGAAGACTGGTACAACCATCAGTATAGTGCGTGCTGCGAGACTTATCAATCAGGGATGCGAGGCTTTTTGGTGCTATGCCATGAAGGATAGTACGAGTCCGGCTTTGGAGGAGATTCCAGTAGCTTACGAGGTTGCCGATGTCTTTGGAGAGCCATCAGGTTTACCTCCATAGAGGAGTGAAGATTTTGGCATTGAGCTAGAGCCTGGTACGAGACCGATCTCTAAGGCTCCTTATTGTATGACGCCTATCGAGATTCTTGAGTTGAAGAAGCAACTCGAGGAGTTAGAAGAGAAGGGCTTCATCCGCCCTAGTGTATCTCCTTGGGGCGCACCAGTTCTCTTCGTCAGGAAGAAAGACGAGTCAATGAGGTTTTGTATCGACTACCGAGAGCTGAACAAGGTGACGATCAAGAACAAGTACCCATTACCCCGTATCGACAATCTTTTGGATCAGCCGCATGGAGCTTCAGTGTTTTCGAGGATCGATATGAGATTTGAATATTACCAGCTAAGGGTGAGAGAGCAGGACGTAGCCCAGACGGTATTTCGGACCAGATATGGACACTACGAGTTTGTAGTGATGCCATTCAGGCTCACGAACGTGCCCGTAGTCTTCATGGAGTTGATGAACAACATCTTCATCGACTTTCTAGACCAGTTTGTAGTTGTCTTCATCGATGACATTCTGGTTTACTCTCGTAGTAGAGAGGAACATGCTGGATACTTGAGGATTGTTCTACAGGTTTTACAGGATAGAGAGCTCTACGCCAAGATCTCTAAGTGCGAGTTTTGGATGTCCGAGGTAGCATTCCTTGGTCACATCATTTCAGCTGAAGGGATCAAGGTAGATCCGGCAAAGATTGAGTCAGTAGCTTCTTGGCCGCCTCTTAAGAACGTCAAGGAGGTACGCAACTTCTTAAGATTGGCAGGCTACTACCGGCGTTTTGTTGAAGGCTTTTCAGTTATCGCCCGACCGCTCACTTCCTTGTTCCGGAAGTCTATGAGATTCGTATGGTCCGAGCCGTGCCTGCAGAGCTTTTAGGAGCTAAAGAAGAGGTTGACCGCTGCTCCTATCCTAGCTTAGCCAGAGGGCATTGAGGATTTTGTGGTTTACAGCAACGCATCCAAGCTGGGCTTGGGATGTGTTCTGATGTAGAGAGGTAAGGTGATTGCTTACACGTCTAGACAAATGAAGATGTACGAGGAGAATTACCCTACCCATGACCTTGAGTTGACTGCTGTGGTTCATGCTTTGAAGATTTGGAGACATTATCTGTACGGAGCTACGTGTCAGATATTCATAGACCATAAGAGTCTAAAGTACAAATTCACTAAGCGGGAGTTGAATAACCGTCAGCGCAGATGGTTGGAGTTGATCAAGGACTTTGATATTGAGATCTTATACCACCCGGAGAAAGCTAACGTGGTAGCAGATGTCCTTAGTAGGAAGACTCCCAAAGAGATGTCGATCGCTAGGCTGACAGCTCAGCCACAGTTACAACGAGATTTAGCATGGCTGAAGATGAATATCCACTTCCCGGATTCCGACATTCAGTTTTCCACCTTGGAGATAGTACCTGATCTGTTGGTCGAAATCCGACAGAAGCAGGAGAGTTGCCCAGCTTTGACACAGATCCGAGACCGGATGTCTCGAGGAGAGGTGCCGCACTTTGCAGTTGGTGCTGATGGAGTTTTGAGACGTCAAGAGCGTGTTTGTATGTCTTTAGATCAAGAGTTAAGACAGAGGATCCTTCAGGAGGCTCACTCTTCACCTTACTCACTGCACCTTGGTGCGAGTAAGATGTATCAGGATATCAGACGCTCTTTCTGGTGGGGAGGTTTGAAGCCAAATGTAGCGAGATATGTAGCTCAGTGTGCGAGCTATCAGCAGGTCAAGATCAAGCATCATCGACCAGGAGGTGAGCTACACTGACTTCCCGTTCCTCAGTGGAAGTCGGAAGACATCTCTATGGATTTTGTTACCGGTTTAAGACCGAGTCGAGGCTTTGATGCTATCTGGATGATAGTAGATCGACTAACGAAGACCGCACGTTTCATTCCAATCAAGGAAACGTGGCCAGTGAGTCGATTGGCAAAGGAGTTCACGAGACATATAGTGAGACTTCATGGAGTACCTAGGACTATAGTCTTTGACAAAGACGGACGGTTCACTTCGAGGTTCTGGCAGCAAGTGCATGCCGCTCTAGGTACGAGTCTACAGTTCACGACTAATTATCATCCTCAGACCGATGGTCAGTCCGAGCGGACCATCCAGACTCTGGAGGACATGTTGAGAGCTTGTGTGTTAGAGTGGGGGCAGGTGTGACCAGATCACCTTCCCTTAGTGGAGTTTTCGTACAACAACAGTTGACACGCATCGATCAGGATGACTCCTTATGAGGCTTTATACGGACAGAGATGTCGTACACCGTTGTGTTGGGACGAGCCTAGTAGTGCTAGCAGAGTAGCACCTAAGCAGATTCAGGATGACATGACTCGAGTAGCAGTGATCCGAGAGCGGATGTTTGTTAGCATGAAATATTGTGATATTTTAGGCACGTTTTCTAATCGTATTTGATTCATATTGATAGTCTTTGATTGAGCTTTATGCATATGTGAGCTAGTATTGCCTATATTGTCGATATGGATGTCTACACGAGTTCTATGTTGATTATAGGTGATTTGGAGCTATTTCCGAACGGAATCGAGCAAAGGAGAGTTGAGTTGATATGTCCATAGATCGAAGACACTTTTTGGAAGCAATTTGGAGTCTTAGATTGAGGAATGCACGAATGAAGGCCAAAAACCACGCTCTTACCCTAAATTACGGCCGTGGAAACCAAGTCAGGATTCGATGTTCATTCCAGGGGATATTACGGCCGTGGAACTAACCGTAGTAGTTTCCACGCCCTAAATTACGGTCGTGAAAAGATTCCACGACCGTGATTTTGGCGAATCTTTTCGCCATGTTTCGAAGCCACGATCTTTTGAAGATTGGGCCGGGCCGACATTTTGCCCTGCATTATAAAATAGACGGATGAGGCAAGATTCCGTCACCTCGCTTACGACCTTTCAACCCTCGCTTAGCGGCAAAACGCAAAAACCCTCATCTTGGAGGTAATTTGGAGATCTCATTGAAGATCAAAGTTCATATTGAAGAGTTGCTGTTGGTGATCTTCGTGTTTGTGGAAGATCGAAGTTCTTGGAGGATTTTGCAAGAAGATCTCTCTTCTTGTTTAGGTTTGATTCAGAATCGGATTGACATCCCGTTTCTCTTCTTTCCTAAAGATTGTGATTGCTTGGTCCGTTTTGAATCTTTAGATAACACTTGTTCTTGATTGTGATTCTGAGATTCACTTGAAGATTATTGATAGTTCTTGAAAGTTTTCATCTTTTATCTCTTAATTCTTGAATCAATATCAATATGACAGTTATTGGCTAAAAACCCTTAACAATTCTAAGGTGAAGGGTTGATAGTTGTGGCTTAGATGATGATAGATCGATCGTAAACAGATTAGACCCTGAGAGTTAGAGAATTATCGCCGACAACCCTAAATCACGGGCTGTTCTTGAGTTCCACGACCGTGGAATCTCAAGAACTAACCGTGATTTTCCTTAAGTCTACGAGCCTGCTTTTACTTTAATCTAAAGTTAAAGATTTGCTTTAGCTTAGCTTGGACTTGTCTTTTCTAGGTGGTAGTGAAGCCTCAACAACCTCTACCTCGATTGTGAGCCTCAACAACCTCAATCGGATAAGTTAGTCTTGATCTTTAGATTATAAGTTTGGGTATTTGATACTAATCCTTGCCTTTAGAATCTTTCTATATTGAGCCTCAACAACCTGTATAGGGAGTGTCTTTTAGGTGAATTACATAAGGTTTTTGGAACCTCAACCGTACGATTACCTTACATTAGTATACCCTTGCATATCTCGACTCTGTCTTTATATCATTAGTATATCTTGAATCAATTGCCACAGCTGGATACTTGGATCTTTAGGATTGTTGTTTTCCCGATAATTTGCAAACTCCCATATTCACTTGCTTGATAATCTGCGATCGAGTTCGTTCCACCCAAATCCCTGTGTTCGATACTCTGGAATTCTTGCTAATCTATGTCGATCCGTACACTGCGGGTTCGTTGCTTGATTCTAGTTTTATAAATTTAAAGCTTATTTGCACACACCTCTAGGGGCGAACAAGTTTTTGGCGCCGTTGCCGGGGATTTGGCTTCGTCCGAATCCGGTAGCCGGTTGTCAAGCTTGGGAGCTTGCTCTCGTTATTTGATTTTTCTTTGAGTGCATGCGCAGGTCTAGGAACACCAAAGATCTCTTACCTCTTGATCAAGAACTAGAGAAAACCTTGAGGCAAAAGCGCAAGGAAAGGAAGATGGCTGAAGAAAACGAGCACAATCTTCAAACAAAGTTGGCGGAGAAAGAAGCTCAACTCCGATGGAATGAGACTCTCCTCCAGGATGAGATGAATCGTCATCAAACTCAAGTTAACGGTCTACAAGACATGATCGTCCAAATGAAGATAAAAATGAGCGATCTTGAAGATAAGGTGGGCAAGAAGTCCTCGAGAAGGAGGACAAGATCTAGAAGAAGAAACCACTCATCCACCGATGATAGTGATTCTTCCATGCCTCCGCTAGAAGAGATTGATCCCACGATCAATATAAATCCTTTCAATCCACAAGGAGCTGCTAACCGCCGCATTCCACCTAGGAACGCGAGGGTCGAACGTGTGGATAATGAGCCGAGAACTCTTGGCCAGCGGATGGATCCGACACAACAACCACGCCGCTTAGGTGTGAATTTTGATGCTGAGGATGTACAAGGGTTTAGCTTTAACCCTCAAGTTATCACTCTTGTTCGCCAAAGTCAGTTTGGCGGTACAAGCGCTGAATCTCCACACCAACACTTGCAAAACTTTGAGTGTATGATGGAGACGATGAGACCGAAGAGCGCTACTACCAACAGCTATAAGCTCAAACCTTTCTTTTTCTCCTTGAAAGGGAAAGCGCTATCTTGGTACCAAGCTCTTCCTAGTGGGAAACTAGAAACATGGGAAGACCTCTCCGCAGAGTTTCTCACCAAATTCTTTCCGCCATCCAAAACGGCGGAACTTAGAGGTAAGATTAATGCTTTTTCTATGAGACCTAACGAAAGTTTGTTTCAATCTTGGGAAAGGTTTCAGGATTTGCTCTTGGATTGCCCTCATCATGGCATATCCAAGCTTGCCTTGCTGGAGATTTACTACAAAGGGCTGGATGCGGGAACGCAATTCAACCTCCAATCCCTCTCATGCGGAACGTTCATGGACATGAGAGAAGATGACGCTTGGGACTTCATTGAGAAGCAAGCAAGAGTCATAGAGAAGTATTCCCACCGGAAAGTGGAGGGAAATCGTGTGGAGCAAGGAGCAAAGCTCACACATGAAGCTCAAAATCAGATTTTCTCCCTCAACAATGAGATCAAAGAGTTGAAGGAGACTATCAAGACCAACTTCCCAAAGCAACAAGAGAAGGATGTTGGCTATTTGGGCAACAACAACGGCGGTGATAACACCAACCGCAACAACAATAACCGGAACAATAACCGGAATAACAATTGGAATGGAAACAACAACAACCGGAACAACAACAATTGGAACAACAATCGGGGTTCGAACAACAACAATTGGCGCTCCAATCAACATAATTCCGGTAACTCCTATCCTTCCAATTCCAATTCACTAACTCCACCCTCTTCTTCCTCTACTCCTTTGAAAAGCCAGGGGCAATCATCAAATGGAGGAAACAATACGGGAAAGGAGAAGCCGGATCCTATGTTGGAAACAATCTTGGGAAAGCTTCAAGGGTTGGAGAACCGTATCATCAAGGTTGATGATCAAATTTCTAAGGTTGACAAAGCTCAAAAGGTTTTGGAAAACCAAATGTTCAACCATGCGGAGGAAGTTCCTAGAAATCAAGGGAAACTTCCAGGAAAAACGGAGGACAACCCTAAAGGAAGGGTAATGGCGATTACAACTAGGAGCGGAGTGACTACCACCGATCCGCAGCCTACGTTCGTTGAAGTCCCCGTAGAGAAGGGCAAAGAAAAGGGGAAGGAGAAGGAAGACGTCTATGTTCCTCCTCCAGCTTTCAAACCTCCCCTACCGTTCCCTCAATCTAGAGCGCGAGCGCGCCTAGATAAACAATTTGGTAAGTTTATAGAACTCATGAGCAAGCTGCATATTAATATACCTTTCATTGATGCCATTGTAGGTATGCCGGCTTATGGCAAGTTCTTGAAGGAGCTCCTCTCTAACAAGAGGAAGCTAGAAGATTTTGGTGAAGTCAAGATGAGTTCGGATTCTTCGGATCTCATCAAGACTATGAAGGAGAAAATGCCCCCAAAGCTGAAAGATCCGGGGTCATTTTGCATTCCCATTGGAGTGGGAGAGGTCACATATGACGCTTTATGTGACTTGGGAGCAAGTATGAGCATCATACCACTTGCATTGTGCAGGAAGATCGGTTTAGGCGACCCTAAACCGGTGAAGATGACGTTATACATGGCGGATCGATCCATTACTCGCCCCGTCGGCATTGTAGAAGACGTCCCGGTCAAGCTAGGCAAGTTCTTTGTTCCCATTGATTTTGTCGTGCTTGACATTCCTGCGGATAGTCCGGTCCCGATCATACTCGGAAGGCCGTTTCTTGGAACTTCTGGCTGCATGGTCGATTGCAAGAATGGGAGGCTCGCTTTTGATATTGGGGAAGAGAAAGTAGAATTCGTTCTTTCCACTCTAGTGAAGGAGCCAATCTTTGATGAGGATATTTACAATGTCCAAGACGAAGAAGGTTTATCTAGGGAAGAGGTAAGTGCAATTCTCTTTAACGATCCTTTGCAAAAGGTTATTACTATGAGTCTAACCGATGTAGGAGAAGAGGAAGAGTGCAAAGAGGAAATTAAAGCCTTAGGAGCACAAGAAGAGATGTATGAAGTGGAGTTTGAGATACTCCACGATGAGGCTGAAAATACTCGAATCCACGGTCATACTCTGTATTCCACGACCGTGGATTCCACGACCAAAATCAACCTCCATTCCAGAGGATATTACGGCCGTGGAACTCCAGAGGAGACCGTAATTTTGGCCGTGGAAGATGGTGATCGGCATACTTCTCCAACTTCTTCTAATTCTTCTCCAAACCATCCAACCTCCTTAGAAACTTCTAAGGAAACATCGGAAGCTCCTCAAGGATCATTGGAAGCTCCGAAAGCAATGGAACTCAAACCACTTCCTACTCATCTAAGGTACGCTTTTCTTGGATCTAATTCCACCTTCCCGGTTATCGTTAGTTCCGAATTAAGCATAGATGAACATGAACAGCTCATGATTGTCCTTAGGAAACATAGAAAAGCCATAGGCTATACTATTGAGGACTTAGTAGGAATTAAACCCTCCCTATGCATGCATAAGATACTAATGGAGGAGGACTTTAGAACTTCAAGACAACCTCAAAGGCGGTTGAATCCGACCATGAAGGAGGTTGTCAAGAAGGAAATTCTTAAACTTCTTGATGCAGGTATCATCTATCCTATCTCCGATAGCAAGTGGGTGAGCCCAGTTCAAGTAGTTCCGAAGAAGGGAGGAATGACAGTCATCACCAATAAGAACAACGAACTCATTCCTACCCGAACTGTAACTGGATGGCGAATGTGCATAGACTACCGCAAGCTCAACAGTGCAACGCGGAAGGATCACTTTCCATTGCCATTCATCGATCAAATGCTTGAAAGGTTAGCACAACATTCATACTTTTGCTACCTTGACGGCTATAGTGGTTTCTTTCAGATCCCGATACATCCGGATGATCAAGAGAAGACCACATTCACGTGCCCTTGGGGTACGTTCGCTTATAGGAGAATGCCGTTCGGGCTTTGCAACGCCCCAGCCACCTTTCAACGGTGCATGATGGCCATCTTCTCCGAATATGTAGAGGAAATCATGGAAGTCTTCATGGACGACTTCTCCGTTTACGGTTCCTCTTTTAACGATTGTCTTTCTAACCTTTCTCTTGTTTTGCAAAGATGTGAAGACACTAACCTAGTTCTTAATTGGGAGAAGTGTCAATTCATGGTTAAGGAAGGAATCGTGTTAGGTCACTTAGTCTCTAGTAGAGGGATAGAGGTAGACAAAGCTAAAATAGAGACCATAGAGAAACTTCCTCCCCCAATTTCGGTGAAGGGAATAAGAAGTTTCTTAGGACATGCTGGATTTTATAGACGTTTCATTCAGGACTTTTCTAAGATATCAAAACCTCTCACTAATCTATTGATGAAGGATGCGGTTTTTGAGTTTTCACAGGAATGTCTAGATGCGTTCAACACCATTCGGCAAGCTCTAATTTCAGCACCCATTATCCAACCCCCGGATTGGACTCTCCCTTTCGAGATTATGTGTGATGCTAGTGACGTAGCCATTGGAGCTGTTCTTGGGCAACGAAAGGAAGGACGAACCCACGCCATATACTATGCTAGCAAGACGCTAGACGAAGCCCAGCTCAACTACGCCACTACGGAAAAAGAGTTTCTAGCCATTGTCTACGCTATTGACAAGTTTCGCTCTTATCTTGTAGGTGCAAAGGTGATTATCTACACGGATCATGCTGCGATCCGGTACCTCCTTGCAAAGAAAGACGCGAAGCCAAGGCTAATTAGATGGATTCTTCTCCTACAAGAATTCGATCTTGAGATCCGCGACAAGAAAGGCTCGGAAAATTCTGTTGCGGATCATTTGAGTCGTCTAACACATCTAGAGGACGACCATTTACCCATTGATGACTCCTTCCCGGACGAACACCTACATATCATAGAGGAGTGCATCAAGGTAATCTCCAAAGGTAACGAACCATGGTTTGCTGACTTCGTTAACTATTTGGTTTGCCAGGAGATACCACCCGGACTGTCATACGCACAAAGGAAGAAGTTATTCAAGGACGTCCGAGAATACCATTGGAACGAGCCTCTCCTCTTCAAGAGAGGTCCGGATGGCATCATCCGGCGATGTGTGCCGGAAGATGAGATGCAAAGTGTCATCCGTCATTGTCATTCACTACCTTGTGGAGGACACGCTAGTTCGAACAAAACTAGCACAAAGGTATTGCAATCTGGATTCTATTGGCCTACTTTATTTAAAGATGTGCAATCCTTTGTTTCCTGTTGCGATGCTTGTCAAAGAACAGGCAATATCTCTAGGAGGAACGAGATGCCCCTCAACAACATCCAGGAGGTGGAGATTTTCGACGTTTGGGGAGTCGATTTCATGAGACCATTCCCTTCTTCTTGTGGAAACCAATACATACTATTGGCGGTAGATTACGTCTCCAGATGGGTCGAAGCAATTGCCTCTCCCACAAATGATGCCATGGTGGTGGTCAAGTTCTTCAACAAGACCATCTTTCCGCGATTCGGGACGCCAAGGACGATCATTAGTGATGGAGGTTCTCACTTCATAGCCCGTCGCTTTGAAGCTCTTCTAACCAAGTATGGGGTTACTCACAAGATCGCCACCCCTTACCATCCACAAACGAGTGGACAAGTTGAGATCTCAAATAGGGAGATCAAGGGAATTCTAGAGAAGACGGTTTCAAGGACTAGGAAGGATTGGTCCTTGAAACTAGATGATGCATTATGGGCATACCGGACTGCATACAAGACTCCCATAGGAACCACACCATACAACCTTGTGTATGGGAAGTCTTGTCATTTGCCGGTAGAGCTAGAGCACAAAGCGTTTTGGGCTATCAAATGGCTGAATTTCGGCATGAAGGAAGCGGGAGAGAAGCGTCTCCTAGACATCAACGAGCTGGATGAACTCCGTTTGAACGCCTATGAAAATGCTAAGATCTACAAGGAAAGAGCAAAGCGTTGGCATGATAAGCATATCATTCCAAAGGACTTCCAAGAAGGAGATCAAGTTCTCCTCTTCAATTCGAGACTTCGCCTCTTTCCAGGTAAGTTAAAATCTCGTTGGACTGGACCTTTTCTAATTAAGCGTATTTTCCCCCATGGTGCAGTTGAAGTATGGGGTGAAGCTAGTGGAAGTTTTAAGGTGAACGGCCAACGACTCAAGAAGTACTCGCCGGAACTCCAAGCTGAGGAGTTTGCACCTACCGCACTCGAATAAGTGCGAGATTGGTCTAGCTACGGACCTTAAACAAAGCGCTTCTTGGGAGGCAACCCAAGGTATTGCATTCTCGTTTTTGTTTTCAATTCATAGATTAGCTTAGAATAGACGTTTTCGCTTTGTTTTGCCTCGATTTCTTCCGGTATGTTCGTGTTTTTGATTGTAGGAATGATGGAAAAGGAGAAAGGAGGGATAATGTCAAAGAAAAGCGACGAAATTTGGACTTTGAAGCTTTACAGAGGGTTCCACGGTCTAAATCACGGTCGTCATAGCTACAGTGGCCGTAATTCTCAAAGCCTGTGAAAAATCACCAAAACCACGGGTCCGTACATTTCCACGGCCGTGGAATGCCCCGACAGACCGTGATTTTTGAAATTTTGCCTGCGAGTATAAAAGCCACACTTCGTCACAAAAACACCACAATCCTTCCCCAATTCCACGACCTAGATACCGAAAACACGAACCCTCTCCAAATTCTTCATTTTCTAATCGTTTTCAACGATTCTTCGTCCTAAACTGCAGCAAATCCAACCACGAACAAGATTCAAGCAACAAATCGAGTGGAAAACGATCAACAAACCCGCATTTTGGATTATTCAATCCGAAAAAAAAAGGTTATTTCCTTCTCTTCGATTCTAGTGGATTTGGTTCGTTTTTGCCATAGATTTTTAGGAAGAACTGATAAAGATTGGAAGAAATTAGATTAGGACTGCTTGTTGTGGTGAGATTGGGTGAATTTGCTGAGATTCACAAGATTCTGTCTAGAATTACGGTCTCTGGAGGTTCCACGGCCGTGGTTTTCGAAGAACAGACCGTAATTTTGAACAGAAATGGATTTCGTAAGGAGAGTTTCGGGAAGGATAAAGGAGAAGAAAGGGGACCAAAATAAGAAAAGAAAGGGCAACCCCTCCACATCTAGGGCACCACCACCCTCATCTCCCTCACCACCATCCTCACCTTCACCTCCATCTTCACCACCTCACCCTAGCATTCCAACCATACATGATGACCACCTAGCTGCATTTGAGAAGATAGAGAAAAGGGCAGTGATTGGCCCTAGGTATTTGTTGTTGGAGGATCTACATCCTCTCAACATAGTTGACGATCTTACATGGCTCTTGGATAGAGCCGGATTGACCGTCTTCACGAACATTCGTGAAGATGCCTATGAGGAGATCACCCGAGAGGTTGTGACATCTTTCGAGCACAGCCATGTTGATAGGACTGTCTCCTTCCGTCTCATGAATCGAGACTACCAGTTGAGTATAGTTGAGTTTGGAGCCATTTTCGGGTTCCATGAGACCTACAATGGTCGATTCCCTAGCGGTATCTACCCTAAGGATTTCTGGGAGGAGGTAGCCATGATCTACGCTGACGAGGACCGTTGGCAACCCGCTGATACCAAGGCTAGATTGATGTACCATCTAGCCTTGAAGATAGCTCACCGTGTTCTTTCAGAGTGTCTCTTTCCTAGGACGGAGACGCCCCAAAAGATCAAGACGGATGAGCTATTCCTGCTATACTGTATGCTCTACGGTCGCCGCGCAGATTGTGCTACTCTTTTGGCGGCTACAATGAGTAAATTGAAGAACAAGAGGAAGGGGAACATTGGTTATGGAGGGATAGTGACCCACATAGCTAGGACATTCGGAGTGGATTTTTCTGGTTGCACCCGCATACCCGCCGTACCTCTAGGATTACATGCGTTCATGGTTAGGGGACTCATCTTCCCCACACATAGAGGTCCGCCTTATGCGGGCATGCCCTGGGAGAGTAGGACAGGCAGGGGTATTGAGTGGATGCCGGAGTATTCCATTGTGGCGGGACGCCACAATTGGAAGGAGACGTTCGCTGCGATGCATGCGAACAGGCTAGGAGCTCCCCTTTACGTTCCACCGCCAGTTGTGGATGAGGAGGAGATGGGAGAGCAGTACGAGAGTGGTGGAGGAGCGGAGCAGGAGTTCGGCTCGTTTCCGGATCAGCCGGAAGCGGCCCCGGATGTACCTAGGCGCTCTCCACGCCCAGCTAGAGCTTCAGGCTCATCATCTCGCCGCGCCAGCGTGAGTGAGAGGCCCACGTGGATGACTACACCTCCCACTTGGTACGATACACCCCCTCCTTGGTCCACGACGCAGCCAGCAACACCACCACCACCACCAGCACCAACACCAGCCGATGCCCCCGCATGGTATGGTCACCCCCCGGGATGGTACGAGCAGATGCCGGATTGGGCTACCGGACTTTCAGAGAGAGTCGGAGCACTAGAGATCCGGGCGGATGCTAGAGACGGACGCCTAGACGACCTCGACCACATGATGAGGGACGTCTACCGCCAGCAGTTTGGGCGGTTCTATGATCCGAGTTTCTCTCCATTCCCACCACCACCGCCGCCGCAGTGATCGATGCATGACAGTTTGTTTTAGACATTCCCGCCACCACTTGTGAGTTTCTTTTTCTTTTGCTTTCTTTTGTTCTTTCTTGTGAACATTAGGGACAATGTTCGCCCTAAGTATGGGGTGGGATGTACTAAATGTTTGTAATAACTCTACTCTATATGTTGCTTCCATTACGAGACTATCATTGCATGTTCATTATATGTTACATGTTTCATTCTTGCATTGCATGAAAAGTGACTTGAAAAACCCATAAAAATTGAAAAATTTTGAAAATTTTGTGCTTCTAATGAATTGAGATGATTTCCATGATAATCACTACTTGTGAATTGAGTTTGATGACAATTGCATGCTTAAAAGGATTGTAAATTGAAATGAATTTGAATGAATGAATTTTACCTCTTTTGCAAGCTTTATAATGTGAAAACGTTACCTAAATCATGTTGAGAGATTGAAGTTGAAATCACATTATAATTTCCTATACTTCTTGTTGAAATGATTAAGGCAATTCGATACTTTCTTTCTTCTTTCTTTGATCATCTAGCTCCTCATTGAAATATTAGCCTCCCTTACCTATCCGGGAATTTGGAGAAGTGAATGAGAAAAAGGCATGTTTGATGTGGGAGGGCCATGAGAGCAATTATTTGCAATCAATCGAATAGAAAGAAATTATAAGTTTGGGGAAGTCAATCATGACGATGAGTAACTCGGCACCATTCACATAGCCAGGTGTTTGTGTCTTGCCAAAGTCGGATTGAGCGATATTCCTAGCGGATTATGGTATGTGCGCTAAGGGTTTGAGGCATCTCTTGCAATTTTGAGAAACGCCAATCTCCTAGGCTTCGGTTTTTGTGCACCTCTATCCATAACTCCAAAAGTAAAGTCGAAAAAGAAGAGAGCAAAGCTCTAAGTGAAGTGTTGCGGAAACCGCAAAAGAAGAAGAAGGTAGTTGTCCACTTTCCCGGATTTATGCACCACTCTCCCTTAAAGTTTTCCCTTCCCTTCCATATTCTAGACCCTTTTTTTTTCTTTAAAAGTCCTTAAGATCAAAGGAATGTTGTATGGCTTGGTGATCTAAATTGAAGTTCTTATGATTGATTTTGATAATATTTGAAGGTTATAATGCTTGTTTGGAAGTTAAATTGATTCATGAGTTTTCTTTGCCTTTTACTCTCTAATCAAGTGTGTGAAAGTTTGAAAAACGATTGAAGCAAGGTTTGAGAATGATCTATTCTTTAGAAGTCACTTTCATCCAAAAGAAGGTACACATATTTCATCCTAACTCTTGTTTAAAACTTTTTGAAAGACTTTGCTTAGGGACAAGCAAGTACTAAGTATGGGGTTATTTGTTAGCATGAAATATTGTGATATTTTAGGCACGTTTTCTAATCGTATTTGATTCATATTGATAGTCTTTGATTGAGCTTTATGCATATGTGAGCTAGTATTGCCTATATTGTCGATATGGATGTCTACACGAGTTCTATGTTGATTATAGGTGATTTGGAGCTATTTCCGAACGGAATCGAGCAAAGGAGAGTTGAGTTGATATGTCCATAGATCGAAGACACTTTTTGGAAGCAATTTGGAGTCTTAGATTGAGGAATGCACGAATGAAGGCCAAAAACCACGCTCTTACCCTAAATTACGGCCGTGGAAACCAAGTCAGGATTCGATGTTCATTCCAGGGGATATTACGGCCGTGGAACTAACCGTAGTAGTTTCCACGCCCTAAATTACGGTCGTGAAAAGATTCCACGACCGTGATTTTGGCGAATCTTTTCGCCATGTTTCGAAGCCACGATCTTTTGAAGATTGGGCCGGGCCGACATTTTGCCCTGCATTATAAAATAGACGGATGAGGCAAGATTCCGTCACCTCGCTTACGACCTTTCAACCCTCGCTTAGCGGCAAAACGCAAAAACCCTCATCTTGGAGGTAATTTGGAGATCTCATTGAAGATCAAAGTTCATATTGAAGAGTTGCTGTTGGTGATCTTCGTGTTTGTGGAAGATCGAAGTTCTTGGAGGATTTTGCAAGAAGATCTCTCTTCTTGTTTAGGTTTGATTCAGAATCGGATTGACATCCCGTTTCTCTTCTTTCCTAAAGATTGTGATTGCTTGGTCCGTTTTGAATCTTTAGATAACACTTGTTCTTGATTGTGATTCTGAGATTCACTTGAAGATTATTGATAGTTCTTGAAAGTTTTCATCTTTTATCTCTTAATTCTTGAATCAATATCAATATGACAGTTATTGGCTAAAAACCCTTAACAATTCTAAGGTGAAGGGTTGATAGTTGTGGCTTAGATGATGATAGATCGATCGTAAACAGATTAGACCCTGAGAGTTAGAGAATTATCGCCGACAACCCTAAATCACGGGCTGTTCTTGAGTTCCACGACCGTGGAATCTCAAGAACTAACCGTGATTTTCCTTAAGTCTACGAGCCTGCTTTTACTTTAATCTAAAGTTAAAGATTTGCTTTAGCTTAGCTTGGACTTGTCTTTTCTAGGTGGTAGTGAAGCCTCAACAACCTCTACCTCGATTGTGAGCCTCAACAACCTCAATCGGATAAGTTAGTCTTGATCTTTAGATTATAAGTTTGGGTATTTGATACTAATCCTTGCCTTTAGAATCTTTCTATATTGAGCCTCAACAACCTGTATAGGGAGTGTCTTTTAGGTGAATTACATAAGGTTTTTGGAACCTCAACCGTACGATTACCTTACATTAGTATACCCTTGCATATCTCGACTCTGTCTTTATATCATTAGTATATCTTGAATCAATTGCCACAGCTGGATACTTGGATCTTTAGGATTGTTGTTTTCCCGATAATTTGCAAACTCCCATATTCACTTGCTTGATAATCTGCGATCGAGTTCGTTCCACCCAAATCCCTGTGTTCGACACTCTGGAATTCTTGCTAATCTACGTCGATCCGTACACTGCGGGTTCGCTTGCTTGATTCTAGTTTTATAAATTTAAAGCTTATTTGCACACACCTCTAGGGGCGAACAATGTTAGCAACATAAAGTCGACAGAAGTCTTATGAAGATAAGAGGCGCAAACCTTTGGAGTTCAGATTTGGAGCTCAGGTTTTGTTAAGGGTATCCCCGACACGAGGCATCAGACATTTTGGTGTTAAGGGGAAGTTCAGCCCAAATATGTTGGACTGTTCGAGATTTTTGAGCGAGTTGGAGAGGCAACATACAAAATTGCTTTGCCACTAAGACTCGAGGGTGTTCACCCAGTCTTCCATGTGTCTCAGCTACGGGAGTACATACCAGACCCGAGACACATCGTCAGTCACGAGGATCTAGTGATCGAGCCAGACCACACGTCCGTAGAGCACCCGGTGGCTGTCTTGGAGCGTAGTATGAGACGCTTGCGTTCGAAGGACATACCGATGATGAAGATTCAGTGGTCGATGCGAGGAGCTGATGAGGCGACTTTGGAGATAGAGGATAGTATCCAGAGGAACTATCCGGAGTTTTACGCTGAGCTAGATGCACCGTTAGCGTAGTCATTTTGTTTCAGTTTTTCCTTTGTTGCGTTTCGTACGCTTTTTGTGACGTTTTGAGTTACGTGCCTGTTCGCTCCAAATGGTGTGTGCAAGCTTTAATATTTATAACCCAAGAAGTACGTTTGAATAAATATGCGAACCCGCAGTGTACGGGTCAATTGTAATAAAAGCAAGAATTCCAGGGGTCGATCACAGGGACTTAGGTGAAACAAAGCAAAGAATCAGGTTGTCAAATCTTGCAAATAAACAATTAAAGCAATCAAGATGATATAAAGTCAAGTAAGGGGAAAATGCGGATTCTAGGGATTAAAGCATCTTGTTGTGGTTCCGACTCAAGATCTCAAAGGATATCGCGGACAAAGCTGAGGTTTGCAAAGGGAAGGTGTTTCAAAGGTGGGAATAGATTACCGGGCAAGTCTCACTACTCACTGTCCCAAACCAAAGCTCCTATTACCGGGTAAATCTCAAGGTACTAAGGAAAGGAACTATAATCTCAAACCAACACACCACTCAAGGGAATAGAATCAACCTTTACCGGGTAAGTCTAAGGCTAACTCACAAAGATGGGATAAAGGCACACTCAAACCCCAATAAAAGATAAACCTTTATTACCTACACTCATGATCTTAGGTAAACAAATAAAGGAATCACCGGGTAAGTCTCATCCTAGGCTTGCATCGAACCAGGAAGGGTGTAATAAGGATAGGATTTGGCAAATTAGAACTCTTAACTCAGAATAGGTTCAGGAAAGGTTCACCTCGTTCAGTTGGATTCCACCCCGGCCGAGATGTTCAACGACTGAGCGAGGTGTTCTAGGATAGAGGTTAAAGACTCGAGCTTTCAGGGTCCTACTGGGATTAAGATCATTCTATCATCGTCTTTCCCACAACTTTTAGCCAATCACCCAAGAATCGCATAAGAAACTTAACCAACAATCATCATGATAAGAATAATCAATTTAATGGAGAAGGAATCAATATTCGAACAAGAAAACCTTAAGAAAAAGGTCTCAATAACTGAATCAAATAACAAACAAAATACGTTCCTCAATCACAAGTCAACAAAGACAACAAAACAAAAGACAATCTAAGAAAGTGTTACAAACTCTTTCAAAAGCTAACTCCAATTATGATTCTTCCTTCCTTGAACTTCAATCCTTTAATACTTCTTTCAAAACCTCCAGAAAATCCATCAATTGCTGGATGCCCAAAAATAAAGACTATCATTGCCCCGAGTGGGAATATATGAGTTCAGTTCTATTTTTGTGTTTTGTTGTGATCGTTGGGCTTTTGCATGTTTCGAGACGAAACTTCTTTTTAAGGGGATCTGATGTAAGACCCCAGTCTTTTGCCTTCATTGCCCCCGCGGTGAAGTGTGCCGCCTGATGCGCCCTTGACCCCTATGTCCCAAGACGAGGAAGACGAGGCACTTCGGGTTCGCTCCGATGGACCGCTCACCCGTTCCCGTGCTAAAGCAATCGCTCAAGCTACCGGCTCCATCATTAGCCGCACCGTTGCTTGTCACGGACCCATGGGATGCAAACCGTGTCTCTACGCCACAATGACTTGAAGCTTGTCAAGCCGGCACCGTTCCGGCGCATTTTCCACATTTTCCGTAATTTAGCGTTTTGTAATAAAAAGTCGTTTTATTTTCGGAATATTAATTTCCGGACTTTATTTCCGGGTATTAATTTTCCGAATTTAAGATTAGACTTTTGGTTTCGGAATTTAATTCGGAAACTTAATTCCGAACTTAAATTCTCAACCTTTCATATTTTTAGGTGTTTCATTCCGGAACTTAAATTCCGACTTTATTTCCGTCATTTAATTTCCGACTCTTTGTATAGCCTTTATCCACTATATAAGGGGATGCTTGGCTCATTTGTAAAGCATGTTCAATTTGATTAAGTAAAGAGAAGTATTTTCCTCCAACTTACTTGAGCATCAATCCCTCTTCCAACCCTCTCAAAGTTCTTCTTTTGGATCTTCGATCCAAACTCAACCATCTTTGAGGGTTCTTCAAGAACCAACTCAACCGACCCACTTCAAGGTTTGATCGATCAATCTAGATCGACTCAATCATACAACTTCCGCCTCCATCTCTAAGCTTCCGCAACCCATCTTCAATTGCATTCGCACTTCAACTAAGGAGTAGTTGAGCTTCAGCTTGATCTAGATCCGGAATACTTCATTGACGTGTCCAAGGACGCATCAAATTGGCATCAGAGCAAAGGGATCTAAGCTAAGTTATCTTTACTCTTGTTTTTGTGCGTTATTATATTCATCCTTTTTGCCTTTTGTTCATCACCATCTTCATCTTGTTCTTCGCATCTTCATCCACGTTCTTGAAATTTTTTTTTTTTTTTTCTCGATCCATTTTCAAAGCAAATTTAGGAGATTTTTGGTTTACCATCAAACCATTAATCAACAAAACATTTTTCCTTACCCAATCCGACATTTTTGTTAATCAATTTCACCATTTTCTTGGGATTTTTTTGTTGACAAAATCGGATATCACTCCTTTTGATATTCCAAAAACCAAAAACAAAGCAAAAACTCTTCAAAAAAAACGGATTTGTTTCAAAGAAAAGTGGATTCATCTCTTGCATTTCAAAGGTTGCATTCAAAAGTTTCAAAAAGAAACATTTCCACAAAAACAAAAGTAAAAGACGTCCGGCAAACCGGTCCATCCGAAAAATCGGATTTTTGAAAAGGTCAAAGACCAAAGCAAGTAAAACTTGCCGATAAACGATCCGTCCATTTCCTACCTCTCCATTTTCTCACAAGTTGCAAATTTTTCTCTTGAAATTGTGTGCATTTTGGTTCAAATTTGTTGGATTTGCCTTCCTTGCCTAACCGCCAAACGGCTTTCCCAAAGGTAGAACCCTAACGCACTTCAACTTGGGTAACGTTGACTTATCTTGTCACCTTGCTCATTTGATTGCTTGCAATTTGTGTCCAATCTTGGAGTTATGACTAACGTCACAATGGAAAATTCTCAGGAATCTAGTGAAAGGCATGAGATCACTACTTTGACCGAAGAGAATGCCTCCCTTCGGCAAGAACTTGAAGCTTTGAAGGCTCAAATGCTTGCCCTTACGACCGCCCCACCAAATCCAAATGGAGACTTGGTCGATGCTTCCACGTCCGATGGACGTCGCAAAGGCAAAGGTATCTTGGGAGCCGAACCATCTAACGGTCGACGGCTTGCCTCCGTCATCGAAAATCACGGGCCCTCCCAAAATGACGGTCATGAGTCCCACAATGAAGGTGACGAGAACCCTGACCCTTCTCCAAATGATTTGCTCTATGTTGACACGGAGAATCGGCACAAACGCTATGAGCACAACCAACGTAAGTATGGCACTTCCCCTCCTCCATCTAGTGCCCAACGCACCAACCGTCCCTCCCGGATTGATGACCGGTACAATCATCAAACAAATGACCGCTCTCAACGTCCCGAGAATGATCGGTCCGGACAACGCCGCCAACGGCATAGCCGGCAACCGATGTATCATGATTATGAAGAGTATGATGAACGAGATGACTTTGACGAGTTCTCCGATGATGAGTCGGACTTGGAACGGGTGGCACATGTCCGTCCATGGTACCCACCCATCCGAGAGCCTTTTGAGAACTAGGACCGAGGAGAAGAATGGTTGCCTCCTCCTAACCCACAAAGGCGTGCACCACATAACCATGGTCGCCAAAGGCATAACGATGGCCACCGGCGAGCCCATCACGAAGACGCCTATATAGCACCACCCCGACCGGATCCCTACCGAGCTCGTAGGGAAGGTAAGGTTAAATTTCCGGTATTTTATGGTGAATATGATCCTTGTGCGTTTCTTGATTGGGCACAGGATATGAAAAGAGCTCTCAAGCATTGCCATTATGAAGAGTACGAGAAAATCGAAGCGGCAACACTTTACTTTGAAGGTGATGCAAAATCTTGGTGGAACCGGTACGAGACCAACCGTGAGAACCGAGGATGGGCACCGGTTGCGACATTTGATCAATTGATCTATGTCATGACTAAGAAGTACGTACCCGACGACTTCAAAAACGACATGCGGTTGCAAATTGCCGAATTCCAACAAGGAAGCCTAACTCCGGTGGCTTACTTAGCCAAGCTGGAGGACATGCATATGAAGGCCGGCATCTCGGCCTCCGCCTCCGCCCTTCGAACCAAATTCATGAGCGGCCTTAATCCATCAATTCGGCGGCCCCTCGAGATTGTCCCATACAAGGACTTGGGAGCCTTATGTCATGCCGCCATGAAACTTCACAAGCAACAACTGGAAACGCCTCGATACTCAAGGTATAACTCTTCCACTAGTCAATACTCTTATACCACTAATTCTCGTTCTCGAGATGTTTCTAGTCCCCAAGATTCCGGAGCCGCTAAAGGATCACCACGGATGAGTCAACCCACCCGGCAAGCGGCTACCGAGAAACCACCATACCGTGGCACCGTTGCTCCACCACAAACGCCTCCGGGCCGACCCCAACAAGGATCTCAAACGGTGGCCCGCCCAAGAGAACCCGTGTGTTTCAAATGTAGCGGGTTTGGTCATGTCCAACGTGATTGCCCGAACACCAAGCGGGTGATGTTTGCCAACCCATCATATGACGATGGCGAAGAGGATTATAATGGTGATATCCTCTTGGAAGATGACCAAGATGCCGACCCATACTATGGCATGGAGCCATGCGACGACCAACTTGCTTGCGGTCCGGCACAACCAGGTAAGTTTGCTCTTGTCTCTCGTCGCATTCTTGCTATAAAAGAGCATCTCCCTATTGACCAACGCGAGAATCTCTTCCACTCTCGTTGCTTGGTCAATGACACTAGTCTCTCTCTTATAATCGATGGGGGTTCGTGTTGTAATATTATCAACGAAAAAGTGGTGAAACACTTTAAGTTGCCTACAACCCCCCACCCACAACCTTACGGACTCCAATGGATTTCCGATAAGGCAAGTGACACCGTCACACAACAAGCGTGGGTGACGTTTTCTATTGGCGCCTATGTTGATAAGGTCCTTTGTGATGTTATCAAAATGGACGCCACACATGTATTGTTGGGACGACCATGACAATTTGACCGAAAAACTTTTCATGATGGTTATCTCAACCGTTACATGTTCCAATACAATGGAAAACGGATCACACTTTTGCCTATGACTCCACAGGAAATTTTAGTTGACTATGCAGAACGAAAGAGGCAACAAGTGATCGATGACACCACTACACCGCCGGCCACATTGGACCCTTCTCGTCGTTCTCCCGATGTTGTGGATGTTCCTACTTCCGGTTCCCGTAATTCCGGCCATAAGGGTAATGCTACCGACGCAAGAGGTAGTAAGAGCATTGTCCCGACACATGCACCTCCGGTTCCTACCATTCAAGGGCGATGTGAGCCCCGAATTCTCTTGGCCCGACGACATGACTTGACACCGGTCATGGAAGGTAAGTTTCCTTGTTTCTTACTTGTCCCTTTTTGTTTATCTATTTCCCATGACCCTAGTAATGTGCCGCACGAGGTGTCCTTGTTGTTGTCTGAATTTCAGGACATCTTGACCGACAAACTACCACCCGGCTTGCCACCAATCCGAGGAATTGAGCACCAAATCGATTTGGTGCCCGGCGCGTCTTTGCCCAACCGTGCCGCTTACCGTGCAAGTCCGGAGGAGACCAAGGAGCTACAACGCCAAGTCCAAGAGCTCCTAGACCGGGGCTATGTCCGTGAGTCCTTGTCTCCATGTGCCGTGCCGGTCATACTTGTACCCAAGAAAGACGGATCTTGGCGGATGTGTGTAGATTGCCGAGCCATCAATCAAATCACCGTCAAGTATCGTCATCCAATCCCGCGCCTTGATGATATGTTGGACGAGCTCCATGGCGTCACCATATTTTCAAAGATCGATCTCCGGAGCGGATACCATCAAATCCGCATGGCTGAAGGTGATGAATGGAAGACGGCTTTCAAGACGAAGCATGGCCTCTACGAGTGGCTTGTTATGCCATTTGGCCTCTCCAACGCTCCATCCACCTTCATGCGCCTCATGAATCACGTCTTGCGCAAATTTTTGGGTATTTTCGTTGTTGTCTATTTCGATGATATCTTAGTCTTTAGTAAGTCTTTGGATGAACACATCGGGCACCTTCGCCAAGTGCTCGAGTGCCTTAGACTAGAGCAATTATTTGTCAATTTGGAGAAATGTGTCTTTTGCTCGGACACCACAATTTTTCTTGGCTATGTCGTGTCTAAGGACGGACTACGGGTGGACGAATCAAAAGTTCGCGCCATTCGGGAGTGGCCTACTCCTACTACGGCCACCATGGTTCGAGCCTTTCTCGGCTTAGCGGGCTTCTATTGACGCTTTGTCAAGGACTTTAGCTCGATAGCGGCACCGTTACATGAGCTTACTAATAAAGGTGTCACATTTGAGTGGCGTGACACCCATGCTCGAGCGTTTGAGTCGCTCAAAGACCGTCTTTGTAATGCGCCATTACTCCAACTCCCAAATTTTTCAAAAACCTTCGAGGTGGAGTGTGACGCATCTAATGTGGGCATTGGGGGGGTTCTCCTACAAGAGAATTGGCCCATTGCTTATTTTAGCGAAAAACTTTCCGGTCCCTCACTCAACTATCCGACTTATGACAAGGAACTATATGCTTTAGTTTGTTGTCTTAAAACATGGCAACACTACTTATGGCCGAAGGAGTTCGTGATTCATTCGGATCATGCGGCTCTTTCGTATCTCAAAGGTCAAACTACCTTGAGTCGGCGCCGTGCGAGTTGGGTAGAGTTTCTTGAGACCTTTCCTTATGTCATTCGACATAAGAAAGGTAAAGAGAATGTGGTAGCCGACGCCCTTTCTCGCCGATATATCCTTCTTGTGCATATGGACGCCAAAATCCATGGCTTTGCTCTTATCAAAGAGTTATATGCCACGGATCTTGACTTCAAGGATATATTTGCTCAATGCCTTGACCTCCGAGAGCATGAGTCTTTCTTTATTAACGATGGCTACTTATTCCGTGCGGGCAAACTTTGTATCCCGCGCTCGAGTATTCGTCATTTGTTGATAAAGGAGGCCCATGAGGGTCGTGGTCACTTCGGTGCTACCAAGACTCTCGCCGCTCTACAAGAGCACTTCTTTTGGCCCCGGATGCGCAAGCATGTGACACGGTTTTGCACAAGTTGCATCACATGTCACCATGCAAAATCGCGCCAAGGTCCGGATGGATTGTATTCTCCTTTGCCTATACCAATGGGACCTTGGGAGGATCTTTCTATGGACTTTGTGGTTGGCCTACCCATGTCTAAACGAGGCAAAGACTCCATTTTTGTGGTAGTCGATCGTTTTTCAAAAATGGCACATTTTATTGCATGTAAGAGCACACAAAATGCTAGTGAAGTAGCTACCCTTTTCTTTGACAATGTTGTGCGCTTACATGGAATACCGCGTTCCATCCTTAGTGATCGGGACGTAAAGTTTGTGAGCCATTTTTGGAGAACCTTATGGGGGAAACTTGGAACCAACTTGTTGTTTTCAAGTAGCTATCATCCCCAAACCGATGGTCAAACGGAGGTGACCAATCGGACTCTCGGCGCTCTACTTAGAGCGACCCTTAGGAACAACCCACGCAAGTGGGAGGACTTACTTTCTATTGTGGAGTTTTCTTATAACAGGTCTCGACACTCGGCAACAAAGCTTTCACCCTTTGAAGTTGTCTACGGCCTTAATCCACACACCCCGATGGACTTCACTCCGCGTCCACTCAAAGACGGAGAACACATCACCGGAGCAAGTCGTGCCGCTCACATCATTGAGCTTCATGAGCGGACTAGGACACAACTCCAACGGCGTGCCGATCAACTTGCCACACAACGCAACAAAGGGCGCCGTCCAATGTCATTCGAGCCCGGTGATCTAGTTTGGCTCCACTTAAGGAAGAAGCGTTTTCCATCCCGCCGCAAAGGCAAGCTCTCGGACCGCGGTGATGGACCATTCCGCATCTTATCCCGCCATGGCCCGAATGCTTACAAGTTGGAGCTTCCGGACGACTATGGCGTGCACCCGACGTTCAATGTCAAGGACCTTGCATCATACATTGAGCCCCTATTTGACGAAGGTGAAACGGGGACGTTTCACATCCAAGATGGGGGGACTGATGCGCCCTTGACCCCTATGTTCCAAGACGAGGAAGACGAGGCACTTCGGGTTCGCTCCGATGGACCGCTCACCCGTTCCCGTGCTAAAGCAATCGCTCAAGCTACCGGCTCCATCATTAGCCGCACCGTTGCTTGTCACGGACCCATGGGATGCAAACCGTGTCTCTACGCCACAATGACTTGAAGCTTGTCAAGCCGGCACCGTTCCGGCGCATTTTCCACATTTTCCGTAATTTAGCGTTTTGTAATAAAAAGTCGTTTTATTTTCGGAATATTAATTTCCGGACTTTATTTCCGGGTATTAATTTTCCGTCTTTAAGATTAGACTTTTGGTTTCGGAATTTAATTCGGAAACTTAATTCCGAACTTAAATTCTCAACCTTTCATATTTTTAGGTGTTTCATTCCGGAACTTAAATTCCGACTTTATTTCCGTCATTTAATTTCCGATTCTTTGTATAGCCTTCATCCACTATATAAGGGGATGCTTGACTCATTTGTAAAGCATGTTCAATTTGATTAAGTAAAGAGAAGTATTTTCCTCCAACTTACTTGAGCATCAATCCCTCTTCCAACCCTCTCAAAGTTCTTCTTTTGGATCTTCGATCCAAACTCAACCATCTTCGAGGGTTCTTCAAGAACCAACTCAACCGACCCACTTCAAGGTTTGATCGATCAATCTAGATCGACTCAATCATACAACTTCCGCCTCCATCTCTAAGCTTCCGCAACCCATCTTCAATTGCATTCGAACTTCAACTAAGGAGTAGTTGAGCTTCAGCTTGATCTAGATCCGGAATACTTCATTGACGTGTCCAAGGACGCATCACCGCCCCTGCGGCAGGCCACACCCGCAGCTGGGTCAACCACCCATGCGGTTGACGACAGATCGCGCCCGATCTTTCTTTTGTTCGTTTTATCTTCATTCCATGGATAGAATATCCGATATTCTATCTTATGAGCCGGTTTCCTTATCTTTTTCTAAACCCTAGACGCCCTTTCTGTCTATCTTTCCAACCTGTCTCCTTTATATTCCCGTCTTTTCCTCTTTTCTCCATTTCTTGCTTACGTCTTCTTCAACCCTAAGAGCTACAACCGTTCCCTTGCTTCTTGCGACCTTGCTGAACGTGTAAGTTCATATCTTCTGCTTTCTTCATCACGTTCTTATAGTTGCTGCATGCCTTTTCCTTCTGTTTCGCTTCTTCTTCGTTCTTCTCTTTTTTTCTTTTCCAAGGATCAAGCTTGAGCCTTGATTCTTGTGGAGTGTTTTGTTGTTGATCCGTTGATGTTCACAGGCTCCCTTGGTTGAGTTGTGACGTGTTTGTGCACTGAGAAGAGCAAGCTTTGGCCCTTATTACGTTCCTTGCCGTCGAAGGAGTTGACAACGCTTCTGCACTGTAAACCGCCCCCGCACCTCTGTTGTGCCGCCCCCGCGGCCATCCGCCCCTGCGCCTAGTCTAGCCGCCCCTTTCGGTTTCCTTTGTAGTAATTATCGTCTTTTGTGAGTTGCTTCCTTCCTTCCTTTCCTCGTTCCTTTCTTGATTTCTTATGGTTGTTCCTTATCCCCTGAGTTACTGTAAGACTAAGGTTGAGCCCTTAGCTTGTGGAGATCTCTTAGAGATCATTGAGACTAGAAGTTATAGACTTCTAGCAACCATTTCGTTCCTGATTCGTGATCCTTGTGTGAACAGGCTTTTCTTGCTCCTTTTCTGAGGTAAATTGAGTGTTCTCTTAGTTGTTCGTTTATCTTTGAGTTACCTTCGAGTGAGGTAAGTCCCTTGGACTTACTTAAATTCATTCCGCGTATTGGTTTGAGTGTTTTGGCTTGTTTGTGTTGTTTATCATGTTTATAACGGATAACAGGAATATGATTCACCCTTTTATACTTTAACTGAACCAAGTGTATTATAACCGGGCGGTGACCACTTGTCTAGTTCTTCAGGAGACTAGAATGTGCTCTTGCAACCCAGGCCCGTAGGTAACGGATAGTCCTGATCTATTCCTATTGGTAGACGGAAGCGGAGGCGAGTTTCGGGAGATTCTCGTGTGACAAAAGAAGTTGAATTAGTAATGGATAACTTTATGTAAGATGATAACCGGTTGTGTGCAAGCATGCTATATGTTTCTTTACCTTATGTGTGTTTGTGCCTTTACGCTCTTGCTAGTATCTAGAATGTTAGCTAACGGTTTATACCATCGTTGTAGATGTTCCGCACGTTCAGGATGTTGCTGAGTGATCCGGATGGTGTGGTCAGCCGGGGTTCTCATACATTATAGGACGGGATCATGTTTTTGTTTCTTTTGTTGTTTCCCTTTTGTTTTGAAGCAGGAAGGGTGTAATAAGGATCGGATTTGCAAAACTAGAACTCTTAACTCAGAATAGGTTCAAGAAAGGTTCACCTCGTTCAGTCAGACTTCACCCCGGCCAAGATGTTCAACGACTGAGCGAGGTGTTCTAGGGTTGAGGTTAAAGACTCGAGCTTTCAGGGTCCTGTTGGGATTAAGATGATTCTATCATCTTCTTTCCCACAACTTTCATCCAATCACCCTAAAATCACATAAGAAACTTAGCCAACAATCATCATGATAACAATAATCAACAATCATCTTCTTTCCCACATCTTTTTTCCCACAACGACTGAGCGAGATATATTCGAACAAGAAAACCTTAAATCCTTTAATACTTCCTTCAAAACTTCAAGAAAATCCAACTATGATTCCTTCCTTCCTTGAACTTCAATCCTTTAATACTTCCTTCAAAACCTACAGAAAATCCCTCAATTGCTGGATGTTTCAAGCATGGTTGAACTTGTGGAAAATCCAACCTTTTATATAGGAGAATTATCTTCCAAAGATAAAATATCTTAAAAAGATAATTTCCTATAAAATATATCTCTCTCTCAAAATAAATCATCCAGAAATAATATCTTCCTTCTAGAAATCCAGCCAAAAATATAAGATATCTTATTTTCAAAAATAAAAGATCTCAACCAAAAATAAAGATCTCGCCGGCGGCAGGGTGTTTGCCTCGGTTGGGACGCTCTCAAGATCACCTCGGTCGAGGTGGCACTATAACTGACCGAGGTGAATCTCAACTGAATGTGAAATCTCTCGAATCTGGTCCAAAGTAAATCTTGTTCATCATTTTCATGCTTCATGAGGTCTTTCTTAAGCTCCAAAATGTAGCTACAATGACTCCTTAGCTTCCTTAGCTCCATTTCGATGCAAAACGTGCCATTTTACCTATAATTAAAATGAAACTAGGTGTAGACCTCGATTCCCGTAAAGGCAGACAAAATAACAATATAATCACATAATATACATCCATACATGCTGATTATTGAAGATTAAACGTCTAAACCAGTCCCAAAATATAGACAATAATACATGCTATCAAAATACCCCATACTAGTCCATTGCTTGTTCCCAAGCAAGTTCCAAATCTTAGATACAAGATAGAATGAATTATAAGTCAGAAAGATCAATGAAAAGCAATTCAAATCATTTTGGTGGTGTGCTTCACTCATAGATCACCCTAAGAGAATGCTTCATGGAAAATTAAATCAAAACATGATCAAAACATTTTATAAATATAGGAAAGCTGTTCATCTTTGCATAAAATCATAGAATGCATAATAAATCATATTTATCAAAATCAATCATGTACAATCCAGTTTAAACCACCAAGTCAATCAACAAGCTTGAGGTCTCAAGGGCTTCCAAAAGAGGACAAGAAACGTGTCAAGGTGGGATGTATATAGGGTATGTGGTGCTAGAATCCGGGAAAAGGATCTTACTTCACTTTCTTTGAAACTCAACAACTTCCATCAATAAGCTTTGCTTATTTTACTTTACTTTTTGGGATGCATGGACAGAGGTGCACAATAACCGAAGCCTAGGAAATCAACGATCATTAATTTCTCGAGATGCCTCAAACTCTTGATGCACATACCATGACCCGTTAGGAATATCGCTCAATCCGACTTTGGCAAGACATAAACACCCGGCTATGTGAATGGTGCCGAGTTACTCATCATCATGATTGACTTCTCCAAACCTATTTGTTTCTTTCTTACACTTTCAGCCAACATCTCAACTTCACTTTCACTTGCTTTTCTTTGCTTGCTTCCAAATTCCCGGATAGGTAAAGGGAGGCAAATATGTATATATATGAGGGGTTAAAGCATGGTCAAGAAGAAGAAGAGAAGAGAATGAATTGCCTTAATCCTCCCAGGAAGAATGTGAGAGAACTCATCATGTGGTGTCAATCTTCAAATCTAACATAATATTGATAAAAACAAAGTATTAAACATGCCAAAATTTCAAACAAAGCATTTTGCAACTTAAACATATCATAAAACCTTTCGAGCATATAAAGATTTCAAAACCAATATGCAATCATAATCATCATTGAGGTCATATCCAGAGAAGAAGCATAAAACGTTTCGAAAACTCTCAGATAAAGCCACCTCGGGCGAGGTGTTCTGGCGTCATCATGTCATCCTCGATCGGCCATGAACGTCTCGGTCGAGGTCATAAAAAAAAATTTCAAACCAGTTTTCGACGTTTTTCTCAAACAAAAACCTGTGTATATGCATGTAATGACAGATAAGCACATAGATCCAAGTAAACAGAATAAGATCATAATATCCAAGGGAGTCATACAAACATACACATAAGTCACATAAAATACATCCAAATACCCCATACTTTGGACACATTGTCCCAATGGGGCAAATATAAGTCTAAGAAAATAAAGTACTCACCATACCTCGCTGAACTGAATAATAAATAAAGAAAGAAATCCATGAAGCTCTAGTCCTCGTCAGCTGACGGTGGTGGATGTGGAATGTAAGGGTGCTGGGTCGGGTTGAATGGGTAACCCATAACCTACTGATGCTGGATCTCCATCATCCGTCTGGTATAGTGCTGGCTCTCCAACATCTTATGCGCCCATCCCTCGATATGTCTACGCTCCTCCTCGAAGCGCTCATGAATGTCAACTGTAAGGGCTGAGTAGGAGTCAATCATCTGCTCAGTAAGATCATATATCCTCTGATGTGCCTCGGGATCTCAAAAGAGGCAGCGGGATCTGCGCTGAGGCATTGTGGTGGTGCTGCTCTCTCCTCCTCTTTCGCCTCATTATCAAGGTCGACAACTGGAACACTAGGGCCGCTGGTATCAGTATTGGTCTCCATAGCAGCTCCTCCATCATCCACCTCATCATCATCAGTTACATCTCTAACATCCTGCATGTAGGGAAACCAATCAGCAGACCAGAACTGATAGTCAAAGATAGAGAACTGAGATGATCACATAATGCCCTGTGGTGCAGTCGTCTCCCATGGATTGGCAACGTAGGGCGTGCCAAGGCCACGAGGAACGAGAATACGTCTCGTGCCAAGGACAAGGCCAAGGCCACGTGGAACGAGAATACGTCATCTATCAGGGCAGCATAAGCATCAACTATCTGATCAGTGAGGTCATCATCCTCTAGTGTGCCTCCTGATCTCTAAACCTACGACGAGACCTGCGCTAAGGTGGTGGTGGTGGTGGTGGTGCTGCCTCCTCCTTTGTCGCCTCGTCATCAAGGTCGACAACTGGTATACTCGTACCGCTGGTATCAGTACCGGTCTCCATGGTAGCTCCTCCCTAAAAATCCTCCTCCTCATCACCAACATCGTCTCTGGCATCCTGCATGTAAGGAAGCCAAGCAGAAGACCAGTACTGTCAGTCAAACACGGAGAATTGAGATGACCATAAGATGCCCCATGGAGCCGTCGTCTCACATGGCATAGCGACGTATGGCGTTCTGAGACCACGAGGGACGAGAATACGCCTTGTGATCATCTCTTGTAAACCTAGCGGCTTCGCAGCCACAACCAACGTACAAGCAGATAAGTCTAGACCCATAGCATTATCAATATGGGTCACCAATCCTCCACAGCAGATAGCTCCCTTGGACTTGCCTTTGATCCTATGCAAGTCCTCAGCTAACATCCCTCCAAAGTCAGGAACTCCTCCTGTAACCATACAAGACATGCTCAACAACTCCCCCTGTCGGACCTTTTGGGGCGTCTCAGTACGCGCGAGAAGAGTCTCGCTGAATATACGGTGAGCAAGGCGGAAGACTAAGTGAAATATGATGCGCTCTATGGAGTCTCCAGGTCTCCATCTGTCACTGTGCTCAACAACATGGGCAATCTCGCCCCAGAAGTCTTGAGCTACGGCCCGGGAAGGAAAATCAGTCACGGTGGGGGTAGGGAAGCCAAAGATCTCCCTAAACTGGTCCATCGGCACAATGTAGTTCCGGTTCAGCAACCGGTACTTGATACTGTTGCGCTCCGGGACGTGAGTGACAGAACTCACAAACTCCATGGTCGGCTCTAAGTAAGCCGGCGCTCGTAACTCCATAAAATCCTCCAGTCCCACCATCGAAATCATCTTCTTCAAGTCCTCCACCACGTGGAGGCACTCGAAGGAAGCAACATCCAGAAACCGCGAAGCAATAATGGGACGCCCACAAATACGTTCAAAGTCGGCCTTGTGAAGCTCATGGATCACCGATATAGTAGGGTGAGATGCAGAAGAAGGAGAGGAAATATCGGGTCTATCTCTCAAGACCAACTTGTGATCTGATCGACTTCTCATGATTCTGACAGATGAACACCTCGGTTTCTTTGACAACCACCTCAGCCGAGACACAGCTGACCGGACCGAGGCGAAGGGCTGTTCGATTGAACTCTCAGATTTTCCAATTATTTTTCCCCAAATCACTACCAAATGCTTCCTATGGGGTACTTATATCCTTTTCAGCAATAATGAGTGGCAACTAGAGCCAGATCTGTCCTAAATCAGTGAAAGAAAGAAGAGTTAGGGTTTTCGAACAAAATACCCAAATTTTGCAGTTTTGGAGCGTTTTCCTTGCTGATTGATGCTTGGAAATCGATCCTCTTGCATCCTCCGGTGAAATCGAACCAAAAATCGCAAGAAACGAGAAAGATTTGAGGGAAAACACCGCCGCGGTCGAGGTTGAGTCGTGGGAGGGAAAAGGTGATGAGAGAGAAAACCGTTTCGCCTTTTATACCCCTTGCTGAATTTGATTTCATCTCGGTCGAGGTGGTCCCGACCGGACCGAGGTGTCTGACTGGATGTCAGACCTAGTCGCATCGGTTGCCCCAAGAACATCTCGGTTGAGGTACTGTGACAGCAACCGAGATGTGTCTCAGTCAAACTTCGTCTTCTCAATTTCTCGAACTTTTGGCCTTCCAGTGTAGCTCCTGAGTTGTAATCCTTCCTTAGAAAGTACTTGGTTTCTATCTAGAGGACGCCAAAAGCAAAGCAAAGCAAACTATCTAAAACTAAGCTAGAAAAAGGGAAAAGAAAACAATACCTTGGGTTGCCTCCCAAGAAGCGCTTGATTTAAGGTCGCTAGTTGGACCGTACATCATCCATAAACAAGGTATAGCGGTGCGATCTCCTCAACCTAGACTTCCGGTCAGTACTTCTTCAGCCTATGACCGTTGACCTTAAAGCTTCCGCTTGTTTCACCCCAAATCTCAACTGTACCATAGGGAAAAACATTTTTCACAATGTTAGGTCCTGTTCATCTAGATTTTAACTTACCTAGAAAGAGGCGGAGGCGGGAGTTGAAGAGTAGAACTGGATATCCTTTTTTGAATTCCTTAGGAATGATATGCTTGTCATGCCATCTCTTCGTTCTTTCCTTGTAGATCTTGGCATTTTCATAAGCGTTTAAGCGCAGCTCCTCTAGCTCATTGATGTCCAATAGTCTCTTCTCTCCGGCTTCCTTGATGTCGAAATTCAACCACTTGATTGCCCAATATGCCTTGTGCTCCAGCTCAACAGGTAGATGACAAGATTTCCCATATACCAAATTGTAAGGGGTGGTACCAATGGGAGTCTTGAATACGGTGCTATAAGCCGAAAGACCATCGTCCAACTTCATGGACCAATCCTTCCTCGTCCTAGAGACGGTCTTCTCCAAAATTGCTTTAATTTCTCTATTTGAGATCTCGACCTGCCCACTAGTCTGAGGGTGATAAGGGGTTGCTACCTTGTGGGTTACCCCATACTTCGATAGAAGTGCCTTAAACTTTCGGTTGATGAAATGTGTCCCTCCATCGTTGATGATGATGCGTGGTGTACCAAAACGTGGAAAGATAGTCCGATTGAAGAACTTTACAACCACCATGGCGTCATTAGTGGGAGAGGCGATAGCTTTCACCCATCTAGAGACGTAGTCAGCAACTAGGAGAATGTAGAGGTTAGGTCCCATGAAATCAACTCCTCATACATCAAAGATCTCAACTTCTTGAATATTGTTGAGTGGCATCTCGTTCCTTCTAGACAAGTTCCTTGTTCTTTGGCATGCATTACAGGAAACAATAAAAGTTTGCACATCCTTAAATAATGTAGGCCAAAAGAAACCAGAACGTAATACCTTAGCGCACGTCTTGTGAGTGCTAGAATGTCCTCCACAAGGAAGCGAGTGGCAATGACGTATAACACTAGCAACTTCATCCTCCGGAATGCATCGTCGAAGCATCCCATCCGAACCTCTCTTAAACAGTAGAGGTTCATTCATTAGTAGTTACGTACATCCTTGAAGAAGTTCTTCCTTTGAGCATACGTCAATGTGGGTGGTATTTCCTGGCAAACAAGATAATTAACAATATCAGCATACCAAGGCTCTTTACCATCGGAAGCTTGGTGGAGCCAGTGCTCCACCAACTGTAAATGATTCTCAAAAAAAGGATTAGGAAGTTTGTTGTCCTCAGTTGACAACATCTCGCTTGCTATCTCGGTCAGTGTCCGAGGTGGGTGACCGAGATGTTCTTCAGATAAGAACACCTCGCTTGGTCCCAAAAGTGCCTCGGTCGAGGTACTGGAACTGGGACCGAAACCTAAATTGCTCTTCTTCCCCTGAATTAGTTTCTCAATCTTATCTCCTGGATCTGCTTTCAATGCCTTTAATCTCCGTATATCTGCATCACAAGAAACATCTATACCTTCCTCCATTAAACTAAAACTAAGAACTCTTTCAAGAGGGTCATTAATAAGGATAGAGCTCACCAATTCTCTTGATTCTTCTTCATCATAGATGTTGTAGATGTCATCTTCCAGCGGCTCTCCTTTCATTGCAGCAAGCAATGCAAACTCCACTTGATCTCCACCAATGTTGAATTTCAACTTGGCGTTCTTACAATCAACGTTGCAACCCGAAGTTGCTAGAAATGGTCTCCCGAGAATGATAGGAACGGGATAATCTGCGGGGATGTCAAGTACAACAAAATCTATAGGCAAATAGAAATTACCTAACTTGACGGGAACGTCTTCCAAAATGCCCACGGGATGGGTAATGGAGCGATCCGCCATGTATAGCCTTATCTTCACCGGCTTGGGCTCTCCAAGTCCGATTTTCTCACATAGCTCCAGTGGGATGATACTCACGTTGACTCCTAGATCACACAACGCCTCATAAGTTACATCCCCAACTTGAATGGGAATGCAAAATGAACCGGGATCTCTCAATTTGGGTGACATCTTTTCCTTCATGATTTGAATGAGTTCCAAGGACTTTGATGTCATCCTTACTTCTCCAAAATCTTCCAGCTTCCTCTTCCTTGATAGCATCTCTTTCAAAAACTTCCCATAGGCAGGCATCCCTAGAATAGCATCAAGGCAAGGAATGTTAATGTGTAGTTTATTCATTAGGTCTAGAAACTTACCAAAATGCTTGTCTAGATGTGCTCTGGCCCTTGACTGGGGGAATGGAAGTGGTGGTTTATAAGCAGGAGGTGGAACATAAACTTGAGATTTATCCTTCGCTTTCCGGGGCTCCACCTCGGTTGGCACCTCGACCGAAGTGTTCCTTGTCTGTTCTGGCACCAACTGAGGTACTGGATCTGCAGTTTTCAGTCCAATTCTTGTCGTTATTGCCATTATCTGTCCCTTAGGGTTGCTCTCTTTCCTTGCTGGGAGCTTCCCTGGATCTCTTGGCGCTTCATTCGCCTTGTTAAAGAATTGTTGCTCTAAGGCTTTTTGTGCCTTCGAAAATGAATTCATGGATGTCTCCATAGCGTTGAGCTTGATCAAAATTGCCTCCAACACTGCATTCTTCTTCTCTGGCTGGGACGAACTTGATCCAGGCTCTTGGCTTCTCAATGGAGTAGAAGAAGAAGAGGGAGGGTTAAGAGCATTATGAGCATGAGAATAAGGGTTACCGGGATTTTGTTGATTAGATCTCAAATTGTTGCTGTTGGAGGTCCTATTGTTGTTGTAATTGTTATTCCGCATCCCTTGATAGTTTTTTCTTCCTTGATATCCGCCATCTTGCTCCTTCTTCGTTTGAGCTACTAAAAGTTCCTTCAATGCCTTTACCTCATTGCTAAGCGAGGTGAGTTGAGCTCCATTTGATGATGTTTCCTGGAAGCTAATTCTCCTTGCTCCATTCTCGGTTCCTTGATGAGAGTACTTTTCCATATGCAAAGCTTGCTTTTTAATGAACTCCCAAGCTTCGTCTATCGGCATATCCATATGTGTCGGCTGAAAGCAGTTGGAGATTGAATTGAGTAGCTCCATCCAATCCCTTGAAGTATATCTCCAGCAACTCGATCTTTGGAATCCCATGATGTGGGCAATCCAATAGAACATCCTTGAATCTCTCCCATGACTTGGACAAACTCTCCTTGTCCTTCATAATAAAAGCATTAATCTTTCCCCTCATTTCAGCGGTCTTAGAGGGAGGAAAGAACTTAGCTAGAAACTCCGTTGTCATCTCTTCCCAAGTGTTGATCTTTCTGGGCGGAAGAGATTGATACCAAGCAAGCGACTTCTCCTTCAAAGAGAAATAGAAAGGCCTTAACTTTTAGTTGTTGTTCTCTAGTCTTGAAGGTCTCAAGGTCTCCATCAGAATCTCATAATTTTGCAAATGCTAACGCGGAGACTCGCTTTCTAAACCTCCAAATTGACATTGTCGGATCATGGATAGAACTTGCAGTCGAAGTTCGTAATCATGTTCAGCTGGATCACCTAGGTTGACTCCTTGACGCCTCACTTGCTGATTAGGGTCCATCCTCTGTCCTAGGGTTTGTGGAACTCTAACAAAAAGAACATCTCGGACAGGCATCCGAGATGGTAGGTGCACATCGGCCGGGGCAACTGGGACTGGGTCTTGCCTCGGTCGAGGATCTGGGATTGGTCGAGGCAAAAACTGGGCCCTTAGAGCGGCCATATCTGCTTCAATTCCTTCAGTTCTAGCGCGAGTCTCTTCTCTCTCTCTCTCGCTGCAGTTATTCTCTATTGAGGCGTAGCTGTTCCAATGCCTCCTTCAATTCGGCCTCAAGATTGCGATCGCCTTGATTGTCCATCTTAGCTTCTCTTAATCGTCGCTTGTAAGTCTTTTCTGGTTCGGAACCGTAAGGAACGATTTCCTTTCCAACACGGGTTCTTCGCATAAACATAAGAAAAGATCATGCGAAAACGCTCAAGTAGAGTGGTTAATAGCAACAAGGGCAATAGCCCCGAAAGACAACCAAAACCGGCTTGGTCTAGACCAAGTCCCCGGCAACGGCGCCAAAAACTTGTTCGCTTGAAACGGTGTGTGCAAGCTTTAATATTTATAACCCAAGAAGTATGCTTGAACAAATATGCGAACCCACAGTGTACGGGTCAATTGTAATAAAAACAAGAATTCCAGGGGACGATCACGGGGACTTAGGTGAAACAAAGCACATAATCAGGTTGTCAAATGTTGCAAATAAACAATTAAAGCAATCAAGATGATATAAAGTCAAGTAAGGGGAAAATGCGGATTGTAGAGATTAAAGCATCTAGTTGTGGTTCCGACTCAAGATCTCAAAGGATAACGCGGACAAAGCTGAAGTTTGCAAAGGGAAGGTGTTTCTAAGGTGGGAATAGATTACTGGGTTAGTCTCACTACTCACTGTCCCAAACCAAAGCTCCTATTACCGGATAAGTCTCAAGGTACTAAGGAAAGGAACTATAATCTCAAATCAACACACCACCCAAGGGAATAGAATCAACCTTTACCGGGTAAGTCTTAGGCTAACTCACAAAGATGGGATGAAGGCACACTTAAACCCCAATAAAGGATAAACCTTTATTACCTACACTCATGATCTTAGGTAAACAAACAAAGGAATTACTGGGTAAGTCTCATCCTAAACTTGCATTGAACCAGGAAGGGTGTAATAAGGATAGGATTTGGAAAATTAGAACTCTTAACTCAGAATAGGTTCAGGAAAGGTTCACCTCATTCAATCAGATTCCACCCCGGCCGAGATGTTCAACGACTGGGCGAGGTGTTCTAAGGTTGAGGTTAAAGACTCGAGCTTTCAGGGTCATGCTGGGATTAAGATCATTCTATCATCGTCTTTCCCACAACTTTCAGCCAATCACCCTAGAATCACATAAGAAACTTAGCCAACAATCATCATGATAATAATAATCAATTTAATGGAGAAGGAATCAATATTCGAACAAGAAAACCTTGAGAAAAAGGTCTCAATAATTGAATCAAATAACAAACAAATTGCGTTCCTCAATCACAAGTCAACAAAGACAACAAAACGAAAGACAATTCTAAGAAAGTCTTACAAACTCCTTCAAAAGCTAACTACAATTGTGATTCCTTCCTTCCTTGAACTTCAATCCTTTAATACTTCCTTCAAAACCTCCAAAAAATCCATCAATTGCTGGATGCCCAAAAATATAGACTATCATTGCCCCGAGTGGGAATATATGAGTTCAGTTCTATTTCTGTGTTTTGTTGTGATCGTTGGGCTTTTGCAAGTTTCGGGACGAAACCTCTTTTTAGGAGGATCTGATGTAAGACCCCAGTCTTTTGCCTTCACCGCCCCCGCGGTGAAGTGTGCCGCCCCTGCGGCAGGCCGCACCTGCGGCTGGGTCAGCCGCCCCTGCGGCTGACGACAGATCGCGCCCGATCTTTCTTTTGTTCGTTTTATCTTCCTTCCATAGATAGAATATCCGATATTCTATCTTATGGGCCGGTTTCCTTATCTTCTTTCTAAACCCTAGACGCCCTTTCCGTCTATCTTTCCAGCCCGTCTCCTTTATATTCCCGTCTTTTCCTCTTTTCCCCGTTTCTTGCTTACGTCTTCTTCAACCCTAAGAGCTGCAGCCGTTCCCTTGCTTCCTGCGACATTGCTGAACGTGTAAGTTCATCTCTTCTGGGTTCTTCATCACGTTCTTATAGTTGCTGCATGTCTTCTCCTTCTGTTTTGCTTCTTCTTCGTTCTTCTCTTTTCTTCTTCTCCAAGGATCAAGCTTGAGCCTTGATTCTTATGAAGTGTTCCGTTATTGATCCTTTGATGTTCACATGCTCCCTTGGTTGAGTTGTGGCGTGTTTGTGCACTGAGAAGAGCAAGCTTTGGCCCTTGCTACGTTCCTTGCCGTCGAAGGAGTCGACAACGCTTCTGCACTGTAAACTGCCCCCGCGCCTCTGTTGTACCGCCCCGCAGCCATCCGCCCCTGCGCCTAGTCCAGCCACCCCTTCGGTTTCCTTTCCAGTAATTATCGTCTTTGGTGAGTTGCTTCCTTCCTTCCTTTCCTCGTTCCTTTCTTGATTTCTTATGGTTGTTCCTTATCCCCTGAGTTGCTGTAAGACTAAGGTTGAACCCTTAGCTTGTGGAGATCTCTTAGAGATCATTGAGACTAGAAGTTATAGACTTCTAGCAACCGTTTCCTTCTTGATTCGTGATGCTTGTGTGAACAGGATTTCCTTGCTCCTTTCCTGAGGTAAACTAGGTTTTCTCTTAGTTGTTCATTTATCTTTGAGTTACCTTCGAGTGAGGTAAGTCCCTTGGACTTACTTAGCTTCATTCCACGTATTGGTTTGAGTGTTTTGGCTTATTTGTATTGTTTATCATGTTTATAACGGATAACTAGAATAGGATTCACCCTTTTATACCTTAACTGACCCAAGTGTATTATAACCGGGCGGTAATCACTTGTCTAGTTCTTCAGGAGACTAGAATGTGCTCTTGCAACCCAGGCTCGTAGGTAATGGATAGTACTGATCTATTCCTATTGGTAGACGGAAGCGGAGGCGAGTTTTGAGAGATTCTCGTGTGACAAAAGAAGTTGAATTTGTAATGGATAACTTTATGAAAGATGATAACCGGTTGTGTGCAAACATGCTATATGTTTCTTTACCTTATGTGTGTTTGTGCCTTTACGCTCTTGCTAGTATCTAGAATGGTAGCTAACGGTTTATACCGTCGTTGTAGATGTTCCGCAGGTTCAGGATGTTGCTGAGTGATCCGGATGGTGTGGTCAGCCGGGGTTCCCATACATTATAGGACGGGATTGGGTTTTTGTTTCTTTTGTTGTTTCCCTTTTGTTTTGAACTCGGCTGCAAGTCTTTTACGTCTTCCTTTGTTTGAACCTTTTGTTTTATTTTGAGTTTTGGTTTTCATTCATCTGTGCCTTGTTGTAAGATCCGTTTGATGTTGCTACTGTGAGGGTCAGGATCAATTGTGTGGTCCTAGCCTGTAGAGCTTCAAGTTCCCAGAACTTGGGTTGTTACAATAAGAATGAGCCAGATGGGCCTAATGATGCGGACTGGTAGGCCCGGGCCCAAGAAGACCATCCTGAATTTGCTGCTATGGGAAAGGGCATGGGGGTCTGTAAGTAGTTGGGCCGGACTGTTGCCAAAGGAAGCCAAGTCGGCCGTTGAGAAATTGGGCCTGCGTGGAATGCGCTAGGGGAACCCAACCACAGCCCTGCTGGGGTGTGTTGCCGTCGTTGCTCCGCTGCTTGCCCCGTCGTCCCTGACCACGGCGCTGTTGGTTTTGGTCGGACGGTGCCGGAGAAAAGCCGGTGGAGGGTGGCGCCGGCAAGCCCTTAGGTGGACTGCGGGAGTCGGCGGTAAGAGCATTACTCGTGGAGCTGGAATTATTTTGGGACGCCATTCGAGTTTCTTCGAGTTGCAATTGAGAGCGGGCCTTGGTGAAGGATGGAAGCGGATCAGTTTGTTGAATAAAACTAGCCGCCACATTATATTCAGCAGGTAAACCTGTAATGAGTTGAAGAAACAAGTCGAGTTTCAGGAACGGGTGATCCGACGCCTTTGAGTTGATATGCTAGAGACTTAAGTTGTAAGCAGGAAGTGTTAATGGAAAAAAATCCAGATAACTTACAATTCGAGAACTCGTGTTCAAGATAAACAACCGGGCATTTATGTTATCTTAGAAGATGTGTTTGACTCGATTCCATGCCTGGAGTAAAGTATCATCTAAGTCGAGGATTTACAATAGGATTTCCCGGGAGACCGTATTGTAAATCAATTGAAGAACCCCTGCGTTGACTTATAACCATAATGAATCGTTAATGTTCGTAGGCTTAGGAACCTTCTCATCGATGTGCTCGAGGACGTTGTGAGCCTTTGCAGTGACGCGGAAAAGGGTAACCCAAGATGCATACAGAGTATCATGGTCAAGGACGAGGGTAATATTGTTCTTGATGTTGGAGATTCCAAGAGCGGAATGGAACGAGGGTTTTCGTTCAGTGGCCATCGAAGAACAGTGATGAAGGGGAGGAGCGGCGAGAAGAAGACAACCGTAGGTTTAGAAAGAGCGGAAGAGGGTTTGAGGAAGGAGAACCTTTGATACCATGCGAGATTATGATAAATTCTCCTTAAGGTTTCCACCGTCAGATGGGCCATATTAATAAACAAATGTATTTACATAATTACATAGGGCAGCCCACTACTTTACTCTATTTATAATATGAGATCTATCATTGGGCCATAACAGGTCAATTTATGTTCGGGTTGATGTCGGATTGAGTCAAAATCGGTCTAGTTTCCTAACATCTTGATCCGGGCCGGTTTTGAGTTAGGCAATTTGTCGGGTTGAATCAAGGTTACCCGTTCTCGTAGATATGCACCTTTTTCAATAAAATTTATGCAAATATTAATATGATTCGGATATCCGACTTTAAATTTATAGAAAACTCCGATCCGTATACAATCTAGATTCGGTCATATATCCGGATAATTATCCGTTTAATCCGGACTCTAAAACATTGTATCCGAAGATGATTTTATCCGGATCGGATATTAATATGCAAATATGATAGGTGATCCGAATGACATTAGCCAGATCCAAATGATTTGTTTGATTGAAATTGACTTTAGTTGGATCCGGATGTCCGAGTTCGTTTGATCTGAATTTATTTTCCCTACTTTGTTTATCATAAAATGTAAAACAAATCACACATGACATAATCCAAATAAAAACAAAGACGTATAGATGATAAAACAAATTTATATATATATATAAAGATTTGGATCATATAGAAATAAACCTTAGGGTCAAAAATGGGAAGAACTCACAACCCTTGAATCAAAATAATCAAGGGTTGTGATTTGTCAAAATTAACTAACACTTGTCATATATTTGAACAAAAGTTTAATTGTTCAATTGAACCTATAAATTAACATTTGAACAATTAGTTGTATAGTTGAATAATTTCGAATATAGTTGAACAATTGGTCACTATGATGCACGGACACGGAAAATGGACACAACGAGAAACGGAGAAGTGACAATCCTCAAAATCATTGGAAGCAAGGACAGTGCGAAGAAAACAAATAATATATCATTTTAAAGCTATTGATATGAAGAGTTCATGTATCATGAGGAGATGCATATATATGAAACTCAAACGATTTATGAGTAGATAAAAATATTAACATGAAAATAAAATAACCAAAATAAAGCTTGGAAATAAACATGTTTAGTGTTACAAAATATAGAAATAAAGATACTTAGTCTTACAATCTCAAATAAACATACTTACTTTCAAAATTAAAGAATAAATAATCCATTTTTCTAATCAATAACAACATAATCACCCAAAGAAAACTATATTAAAAAATTGCAAATAAAAAAAATGAAAGAATTGGAATACACACTTAACATTCAACAAAGATTTCATAGTAAACTAGTAATCAAAGGATCAAAATCAATATTTGAAATTTTATGCATAAAAAGAATGGAAGAAATTGGATAGAACATTCGGCCAGCGGAACAAAAACATTTCAACAGTAGAACCAAACTAGAAGAAGGCTTCGTCGAAGAAGAATATATAAGAAGATCGGTGTCTTGCTTCCGACAACCATAATCTCGTCGTTGCCATATGGAGGTTACGTTTAGTCAGAAAAAGAAAAAGAAGAAGAAGTGTTACGGTAAATCAACTTTTCTTAATTTTTTTAAAAAAATATTTTTTTTCTTTTTTAGTTTTAAAAAAATAGGGAAAACTTTCGTTGACCGTGTCTTAACCGGACACGGTCCTTGTCCTCACCTTCTCCTCACCATGTCCAACCCGTGTCCTAAACGTGTCCGCCGTGTGTCCTTGCCGTGTCCTACCTCTAAACCGTGTCTTGACCGTGTCGGGTCATATTTGACCATGTCCGAGACGTGTTCTCCCGTGTCCGAGTTTCGGACATGGGACACTCAGCCTTCTAGAGATGTCCGTGCATCATAAATTGGTCATATAGTTGCACAATTTCAAATATAGTCGAACAATTGACATATTTAAACAATTACGAATATAGTTGAATAAATTTTAATTGAACAAATACTTGTTATATTGAACAATTTTTACTTGATTAATTGATTGTGGATACTTTCTACTTTCGAACCTAAGACCCCTTTCCATTTAAACTCAACCCTATATATATATATATATATATATATATATATATATATATAAATGTCAAATTTTGTATTTATATTGTGTAATTTACTTTTCTTCTGATTTAAATATTTTTTCCCAAAACTAACAAATTCAGAACTCCTTTGTACTTGATCTAATGTTCATTTATAAAAGAGACTTCTATTAGTTTGTATTAAACAATGAAATTGATCTCATGATTAAGATACTTATTCTTTTAGAAATCTTCTTTTAATTATAACATTTATATGGTAATATGTTATTATCTGCCGATTTATTTGCTAATTTTAAATTATTAACATATCTGTAGAACAACGTTGTGTCTCCATTTTTGACTGATTAATATCATCGAATGCTTGTTCAATTCTCATTGTAATCAATAAATAATTATTTATCGATACAATTAATCTATTATCCATACCTCGTGATATTTATCTTCCATGTTAGTTTCATTTAACAGGTTTTGGAGTTCGAGAACCCCTTGACAAACTTATTGTAAAATCTTTTCATGTCTATTGAGTTTGAGAGATTATTGATATATGCCTAAACACACTTTGTGAGATTCAGAACAAACACATTATCCTTGAGTGGTTTAGCTGAATATGATTCTATATTTATCCTTTTACAATGATTGATGTTACGATGACATGGTTTGAGTCGTTTGTTATTCTCTTAGCTCAGGCACTCAGTTGTTTTCACACATAGTATGCATATGATATGATCTTACTCGAGAATGAGCAAAGTAAAAGTATGAAGTATTTGATGTGTGTCAAATGTAACATCATATAGGCCTTATAATCATGCATTTCATATGTCTATTGTTCTCTCATGCATCACTATTTGTATAGAAAATATCCATTTTTGGTATTTCGGTATCTACTTGGGTCTTTTTGTGTTTCATTCATTTCTAACATCAATTATAAAGGAAATACATCTTCCCTGAAGTCAAGAGTTGAAGAGAAGACCTTATATGACTAAGGAACTACAACTCAAATTCCCCTAAAGATATTGTGAAGAGAAGATTCACAATCTGAACAACAACGAATGCCAAACGGCATGCGAAATGACCTTTCATAAAAACTAACATGAATGCTTTCTTCAACAATCTTAGTACGTTTGTTGTAAACCCGATAGACTTTACTACTCATAGCATAACCAATAAAGATAGCTTCATCACTACGAGCATCAAGTTTTTCAAGGTTATCTTTGTCATTATTATGAACAAAACGCGTACATCCAAAGGGTTTGAAATAGGAACTATTTGGCTTTCTTCCTTTGAAAAGTTCATAAGCAGTCTTTTTCAAGATGGGGCGAATTAAACATTTATTTAAAATGTAGTTTGTTGTGTTAACAGCTTCAACCCAAATATGTTTTGGCAAACCATTTCCTAAAATCATTGTACAAGACATATCCTCCAAGGTGCGGTTCTTTCATTCTACAATCCCATTTTGTTGAGGTGTTCTGGGAGCTGAAAAGTTATGTAAAATACCATATTTTGCACAAAACAAATCAATTTGAGTTGATCAAATTCTCTGCCACGATCATTTCTAATAGAAACGATAAGCACATTTTTCAAGGTTTGTAACTCCATACAAAGTTTTGAAAACTCAAAAAGTGCTTCTGATTTTTTTCGTAAAAATGAAATCAATGTAAACCGAGAATAATCATCAACAACAACAAGGATGTATTGTTTTCCCTTTAGAGATTTGACACGCATAAGACCACATAAATCCATATGTAAAAGTTCAATGAGTCTAGAAGTATTTACAACCTTTTTGGGTTTTAAATGAACCTCTTGTTTGTTTACCTCGTGAACAAACATTGCAAAGCTCAATGGGTCTAGACCACAATATAAGTAATACATGATTTCTACAATTTTAATACAACTTTTGTTTCTCAATATATGACATTGAAGAAAATATCAAACATGTTTTTTTAATGGAATCACTTCTATTTATTTAATATCCAATGAAGCAAGTTCAAAAATAATCGGAGGTGCACATTCATCGAAAGCTTCTTGATTCCCTAGAGTACGATTAATGCAAAAGGTACAACAAATAGTATTTTGAAAAACAATGATAGAATATAGGGAATGATGTTTTAAAAATACAAATAATTTTTTGAGAATGTGCATTACAAAAAAATAATTCAATTAGTCATGTTTGTTGGTGACGGCAAGAGTTTGTTGTCGCTATTGACCTTGATTTAGCGACGGCAGAGCAACGACAACATCAACGTGGCAGAAAATACAAATTATTTTTTACGTCGGTGGTATCGCTAATAGTCATGTAATTGACGTCGGCTAATCTTTACCGTGGCTAATATAATGGGCCATTGGCGATGGCTTTATGTTGTTGACGCCAACAACCAAATTATTTGGCGCCGTATGAAAATATTAGGGTAAAAAAATAATATCAATAATTTTCTTTTTCTTAGAAAATTTAAAATTCATCCCAAATTCTAATCCCGCAAAAAAATTGAGTTTCCCTCTTACACCCCTTATGTTCAACAACTTCAACTTTAGGCTTCAGTGGAGTTGGTCCGGTTCCTGAACCGAACCGAAGCCGCAAAAATTTATCCATCTATGAACCGAAACCACCAAACCCTCAAAGATTGTACTGAACAAGAAAACCCTACAACCAACTACACTTCCATCTTCCCGTATCTTTTCATTTACTCATTCGAAAACCAAAATCTACAAGAAAAACCTACAACCAACTATAGTTGAGACCCTTATAAAGTAATATAGGTATCTACAAGAAAACTCTACAACTAACTATGTACATTAATTTTATATATGAAAAGTTAAAATATTGAGAGAATTTGACATACTAGGCCTTTTTGAGAATATGATTTAGTAAATGTACCCCATAATTTTTTACCACTTTTATTTAATGGTAGGTAAAAATAATTAACCCCTTTATTTTAATAAAAAAAGAATAATAGACATTAGTTAGTGTTAAATTGTAATTACTATTACTGAATTTATTAATTTATTTATTATTTTATTTATTTTTTTCTTTTTAATTTTTTTTTTAATTTTTTTATTTTTCGGAATAAATTTCTGGTATGAAAATTTTCATACCAGAAATTTTTCATACCAGAATTTTCATACTAGAATTTTACATACCAGAATTACATACTAGAATTTTACACACTAGAATTTCCCATACCAGAATTTTGTCATACCAGAATTTTATAATACTAGAATTTTATAATACCAGAATTTTATAATACCAGAATTTATAATACTAGAATTCATCATAGTAGAATATTTCATAATACCAGAATTTTTCATAATATCAGAATATTTCATAATACCATAATTTTTCATTATACCAAAATTTCATACTACCACAATTTTTCATCATACCATACCAGAAATTATGATATCAGAAATTAGATACCAGAAATTAGATAACATAAATTACATAGCTAAACATTACTTGGATCTAAGAATCTGCATAGTATAAACTTTATTTCGATTATGACTTTGAGTAATCAATACCATGTTATTCAACAAATAAACCATCGCTAGAAAAGGTTTCAGAATATGAATTATCTTGAGGGTATATAAAGCATAAAATTTTAGTAGTATGTATGTTGTTTCTTCTACTTGCTACCAGAACCCGCATATAGAACTTTGCAATATTTCCCAGAGAGCTTTGCTAGTGGCGTCAGAAGAACTCTACCGTTGGCGCCGACCTCTCTATTCCCTTTCTATATGCAGAAAAAGAAAACTTCCATTTCCCTTCTTCCTCCGGCGATTGGTCAGTGTGTCGTCCTTTCCCAGCAAGGCCGACAAGCAGCCCCGTCCCGCATCTTCACCCTTCCTAGATAGACGGATACGAGATTAATAAACCATGATTATGAGTATGAGACGAAGTTCAGCTATGGTCCCCCTTTTGCGTGATAGAGGTGGTGGGAAGAGAAGACATAGAACGGCTCCGAGAAGAAAGAAAATAAGAGAAGGGGTAACAGAGTTAGGGTTTCACGGTAAAAATAGATTTGGGGTATATTTACTTAATGAAAATATTAAAAGGCCTAGTTACTCTATTATAATCTCAAAAAGGCCTACTAACCAAATTAGCCCTAAAATATTTAGTGTCATTGTTGGGTTCCCTACGATCCAACAATTACAATGTCATAAAATGTGATCCAAAATTTTATATATATATATATATATATATATATGAAGTAACTATATGATATTATCAATACTATATTTTGAGACCCATATGGAGTAATATAGGTATTGAAATATAGTGTTGACAATAATAGATAGTTACTTCATATGGGTCTCAATAAATATATAAATTATATATATATATATATATATCATTGAAATAAATATATAATATTATCAATACTATATTTTAAGACCCATATGGAGTAATATAGGTATTGAAAATAGTTATTTCATATGGGTCTCAATAAATATATAAATTATATATATATATATATATATATATATATATATATATATATATATATATATATATATATATCATATGAAATAACTATATGTAACACCCCAAGTTCTCGGAACTAGGGGAGGTACTGGTTAGGACCTCACAATGGGCCCCGACCTTGGTTTAACAACAAATTTACTAGGATCTTACAACAAAACACAAATGTATCTAAAACAATTTCAAAACATAAAATTCGATTGTATGAATGTACACATGTGACAACCTTACAAAACATCTATATATTTATATAACATGCATGCCGAAAGGAAGACTTCCCCGTCCCCATCTAATGAGTACGTGGACCCGGCTGACCATCCGTCCCGGATCTCTCTGCAACTGTCCATCTCAACAAATCTACAACACAGATAAACCGTTAGCTAACAATCTAAAAATAAGTAGAATAAAGATAGCACAAACACAAACAAGGTAACGTAAACACCTATCATGCTAGCACACAATTTGATTATTATCTAATAGCTTAGATGATTCACTTTATTCCGTTTTAAAGTTGTGGCACGAGAAATCTTAAGAGTTCTCGCCTCCGTTCCTTATCCAACTGGTGTAGGTCTAGCTTACCTCCGCCGGTAGCATCACTACAAACCGAGTGTGGACTAGTCCCTAAAGAAACCCCCAACGCCCTCAGGGTAATTGAGCAGAATGCCACCGCCCGTTACTCTTAGGCCAAAAGTATAGGTCAGTAGATACTTAATACTAAATACTATTATAAACACATCATTCAAACACCACTATCGGTATTCACACTTATATCCAGAAGCTAGCTAAGTAAGCCCAAATGACTTAACTGAATCGAAACTCGATTCCCGTTATCTCAACTCGGTTTGTAACCGTAGAAACTCAACCGCCTGTTATAAAACGCAAGGGGATCAATAATGTACCCCAATTTATTAGAAGTCTCCAACCTCTAAGATATTTAACTCTATCAACAAATATATTACCAAAAAAACCCTCGTAATGGCAAATGACTATTTTGCCCTTAGTATCCGAACCGTATAAATATTCTTAGAATATTGCTAAAACATCATATGAAGCCCGGAACCATAATCTAACACTCACAAGAAAGATCTAGCTAAGTTGGAAGATATTTTCCAACTTCTTAACTTCCATGAAAATTCACTAACGATCTCACTTTGACCTAATTTTAGAACGCTCATATAAAAATCTAAAAATCTCAAATAAAATATCTAATCCTCATGTGCAAAGTACTCTTCTCACTAGAAGAAATAAAACTCAGAAAGAATAAAATTCTAGTCTCACACAAAAATCTCAAGTTGACTCTCAACACAAAATTTTCTCATACTTAACCAAAAATCCGTATTTTACCAAACCGCACAACTAGCCTACTTTGGAACCTTATAAGTTTAGCTTCGATCGCTAGATCGACCACAAGTTTTAATACCTCAGAGTATGCATCTCAATCTATATTCCATCAAAGTTTTATGCCAATCAGATAGATATAACTCATTCATATCTAGATCCAAAAACTGTTGCAGCACACAACTTTTCCCATACTTAGAATATTTCACCAAAAACAGAAAAAAACTGCTTACTGTCTCAACTTTGAAAAATCATAACTCTCAAACCACTAGCTTGATTACTCTCAAATTTTGATATGTTCTACAACACTATTCCTACTATATCATATAAAAATTTCAGCCAGAAAGGATGAGATTTGCATACCCAAATTTGACGCAGAAACTGGATGCTCGTCACACTTTGTAAAAATTAGAAAATGACTATATTTCACTGCTTCTCTATGAGTGTTCTGAGTAAATTCAGAAGACATCATAAACATTAAGTAGGATGTAAACCTAGAGGAAAGTGCAAGGAGGAGTGGGTATAACCTTACCCGATTCCAAGACTCGAAGTAGGAGGGTAGAACGGCATAAGACCTGCTGATGCGTGTGTGGAGGCTTCAGATCTCGCTGTGCTGATAACTGTTAGCATGAAATATTGTGATATTTTAGGCACGTTTTCTAAACGTATTTGATTCATATTGATAGTCTTTGATTGAACTTTGTGCATATGTGAGCTAGTATTACCTATATTGTCGATATGGATGTCTACACTAGTTCTATGTTGATTATAGGTGATTTGGAGCTATTTCCGAACGGAATCGAGCAAAGGAGAGTTGATTTGATATGTCCATGGGTTGAGGACATTCTTAGGAAGCAAATTGGAGTTTTAGCTTGAGGAATGCACGAGGCTAGGGAAGAATCACGTTCTTGCCCTAAACCACGCTCTAAAATACGGCCGTACTACGAACCACGTTCAGTTCTACGGCCGTGGAACCCTGCAAAGGAAGCGTGATACATTCCAGTAACTATTATGGCCGTGGGGAACATGGTACAAACCGTGATCTAATCCACGCCCTAAATTACGGTCGTGAAAACTTCCACGACCGTGATCTTGGCGAATCTTTTCGCCACACTTTGAAGCCACGATCTTTTGAAGATTGGGCCGGGCCGATATTTTATCTTGCCCTATAAAAAGACGGACGAAGCAAGAATCCGTCATGCCCGCTTATCATCACTGCTTACGACGGCTTATCCTCGCTTATCCTCATTTATCGACGCCGCTTGGAAGGATTGATCATCTCATTGGAGATTGAAGTTCGCATCGGGGAATTGCCCTAATCTCGCACTTTTGGTGGAGATTGCTATTAAGATCTCCGAATTGGCGGAAGATCGAAGTTTTTGGAAGATTTTGCAAGAAAATCTCTCTTCTTGTTTAGGTTCGATTCGGAAAACGGATTGACATCCCGTTTTCCCTTCTTTCCTAAGGTTGTGATTGTTTACTTTATTGTGAATCTTTTGACAACATTCGTTCTTGATTGTGACTTTGAGATTGGTTTGAAGATTATTGAAAGTCCTTGAAAGTTTTCATCTTTTTATCTTTTAATTCTTGAATTAATATCAACATGACTGTTATTGACTAAAAAACCCTTAACAATTCTAAGGTGAAGGGTTGATAGTTGTGACTTAGATGATGATAGATCGATCGTAAACAGATTAGACCCTGAGAGTTAGAGAGAATCGCCGACGAACCCTAAATTACGGCCTGTTCTTGAGTCCACGGCCGTGGAACCTCAAGAACTAACCGTAATTTTCCTTAAAGTCCACGAACTTGCTTTTACTTTAATCCAAAGTTAAAGATTTGCTTTAACTTAGTTTAGACTTGTCTTTTCTAGGTGGTAGTGAAGCCTCAACAACCTCTACCTCGATTGTGAGTATCATAACCTCAATCGGTTTAGTTAGTCTTGATTCTTGGATTACTAGTTTGGGTATTTGACATTAATTCTTGCCTTTAGAACCTTTCTATATTGAGCCTCAACAACCTGTATAGAGAGTGCCTTGTAGGTGAGTTACATAAGGTGTTTGGAACTTCACCGTACGATTACCTTATATTAGTATACCTTTGCATATCTCAACTCTGTCTTTATATCATTAAGTATATCTTGAATCGATTGCCACAGCTGGATACTTGGATCTTTAGGATTGTTGTTTTCCTAATATATTTGCAAACTCTCATATTTACTCGCTTGATAATCTGCAATCGTATTTGTTCCCACCCAAATCCCTGTGTTCGATCCTCTGGAATTCTTGCTTAGCTACGTCGATCCGTACACTGCGGGTTCGCTTGCTTGATTCTAGTTTTATAAATTTAAAGCTTGATTGCACGCACGATAAGTGGCGAACAAGTTTTTGGCGCCGTTGCCGGGGATTTGGTTTCGGCCGAATCCGGTTGCCGGTTGTCAAGCTTGGGAGCTTGCTCTCGTTATTTGATATTCCTTTGAGTGCATGCGCAGGTCTAGGAACACCGAAGATCTCTTACCTCTTGATCAAGAGCTAGAGAAAACCTTGAGGCAAAAGCGCAAGGAAAAGAAGATGGCCGAAGAACACGAACGTGATCTTTAAACGGAGCTGGCGGAGAAGGAAGCTCAACTCCGATGGAACGAGACCCTCCGCCAGGATGAGATGGATCGTCATCAATCTCTAGTTAACAGTTTACAAGACATGATCTTCCAGATGAGGGTAGAGATGAGCGACCTTAAGAATAAGGGAAGCAAGAAATCCTCAAGGAAAGCATCAAGGTCTAGAAGAAAAAGTCACTCGTCCGCTGATGATAGTGATTCTTCCATGCCTCCGCTGGAGGAGATTGATCCTACGATCAATGTAAATCCTTTCCATCCACAAGGAGCTACTAATCGCCGCATTCCGCCTAGGAATGTGAGGATCGAACGTGTGGATAATGAGCCAAGAACTCTTGGCCAGCGGATGGATCCAACGCAACAACCACGCCGCTTGGGTGTGAATTTTGATGCTGAAGACGTGCAAGGGTTTAGCTTTAACCCTCAAGTTATTACTCTTGTTCGCCAAAGCCAATTTGGCGGTACAAGCGCTGAATCTCCACACCAACACTTGCAAAACTTTGAGTGTATGATGGAGACGATGAGACCGAAGAGTGCTACCACCAACAGCTACAAGCTCAAGCCTTTCTTCTTCTCCTTGAAGGGGAAAGCGTTATCTTGGTATCAAGCTCTTCCTAATGGGAAACTAGACACATGGGAAGACCTTTCCGCGGAGTTCCTCACCAAATTCTTTCCGCCCTCCAAAACGGCGGAACTTAGAGGTAAGATTAATGCTTTTTCCATGAGACCTAACGAAAGTTTGTTTCAATCTTGGGAAAGGTTTCAGGACTTGCTCTTGGATTGCCCTCATCATGGCATATCCAAGCTTGCCTTGCTAGAGATTTATTACAAGGGGCTGGATGCGGGAACGCAATTCAACCTCCAATCCCTCTCATGTGGAACATTCATGGACATGAGAGAAGATGACGCTTGGGACTTCATCGAGAAGCAAGCAAGAGTCATAGAGAAGTATTCCCACCGGAAAGTGGAGGGAAATCGTGTGGAGCAAGGAGCGAAGCTCACACATGAAGCTCAAAATCAGATTTTCTCCCTCAACAATGAGATCAAGGAGTTGAAGGAGGCTATCAAGACCAACTTTCCAAAGCAACAAGAGAAGGATGTTGGCTATTTGGGCAACAACAATGGCGGTGATAACACCAACCGCAACAACAATAACCGGAACAACAACCGGAATAACAATTGGAATGGAAACAACAACAACCGGAACAACAATTGGAACAACAATAGGGGTTCAAACAACAACAATTGGCGCTTCAATCAACAAAATTCCGGTAATTCTTATCCTTCCAACTCTAATTCACTAACTCCACCTTCCTCTTCCTCTACTCCTTTGAAAAGCCAGGGGCAATCATCTAATGGAGGAAACAATACGGGAAAGGAGAAGCCCGATCCCATGTTGGAAACAATTTTGGGAAAGCTTCAAGGGTTGGAGAACCGCCTCATCAAGGTTGATGATCAAGTCTCTAAGGTTGACAAAGCTCAAAAAGTTTTGGAAAACCAAATGTTCAACCACGCGGAGGAAGTTCCTAGAAATCAAGGGAAACTTCCACGAAAGACGGAGGACAACCCTAAGGGAAGGGTGATGGCGATTACGACTAGGAGCGGAGTGACTACTACCGATCCGCAGCCTACGTTCGTTGAAGTCCCCGTAGAAAAGGACAAGGAAAAGGGGAAGGAGAAGGAAGATGTCTATATTCCTCCTCCAGCTTACAAACCTCCCCTACCATTCCCTCAATCTAGAGCGCGAGCGCGCCTAGACAAACAGTTCGGTAAGTTCATAGAACTCATGAGTAAGCTGCATATTAATATACCCTTCATTGATGCTATTGTAGGTATGCCGGCTTATGGTAAGTTCTTGAAGGAGCTTCTCTCTAACAAGAGGAAGCTAGAAGATTTCGGAGAGGTCAAGATGAGTTCGGATTCTTCGGATCTCATCAAGACTATGAAGGAGAAAATGCCCCCAAAGTTGAAAGATCCGGGGTCATTTTGCATTCCCATTGGAGTGGGAGATGTCACATATGACGCTTTATGTGACTTAGGAGCAAGTGTGAGCATCATACCACTTGCATTATGTAGGAAGATCGGTTTAGGCGATCCTAAACCGGTGAAGATGACGTTATACATGGCGGATCGATCCATCACTCGCCCCGTCGGTATTGTAGAAGACGTTCCCGTCAAGCTAGGTAAATTCTTTGTTCCCATCGATTTTGTCGTGCTTGACATTCCTGCAGATAGTCCGGTCCCGATCATACTCGGAAGACCGTTTCTTGCAACTTCCGGCTGCATGGTCGATTGCAAGAATGGAAGACTCGCTTTTGATATTGGAGAAGAGAAAGTAGAGTTCGTTCTTTCCACTCTAGTGAAGGAACCGATCTTCGACGAGGATATTTACGATATCCAAGATGAAGAAGGTTTATCTAGGGAAGAGGTAAGTGCGATTCTCTTTAACGATCCTTTACAAAAAGTCATTACCATGAGTCTAACAGATGTAGGGGAAGAAGAAGAGTGCAAAGAGGAAATTGAAGCCTTTGAAGCACAAGAAGAGATGCATGAAGTGGAGTTTGAGAAACTCCACGATGAGGCTGAGAATATTAGAATCCACGGTCACACCCTATATTCCACGACCGCGGATTTCACAACCAAAATCGACCTCCATTCCAGTGGATTACACGGCCGTGGAACATCTGGAGGGCCCGTAATTCTGACCGTGGAAGAGGGCGATCGGCATACTTCTTCAACTTCTTTTAATTCTTCTCCAACTCACCCAACACCCTTAGAAACTTCTAAGGAAACGTCGGATGCTCCTCAAGGACCATTGGAAGCTCCGAAAGTGATGGAACTCAAACCACTTCCTACTCATCTAAGGTACGCTTTTCTTGGATCTAATTCCACCTTTCCGGTCATTGTTAGCTCCGAACTAAGCATAGATGAACATGAGCAGCTCATGATTGTCCTTAGGAAACATAGAAAAGCCATAGGCTATACTATTGAGGACTTAGTAGGAATTAAACCCTCCCTATGTATGCATAAGATACTAATGGAGGAGGACTTTAGAACTTCAAGACAACCTCAAAGGCGGTTGAATCCGACCATGAAGGAGGTTGTCAAGAAGGAAATTCTTAAACTTCTTGATGCAGGTATCATCTATCCTATCTCCGATAGCAAGTGGGTGAGTCCAGTTCAAGTAGTTCCGAAGAAGGGAGGAATGACAGTCATCACCAACAAGAACAACAAACTCATTCCTACCCGAACCGTGACTGGATGGCGAATGTGCATAGACTACCGCAAGCTCAACAACGCAACGCAGAAGGATCACTTTCCATTGCCATTCATCGATCAAATGCTTGAAAGGTTAGCACAACATTCACATTTTTGCTACCTTGACGGTTATAGTGGTTTCTTTCAGATTCCGATACATCCGGATGATCAAGAGAAGACCACATTCACGTGCCCTTGGGGTATGTTCGCCTATAGGAGAATGCCGTTCGGGCTTTGCAACGCCCCAGTAACCTTTCAACGGTGCATGATGGCCATCTTCTCCGAATACGTAGAAGAAATCATGGAAGTCTTCATGGACGACTTCTCCGTATACGGTTCCTCTTTTAACGATTGCCTTTCTAACCTTTCTCTTGTTTTGCAAAGATGTGAAGACACTAACCTAGTTCTTAATTGGGAGAAGTGTCAATTCATGGTTAAGGAAGGAATTGTATTAGGTCACTTAGTCTCTAGTAGAGGGATAGAGGTAGACAAGGCTAAGATAGAGACCATAGAGAAACTTCCTCCCCCAATTTCGGTGAAAGGGATAAGAAGTTTCCTAGGACATGCTGGATTTTATAGACGTTTCATTAAAGACTTTTCTAAGATATCAAAACCTCTCACTAATCTATTGATGAAGGATGCGGTTTTTGAGTTTTCGCAGGAATGTTTAGATGCGTTTAATACCATCCGGCAAGCTCTAATTTCGGCACCTATTATCCAACCTCCGGATTGGACTCTCCCCTTTGAGATTATGTGCGATGCTAGTGACGTAGCTATTGGAGCTGTTCTTGGACAACGAAAGGAAGGGCGAACCCATGCCATATACTATGCTAGCAAGACGCTAGATGAAGCGCAGCTCAACTACGCCACTACCGAGAAAGAATTTCTAGCCATTGTCTACGCTATTGACAAGTTTCGCTCTTATCTTGTAGGTGCAAAGGTGATTGTCTACACGGATCATGCTGCGATCCGGTACCTCCTTGCAAAGAAAGATGCGAAGCCAAGGCTGATTAGATGGATTCTTCTCCTACAAGAATTCGATCTTGAGATCCGCGACAAGAAAGGTTCAGAAAATTCTGTTGCGGATCATTTGAGTCGTCTAACACATCTAGGGGACGACCATCTACCCATTGATGACTCCTTTCCAGACGAACACTTACACATCATAGAGGAGTGCATCAACGTGATCTCCAAAGGTAACGAACCATGGTTTGCTGATTTTGTTAACTATTTGGTTTGCCAGGAGACACCGCCCGGACTATCCTACGTACAAAGAAAGAAGTTCTTTAAGGACGTCCGGGAATACTATTGGAACGAGCCTCTCCTCTTTAAGAGAGGTCCGGATGACATCATTCGGCGATGTGTGCCGGAAGATGAGATGCAAAGTGTCATCCGCCATTGTCATTCACTACCTTGTGGAGGACACGCTAGTTCGAACAAGACTAGCGCAAAGGTATTGCAATCTGGATTCTATTGGCCTACTTTATTTAGAGATGTGCAATCCTTTGTTTCTTGCTGCGATGCTTGTCAAAGAATAGGCAATATTTCTAGAAGGAACGAGATGCCCCTCAACAACATCCAAGAGGTGGAGATTTTCGACGTTTGGGGAGTTGATTTCATGGGACCATTCCCATCTTCTTGTGGAAACCAATACATACTATTGGCGGTAGATTACGTTTCTAGATGGGTAGAAGCAATTGCCTCTCCCACAAATGATGCCATGGTGGTGGTTAAGTTCTTCAACAAGACCATCTTCCCACGATTTGGGACACCAAGGACTATCATTAGTGATGGAGGTTCTCACTTCATAGCCCGTCGCTTTGAAGCTCTTCTAGCTAAGTATGGGGTTACTCACAAGATCGCTACCCCTTACCATCCACAAACGAGTGGATAAGTTGAGATCTCAAATAGGGAGATCAAGGGAATTCTAGAGAAAACGGTTTCAAGGACTAGGAAGGATTGGTCCTTGAAGCTAGATGATGCATTATGGGCGTACCGGACTGCGTACAAGACTCCCATAGGAACCACACCATACAACCTTGTGTATGGGAAGTCTTGTCACTTGCCGGTGGAGCTGGAGCACAAAGCGTTTTGGGCTATCAAGTGGCTGAATTTCGGCATGAAGGAAGCGGGAGAGAAGCGTCTCCTAGACATCAATAAGCTGGATGAACTTCGCTTGAACGCCTATGAAAACGCCAAGATCTACAAGGAAAGAGCAAAGCGTTGGCATGATAAGCATATCATTCCAAAGGACTTCAAGGAAGGAGATCAAGCTCTCCTCTTCAATTCAAGACTTCGCCTCTTTCCAGGTAAGCTTAAATCCCGTTGGACTGGACCTTTTCTAATTAAGCGTATTTTCCCCCATGGTGCAGTTGAAGTATGGGGTGAAGCTAGCGGAAGTTTTAAGGTGAACGGCCAACGACTCAAGAAGTATACGCCGGAACTCCAAGCTGAGGAGTTTGCGCCTACCGCACTTGAATAAGTGCGAGATTGGTCTAGCTACGGACCTTAAACAAAGCGCTTCTTGGGAGGCAACCCAAGGTATTGCATTCTCGTTTTTGTTTTCGATTCATAGTTTAGCTTAGAATAGACGTTTTTCGCTTTATTTTGCCTCGATTTCTTCTGGTATGTTCGTGTTTTTGGATGTAGGATCGATGGAAAAGGAAAAGGGGAGAATAATGTCGAAGAAAAGTGACGAAATTCGGACTTTGGAGCTTTACAGAGGGTTCCACGGTCTAAATTACGGTCGTCATAGCTACAGTGGCCGTAATTCTCAAAAGCCTTTGAAAAATCACCAAAACCACGGTTCCGTACACTTCCACGGCCGTGGAACACCCCGAGAGACCGTGATTTTCAAAATTTTGCCTGCGACTATATAAGCTCCATTCTTCACAAATTTACCCAAAAAATTTCCCCTTCCACGACCTAGGTGCCGAAACCCCACGACCCCTCTCAAATCCTCATTTTCTAATCGTTTTCAAGGATTCTTCATCCTAAACTGCAGCAAATCCAACCACAAACAAGATCCAAGCGACAAACCGAGCAGAAATCCATCAACAAACGCGCATTTCGCATTCTTCAATCCGAAAAAGAGGTTTATTCTTTCTTCTTGATTTTCGCCGATTTGGTTCGTTTTTGCTATAGATTTGTAGGAAGAACTGACAAAGACTGGAAGGAATTAGAGTAGGACTGCTTGTTGTGGTGATTGTTGGTGCATTTGCTGAGATTCGTGAAATTCTGGGACGAATCACGGCCTCTGGGTAAACCACGGCCGTAATTCCTGAAGAACAGACCGTAATTTTGGTGAAAAATGGATTTCGTAAGGAGAATGTCGGGAAGGATAAAAGAGAAGAAGGGAGAGCAGAATAAGAAAAGGAAAGGCAATCCCTCCACCTCCTCATCCTCTAGGGCACCACCACCCTCGTCTCCCTCACTACCCTCCTCACCCTAGCATCCCGACCATACATGAGAACCACCTTGCTGCATTTGAGAGGATCACGGAGAGGGCAGTGATTGGCCCTAGGTATTTGTTGTTGGAGGATCTACATCCTCTCAACATAGTTGATGATCTTACATGGCTCTTGGATAGAGCCGGATTACTTGTCTTCACGAACATTCGTGAAGACGCCTATGAGGAGATCACCCGAGAGGTTGTGACGTCTTTTGAGCACAACCACGTAGACAGGACCGTCTCTTTCCGCCTCATGGAGAGAGATTATCAGTTGAGTATCGTTGAGTTTGGGACCATTTTCAGGTTCCATGAGACCTTTAATGGTCGATTTCCGAGTGGAGTTTACCCCAAGAACTTTTGGGAGGAAGTGGCTATGGTTTATGCCGACGAGGACCGTTGGCAACCCGCTGATACCAAGGCTAGATTGATGTACCATCTAGCCTTGAAGATAGCTCACCACGTTCTTTCGGAGTTTCTCTTTCCTAGGACGGAGACGCCCCAAAAGATCAAGACGGATGAGCTATTCTTGCTCTATTGCATGCTATATGGACGCCGTGCAGATTGTGCTACTCTCTTGGCTGCTACGATGAGCAAGCTCAAGAACAAGAAGAAGGGGAACATCGGGTATGGTAGGATAGTTACCCACATTGCTAGGAGTTTTGGTGTGGATTTTTCTGCTTGCACCCGCATACCGGCCGTTCCTTTAGGGCTACATGCATTCATGGTTAGGGGTCTCATCTTCCCCACACATGGAGGTCCGCCTTATGCGGGCATGCCTTGGGAGACCAGGACGGGTAGGGGTATAGAGTGGCTGCCGGAGTACTCCATTATGGCGGGACGCCATAATTGGAAGGAGACGTTCGCTGCGATGCATGCAAACAGGATAGTAGCTCCCCCTTACGTCCCACCACCGGTTGTCGAGGAGGAGGATATGGGAGATCAGTTTGAGAGTGGAGGAGGAGCGGAGCAGGAGTTTGGCACGTTTCCGAACCAGCCGGAGGCGGCCCCAGATGTACCTAGACGCTCTCCACGTCCAGCTAGAGCCTCAGGCTCGTCATCTCGCCGCGCTAGCGTGAGTGAGAGGCCCACGTGGATGACCACACCTCCCACATGGTATGCCACCCCACCTCCTTGGTCCACGGAGCAGCCAGCACCACCACCACCAGTACCAACACCATCCGACGCCCCCGCATGGTACAGTCACGCCCCGGGATGGTATGAGCAGATGCTAGATTGGGCTACCGGACTTTCAGAGAGAGTTGGAGCGTTAGAGATCCGGGCCGACGCTAGAGACGGACGCCTCGACGACCTCGACCACATGATGAGGGACGTCTACCGCCAGCAGTTTGGGCGGCACTACGACTCTAGCTTCTCCCCATTCCCACCTCCGCCGGCGCCGCAGTGATTCGATGCATGACCGTTCATTTTAGACATTCCCGCCACCACTTTGTGAGTTTCTTTTTCTTTTCTTTCTTTTCTTTCTTTCTTTTGAACATTAGGGACAATGTTCGTCCTAAGTATGGGGTGGGATGTACTAAAAAGTTTGTAATAACTCTACTTACTATGTTCGCTTTCATTTGAGACTAACGTTGCATGTTTATTATATGTTACACGTTTCCTTATTACATTGCATGAAAAATAACTTGAAAAACCCATAAAAATTGAAAAATTTTGAAAATTTTGTGCTTCTAATGAATTGAGATGATTTCCATGATAATCACTACTTGTGAAATGAGTTTGATGACAATTGCATGCTTAAAAGGATTGTGAATTGAAAAGAAATTTGAATGAATGAATTTTACCTCTTTTGCAAGTTTTATAATGTGAAAATGTTACCTAAATCATGCTAGGAAATTGAAGTTGAAATCACATTATAAGTTCCTATACTTCTTGTTGAAATGATTAAGGCAATTCGATACTTTCTTTCTTCTTTCTTTGATCATCTAGCTCCTCATTGAAATATTAGCCTCCTTTACCTATCCGGGAATTTGGAGAAGTGAATGAGAAAAAGGCATGTTTGATGTGGGAGGGCCATGAGAGCAATTATTTGCAATCAAATGAATAGAAAGAAATTGTAGGTTTGGGGAAGTCAATCATGACGATGAGTAACTCGGCACCATTCACATAACCGGGTGTTTGTGTCTTGCCAAAGTCGGATTGAGCGATATTCCTAGCGGATTATGGTATGTGCGCTAAGGGTTTGAGGCATCTCATAAAAATTGAGAAACGCCGATCTCCTAGGCTTCGGTTTTTGTGCACCTCTGTCCATAACTCCAAAAGTAAAGTCGAAAAATAAAAGAAGAGAGTGAAGCTCTAAGTTGAAGTGTTGCGGGAACCGCATAAGAAGAAGAAGGTAGTTGTCCACTTTCCCGGATTTATGCACCACTTTCCCTTAAAGTTTTCCCTTCCCTTCCGTATTCTAGACCTTTTCTTTGAAAGTCCTTAAGATCAAAAGAATGTTATATGACTTGGTGGTCTAAATTGAAGTTTCTTGTGATTGATTTTGATAATGTTTGAAGGTTATAATGCTTGTTTAGAAGTTAAGTTGGTTCATGGATTTTCTTTGCTTTTTACTCTTTGATTGAGTGTGTGAAAGTTTGAAGAACGATTGAAGCAAGGTTTGAGAATGATCTATTCTTTAGAAGTCACATTCAACCAAAAGAAGGTACACATATTTCATCCTAACTCTTGTTTAAAAGCTTTTTGAAAGACCTTGCTTAGGGTCAAACAAGTGTTAAGTATGGGGTTATTTGTTAGCATGAAATATTGTGATATTTTAGGCACGTTTTCTAAACGTATTTGATTCATATTGATAGTCTTTGATTGAACTTTGTGCATATGTGAGCTAGTATTACCTATATTGTCGATATGGATGTCTACACTAGTTCTATGTTGATTATAGGTGATTTGGAGCTATTTCCGAACGGAATCGAGCAAAGGAGAGTTGATTTGATATGTCCATGGATTGAGGACATTCTTAGGAAGCAAATTGGAGTTTTAGCTTGAGGAATGCACGAGGCTAGGGAAGAATCACGTTCTTGCCCTAAACCACGCTCTAAAATACGGCCGTACTACGAACCACGTTCAGTTCCACGGCCGTGGAACCCTGCAAAGGAAGCGTGATACATTCCAGTAACTATTACGGCCGTGGGGAACATGGTACAAACCGTGATCTAATCCACGCCCTAAATTACGGTCGTGAAAACTTCCACGACCGTGATCTTGGCGAATCTTTTCGCCACACTTTGAAGCCACGATCTTTTGAAGATTGGGCCGGGCCGATATTTTATCTTGCCCTATAAAAAGACGGACGAAGCAAGAATCCGTCATGCCCGCTTATCATCACTGCTTACGACGGCTTATCCTCGCTTAACCTCATTTATCGACGCCGCTTGGAAGGATTGATCATCTCATTGGAGATTGAAGTTCGCATCGAGGAATTGCCCTAATCTCGCACTTTTGGTGGAGATTGCTGTTAAGATCTCCGAATTGGCGGAAGATCGAAGTTTTTGGAAGATTTTGCAAGAAGATCTCTCTTCTTGTTTAGGTTCGATTCGGAAAACGGATTGACATCCCGTTTTCCCTTCTTTCCTAAGGTTGTGATTGTTTACTTTATTGTGAATCTTTTGACAACATTCGTTCTTGATTGTGACTTTGAGATTGGTTTGAAGATTATTGAAAGTCCTTGAAAGTTTTCATCTTTTTATCTTTTAATTCTTGAATTAATATCAACATGACTGTTATTGGCTAAAAAACCCTTAACAATTCTAAGGTGAAGGGTTGATAGTTGTGGCTTAGATGATGATAGATCGATCGTAAACAGATTAGACCCTGAGAGTTAGAGAGAATCGCCGACGAACCCTAAATTACGGCCTGTTCTTGAGTCCACGGCCGTGGAACCTCAAGAACTAACCGTAATTTCCCTTAAAGTCCACGAACTTGCTTTTACTTTAATCCAAAGTTAAAGATTTGCTTTAACTTAGTTTAGACTTGTCTTTTCTAGGTGGTAGTGAAGCCTCAACAACCTCTACCTCGATTGTGAGTATCATAGCCTCAATCGGTTTAGTTAGTCTTGATCCTTGGATTACTAGTTTGGGTATTTGACATTAATTCTTGCCTTTAGAACCTTTCTATATTAAGCCTCAACAACCTGTATAGAGAGTGCCTTGTAGGTGAGTTACATAAGATGTTTGGAACTTCACCGTACGATTACCTTACATTAGTATACCTTTGCATATCTCAACTCTGTCTTTATATCATTAAGTATATCTTGAATCGATTGCCACAGCTGGATACTTGGATCTTTAGGATTGTTGTTTTCCCAATATATTTGCAAACTCTCATATTTACTCGCTTGATAATCTGCAATCGTATTTGTTCCCACCCAAATCCCTGTGTTCGATACTCTGGAATTCTTGCTTAGCTACGTCGATCCGTACACTGCGGGTTCGCTTGCTTGATTCTAGTTTTATAAATTTAAAGCTTGATTGCACGCACGATAAGTGGCGAACAATAACAAGAGAACAAAACAAAGGAGCTGAAATCCCTGTTCAGTGAGAACCAAAAATTAGGAGGGAAGAGAGGTGAGTGCCTTACCCCTTTGAGTCGTACACACCGGAAGCCAATGAGAGAACTCGGCATGGGTTCCGACAGCAGGCCTTGCGAGGTTCATGCAGCAGGTTGGGTAGGAGGCGTGGAAGGTGAGGCTCAGCAGAACGATTGGCATCGGCTTTCTCGTTTACACTTCCCAGACTCAGCACACAGAGGAGTAGCACTTGCCTTGCCTGCGCTTTACCATATCTGTGAGGCGGGCTGGTGGTAGACGTTGGGAGTGGCAATCGACTTCAGTGAAACGACATCTGTTGCTGCAGCGTGACGATGGTGGCCCAACCTATGCTATGACAATGAAAGCTGCCTTCTGTGGGGCTCGATGAGGATCCAGACGCCCTTGCTATCGCGTGTGTTCAAGATCCAAGTGACATCGCCTCTCCTCGATTGTTGTTGCCTGGAGACGAGCACAAGGATGACGGCAGGTTGCACGTGAAGGGTCGGGGGTTGAAGGCTGTAGGAGAGGATGAGATTGGAAGGGCGTTGAATCTGGACGGAAGTAAGGACGTGGGGTTATACGAGGAAGGAGGTAACCGATCTGCTACGTGATTGCAGGGGCTGTTACAATTGACGATCGGTTCTCCCTCCAGCTCAGCACGACAAACGTTGTAGTAGGCTTCTTCACTACTGGGCTGACACTTTGTTGGGCTCACTAGGGCTATTGTCTCATTGTTGGGCCGACTCACAAGCAAGGCAGGTTGCTGGACTGAGTATGCAAGCAAGGTAAGAAAGGTGGGCTGAAATTAATCAAGAGAAGGGAAGTGACTGAAAGTTGCATGACTTTGTCAAAATCATGCCATGATTTCGTCAAATGTTGTCATGGCCGACTTTGTCTTGGTCTTGTCATGGTCGCGTCTTGGCCTTGTCATGGTCTCGTCTTGGCCTTGTCGTGGTCTCGTCGAAGGACATGAACTAGTAGTTGTAAGTATTAGGGTTTGGTGGTGTTTCATCATTTTATATGAATTAAAGCTCACATAAAATGATAACATTTTGTGATAGTAGATAACATGCGTCCGGATCAACGGTCAAAAATTCGGTTCGACTCGAAAGTTAAACGGAACTAAAAATTTTGAATATTACACTATATAATATTATCAATAGTATATTTTGAGACCCATATGGAGTAATAAAGGTATTGAAAATAGTTACTTCATATGGGTCTATATATATATATATATATATATATATATATATATATATATATATATATATAGACCCATATGAAGTAACTATTTTCAATACCTTTATTACTCCATATGGGTCTCAAAATATACTATTATATATATTTATATATATATATATCATATGAAATAACTATAAAATATTTTCAACAGTTACTTCTAATATATATATATATATATATATATATATATATATATATATATATATATATATATATATATATATATATATATATATATATATATATATATGAGTGTGCTCATGAAACGGAAGGTTAACACTGAGTTGGCTAAATTCAACACCAACCACATCTTTTTATGTCAATATTTTCACAAGAACGCCCTAAATTTAGAGGTAATAGAAAGTTTTGAGTTTTTATTGTAAACTTTGAAAGTACTTTGTCTAAAAATTTATTAAAAAAAAAAAAAAAAAAATAGTTTTTCTAAGTTTAAAATCAAGAGCGTCGCTCACACGTTAGAATTTTATAAACTCTGGGGCACATAGACGATGCCACTGTAAGACACATGCATAATGCGATGATTGTTTCCGTGCAAGACTTAACCTCTGATGGCTGATGCAGGCGAGGGAAAAGCGTAGCCACATTTAGGGTTGGCAGCATGTGAGCCACACCTACCTGGTCCCTCGCTATTTATGAATTATGACACACCTTCTCTATCATTATCCACCCACAAGCCTAACTAACGTACAAAACTTGCATAATATATATATGTATCGACCCACCATGAATATAACTTTAAAAACATCCAACTATAACCTTGCCGTCGGGTCATCTGCTCATTGGTTACAACAAATTAAAATTTTGTTATGACAGAGACCGCTCTGTGATGATAAAAGATAAAGAAATTCTTATCCTCCCTCACTCACTTTTTGAGTTCTAAATAACAAATGGCTCCTCTATGCTTCATCCTCATGCTGCTCATCTTCATCACCATACCCACCTTTATCTACACTTTCTTGCACATATTCAAATGTCCTCCCAACACCTTCCTCCCCACCTCCTCCCAAACGAATCCACCTGCCGACGGAGACGAGAAGCCGGTCGTCGGTAGGTTAGAGATTGTGACAGTCATCACCGCCAAGTTAGAGAACGCGCGTGAAGATTGCCCCGTTTGCCTTTCAACGTTTGAGGAAGGAGAGGAGCTATGGCAGCTCAATCGCTGCAATCATCTCTTCCACGGGCCTTGCATCCACCCGTGGCTACATGCGCGCTCCAGCTGTCCCGTTTGCCGAACCCTAGTCTTATTCCACAAGCCTGGCTTGGTGGTTCCTGCGGTGGCGCCTGACCATGACCTTTGGCAAGGTCTTCCTGACTCCACCGGCTTGGTCTGATACCAGGTGTACGGCCTTTTACTTAATTATAGGTTAGAGTTTTTAGTTTGATGGCGAGTGCTGAATGATCAACGGCCTCACAGTTTGGAACTCTTTCAGTCCAAGATTAATACTATATATATATATATATATACACTTTATATTCTCTATATGTTTTATCACCTCATGCACTCAATTTGTTGTAGATGGCCGGTGCAATGTTTTTGGTAGATTAGGCTACCTCATTGTCGATTAATCATATATTTCGAAGCATTATTGCGGTGAGAATATGAGATTTGACGAGATCATCATTTCGGGCATGGGAGCATCATCGTTAATGTGACCTATGGTATTAATTAACTTCACTTTGCTTGTGTTAATGTGATCTTTAGAAAGAGATCGATCTTCGATGTCACTTCATAGAAAATACTAAACTCTCATCAATACTCAATTGTAGAGGTGTCAAGCGGGACCGTCGGGTTCGGATCGGGTCAAATCAGGCTCATGCTGACTTCAGGTTGAGTGAATTTGGGTTGTGTACCGATTGTTCGGGGGAACAGGTTATCAGATAACCTCGGTTTTTGGGCCATAACAAGTCACTTTAGGTTGGGTAAAAGGGGGAGTAGGTAGGTTTTTTAACCCTGAGCATAAACAACCTCCCCAAATTAAAAATGGGTACAAAGTAGGTTCCTCATATTTTAAAAAAGATATATTTAAAAAAAGAAGCGAAGATTATGGAAATTAGAAGATTTTTCCCTCTCCATTATCAATTAATGTTGTTAAATCGAATAACTAAATATCTCTACAATCCGTTAATCATGGGATTGAATATGTTACTTTCTTCGTCATACGTGGCGGTTCATCCTCTCCGATCTATTCAGAACAAACACTTAGCAAACACAATTTCATCGTCTGCAATTTCTATATGTGGTTGCTCATACTTTCCGATCTTTTCATAACATACGGCTGTTCATCACCCTTGCGTTCATCCGTGATGACTAAATTGAATCAAGTCTGGTAAGAAAATGTTGACATGCATATTTAATGAGATAGAAAATATATGGTAAATTACAAGATAAATTGTTCTAATGTACATACGCTACTCGTACAAAAGGACATATATGTACACACGTAGATGTATCAGATAAAGTTGTCAGTATTACTTGAATGAGATAGAAAAATATGTGGTAAATTACAAGATAAATTGTTGGATTTTTCCTCTTGGTACCCTCAAGGTTTAGACTTTTCCTCTTAGTGTGTGTTTGGCTGCCAAAAAATAAAAACTAGTGTTATTGTTTTACAGTAGTTTTTTGTAGTACCACTAGTGTTGTAGTTTTGTAAAAACTGTGGTGTGTTTGGTAAGAGGAGTTTTTTTTAGTGGAGTGTTTTGATGATAAAATTTCTATTATAACCCTACTTTTAATTAATATTACATATGTTACCCTTCTATTATTTTAATCAATTTGAAGCAACGTTAGGGTTTTTTTTGGCAGCCAAACGTGAGTATTGCTGCTTGCTCCTTCCTCCATCGCAACTGTGGAAGTCCTTCACCGGTCTTCTTCCTTCAATCGAGCCAACAGGGTCTTCTTCCGCCATTTGCGTCTACCTCTGTTCCGAACCAGGTAAACGTGAGTATTGTATACTGTCATCTTCTACCCATTTAGCCGATTTCTGTTTCTTGTTGTCGAATCATTCGATTCTGATCTGCCTCAGGCTATAGGTTGATTGCTTTGAGAGTCGGTGATAGCAATTTGTGGTGTTTCATGATTATTCAATAAGAATTGGCAAGACACAGCTACGGCTTGTTTATTCAATTCATGGCTTGTTTATTTGCAGTCTATCCGAGTTTGGAACTCGACTTAAAATATCTAGCAGTAGACAACTATTTCATCTACTATGTTCAGGAATACAGCAACTCAAAATAAGAATTGGCAAGACACAGCTACAAATTGGGATCGTGCTGCTGTTTGAGTACACACATTTCTTATTTCATAGTTGAGGAAACTGTAGCTGGTGTAGATACAACCTATTTAGGAACATCAAATGGGTAGCTGGTGTGGATAAGCAAGAATGGTTGAGGAAACTGTAGTATCTGCACTTAAAAATTTGTATATTATTATGATAGGTGGTGATTGCAAACGTTGGTGTTTTATGTTAGGAACTCAGATTGCCCACGGATGCTGGTGTTATATGTTAGGAACTACTCACTTTCTCCATGGATGTTGGTGTGTTCTGATTGAATTTCATAGTTGTATAAATTCAATATTAATGTTTAAGTTTGCGGGCTATTTTATCATAATGTATCAATGTCTATCTGCAGTGTATAACAATTATAAAAAAACTGAATTTTGTTGTAAAGCTCACTTTCTTATATGTTCCTTCTTTTGTAAAAGAAAAATCTTATCCCAGTGTTTCACTGCATATGCTTCCTAGATTATTCAATAACGTTGATTGCGATGTTTAATTCATCATTATTACTATTATTAGGGCACTTAGAAATTCTCATGATTGCATTAGATCTTTTCATGGAGTACTTAGCTGTTTTGAGTAGATTTCTGCATATTTCTTAAGTATGTGATTGGGATATGTTTTATATGTACACAAATTTGTTGTAGTGGGATGGACAAAAGTGATTCTCAAAGTCGTTGTAGAGGTCCAAATTTCGTTTGGGATGATGAAGCACTAAAAATTCTAGTGAACATACTACACGAATACCAAAAGAAAAATGGAAGCAAGCAATCGTACAATTGGAAAGAAATTACTCCGACTTTTATTGCTAGATGTGGACGGAGTGGTGTAAAGGATACTTGTAAGAACAAGTACGAGTCAATGTAAAAAGATTATAAGGCATGGAACATGCTTATGAATTCGGAGACGGGTCTTGGTTGGGATGAGAAGACCCGTATGATCACTGCAACAAATGAATGGTGGGAAAGGAAGATTAAGGTAATTGATTTTTCTTTTCTATATATTACAGTACTAAAATACAAGTATTATACTAATGTATGCTTTTCTTATTGTCGCAGGAAGAACCAAATTGCAAGAAATTTAGGACCAAGGGAATGGATGTTGAATATGAACAATTATTGCGTTCGCTTTTTACTGGGAACGTAGCAACAGGGCGATGTAACACCCCGAATCCTAGAGGACTCGAAATGCTACGGGCTGGGACCTCACAATGGGTCCCGGCCCTTAGCCTGGCAACAACTTCATCGGACCTTACAACACGGCACAAATAAAAAGGCAAAACAAAGAGTTTTATAACATGAGCGGAAATAATAAGAATCCAAATTCTGAAAACAATACAGCCAAGTCTTAAAAACCAGAAATACCAACATCTGTCTCAATAGTCATAAAATGAAATATAACAGCCCCGTCCTATAATGCACGGAACCCCGGCTGCCCACTACCGCCGGATCACTCGATCGCCTCCCTAACCTGCAAGGCATCTAAAAGCGGTATAAAACCGTTAGCTAACATTCTATGCATAAGTATAACGGTAAAAGCACAAATACACAACATACGCAATCAGCATGTAACACTCATTCCTTTTTATTATCTTTAATTAAGTGATACGTCATTACTAATGATACTTATTTTGTGACACGAGGGATTCCCAAACCTCGCCCCTGTCCCCGTTTACCAACGCGGAATGGTACTAATGCATGTGACCGTCTACCGGACTGGGCTGGTCGCAGGGAACCTCCTAGACTCTCGCAAGAGCTAGGCAGATGATGTCACGACCCGTTATCATACACTTGGGTCAATTATACTATACTACAGTCGGCCTATTGCATTTTTGTTATTTATCTTAACTATCACACACCACTCATACGCATCACACACATGCAAGAAGCTAGCTAAGTAAGTCAGTGGACTTACCAGAATTAAAACTCGTCTCTCTTAACAACACTAACAGTAGCTGCAGGGACTCAGTTGCCTGTCAAAGGAGGCACGTGGATCAACATTTTTCCTTGGATACTTAGAAGTCTAAAACTCCTAAGATGTATGATTCTATGTGCAGAAGTTATTACAATGTCTATTTAAGGTAAAATGACTATTTTACCCTTGGTTCCGAGACTTCCAAAAACCCGTAAAAAGTACTTAAATTCTTACTTGAGGCTAACTAATCAAGTTCTACTCCCTAGGATGATTTTAGGTGACAACTATAAAAACTACCCATTTTTCTATTTCCCGAAAAGTCACTAAAGTCCAACTACAGCTTTAAATATAAAATTAAAATAAAATTATAAAAATTCTAAAATAAATTTCTAACTTATCTATGATCTCTAATCTACTCATAGGAGAAATAATTTCTTAAAACTGTTCAATCGTTATTCCTACAAAAATCTTTAAAGTTGCCTACAACACTACAATTGTTCCCATACTTAGTCAAATTTTTCTGCTGGAAAAACAGCTCAACTACTCCACTTTGAGACCCTATAACTTTCAATCCGACCGTTCATTTGTTCCCAAATTTTAATACAGTAAACTATGTATATCTATCTATGATCTATTAAAAATTCAACGGTGGATCTTCAACCAATCGTTTTAACATTGGTTCACAACAGTGGCCATTCTTACTTTCAAAACTGAAGTTTTAAAGGGAGTTTCTCACTTCAATTTATATGATAATCTGATCTACTTCACTAGGTCATCTAATGGCCATAAATTGGACACTCTAGGAAGCTACAACAACTCGCTTACTACTCATCACTTCTCTAGTTCGATCTATCCTCATCACCACACTAAAACATTTTAAAACCTAAGTACACACATGTCTATTTCATCTATAGTTTAAAGATTGAACTGCAGCCAAGATAAAGGGAGAATGATTGATCATTTACCCAAGGTTTTGATGACTGCAGAAGGTAAGTTGTTGCACTAGTGTGGGAGGGTCCGATTCCAAGGTGGCCGTCTCTTCTTTTGTCACCGCAGGCCACGAACGAACAGCCCTCCAACTGGTTATCTTCTAGGAAGGAGTGTGTACTGAGAGTTAGATTTAGAGAGGAACTTAAGTGTAGAAGGGCTGGCTGAAATTACTTACACTACTCCGGCTGCTGGCGAGCTTTTCCTTGCAATTTCTTGTGGTTGGAACGTTGTTGAGTGTGTGCAGAATGTGGGCAACAACAGGAGGGTTTGCTGCGTGAACCTGGAGCACAGAAAGGACGACTGGCTGCTGTAGTTCCCTCGCTTCTGGCATAAATCTGGAGCACAGGAAAGGCGTTGCAGTTCCTCTCTTCTGGCGTGAATTTGGAGCACAGAATAGGCGTTGCAATGCCTCTCTTCTGGCGTGAATATGGGGTTGTTACAGCCCCTTAATTATCTCCTTAAATATCTCATTTATGCAGCTGTTACAAAGTGGAGAGAAGGAAAGAGAAGGGCTGGCTGTTCATACGTAATTCACAGGCTGGAGAGGGCTGCAAGCTGGGCTGGAGGGAGCTGAATGTGTTGGGCCGGAGGGGCTGTTAATGGGCTCGTAACTAGCTTCTCCCGGACTGCTGCAGGCTGGGCTCGAAGTCACCTGCTGGGCTGTTATGGGTAAGCAAAAAAAACTGGGCTGTTTAAGGTAGAAAAAACGTGGGCTGAAGCATGCAAGAAAGGTGGCTGAATTACTTGTCAAAAATCTGTCAAAACTCGTCACAGCTTGTCAGGATCTCGTCTCAGCTTAGTCATGATCTCGTCTCAGCTTAGTCATGGCCTCGTCACAGCTTGTCATGAGCTCGTCACAGCTTGTCCTCAATAAGAATGAATTATAATACTAGGGTTTGATATAAATCTATCATTTTATGTGAATTAAATTCTACATAAAATAATAGATAGTTATAAGGGTTAGAGTTTGATATAATTTTATCATTTTATGTGAGTTAACTTCTACATAAAATAATGGATAATTCTAAGGATTAGAGTTTGATATAATTTTATCATTTTATGTGAATTAAATTTTACATAAAATAATGAAATTTGTGAAGGGAGAGATACTAGATAGAATGGGAAACCGTCAACGGCGGAATTAGACGGAATAAAAATTCCGGATATTACAGGCGACTTGCCATGTCTTCCGGCATGGCACGAGAAAAGACTCCCGAGTATGTGTCACTTGCAAATGAAGAGGATATAGGATTTGGTGTCGGCGAAGGAGATGATTCACAGTTCTTTCGCACATTTGTTGACACCGTCAACGAAGGAGCTACTAGCCAATCTGGAATAGGGGCAAACCTTGACGAGCATCCATTTGAGAGAACTGAAGATCCTACCATTACTCCGGTCAATATGTGTACTAATGAGAAGGCTTCAGTGAAGAGAAAAAGAAGGCAATCTGTTGGGTCGTCCAAGTTTGAAAAACACCTTGCACATACTAGGGAGCACAGCGAGAAAATACTTGCCCTATTCCAAGAAGAAGTCAACTCAAAAGATAAGGAAGAAGAGTCACTACTTGATGAAGTAATGTTGATGCTTGATCGGTTTGTTGAAAAAAATTTGGTGGAAGATGGATCACCGTTTTGGTGTTTCATTGTCTCAAAGGTTAAAGGAAAAATTGATATGAAGATTTTGAGGAAACTACCTAATGACGAGAAGAGGGTGAGGTGGTTAAAATGAGAGTTTGACCGCCTTTGAGTCGTTTTAGTTGTTTTACATATGTTTGTACTCTCTCATCTTTGTTGGACTTGTTGTTCTTGTTATTCACTCTTCCTGCATGACATTATTGCACTTGTTTTTAATCACTTATCATTTTACATAATATTGTACTCTCTCATCCTTCAGTTGTTTTAAATATGTTTGTACTCTCTCATCGTTTTAGTTGTTTTACATATGCTTGTTATTTTAATCTCTATTATTGCTTGTCATGAGAGGTCTCTTGTTTATCAATTGCAGGTGCACGTCGTACATATAAAATATGTCTAGCGGGTGTGACGGTACTGATGAAGAATTGCAGAAACGTCGCCGACTAGTTAAATTGTACACACATTATGCTCAAATGCAAAGGGAAACGGACATACTAGCCGATCATTACTACAAACATATGCACAAACAACCTTGCTACACTGATTATGAGCGTGGGAAAATGTGGATGAATGACATATTGTCTGGTCATCACATTCGGACGGTCAACATGTTTAGGATGGACGCAGAAGTACTTGTACGTTTGTGCAACGAGTTGGAAAACAATTACGGTCTTAAAGCGTCAACAGAAGTCTCTATCTTGGAGAAAGTGGGAATATTCCTATACACGCTAGCTCAAGGAGCCTCAGTTCGTGTTGTAGCTGAGCATTTTCAAAGGTCAACGGAGACTGTTCACCGAGCATTCCATGATGTACTGAACTCTTTCACCGGGTACGGGCATGAAGGACGTGGACTATCACATGATCTTATTCGACCAAGGAATCCGAACTTTCCTAGGACACCCTCCCACATTGCTGCAGATCCCACATACAAGGATTATTTCCAGGTATATCTGTAATTTATTAAAAGGATTAACGTCATATGAATTATGACACTTGAATTGTATTTTGTTATATGTAGGATTGCATTGGTTGTCTTGATGGAACTCATATCAGTGCATGCATCCCATCAGAGTCACAAGGTCCTTTCATCGGTCGAAAACATACGGTGACCTTCAATGTTCTAGCTGTTTGTGATTTTAACATGTTATTTACTTTTGTGTTGTCTGGATGGGAAGGGTCGGCACACGACTCAAAGGTCCTAGATAATGCCATTTGCAACCCAAACGTACAATTTCCCATTCCACATGCCAACAAGTACTACCTTTGTGACAAAGGTTATGCAGATAGGCCGGGGTTTCTGGTTCCATATTCTAAGACAAGGTATCATTTGAATCAGTTTGATAATGAGCCGCCCAACAACAAGAAAGAAGCATTCAACCGGGCTCACTCTTCTCTTAGAAGTTGTATAGAACGTTGCTTTGGAATCCTCAAAAAAAGATGGAAAATTTTAGATGCAATGCCATGTTATCCGGACCATACACAGGTTGACATTCATCTCGCTTGCTTCGCCCTTCACAACTTCATTCGGTTGTACTCTGGCTATGATGACTTGTCTGAAAAAGAAGAAGATCAACCCCCGGTGGTAAACCAAGAAAGTGTGGAAGATGCTGGTATCAACGTTACAAGAGACAAAGGAATGGGGCATATACGTGATCGTATTGCTACTACCATTTGGAACTCGACAAGGAATATGTAGAAAGTTCTTCATTGATGTTATGTCTTTATATTTATGTTATGTCTTTGGTTTACACTGTAATGTTTCAAACTTTACAAGTGGATGTACTCTTGTTGTTTATGGAAAGACACCCTTCTTTATTTATGTTATGGCTTTGGTTCACCCTAACATACTTTTGTTACAGTATGCATGCTGTACAAATATCGCTATGATGATTTTGCCATGGAGATTGTGCCTGCTGAGTTTCTATCCAATATTGCGTCTGGTCTGCTGATTTTTCAAGGTATAACAATTAGGAAAAGGGCATTTACAAGCCAAGGCAAACCAATACAATCTTGCATCTGGTTTGCTGAATTATCAAGGTATAAAAATTAGGAATAGGGCATTTACAAGCCAAGACAAACCCATAATCTCATTAAACTACCAACGGTCTGCAATAGTAACTGAAATGTTTACATAAAATGGCTCCGAAGCATGATACCAAACACAAAATCGCTCCTGACCATTTACATAAATATAATTCAAACAACTAAAGAGAATAGAACAATCCCGGAAATAAACCCTAATACAAACGCATTTATTTTTCCAGACATGATTTCATTGTTGTCTCTCACTTGATTAAGAGTAAGTTCATGCTTCAATGATGATACATGTGCCTCAGCGTCCAATTCCCGCATCCTTAATATCTTCACTTCATATAGTAGGTTTTTGTTCTCTTCTCTTATAGATTGAACATAGTCTCGTAAATCAGCGGATGCGTTGCCTTCATCAAGACAACACTCTACCATTTCATCTTCGACAGGATTGTCCTTCGGAAGTGAAATCTCATGTCTCCAAAAATAGTACTCCGGATCTCCGCTATCACAACTTGAGTCGTCAGACATTGCTGCAACAACAAAAAAAGAACACAATGGGAACAAAAGGAAAACAGAGAGCTCAATCAAACAACAAAATTAGCAAATCAAGAACACAATGGGAACAAAAGGAAAACAGAGAGCTCAATCAAACAACAGAGTAGCTAAACAGGAAGAAATGCAGAAAGGCGTGAATAATAAGAGAAAATTTGTGCAAGCAACAATCAAACAACAGAAAGCAAATCAAGAAATAGTAGATCAACATAGAAGGAACACAAAAAAAATTGAAATATTGATGATTCATTTCTGTTTTCCCCAAACAAAATAACTCATAAATGATTCATGTATAGAGACTGGTTGATGTAGGGACATTATTATTGCCTCAACAAAACTAATAAAACTAATAAAGGAATCTAACAATCATAAAATCAACTTAAAGCAAGCATAAACTTACATCAATATCGTTTCTGTTACAACATTAATAAAAACTAATAAAGGAATCTAACAATCATAAAATCAACTTAAAGCAAGCATAAACTTACAGCAATATCGTTTCTGTTACAGCATTAATAAAAAACCATAAATATAATTAGCTAAACTGAAGATACACGCAGTTGATAGGGCTCCTGCACGAGTAGGAAAGATACACGCAGTTGAGACCGTGGAATTGAACTCAGAGAGATCTGAGGCTCAAGGTTTGAAGCATTACCACTCACACAGTACTAATTTCAGAAGTGTTATTATTATCAGCAACATCTTGATATTAGACAGAGGATTGGAAAAGAAGAATTTATAAATGTTAGGGCATGGAATCTAACAATCACAAAATCACAAAATTAACTAAAGCAAGCATCCAAAATCGTAATTTAAATCATATCAAAACTGCATGGAACTTGAGCACAAGAAGATTTAAAAAAAAAATCAATTTCTGAAGTTGATCGACTGAATAACAACTGTATTCATGTGCTTCCCAAGTTCCCAGCCATACCAAATCTACCAAATCATAGAGATAAACTAGAACAATGATCCCTATATTGTGGCAACTGGCCTAGCCAGTATCAAAATTGACATTGCAGTTTGCAAATGCACTGAAAAGGAGACAAAGATCAGTTTACTCGAAGATGCATATGACTTCCTCTTAAACCTAACACCCGCCAACAATATGATAACACAGATTGGATGGAATATCATCCTTGAAGCAAGCATATAAAAAATTACACTCACTTGGAATCTAACAATCACAAATCGTAAATTAGGGCAAATTTCTCTTACCATACATCAATAGCAAAAAAAGAAAGAGAGGGTTAAATATTAGGGCATGGAAGAAGAAAGACGAAGAAGCGAAGTAGGAAGACGAAAAAGAAAGAGAGGGTTAAATATTAGGGCATGGAAGATACCTGTCGGGGGGCCTCCGATTCGGAATGGAAGGAGGAAGACGAAAACGAAGATGGGTAGTGCTTTCACCAGAACATCCGATTCGGAATGAAAGAAGGAAGACGAAGAAGCGAAGAGACCCGTCGGGAATACTATCACCTGCACCTCCGATTCGAGATCGAAGAAGGAAAACGAAGAAGCGAGTCTGCGAATGAAGACAGAGGACGTGATATATACCTGGTAAAGTCCAGTAATTACTAATAAAAGTGAGGGTACAAATGTCTTTTTGTTTATGATAACACTAACCACTAAACAATAACCCTCACTCCCATTAGTATTCCACAAACACTCCATGAAAACTCAAACACTAGTTAAACTAGTGCAGCCAAACACAAATTTAATTTTCTAACATTACAAACCACTAGTTAACACTAGTATTGTGTACCAGCCAAACACACACTTAGTATCCACTAAATTTCAAAATTGCTCTTAGTACCTTGTGGTTCTATTTGATTTCTCTTTATACCCATTCTTAATATATTACTTTAAAATTTTATTATAAAATAATTAAAAATAAGATACATTAATTTTAAACAAATTATGACCTTATTAAATTTAAATTAATAAATTTATAATAGAAATATTTTTCGTATTTTTTTAATTAAAATATTTTTTTTAGTTTTTACTTTCGATTTTAAAAATATATATAAAATTAAATTTAAAATAAATTTAAATTTTTTTATTAAGGGTCTAGAAATTAAAAAATATAATAAAATTTTATATATTTTTAAATTTAATTTTATATAATTCATATTAATTCGAAAAAATTATTTTTTTAATTCGAAAAAAGAATTATGTTTTTTTTTTGAGTTTAAAAAAAATCGAATTAAGATAAATTAAAAAAATTGAATTAAGATAAATTAAAAAAATCGAATTAATATAAATTATATAAAATTAAATTCAAAAAGAAATAAAATTTTATTATATTTAAAATATCTTGACTCTTAATAAAAAAATTTAAATTTGTTTTTAATTTAATTTTACATTATATTCTTTTTGTAAAATTGAAAGTATAAAGTAAAAAAATACTTTAATTCAAAAATAAAAAATATTTTTACTTCAAAAAATAAAATAAAAAATATATAAAAACTATTTCTATTATAAATTTATTAATTTACATTTAATAAGGTCATAATTTATTTTAAATTTATTTTTTGATATTTGTTATTTTATAATGAATTTTTAATGGAATATATTAAGAATGAGTATAAAGAGGAATCAAATAGAACCATAAGGGTACCAAGAGGAATTTTGTAAGTTAGTAGATACCAAGAGGAAAAGTTCAATCCTTAGGGCACCAAGAGGAAAAATCCTAAATTGTTCTAATGTACATATGCTACTCGTAAACAAGATATATGTACACACGTAGATGTTTATGTTACATCACATCCCATTTACTAAATGTACACATCTTGCAGATTTGATATACATGTACACAAAAAGAAGTCTGCATTTCGTCACATCCCAAATATCAAATGCACACAAACTACAGATTTGATCCCAAATGTCAAATGTACAAAAACTACAAATTTGATACATATAGAGTAAATTTGTTATATTTTTCTAGTGACATATACACATAATCAACAACAGCTACCTACGAATGTACATAGAGTAGATCTGTTACTTTTTTTTTGTCGTCTTCTTCGAAACTGTGTGTGAAATTGTCAAAGAGAGTATACCTGGATATGGGGATTGATGAGAGACGAACCGAAATTTCGAAGAAGTCGACAGTTGCAATTGGTAACTGAATGTACCTGTTCAAGACGAGTGTTGAAGACTCGTTTGAAGTCGGATGTTGAAGATGAAGAATAAGTTGCAGAAGATACGTCCAGAATAATGGCAATGAAAATTTTTTATCCTGCTTTTGAATGACGTCTTTGATTTGGCTGTGATGTTTTGTTTCTGAAAAAAGAGGGATATGGCGCACAAAAGAGATTCCCGAATCTCAAATCTACAGTTACCAAAAGCAAGATAACCGGTTTTCTTTTATTTAACATAATTAATATAGTCAAAATATTTTTATCTTTAACTATTATGATAACTGCCTAATTAAGATCCTCTTAACACCTAATTGATCTTTTTTTTTAATTGTTGAATATATTAGGGGCATAGTTAGTTTTCTAGAAAAAAATATGGCATACTCTTAATCTTCTCATTTATGTTCGTGTTGATGTCGATTTGGATCAAAATCGGTCTAATTTCCTAACATCTTGATATGGGTCGGTTTTGGGTCAGATAATTTGGTTGGTTGAATCAAGGTTGCCCGGTCTCTTAGATATGCACTTTTTTAATTAAAATTTATGCAAATATATTAATAAGATCCGGATACTCGAGTTCAAATTAATAGAAACCCCGATCCGAATACGATCTAGATTCGGTCGTATATCCGGATAATTATCCGTTTAATCCAGATTCTAAAACATGTATACTAACATGATTTTATCCGGATTTGATATTTATCTACGAATATGATGAGTGATCCGAATGACAATAGCCATATCCAAATGATTTGTTTGATTGAAGTTGACTTTAGTTGGATCCGGATGTCCGAGTCCGTATGATCCGGATTTTTTTTCCTACTTTTTTTTATCATAAAATGTAAAAAATCAAAATCACATAGCATGATCCAAATAAAAACATAAACATATAGATTATAAAAAAAATTTACATATATATATACACATGATTTTGAGCATATAGGAAGAGACCTTAGAGTCAAAAGTGAGAAAGACTCATAACCCTTGGATAAAAGTATTCAAGGGTTGTGATTTGTCCAAATTCACGGACACAAAAAACGAACACAACGAGAAACGGAGAAGCGACAATCCTCAAAATCATAGGAAGAGAGGGCACAACGAGGAAAACAAATAATAAACTGAAATGAAGAGTTCATGGATCATATATATATATATATATATATATATATATATATATATATATATATATATATATATATATATATATATATATATATATATATATATATATATATATATATATATATATATATATATATATAGATCCTGACTCATATGTAAACAACTCTTATCGTGTGAACGTGTAAACACCGAATATATGTGAGTATACCACCGAATATATGTTACTATACCGCCGAATATATAGATTCAGGTCCGGCGAATCTTCTTCCATTAATAATACGATTTTTTTTATCCTTTAATATCGTCTAATCTAAGCCATCTATTTAACGATCTAACGGATACAATTTGTTCTCATTTTACATGGTAAGAGTTGTTTACATGAGAGTCAACCTCTCTCTCTATCTATATATATATATATGAAAAACCCAATGATAGTTGAGTAGATAAAAACATTAACATGACAACAAAATAATCGAAAGAAAGCTTAGAAACAAACATTTTCAGTCTTACAAAACATAGAACTAAAGATATTTATGCTTACAATTTCAAAATAATATACTTAGTTTCAAAATTGAAGAATGAATAACCCATTTTGCTAATCAACAACAACATAATCACCCAAGGAAAACAATATGAAAAATTAGCGGATTAGAAAAAGTGGAAGAACTGGAATAGCACACTTAACATTCAACACAAATTGAATAGTAAATTAGTAATCAAAGGATCAATATCAATTTCTAAAATTTTATACATAAGAAGAATGAAAGAAAATGGAGAGAACATTTGGTTGGCGGAACAACAACATTTCAACAATAGAACCAAAGAAGAATAAGGCTTCGTCGAAAGAATATATAAGAAGATCGGTATCCTACTTCCGGAAACCATAATCTCGTTGGTGACCATATGGAAGCTAGGTTTAGTCGGAAAAAGTGAAAGAAGAATAAATGTAACGGAAAATCAACTTTTCTTAACCTTTTTTTAATAAATTATGTTTTTCTTTTTTTTTTGCCTTTAAATAGGGAAAACTTTCGTTGACTGTGTCTTGACAGGACACGGTCCTTGTCCTCGCTGTGTCCAGCCCGTGTCCTAGGCGTGTAACAACTGAAACTTTTATTCTAGAACCGGCCCTTATGACTCTTCTCAAAGCCATATAGTTCATAGCCAATAGCAGTCACCACCCCCACGACCTCCGAGGTCCGCGATCGCGGTGACCTAGTGTTGCCGTGGTCGCGGCGAGGTTTATCCTTAGGTGCGTTGAGTCGACAGATCGCTGACCAATCTTTTTGTAACCGTCTTTTTCCTTCCTTTCTATCTAGACCCTATTTGAGAATCAACACTCCTTCTTAACCCTTGCATCCGGTTTCCTTGCCCTCTTTCACGTTCCACATTCATCCTCTCCTCCTTCATCTTCTCCTTCATCCCCTCTATTGATCTCTTTCTTCATTCATCCCTTCGGCGAGCAATCCTTATCTTTCTATCTCCTTCACGTGACTGCATGTCGAAGAGCAAGGAACCGTCTTGCGTGTTCTCTAGACGATTGGTAGGCAATTTCTTCTCCTCCTCCTTCTTTCCTTCTTTATCCTCATCAAGGGGTACCTTGATTCTTCTCCCCTCCGTAGGTTGTGTGTCGTTTGTTGGAGCGAGGAGCCTTGTTGGTGTGGACAGGGGGAGACCAGGAGAAGGAACCACAATCTAAAGATCCAAGCTCGTTCTGCACATTGACAAGCGTAGTTACCACCGCACTAGACTTCTTCCGCGGTCGCGTCTTCTCAAACCGCAGTCGAGTCTCTGCTTGTGTCACTGCGGTCGCGGCTGTATGTCGCCACGATCACGACGTCTTGGACCTTGTCACCGTGGTCGCGCCTTCTTGCTTTCGCGGTCGCGTCATCTCACCAGTGGGTTCCAACTTTTGGTACGTTGCTCCTTCCTCATGTCTTAGTTGATTTGAGAGTAGTATCGTGCTAGGTTGAAACCTAGCAGAACTTATGCGAATGCCATCTAATGATGATGTAAGGTTATCTTGTTAGATGAACGCCTTAGCCGGTTTTTAGGACGTGTTGTGAAATGTTAAGAATTGGAAAATTGTTTGATATAGTTGTCGGAACTATTGATAGTGTTAGATTGTTGATTTATGAATAAGGTTTAGTAATTGGGATAGACTTGAGATAGTCATGATTGACCTATGAGTTAGAGACTTCTAGTGTTGGATAGTTGATTGATCCATGTGTGCCTTGTATGTCAGGCGTAAAGTGTATTTCTATGGGAACTAAGCGTTGTTGATAGCTGAGATTACCTTGAATCAGGTAAGTCCCTTGGGCTTACTTAGCTAACCTTCTGTATGTTAGCATGATTGTAATAATGGTGTGTATTGTGTGTTAATAACAATAACTTGATAGGACTACCAACTTTTATTGTTGTTTGACCCATATAGTAACGGGCGGTGACATCACTGCCCAGCTCTGACAGGAATTTGTGAGGTTCTCTACAACTATCCCAGACAGGTACACGGTGAGGTGAATCGGATCCAGTCCTGTCAATATAAGGGGACATAGGCGAGGTTCGGGAGATCCTCATGCCACAAAAGAAGTTGAATTAGAAAATTGAACCACGTTTATAAGATAATAGCCGGTCTGATGTGTGCGCATGCTATGTGATATTTCTTTATTGTGTGTTATGTGCTATTATCGTTATCCTAGTATATAGAGTGTTAGCTAACGGTTTTTGGTAAATTAGGTTACCTCATTGTCGATTAATCATATATTTCGGGATTAAATCATTGTTGATTAATGATATATTTTGAAGCATTATTGCGGTTAGAATATGAGATTTGACGAGATCATTATTTCGGGCATGAGAGCATGATCGTTAATGTGACATATGGTATTAATTAACTTCACTTTGCTTGTGTTAAATCAATATTTAGAATGTCATTTCATAGAAAATCCTAAAGTCTCATCAATACTCAATTGAAGAGGCGTCAAGCGGGACCGTCGGGTTTGGGTCGGGTCACATCAAGCTCATGTTGGAATCAAGTTGATGGATTTGGGTTTTATACCAATTGTTCGGGTTGCAACAGGTTATCGGGTTAGCCTCGGTTCTTGTACCATAATAGGTCAATGTTCGCTCTCAGATGTGTGTGAATAATGAACGAAAATAAGCTTTAAGTCAATACATAAAATAAAAGCCAAGAAAATAAGTGAACCCGTAGTGTACGGATCAATAGCAGTAAAAGCAAATATTTTAGGGTCGATCACAAGGACTATGGTGAAATAAAACTGTAATATATCAAATCTAGATTAGATCTTGTAAAATATCAAAAGCGATCGATCAATATATGATAATCTGGAAAAGAATGCATATTCTAGAGAACAAAGTACCCGGTTGTGGTTTTCGATTCAAGACTTCTAAAGATCTATGGAAAAAGCTGGGATTGCTAAGGAAAGGTGTTTCTAAGGTGGGATAGATTATGGGGGAGGTCTCACTATCCACTATCCCAAACCAAAGCTCCAATTATCGGGTAAGTCTCAAGGATCTAAGGAAAGAAACTATAATCTCAAACCAACAACTCAACCTAAGGGAAAATAACTAACCTTTACCGGGTAAATCTCAGGATAACTCACAAAGGCAAGGAGAAGGCACACTCAAACCTAATAAATAATAAACCTTTATTACTTAGAACTCATCATCTTTGACAACTAAGAGAGGGAATCACCGGGTAAGTCTCTTCCCAAGCTTAGATGTAAGCTTGAAAGGCTCAACAAGGCTAGAATTTAAGCAATCAATAACCTAAGCTTAAGGATATAATATGAACGGATAAATAGGGAAAATCTCGGGTTGTTCTTGCTCTCTCGGCCGAGATACATTACAATAGACCGAGATTCGGTAACTGCGTAGGTTAAAACCAACATTCAGGAGTATTTGCCTCATATTAGCTTGCATCTCAACAATTTCCTCTCTAATCGCATCTTCTCTTTCCTGTGCTGTTGATCTTTCTACTACCAAGGCTTTATCTCTAAGCTTTACTTGTTCCAAAGCATCTACTAGTTCGGCTTGAAGGTCTCTTTCAGCCAAAGTCATATTAGCTTCCTTACTCTTCTTTTGTAAGTTTTCTCCGGTTCAGGATCGTATGGAACTAATTCTTTACCGGTACGAGATCATCGCATAAACCTAAAAAGAAAGGAAATTTCTGCAAGAACAACTCAAAGCAAAAAGATCAATAGCAAAAGCAAGTGTCTAACCTAGACAACCAAAATTACCGGCTTGGTCTAAACCAAGTCCTTGACAACGGCACCAAAAACTTGTTCGCTCTCAGACGTGTGTGAATAATGATCGAAAATAAGCTTTAAAATTTATACATGAAATAAAATCCAATCAAATAAGAGAACTCATAGTGTACGGACCAATCGCAGTGAAATCAAATAATCCAAGGTCGATCACAAGGACTATGGTGAAATCAAGCAGTAATATATCGAATATAGATTAGATCTTGCAAATATAAAAAGCGATGAATATATGATAATCTAGAAAAGAATGAAGATTCTAGAGATCAAAGTATCCGGTTGTGGTTTTCGATACAAGACTTCTAAAGATCTATGGACAAAGCTTGGATTGCTAAGGAAAGGTGTTTCTATGGTGGGATAGATTACGGGGGAGGTCTCACACTCTCACTATCCACTATCCCAAAAAAAGCTCCTATTACCGGGTAAGTCTCAAGGATCTAAGGAAGGAAACTATAATCTCAAACCAACAATTCAACCTAAGGGAATAGAACTAACCTTTACCGGGTAAGTCTCAGGTTAACTCATAAAGGCAAAGAGAAGGCACACTCAAACCTAATTATAGATAAACCTTTATTACCTAGAACTCATCATCTTTGTCAACTAAGAGAGGGCATCACCGTGTAAGTCTCTTCCCAAGCTTAGATATAAGCTTAAAAGGCGTGTTTGCTGAGCAGCAAGGTTGGGACCTTGGGAAGACGGGATATGTCATCAGTGTTGTACGAGCAACAAGGTTGATAGCATAGGGATGTGATACCTTCCGGTGTTATGCTATGAAGGACGGAGAGAGTCCATCATTGGAGGATATTCCAGTGGTATATGAGTTTACAAATGTGTTTGCTGAGCCGTCTAGTTTGCCGCCTCAGAGGAGTGTGGACTTCAGCATTGAGTTGGAGCCTGGTACGAGACCGATCTCGAAGGTCCCATATCGTATGGCTCTTGTCAAGATGTTGGAGCTGAAGAAGCAACTCGAGGAGTTGACTGAGAAAGGCTTTATCCGCCCTAGTGTATCCCCGTGGGAAGCACCTATCATCTTCGTGCGGAAGAAGGACGGATCGTTGAGATTATGCATTGACTATAGAGAGCTGAACAAGGTGACCATCAAGAACAAGTATCCATTGCCTCGTATCGATGATCTACTTGATCAGCTTCAGGGAGCGACAGTGTTCTCCTGGATCGACCTACATTCAGGATATCACCAATTGAGGCTGAGAGAGTAAGATGTGTACAGGACGGCATTTCGGACCCGTTATGGACACTACGAGTTTGTAGTGATGCCATTTGGGATTACGAATGCCCCAACGGTTTTTATGGAGTTGATGAACAGTATCTTCATCGACTTTCTGGATCAGTTTGTGGTAGTTTTCATTGATGACATTTTGGTGTACTCTCGTAGCAAAGAGGAGCATGTCGGTCATCTGAGGCCAGTTTTACAGATTCTGCAGGATAGAGAGTTGTATGCCAAGCTCTCTAAGTGTGACTTGTGGATGTCAGAGGTAGCCCTTCTGGGGCATATTGTCTCCGCCGATGGGATCATGGTTGATCCGGCGAAGATCAAGTTTGTTGCAGCATGGACGACACCGACGAACATCAAGGAAGTGCGTAGCTTTCTTGGCCTATCCGGGTATTACCGACGCTTTGTGGAGGGATTTTCTGTGATTTCCCGTCCACTTACGAGTCTTTTGAGGAAGACCACCAAATTTTTATGGTCTGATAAGTGCATGTAGAGTTTTGAGGAGTTGAAGAAATGATTGACTTCTGCTCCTATGTTGGCACAACCTGAGGGCACATATGATTTTGTGGTTTACAGTGATGCATCCAAGCTAGGCTTAGGATGTGTGCCGATGTAGAGAGACAGAATGATTACTTATGCGTCTAGACAGTTGATGTAGAGAGGCAGAGTGTTACTTATGCGTCTATAAGAACTACTTTGGGGACGAGTCTACACTTTATGACTGCATTTCACCACCAGACCGATGGTCAGTTAGAGAGGACCATCCAGACCCTTGAGGATATTCTGCGAGCTTGTGTGTTGGATTAGAGACAGGGATGGTCAGAATACCTCTCATTGGTCGAGTTCTCATACAACAGCTAACATGCATCGATTGGGATAGCTCCATATGAAACACTATATGGTCGTAGATGTCGTACACCTTTATGCTGGGATGAGCCTAGCAGTATCAGTGGTATAACGCTAGAGCAGATTCAGGATGATATGGCTCGAGTAGCGCTGATCAGAGAGAGGATGCTGGCTGCACAAAGTCGTCAAAAGTCATATGCATACAGGAGGCATCGACCTCTAGAGTTCCGAATGGAAGCTCATGTTTGGCTGAGTGTATCTCCAACGTGAGGCGTCAGACATTTTGACATAGAGGGGAAGTTGAGTCCTGTTCGCTCGAAAGTGTGCGTGCAAATCTTAAAATTTTAAAACTGAAATTAAAGCAAAGCGAACCTGCAGTGTACGGATCGGCGTAGTAAAGCAAAAATTTCAGAGTATCGAATTAGGGATTTGGAAGGAACAAATTCAATTAGTAAAATTGTCAGGCAAGTAAAAAGCTTTTATAAAGATGATAAGGAAAACAACGATTCTAAAGATTCAGGTATCCAATCGTGGCAGTCGATTCAAGATATTCTAAGGATATAAGGACAGAGTCGGGATCGCAAAGGTATAACTAATGTAGAGAATTGTACGGTGAAGTTCCAAAATCCATATGTCTCACCCAAAGGCTCTCTCTATAAAGGTTGTTGAGGCCGCAATATAGAAAGGATCAAAGGATAAGAATTACTGTCAAATACCCATGCCCAAACCCAAGGAAATCAAAGATAAGCCAAAACGGTTAAGGTTGTGACACTCGAAACTGAAATAGAGAATCTTAAGTCTCACTACTACCTAGAAAAGGTAAGCCAAGGCTAGGTTAAAGCAAGTTTTTAACTTTGGATCAAAGCAAAAGAAAGGTACGTATGACAAAGGAAACCACGGCTGGATCTGGAGGAACCACGGCCGTGGAACTCAAGAACAAACCGTGGAAAAGGTCGACAACGAAGTTTCTCGCATCTCTCAGGGTCCAATCTGTTTTGGTTCAATCTATCATAATCTATGCCATAACTATTAACCCTTCACCTTAGAATCGCTAAAGGGTTTTAGCCAACAATCATCATTGTAAAATCAACAATCACATAAGAAAGGAATAAAAGATAGAACTTTAAAACCTTAATGAAAAACACCGAAATCAATCTCAATAAAACCAATAATCTGTCAATGTGTTCAATGAATAGGGAATAGAATAAGAATCTCTCACAAATCTCAAGAACAAAAGAAGAACGGGATGTCAATCCGCCTTCTATCGAAACCCTAAGATCTTTCTCCAAGTACGCAATCTCAAAGTGCGTCCTTCTCCGAATCTTCCCTGTACGCCATAAAATCTTCCCAAACAATGCCTTGAAATGCCCTCAATGCGAGTCCAATTCCAGCGTCCTCTTTTTCTCCTTGCTTCTACCTTCTTATAGGGAAAAATAGGGTTACGAAAGCCCAATGAACGCTGCTGACGTGGCAAATATGACACGTGGCAACCGTCATAGAAACCACGGTCTAGTACAAATTTCCATGGCTGTTGAATGGGTCGTGAAACCTTCTGTTGCTCTCGACATAACTTTCCACGCCCTCAATGCCTAAACCACGGTCGTGGTTCTCCAATTTTGGCCATGGGAGTTCCAATTCTTTTGTGAAAGCCTTTGTTTCGTCAAGCTCTCTAATCATGCTCCTTCCTTAGCTTCTCTAATGTAGCCTCTTGATGCCTAGCATGATCAATACTCGTACTCACTCATATATGCTCCATTCCAAGTCTTTATTCACATGTAAACACAACAAGGCTTGTGTAGATCTCTATATCGACAAAATAGGTGAATGTGCTCATAAATGCTTCAAACTCAAATCCATGTACACAATGAAAAGGGAAAATCAACCAAAACAAGTGCCTAAAATATGGTCATATTTTATGCTATCAAAATACCCCATACTTGCCTCTTGCTTGTCCCCAACAAGGTTTTCAAAAGGTTAGAACATAAGGTAGAATGAAATATGAATGCAAAACAAGGTAAAAACAATCTTTTTGGTATTGTGCTTCTAATCAATAGATCATCCTCAAATCTTGCTTTATGTCTCTTTGAAAACTTCTATACACATAAATCAAATCATGTCAAGCAAAGGAAACATCATATATTGCATAAACTTCAAAACAAACATCATAACCTTAAGCATTGTCAAAATCAATAATGTGAAACTCCAATTTAGATCACCAAGTCAAATAACATTCTTATGATCTCAAGGACTTTCAAGTAAAGGTCAAGAAACGTGAATAAGTGAGAAACTTATAAGGGAATATGGTGCACCAATCCGGAAAAAAGGAACAACACAAACTCTTTTTTCTTTTTGCAAACTTGAACTAACCATCTTTTGAGAGCTTTGCTCTCCCTTTTCAGCACAAAATTTTTCGACTTTACTTTTTAGAAGTATGGACAACGGTGCACAATAACCGAAGCATAGGAGATTGACGTTTCTCAATTTCGAGATGCCTCAAACCCTTGATGCACATACCATAATCTGTTAGGAATATCGCTCAATCCTACTTTGGCAAGACACAAACACCCGGCTATGTGAATGGTGCCCAGTTACTCATCATCATGATTGACTTCCCCAAACCTATTTTCTATACTTTGAATGCACAATTTTTATCTTTCATGGCCCTCCCACATCAAACATGCCAAAATCAACCCTTCCTAATTCCCGGATAGGTAAAGGAGGCAAGATTTTTATTGAGGGGCTAGATGAACAAAGAAGAAGCAAGAAAATCGAGGTGCCTTAATCATTTCATAAAGAAGAACACGCACTTATATTGTGATTTCAACCTTCATTCCTCAATATGATTTAGATAAAACTTTCAAATTATGAAATTTGCAAGAAAGAATGAACAACATACTCAATTACTTCACAATTCAAAACTTGAATCAAGCACATAAATGTCACCAAAAATCCAATCCACAAGTAGATTCATCATAGAATTCATCTCCAATCCTAGAAGCACAATAATTTTCAAAATACTTAACAAAATTTTTATGGGTTTTTCAAAGCTTTTTAATGCTATGCAATAAAGAAACGTGTGACAATAAAAGAAAGATGCAAGTGTTCATGGAATAAAGCGAAACAAGTGTATCGAGTTATTACATAAAAAGAGAGTCACACCCCACCCCATACTTAACATACCCATTGTCCTCAATGTTTAGGAAAAAATAAAGAAAAGAAAAGAAAAAGAAAACTCACTAAGGCGGTGGAGTAACTCGAACCATCCATGGTAGATCACTGCTGAGGAGGCGGTGGTGGTTGGTAAGGGAAGAAGTTGGACCTAAAGGGTCGTCCAAACTGCTGGCGATAGACATCACGAAGAATCCTAGCATTCTCCTGGCGCTCTTCATCACGCTCATCCTGGCGGGTATCTAGGTCATCCATCCTTCGTCTAATATCACTCGCCCATCCAGGCTATTGTCCGTACCAAGCGAGATGTTGTTGCATCCACTCCGGCGGCTACTGTGTCCATGTAGGAGGAGTCGCTGCCCAAGGTGGAGGAGCTCCCATCCAAGCCGGCTGCTGCCTGTACCAATCTGGTGGACTCGCCATCCATGAAGGACGTGTTGGATTTTTGGTGTCCTGTTTTAGACCAAAGGGCCGTAGTCTCACTTATGTGAGTAGACGGTTCTCCCAATTGCCAAACAAATTAATATAATTATCTTGAACTAAAAACAAGTTATTAACCAAGGGCTAGTAATCTCCAGAAAGGAGTAGACAAAACCCAACCAAAAGTTTGTAATCTCCACAAAGGAGTAGACAAAACCTAATCAAGAGTTTGTAGTCTCCAAAGGAATAGGCAAAACTTAACCAAGAGTTTGTAATCTCAACAAAGGAGTAGACAAAACTCAATCAAGAGTTTGTAGTCTCCAAAGGAGTAGACAAAACTCAAGCAAGAGTTTGTAATCTCCGAAAAGGAGTAGTTGATAACACGATTTATGATGTTGGATTAGGCACTCATTTAGATAGTTTTCCCGCTCATTCATGCATGGTTTAGCACTAGTTCATGACGTTTGTACTCAATTCATGTATTTTTTCGAGATAGACGTCTACACAGACTTTTGCATGCTTTGTAGGTATTTTGGGAGATTTAGGAGCTTAATCGATACATTTGAAGATCATTCCTCGAGGTGACACACCTTCGGACTCATTGGGAAGCAAGCTAGGAGCTAAGGAGGACACAAGAGACCTTGTTGGTGCATGACATGCACTAAATTGTGGCTTGATGATCCATAGAATGCAGAAGCACCAAAACCACGGCCATTGGGACTTCCACGGGCGTGGAATTGGGCCGTGGTTTTCCCTAGACAGCTGTGACAGCTGTCCCACAATCTTCATGGCCGACTCTTGCAATTTGTTGAGGATATAAGGTGGTCCTGCAGGTTGTTATGACAGACCCATCACTCCCATTCTCTCCCACACTCTCAACAACACATATTTTCTCATTGGAAGATTGGATTTGAGCTTCATTTGAAGGAGAAGAAAGGGTTCCATTGAAGAAGAGAAGAACACACCATTCTTAGTTTTTCATAGTTTTGAGTGATTTTGAGTGAGTTCTGTGAAGACAATTTGCTTGGTTTTGTAAGGAACGTGATTGAACCTTCTTTTGAAGGGTTGTAAGTCCTTCTTATCATACATTCAGCTTGATTTTCTTTGTTCTACTTGTTCAACTCTATTTCATTTCATCCTCTTGATATGGATTCCATGATTTTATGCTTGATGACTTTGATTGTGATGATGCATGTTTTTGGCTAAATAGATGCGCTTCTAGGGTAAGGGAAAGATGGTTATGGCTTGGACTATGATAGAATGGACTTAGATGTACATTTGGATGAATTGTTTGCTCGAACCTAGCCTCTGTTATAAACCACGGCTTGTTCTATACATTCCACGGCCGTGGTTCTTGATGAACTACCCGTGATTTTGACTAACTTGCTTGTTTGATGAATCTAAGTGCTAGGATGTTATATTGTTGAAATCCTAGTGTTTGTTGAGCTAAACCTATCCTAGGGTGGCCTAGTGTTAGCAACTAAGTGTTAGAAGAGACTTACCCGGTGATTCTTGCTCTTAGATACCGAAGATGACGAACTCTAGGTAGTAGTGAGCCTCACAAGCCGCTATTGAACTAAATGTGCTAGGATAGATGTTTAGGACTTGCCTTTCCGAGACTTACCCGGTAAGGAGAGGCTAGATCCCTAGATAACCATCCGGTTTGTGTAGATATCCCTAGCTTAGGCTCCTAGAGACTTACCCGGTGATAGGACCTTAGGTGCGGGATTAGTGGATCATGAGACCTACCCGGTAATTGACCCTACTTGAGAAACATTTCTTCCCAACATACTATAGTTTATCCAAGGTTGATTAGAAGCTTGAGTCCTATGCCATAACCGGAATTTCCAACCCCTAGAATCCGCTTTTCTCTCTTTGATTACATATTTCGTGTTTGCTTGTTTATTTGTGTTTTAGCTTGATTCTTTAGTTTGTTTTGCCATATTGCATCATTGTGATCCTTGATTGATCACCTCACAAAACCAATCCAAAAACATTGAGATTTTCATTTATTTGTTTCTTTCTCTTTTCTTAGCCTAGATCAACACTATCCTTAGTCACTAATCGATTCAATCTCACCTTAGTCTTTGTGTTCGACCTCGGAATACTATCCCTACTACAAAACGTCCTGTACACTGCGGGTTCGCTAGGAGTTAGGAGAAATATATCGAGTATAAATTTAAGACTTTTGCGTGTCACGTTCTTAGCGTAACAAGTTTTTGGCGCCGTTGCCGGGGACTAGGTTAAGATTGAGTCATAGTTTGTGATTGTTTATAGTGTAGGTCTTTCTTGTTGCTTTTGATCTCCTTTGATTTGTGTCTTTGCTTTTCAGGACATCTCCTACTCTTTAGGTGTATACGAAGATCTCGTGGCAAGGATTTAGCTCCATTCGATCCCGAACCGGAGAAAACCCTTAGATCAAGATCCAAGAGCATTAGAAAGGGAAAAGAGATGTCCGGAAGAGATCTCCAAGCTGAGTTGGATGAGGCTTTAGAGCAAATTAGGTTAAGAGATGAGCTCTTGGAGAATGAAAGGAGACTTGCCAATAAGAGGCAAGAAGCAACTAGGAGGGAGATTGAAGAGATTAGGCAAGCTCTTGTGCAAAGAGAGCTTAATCGTCAATAACCTCCACCTCCACCACAACAGCAACCGGCAGCGGTTAATATTCGGGTTGTGCCCATTGCTATTGAAGAGCCACAAAAGTTAGGGCAAGATATGGATCCGGCACAAAGAGCACACCGTCCGGGTGTGAACTTAGGAGATCCTGCAGCCCATGATTACGAGCTCCGCCCTCAAGTTCTACAAATGATCCGGCATAATCAATTTGGAGGGATGGAAGGAGAGTCTCCTCATCAACACTTGATGAACTATGAGATCTTGATGGAGACTCTAAGGCCGCCTAGATTGGAGAGCAACAACCATAAGCTTAGGGCTTTCTCCTTCTCACTTAAGGATAAAGCCTTGGCTTGATATCAATCTATTCCACAAGGGCGAGTGAGTACTTGGGAGGAGATGACAACCGAGTTCTTGAAAAAGTTCTTCCCACCTTCCAAGACTACCGAGTTAAGAGGGAAGATCAATGCCTTTGTAATGAAGGATAGAGAAAGCCTATTCAAGTCTTGGGAGAGGTTCAAAGACCTTCTCCTAGATTGTCCGCACCATGGTATACCGAAAATAGAGCTTTTGGAGATCTACTTCAAGGGACTTGATGAAGATAGCCAATTCAAGCTTCAATCTCTTTCCGGTGGGACTTTCATCGAAAAGAATGTGGATGAAGCTTGAGAGTTTGTAGAGAAACAAGCTTTGGTGATTGAGAAGTACTCCCATAGGAAGAGTGATGGGAGGAAAGCGGGAGCATATGAGGTGAGTGAAGTCACCATGAATAACTTCAAGCTTGATGCAATCAACAATGAGCTGAAATCTTTGAGGGAATTGTGTGCCACAACTTTGAAGAGTCAAGCAACCCCTCAAGTGCAAGTACAAGTAAACTTGTCTTCCAAGGAGGAAGATGTGAACTACATGGGAAGGGGCAATTACAACAACTATCAAGGCCCAAGGAACTTCAACAACAACCGGCAATTCAACAATTACCGGCCTAACCACAACCATCCCGGGTTTTCCTATTCTAACCCGGATGGAGCCTTGAACCCTCCCGCTTCCACAAGCGCAACTCCACCACCAAGGGCTTCACAAGAACCTCCACTCGGATTTACTCAACCTCCAAAGGATAGAACCGAGATGATGTTTGAGCAATTGCTTGGAAGGTTGAGTGGTCTTGAGAGAACGGTGACTTCCATTTCTAAGGCTCAAAAGGTGTTGGAAGCACAAGTGTTCCAAAAGGCGGGTGAAGCTCATAGAGATCTAGGAAAGCTTCCCGGAAGAACCGAAGATAACCCGAGAGGCCAAGTGTTGGCCATTACAACAAGAAGTGGGCTGGGCATGAAGGATCCCTTACCTAAGGGAAATGATAAGGGGAAACAAGTGGTGATAGAGGAAGAGACATTGCAAGAAGATGGAGGCAAGAGCAAGGATGATGAGCCAACATATGTGGCACTACCTCCATACAAGCCACCACTACCATTCCCACAATCACGAGCAAGAGCTCGCTTGGACAAGCACTTCGGTAAATTCCTTGAACTTATCTCTAAATTGCATATTAACATTCCGTTCATGGATGCTATTCTAGGTATGCCGGCATATGGCAAGTTCTTGAAGGAAATACTCTCCAACAAAAGGAAGTTGGAGGAGTATGGAGATATAAGGATGACAAGGAGGTCCTCAGAATTGATCCAAACCATGAAGGAGGAGATGCCTCCTAAGCTAAGCGATCCGGGATCCTTTTGTGTGCCAACTGGAGTGGGAGAAGTGAAGTATGAAGCCCTATGTGATCTTGGGGCAAGTGTAAGCATCATCCCGCTTGCACTTTGCAACAAGGTTGGGTTAGGAGAGCCAAAGCCGGTCAAGATGACCCTTTACATGGCGGACCGGTCGATAACCCATCCCGTTGGAATCTTGGAAGACATACCGGTGCAACTAGGGAAGTTCTATGTGCCCATAGACTTCGTTGTTTTGGACATCCCGGCGGACTATCCGGTTCCTATCATCTTGGGGAGACCGTTTTAGCCACTTCCGGATGCTTGGTGGATTGTAAAAATGGAATTCTCTCCTTCAACAGTGGAGAAGAGAATATTAAGTTCAAACTATCCACAATGATGAAGGGGCCAGCCCTTGGTGAAGATGTGTTCAACATTGTCGAGCAAGAGGAGTCTAGAGAAGTTGTGAGCTCGATCTTGATCAAGGACCCCTTGGAGAAGGTTCTTAGCTTAAGTTTTATGGAGGAAGGAGTTGAGGAGGCTTGTAATAAAGAAATCAAGGCCTTGGATGCATTGGAAAAGGAGACAAGAGCTGAATTTGAAGTACACGAAGGTGTTTTGAATTGCTGTGTGAACCACGGCCTGGGGGGAAGAACCACACCCGTGGTTTTACCCGTGGAACCTATTGGAGTGCTCCGAAGTGATATCTTTGCAAGTTCCACGGCCGTGGTTGTGCCAGAGCCCGTAATTTTGCCCGTGGTTTCTCCAGAAACTGCATTGATTGTTGATCAAGCTTCAAGGAGCTTTGGAGAGTCTTCCATGGCTTTGGATTCATCTCAACCAACATTGTATGGAGTGTCTCCAACCGATAAAGGTCCTCCTAAACTTGAACTCAAATCCCTCCCCTCTCATTTGAAGTATGCTTTTCTTGGTGAGAATTCTACATATCCGGTTATTGTGAATGCATGCTTGAATGATGATGAACTTGCTAGATTGTTGCAGAGTTAAGATTGCATAGGAAGGCTATTGGTTATACAATTGATGATTTAGTTGGCATTAAACCTTCTTTGTGCATGCATAAATTCTTAATGGAAGATAATCATAAATCTTCAATTGAACCTCAAAGAAGACTAAACCCTATCATGAAAGAAGTAGTCAAGAAAGAGATTCTTAAATTGCTAAATGCGGGAATCATTTTCCCGATTTCGGATAGTAAATGGGTTAGTCCCGTGCATGTGGTTCCTAAGAAGGGTGGGATGACCGTATTAACCAATGAGAATAATGAACTAATCCCAATTAGAACGGTTACGGGATGGAGGATGTGTATAGACTATAGGAAACTAAATGTGACCTCTAGGAAAGATCACTTCCCTCTTCCTTTCATTGACCAAATGCTAGAGAGATTAGCTCAACATTCTCACTTTTGCTACTTAGATGGCTATAGTGGATTCTTCCAAATCCCTATCCACCCCGATGACCAAGAGAAAACTACATTCACATGTCCTTGGGGTACATTTGCATATAGGAGAATGCCATTTGGGTTGTGTAATGCACCCGCCACCTTTCAAAGATGTATGATGGATATCTTTTCTGAGTATATTGAAAACATCATGGAAGTGTTTATGGATGATTTCTCTGTTTATGGATCTTCATTTGATGATTGTTTAGCTAACTTGTCTCTCGTGCTTAAGAGATGTGAGGAGACAAATCTAGTCTTGAATTGGGAAAAATGCCACTTCATGGTAAGTGAAGGCATTGTGTTGGGACACTTGGTGTCCAACCGTGGCATTGAGGTTGATAGAGCTAAGATAGAAACCATAGAGAAGTTGCCACCACCTACCTCGGTGAAGGGGGTAAGGAGTTTTCTAGGGCATGCCGGTTTTTACCGGAGATTCATTAAAGATTTCTCGAAGATTTCTAAACCTCTTACTAACCTACTAATGAAATATGTTGAGTTTGTTTTCTCCAAGGATTGCCTTGAGGCTTTTTATAGGTTGAAGAACGCTTTGATCTCCGCACCCATCATGCAACCTCCGGATTGGAGTTTACCGTTTGAGATCATGTGCGACGCGAGTGATGTAGCCATTGGGACTGTTTTGGGGCAAAGGAAAGATGGGCGCACACATGCCATTTATTATGCTAGCAAGACGCTAGATGATGCCCAACTCAATTATGCTACTACCGAGAAGGAGTTGCTAGCGGTTTTGTACGCATTTGAGAAGTTCCGCTCGTATCTTGTTGGAGCGAAGGTCATTGTGTATACGGATCATGTTGCGATCCGTTATCTCCTTACAAAGAAGGATGCCAAGCCTCGGTTGATTCGGTGGATCCTTCTTCTTCAAGAGTTTGACTTGGAAATTCGGGATAAGAAAGGGTCCGAAAATTCTGTGGCGGATCACCTTAGTAGACTCCCACCATTGGAGTTTGAGAGAGTTGACATCCTGATTGATGACTCATTCCGGGATGAGCAATTGCAAATGGTGGAGGAATGCTTGTTTCAAGTGTCAAGGGGTAATGAGCCATGATATGCCGACATAGTAAACTATCTCGTTTGTGAGGAGGTGCCACCCGGTTTATCCTATGCCCAAAGGAAGAAGTTCTTCAAAGATGTGAGGCATTACTATTGGAGTGAACCGCTTTTGTTCAAGCGAGGACCGGATGGAGTCTTTAGGAGATGCATACCGGAGGATGAGGTGGAGAGTGTGATCCGCCATTGTCATTCCTTGCCATGTGGAGGGCATGCTAGCTCACACAAGACATGTGCAAAGGTGTTGCAATCCGGGTTTTATTGGCCAAGTTTGTTCAAGGATGTGCAGAATTTTGTGGTAGCATGTGATGCTTGCCAAAGGACGGGAAACATCTCAAGGAGGAATGAGATGCCCTTGAGCAACATACAAGAGGTGGAGATATTCGATGTGTGGGGTGTGGACTTCATGGGACCATTCCCCTCTTCTTGTGGCAACCTCTACATCCTATTGGCGGTAGACTATGTTTCGAGATGGGTGGAGGCAATCACCTCTCCCGCAAATGATGCCAAGGTTGTGGTATGATTCTTCAACCGAGTGATCTTTCTTTGGTTTGGGACACCAAGGGTGATCATAACTGATGGAGGATGAGAAAGGATTGGGCTATGAAGTATGGGGTGACTCATAAGGTGGCAACACCTTACCATCCCCAAACTAGTGGCCAAGTGGAGATCTCCAACCGGGAGATAAAGGGAATTCTTGAGAAGACGGTTTCTAGGACGAGAAAGGATTGGACTATGAAGCTCGATGATGCTTTGTGGGCTTATAGAACCGCTTTCAAGACACCGATTGGCACCACTCCCTACAAGCTAGTCTATGGCAAGTCTTGCCACCTTCCGGTAGAGATGGAGCATAGAGCATATTAGGCCATTAGGTGGCTAAATTTTGACCTCAAGGAGACCGGTGAGAAGAGATTGCTTGATATGAACGCTCTTGAGGAGATCCGGTTGGATGCCTATGAAAACGCCCGGATCTACAAGGAAAGGATCAAACGTTGGCATCACAAGCGTCTCATCCCGAAGGAGTTGAGTGAAGGCGACCTTGTCCTTCTCTTCAACTCAAGGCTGCGGCTCTTCCCCGGAAAGCTTAAGTCAAGATGGACGGGGCTTTATGTGGTGAAGAAGATCTTTCCCCATGGAGCGGTTGAGATAGGAGGGGAGCATTGTGGAGATTTTAAGGTGAATGGGCACCGTTTGAAGAAGTATATCCCGGGAGCTCCAGTGGACATGATTGCCCCAGTTCACCTTGAGTAGAACGCCCCCGAGTTTGGTCAAGCTAATGACCTTAAAGAAGCGCTTGGTGGGAGGCAACCCATTGGTAGACATCTTTCCCTTTTCGTTTTTGTTTTATTTTTGATTTTTCTGTTTTTGTGTGTTTGGAGTTCGTGTGCTAGAGTTTAAGTAGCATGGAAGCCTTGCATGGCATGTTAATGATGATGAGTCCTTCATCAATTGTGGGTGGAGCGGACGCGGGACTTGGACGGCTAGCGGTGCCTAGCGCGGATCCCGACGCCATAACGAACACTTTGAGCTCTCTTCCATCGTTGATAGAATCATCCGCCATCAATCCACTTGAGTGAACCCAAATACCGAAGCAAACCATTTTACATTGTGAGGACCTTCTTTCACTCTTCTTTACTTCATTTACACATTGGGGACAATGTGTTTCTAAGTATGGGGTGGGGTTTTCATGATCACTTGCATGATTAGCATCTAGGATAGTTTCTTTTAGTCACATGTTTCATTATGTCTTGCATTGTACATAGATATTTCAAAAATCTAAAAAAATCAGAAAATTTTAAAAAAAATTTTAGTGCTTCTAAGCTTGGGTATGACCCTTATGATGAGATTGTCTCATGAATTGGCTATGGATGGCCTTGTGTATTGAATTGATGAGTGCATATGTGGACTTGAAGTACTTATCTTGAATCCCATGTATGGATTGTGATCATGATGTTTGTCTTGATTGGATTGAGGATTGAAAATCGAAATTACATGCTAGTTCTTGCACATCATCTAGGAGTGATTAAGGCAATTCATCTTTCTCTACTTCTCATCTTGATCATGTTGTTTGAGCACCTCAATTGATACAAATTTGACCCATCCGGGAATAGGAGCATGTTAGTGTGTTGAGTGTGTGAAAAGCAAGTGTGGGGTGAAGTTGTTGATGAAAGAATGTTATGAATGAAGTGCTGAATTTGTTGTGAAAGTGTAGAAAAAATATAGGTTTGGGGATGTTGGTTTAAATGACGAGTAACTCGTCACCATTCACATAATCGGGTGTTTGTGCCTTGCCAAAGTCAAATAAACCGATAGTCCTAACGAGCTTTGGTATGTGTTCCCGGTGTGGATGCACCTCGAAAAATAAAAAAGCCCGAGGACGGATAATCACCAAGGTTTCGGCTTTTGTACACCAACGTCATTGTCTCAAAAATAAGTGAAAGAAAAAGAAAAGAAAGAAAAGATGGAGAAAATATACACTTGTGGGAAGTTGATAAAAATGTGAAGTTGTGAAGTTACTTCCATTCCCGGATTAGCATCACATAACCTAGAAAAATTCCCACCTAATCACAACGTTTCTTGGCCTTTTATTTCACAAGCCCTTGTGACCTATTTGCATGTGTGTAAGACTTAGTGATCTAGATTGGATATACTCATGATCATCTTGGCTTTTTCATTTTTACATTCCATGCATGTTTTCGAGTTAAGTATAACTGTCTTTCTGTGCCTTCACTTATTTGACACAAGATTGCTTGTCCATTGCCATAAAACATGACTATGAAGGTGATCCAATATTAGAAGCACAACTCCAAAAAGATTTTGTTGTTTTTCTGCATGCATAAATCATGTCATCTCTTAGTCTATAGTTGGGGACTTGCTCGGGGACGAGCAAACCTTAAGTATGGGGTATTTTTGATAACACGATTTATGATGTTAGATTAGACACTCATTCAGATGGTTTTCCCGCTCATTCATGCATGTTTTAGCACTAGTTCATGACGATTTGTGAAGACGATTTGCTCGGTTTTGTAAGGAACGAGATTGAACCTTCTTTTAAAGGGTTGTAAGTCTTTCTTGTCATACATTCAGCTTGATTTTCTTTGTTCCACTTGTTCATCTCTATTTCACTTTATTTACTTGCTATGGAAGCCATGAATGTATGCTTGTTGAGTTTGATTGTTGAAATGCTTGTTGTTGGCTAGATAGATGTGATTCTAGGGTAAGGGAAAGATGGTTATGGCTTGGACTATGATAGAATGGACTTAGATGTACCTTTGGATGAATTGTTTGCTCGAACGTAGCCTCTGTTGTAAACCACGGCTTGTTCTATACATTCCACGGCCGTGGTTCTTGATGAACTACCCGTGATTTTGACTAACTTGCTTGTTTGATGAATCTAAGTGCTAGGATGTTATATTGTTGAAATCCTAGTGTTTGTTGAGCTAAACCTATCCTAGGGTGACCTAGTGTTAGCAACTAAGTGTTAGAAGAGACCTACCCGGTGATTCTTGCTCTTAGATACCGAAGATGACGAACTCTAGGTAGTAGTGAGCCTCACAAGCCGCTATTGAACTGAATGTGCTAGGATAGATGTTTAGAACTTGCCTTCCCGAGACTTACCCGGTAAGGAGAGGCTAGATCCCTAGATAACCATCCGGTTTGTGTAGATATCCCTACCTTAGGCTCCTAGAGACTTACCCGGTGATAGGACCTTAGGTGCGGGAATAGTGGATCATGAGACCTACCCGGTAATTGACCCCACTTGAGAAACATTCCTTCCCAACATACTATAGTTTATCCAAGGTTGATTAGAAGCTTGAGTCCTATGCCACAACCGGAATTTCCAACCCCTAGAATCCGCTTTTCTCTCTTTGATTACATATTTCGTGTTTGCTTGTTTATTTGTGTTTTAGCTTGATTCTTTAGTTTTTTTTGCCATATTGCATCATTGTGATCCTTGATTGATCACCTCACAAAACCAATCCAAAAACATTGAGATTTTCATTTATTTGTTTCTTTCTCTTTTCTTAGCCTAGATCAACACTATCCTTTGTCACTAATCGATTCAATCACACCTCAGTCTTTGTGTTCGACCTTGGAATACTATCCCTACTACAAAACGTCCCGTACACTGCGGGTTCTCTAGGAGTTAGGAGAAATATATCGAGTATAAATTTAAGACTTTTGCGTGTCACGTTCTTAGCGTAACAGTAGACAAAACTCTAATAGAAGTTAAGTTCAATTACACGTCTTATAAAACGGTTGTTATATGTTAAAACCATTGACTTGGATAATATAATGAGTCATTCATAAATGAATTTTCCTTCTAAGTGTATTCTCCCCTACACCGGGAATATCCAAATACCTTAGTGGGATAAAACGTTACATGCTACAAAGACTAAGTAAGAGACTTACTTGTCTTACTTTGTAGAAAGGGTATTCCTAGGTTTTGTCAATACAAAACCAAACTAAGATGGATGCCTATCCTTTGTCAATACAAAGGAACTATACTGGTCTTTCGAGTTTTGCAAACAAGCTTATAAGAAGGCCTATCCAATGTAAATACAATGGAACTAGAAGCTTTATTGTTGCAAAAACGAATGTTCAATCAAGTGAAAATGGCTCTCTCTTTTATAGGCATAGGGGGCCACGGTTTTGGGAAGTTAAAAGAGGTTAAAATCGGTTATGGAAGTTACGTGGAAGTTACTTGGAAGATGGGCCTTTAAGCCCTAGAAGGCCCGAGGCCCACATAGGGAGCTCAAAACCGCTTCCCGGAGCTAGCTTAGAGCTAGCTTATTTTTCTTGGTCCAAACACTTCCAATGAGCTTCATTCACTTTAATATAGCTAGGGTAAGCTCCAAGATCCTCAAACACTCAATATCTTAGCTCAAGCTAGTGTAGCTCCTTAAGAAGCTCACTAGCTGCTTCATTGACATTCACTAAGCATTTGAGCTTGGATTGCTCCTAATTTTTAACCACATATTCTTTAGCCAATATAAGGCCTAAGAACCAAAGGTGTGCCGATAAAATGTGGCTAAAAAGCCCCAAACGACGGCCTTCTAAAAGCTAGCATAAGTTGACCTTGTCGTGAATCATCTTGCTTTGATTCGACTCCCCTTATAATACTAGTTGTTCTTAGTGCCGGTCACTTGTCTTGCCTCCCGCAACCCGGACCATAGTGACACACATGTAAACAACTCATTGCACCTTGTCTAAAGACAAGCTCAATGGTTACATTGAAGACTTAGCCCAAATCTCCAACATTCCTCCCCCATTTGAGCAAACTCAAGAAACTTTTAATAGACATACATCCAAACAAAATAGTCGCATAATCATAAATATCTTTCAATTGAATTTATTGAATTAATATTATTACACATTCTGCACTAAAGAATTGTGGTGTCCTAATGGATTGAACCACTTAACTTGTTTAATTACATGAAGGCAACATACACGAAATTTACATTTCCTTTACAAATAAATGAAACATTTAAAGGCTATTGTGTCCTAATCCTTTAATGAACATATAGGCGAGTCGACCATCTACTCCCTTGAAGAAGCCTTGACACTTCACGTTCACGTAGCCAACTCTCTTTTGATCTTGCACCTATAATTGCAATTTTTCAAAAGAGTTGTTAAGAAATTACATATTTCAAACTATACATATTATATAGGCATAGACCATTACCTTGGATGGACATATTATGCTCACAATTTCTTGGAATGGGCTTTCCTCATTGAATTCGGCTAAGGCATCAAGCCATAGGTGAATTGGGTGTCCCATGACAAGTCGTTTTCAATTTAGGTCGTTAACCCCATCCCCTTGGCTGACTTTTGAACTAAATCTCTAGCCAAGCTCTTGGTTAAGTGATCGGCTAGATTATTGTATGTTCTCACAAAATCGACCGATATTATACCGTGAGTTATGAGCTCTCTAACCGAGCTATGTCTCACACCAAGATGTCTTGATTTTCCATTGTAAGTTTGGCTATAAGCCTTAGCCAACGTAGCTGCACTATCGCAATGAATTGAGATAGGAGAAACCGGTTTTGTCCATAGAGGAATTTCTAGAACCAAATTTCTTAGCCATTCAGCTTCCTTACCGGCAGCGGCAAGTGCCACAAACTCGGACTCCATGGTCGAGGTTGTGATGCATGTTTGCTTCTTTGAAGCCCACGAAATGACACCACCACTTAACAAGAAAACCCATCCCGTGGTGGATGAGTGATCATCTAGATTAGTGATCCATGACGCATCCGAGTAGCCTTCTATCACTGAAGGATACTTACTGTACAAGATGCCAAAACCCATGATCCCCTTGAGGTACCTAAGCACACGCCTTAGTGCCTTCCAATGTTGTGAGCTAGGACAACTTGTGTACCTACTCAATTTACCAATAGCAAAAGCAATATCTGGCCTAGTCCTAGTCATTGCATACATGCAACATCCTATTACTTGTGCATACTCAAGTTGAGAGACAGTTGATCCTTGGTTGGGCATCAATTTTTCACTTGAGTCCATAAGAGTACTAACAGTTGAACTTTTATCACATTGGAAGCGTTTGACAATCTTCTCAATGTAGTGTGATTGTGTGAGGCTTAAGCCTTTAGCATCACGTTTGATTCTTATGCCTAGAATCACATCCGCCTCACCTAAGTCTTTCATAGAAAACTTAGTGGACAAGAAATCCTTAGTGAGATCTACTTGTCTTTGGTTGGTTCCAAAGATCAACATGTCATGAACATATAAGCATATGATCACACCTTGACCGGTATGATCAAACTTACTATAGACACACTTGTCAGCTTGATTTATCTTAAATCCATTTGACAATACGACATCATCAAACTTTTGATGCCATTGTTTTGGAGCTTTAGTCCATACAAGGATTTGACCAAGCGACACACTTTGTGCTCTTGTCCTTTTAAAACAAACCCTTCAGGTTGTCTCATATAAACTTCCTCATCTAGATCACCATTAAGGAATGTTGTCTTGACATCCATTTGATGAATCACTGGATTATGTATAGCCGCCATAGCTATTAATAACCTAATGGTTGTAATCCTAGCCACCGGAGCATACGTGTCAAAGTAATCGACACCTTCCCTTTGTCTAAAGCCTTGGATGACCAAGCGTGCTTTAAACTTGTCAATGGAACCGTCAACTTTCATCTTCCTCTTGAAGATCCATTTGCATCCCAAAGGTTTGCAACCGGAAGGAAGGTTGGCTAACTCCCATGTATGGTTACCCATAATGGAGTCCATCTCCTCTTGGATTGCTTTCTTCCAGAAGGCAACATCTTGAGACTTCATGGCCTCGTCAAATGTCTTTGGATCCTCATCTATATGAAATTAAGAGTGACGATCCATTTCATTATCCCTTGACCCTTCAACCAAGAACACTTGGAAAATCGATTTTTGGGACAAATTAGTGCTCATAGGAGCAATCTCTGGCAAGTCAAGCCCGTGGGATGCTTGCCGGAATTCATCTTGAATCCTATGATGCTTATTTGGGTATTCCTCATCTAAGGTCATGTTGATCATTTCCCTAGGCCTAGGAGCCGAGGTGAAGCGATCTTCATCAAAGATGGCATCCCTAGACTCTATTACGGTATTAACCGAGATGAAGTCATTTGGTTATATCACATATAACCTATAAGCTTTGGAGTATTTGGCATAGCCAATGAACACACACTCAACACCTCTTTCACCTAAAGTCTTACGTTTGTTGTCATTTAGCCTTACTATGGCTCGACATCCCCAAACTCGTAAGTAATGTAGGTTTGGTTTCCTTTTGAACCATAGTTCGTAAGGAGTCTTCTTGCTTCTTTTGTTTGGAACACGATTAAGCAAGTAGTTTGCCGTGAGCATAGCTTCACCCTAAAACGAATTCTTAAGACCCGAGTAAGACAACATGGCATAGACCATCTCTTTAAGCACTCGGTTCTTTCGTTCGGCCACACCATTTGATTGTGGTGTGTAAGGTGCCGTGGTCTCATGTATGATCCTGACACTCTCAAAGTATTCCTTATCCATAAATTCACCACCACGATCCGTGCGTAGTCTTTTTATTAAGGTACCTTGTTGCAACTCAGATTCATTCTTGAATACATAGAATTTGTCTAAGGCATCACTCTTTGCAAAGAGTAGATATACGTAACAATACCTAGAGTAATCATCTATGAATGTTACGTAGTACTTCTTCTTTCCTAATGAAGGAGTAGAGTGCAAGTTGCCTAGATCCGAGTGGACTAAGCCGAGCATTGATTGTTCTCTTTCAACTCTAGGAAATGGAAGTCTTGTTATCTTGGTCAACATGCACGTTTTACACTTGTCTTTTGGCAAGTCAAGTTTAGGTAAAATACCAGCCTTAGTCATGTCATTCATACACTTAAAATGAACATGTCCAAGCCGTGCATGCCATTTGACAAAATCACAATTGGAAGAAGAAGAAGACAATGTAAACAAACTATTCTTGTTTATATTAGTATTAGAAAGTTTATTACATAAAGAGAGAAGAAATATATTATTGTTCCAATGGCCAAAGCCTACAAATGTTCCTCTTCTAGATAATACATAGTGGTCGGCTTCTATGACTTGTTTGAAGCCAAGCCTTTTGAGTACACCACCAGAAACCACATTCTTTCTAATGGCCAGTGCATGTAGTACATTTGACAAGACTAGAATCTTGCCACTTGTGAAGTATAGATCAACCTGTCCTCTTCCTAGAATGGGGGTGGTAGACTCGTTTCCTATATGTATGAGTGCTCCATCGTTAGCAACAACGTATATCTTGAACCAACGCCGATCTTTGCAAACATGAGTTGTTGCACCCGAGTCAACCCACCATCCAAAGTCATCATCCTACATGGACAAACATTCAAAAGTCAATGACACATAATTCAAATCAGAATTTATATCAAAGTTAGAATCAAGACTCATAAGTGAGTCACCTTGGTTTGAGGGATTTTGGCCACTTTGGCCTCCACCCTTGGATCCATTGTCCTTAACCTTGCAATCCCGTTTGAAGTGGCCAGACTTGCCACACTTCCAACAAGAACCTTTTGGTTTCTTGTTAATATTATCCTTCTTGGACTTCTTGGACTTATTTCCCTTATCCTTGTCTTTGTCCTTTCCTTTGAACCTCTTCCTTTTGTCCTTGCGATCCATCATGTTGGCCTCGTGGGAAGTAGAAGTTTTATCCTCCTTATTGAGTCCCCCTTCTTGTGCCCTAAGGCCTTGTTCAATTTGAAGGTGAGAGCCAAGTTCCACCAACGTGAGTTCTTCCTTCTTGTGCTTTAGCACATGGCGGAAGTCCTTCCACAAAGGGGGGAGCTTATCCATTATAGACGAAACCGCAATGGCCTCATCCATATGCATGGCATGTTGAGTGAACCTCCCAAGAATCCAGAGCAATTCATTGTATTGTTCCATTACCGGCCTTGAGTCCACCATTTTATATGAGTTAAAATCCGAGACTAAGAATTTGCGAGATGAAGCATCCTCCGCCATGTACTTAGACTCCAGTTGATCCCACATTGATGTTGATGACTCTACACTTTGGTAGACATCAAACAATGCATCACTCATGCCATTGAGAATATGACCACGACATATGTAGTCATCATTATCCCTTTGCTCCTTCGTCGGACAACCTCTATCTCCTCCACCATATCATCAACCGGCTCGGCCGGTCTAGGTGTAGTGAGTACATAAGCGACTTTTAGTGTAGTGAAGAGGAAGTGCATTTTCTTTTGCCACCTACTAAAATCTACACCCTCAAACTTATCCAACTTCCCAAAACGAGAAGTCATTTCTGTCATTAATGTCTTACTCATTATTGATCAATCCAATCCTACAAAACAATTAATAATAAAAACACTTAGAAGATTGTTGGAATTTCGGTGTCCGGTTTTAGACCGAAGGGCCGTAGTCTCACTTATGTGAGTAGACTGTTCTCCTAATTGCCAAACAAATTAATATAATTATCTTGAACTAAAAACAAGTTATTAACCAAGGGTTTGTAATCTCCATAAAGGAGTAGACAAAACCCAACCAAAAGTTTGTAATCTCCATAAAGGAGTAGACAAAACTCAATCAAGAGTTTGTAGTCTCCAAAGGAGTAGGCAAAACTCAACCAAGAGTTTGTAATCTCAACAAAGGAGTAGACAAAACTCAATCAAGAGTTTGTAGTCTCCAAAGGAGTAGACAAAACTCAAGCAAGAGTTTGTAATCTCCGAAAAGGAGTAGACAAAACTCTAATAGAAGTTAAGTTCAATTACACGTCTTATAAACCGGTTGTTATATGTTAAAACCATTGACTTGGATAATGTAATGAGTCATTCATAAATGAATTTTTCTTCTAAGTGTATTCTCCTCTACACCGGGAATATCCAAATACCTTAGTGGGATAAAACGTTACACGTTACAAAGACTAAGTAAGAGACTTACTTGTCTTACTTTGTAGAAAGGGTATTCCTAGGATTTTTCAATACAAAACCAAACTAAGATGGATGCCTATCCTTTGTCAATACAAAGGAACTATACTGGTCTTTCGAGTTTTGCAAACAAGCTTATAAGAAGGCCTATCCAATGTCAATACAATGAAACTAGAAGCTTTATTGTTGCAAAAACGAATGTTCAATCAAGTGCAAATGGCTCTCCCTTTTATAGGCATAGGGGGCCACGGTTTTGGGGAGTTAAAAGAGGTTAAAATTGGTTATGGAAGTTACGTGAAAGTTACTTGGAAGATGGGCCTTTAAACCCTAGAAAGCCCGAGGCCCGAGGCCCACATAGGGAGCTCAAAACCGCTCCCCGGAGCTAGCTTAGAGCTTGCTTATTTTTCTTGGTCCAAACACTTCCAATGAGCTTCATTCACTTTAATATAGCTAGGGTAAGCTCCAAGATCCTCAAACACTCAATATCTTAGCTCAAGCTAGTGTAGCTCCTTAAGAAGCTCACTAGCTGCTTCATTGACATTCACTAAGCATTTGAGCTTGGATTGCTCCTAATTTTTAACCACATATTCTTTAGCCAATATAAGGCCTAAGAACCAAAGGTGTGCCGATAAAATGTGGCTAAAAAGCCCCAAACGTCGGCCTTCTAAAAGCTAGTATAAGTTGACCTTGTCGTAAATCACCTTGCTTTGATTCAACTCCCCTTATAATACTAGTTGTTCTTAGTGCCGGTCACTTGTCTTGCCTCCCGCAACCCGGACCATAGTGACACACATGTGAACAACTCATTGCACCTTGTCTCAAGACAAGCTCAATGGTTACAATGAAGACTTAGCCCAAATCTCGAACAGGACGCTCGCTGACACTAGCTCGGCGACTAAAAGAAGAAGCGGAAGGCCGTTGCTGGTAAGTGGACCTCCTCGGTGGCTCCGGGAAATCAGTTGGCTGCTCTAAAAATGCTCAAAAATCCTGCTCATCCCCTCCTACATCCGGAAAGTCACCTCCTCCCATCTTCTCGTCCTCATCAACTGCAGCTGCAATAGGGACCTCATCGGGAATGTAGGGAGGAGCTCCTAACATTTTAGCATGCATAGGAACAAAAGTATCCTTCCAGTTTTGCCGGCTAAGTCTAAGATAATACTCCGTGATCCATGGGATGCCTCATACACCCTTGTCCTCCCAAGGCATGGAAGCACAAGGCGGGCCTCGGTGGCGGGGAATCAAGAGTCCCCTAGTCATGAAACCATTGAGCCCCAACGGTCTTGCATCTGATGTCCTCGTACAAGCTGAATAGTCAACCCCTAGCTGTTTTGCAATGTGCGTAACCAAACCTTCATAGCCTATATTCCATGCTGATTTGTTCTTCACTTTGCTAAGAGTGGAGGCGAGCATGGTTGCACAATCCGGAGAGTGGCCGGAAATCATACAATACAAGATAAAGAGCTCATCGGCTTTGATCTTTTGAGGGATCTCGGTCCTTGGAAATAAGCATTTGGAGAGGATCCTATGAGCTATCTTAATTGATAGGTGGTAGATGAGCTTGACCTTTGAATCGGCCGGTTGCCAACGGTCCTCATGACCGACAATCATAGCTATCTCCTTCCAAAACTCCTTTTCCTTAGCTCCTCTAGGAAACGTTCCATTGAACGTCTTGGTAAACCCAAACATTGTCCCAAACTGCACAATAGAGAGATGATAGTTGCGCTCCATCAATCTAAAAGATACCGTTCGGTTAACGGCACTATGCTCAAAGGAGGTGATGAACTCCCTAGTGATCTCCCCATACACATCTTCCCTAATGCTAGAGAACACAATCAAGCCAGCCCTATCAAGCATCCAAGTCAAATTCTCAACCACATTCAATTCCTGGAGTTCCTCCATAACAATAAACCTCGGAGCTATCACTTTCCGTTCAACAATTTTCTCCTTTGCTCTAATGTAGTTCTCATGGATAGTGGGAACTCTAGGGGCTGGCAGGATGCTAGGAGGAGGTTGGGAAGTAGATTCAGTACCCTTTTGTTTCTTATTCCTGTTTGATTTTTTGGTTCCGAACATTTTCACCAAAATTATCAAAAACCACGGCCTGTTCTTCAGAAACCACGGCCGTGGAAACGTACGACAGACCGTGGAAAGCTTCGAATCCGCCCAAAACTCAGCAAATCCACAACAAACTCAACAACAATAGCCCTAAACTAATTCTAAGTCTAATTCCGTCCAGTTCTCCTAAACATTTCCAAGCAAAACGAGCAAAATCAACCAAGGGGAAGATAGATAGAAAACCTAGGTTTTGGATTTGAGGAAATCCAAATTCACTTCCAATTGTTGATTGTTCATGCAGTTTGTTGTTGTAATCCTGTGTAGAATTTGATTTGCTTCACAATAGGCTGAAGAATCGCTCAAATCGGTTACTGAACGAAGAATCACGAGGGTGAGAGCTTTTCCGGCGTGGTTTTGGGTGTGGAAGGGGTTAAGTTGTGAGAAAATTGTGAAGAAGAAGAACTTATATAGGGCCGTAAAAATTTTGAAAACCACGGCCTATCGGGGTGTTCCACGGCCGTGGAATTGTACGGAACCCGTGGAAATTGGCAATTTTATTTTCTTTAGCTATGACCTGCTTTTCCACGGTCCAAAATGGCAAACCACGGCCGTGGAAACGTACGGACACCCATGGAATCCTCTGTTCTCACTAAAAATCCAAGTTTTATCGTTCTTTTGGCTTTCTTCACTTGTTTTGCTCGTTTCTTATCCCTGACATTCAAAAACACAAACATACCGGAAGGAATCGACGAAAGCAAACAAAAACAACTAAACTAATCTAACTAAGATAAAAAAACAAAAACAAAAACAAAAACAAGAATGCAATACCCTGGGTTGCCTCCCAAGAAGCGCTTTGTTTTAGCTCCGTAGCTAGACACTTCCTTAGTGTTTAGGTGAGGACAATCAGAGCGATTTCCTCAGCTTGGAGCTCCGGTGAGTAATTCTTGAGTCGTTGACCATTCACCTTGAAACTTCCGAACTTTTCACCCCATACTTCGACTGCACCATGGGAAAAAACACGTTTAATTACATAAGGTCCTGTCCAACGAAATTTAAGCTTACTTGGAAAGAGTCGAAGTCTAGAATTGAAGAGAAGGACAAGCTCTCCTTCTTTGAGATCCTTTGGAATGATATGCTCATCATACCAACGCTTCGCTCTTTCTTTGTAGATCTTGACGTTCTCATAGGCATTCAAGCGGAGTTCCTCTAGCTCGTTAAGATCCAAGAGACGCTTCTCTCCCACTTCCTTCATCCTGAAGTTCAACCACTTTACAACCAAATACGCCTTATGTTCCAGCTCTACCGGAAGATGACAATACTTCCCATACATGTTCGCTCCAAAAGGTGTGTGCAAGCTTTAAAATTTATAACCCAAGAAGTATGCTTGAACAATATGCGAACCCGCAGTGTACGGATCAATTGTAATAAAAGCAAGAATTCCAGGTGTCGAACAAAGGGACTATGGTAAAACAAAGCACGGAATCAGGTTGTGAAATAACTAATGACTATGAATTAAAGCAATCAAGATGATATAAAGTCACATAAAGGGAATGCGGATTCTAGGGATTAAAGCATCTAGTTGTGGTTCCAACTCAAGATCTCAAAGGATAACGCGGACAAAACTGAGGTTTGCAAAGGAAAGGTGTTCCTAAGGTGGAAATAGATCACCGGGTAAGTCTCATTACTCACTATCCCAAACCAAAGATCCTTTTACCAGGTAAGTCTCAAGGTACTAAGGAAAAGAACTATAATCTCAAACCAACACACCACCCAAGGGAATAGAATCAACCATTACGAGTTAAGTCGCAGGCTAACTCACAAAGATGGGATGAAGGCACACTCAAACCCCAATAAAGGATAAACCTTTATTACCTACACTCATGATCTTAGGTAAACAAACAAAGGAATCACCGGGTAAGTCTCATCCTAGGCTTGCTTTGAACCAGGAAAGGTATAATAAGGATAGGATTTGGCAAACTTAAACTCTTAGCTCAGATAAGGTTCAGGAAAGGTTCACCTCGTTCAATTATATTCCATCCCAGCCGAGATGTTCAATGACTGACCGAGATGTTCAATGACTGACCGAAGTGTTCTACGGTTAAGGTAAAGACTCGAGATTTCACGGTCCTGTTGGGATTAAGATCATTCTATCATCGTCTTTCCCACAACTTTCAGCCAATCACCCTAGAATCGCATAGGAAACTTAGCCAACAATCATCATGATAACAATAATCAAATTAATAGGAAAGAAATCAATATTCGAATAAGAAAATCTTAACACAATGGTCTCAATAACTGAATGAATCAAACAACAAATCAGCGTTCCTCAAGTCACAAATCAGAAAAGACAACAAAATCAAAAGTCAAACTAAGAAGATCTTACAAACTCCTTCAAAAGCCAACTCCAACTATGATTCCTTCCTTCCTTGAACTTCAAAACTTCCTTCAAATCTTCAGATAATACTCTAGAAATTCCTTGATGCAAAGATGGCTGAATTGTAGAAAATCAACCCATATATATAGGAGAATTATCTTCCAAAGATAAGATATCTTAAAAAGATAATTTCCTAGAAAATATATCCATATCTCTCAAAATAAATCAGCCAAATATAATATCTTCCTTCTAGAAATCCAGCAAAAAAATATAAGATATTCTCCTTCCAAAAATAGAAGATCTCAGCCAAAAGAAAGATCTCGCCGGCGACAAGGTGTTCGCCTCGGTCGGGACGCTCCTCAAGATCACCTTGGTCGAGGTGGTACTATAGCTGACCAAGGTGAATTTCAACTGAGAATGCAACTCTCTAATTTGGTCCAAAATCAATCCTCTAAATCATTTTCATGCTTCTTGATATCTTCTTAAAGCTCCAAAATGTAGCTCCAATGACTCCTTAGCTTTCTTAGCTCCATTTTAGTCCAAAACGTGCCATTTTCCCTACAATTACAACAAAACTAGGTGTAGACCTCGATTCCCGCAAAGGTAGACAAAACAACAATATAATCAAAGAATATACTTCCATACATGTAGGTTTATGAAGATAAAACGTCTAAACCAATCCCAAAATATAGATTATAATACATGCTATCAAAATACCCAATACCATCCCCTTGCTTGTCCCCAAGCAAGTTCCAAATCTTAGTTTCAAGATATAATTGATTATAAGTCAGAAAGATCAATGAAAAACATTTCAAAACCTTTTGGTGTGTGCTCCACTCTTAGATCACCCTAAGAGAATGCTTCATGGCAAATACAATCAAGACATGATCAAATCATTTTTATAAATATAAGAAAGTTGTTCATCTTTGCATAAAATCATAGAATGCATAATAAATCATATTTATCGAAATCAATCATGTATAATCCCGTTTAAACCACCAAGTCAATCAACAAGCTCGAAGTCTCAAGGGCTTCCAAAAGAGGTCAAGAAACGTGTAAGAGTGGGATGTATATAGGATATGTGGTGCTAGAATCCGGGAAAAGGATCTTACTTCACTTTCTTTAATTACAAAATCTTCCACCAACAAGCTTTGCTTATTTTTACTTTACTTTTTAGGATGCATGGACAGAGTTGCACAATAATCAAAGCCTAGGAAATCAGCAATCATCAATTTCTCGAGATGCCTCAAACCCTTGATGCACATAACATGACCCGTTAGGAATATCGTCCAATCCGACTTTGGCAAGACACAAACATCCGGCTATGTGAATGGTGTTGAGTTACTCATCATCATGATTGACTTCCCCAAACCTAGTTGTTTTTTTCTAACACTTTCAACCAACATCTCAACTTCACTTTCACTTGCTTTTCTTTGCTTGCTTCCAAATTCCCGGATCGGTAAAGGGAGGCAAATTTGTATCTGAGGGGCTAAAGAATGGTCAAGAAGAAGAAGAGAGGAGAATGAATTGCCTTAGTCATCCCAGGAAAAATGTGATAGAACTCATCATGTGGTGTCAACCTTCAAATCCAACATAATTTTGATAAAAACAAAGTATTAAACATGCTAAAACTTCAAACAAAGCATTTTGCAACTTAGACATATCATAAAACCTTTCGAGCATATAAAGATTTCAAAACCAATCTGCAAACAAAATCATCATTGTGGTCATATCCAGAGAAAAAGCACAAAACATTTTTCGAAAACTATCAGTTAAGAACCCACCTCGGTCGAGGTGTTCTAACGTCATCCAAGGTGTACATCCTCGATCGCCCATGAACGTCCCGGTCGAGGCATAAAAATAGTTTTTTTCAAACCAGTTTTTGACGTTTTTCTCAAACAAAAACCTGTATGTATGCATGTAATGACAGATAAGCACATAGAGCCAAATAAAACAATAATATCCAAGAGTCATACAAGTTATCCACACACGAGTCATATAATACATCCAAATACCCCATACTTAGGACACGTTTTCCCAATGGGTCAAATATAAGTCATAAGAAATAAGTACTCACCGGACATAACTGAACTGCATAAAGAATTAAGAAACAGCTCCCAGATAAGACCATCTCGGTTGGCGAAGAACACCTCGGTCGAGGTCTTGTGACTGCACCTGAGATGTGTCGCTGTCAAACTCCATCTTCTCAATTTCTCGAACTTCTGTCCTTCCATGTAGCTCCTGAGTTGTAATTTCTTCTTAGAGATCAACTGATTTTTGTCTAGGAGGACACACAAAACACAAGGCAAACTATCTAAACTAAACTAGAAAGGGGAAAAGAAAGCAATACCTTGGGTTGCCTCCCAAGAAGCACTTGGTTTAAGGTCGCTACCTGGACCGTATATCATCCTTAAACAAGGTATAGCGGTGTAATCTCCTCAGCCGGGACTTCCGGTCGTTACTTCTTTAGCCTATGACCGTTGACCTTAAAGCTTCCACTTGTTTCACCCCAAATCTTAACTGCACCATAGGGAAAAACATTTTTCACAACATAAGGTCCTGTCCATCTTGATTTCAACTTACCTGGAAAGAGGCGGAGGCGGGAGTTGAAGAGTAGAACTAGATCTCCTTCTTTGAACTCCTTTGGAATAATATGCTTGTCATGTCATCTCTTCGTTCTTTCCTTGTAGATCTTGACATTCTCATAAGCGTTTAAGCGCAACTCCTCCAGCTCATTGATGTCCAATAATCTCTTTTCTCCGGCTTTCTTGATGTCGAAATTCAAACACTTGATTGCCCAATATGTGTTGTGATCCCCACCGGGGAAGAAATCATCGTCATCAAGCCGGAACCAATCGTTTTGCCACCAGCCGTCCAAGTCAAAATTCAGCCAGAACTTATCAAAATCAATATTTATGTGTTGGAGGTCATGCCTAAAACTGAGCCAAAACCTATTCAAATCAAACAGAAAAAGCTTGCTCCGAGCGTGCCCAATGCAAGCCAATTTTCACTCTCTCCGGCTAAGTTGTCAGGTTTGCGCACTCTCAGTAAATCGCCTATAACTGAGGCAATACTTGGAATTAAAATACCCATGAGTACTAATTTGAAAGGTATTTTCAATATCTACAACTTTCTAGTTTACTCAAAGTCGAGATTCCAAGAGGAAGAGGGTGAAAATGACCCTACATTGCAGCAAGTACGGTACTTGTACGGATTGTTGGACAAGATCATAAAAGATGGGTATACAAAACATATGCACGTTCCACCCATACATATTTCATGCAGCATACCATGCTCATATTATTCATATATTATGCATGAATTTATGTATTAATCATGTGAAGGTCAACATGTCAACATTCAATCAAACATTGAAGGCATCTTCAAACACATACATTGAATGGAGGCCAAGTTAGTTCAATGGTCTTCTCTCCTTCAATATGTGGACGTCCAAGACTTGATTAGACCATCCTTGATGTGTTGTCCAAGTGAAGAGAATAGGATCCAAGAGTCATCTTTAAATAAAGGCCAAATGTGGCCATTTATGTGATTGAATTTCCTAGAAAAACTCTTGAATTTCTTACATTGCCTTTTGCTAAATCTTTGATATTTCTAACACTTAATTAGGGAGTTTCTAGACTGAGTTTTGTGGCTATATAAAGCCTTGTATCCTCCCATTGTAAGGAAGTCAAGTTAAATAAAGTAAGTTAACCTTTGTGCTTTTAAAGTTGTTGTTTGCTTTAAACCAAAACCCGAATTCTAGGTGAGATGCTTAGTTTTCAAACATCTAGGTGAGATGCTTAGGTGGTTCTGAGGTGAGAGGCCGAGGAACGAAGGTTCGAACCCCAAAGTGAGATTCCGAGGGTAGTTCGTTCGAGTTGAGGGATTCCCAAAGTGAGAGGCCGAGGGAATTTGCTCTTCATATCCAAAAACACAAAATCCAAAAAAAAGGAGTTCCATTTCACCGATTCCAATCCGAGTGTGAACTTGTGCCGGTGGATCTTCGTGTTCGAATCGAGTTCGATCACATCAATATGACAAGGCTTCCCATATACCAAATTGTAAGGGGTGGTACCTATGGGAGTCTTGAATGCAGTCCTATAAGCCCAAAGAGCATCGTCCAACTTCATGGACCAATCCTTCCTCGTCCTAGAGACGGTCTTTTCTAGAATTGCTTTGATTTCTCTATTTGAGATCTCAACCTTCCCACTAGTTTGAGGGTGATAAGGGGTTGCTACCTTGTGGGTTACCCCATACTTCGATAGAAGTGCTTTGAACTTCCGGTTGATGAAATGTGTCCCTCCATCGCTGATGATGATGCGTGGTGTCCCAAATCGTGGAAAGATAGTCTGATTGAAGAACTTCACAACCACTATGGCGTCATTAGTGGGGGAGGCGATAGCTTCCACGCATCTAGAGACGTAATCAACAGCTAGGAGAATGTAGTGGTTCCCTGCGGATGATGGGAAAGGTCCCATGAAATCAACTCCCCATACATCAAAGATCTCAACCTCCTGAATATTGTTGAATGGCATCTCGTTCCTTCTAGACAAGTTCCCTGTTCTTTGGCATGCATCACAAGAAACAACAAACGTTTGCACATCCTTAAATAATGTAGGCCAAAAGAAATCAGAACGTAATACCTTAGCGCACGTTTTGTGAGCGCTAGCATGTCCTTCACAAGGAAGCGAATGACAATGCTGTATGACACTAGCTACTTCATCCTCCGGAATGCATCGTCGAAGCATCCCATCCGGACCTCTCTTAAACAGTAGAGGTTCATTCCAGTAGTAATGGCGTACGTCCTTGAAGAACTTCTTCCTTTGAACGTACGTCAATCCGGGCGGTATTTTCTGACAAATAAGGTAATTGACAATGTCAGCATACCAAGGCTCTTTACCATCAGAAATTTGGCGGAGCCAGTGCTCCACCAACTATAAGTGACTCTCAGAAAACGAATCAGAAAATTTGTTATCCTCAATTGACAACATCTCGCTTGATATCTCGGTAAGTGTCCGAGGTGGTTGACCGAAATGTTTTTCAGATAAGAACACCTCGTTTGATCCAGGAAGTGCCTCGGTCGAGGTACTGTAACTGGGACCGAAACCTAAATTGCTTTTCTTCTCCTGGATTAGTTTCTCAATCTTAGCTCCTGGATCTGCTTCCAATGCTTTTAAGCTCCGTATATCTGCATCACAAGAGACATCCATACCTCCTCCATTAAACTAAAACTAAGAACTCTTTCAAGAGGATCGTTAATAAGGATAGAGCTCACCAATTCTCTTGATTCTTCCTCATCATAGATGTTGAAGATATCATCCTCCAGCGGCTCTCCCTTCATTGCAGCAAGCAATGCAAACTCCACATGGTCACCGCCGATGTTGAATTTCAACTTGGTGTTCTTACAATCCACATTGCAACCCGAAGTTGCTAGAAATGGTCTCCCGAGAATGATAGGAACGGGATAATCTACGGGAATGGCAAGTACAACAAAGTCTATAGGTAAGTAGAAATTACTTAACTTGATGGGAACGTCTTCCAAAATGCCCACGGGACGGGTAATGGAGCGATCCGCCATATATAGTGTCATCTTCACCGGCTTGAACTCTCCAAGTCCAACTTTCTCACATAGCTCTAGCGGAATGATACTCACGCTGGCTCCTAGATCACAAAATGCATCATAAGTTACATCCCCAACTTGAATGGGAATGCAAAATGAACCCCCATCTCTTAATTTGGTTGGCATCTTCTCCTTCATGATTTGAATAAGCTCCGAAGACTTAGATGTCATCCTTACTTCCCCAAAATCTTCCAGCTTCCTCTTCCTTGATAAAATCTCTTTCAGCAACTTCCCATAGGCGGGCATCCCTAGAATAGCATCAAGGAAAGGGATGTTAATATGTAGTTTATTCATAAGGTCTGGAAACTTACCGAAATGCTTGTCTAGATGTGCCCTCGCCCTTGATTGAGGGAATGAAAGTGGTGGTTTATAAGCAGGAGATGGAACATAAACTTCATATTTATCTTTCGCTTTCTGGGGCTCCGCCTCGATTGGCACCTCGACTGAAGTGTTCGTCTGGTCGTGGCTCGACTGAGGTACTGGATCTGCAGTTTTCAATCCACTTCGTGTTGTTATTGCCATAATCTGTCCCTTAGGGTTGTTCTCTGTCCTTGCTGGGAGCTTCCCTAGATCTCTTGGCGCTTCATTTGCCTTGTTGAAGAATTGTTGCTCTAAGGCTTTTTGTGCCTTTGAAAATGAAGTCATCGATGTCTCCACAGCGTTAAGCTTGATTAGAATTGCCTCCAACGCAGCATCCTTCTTTTTCTGGCTGGGACGAATGCAAGCTTTAAATTTATAACCCTAGATGTAAGCTTAAAACAAGGATGCAAACCCGCAGTGTATGGGTCAATCGTAGTAAAAAGCAAGGAATTCCAGGGGTCGATCACAGGGACTTAGTGAAACAAAGTCCAATTACGGTAAGCTTTAGTAATTACTAACCACAAAGCAATTAAAACAATCAAAGATGATAAAAGTCAATAAAGGGAATATGCAATTCTAGGGATTAAAGCATCCAGTTGAGGTTCCAACTCAAGATCTAAAGATAAGCGGACAAAGTTGAGGTTTTTGCATAGGGAAGGTGTTACTAAAGTGGAATAGATCACCGGGTAAGTCTCACTACTCACTAATCCAAAACCGTAACTCCTATTACTGGGTAAGTCTCAAGGAATTAAGATAAAAAACTATAACCTCAAATTAACACACCATCTAAGGGAATAGAATCAACCTTTACCGGGTAAGTCTCAAGCTAACTCACAAAGATGGGATGAAAGCACACTCAAACCCCAATAAAGGATAAACCTTTATTACCTATACTTATGATCTTAGGTAAACAAACAAAGGAATTACCGGGTAAGTCTCATCCTAGGCTTGCATTGAACCAGGAAAGGTGTAATAAGAATAGGATTTGGCAAACTCTAACACTTAACTCTCAGTTACGGATCAGAAAGGTCACCTCGGTCAGACGAATTCCACCCCGGCTGAGATGTTCATCGACTGAGCGAGATGCTTAGGGTTAAGGTTAAAGACTCGAACTTTCAGGGTCCTATTGTGATTAAGATCATTCTATCATTGTTTTTCCCACAACCTTCAGCCAATCACCCTAGAATCACACAAAGAGATTAGCCACTCATCATCATGAAAGTATTAATCAAGTATATGGGAAGAAAGTGGATATTTGAACAAGAAGAATTTAATGAAAATATTTCAATAACTGAATCAAATATCACAACAAAGCGTTCCTTGGATAGAAATCCAACAAGGCAAGACAACAAGGAAGGGAATCTAAGATGATCTTACAAAAACCCTTCAAAAGCTATAAAAGCGACAATCTTCCTTCTTCAACCTTCAAAAAGGTTCTTCAAATCTCCCCAGTAGATTATGGCCGCAGCGGTGTAGTAGATGTAAGCAAGGTGATAGCGGATGTATGCAGGATGTCGGATTTGTGGAAAATCCGACCCTTTTATAGGAAAATTACTCTCCAAAAGATAAGATATCTTAGAAAGATCTCTTCCCATAAAAATGGTAAAATATGATCCAGCATATCTTCTTCCTTCCAAGAGCCAAGCCCAAAAATATAAGATCTCTTTCCAAAGATAAAAGATCCCAGTCAAGAATAAAATATTCTCGCCACGTCCCAGGTGTTCGCCTTGATCGAGTCGACTTCTCTGGATCACCTCGGTCGAGGTGAATCTGTGGTCAACCGAGGTGAGTCACAACTGAAAGTGAAATCTCTCAAATCTGGTCCAAAGTGAATCTCTAATCCATGGCTATGCTTCCTGGATGGTTCCTTATGTTCCTGAATGTAGCTCCAATGACTCCATAGCTCCTTTTGCTCCTTTTTTATGCAAAACGTGCCATTTTACCTACGATTACAACAAAACTAGGTGTAGACCTCGATTCCCGCAAAGGTAGATGAAATGGTAATATAATCACATATTATACATACAAACATGCATATTATTGAAGATAAAACGTCCAAACAAATCCCAAAATATAGACAATAATTCATGCTATCAAAATACCCCATACTTAGCTCTTGCTTGTCCTCAAGCAAGTTCCGCATATAAAAGGCAAGATAAAATGGATTATAAGTCAAGAAAATCAATGAAAAGTCTTTCAAAACATTTTTATGGTGTGCTACAATCATAGATCACTCTAAGAGAATACTTCATGGAATTTAAAATCAATGTATGATCAAAACATTTTATAAATATAAGAAAGTTGTTCATCTTTGCATAAAATCATAGAATGCATAATAAGTCATAATTATCGAAATTAATCTTGCATAATCCAGTTTAAACCACTAAGTCAATCAAAAAGCTCGAGGTCTCAAGGGCTTCCCAAAAGAAAGGTCACGAAACGTGTAGGGTAGGGATGTATGTAAGGTAATATGGTGCTAGAATCCGGGAAAAAGATATACTTCACTTTCACTTTGACTTGCAACATCTTCCACCAATAAGCTTTGCTTATTTCACACTTTTTTTTTTACTTTACTTTTTGAGATGCATGGACAAAGGTGCACAATAACCGAAGCCTAGGAAATCAGCAATCATCAATTTCTTGAGATGCATCAAACCCTTGATGCACATACCATGACCCGTTAGGAATATCGCTCAATCCGACTTTGGCAAGACACAAACACCCGGCTATGTGAATGGTGCCGAGTTACTCATCTTCATAATTGACTTCCCCAAACCTATTATTACTTTCTAACACTTTCACTTCCAGCCAACTTCTCAACTTTAACTTCACTTGCTTGCACCACTTCGCTTACTTCCAAATTCCCGGATAGGTAAAGGGAGGCAAAATGTATATGAGGGGCTAAGCATGATTAAGAAGAAGAAGAGAGAAGAATGAATTGCCTTGGTCTTTCCAGGAAGAGAGTGAGAGAACTTATCTTGCGGTGTCAACCTTCAAATTCAACATAATTTGGATAAAAACAAGTATTAAACATGCCAATAATTTCAAACAAAGCATTTAGCAACTTAAACATATTATAAAACCTTTCAAACATATAAAGATTTCAAAACCAGTCAGTAAGCAAAATCTTCACTGAGATCACATCCAGATAAGAAGCACAAAAATCGTTTCGAAAACTCTCAGTTAACCCACCTCGGTCGAGGTGTTCTTAGGTCAACCGAGGTGAAACACCTCGTTCGGTCAGAACTGCCCCGGTCGAGGTCAAAATTTTTTTTTTAAAACCAGTTTTTTTTCAGTTTCGACGTTTTTCTCATTCAAATAACCTATATGTATGCATGCAGTCTCAAATAAACACATAGAAGCAACTGAAGCATAAATATAAATAAAAATCCGATCAAGTAGAGTCATACATCACATAAGTGTCAAATAATACACAAATACCCCATACTTGGGACACACTGTCCCAGTGGGTCGAAATAAGTCTAAGGGAATAAAAATACTCACCGGACATAAAGATGAACTGCATAAAAATAAGAAAGAAAATCCTGCAGCTCTCAATAATCCTGATCCGGTGGTGGTGGTGGTGGTGGCACATATGGATACTGGGATGGGTCAAATGGATAACCCATGGTCTGCTGAAACTGGATCTCCATCATCCTGGGCTGATAGTGCTGTCCCTCTAGCATCTGATGAGTCCAATTGTCGATCTGTCGGTGCTGGGCAACAAATCTCTCATGCATGTCCACAGTAAGGGTAGCATAAGAGTCGATCATCTTATCCATCAAATCATCGATCCGACGGTGAGCCTCTGGATCTCTATGTCGGCGTGCCCTACGCCTAGCAGGTCTCAATGGTGATGCAGTAGGTGCAGGCTCAGTATCATCATCATCCATATCAATAACCGGCGCACTCGTCCCGGCAGTATCCGTCCCTGTATCCATCAGTTCTCCATCATCCTTGTCATTAGCAGTCTCCTCATCATCTACCTCCTCCTCCTCAGCTGGTGCAGCTGCTGCCTCTCTATAATCCTCCATCAGTGGGGCCCAAGCGGTCTGCCAGTAATGAGGGTCATAAACTGTAAATTGGGCAGACCATCTGATCCCCTACGGTGCAGTCAGCTCCCATGGCATAACCACGTATGGTGTAGTCAGTCCTCGGGGAACCAGAATCCGCCGAGTGATCATCTCCTGTAGCCCAAGTGGCTTGGCAGCCGCCACCATAGTGCAAGCGCTAAGATCCATATCTTGATAGCTAGCGATGTGGGTCACAAGTCCTCCGTAGCAGATGTCCCCCTTCGCCTTGGCTTTGATCCTGTTCAGATCCTCTGCCAGCATCAAGCCAAAGTCGGGGATCCCTCCAGTCACCATGCAATATAGGCTAAAAAGCTCCCCCTGTCGGACCTTCTGGGGCGTCTCAGTACGCGCCAGAAGTGTCTCACTGAAGATACGGTGAGCTAACCTAAAAGCTAAGTGAAAAATGACCTTCTCCCTGGAGTCTCCAGGGCGCCACCTGTCTGCGTGCTCAACCACGTGAGCAATCTGTCCCCAAAACTCCCTAGCTACAGACCGGGAAGGGAAATCAACAGCGGTCGGGGCAGGAAAACCAAAAATGTCCCTCCAATACTCTAATGGCACTAAGAAGTTCCGGTTCATCAACCGGTACTTCACATAACACTCTGTGGGGAGGTAGGTAAAGGAGCTAACAAACTCTAGGGTGGGCTCCAAATAGGTAGGTGCACGGATCTCAGTAAACTGATCCAATCTCACGGTCGATATCATACGTCTAAGGTCTCTATCCACATGGAGACAGTCAAAGGCTGACACGTCCAGGAAGCGAGGTGCTATCACTGGACGGGCTGCTATACGGTCGTAATCGACCCGGTGTCGCTCGTGGATCACCGGTCGATAAGGTCGGGAAGAAGAAGAGGAAGGGGAAGGGGAGGATCTATCCCTAATGGCAAGACGTCTGTCAGAACTCATTTTCAAAATTCTCTCTGTCAGGTCACCTCGGTCGGTCTGACAAACTGAAGAACACCTCGGCCAAGGCACAACACGTCTGGACCGAGGTGAAAAACTGTGCAATCTAATCTCTCAAAAATCCAGTTCTTTTCCCCCAAAATCACTACAACTGGTTCCTATGGGGTACTTAATTTATATCTCAGCAAATGCAGGGCAATCCAGGCCCAAATCGAAGCGAAATCAGTGAGGTTAGGGTTTCGTTATCTTTTTACCTCGTTCGGCCGTTTCGGTTCGATTTCTTCGCAGATCGGCGTTGCACTAGAATCCTCTATGCTTTAATTACAGTTTGGAAGCGAAAATCTTCGAAAACGAGCAAGAATCGAAGGGCGAGGTGAAAGAGAGCACCGCGGTCGAGGGGGTTGGTAAAGAGAAGAAAAAGAAAAATTTTCCCCTTTTTATACTCTTTCTAGAACTGCTGTCATCTCGGTCGAGGTGGTCTCGACTGGACCGAGGTGGTACGGACCGAGGTGATTCTTCAGAAACCCTAGTCGCCTCGGTTGCTCAAGAATCATCTCGGTCGAGGTGCTCTGACAGCAACCGAGATGTGTCTCAATCAAACTTCGTCTTCTCAAATTCTCGATCTTCTATCCTTCCAGTTATGCTCCTGGTTTGTACTCCTTCCTTAGATGTCGCCTGTTGTCTGTCTAGAACGCCAAAAACAAAACAAAGCAAAGCAAAAGCAAAACTATCTAAGCTAGACTAGAAAAAGGGAAAAGAAAGCAATACCTTGGGTTGCCTCCCAAGAAGCGCTTGGTTTAAGGTCGCTAGCTGGACCATAGTGCGTCTCTCAAACAAGGTATATTGGTGCAACCTCCTCAACCGGAGTTTCCGGTTTGTATTTCTTGAGTCTATGACCATTGACCTTGAAGCTTCCGCTTGTTTCGCCCCATATCTCAACTGCACCATGAGGAAAAACATGTTTCACAACATAAGGTCCGGTCCATCTAGATTTTAACTTACCTGGAAAGAGGCGGAGGTGGGAGTTGAAGAGTACAACTATGTCTCCTTCGTTAAGCTCCTTTGGGATGATACGCTTGTCATGCCATTTCTTCGTCCTCTCCTTAGAGATTTTGGCATTCTCATAAGCGTTCAAACGCAGCTCCTCCTGCTCGTTGATTTCCAATAGCCGCTTCTCGCCAGTCTCCTTAATGTCGAAGTTCAACCATTTGATCGCCCAATATGCTTTGTGTTCTAACTCAACGGGCAAATGGCAAGACTTCCCATATTCCAAATTATAAGGGGTGGTACCTATGGGAGTCTTAAATGCGGTCCTGTAGGCCCAAAGAGCATCGTCCAATTTCATGGACCAATCCTTCCTCGTCCTAGAGACGGTCTTCTCCAAAATTGCCTTGATTTCTCTATTCGAGATCTCGACCTGTCCACTAGTTTGAGGGTGATAAGGGGTTGATACCTTGTGGGTTACCCCATACTTCGATAGAAGTGCTTTGAACTTCCGGTTGATGAAATGCGTTCCTCAATCGCTGATGATGATGCGTGGAGTTCCAAAATGTGGAAAGATAGTTCTGTTCAAGAATTTCACAACCACCTTGGCGTTATTAGTGGGAGAAGCAATGGCTTTAACCTATCTAGAGACGTAATCAACTGCAAGAAGAATATAGAGGTTTCCTCCAGAGGACGGGAAAGGTCCCATGAAGTCTATCCCCCATACATCAAAGATTTCCACCTCTTGAATGTTATTAAGTGGCATTTCGTTCCTCCTAGATAGATTTCCTGTTCTTTGGCATGCATCACAAGAGACAACAAACGATTGTACATCCTTAAATAATATAGGCCAAAAGAAACCGGAACGTAATACCTTAGCGCATGTCTTATCGGTGCTAGCATGTCCTTCACAAGGAAGTGAATGGCAATGCCGTATGACGCATTAACTTCATCTTCTGGAATGCATCTTCGAAGCATCCCATCCGGCCCGCGCTTGAATAGCAGCGGCTTGTCCCAGTAGTAATAGCGTACCTCTTTGAAGAATCTTTTCTTTTGAGAGTACGTCAATCCGGGCGGTATTTCCTGGCAAACAAGATAATTCACAATATCAGCATACCAAGGTCCTTTATTATCAAAAAGTTGGTGGATAGAATGTTCCACCAACTGAGGATGAATGTCAGAGAAGGGAGTAAGAAGTTTGTTATTCTCAGTAGTCTCAGTTGACATCATCTCGCCATCGACCTCGGTCGAGGCGCAAAGGCGTTGACCGAGATGTTCTTCAGTCGCCTCGCTCAGTCCAGGAAGTGCCTCGGTCGAGGTAGTGCAACTGGAACCGAAACTGGAGATCTTCGTCTCCTGGATTAGCTTCTCAGTTTTAGCTCTTGGATCTTCTTCCAGTGCTTTTAAGCTCCGTATGTCTGCATCACAAGAAGCATCTATACCTTCCTCCATTAAACTGAAACTAATAAATCTTTCGAGTGGATCGTTAATAAGGATAGAGCTCACCAATTCTCTTGATTCTTCTTCATTGTAGATGTTGAAGATATCATCGCTTAGCTGCTCTCCCTTCATGGTTGCAAGTAGTGCAAATTCCACTTCATCGCCACCAATGTTGAATTTCAACTTGGCGTTCTTGCAATCCACGTTGCAACCCGAAGTTGCTAGAAATGGCCTCCCGAGAATAATAGGAATAGGATAATCTGCGGGAATGTCAAGTACAACAAAATCTATTGGTAAATAGAAGTTACCTAACTTGACCGGAACGTCCTCCAAAATTCCCACGGGATGGGTAATGGAGCGATCCGCCATGTATAGTCGAATCTTGACCGGCTTGGGCTCTCCAAGTCCGATCTTCACACATAGCTCCAGCGGAATGATGCTCACGCTGGCTCCTAGATCACATAGGGCTTCACAAGTGACATCCCCAACTTGAATGGGAATGCAAAATGAGCCGGAATCTCTTAATTTAGGTGGCATCTTCTCCTTCATGATTTGAATAAGCTCCGAGGATTTAGATGTCATCCTAACTTCACCAAAATCTTCCAGTTTCCTCTTCCTTGATAGGATCTCCTTCAAGAACTTCCCATAGGCGGGCATCCCTAGAATAGCATCAAGGAAAGGAATGTTAATGTACAGTTTATTCATCAAGTCAAAGAACTTACCAAAGTGCTTGTCTAGATGTGCTCTGGCCCTTGACTGGGGGAATGGAAGTGGTGGTTTGTACGCAGGAGGTGGAACATAAACTTCAGTTTTCCCCTCCGCTTTCTGTGGCTCCACCTCGGTTGGCATCTCGGTCAAAGTGTTCTTCGACTGCACCTGGACCGAGGTGGTCTTCGTCGGTACTAGCACCGACCGAGGCACTGGATCTGCAGTTTTCAGTCCACTCCTCGTAGTTATGGCCATGATCTGGCCCTTAGGGTTGCTCTCCGTCCTTGCTGGAAGCTTCCCTGGATCTCTTGGCGCTTCATTCGCCCTACTTGCAAGTTGTGGTTCAAAGGCATTTTGGGCCTTCGAAAATGAAGTCATAGAAGTCTCCATAGCACTAAGCTTGATCAAGATAGCCTCTAGCACTGCGTCTTTCTTCTCCGGCTAAGACGAACTTGATCCTTGCCCCTGGCTCTTTAATGGAGTAGAAGAAGAAGAAGGGGAAGAGAGGAAAGGATTAGAGGAATCGTTAGAGTTGGAGTTAGAATGATTGTTACCAGAATTTTGGTTGTTCGCCCTCCAATTGTTGATATTGGATCCTCTATTGTTGTTGTTGTAATTGTTGTTCCTGGAACCGTTGTTGTTGTCACGGTATCCATTGTTGTTGTTCCTTTGTCCTTGATCTTCCTTCTTGGTTTGAGCAACCAAGAGTTCCTTCAATTGCTTCACGTCATTCTTCAAAGACGTGAGTTGATTGTTGTTGGGCTGAGTTTCTTGGAAGTTAACTCTTTTAACTCCACCTTCAGCTCCTTGATGGGTGTACTTCTCCATATGCAAAGCTTGCTTCTCGATGAAGTCCCAAGCTTCGTCAATCGCCATGTCCATAAAGGTACCGGCGGAGAGTAGTTGGAGGTTGAACTGGGTGCTTCCGTCCAGTCCCTTGAAGTATATCTCCAATAACTCTTATTTTGGAATCCCATGATGTGGGCAATCCAAAAGAATGTCCTTGAACCTCTCCCATGACTTAGACAAGCTCTCCTTGTCCTTCATAATGAATGAATTGATCTTCCCTCTCATTTCAGCGGTCTTTGAGGGGGGGAAAGAATTTGGTCAAGAACTCCGTTGTCATCTCCTCCCATGTGCTAATTTTTCCTGGAGGAAGAGATTGATACCAAGTAAGAGCTCTATCTTTTAAAGAAAAGTAAAAAGGTCTTAGCTTGTAGTTGTTATTTTCAATCCTTGAGGGTCTCAAGGTCTCCATCAAGATCTCATAGTTTTGAAGATGTTGATGCGGTGATTCCTTCTCTAGCCCTCCGAATTGGCATTGGCGAATCATGGATAGAACTTGCGGTCGAAGTTCGTAGTCATGGTCCGCTGGATCTCCTAGGTTAACTCCTGGATGCCTCAGTTGTTGATTGGGTTCCATCCTTTGACCTAGGGTTTGTGGGATTCTTGCAAGAAGAACGCCTCGGACTGGCATCCGAGGTGGAAGCACCTCGGCCGGGGCGTCAGGTACTGGAACCTGCCTTGGTCGAGGGTCAGCGACTGGGACCTGCATCGGTCCAGCATTGGGAACTGGGTCTTCCCTCGGTCGAAGTTGATATTGGTCTAGTAAGGCTGCCATATCTGCTTCGATCGCCTCAGTCCTGGTGCGAGTTTCTTCTTTCTCCTGCCTTAGCTCTTCCCTGCTGAGGCGTAGTGTTCGCTCCAAACGGTGTGTGCAAGCTTTAAATTTATAACCCTAGACTTAAGCTTAAAACAAGGATGCGAACCCGTAGTGTACGGGTCAATCGTAGTAAAAAGCAAGAAATTCCAGGGGTCGATCACACGGACTCGGTGAAACAAAGTCAATAACGGAAAGCTTCGTGAATACTAACCACAAGAGCAATTAACACAATCAAAGATGAATAAGAAGTCAATAAAGCAAACATTCAATTCTAGGGATTAAAGCGTCTAGTTCTGGTTCCAACTCAAGATCTAAAGATAAGCGGACAAAGCTGAGATTTTTGCATGGGGAAGGTGTTACTAAAGTGGAATAGATCACCGGGTAAGTCTCACTACTCACTAATCCTAAACCGTAACTCCTATTACCGGGTAAGTCTCAAGGAATTAAGATAAAGAACTACAACCTCAAACTAACACACCATCTAAGGGAATAGAATCAACCTTTACCGGGTAAGTCTCAGGCTAACTCACAAAGATGGGATGGAAGCACACTCAAACCCCAATAAAGGATAAACCTTTATTACCTACGCTTATGATCGTTGGTACACAAACTAAGGAATTACCGGGTAAGTCTCATCCTAAGCTTGCATTGGATCAGGAAAGGTGTAATAAGGATAGGATTTGGCAAACTCTAACACTTAACTCTCAGTTTAGGGTAAGATAAGTCACCTCGGTCGGCCAAATTCCACCCCGGCCGAGATGATCATCGACTGAGCGAGATGCTTAGGGTTAAGATTAAAGACTCGAACTTTCAGGGTCCTACTGGAATCTAAGATTATTCTATCATTGTTTTTCCCACAACCTTCAGCCAATCACCCTAGAATTACACAAGGAAATTAGCCGCTCATCATCATCATGAAAGTATTAATCAAATATATGGGAAGAAGGTGAATATTTGAACAAGAAGAACTCAATGAAAAGACTTCAATAACTGAATCAAATATCACAACAAAAGCGTTCCTTGGATAACAATCCAACAAGAGAAGACAACAAGTAAGGGAATCAAAGACAATCTTACAAAACCCTTCAAAAAGCTATAAAAGCTATGATCTTCAATCTTCCTTCAACCTTCAAAAAGGTTCTTCAAAATCTCCCAACTGGAGTATGGCTGCTGCGTGCTATAAACCCTGATCGATGGTATAGCATCCTCTGGATTTGTGGAAATCCAACCCTTTTTATAGGAAAATAACCCTACAAAGATAAAATATCTTAGAAAGATCTCTTCCCATAAAAATAGGTAAAATATAAGATCTTCTTCCTTCCAGGAGCCAAGCCCAAAAATATAAGATCACCTTCCAAAGATAAAAGATCTCAGCCAAGAATAAAATATTCTCGCCGCGTCCTAGGTGTTCGCCTCGGTCGAGTCGGCGTCTCTGGATCACCTCAGTCGAGATGAATCTCTGGTCAACCGAGGTGAGTCACAACTGAATGTGAAATCTCTCAAAATTGGTCCAAAGTGAATCTTAATCCATGGCTATGCTTCCTGGATGGTTCCTTATGCTCCTCAATGTAGCTCCAATGACTCCATAGCTCTATTTGTTCCTTTTTGATGCAAAACGTGCCATTTTATCTACAATTACAGCAAAACTAGGTGTAGACCTCGATTCTCGCAAAGGTAGATGAAATGGTAATATAATCACATAATATACATACAAACATGCAGATTATGAAAGATAAAACGTCCAAACAAACCCCAAAATATAGACTATAATTCATGCTATCAAAATACCCCATACTTAGCCCTTGCTTGTCCCCAAGCAAGTTCCGCATATAGAAGACAAGATAGAATGGATTATAAGTCATGAAAATCAATGAAAAGTCTTTCAAAAACATTTTTATGGTGTGCTACAATCATAGATCACTCTAAGAGAATACTTCACGGAATTTGAAATCAAAATATGATCAAAACATTTTATAAATATAGAAAAGTTGTTCATCTTTGCATAAAACCATGGAATGCATAATAAGTCATAATTATCAAAATTAATCATGTATAATCCAGTTTAAACCACTAAGTCAATCAACAAGCTCAAGGTCTCAAGGGCTTCCCAAAACAAAAGGTCAAGAAACGTGTAGGGTAGGGATGTATGTAAGGTAATGTGGTGCTAGAATCCGGGAAAAGGATGAACTTCACTTCCACTTTGACTTGCAACATCTTCCACCAATAAGTTTTGCTTATTCCACTTTTTCGTTTTTACTTTACTTTTTGGGATGCATGGACAGAGGTGCACAATAACCGAAGCCTAGGAAATCCGCAATCATCAATTTCTTGAGATGCATCAAACCCTTGATGCACATACCATGACCCGTTAGGAATATCGCTCAATCCGACTTTGGCAAGACACAAACACCCGGCTATGTGAATGGTGCCGAGTTACTCATCTTCATGATTGACTTCCCCAAACCTATTATTACTTTCTAACACTTTCACTTCCAGCCAACTTCTCAACTTTAACTTCACTTGCTTTCACCACTTCGCTTGCTTCCAAATTCCCGGATAGGTAAAGGGAGGCAAAATGTATATGAGGGGCTAAGCATAATCAAGAAGAAGAAGAGAGAAGAATGAATTGCCTTGGTCTTTCCAGGAAGAAAGTGAGAGAACTCATGATGTGGTGTCAACCTTCAAATTAAACATAATTTAGATAAAACAAAGTATTAAACATGCCAATAATTTCAAACAAAGCATTTAGCAACTTAAACATATTATAAAACCTTTCAAACACATAAAGAATTTAAAACCCGTCAGTAAGCAAGATCTTCACTGAGATCATATCCAGATAAGTAACACAAAAATAATTTTCGAAAACTCTCAATTAACCTACCTCGGTCGAGGTGTTCTTGGTTCAACCGAGGTGAAACGCCTCGTTTGGCCAAGAATGACTCGGTCGAGGTAAAAAAAAAAAAAAAATTTTTAAAACCATTTTTTTTCAGTTTCGATGTTTTTCTCAATCAAATAACCTGTAAATATGCATGCAATCTCAGATAAACATATAAATGCAGAAGTGAAGCATAAACATGAAATATCCGATAAAGTAATCATACATCAAGGTAATCAAATAAGTACATCAAGTAGTCATCAAATAAGTACAATAAATACCCCATACTTGGGACACACTGTCCCAGTGGGTCAACATAAGTCTAGAAACAAGAGTACTCACCGGATAAAAAGCTGAACTGCATAAAATATAATAAAGAAAATCCTGCAGCTCCTCAATAATCGCGATCCGGTGGTGGTGGTGGTGGCACGTATGGATACTGAGTCGGGTCGAATGGATGACCCATGATGCGCTCGAACTGAAGCTGGGCCATGATGTGCTGATAATGCTGCCGCTCCTGCATCTCACGGATATCTAGCGACAAAGCAGCATATGAATCAATAACCTGATCCGTCAGGTCATCAATCCGTCTGTGAGCATCCGGATCTCTCACTCTGCGTCTCCTGTGTCTGGCAGGTCTAACCGGAGAAGTCTCAGCTGGTGCAGGCTCAGTCTCATCATCATCCAGATCTATGATCGGCGGCGCGCTCGTCCCTGCAATATCTGTCCTTGTATCCATTGGGACTCCACCATCTCTCTCATCCACTGTATCCTCGTCGCCAGCCTCCTCCTCCTCCTCCTCAGCTGGGGCAGCTGCTGCCTCCCTATGATCCTCCATCAGTGGAGCCCAAGCTGTTTGCCAATAGTGTGGGTCATAAACGGTGAACTGGGCAGACCATCGGATCCCCTGTGGTGCAGTCAGCTCCCACGGCATAGCAACATATGGAGTGGTCAGGCCTCCGGGAACTAGAATCCTCCGAGTGATCATCTCCTACAATCCAAGTGGCTTCGGAGCCGCCACCATCGTACAGGCACTGAGGTCCATGGCATGAAAAGCAGCTATGTGGGTGACAAGCCCTCCGCAGCAGATGTCTCCCTTTGCTTTAGCCTTGATCTTGTGCAGGTCCTCTGCCAAGATCAAGCCAAAGTCTGGGAAACCCCCCGTAACCATACAGTACAGACTGAAAAGCTTGCCCTGTCGGATCTTCTAGGGCGTCTCAGTACGCGCCAGAAGTGTCTCGCTGAATATCCTATGGGCTAACCTAAAGGCTAGGTGGAAGATGACCTTCTCCCTGGAATCTCCAAGGCGCCATCTATCTGCGTGCTCAGTAATATGGGCTATCTGCCCCCAGAACTCCCTAGCTACAGATCGGGAAGGGAAGTCAGTGGCGGTGGGCTCGGGAAAGCCGAAGATGTCTCTCCAAACCTCGAGGGGTACTATGAAGTTCCGGTTCATCAACCGGTACTTCACAGACTGCTCTGTGGGAAGGTAGGTGAAGGAGCTAACGAACTCTAAGGTCGGCTCCAAGTAGGCTAGGGCTCGGATCTCAGTAAACTGATCCAGCCCGACTGTGGTAATCATCCTCATAAGGTCTCCATCTACCCCTAGACAATCAAAAGCTGACACATCCAGGAAACATGGTGCAATCACTGGACGGCTAGCTATACGCTCATAATCTACCCGGCATCTCTCGTGGATCATCGGGCGGTAAGGTTGGGAAGAAGAGGAAGGAGGGGAAGGTGAGGATCTATCTCTGAGGGCAAGGCGACGTTCGGAACTCATTTTCTCTCAGCTACTGTCAGATCACCTCGGTCACTGACAACACTCAGGAATCACCTTGGCCGAGGTGCAGTTCGACTGGACCGAGGCGTAAACAGTTCGCGATTCAACTCTCAGAAATCCAGTTCTTTTCCCCCAAAAATCACTACAATTGCTTCCTATGGGGTACTTAATCGAAACGAATGAATGAGTTAGGGTTTCGACTGTTTTTACCTCGTTTCGGTCTATTCGTTCGATTTCTTCGCAAATCTGTGTTTGCAATGGGATCCTCTACCCTTCAATCGCAGTTTGGAAGCGGAAATCTTCGAAAACGGGCAAGATTCGGGGAAGCGAGGTGAGGAGGCGCCGCGGTCGAGTTGAAGTCGGTAAAAAAAAAGTGAAAAATAAATTTTTCCCCCTTTTATACTATTCCTGGAACTGCTATCACCTCGGTCGAGATGGTCTCGACTGGACCGAGGTGGTTCGGACCGAGGTGGTTCTGCTGAAACCCTAGTCGCCTCGGTTGCTCAAGAATCAACTCGGTCGAGGTGGCCTCGACTAGACCGATGTGTCTCAGTCAAGCTTCGTCTTCTTGAATTCTCGAACTTCTGTGCTTCTAGTTATGCTCCTTCCTTAGATGTCTCCTGTGATCTGTATAGGACGCCAAAAACAAACAAAACAAAGCAAAAGCAAACTATCTAAGCTAGACTAGAAAACGGGAAAAGAATGCAATACCTTGGGTTGCCTCCCAAGAAGCGCTTGGTTTAAGGTCGCTAGCTGGACCATAATGCGTCATCAAAAGAGGTATATCGGTGCAACCTCCTCAACCGGAGTCTCCGGTTGGTACTTCTTAAGTCTATGACCGTTGACCTTGAAGCTTCCGCTAGTTTCGCCCCATATCTCAACTGCGCCATGAGGAAAAACATGTTTCACAACATAAGGTCCAGTCCATCTTGATTTCAACTTACCTGGAAAAAGGCGGAGGCGAGAGTTGAAGAGTAGAACTAAGTCTCCTTCGTTAAGCTCCTTTGGGACGATACGCTTGTCATGCCATCTCTTCGTCCTTTCCTTGCAGATTTTGGCATTCTCATAAGCGTTCAAACGCAGCTCCTCCAGCTCGTTGAGTTCCAACAGTCGCTTCTCACCGGCCTCTTTGATGTCGAAATTCAACCATTGGATCGCCCAATACGCTTTGTGTTCCAATTCGACGGGCAAATGGCAAGACTTCCCATATACCAAATTATAAGGGGTGGTACCTATGGGAGTCTTAAATGCGGTCCTGTACGCCCAAAGAGCATCGTCCAATTTCATGGACCAATCCTTCCTCGTTCTAGAGACGGTCTTCTCCAAAATTGTTTTGATCTCTCTATTCGAGATCTCGACCTGTCCACTGGTTTGAGGGTGATAAGCAGTTGATACTTTGTGGGTTACCCCATACTTCGATAGAAGTGCCTTGAACTTCCGGTTGATGAAATGCGTTCCTCCATCGCTGATGATGATGCGTGGAGTTCCAAATCGTGGAAAGATGGTCCTGTTCAAGAACTTCACAACCACCTTGGCGTCATTAGTGGGAGAAGCAATGGCTTCAACCCATCTAGAGACGTAATCAACCGCAAGAAGGATGTAGAGGTTTCCTCCGGAGGATGGGAAAGGTCCCATGAAGTCAATCCCCCATACATCAAAGATTTCCACCTCCTGGATGTTATTAAGTGGCATATCGTTCCTCCTTGATAAGTTTCCTGTTCTTTGGCACGCATCACAAGAGACAACAAAAGCTTGTACATCCTTAAATAACGTAGGCCAAAAGAAACCGGAACGCAATACCTTAGCGCATGTTTTATCGGTACTAGCATGTCCTCCACAAGGAAGTGAATGGCAATGCCGTATGATGCTATTAACTTCATCTTCAGGAATGCATCTTCGAAGCATCCCATCTGGCCCGCGCTTGAATAGCAGCGGCTCGTCCCAGTAGTAATGTCGTACTTCCTTGAAGAATCTCTTCTTTTGAGAGTATGTCAATCCGGGAGGTGTTTCCTGGCAAAAAAGATAATTCACAATATCAGCATACCAAGGTCCGTTTTTATCAGAAAGTTGGTGGATGGAGTGTTCCACCAAATGAGGATGAATGTCAGAGAAGTGAATAAGAAGATTATTATTCTCAGTAGTCTCAGTTGACATCATCTCGCCATCGACCTCGGTCGAGGCGTAGAGGCGTTGACCGAGATGTTCTTCAGTCGCCTCGCTCAGTCCAGAAAGTGCCTCGGTCGAGGTACTGTAACTGGAACCGAAACTGGAGATCTTCATCTCTTGAAATAGTGTCTCAGTTTTAGCTCCTGGATCTTCTTCCAATGCCTTTAAGCTCCGTATATCTGCATCACAAGAAGCATCTATACCTTCCTCTATTAAACTAAAACTAATAACTCTTTCGAGTGGATCGTTAATAAGGATAGAGCTCACCAATTCTCTTGATTCTTCTTCATCGTAGATATTGAAGATATCATCGGTTAGCTGCTCCCCTTTCATGGCTGCAAGTAGTGCGAACTCCACCTCATCGCCACCAATGTTGAATTTCAACTTGGCGTTCTTGCAATCCACATTGCAACCCGAAGTTGCTAGAAATGGCCTCCCGAGAATAATAGGAACAGGATAATCTGCGGGAATGTTAAGTACGACAAAGTCTATAGGTAGATAGAAGTTACCTAACTTGACCGGAACGTCCTCCAAGATGCCCACGGGATGGGTGATGGAGCGATCCGCCATATAAAGTCGAATCTTGACCGGCTTGGGCTCTCCAAGTCCGATCTTCATACATAGCTCCAGCGGGATGATGCTCACGCTGGCTCCTAGATCACAAAGGGCTTCACAAGTGACATCCCCAACTTGAATGGGAATGCTAAATGAGTCGGGATCTCTCAACTTAGGTGGCATCTTCTCCTTCATGATCTTAATAAGCTCCGAGGATTTAGATGTCATCCTAACTTCACCAAAGTCTTCCAATTTCCTTTTCCTTGATAGGATCTCCTTTAAGAACTTCCCATAGGCGGGCATTCCTAGAATGGCATCAAGGAAAGGAATATTAATATGCAGCTTATTCATCAAGTCAAGGAACTTACCAAAGTGCTTGTCTAGATGTGCTCTGGCCCTTGACTGGGGGAATGGAAGTGGTGGTTTGTATGCAGGAGGTGGAACATAAACTTCAGTTTTTCCCTCCGCTTTCTGTTGCTCCGCCTCGGTTGGCATCTCGGTCGAGGTGTTCTTCGACTGGATTTCGACCGAGGTTGTCTGCGTCGAACGAGGTGCTGGATCTGCAGTTTTGAGTCCACTCCTCGTCGTTATGGCCATGCACTAGCCCTTAGGGTTGCTTTCCGTCTTTGCTGGAAGCTTCCTTGGATCTCTTGGCGCTTCATTCGCCCTACTTGCAAGTTGTTGTTCGAAGGACTTTTGGGCCCTCGAAAATGAAGTCATAGAAGTCTCCATAGCACTAAGCTTGATCAAGATAGCCTCCAGAACTGCGTCTTTCTTTTCTGGCTGAGACGAACTGGACCCTTGCCCTTGGCTTTTTAATGGAGTAGAAGAAGAAGTAGAAGGGGAAGAGAGGAAAGGGTTAGAGGAATCGTTAGAGTTGGAGTTTGAATGATTGTTACCGTTATTTTGGTTGTTCGCCCTCTAATTATTGCTATTGGATCCTCTATTGTTGTTGTTGTAGTTGTTGTTCCGGGAACCGTTGTTGTTGTTACGGTACCCGTTGTTGTTGTTCCTTTGTCCTTGCTCTTCCCTCTTGGTTTGAGCAACCAAGATTTCCTTCAATTGCTTCACGTCATTCTTCAAAGACGTGAGTTGATTGTTGTTGGATTGAGTCACTTGAAAGTTGACTCTTTTAACTCCACCTTCAGCTCCTTGGTGGGTGTACTTCTCCATATGCAAGGCTTGCTTCTCGATGAAGTCCCAAGCCTCGTCAATCGCCATGTCCATGAAGGTACCGGCTGAGAGTAGTTGGAGATTGAACTGCGTGCTTCCGTCCAATCCTTTGAAGTAAATCTCCAATAACTCTAACTTTGGAATCCCATGATGTGGGCAATCCAAAAGAATGTCCTTGAACCGCTCCCATGACTTGGACAAGCTCTCCTTGTCCTTCATAATGAAAGCATTTATCTTCCCTCTCATTTCAGCTGTCTTTGAGGGGGGAAAGAATTTGGTCAAGAACTCCGTAGAAATTTCCTCCCATGTGCTAATTTTACCTGGAGGAAGAGATTGATACCAAGTAAGAGCTCTATCTTTTAAAGAAAAGTAAAAAGGTCTTAGCTTGTAGTTGTTATTTTCAATTCTAGAAGGTCGCAAGGTTTCCATCAAGATCTCGTAGTTTTGAAGATGTTGATGTGGTGATTCCTTCTCCATCCCTCCGAATTGGCATTGGCGAATCATGGATAGAACTTGCGGTCGAAGTTCATAGTCATGGTCCGCTGGTTCTCCTAGGTTGACTCCTGGACGCCTCAGTTGTTGATTAGGGTCCATCCTTTGACCTAGGGTTTGTGGAATTCCTGCAAGAAGAACATCTCGGACTGGCATCCGAGGTGGATGTATCTCGGCCGGGGCGTCTGGTACTAGGACCTGCCTCGGTCGAGGGTCAGCAACTGGAACCTGCCTCGGTCCAGCATCGGGAACTGGGTCGTCCCTCGGTCGAAGTAGAATCTGGTCTCGTATGACGGCCATTTCTGCTTCGATTGCTTCAGTTTTGGTGCGAGTTTCTTCCTTCTCTCGCCTTAGTTCTTCCTTGCTGAGGCGTAGCAGCTCTAACGCCTCTTTCAATTCGGCCTCAAGATCGCGGTTGTCTTGTTGGGCCATCTTTGCTTCTCTTAAACGTCGCTTGTATGTCTTTTCTTGTTCGGGATCGTAAGGAACAATTTCCTTCCCAGTGCGGGTTCTTCGCATAAACCTAAGAAAGAACGTGCAAAAGTCACTCAACTAGAGCGGTTAGAAGACACGGGGGCAAGTGCCCCAAGAGCAAACCGTACCGGCTCGGTCTAGACCAAGTCCCCGGCAACGGCGCCAAAAACTTGTTTGCTCCAAACGGTGTGTGCAAGCTTTAAATTTATAACCCTAGACTTAAGCTTAAAACAAGGATGCGAACCCGCAGTGTACGGGTCAATCGTAGTAAAAAGCAAGAAATTCCAAGGGTCGATCACAGGGACTCGGTGAAACAAAGTCAATAACGGTAAGCTTCGTGAATACTAACCACAAGAGCAATTAACACAATCAAAGATGAATAAGAAGTCAATAAAGCAAACATGCAATTCTAGGGATTAAAGCGTCTAGTTGTGGTTCCAACTCAAGATCTAAAGATAAGCTGACAAAGTTGAGATTTTTGCATGGGGAAGGTGTTACTAAAGTGGAATAGATCACCGGGTAAGTCTCACTACTCACTAATCCTAAACCGTAACTCCTATTACCGGGTAAGTCTCAAGGAATTAAGATAAAGAACTATAACCTCAAACTAACACACCATCTAAGGGAATAGAATCAACCTTTACCGGGTAAGTCTCAGGCTAACTCACAAAGATGGGATGGAAGCACACTCAAACCCCAATAAAGGATAAACCTTTATTACCTACGCTTATGATCGTTGGTACACAAACTAAGGAATTACCGGGTAAGTCTCATCCTAAGCTTGCATTGGATCAGGAAAGGTGTAATAAGGATAGGATTTGGCAAACTCTAACACTTAACTCTCAATTTAGGGTCAGATAAGTCACCTCGGTCAGCCAAATTCCACCCCGGCCGAGATGTTCATCGACTGAGCGAGATGCTTAGGGTTAAGATTAAAGACTCGAACTTTCAGGGTCCTACTGGAATCTAAGATTATTCTATCATTGTTTTTCCCACAACCTTCATCCAATCACCCTAGAATCACACAAGGAAATTAGCCGCTCATCATCATCATGAAAGTATTAATCAAATATATGGGAAGAAGGTGAATATTTGAACAAGAAGAACTCAATGAAAAGACTTCAATAACTGAATCAAATATCACAACAAAAGCGTTCCTTGGATAACAATCCAACAAGAGAAGACAACAAGTAAGGGAATCAAAGACAATCTTACAAAACCCTTCAAAAAGCTATAAAAGCTATGATCTTCAATCTTCCTTCAACCTTCAAAAAGGTTCTTCAAAATCTTCCAACTGGAGTATGGCTGCTGCGTGCTATAAACCCTGATCGATGGTATAGCATCCTCTAGATTTGTGGAAATCCAACCCTTTTTATAGGAAAATAACCCTCCAAAGATAAAATATCTTAGAAAGATCTCTTCCCATAAAAATAGGTAAAATATAAGATCTTCTTCCTTCCAGGAGCCAAGCCCAAAAATATAAGATCACCTTCCAAAGATAAAAGATCTCAGCCAAGAATAAAATATTCTCGCCGCGTCCTAGGTGTTCGCCTCGGTCGAGTCGGCGTCTCTGGATCACCTCGGTCGAGATGAATCTCTGGTCAACCTAGGTGAGTCACAACTGAATGTGAAATCTCTCAAAACTAGTCCAAAGTGAATCTTAATCCATGACTATGCTTCCTGGATGGTTCCTTATGCTCCTCAATGTAGCTCCAATGACTCCATAGCTCTATTTGTTCCTTTTTGATGCAAAACGTGCCATTTTACCTACAATTACAACAAAACTAGGTGTAGACCTCGATTCTCGCAAAGGTAGATGAAATGGTAATATAATCACATAATATACATACAAACATGCAGATTATGAAAGATAAAACATCCAAAGAAACCCCAAAATATAGACTATAATTCATGCTATCACGTAGCTGCTCTAGCGCCTCTTTCAACTCGGCCTCAAGATCGCGATTGTCTTGGTTGGCCATCTTTGCTTCTCCTAAGCGTCGTTTGTATGTTTTTGCTGGTTCAGGATCGTAAGGAACGATTTCCTTCCCAATGCGGGTTCTTCGCATAAACCTAAGAAAGAACCTACAAAAGTCACTCAAGTAGAGTGGTTAATAGACACGGGGGCAAGTGCCCCAAAAGCAAACCGTAACCGGCTCGGTCTAGACCAAGTCCCCGGCAACGGCGCCAAAAACTTGTTCGCTCCAAACGATGTGTGCAAGCTTTAAATTTATAACCCTAGACGTAAGCTTAAAACAAGGATGCGAACCCGCAGTGTACGGGTCAATTGTAGTAAAAAGTGATAACGTGATTTATGACGTTAGTATAGGCATACATTTAGATAGTTTTTCCCGTTATTCATGCACGGTTTGACATTAGTTTATGACGTTTACACTCATTTCGTGCATATTTCTAAAAAAGACGTCTACACGAGCTTTTGTCGGTTTTGTAGGTATTTCGGGGAGCTTTTGGGCTTTAATCGATACATTCGAGAGTCAAGCCTCATGGTGGTACATATCCGAGACCTTGAAGGAACATAATTGGAGCAATGAAGGACACAAGGACCCTTGTTGGTGCAAGCAATGGAGTAACTCATGGCTAGACGATTATAGCATGCTTCTGTTGAAGAAAATCGACCTACACCCAAGAAAATCGGCCGATTTTTCCTACTGGGTCGATTTTTGGCCTTTGACAGCTTAAGCCACGTGTCCCACGATCTCTTGTCCGGCCTTGCTCTTTGTGGAGAATATAATTGGGCCTGCAAGCTGTTGCTGAGCATTCATTCAATTCTCCTCCTCTCCCACATGCTCTAGCATCTTCCCAAAGACTCTTCCAATTGGGAGCTCTCTTCAAGACACCCTTGTGGGTGTTCTTGAGGGAGATTAGTGTAGATTTCAATTTCGTAGTGAGATTTGAGTGATTTTTGTGAAGAAACTTGTCGAAGGTTGTAAGATCTGACTTGGAGCTACATTTGGTGTGTTGAAAGACTTGTTTTTAGCTCAAATCCAGCTAAGTTTAATTGCTTTCATTTCCTTACTTCATCTTCTTGCTATGGATTCCATGTATGCTTGTATCATGATTCTAGATCTTGAAATGCATGTTATTGGCTAGTTTGTTGTGATTCTGGAGTGATGGATTGATGGTTATTGCTTGGGTGATGATAGAATGGACTTATATGTTAGTTTAGGATAATTTGTATGCACAAAACCTAACTCACATAAAAATCGACCTGTTCTTCATAGTAAATCGGCCGATTTTTACTATGATCCACCCGATTTTTCCTTCTGTTGCTCTTTAATTGATGAATCTGTATGTTAGGATGTTAGATTGTTGAAATCCTAGTGTTTGTTGAGCATAATATAGCTTAGGGTGACCTAATGCTAGCAAACTAAGTGAGGAAAGAGACCTACCCGGTGATTTCCGATCTTAGATACCAAAGATGATGAACTCTAGGTAGTAGTGAGCCTCATAAGCCGCTATTGGATCGAGTGTGCTAGGATTGTTGCTTGAGACTTACCTTTTCCGAGACTTACCTGGTAAGGAGAGGTTTGCCCCTTAAGTAGTGTCCGGTTTGTGTAGAATTCCCAACTTTACCTCCTTGAGACTTACCCGGTAATAGGAGTTTGGTGCGGGATTAGTGAAGCATGAGACTTACCCGGTAATTGCTTCCATTAGAGAAACACTCTTTCCCAACACCGCAGCTTTATCCTTAGAATCTTTAGAAGCTTGAGTCCAATGCCATAACCGGAAATCTTGACCTCTAGAATCCACTTTTTCTCTCTTTGATCTCTTATCTTGTGTTTGTGTCACTTGTTTGTTTGCTAGCTTGAGTTGTTAGTTTGTTTTATTACCTTTCTTGATTTGTGATCTTTGCTTGATCACCACAAAAACCCAACCAAAAATATCATCATTTTCATTTCTTTGTTTCTTTCTTTCTTAGACTAGATTTGCACTATCTTTGATCATTGAATGACTTGATTTCGCCTCAGTCCTTGTGTTCGACCTCGGAATACTTTCCTTCCTACATAACGATCCATACACTGCGGGTTTCACTAGGTAGTTTAGGATTTTAGTTCGAGTTTATAAATGTAAAGCTTTTTGTGCTATTTCCTAACGTAACAAAAAGCAAGGAATTCCACGGGTCGATCACAGGGACTTAGTGAAACAAAGTCCAATTACGGTAAGCTTTAGTAATTACTAACCACAAAGCAATTAAAACAATCAAAGATGATAAAAGTCAATAAAGGGAATATGCAATTCTAGGGATTAAAGCATCTAGTTGTGGTTCCAACTCAAGATCTAAAGATAAGCGGACAAAGTTGAGGTTTTTGCATAGGGAAGGTGTTAATAAAGTGGAATAGATCACCGGGTAAGTCTCACTACTCACTAATCCAAAACCGTAACTCCTATTACCGGGTAAGTCTCAAGGAATTAAGATAAAGAACTATAACCTCAAACTAATACAACATCTAAGGGAATAGAATCAACCTTTACCGGGTAAGTCTCAGGCTAACTCACAAAGATGGGATGAAAGCACACTCAAATCCCAACAAAGGATAAACCTTTATTACCTATACTTATGATCTTAGGTAAACAAACAAAGGAATTACCGGGTAAGTCTCATCCTAGGCTTGCATTGAACCAGGAAAGGTGTAATAAGTATAGGATTTGGCAAACTCTAACACTTAACTCTCAGTTACGGATCAGAAAGGTCACCTCGGTCAGACGAATTCCACCCCTGCCGAGATGTTCATCGACTGAGCGAGATGCTTAGGGTTAAGGTTAAAGACTCGAACTTTCAGGGTCCTATTGTGATTAAGATCATTCTATCATTGTTTTTCCCACAACCTTCAGCCAATCACCCTAGAATCACACAAAGAGATTAGCCACTCATCATCATGAAAGTATTAATCAAGTATATGGGAAGAAAGTGAATATTTGAACAAGAAGAATTTAATGAAAAGACTTCAATAACTGAATCAAATATCACAACAAAGCGTTCCTTGAATAGAAATCCAACAAGGCAAGACAACAAGGAAGGGAATCTAAGATGATCTTACAAAAACCCTTCAAAAGCTATAAAAGCTACAATCTTCCTTCTTCAACCTTCAAAAAGGTTCTTCAAATCTCCCTAGTAGATTATGGCCGCAGCGGTGTAGTAGATGTAAACAAGGTGATAGCGGATGTATGCAGGATGTCGGATTTGTGGGAAATCCGACACTTTTTATAGGAAAATTACTCTCCAAAAGATAAGATATCTTAGAAAGATCTCTTCCCATAAAAATGGTAAAATATGATCTAGCATATCTTCTTCCTTCCAAGAGCCAAGCCCAAAAATATAAGATCTCTTTCCAAAGATAAAAGATCTCAGCCAAGAATAAAATATTCTCGCCGCGTCCCAATTGTTCGCCTAGGTCGAGTCGACTTCTCTGGATCACCTCGGTCGAGGTGAATCTGTGGTCAACCGAGGTGAGTCACAACTGAAAGTGAAATCTCTCAAATTTGGTCCAAAGTGAATCTCTAATCCATGGCTATGCTTCCTGGATGGTTCCTTATGTTCCTGAATGTAGCTCCAATGACTCCATAACTCCTTTTGCTCCTTTTTGATGCAAAACGTGCCATTTTACCTACGATTACAACAAAATTAGGTGTAGACCTCGATTCCCGCAAAGGTAGATGAAATGGTAATATAATCACATATTATACATACAAACATGCAGATTATTGAAGATAAAAAGTCCAAACAAACCCCAAAATATAGACTATAATTCATGCTATCAACAAACTCGATCCAGGCTCCTGGCTTCTCAATGGAGTAGATGAAGAAGAGGGGGTGTTAAAAGCATTATTAGCATGAGAATAAGGGTTACCAAGATTTTGTTTATTAGATCTCCAATTGTTGTTGTTAGAGTTTCAATTGTTGTTGTAATTGTTGTTCCGCGGCCCTTGATAGTTGTTTCTTCCTTGATATCCTCCATCTTGCTCCTTCTTCGTTTGAGCTACTAAAAGCTCCTTCAATGCTTTTACCTCATTCCTAAGCGAGGTGAGTTGGGCTCCATTTGATGATGTATCTTGGAAGCTAACTCTCCTTGCTCCGTTTTCGGTTCCATGATGAGAGTACTTCTCCATGTGTAAAGCTTGCTTTTCAATGAAATCCCAAGCTTCATCTATCGGCATATCCATGAATGTGCCGGCTGAATGTAGTTGGAGATTGAATTGAGTAGCTCCATCCAAACCCTTGAAATAAATTTCCAGCAACTCGATCTTTGGAATCCCATGATATGGACAATCCATTAGAAGATCCTTCAATCTTTCCCATGACTTGGACAAACTCTCATTGTCCTTCATAATAAAAGCATTGATATTTCCCCTCAATTCAGCGGTCTTAGAGGGAGGAAAGAACTTAGTAAGAAACTCCGTCGTCATCTCTTCCCAAGTGTTAATTTTTCCGGCCGGAAGAGATTGATACCAAGCAAGCGTCTTGTCTTTCAAAGAGAAATAAAAAGGCCTCAACTTGTAGTTGTTATTCTGCAGTCTTGATGCTCTCAAGGTCTCCATCAGAATCTCATAGTTTTGCAAATACTGATGCGGAGACTCTCTCTCTAAACCTCCAAATTGACATTTTCGGATCATAGTTAGAACTTGCGGTCGAAGTTTATAATCATGCTCAACTGGATCACCTAGGTTGACTCCTGGACGATTGACTTGCTGATTGGAGTCCATCCTCTGCCCTAGGATTTGTGGTACTCCAGCAAAAAGAACATCTCGGATAGGCATCCGAGGTGGTAAGTGTACCTCGGCCGGGGCAACATGAACTGGGTCTTCCATCGGTCGAGGATTTGGGATCGGTCGAGGCAGAAATTGGGCCCTTAGAGCGTCCATATCTGCTTCAATTCCTTCTGTTCTTGCGCGAGTCTCGTCCTTCTCACGGTGCAGTTCTTCCTTACTGAGGCGTAGTTGTTCCAATGTCTCCTTCAATTCGGCTTCAAGATCGCGATTGTCTTGATTGGCCATCTTAGCTTCTTTCAATATTCTCTTGTAGGTCTTTTCTGGTTCAGGATCGTAGGGAACGATTTCCTTTCCAGCACAAGTTCTTCGCATAAACCTAAGAAAAGATCCTGAAAATACTCAAGTAGAGTAGTCAAAAGCAACAAGGGCAATAGCCCCGAAAGACTACCGAAACCGGCTTGTTCTAGACCAAGTCCCCGACAACGGCGCTAAAAACTTGTTCGCTCCAAAAGGTGTGTGAAGCTTTAAAATTCATAACCCAAGAAGTATGCTTGAACAATATGCGAACCCGCAGTGTACGGATCAATTGTAATAAAAGCAAGAATTCCAAGGGTCGAACACAGGGACTATGGTGAAACAAAGCACGGAATCAAGTTGTCAAATAACTAATGACTATGAATTAAAGCAATCAAGATGATATAAAGTCAGATAAAGGGAATGCGGATTCTAGGATTAAAGCATCTAGTTGTTGTTCCAACTCAAGATCTCAAAGGATAACGCGGACAAAGCTGAGGTTTGCAAAGGGAATGTGTTTCTAAGGTGGAAATAGATCATCTGGTAAGTTTCACTACTCACTATCCCAAACAAAAGATCCTTTTACCAGGTAAGTCTCAAGGTACTAAGGAAAGGAACTATAATCTCAAACCAACACACCACCCTAGGGAATAGAATCAACCTTTAGCGGGTAAGTCTCGGGCTAACTCACAAAGATGAGATTAAGGCACACTCAAACCCCAATAAAGGATGAAGAACCGGTAGGTGAAATAAACTAGTTAAAAGATACTCTAGAAGGGGGGCTTGAATAGAGTATGAGAACTTTTTGCCAACCAAATCTCAAGGCCTTGAAACTCCTTTCAAGGGCCTTGATGTCGATTTGTGCTCTTTGTGAAACTTTGATTTCAAGAGCTTTGAAAAAACTTTCTAGGACCTTGACTTCGTGCTCCTGCAAAACAAAGTTAGTCACAACAGCGAAATATAGTGCGGAATGTAAAAGATTAACACGAGGATATGTTTACGAAGTTCGGCTCTAAATAGCCTACTCTCCGTCCCAGGGTATAGCCTTAGGATCTAACTATCTATTATCAGCTTCAAAGAGTCCTAGATACAAACTAGAAGAAATCCCCTTCTTCTCTCAATGTAGCCAATGCTACGATCTAGCTCCAACTCTCAACCTAGATATAATAACCTAGTTATTTCGCAAAGTAACACACAATCTAGTATAACACTATTTAGATCTTCCGATGGAGCTCTTGTGTTTTCTTTCTCTAAGGGGATAAAGCTTCCGATGGAGCTCTTATTTAGATCTTCTGAGGAGTTCACCAGACACATTGTGAGACTCCATGGGGTACCGAGGACTATCATCTCTGACAGAGATGGACGTTTTACCTCGAGATTTTGGCAGCAGGTACATACCGCGTTGGGGACGAGTCTCCACTTTACCACTGCCTATCTCCCACAGACAGACGGTCAGTCTCAGAGGACCATTCAGACCTTGGAGGACATGTTGCGGGCATGTGTACTAGATTGGGGACAGGTATGGCCAGATCATCTCCCACTGGTAGAGTTTTTATATAATAACAGTTGGCACGCGTCTATTGGGATGGCTCCCTATGAGGCTTTGTACGGGTAGAGATGTCATACGCCCTTATGTTGGGATGAGCCCAGCAGAGCTGATGGAGTAGCTTCAGATCAGATATAGGATGACATCGCTCGGATTGCCGTAGTCCGAGAGCGGATGTTAGCAGCTCAGAGTCGTCAGAAGTCCTACGCCGACAAAAGGCGTCGACCTTTGGAGTTGAGAGTGGGTGCTCAGGTGTGGCTGAGAGTGTCACCCACGAGAGGAGTCAGGCATTTCGGCATTAAAGGGAAGCTGAGTCCCCGTTATGTAGGACCTTTTGAGATCTTGGAGAGAGTTGGAGAGGTGGCCTACAGATTAGCACTACTGCCGAGATTAGAGGGTGTTCATCCGGTCTTTCATGTATCTCAGTTGAGAGAGTACATCCCGAATCCGAGACACGTCATCAGCCATGAGGATCTGACAGTTGAGCTCGATCCCACCTTTGTAGAGTACCCAGTAGCTGTCTTGGAGCGCAGTACTAGACGTCTACGGTCCAAGGAGATACCTATGTTGCGGATCCAGTGGTCTAGGAGAGGAGCCGATGAGGCCACTTGGGAGACTGAGGAGAGTATTAGACGTAACTATCCCGAGTTCTTTGCGGGGTTAGAGGTTACTCCTGTATCGACGAGTTAGTACTCGGATGTTGTGTTGTTTGACCTTTCAAGTTTTTAAATTGGATTGAGTGATTCTGTTTTATGTGATACATGTCTGTTTTTGATGATTGAGTAGTTGCATGGTAGAAAAAGAAAATGTTTAGGAAAAAACTAAAATATACCAAAGGAAACGTGGGATTGAAGAAATGATTTTAAGTTTCGGGACGAAACTTCTTTTAAGGGGGCACTGATGTAATAACCGAAAATTCTATTCTCCGTTAAACCTGAACTTAACCGAATTCCGATACGTCAATCGTAATTAAATAAATAAATAAAATAATAATTTATATAATACGGAATATAATTCCGTATTATATAAATTCCCGCACATAACCGGAAATCCGGGGCGAGTAACGAGTTTTCGCATCCTTGTGTTAATAAGAGAGCTTACCGGATCTGGCCTACTACTAGGCCCATTTATCTTACTGTCAGCCCATCTATTTCAGCCTAATCCTAACCCAAAAATTTAACCCTGACCTAATTAGTTTAACCTAATCTAAGTGACGCTCTAATCCTATATCACCTTTCTTCTATCGCCGCTCTTGCTGCCCCTCTCTCTATGTACGAAAGACAACAGCAACAACGCACAACACAAGGGCCGCCACCAAGCCACCGCTCCGTCTCTGTCGGCCACCGCCCAACAGCCGCCGGATCTCCTTCCCGCCGACCTTGGTGACTCTAGGTACGTCGCTACCCTTGCCACCGCCCTTCTTCCTGATTCCGGATCTCATCGCCGAATCTAAACCGCGCAGCATCGACACGGGACTCCGGAGAAGTGCAGCGGTGGAACAAACCCGTATCGTAACCAAGGTCGCCGGCACTGCAGTGAGTAAGTCGCCGCCCTTTCCCCTTGTTCTGTTTTCCTTCGGCCTTCCGGTGCTAACCAGGACTACGCTGCCTTGATGTATTGTGCTCGTAAGGTACTAAGTCCAAGGTAGGAGGAGAGGTGCGACGACGAGCCAGTTGAGACCCCTGCGAGCCATCCTGCAGAACCGAACTGGACTGGGCTCCTTCGAGTACGTAACGAGGTTGTAGGACGGTGCGTCATCCCTCATCTGTATATTTATACGTATATTACACATGTAGAAGTAATGGGTGAAATGAAATCTTTGAATTTATATATTATATATGCGTAGAGTTATGGATATATAGGTGTATGTGTCAGAGTATATATACGGACGGGTATAAGTATACATATTTGAGGAGGCGAATGCGAGGAGGGTCGATTTGTAACGTAAATGCATAGAGATACGAGTATGTACATATATATATATATATATATATATATATATATAGACGTATAAGTTAGTGTGTGTAAAGTATATAGAAGCTTGGAATTAGTAGGTATGTAATCTTTATATAAGAGTATATTTATAAGCATAAATCTAGTATATATAAAAATGTGAGTTAATATATAAGTACGAGTTGGGAGTTATGAAATTATGTAGATATAAGTGAGTTGAGGAGAAGTTAAAAACATGTTGACGGTATTATGTATGTAGTAGCATAATTAGTAACCGGAGAGAAGGAGTGTTGTCCTTCTTCGAGTTGTCTCGAGTTCTTGACCTTATAACCTATAAGTAGCTATCCGAGAGATATAATTTATGGAAAACAAGATATGAAAGAAATCATTAGAATTCAAGAATAAACTTCGAGAAGTTACGACACTAAGGGTAAAATGGTCTTTTACCGTAAGAGAGCTTTTCCGTAATTCCTTCGCATGAGGTTGGACATCTGGATGAGATTTTGATCCACATGCCTTATTTGACAAGCGTTTGAGTTACCACGAGTACGGATCGTTTTGAGACTTGTTAGAGTGTGATTTTGCTCAGGTAAGTCCTTGCGACTTACTTAGCCAGTTTCTGGATATTAGTTGAGTGATAGTGGTTGTGTGTGCTATGTGCGTGTTTTAATAATAATAACTTGCTAGGACGACCGCTATTATTATGTTTAAGGCCCAAGTGTATGTATAACGGGCCGTGGCATCACTGCCCCAGCTCTGACAGGAGACTAGGAGGTTCTCTATACCCAAACCAGGCAGGTACAAGGTGAGATGCATCGGATCCATTCCTGATGGTTACACGGGGGCGGATGCGAGGTTTGGGAATCCCTCGTGTCACAAAATAAGTATCATTAGCGTGAATGAGTAACTTAACTTAAGATAATAAATGGACTTGTTTGAAAGCATGATGGGTGTTTCTATTTTGTGTGTGTGTGTGTGCTATTATTATTCTTCTAATATTTAGATAACTAGCTAATGGTTTCTCTTTTTGTGTTTTTAGATTTACCGCAAGTTAGACCAGCAGCTGAGTAATCCGGAAGTAGTGGTCAGCCGGGTCTCCATACTCCTTAGAGTGGGGGTTGGGGTTGTGTTTGTCATTCCTTCTTTTGTTAAGATAGCTGTTCGTTTTCCCTTATTTAAGTACTTTAGGCTGCTTGACCGTGTTGCATTCATTACCTTAAAATACTATTTTATGAATTTCGGTTTTCCTTATTTGTGTCTTGTTGCAAGATCCTAGTAATATTGTTGTCAAACTGAGGTCGGGACCCATTGTGAGGTCCTAACCAGTAATGTCCCGAGTTCTGAGAATTCGGGGTGTTACAACATCTTACCTATTAATTAAAATAACTATCCTATAATATGTACTATATATGTTAAATATCTTTAAATATCTATATTATAATACGTAGTTTTGACTTATAATTTGTAACACCCCAAATCCGCGGGACTCGGGGCGCTACGGGTTGGGACCTCACAATGGGTCCCGACCCTTAGCTTGACAACAATTTCACCGGATCTTGCAACAAGGCACAAATAAAGGCCAAAACCGAAATACATTTTTATGCAATGAAAGGAAACCCGAAAGAAACAATAAAAGACTTCAGCCGATATGCAACACCAAGGGCCAAATGCCACCACACGATATACAATATACATGAATAATATACAAACTCGACTCTACCCAAAACCCACTCCTAAAAAGTACGGACCCCGGCTGCCCACCCTTCCGGATCTCTCGGAGCATGCCTAACCTGCAAGGCAAACTACAACATTCGGTATAAAACCGTTAGCTCACATTCGAAGCATTAGAATTAAAGGGAAAGGCACAAACACAATTAATTCAACATAGTCACACAACATACTCAAAGCACACAAATCCGGTTTATTATCTTTATTTCTTAAGTCATATCCCGTTCTAGTTCAACTTCTTTTGTGACACGAGAATCCTCCGAAACTCGCCTCGGTCCCTTCTTCCGGCAATGGAACGGTCGGATGCCTCCGACCGTCTAACCAGCACGGGCCAGTCGCCGAGATCCCCCTAGCTCTCACGGGGAGCCAGGCAGTGATGTCACCGCCCGTTATCATACACTTGGGCCAAATAATATAAAGGTCGGTAATCCTATTTCCGGTTTAGTTGTTATAAATAATAAACACACACCACCCAACACACAATAATGCTAATACAAAGAATACGAGCTAAGTAAGTCCGGAGACTTACCTCATCCCGAAGATAATCCCGCTATATCCCGCTCTCAGCTTCCCGCAGGAAGACACTCAACGCCTGTAAAAAGGCACACGATCAGCATCTCTCTCACATGCTAGAAGTCCTTAGACTTCTAGGCCCAATGATCTCGCAAGATCATAACCCATAACCATGCTAGGATAACAACTCTTAGTCCTCACGATCTCACAAGGTCATAACCATCAAACCACATGCTAGGATAAGTCAAACCTAAACTCCAAAATCCCACAAGATCATACAACCCCAACCTCGAGCCTCAAAACGCTCACAAGATCAACCCTATAACTTAAAGCCTTATAACAACCTCACAAGATAACCAAACACCTCAAGTCTTAGCACAATTATAAATCCTCAAAACTCACCTAAAGTTCATAACCACTACTTGGTATTCACTCTAAGTTATGTTATATCCACCTAACATGATACTACTAAACATAACTAGATCGAGGGAAAGGAATACTCACACAACGTCAAAAGACGGAAGTCGCTCTACGGATGTCGAGATTGGAATCGTTGGCCTTTATCGGGGCGCTTCCGGTCCTAACACCAAAGCTAAACAAATTTAGCTTATATGCTAAATTTGAACGGAATAATATATATAATCTAAGGAAAACCCCACTTTTAAAACCCAAGTTAAAACCATAAATATATATATTGTATTACATCATAAACCCAAGGTAAAACTCGTTTTCGAAGCCAACGTTAAAATCCCGTAATTTAATCTTTGAGTCATAACCCGGAATTAATCCAACATGAGCATAATATATATGGTATATATAAATAAGAATTTAATTGAAGTAAATCCCAAATTTAAAACCCATAGAGACATTGTCAAGGAAAAATTTATGAAATGCTAGAAACTTGTGTCATAAGTTGTAAATAATTCTTTGGGCTATTTCTTGTAGTTTAATTCCAGCAGGGGTAATATTTCAAGATTCCAAAAGTTGGGTTATAAACTGCAAATTCAAACAATGGGTCACCATTTGCAAATAGCTCAAAAGGAAGGGGTCCGAATTAGAAAGCCCTAATAAGGCTCTTCAACCTTCTGTTTTACAGCGGAAAAGAGGGGAGCAGGTGAAGCGCCGACTAGGGCTTGGCTTCTCGATGGAGTCAGCAAGGCGAAGGGGACGGTGGGCTGGCACTCCCTGGGCGGGGTTCACAAGCGACAGAGGCGGCGGAAGCAGGGTGGGGCCACTCCGGCGCGACAGTGGGGATGCAGGTTGCAGTCCGGCGAGTACACAAGAGCAGAGGAGGGCTGCGCAGAGGCTCCGGCGGCGGGGCGAAGGCACTGGCAATCTGTACCGAGGCGAGGGGAGGAAGTATTGGGGCTTCTCCGGCGTTTGGTGGTTGCAGACGCCGGCAGTAAAGTGGTTCCATAGCAGCGGGGCGAGGCTTCTCCGGCAGGGGGCCCTCCGGTATTGTTTCCAGAGGATGACGAGGGCTCGACTTAGCTATTTTCGTTTCAGAGGAGGCGTCAGCTTGCCTCTTCGTCCGGTCTGGTCGTTGCCTTGATTTCCGGTGGTGCGAGGACAGAGAAGGCGAGGGAGAGAAGAAGGCGGTTCAGACTCCGGTGGGTTCGACTGGGCGGTGCACCGGTGGCGTGGAGGCAAGAAGAGGTGGCTCTTCCGTTGCGACTCCGGTGGTGGCGTTTGACGAGAAAGCCGGCTCTGTCCTTCTCTGTTTTCTGACGCCGACGACGAATCATGAGAGAAGAGGAAGGTGAAGCAGCAGCTGAGGAGAGGGAAGGGAGTTTGAGTTACAGAGGGAAGAGAGTTTGAGTTGCAGAGGGGAGTGAGGTGATTCAGTACAGGAGTAGTAAGGGGCGAGGGGTCGGGTAGGCTAGAAGTGATGGGAGCTGTAGGTGCAGGGTCTAGGAAGAGGAGGGCATGTAGCTGGGCGGCAATCACTCAAAACCCAAAAGCCAACCACAAGTAACTTAAAAAAAAGTAAACTAAAATAAATAAACTCGATCGGAGATACTCGGATCGGAATTTTCAAATCGTAAGACTTTCCCGACGTTTCCGAAAATAATAATGCGGATATACGCGAACGTATCCAAAATAATAATAATATACTCCGGAAAGATATTTCGCGTCGTAAAATACTTTTAAAAAAAAAATAAAATATAAGCCATTAAATATCGATAAAATCTGCAAGAATAAAACGCAAACGCGCCTAAAATTGGGGCGTTACATAATACGTACTATATATATATATATATATATATATATATATATATATATATATATATATAATACGTACTATATATCTTCTTACCAAACTTACTCTTTAAATATCTATATTATACTATATATGTTAAAATTAAATAATTCACAAAATAATGTCTTATATATACACAATTTTATTAAAGTAATTAATATGTCTGTAATGATATATATATATATAGAGAGAGAGAGAGAGAGAGTATAGATTCTATGAGAACACCCCCTAACGTGAGAACATGAAAACAAATTCGTAATTATTATTAGTTTTGTTACGAATGTGCCATATCGTTTAATGTATTATTCGTAGTTATTGTTGGTTGAGTGGATTATTCGTAGTTATTGTTGGATTCCTAATTATTATTATTCGTAGTTATTATTATTTTTGATATCTACTCTAAATCTCAACCCTTAAAACTCACATCCAACGGTGTACGATTGTTCTCATGTTCTCACGTTAGGGGTGTTCTCATGGGAACACTACCCTATATATATATATATATATATGTACTATATTAAAGGAAAAGTCATCGAAATGACGTGTCATTTTCTTATACATTGGATGACACGTGTTATTTTCTTATATTTAACGTTTTTACCATTTATATTTTATCAATTATATTTATTTTAATAATTAAGTATATATATTTCATTAACTACAATGTAGTTATTTTCATCTTATAAGTCAAGATAAAATAAAATCCGGGCAATTTTGGTAAGTGGGCCTTTTTGAAAAATTATAGTAGTAACTAGGCTTTTTAATGTTTCAATTAAATAAATATACTCCAACCTTTTGTATTTATTCTCAAACTCCAAATACTCTTCTCTCAAGGGGTACATTTACTAAACACAAAACTAGAAAAAACCTAGTAAACCAAATTGTTTCAATAAAATCATATTAATCTAAAAAGGAAGTATATAAATAATTGATATCTTTATCATTTAAATATACTTTAAATATAATAAAAATAAAATCTCATGTATTTCTTTCCTAATATAATAGCTTTGGTAAATTTTATTTCAATTTTTTTTTTAAATTAGCGAAAATTCTAATACATTACATTTATCATAAATCACATAAAAATATATGTTTTTTACAAATATATTTTATGTTATTATTTTTTTAAGAAAATTCGTGCAAAGTACGGGAATAAATATGATTCTTTTTAGGACTATAGGTTTATGATTCTTTTTTTCTATTGTTTTATTCTTTTCCTGCTAACCTCCTTTTGCCCTAATTCTTTTCCTCTCTCACCGTGCTTTCTTTCCCTTCTCCCGTGTTTCTTTACTCCCGACTTTCTCTCTGAAATGCATCTCAATCCACCGGACAAGGATCTTCAGCAGACCAGCCACCACTTAGCGACCCGAGCCCAACCCTCCCTTGTGAACCGCGACCCGAGCCCTAACCATCCCCTGCGAACCGCAACCTAGAGCTCTAACCCTCCCTTGTGAACCGTCATCTCGAGCCCTAGCCCTCTCTTGCGAACGCCACTGCTGAACCACCGTTGCTGCTAACCGCACCACCGGAAACCGTCGGCCAGAGACTTTCCGATGTAATCGCTGTTAGCCACCCCGTAGCTGCCCAGGCAGCCGCCAGGCCGTTGGAGGATTCGGCCGTCTTCGTTGTGCCCTCTGTTGTCGCCGGTATTCCGCCGTCACCATTGCCGATTTCCGACGCTGGCAACCTCTACACGCCGTCAGCCTAGCCACCTCTCTTGTGCTGATCCGTTTGCGAAATTGGGTGAGTAATTTGTGATTTCAAACCCTAGGTTTTAGATTCGGGGCTTATTGTGTAATTCAATGCAGTTAGCATTATTATTAGAGTGTAATTAGATAGTTTTAGAATTGATTGAAATTATGTGTTGATTTTTTGTTGCTTGTGAGGTTTGTGTAATTTGATCTAACTTTGGAAATGGGGGATTTTTGTGATTTATGAGCTGAATTGTATATATATGTATATGTAATTATATGTTATTTTGTGGTGTAAGTGTTTATTAAATGTTGATCGTATTTAAGTGTGATGAATGTGATTGTAATATAACTGTGATTGATTTGGAATTGAAACCTTGAGTGAAGAATGACGATGTATATCAGTAATGATTTGGGATTGAAACCTCGGGGACTTCTCTAAATATTTACAATTATTAAACTGGAAAAATCGTCACTTGTCAAAATCGAATTATTATTAGTGAACATCACTATTCTTATGGCTTGCATCACCTATATTCAATTTTCTTGTGTTGTCATGTATATGTGACATGTTTTCTCACTAAATCATTTCCTCTTAATTGACAGTGGTTTTCGGAGTCAGCTAAGTCGGTGCCGTATTCACAAAAACAAATTGATGAGGTTCGAGATCAGTGAGTTAGTTATGTGCAACAATTCATACATGTACATTAGTTGCATTGGTTTCATTAAGTTGAAAGAACGGATATTGGAGTAACTAGGTATCTTATGAAATACTTATGGATTTTTAGTGATTTGTATTTTGAGATGATCGAAATGATTATTGTTCTCAATTGACATGGTTATATTTGATTGATCGATCATCATGGTGTTGTTGAAGATTGTCTTTGAGTATTATTTGTTAGTTAGCCTGTCAATTTAGCTTGTTGATTGTGTTGGATTACTACAGGTGTACAGTATATATGCACAACATATATAGTAAATATAGCATAATCAAAAAATAATATATAATATTACTTCGGTTGTAGATAAAACTGTGATAAATACATTTATCACGGTCAAATTCACATTTAACACGCGCTACTAATTTACCACGGTTCAGTATTATTACTAGGATTCAACATTATTACCACGGTTCTATAACACCGTGGTAAACACGATTAACACGGTTCGAAGAGAACTGGTAAACACGATTGACACGACACTTTTAACACAGTTGGGATGAAACCGTGGTAAAACTGCATGTGGTAAACATGTTTACCACGGTCCATCTTAACCGTGTTAAACATGTTTAACACGGTTCGGTGCGAACCGTTGTAAACACGCTTAACACGGTTGACACCTAACCGTGGTAAAACTGCCTGTGGTAAACACGTTTACCACGGTTCGCGTCTAACTGTGATAAATGTGTTTAGCATGGTTAGACGCGAACCGTGGTAAACGTGTTTAACACGGTTCAAGCCCGACCGTGTTAAACACATTTACCACAGGCAGTTTTAGCACGGTTCATAATCGTGTTAAATAATGCACACGGAACCGTGTTAAATGTGCATTTCTGTACTAGTGACCCTAGATCCTTAGTGCCATTTAGATACCGAAAGATTCTTTTCACAGCTATCAAGTGTGGCTCTTTACGATCAACTTGAAATCTTGCACACATGCACACGCTAAACATAATGTCAGGACGACTAGTAGTTAGATACAACAATGAACCGATCATACCTCGATACTCCTTTTGTACTACACTTTTGCCATTCATTTCATGATCTAGCGAAAGTGTTGAACTAATAGGAGTCTTTGCAACCTTAGATTGATCCATTTTGTACTTCTTAAGCAAGTCTTTAGTATACTTGCTTTGATTGAGAAAAATCTCATTCTTTGCTTGTGTAACTTGAAGTCCAAGAAAGAAATTTAGCTCTCCCATTAAGCTCATTTCAAATTCCCTGTACATAATATCTGAAAATTCCTTGGAAAGGGAATCATTAGTAGCACCGAATAATATATCATCAACATAGATTTGTACTACTAGAATGTCGTCGCCTCTAGTTTTGATAAAAAAAATGTTTTATCAATCAAACCTCTTTTGAATTTGTTTTCAAGAAGATATTTAGATAATCTTTCATACCAAGCTCGAGGAGCTTGCTTAAGACCATAGAGGGCTTTGTCTAGTTTAAAAACATGATCTGGAAATTCATCATTTTCAAAACCAGGAGGTTGAGCAACGTAGACTTCTTCTTCTTCTAAGAAGCCGTTTAGAAAAGCACATTTTACATCCATTTGAAAAAGTTTTATGCTCATAAAAGATGCAAATGCAAGTAGCATACGTATGACTTCTAACTTGACAACTGGAGCAAAAGTCTCCTCATAATCAATACCTTCTTCTTGGTTATAGTCTTGTGCTACAAGTCGTGCTTTATTTCGTATGACTTTGCCACTTTCATCCAATTTGTTTGGAAAGACCCATTTCGTGCCAATAACTGATTGATGTTTTGGTCTTGAAGTAAGAGTCCATACCTTGTTCATCTCAAACTCATTCAATTCATTTTGCATGGCAATGATCTAATCAGGTTCTTGAAGAGCTTGAACGTAGTTCTTTGGCTCGACAAGCGATACAAAGGCGGAGAAGGCACATAGATTGTTCACTTTAGATCTAGTTTGAACTCCAACATTTGGATATGAGATCACATTCTCTTGTGGATGATATGAGGAGTGTTGAACTTTTTTTCTTTTGATAGATGGACTAGATCTCGAAGGTTGAGCTTCATATATTTGTCTAGATTCAGGTACCGTTTGTATATTACCTGTTGATCCAATCTCAAGGCCTTGAAGTTGGGTTTCAAGCCCTTAAAGCGGAGTTTTGTTATCACAGTTTTCTGTTTCAAGGTCTTGAAGGTATGTTTCAAGGTCTTGAGGATTTTCTACGGTATCTCGAATCTTTTGCTGCATATTAATTTCTCGATCTTTAGGATCGTCCTCTTCATCCGAATTATGATCTTCTCGTTTATTCAGATTTAGATCTGCAATACTTTCACTCAAAGTACCATCATTGCTTTCATCAAAAATAATATGAATGCTTTCTTCAACAATTTTGGTACGTTTGTTACTGATAGCATGTATTATAGTCTATATTTTGGGGTTGGTTTAGACGTTTTATCTTCATAAATCTGCATGTATGGATGTATATTCTTTGATTATATTGTTGTTTTGTCTACCTTTACGGGAATCGAGGTCTACACCTAGTTTCATTGTAAATGTAGGTAAAATGGATCGTTTTGGACTAAAATAGAGCTAAGGAGGCTAAGGAGTCATTGGAGCTACATTTTGGAGTTTAAAGAAGATCTAAGGAAGCTTGGAAATGATTAAGAAGATTTACTTTGGACCAGATTCGAGAGATTTTACATTCAGTTGAGAATCACCTCAGTCAACTACAGTACCACCTCGACCGAGGTGATCATGAGGAGCGTCCCGACCGAGGCGAACACCCTGTCGCCGGCGAGATCTTTATTTTTGGCTGAGATCTTTTATTTTTGGAAGGAGGATATCTTATATTTTTGGCTGGATTTTTAGAAGGAAGATATTGTATAGGCTAATTTATTTCAAGAGATATGGATATATTTTTTAAGAAATTATCTTTTTAAGATATTATTATCATTGGAAGATAATTTTCCTATATAAAGGGTTGATTTTCTACAATTCAACCATATTGAGAGCATCCAACAATTGAGGGATTTTCTGGAGGTTTGAAGGAATAGTTGAAGGAAGTATTGAAGGATTGAAGTTCAAGGAAGGAAGAAATCATAGTTGGAGTTGGGTTTTGAAGGAGTTTGTAAGACTTTCTTAGATTTCTTTGGGTTTGTTGTCTATGCTGATTTGTGACTGAGGAACGCTTGTTTATGATTGAATGATTCAGTTATTGAGACCTTTTTCTTAAGGTTTTGTTGTTCGAATATTGATTCCTTTCCTATTAATTTGATTATTGTTATCATGATGATTGTTGGCTAAGTTTCTTATGCGATTCTAGGGTGATTGGTTGAAAGTTGTGGGGAAGACGATGATAGAATGATCTTAATCCCAGTAGGACCCTGAAATCTCGAGCCTTTACCTTAACCCTAGAACACCTCGCTTAGTCATAGAACATCTCGGTCGGGGTGGAATATAACTGAACGAGGTGACCTTTCTTGAACCTTGTCTGAGTTAAGTGTTTAAGTTTGCCAAATCCTATTCTTATTACACCTTTCTTGGTTCAATGCAAGCCTAGGATGAGACTTACCCGGTGATTCCTTTGTTTGTTTACCCAAGATCATGAGTGTAGGTAATAAAGGTTTATCCTTTATTGGGGTTTGAGTGTGCCTTCATCCCATCTTTGTGAGTTAGCCTGAGACTTACCCGGTAAAGGTTGATTTTATTCCCTTGGATGGTGTGTTGGTTTGAGATTATAGTTCCTTTCCTTAGTACCTTGAGACTTACCCGGTAATAGGAGCTTTGGTTTGGGATAGTGAGTAGTGAGACTTACCCAGTAATCTATTCCCACCTTATAAACACCTTCCCTTTGCAAACCTCAGCTTTTTCCGTGTTATCCTTTGAGATCTTGAGTCGGAACCACAACTAGATGCTTTAATCCCTAGAATCCACATTTCCCCTTACTTGACTTTACATCATCTTTGATTGCTTTAATTGCTTATTTGCAACATTCGACAACCGATTTTGTGCTTTATTTCACCATAGTCCCTGTGTTCGACCCCCGGAATTCTTGCTTTTATTACAATTGATCCGTACACTACAGGTTCGCATATTGTTTAAGCATACTTCTTGGGTTATAAATTTTAAAGCTTGCACACACCTTTTGGAGCTAACAAATTTTTGGCGCCGTTGCCGGGGACTTGGTCTAGACCAAGCCGGTTTCGGTTGTCTTTCGGGGCAATTGCCCTTGTTTCTTTTGACCACTTTACTTGAGTGTTTTTGCAGGATCTTTCCTTAGGTTTATGCGAAGAACTCGTGCTGAAAAGGAAATCGTCCCTTACGATCCCGAACCAGAAAAGACTTACAAGAGAAGATTGAAAGAAGCTAAGATTGCCAATCAAGACGATTGCGATCTTGAAGCCAAATTGAAGGAGGCATTGGAACAGCTACGCCTCAATAGAGAAGAACTGCAGCGCGAAAGAGACGAGACTCGCGCAAGAACAGAAGTGATTGAAGCAGATATGGCTGCTCTAAGGGCCCAATTTCTGCCTCGACCGGTACCAGATCTTCGACCGAGGCAAGACCCAGTTCATGTTGCCCCGGCCGAGATACATCCACCTCAGGATTTCTATCCGAGATGTTCTTTTTGCTGGAGTACCACAAAACCTAGGACAGAGGATGGACCCCAACCAGCAAGTCAGGCGTCCAGGAGGCAATCTAGGTGATCTAGCTAAGCATGATTATGAACTTCGACCACAAGTTCTAACCATGATCAAACAATGTCAATTTCGAGGTTTAGAGAGCGAGTCTCCGCATCAGCATTTGCAAAACTATGAGAGGAAAAATCAATACTTGGGAAGAGATGACGACGGAGTTTCTAACTAAATTCTTTCCTCCCTCTAAGACCGCTGAAATGAGAGGAAAGATCAATGCTTTTATTATGAAGGACAAGGAGAGTTTGTCCAAGTTATGGGAGAGATGCAAGGACATTCTATTAGATTGCCCACATCATGGGATTCCAAAGATCGAGTTGCTGGAAATCTATTTCAATGGTTTGGATATAGCGACTCAATTCAATCTCCAACTACTTTCAGCCGGCACATTCATGGATATGCCGATAGACGAAGCTTGGAATTTCATTGAAAAGCAAGCTTTGCATATGGAGAAGTACTCCCACCAAGGAACTTAGAATGGAGCAAGGAGAGTTAGATTCCAGGAAACATCATCGCATGGAGCTCAAATCACCTCACGTAGCAATGAGGTAAAGGCATTGAAGGAGCTTTTAGTAGCTCAAATGAAGAAGGAGCAAGATGGAGGATATCAAGGAAGAAACAACTATCAAGGGTTACGGAACAACAATTACAACAACAATAGAAACTCCAACAGCAACAATTGGAGATCTAATCAACAAAATCCGGGTAACCGTTATTCTCATGCTAATAATGCTTTTAACCCCTCCTCTTCTTCTTCTACTCCATTGAGAAGACAGGATCCTGGATCGAGTTTGTCCCAACCAGAGAAGAAGGATGCAGTGCTGGAGGCAATTCTGATCAAGCTCAACGCTATGGAGACATCGATGACTTCATTTTCGAAGGCACAAAAAGCCTTAGAACAACAATTCTTTAACAAGGCGAGTGAAGCGCCAAGAGATCCAGGGAAGCTCCCAGCAAGGACATAGAGTAAACCTAAAGGACAGACTATGGCCATAACGACACGAAGTGGACTGAAAACTGCAAATCCAGTACCTCAGTCGAGCCAAGACCAGAAGAATACTTCGGTCGAGGTGCCAACCGAGGTGGAGCCTCAGAAAGCGAAGGATAAATCTAAAGTTTATGTCCCACCTCCTGCTTATAAACCAACACTTCCATTCCCTCAGTCAAGGGCGAGAGCACATCTAGACAAGCATTTTGGTAAGTTTCTAGACCTAATGAATAAACTACACATTAACATCCCTTTCCTTGATGCCATTCTAGGGATGCCCGCCTATGGGAAGTTTCTGAAGGAGATTCAATAAAGAAAGAGGAAGCTGGAAGATTTTGGAGAAGTGAGGATGACATCTAAGTCCTTGGACCTCATTCAAATCATGAAGGAGAAGATGCTACCCAAATTGAGAGATCCCGGTTCATTTTGAATTCCCATTCAAGTTGGGGATGTAACTTATGAAGCGTTGTGTGATCTAGGAGCTAACGTGAGTATCATCCAAGTGGAGCTATGTGAGAGAATCGGACTTGGAGACCATTTCTAGCAACTTCGGGTTGCAATGTTGATTGTAAGAACGCCAAGTTGAAATTCAACATTGGCGGAGATCAAGTGGAGTTTGCATTGCTTGTTGCAATGAAGGGAGATCCGCTGAAGTATGACATCTTTAACATCTATGATGAAGAAGAATCAAGAGAATTGTTGAGCTCTATCCTTATTAATGACCCTCTTGAAAGAATTCTTAGTTTTAGTTTAATGGAGGAAGGTATAGATGTTTCTTGTGATGCAGATATACGGAGCTTAAGTGCATTGGAAGCAAATCCAGGAGCCAAGATTGAGAAACTAATCAAGGAAAAGAAGAGCAATTTAGGTTTCGGTCCCAATTCCAGTACCTCGACCGAGGCACTTCCTGGACCAAGCGAGGTGTTCTTATCTGAAGAACATCTCGGTCACCCACCTCGGACACTGACCGAGACAGCAAGCGAGATGTTGTCAACTGAGGACAACAAACTTCGTGATTCTATTTCTGAGAATCATTTACAGTTGGTGGAGCACTAGCTCCGCCAAATGTCTGATGATAAAGAGCCTTGGTATACTGATATTGTCAATTACCTTGTTTGTCAGGAAATACCGCCCGGATTAACGTACGCTCAAAGGAAGAAGTTCTTCAAGGATGTACGCCATTACTACTAGAATGAACCTCTACTGTTTAAGAGAGGTCCGGATGGGATGCTTCGACGATGCATTTCAGAAAATGAAGTTGGTAGTGTGATACGACATTGCTACTCGCTTCCTTGTGGAGGACATGCTAGCGCTCGCAAGACATATGCTAAGGTATTACGTTCTAGTTTCTTTTGGCCTACATTATTTAAAGATGTGCAAACGTGTGTTGTTTCTTATGATGCATGCCAAAGAACAGGTAAATTGTCTAGAAGGAACGAGATGCCACTCAACAATATTCAGGTGGTTGAGATTTTCGATATATAGGGAGTTGATTTTATGAGACCGTTCCCATCATCCGCAGGGAACCTCTACATTCTCCTAGCTGTTGATTACGTCTCTAGATGGGTGGAAGCCATTGCCTCCCCCACTAATGACGCCATGGTGGTTGTGAAGTTCTTCAATCGAACTATCTTTCCATGTTTTGGGACACCACACATCATCATCAGCGATGGAGGGACACATTTCATCAACCGGAAGTTCAAGGCACTTCTATCGAAGTATGGGGTAACCTACAAGGTAGAAACCCCTTATCACCCTCAAACTAGTGGGCAGGTCGAGATCTCGAATAGAGAAATCAAGGTAATTTTTTAAAAGACCGTCTCTAGGACGAGGAAGGATTGATCCATGAAGTTGGGCGATGCTCTTTGGGCTTACAGGACCGCATTCAAGACTCCCATTGGTACCACCCCTTACAATTTGGAATAAGGGAAGTCTTGTCATCGACCCGTTGAGTGGAGCACAAGGCATTGGGCAATCAAGTGGTTGAATTTCGACATCAAGGATGCCGGAGAGAAGAGATTATTAGACATCAATTAGCTGGAGGAGTTGCGTTTAAACGCTTATGAGAATACCAAGATCTACAAGGAAAGAACAAAGAGATGGCATTACAAGCATATCATTCCGAAGGAGTTCAAAGAAAGAGATCTAGTTCTACTCTTCAACTCGCGCCTCCGCCCTTTTCCAGGTAAGTTAAAATCTAGATGGACAGGACCTTATGTTGTGAAAAATATTTTTCCCTATGGTGTTGTAACACCCCGAATCCTAGAGGATTTCGAAATGCTGCGAGTTGGGACCTCACAATGGGTCCCGGCCCTTAGCGTGGCAACAACTTCATCGGACCTTACAACATGGCACAAATAAAAAAGGCAAAACATAAAGTTTTATATCAAGAGTGAAAGGAAAACTACAACTCTGAAAACACTACAGCCAAATCTCAAAACCAAAATACCAACATCAGTCTCAACAGTCATGAAATAAAATACAATAGTCCCGTCCTATAATGCACGGAACCCCGGCTGGCCACTACCGCCGGATCACTTAATCGCCTCCCTAACCTGCAAGGCATCTACAAGCGGTATAAAACCGTTAGCTAACAATCTATGCATAAGTATAAAGGTAAAAGCACAAACACACAACATACACAATCAGCATGCAACACTCATTCCTTTTATTATCTTTAATTATGTGATACGTCATTACTAATGATACTTATTTTGTGACACGAGGGATTCCCAAACCTCGCCCCTGCCCCGTTTACCAACGCGAAATGGTACTAATGCATTTGACCGTCTAGCTGACTGGGTTGGTTGCAGGGAACCTCCTAGACTCTCGCAAGAGCTAGGCAGATGATGTCACAACCCGTTATCATGCACTTGGGTAAATTACACAATATACTAAAGTCGGCCTATTCCGGTTTCGTTATTTATCTTTAACTAACAAACACCACTCATACACATCACACACATGCAAGAAGGCAGCTAAGTAAGTCCGTGGACTTACCAGAATAAAATCTCGACTCTCTCTTAACACCACTCAATCAGTAACTGCAGAAACTCAGTTGCCTGTCAAAGGAGGCACGTGGGTCAATACATTTCCCTAGATACTTAGAAGTATAAAACTCCTAAGATGTAAGATTCTATTTGCATAAGTTATTACAGTGCTTATTTAAGGTAACATGACTATTTTACCCTTGTTCCCGAGACTTTCAAAAACTCGTAATACGTACTTAAAATTCTTACTTGAGGCTAATTAACCATCTACTCCCTAGGGTGATTTTAGGTAAAAACTGGAGAAACTACCCACTTTCTATTTCTCGAAAAGTCATTAAGGTCCAACTACAGCTTCAAATATGAAATTAAGATAAACTTATAAAAATTCTAAAATAAATCTCTGAATCATCTATGATATCTAATCTACTCATAGGAGCAAGAATTTCCTAAAACTGTTTAACTATCACTTCTACAAAAATCTCTAAAGTTGACTCCAAAACTAGAAATTCTATACTTGGCATTTTTTTGGGATTATTTCCCAAACAACCTAACTGGTCCACTTTGCACCTTCACAGATCTACATCTAACCGTTGGGTAAGTCCTAAATTTTAATACCCTACAGTATGCATATCACTCTATAACATACTAAAAATTTAACGGTGGATTCTATCTCTAAGGCATCGAAATTTATGCTCAAACTTGACTACTCAGCATAGTTTCTGGAATAACAAAAATTCAGCATACAACATGGGATCTCATTTGCGATTGTCACACCTGGTTAGTTCATTTCTGGAGTCTCCTACACACCTCAAGTTTGAGCCTTTGCAACCTCTACTTACCCTAACAATTCGGTGAGCACAACTCTTCCCTTCGAGTCCTATTGAATCGATACACACATAAAATCATAGTTCAGCCCTACAATTACATCTACACAAAAAGTCTCTCCAAGGTGGCTACACTTACTGTTTTAAGTAGGCCTCGATGTTCTTTCAGGACGAACTGGTGTACCTCGCAGCACTGAGACTCCTACTGTGGCGTGATCCAGGGCGTAGGGAGGGAAACAACAAGAATTAGAGTCAAATTCTTCTGCATATATAAACAGAAGAAAGAGAGATGGCGAGCTTACTTGTGTGTCGTCTCCTGGAGCCGGCTAACCAGCCAAGTACGGTTCAACTTCTATCTTCTGAGTGTACGCAGATGGAGCCCTAAACGCAGCTTGACACACGAGGGAGACTATGTTGTTTGTTGTGTGAAGAGTTGCTTGAACGGTTGCTGTGTGAGAGTTGCTTGAACGGCTGTTGTGTGAAGATACAGCTTCAGATGGCTTTTTTGTACGGAGGAGGTAGAAGGGAAACGTGCAGTCTGAATTTAAGGAACCGTTACAAAAACTCAGCAGCTGTTACGTGTGAAGAAAGGAGAGAGGAAGGGCCAGCTGATACCTTCTTCCTGGGCTGAATGTGTACTGGCCATCACACAAGCAAGGCAAACTGGGCTGGAGAGGAGTTGTACGGTCTGCATGAAGGGGCTGCTACTAGGCTCGTAACCCAGGCTCTCCTTGCTTTTCTATGACCTTGACTTCGTGCTCCTGCAAAATAAAGTTAGTCACAATAGTGAAATATAGTGCGGAATGTAAAAGATTGACACGAGGATATGTTTACGAAGTTCGGCTCTAAATAGCCTACTCTACGTCCCAGGGTATAGCCTTAGGATCTAACTATCTATTATCAGCTTCAAAGAGTCCTAGATACAAACTACAAGAAATCCCCTTCTTCTCTCACTGTAGCCAATGCTACAATCTAGCTTCAACTCTCAACCTAGCTATAATAACGTAGTTACTTCGCAGAGTAACACACACTCTAATATAACACTATTTAGATCTTCCAATGGAGCTCTTGTGTTTTCTCTCTCTAAGGGGATAAAGCTTTTGCGTAAATGAGAGAAAGAAAAAGAACGAATCAAATGAAGATGTTTTGGTTGCTTGAAGACGTAAAGATGTTTTCCGTATATGCTTGTGTGTCTTTTCTTCTTCGATTACCATCTTCATTTATACTCTTCTATGGAGAGGTCTTCTAGCCGTTGGAGAGATGACCGTTTGAAGATGAATCTTCTTCTCCATGAAGATTGCTTCTTGTTTCGAGATAAGGTAGACGTTGCAGATCTTCAACTCCTGAGAACATGACGAATCCTTAGCTCCTTAATCTTCTCGTTTTTTGTTGAACCGAAAGAGAAGATATTTTGACGCTTTTCAATTATAGAAAATCTTCTGAAAAGATTCCCTAATCTTTGGTTGAGATCTTCGGTTGAAAAATATCTTCCCTGAAATCTTTCTATTGAGCAATTCGTTTCTGGAAAATCTTCTTTGCATTTGAATCCTTGTCGTGCATCTATATAACTCCAAGGCCTTTGAAATTGTCCCTTTGTAGCACTCTCTTCCTTGTCTCCTTGAGTTATACTTCAAGGCCCTTGAAGTCCATATCAAGGCCCTTGACATTTGATAAGACCTGCACTGAATTCAAATCAACCAAGCATCTAGAGAATATAATCAATACATTGTTAGTGTATCCAACTACTACATTTGTGTTAAATCTTCCATCATCAACACTTGTAAAACATTATAAACAAGGTGGAGTTTTCAAAGGATAAACCTTTATTACCTACACTCATGATCTTAGGTGAACAAACAAAGGAATCATCGGGTAAGTATCATCCTAGGCTTGCTTTGAACCATGAAAGGTATAATAAGGATAGGATTTGGCAAACTTAAACTCTTAACTTAGATAAGGAATAGGAAAGGTTCACCTCGTTCAGTTATATTCCATCCCGGCCGAGATGTTCAATGACTGACCGAGGTGTTCTGCGGTTAAGGTAAAGACTCGAGCTTTCACGGTCCTGCTGGGATTAAGATCATTTTATCATCGTCTTCCCCACAACTTTCAGCCAATCACCCTAGAATCACATAAGAAACTTAGCCAACAATCATCATGATAACAACAATCAAATTAATAGGAAAGGAATCAATATTCAAATAAGAAAACCTTAAAACAAAGGTCTCAATAATTGAATTAATCAAACAACAAATCAGCGTTCCTCAAGTCACAAATCAGAAAAGACAACAAAACCAAAAGCCAAACTAAGAAGATCTTACAAACTCCTTCAAAAGCCAACTCCAACTATGATTCCTTCCTTCCTTGAACTTCAAAACTTCCTTCAACTCTTCAGAAAATACTCCTAAAATTCCTTGATCTGAAAATGGCTGAATTGTAGAAAATCAGCCCATATATATAGGAGAATTATCTTCCAAAGATAAGATATCTTAAAAAGATAATTTCCTAAAAAATATATCCATATCTCTCAAAATAAATCAGCCAAATGTAATATCTTCCTTCCAGAAATCCAGCCAAAAATATAAGATATTCTCTTTCCAAAAATAGAAGATCTCAGCCAAAATAAAGATCTCACCGGCGACAATGTATTCGCCTCGGTCGGGACACTCCTCAAGATCACCTCGGTCGAGGTGGTACTGTAGTTGACCGAGGTGAATCTCAACTGAGAATGCAACTCGCTAATCTGGTCCAAAATCAATCCTCTAAATCATCTTCATGCTTCGTGAGATCTTCTTAAAGCTCCAGAATGTAGCTCAAATGACTCCTTAGCTTCCTTAGCTCCATTTTAGTCCAAAACGTGTCATTTTCCCTACAATTACCACAAAACTAGGTGTAGACCTCGATTCCCGCAAAGGTAGACAAAACAACAATTAATCAAAGAATATAAATCCATACATGCAGATTTATGAAGATAAAACGTCTAAATCAATCCCAAAATATAGACTATAATACATGTTATCAATACACAAGGTTGTATGGTGTTGTACCGATGGGAGTCTTGTATGCCGTTCTATATGCCCATAACGCATCATCCAGCTTTAATGACCAATCTTTCCTCGTCTTAGACACCGTCTTCTCGAGGATTCCTTTGATTTCCCCATTCAAAATCTCCACTTGTCCACTTGCTTGCGGATGGTAGGGTGTGGTGATCTTGTGAGTCACCCCATACTTAGCTAGTAGAGCTTCAAATCGTCGGGCGATGAAGTGTGAACCTCCGTCACTAATGATGGTTCGTGGTGTCCCAAACCTTGGGAAAATAGTTCTATTAAAGAACTTAACAACCACCATTGCATCGTCAGTTGGAGAGGCAACAACTTCGACCAATCTTGAAACGTAATCTACAGCTAGAAGTATGTATTGGTTTCCACAAGATGATGGGAATGGTCCCATGAAGTCGACTCCCCAAACGTCAAAGATCTCTACCTCTTGAATGTTAGTGAGAGGCATCTTATTCCTCCTAGAAATGTTTCCTTCTTTGACAAGCATCGCAACAAGCAACAAAGGTTTGCACATCCTTAAATAAAGTAGGCCAAAAGAATCCGGATTGCAATACCTTAGCGCTAGTTTTATGAGAACTAGCGTGTCCTCCGCAAGGAAGTGAATGACAATGACGAATGACACTTTGCATTTCGTCTTCCGGCACGCATCTTCTAATGATGCCATCAGGACCTCTCTTAAAGAGTAGAGGTTCATTCCACTAGTATTGGCGGACATCCCTAATGAACTTCTTTCTTTGTGCGTAGGATAATCCGGGAGGTATTTCGTGACAAACCAAATAATTCACAAAATTAGCAAACCAAGGTTCGTTACCTCTAGAAATAAGATCGATGCACTCTTCCATTATATGCAATTGTTCGTCCGGGAAAGAGTCATCAATAGGCAAGTCGTCACTAGTAGCATGTGGTAGGCAACTCAAATGATCCGCAATAGAATTTTCGGATCCCTTCTTGTCACGGATCTCAAGATGGAACTCTTAAAGGAGGAGAATCAACCTAATCAGCCTTGGTTTTGCGTCTTTCTTGGCAAGTAAATACCGAATTGCTGAATGATCCGTGTATACTATCACCTTCGCTCCTACAAGATAAGAACGAAATTTTTCAAAAGCATAAACGGAAGCAAGAAATTCTTTTTCTGTTGTAGCATAATTGAGTTGTGCTTCATCTAGCGTCTTGCTAGCATAGTAGATGGCATGAGTGCGTCCATCCTTATTTTGTCCAAGCACCGCTTCTATAGCTACGTCGCTTGCATCGCACAAGATCTCAAAGGGAAGATTCCAATCCGGAGGTTGAATAATTAGGGCTGAGATTAGAGCTTCCCGAATCCTGTAAAAAGCATCCAAACATTCTTTCGAAAATTCAAAAACAACATCCTTCATCAAAAGATTAGTTAGCGGTTTAGAAATATTCGAGAAGTCTTTTAAGAATCTTCTATAAAATCCAACGTGTCCTAGGAAATTTCTAATCCCCTTCACCGAAGATGGAGGAGGAAGCTTCTCTATTGTTTCTATCTTAGCCTTATCAACCTCAATCCCTCTATTAGAGATCAAGTGTCCTAAAACTATGCCTTCCTTAACCATAAAGTGACACTTTTCCCAGTTTATAACTAGGTTCGTGTCTTCACACCTTTGCAAAACAAGATCGAGGTTAGTAAGACAATTATCGAATGAGGAACCATAAACAGAAAAGTCATCCATAAAAACCTCCATGATTTCCTCACTGTATTCCGAGAAGATTGCCATCATACACCTTTGAAAGGTGGCTGGAGCGTTGTAAAGTCCGAATGACATCCTCCTATAAGCAAACGTACCCCATGGGCACGTGAATGTGGTCTTCTCTTGTTCGTCTGGATGGATTGGTATCTGAAAGAAACCACTATAACCGTCAAGATAGCAAAAGTAGGAGTGTTATGTTAACCTTTCAAGCATTTGATCAATGAATGGCAGTGGGAAGTGATCCTTCCTCGTCGCATTGTTGAGCTTGTGATAGTCAATGCACATCCTCCATTCTGTCACGGTTCTTGTTGGAATGAGTTCGTTGTTTTTGTTAGCCACAACGGTCATTCCTTTCTTCTTCGGAACAACTTGAACGGGGCTCACCCACTTGCTATCGGAGATAGGGTAAATGATACCTGCATCAAGCAATTTAAGGTTTTCCTTCTTCACGACCTCTTTCATGATCGGATTTAACCGTCTTTGAGGTTGGCGTGAAGGCTTATAATCCTCTTCCATTAAAATCTTGTGCATACATAAAGAAGGTTTGATTCATACAAGATCTTCTATGGTGTAACCTAAAGTTTTCTATGTTTCCTCAAAATAATCATGAGCTTTTAATGTTCATCTTCACTCAAATCGGAACTAACAATAACGGAAACGTAGAATTAGTTTTAAGAAATGCATACCTAAGATGTGTGGGAAGCGGCTTCAATTCCAAGGTTGTTGATACCTTTGGAGTGTCTTGAGGGTTGGCTGATGTCTCCTTCGAAGTCTCCGGGGGTGTGGAAGTGTTGCAGGAAGAATCACGGATGTTTGTAGAAAGAACGGAGTTGTCTTCAGTATTTTCCAAAACCACGGTGCCACTGTTACTTCCACGGCCATGGAAAGTGTCTTGGAGGCCGTGGAACATAGGTTGAATTAAATCTTTTCTCTCAACATAGCTTTCCACGGGTGGAATAGGTGAAACCACGCCCATGGAAAAACATGACTGAGCATGATTTTTTGACGTTTTCGGAGCCATCGTAAAATTTTTCGAATTTTTCAACTTGCACCTCTTTTAGCTCCTCCAAAGCATCAAACTCAGCATTACACTCTTCTTCTTCTCCTCTTTCCATGATGCTCATGGTTATGACCTCTTGCAACGGATCTTTGAATAAGATCGAACTTACTTCCTCCCTAGACATCTCTTCGTCATAGATGTTGAACATGTCCTCTTCAAGTGATGCTTCTTTTGTCAAAGTCGAGAGGACAAACTCAACCTTCTCTTCTCCAATATCGAAGGGTAGTCTCGCATTCTTGCAATCAACCATACAACCGGAAGTTGTAAGAAAAGGTCTCCCGAGTATGATCGGGACTGGACAATCTGCAGGAATATCAAGCACAACAAAATTTACAGGGATATAGAGGAATCACATATACAACGTCATTTTCACCGGTTTTGGTCATTGTTAGTTCCGATTTGAGTGAAGATATCTTCAATGATTCCTACGTTATTTTCACCATATACAACGTCATTCTCACCGGTTTTGGTTCACCTAAACCGACCTTCCTGAATAAGGCAAATGGAATGATGCTCACACTTGCTCCCAAGTCACAAAGTGCATCATATGTGACCTCTCCAATTCCTATTGGTATGCAAAATGACCCCGGATCTCTCAGCTTTGGGGGCATCTTTTCCGTCATTGTTTTGATGAGCTCCGAAGATTCCGAACTCATCTTGACTTCTTCAGATTCTTCTAGCTTCCACTTGTTAGAGAGGATCTCTTTCAAGAACTTCCCGTAAGCGGGCATTGTTAGCATGAAATATTGTGATATTTTAGGCACGTTTTCTAAATGTATTTGATTCATATTGATAGTCTTTGATTGATCTTTGTGCATATATGAGCTAGTATTGCCTATATTGTCGATATGGATGTCTACACTAGTTCTATGTTGATTATAGGTGATTTGGAGCTATTTCCGAACGGAATTGAGTAAAGGAGAGTTGAGTTGATATGTCCATAGATCGAGGACACTTTTTGGAAGCAATTTGGAGTCTTAGATTGAGGAATGCACGAGTTTAGGGAATAATCACGTTCTTGCCCTAAATTACGCCCTAAAATACGGCCGTGTCACAAACCACGTTCAGAATTACGGCCGTGGATTCAGAGTCAGAATTCGATGTTCATTCCAGGGGATTCTACGGCCGTGGAACTAACCGTAATTGTTTCCACGCCCTAGAATTACGGTCGTGGAATCTTCCACGACCGTGATCTTGGCGAATCTTTTCGCCACACTTCGAAGCCATGATCTTTTGAAGATTGGGCCGGGCCGACACTTTGCCCTGCATTATAAAAAGACGGAAGAAAGGAGATTCCGTCATGCCTGCTTAGGATCCCGCTTAGGAGCAACGCTTAGCAACACACAAACCCTCATCTTAGAGGTATTGGGGAGATCTCATTGAAGATCAAAGTTCGTAGTGGAGAGTTGCTGTTGTGATCTTCAGATTTGTGGAAGATCGAAGTTCTTGGAAGATTTTGCAAGAAGATCTCTCTTCTTGTTTAGGTTTGATTCGGAAACGGATTGACATCCCGTTTCTCTTCTTTCCTAAGGCTGTGATTGTTTACTCCGTTTTGAATCTTTTGATAAACATTTGTTCTTGATTGTGATCTTGAGATTTGTTTGAAGATTATTGATAGTTCTTGAAAGTTCCCATCTTTTATCCTTTAATTCTTGAATTGATATCAATATGACTGTTATTGGCTAAAAACCCTTAACAATTCTAAGGTGAAGGGTTGATAGTTGTGGCATAGGTGATGATAGATCAATCGCAAACAGATTAGACCCTGAGAGTTAGAGAGAATCGACGACACCCCTAAATTACGGTCTGTTCTTGAGTCCACGGCCGTGGAACCTCAAGAACTAACCGTGATTTCCCTTTAGTTTACGAACTTGCTTTTACTTTAATCCAAAGTTAAAGATTTGCTTTAGCTTAGTCTAGACTTGTCTTTTCTAGGTGGTAGTGAAGCCTCAACAACCTCTACCTCGATTGTGAGCCTCAACAACCTCAATCGGTTAAGTTAGTCTTGATCTTTAGATTATAAGTTTGGGTATTTGACACTAATTCTCATCTCTTGAATCTTTCTATATTGAGCCTCAACAACCTGTATAGAGAGCGCTTTGTAGGTGAGTTACATAAGGTTTTTGGAACCTCAACCGTACGATTACCTTACATTAGTATACCTTTGCATATCTCCACTCTGTCTTTACATCATTAGTATATCTTGAATCTATTGCCGCAACTGGATACCTGAAACTTTAGGATTGTTGTTTTCCCAATATCTGCAAAACTCCCATATTTATTTGCTTGATAATCTGCAATCGAGTTCGCTCCACCCAAATCCCTGTGTTCGATACTCTGGAATTCTTGCTTAACTACGTCGATCCGTACACTGCGGGTTCGCTTGCTTGATTCTAGTTTTATAAATTTAAAACTTATTTGCACACACCTCTAGGGGCGAACAAGTTTTTGGCGCCGTTGCCGGGGATTTGGTTTCGTCCGAATCCGGTAGCCGGTTGTCAAGCTTGGGAGCTTGCTCTCGTTACTTGATTTTTCTTTGAGTGCATGCGCAGGTCTAGGAACACCGAAGATCTCTTACCTCTTGATCAAGAGCTAGAGAAAACCTTGAGACAAAGGCGCAAGGAAAAGAAGATGGCTGAAGAGAACGAACGCGATCTTCAAACGGAGTTGGCAGAGAAGGAAGCTCAACTCCGATGGAATGAGACTCTCCGCCAGGATGAGATGGATCGTCATCAATCTCAAGTTAACGGTCTACAAGACATGCTCTTCCAAATGAGGATAAAGATGAGCGACCTTGAAGATAAGGTAGGCAAGAAGTCCTCGAGAAGGAGATCAAGGTCTAGAAGAAAAAGCCACTCATCCGCTGATGATAGTGATTCTTCCATGCCACCGTTAGAAGAGATTGATCCCACGATCAATATAAATCCCTTCAATCCACAAGGAGCTGCTAATCGCCGCATCCCACCAAGGAATGCGAGAGTCGAACGTGTGGATAATGAGCCAAGAACTCTTGGCCAGCGAATGGATCCAACACAACAACCACGCCGCTTGGGTGTGAATTTTGATGCTGAAGATGTGCAAGGGTTTAGTTTTAACCCTCAAGTTATCACTCTTGTTCGCCAAAGCCAATTTGGCGGTACAAGCGCTGAATCTCCACACCAACACTTGCAAAACTTTGAGTGTATGATGGAGACGATGAGACCGAAGAACGCCACTACCAACAACTATAAGCTCAAACCTTTCTTTTTCTCCTTGAAAGGGAAAGCGTTATCTTGGTACCAAGCTCTTCCTAATGGGAAACTAGACACGTGGGAAGACCTTTCCGCAGAGTTTCTCACCAAATTCTTTCCGCCTTCCAAAACGGCGGAACTTAGAGGTAAGATTAATGATTTTTCTATGAGACCTAACGAAAGTTTGTTTCAATCTTGGGAAAGGTTTCAGGATTTGCTATTGGATTGCCCTCATCATGGAATATCCAAGCTTGCCTTGCTGGAGATTTACTACAAGGGGCTGGATGCGGGAACGCAATTCAACCTCCAATCCCTCTCATGTGGAACGTTCATGGACATGAGAGAAGATGACGCTTGGGACTTCATTGAGAAGCAAGCAAGAGTCATAGAGAAGTATTCCCACCGGAAGGTGGAGGGAAATCGTGTGGAGCAAGGAGCAAAGCTCACACATGAAGCTCAAAATCAGATTTTCTCCCTCAACAATGAGATCAAAGAGTTGAAGGAGGCTATCAAGACCAACTTCCCAAAGCAACAAGAGAAGGATGTTGGCTATTTGGGCAACAACAACGGCGGTGATAACACCAACCGCAACAACAATAACCGGAACAATAACCGGAATAACAATTGGAATGGAAACAATAACAACCGGAACAACAACAATTGGAACAACAATCGGGGTTCAAACAACAACAATTGGCGCTCCAATCAACAAAATTCCGGTAACTCCTATCCTTCCAATTCCAATTCACTAACTCCACCCTCCTCTTCCTCTACTCCTTTGAAAAGCCAGGGGCAATCATCTAATGGAGGCAACAATACGGGAAAGGAGAAGCCCGATCCCATGTTGGAAACTATCTTGGGAAAGCTTCAAGGGTTGGAGAACCGCCTCATCAAGGTTGATGATCAAGTCTCTAAGGTTGACAAAGCTCAAAAAGTTTTGGAAAACCAATTGTTCAACCACGCGGAGGAAGTCCCTAGAAATCAAGGGAAACTTCCAGGAAAGACGGAGGACAACCCTAAGGGAAGGGTAATGGCGATTACAACTAGGAGCGGAGTGACTACCACCGATCCGCAGCCTACGTTCGTTGAAGTCCCCGTAGAGAAGGACAAAGAAAAGGGGAAGGAGAAGGAAGATGTCTATGTTCCTCCTCCAGCTTTCAAACCTCCCCTACCGTTCCCTCAATCTAGAGCGCGAGCGCGCCTAGACAAGCAATTCGGTAAGTTTATAGAACTCATGAGCAAGCTGCATATTAATATACCTTTCATTGATGCTATTGTAGGTATGCCGGCTTATGGCAAGTTCTTGAAGGAGCTTCTCTCTAACAAGAGGAAATTAGAAGATTTCGGTGAAGTCAAGATGAGTTCGGATTCTTCGGATCTCATCAAGACGATGAAGGAGAAAATGCCCCCAAAGCTGAAAGATCCGGGGTCATTTTGCATTCCCATTGGAGTGGGACAGGTCACATATGACGCTTTATGTGACTTAGGAGCAAGTGTGAGCATCATACCACTTGCGTTGTGCAGGAAGATCGGTTTAGGCGACCCTAAACCGGTGAAGATGACGTTATACATGGCGGATCGATCCATTACTCGTCCCGTCGGCATTGTAGAAGACGTCCCGGTCAAGCTAGGCAAGTTCTTTGTCCCCATTGATTTTGTCGTACTTGACATTCCTGCAGATAGTCCGGTCCCGATCATACTCGGAAGACCGTTTCTTCCAACTTCCGGCTGCATGGTCGATTGCAAGAATGGGAGACTCGCTTTTGACATTGGGGAAGAGAAAGTAGAGTTCGTTCTTTCCACTCTAGTGAAGGAGCCAATCTTTGATGAGGATATTTACAATATCCAAGATGAAGATGGTTTGTCTAGGGAGGAGGTAAGTGCGATTCTCTTTAACGATCCTTTACAAAAGGTTATTACTATGAGTCTAACCAATGTAGGAGAAGAAGAAGAGTGCAAAGAGGAAATTGAAGCCTTGGAAGCACAAGAAGAGATGCATGAAGTGGAGCTTGAGAAACTCCACGATGAGGCTGAGAATACTAGAATCCACGGTCATACCCTGTATTCCACGACCGTGGATTCCACGACCAAAATCGACTTCCATTCCAGAGGATATTACGGCCGTGGAACACAAGAGGAGACCGTAATTTTGACCGTGGAAGAGGGTGACCGGCATACTTCTTCAACTTCTTCTAATTCTTCTCCAACCCATTCAACATCCTTAGAAACTTCTAAGGAAACATCGGAAGCTCCTCAAGGATCATTGGAAGCTCCGAAAGCAATGGAACTCAAACCACTTCCTACTCATCTAAGGTACGCTTTTCTTGGATCTAATTCCACCTTTCCGGTTATCGTTAGTTCTAAATTAAGCATAGATGAACATGAACAGCTCATGATTGTCCTTAGGAAACATAGAAAAGCCATAGGCTATACTATTGAGGACTTAGTAGGAATTAAACCCTCCCTATGCATGCATAAGATACTAATGGAGGAGGACTTTAGAACTTCAAGACAACCTCAAAGGCGGTTGAATCCGACCATGAAGGAGGTTGTCAAGAAGGAAATTCTTAAACTTCTTGATGCAGGTATCATCTATCCTATCTCCGATAGCAAGTGGGTGAGCCCGGTTCAAGTAGTTCCGAAGAAGGGAGGAATGACGGTCATCACCAATAAGAACAACGAACTCATTCCTACCCGAACCGTAACTGGATGGCGAATGTGTATAGACTACCGCAAGCTCAACAATGCAACGCGGAAGGATCACTTTCCATTGCCATTCATTGATCAGATGCTTGAAAGGTTAGCACAACATTCATACTTTTGCTACCTTGACGGTTATAGTGGCTTCTTCCAGATTCCGATACATCCGGATGATCAAGAGAAGACCACATTCACGTGCCCTTGGGGTACGTTTGCCTATAGGAGAATGCCGTTCGGGCTTTGCAACGCCCCAGCCACCTTTCAACGGTGCATGATGGCCATCTTCTCCGAATATGTAGAGGAAATCATGGAAGTCTTCATGGACGACTTCTCCGTTTACGGTTCCTCTTTTAACGATTGTCTTTCTAACCTTTCTCTTGTTTTGCAAAGATGTGAAGACACTAACCTAGTTCTTAATTGGGAGAAGTGTCAGTTTATGGTTAAGGAAGGAATCGTATTAGGTCACTTAGTCTCCAGTAGAGGGATAGAGGTAGACAAGGCTAAGATAGAGACCATAGAGAAACTTCCCCCCCCCAATTTCGGTGAAAGGGATAAGAAGTTTCCTAGGACATGCTGGATTTTATAGACGTTTCATTAAGGACTTTTCTAAGATATCAAAACCTCTCACTAATCTATTGATGAAGGATGCGGTTTTTGAGTTTTCACAGGAATATCTAGATGCGTTCAACACCATTCGGCAAGCTCTAATTTCAGCACCCATTATCCAACCCCCGGATTGGACTCTCCCCTTCGAGATTATGTGTGATGCTAGTGACGTAGCCATTGGAGCTGTTCTTGGGCAACGAAAGGAAGGACGAACCCACGCCATATACTACGCTAGCAAGACGCTAGACGAAGCTCAGCTCAACTACGCCACTACGGAAAAGGAGTTTCTAGCCATTGTCTACGCTATTGACAAGTTTCGCTCTTATCTTGTAGGTGCAAAGGTGATAGTCTACACGGATCATGCTGCGATCCGGTACCTCCTTGCGAAGAAAGATGCGAAGCCAAGGCTGATTAGATGGATTCTTCTCCTACAAGAATTCGATCTTGAGATCCGCGACAAGAAAGGCTCGGAAAATTCTGTTGCGGATCATTTGAGTCGTCTAACACATCTAGAGGACGACCACTTGCCCATTGATGACTCCTTTCCGGACGAACACCTACATATCATAGAGGAGTGCATCAAGGTAGTCTCCAAAGGTAACGAACCATGGTTTGCTGATTTCGTTAACTATTTGGTTTGCCAGGAGATACCACCCGGACTGTCATACGCACAAAGGAAGAAGTTCTTCAAGGACGTCCGGGAATACTATTGGAACGAGCCTCTCCTCTTTAAGAGAGGTCCGGATGGCATCATCCGGCGATGTGTGCCGGAAGATGAGATGCAAAGTGTCATCCGCCATTGTCACTCACTACCTTGTGGAGGACACGCTAGTTCGAACAAAACTAGCGCAAAGGTATTGCAATCTGGATTCTATTGGCCTGCTTTATTTAAAGATGTGCAATCCTTTGTTTCTTGTTGCGATGCTTGTCAAAGAACAGGCAATATCTCTAGAAGGAACGAGATGCCCCTCAACAACATCCAAGAGGTAGAGATTTTCGACGTTTGGGGAGTCGATTTCATGGGACCATTCCCTTCTTCTTGTGGAAACCAATACATATTATTGGCGGTAGACTACGTTTCTAGATGGGTGGAAGCAATTGCCTCTCCCACAAATGATGCCATGGTGGTGGTTAAGTTCTTCAACAAGACCATTTTCCCACGATTCGGGACACCAAGGACAATCATTAGTGATGGAGGTTCTCACTTCATAGCCCGTCGCTTTGAAGCTCTTCTAGCCAAGTATGGGGTTACTCACAAGATCGCCACCCCTTACCATCCACAAACGAGTGGACAAGTTGAGATCTCAAATAGGGAGATCAAGGGAATTCTAGAGAAGACGGTTTCAAGGACTAGGAAGGATTGGTCCTTGAAACTAGATGACGCATTATGGGCGTACCGGACTGCATACAAGACTCCCATAGGAACCACACCATACAACCTTGTGTATGGGAAATCTTGTCATTTGCCGGTAGAGCTGGAGCACAAAGCGTTTTGGGCTATCAAATGGCTAAATTTCGGCATGAAGGAAGCGGGAGAGAAGCGTCTCCTAGACATCAACAAGCTGGATGAGCTTCGCTTGAACGCCTATGAAAACGCCAAGATCTACAAGGAAAGAGCAAAGCGTTGGCATGATAAGCATATCATTCCAAAGGACTTCAAAGAAGGAGATCAAGTTCTCCTCTTCAATTCAAGGCTTCGCCTCTTTCCAGGTAAGCTTAAATCCCGTTGGACTGGACCTTTTCTAATTAAGCGTATTTTCCCCCATGGTGCAGTTGAAGTATGGGGTGAAGCTAGCGGAAGTTTTAAGGTGAACGGCCAACGACTCAAGAAGTACTCGCCGGAACTCCAAGCTGAGGAGTTTGCACCTACCGCACTCGAATAAGTGCAAGAGTGGTCTAGCTACGGACCTTAAACAAAGCGCTTCTTGGGAGGCAACCCAAGGTATTGCATTCTTGTTTTTGTTTTCGATTCATAGACTAGTTTAGAATAGACGTTTTTGCTTTACTTTGCCTCGATTTCTTCCGGTATGTTAGTGTTTTTGGTTGTAGGATCGATGGAAAAGGAAAAAGGGAAGATAATGTCGAAGAGGAGTGACGAAATTTGGACTTTGAAGCTATACAGAAGGTTCCACGGTCTAAATTACGGTCGTCATAGCTACAGTGGCCGTAATTTTCAAAAGCCTTTGAAAAATCACCAAAACCACGGGTCCGTACACTTCCACGGCCGTGGAATGCCCCGACAGACCGTAATTTTTGGAAATTTTGCCGGCCACTATAAAACCCACATTCTTCACACACTTAACCAAAATTTCCCCAATTCCACGACCTAGAAACCGAAAACCCGCAGCCTCTCCCAATTCTTCATTCTCTAATCGTTTCCAACGATTCTTCGCCCTAAACTGCAGCAAATCCAACCACGAACAAGATCCAAGCAACAAATCGAGTGGAAATCGATCAACAAACACGCATTTTGGATTTTTCAATCCGAAAAAGAGGTTATTTCTTTCTTCTCGATTTCAGCGGATTTAGTTCGTTTTGCTATAGATTTTTAGGAAGAACTGATAAAGACTGGAAGAATTAGTTTAGGGCTGCTTGTTGTGGTGATTGTTGGTGAATTTGCTGAGATTCACGAATTTCTGAGACGAATCACGGTCGCTGGGTAAACCACGGCCGTAATTCCCCAAGAACAGACCGTGGTTTTTGCTGAAGATGGATTTCGTAAGGAGAGTTTCAGGAAGGATAAAGGAGAAGAAAGGGAACCAAAATAAGAAAAGAAAGGGCAACCCCTCCACCTCTAGGGCACCACCACCCTCATCTCCCTCACTACCATCCTCACCCTCACCTCCATCTTCACCTCCTCACCCTAGCATCCCGACCATACATGAGAACCACCTTGTAGCACTTGACCGGATCAAGGAGAGGACAGTGATAGGTCCTAGGTATTTGTTGTTGGAGGATCTACATCCTCTCAACATAGTTGATGACCTTACATGGCTCTTGGATAGAGCCGGATTGCTTGTCTTCACGAACATTCGTGAAGACGCCTATGAGGAAATCACCCGAGAGGTTTGACGTCTTTCGAGCACAGCCATGTTGATAGGACCGTCTCCTTCCGTCTCATGAATCGAGACTATCAGTTGAGTATAGTTGAGTTTGGGACCATTTTCGGGTTCCATGAGACCTACAATGGTTGATTTCCGAGCGGAGTTTACCCCAAGGATTTTTGGGAAGAAGTAGCCATGATTTACGCCGACGAGGACCGTTGGCAACCCGCCGATACCAAGGCTAGATTGATGTACCATCTAGCCTTGAAGATAGCTCACCGTGTTCTTTCGGAGTGTCTCTTTCCTAGGACGGAGACGCCCCAAAAGATCAAGACGGATGAGCTATTCTTGCTCTACTGTATGCTTTACGGTCGCCGCGCAGATTGTGCTACTCTTTTGGCGGCTACGATGAGTAAACTGAAGAACAAGAAGAAGGGGAACATCGGATATGGTGGGATAGTGACCCACATGGCTAGGACATTTGGTGTGGATTTTTCAGCTTGCACCCGCATACCCGCCGTACCTCTAGGATTACATGCATTCATGGTTAGGGGACTCATCTTCCCCAAACATAGAGGTCCGCCTTATGCGGGCATGCCTTGGGAGAGTAGGACAGGCAGGGGTATTGAGTGGCTGCCAGAGTATTCCATTGTGGCGGGACGCCACAATTGGAAGGAGACGTTCGCTGCGATGCATGCGAATAGGTTTGTAGCTCCCCCTTACGTTCCACCACCGGTTGTGGATGAGGAGGAGATGGGAGAGCAGTACGAGAGTGGTGGAGGAGCGGAGCAGGAGTTCGGCACGTTTCCGGATCAGCCGGAGGCGGCCCCGGATGTACCTAGGCGCTCTCCACGCCCAGCTAGAGCTTCAAGCTCATCATCTCGCCGCGCCAGCGTGAGTGAGAGGCCCACGTGGATGACTACACCTCCCACTTGGTACGACACACCCCCTCCTTGGTCCACGACGCAGCCAGCAGCACCACCGCCACCACCAGCACCAGCACCAGCCGATGCCCCCGCATGGTATGATCACGCCCCGGGATGGTACGAGAGGATGCTGGATTGGGCTACCGGACTTTCGGAGAGAGTCGGAGCGCTAGAGATCCGGGCGGATGCTAGAGACGGACGCCTAGACGACCTTGACCACATGATGAGGGACGTCTACCGCCAGCAGTTTGGACGGTTCTATGATCCGAGTTTCTCTCCATTCCCACCTCCACCGGCGCCGCAGTGATCGATGCATGACCGTTCGTTTTAGACATTCCCGCCACCACTTGTGAGTTTCTTTTTCTTATCTTTCTTTTGTTCTTTCTTGTGAACATTAGGGACAATGTTCGTCCTAAGTATGGGGTGGGATGTACTAAAAAGTTTGTAATAACTCTACTCTCTATGTTGCTTTCATTTCAAGACTATCATTGCATATTCATTATGTGTTACACGTTTCATTCTTGCATTGCATGAAAAATAACTTTAAAAACCCATAAAAATTGAAAAATTTTGAAAATTTTGTGCTTCTAATGAATTGATATGATTTCCATGATAATCACTACTTGCGAATTGAGTTTGATGACAATTGCATGCTTAAAAGGATTGTAAATCGAAAAGAAATTGAATGAATGAATTCTACCTCTTTTGCAAGTTTTATAATGTGAAAACGTTACCTAAATCATGTTGAGAAATTGAAGTTGAAATCACATTATAAGTTCCTATACTTCTTGTTGAAATAATTAAGGCAATTCGATACTTTCTTTCCTCTTTCTTTGATCATCTAACTCCTCATTGAAATATTAGCCTCCTTTACCTATTCGGGAACTTGGAAAAGTGAATGAGAAAAAGGCATGTTTGATGTGGGAGGGCCATGAGAGCAATTATTTGCAATCAATTGAATAGAAAGAAATTATAGGTTTGGGGAAGTCAATCATGACGATGAGTAACTCGGCACCATTCACATAGCCGGGTGTTTGTGTCTTGCCAAAGTCGGATTGAGCGATATTCCTAGCGGATTATGGTATGTGCGCTAAGGGTTTGAGGCATCTCTTGCAATTTTGAGAAACGCCAATCTCCTAGGCTTCGGTTTTTGTGCACCTCTATCCATAACTCCAAAAGTAAAGTCGAAAAATGAAAAGAAGAGAGCGAAGCTCTAAGTTGAAGTGTTGCGGGAACCGCATAAGAAGAAGAAGGTAGTTGTCCACTTTCCCGGATTTATGCACCACTTTCCCTTAAAGTTTTCCCTTCCCTTCCATACTCTAGACCTTTTCTTTGAAAGTCCTTAAGATCAAAAGAATGTTATATGACTTGGTGATCTAAATTGAAGCTTCTTATGATTGATTTTGATAATGTTTGAAGGTTATAATGCTTGTTTTGAAGTTAAATTGATTCATGAATTTTCCTTGCCTTTTACTCTTTGATTAAGTGTGTGAAAGTTTGAAAAACGATTGAAGCAAGGTTTGAGAATGATCTATTCCTTAGAAGTCACATTCATCCAAAAGAAGGTACACATATTTCATCCTAACTCTTGTTTAAAGCTTTTTAAAAGACCTTGCTTAGGGACAAGCAAGTGCTAAGTATGGGGTTATTTGTTAGCATGAAATATTGTGATATTTTGGCACGTTTTCTAAATGTATTTGATTCATATTGATAGTCTTTGATTGATCTTTGTGCATATATGAGCTAGTATTGCCTATATTGTCGATATGGATGTCTACACTAGTTCTATGTTGATTATAGGTGATTTGGAGCTATTTCCGAACGGAATCGAGTAAAGGAGAGTTGAGTTGATATGTCCATAGATCGAGGACACTTTTTGGAAGCAATTTGGAGTCTTAGATTGAGGAATGCACGAGTTTAGGGAATAATCACGTTCTTGCCCTAAATTACGCCCTAAAATACGGCCGTGTCACAAACCACGTTCAGAATTACGGCCGTGGATTCAGAATCAGAATTCGATGTTCATTCCAGGGGATTCTACGGCCGTGGAACTAACCGTAATTGTTTCCACGCCCTAGAATTACGGTCGTGGAATCTTCCACGACCGTGATCTTGGCGAATCTTTTCGCCACACTTCGAAGCCATGATCTTTTGAAGATTGGGCCGGGCCGACACTTTGCCCTGCATTATAAAAAGACGGAAGAAAGGAGATTCCGTCATGCCTGCTTAGGATCCCGCTTAGGAGCAACGCTTAGCAACACACAAACCCTCATCTTAGAGGTATTGGGGAGATCTCATTGAAGATCAAAGTTCGTAGTGGAGAGTTGCTGTTGTGATCTTCAGATTTGTGGAAGATCGAAGTTCTTGGAAGATTTTGCAAGAAGATCTCTCTTCTTGTTTAGGTTTGATTCGGAAACGGATTGACATCCCGTTTCTCTTCTTTCCTAAGGCTGTGATTGTTTACTCCGTTTTGAATCTTTTGATAAACATTTGTTCTTGATTGTGATCTTGAGATTTGTTTGAAGATTATTGATAGTTCTTGAAAGTTCCCATCTTTTATCCTTTAATTCTTGAATTGATATCAATATGACTGTTATTGGCTAAAAACCCTTAACAATTCTAAGGTGAAGGGTTGATAGTTGTGGCATAGGTGATGATAGATCAATCGCAAACAGATTAGACCCTGAGAGTTAGAGAGAATCGCCGACAACCCTAAATTACGGTCTGTTCTTGAGTCCACGGCCGTGGAACCTCAAGAACTAACCGTGATTTCCCTTTAGTTTACGAACTTGTTTTTACTTTAATCCAAAGTTAAAGATTTGCTTTAGCTTAGTCTAGACTTGTCTTTTCTAGGTGGTAGTGAAGCCTCAACAACCTCTACCTCGATTGTGAGCCTCAACAACCTCAATCGGTTAAGTTAGTCTTGATCTTTAGATTATAAGTTTGGGTATTTGACACTAATTCTCATCTCTTGAATCTTTCTATATTGAGCCTCAACAACCTGTATAGAGAGCGCTTTGTAGGTGAGTTACATAAGGTTTTTGGAACCTCAACCGTACGATTACCTTACATTAGTATACCTTTGCATATCTCCACTCTGTCTTTACATCATTAGTATATCTTGAATCTATTGCCGCAACTGGATACCTGAAACTTTAGGATTGTTGTTTTCCCAATATCTGCAAAACTCCCATATTTATTTGCTTGATAATCTGCAATCGAGTTCGCTCCACCCAAATCCCTGTGTTCGATACTCTGGAATTCTTGCTTAACTACGTCGATCCGTACACTGCGGGTTCGCTTGCTTGATTCTAGTTTTATAAATTTAAAACTTATTTGCACACACCTCTAGGGGCGAACAGGCATACCTAAAATTGCATCAATAAAAGGTATATTAATATGCAGTTTGCTCATTAGATCCACAAACTTACCAAACTGCTTGTCTATACGCGCTCTTGCTCTAGATTGCGAGAATGGTAAGGGAGGTTTATAAGCTGGAGGAGGAACGTAGACGTCTTCTTTCTCCTTTCCCTTGTATTTCTCCTTCTCTTTCTCTTTGGGAACTTCAACGAATTTGGGTTATGGATCGGTGGTTGTTGCCCTACTTCTCGTTGTAATTGCCATCACCCATCCTTTAGGATTATCTTCCATCTTTCCAGGAAGTTCCCTTGATCTCTTGGAACTTCTCCAGCCTTGCTGAATAATTGGTTCCGTAAAGCTTTTTGTGCTTTATCAACCGAGGTAATGTAATTCTCTAATCCTTGTAGCTTTCCGAAGATTGTTTCCAGCATAGGATCGGGCTTTTCCTTCTCCGATTTGCTTGAACTATTTGACATTTTCCCCTGACTTTTCAAAGGGGTAGAAGAAGAAGAAGAAGAAGAAGAAGAAGAAGAAGAAGAAGAAGAAGAAGAAGAAGGAGGAGGAGGAGGAGGAGGTGTTAGTGAATTTCCAACATGTGAATAGGGATTACCGAAATTTTGTTAGTTGGATCTCCAATTGTTGTTGGCGTTCCTGTTGTTGTTGTTCCAATTATTGTTCGGGTAATTATTCCTATTCCCTTGATTATTGTTCTCCCTTCCTAAGTAGCCAACATCCCGCTCTTTTGTCTTTTGAAGGCTGGATTTTATGACTTCCCTCAGCTCTTTAATTTCATTATTGAGGGAGAAAATTTGAGCTTGAGCTGCTGAATTTAATTTCGCTCCCGATTCTCCGGAGTTTCGATTCCCATCATCAGATTTCCTATGGGAATACTTCTGAATCACTTTAGCTTGCTTCTCAATGAAGTCCCTAGCATCATCTTCTCTCATATCCATGAAAGTTCCACATGAAAGGGATTGAAGATTGAATTGTGTTGTTGCATCTAGTCCCTTGTAGTAGATCTCTAATAATTCCAGCTTTGAGATGCCATGGTGTGGGCAACCCAATAGGAGATCTTGAAACCTTTCCCAAGATTTAAACAAGTTTTCGTTAGGTTTCATAGAAAAAGCATTTATCTTACCTCTCAATTCCGCAGTTTTGGATGGCGGAAAGAAATTGGTGAGAAAAAGCGAAGTTAAACTTTTCCATGTGTTGAGTTTTCCAGGTGGAAGTGCTTGATACAAAGCCAATGCCTTGTCCTTCAAAGAAAAGAAGAACGATTTCAGCTTGTAGCTATTATTGATGGTCCTTCGAGGCTTCAAATTCTCCATAAGAATCTCATAGTTTATTAAATGTTGGTGCGGAGATTCAACTTCTGTTCCGCAAAACTGACTTTGACGGAGCAAAGTGGTGACTTGTGGTCGAAGTCCAAAGTCATGATCATCTTGCTCTCCAAGATTCACACCTAGGCGGCATGGTTGCTGAATTGGGTCCATTCGTTGCCCAAGAGTTCGTGGTTCAGCCACGAAATTAGCGTCTCTCTCGTCTCTAGCATGAGCGCGAGGATCAACATAAGATCGATAATTTATTGGTGGAATGTCCTCTAGCTCCGGCATATCATCAGCATCGGATGATTCAGATTTAGATGCTTTAGCTTTCTTTTTCTTGGTGTTGTTTCTCTCCAGATTCATATCCAAAATCATCTCTCTAAGCTCATCTATTTGAAACTGATTTCGCTCTTTTTCTTCCATACGAGCTTTCTCACTTAATTTGAGTTGAGCTTGAGTTTCTTCCAACTCCTCTTGGAAGTTCCTCTCATTATTTTCAGCCATATTTTTCTCCCTTAACTTTCTCTTCAAAGTTTTCTCTAATTCGGGATCAAAAGGAACGAGGTCTTTGGTGGATCTAGACCTTCGCATATACCTAAAAAATCTGAAAAATTCACTCAAGTAGATAAATCAAATCACAAGAGCAAAAGCTCCCAAGCCTGACAACGGAAGACCGAATTTGGCCTAGACCAAATCCCCGGCAACGGCGCCAAAAACTTGTTCGCTCGAAAGTCTACGTGCAAATCTTAAAATTTTAAAACTGAAATTAAAGCAAAGCGAACCCACAGTGTACGGATCGGCGTAGTAAAGCAAGAATTCCAGAGTATCGAACTCAGGGATTTGGGGGAATAAATTCAGTTTGTAAAATTGTCAAGCGGGTAAAAAGCTTTTATAAAGATGATAAGGAAAACAACGATTCTAAAGATTCAGGTATCCAATTGTGGCAATCGATTCAAGATATTCTAAGGATATAAGGACATAGTCGGGATCGCAAAGGTATAACTAAGGAAGGGAATTGTACGGTGAAGTTCCAAAACCCATATGTCTAACCCAAAGGCTCTCTCTATAAAGGTTATAGAGGCTGCAGTATAGAAAGGATCAAAGGATAACAATTACTCTCAAATACACATGCCCAAACCCAAGGGAATCAAAGATAAGTCAAAACGGTTAAGGTTGTGACACTTGAAACTGAAATAGAGGATATTGAGTCTCACTACTACCTAGAAAAGGTAAGCCAAGGCTAGGTTAAAGTAAATCTTTAACTTTAGATCAAAGCAAAAGCAAAGTATGTACGATAGAGGAAACCACGGCTGGATCTTGAGGAACCACGGCTGTGGAACCCAAGAACAGACCGGGGGAAAGGTCGACGACGAAGTTTCTCGCAACTCTCAGGGTCCAATCTGTTTTGGTTCAATCTATCATAATCTATGCCACAACTATCAACCCTTCACCTTAGAATCGCTAAAGGGTTTTAGCCAACAATCATCATTGTAAAATCAACAATCAAATAAGAAAGGAATAAAAGATAGAACTTTGAAATCTTAATGAAAAACACCGAAATCGATCTCAATTAAACCAATAATCTGTCAATGTGTTCAATGAATAGGGAATAGAATAAGAATCTCTCACAAATCTCAAGAAGAAAAGAAGAACGGGATGTCAATCCGCCTTCTATCGAAACCCTAAGATCTTTCTCCAAGTACACAATCTCAAAGTGCGTCCTTCTCCGAATCTTCCCTGTACGCGATAAAATCTTCCTAAGCAATGCCTTGAAATTCCCTCAATGCGAGTCCAATGTCAGTGTCCTCTTTTTCTCCTTGCCTCTGCCTTCTTATAAGGAAAAATAGAGTGACGAAAACCCAATGAACGTTGCTGACGTGGCAAATATGACACGTGGCAAGCGTCATAGAAACCACGGTCTAGTACAAATTTCCACGGCCGTGGAATGGGTGGTAAAACCTTCTGTTGCTCTCGACATAACTTTCCACGCCCTCAATGCCTAAACCATGGCCGTGGTTCAATTTTGGCCGTGGGAGTTCCAATTCCTTTGTGAAAGCCTTTGTTTCGTCAAGCTCTCTAATCATGCTCCTTCCTTAGCTTATCTAATGCATCCTCTTAATGCCTATCATGATCAATACTCCTACTCACTCATATATGCTCCATTCCAAGCCTTTATTCACCTATAAACACAACAAGGCTTGTGTAGATCTCTATATCGACAAAATAGGTAAATGTGCTCATAAATGCTTCCGACTCATATCCATGTACATAAAAAAAAGGGAAAAACAACCAAAACAAGTGCCTAAAATATGGTCATATTTCATGCTATCAAGTCCCCGATATGTCAGCCTTTTTGAGATACTTGACAGAGTTGGGAGGACAGCCTACAAAGTAGCTTTGCCTCTGAGATTAGAGGGTGTTCATCACGTGTTCCACGTGTCTCAGCTGAGAGAGTATATACCAAATCCGAGACATATTGTGAGTTATGATGACTTAGTGGTTGAGCCGGACCACACCTTTGATGAGCATCCGATTGCAGTCCTAGAACAAGGTATGAGACGCCTGTGTACGAAGGACATTCCCATGTTGAGGATATCATGGTCGAGATGAGGACCTGAGGAGGCTATGTGGGAGACTGAGGATAGTATGAGAGGAACTATCCGGATTTTTATGCCGAGATAGATGCACTTGTAGGATCACCGAGTAGATCTTAGTGCTATCTTGGTGAGTGTTATGATTATGTGCTTATGTGCCTATATGTGTTGATGTGTTTATTTTCGTTCTAGCTGTGATGTGATATATGATCTTATTTGATCTTGATGTGCTAGCGTGATTTATGATTATAGCTGGAGATGGTTCTTTTCTCCATGCTATTTGAGTGTGATTAGGATTTAGCTGGAGATGGTTCTTTCCTCCACGCTATTTTGATGGACATAGTCTCGTTGGAGATGTTTTTCCTCCATGCTTTGTGTATACGTATGATTTGGCTAGAGATGTGCTTCTCTATGCCCTGTGATATGTGTATGGCAAGAGATGTGATTCCTCTATGCCTTTGGGATATCGTTATGATCCTGTTTTTATTGGAGTTGATGATTCTTCCATGCTTGTGTTTTGAGGTTATAGATTGTTATAGGTTATGACCTTTTGAACGGAGATGTGATTCCTCCGATAGAGAGAGTTATACCTTGGCATATAGGTCCGAGAGGATTTGGGATTTTGCAATTTTCGGGACGAAACATGTTTTTAGGGGGGTGAGATGTAAGAGCCTTAGTCCTGGAGGTACAGATTGTGCCTAAACTGCCCCTACGGTTTGCAGAACCGGCCCTTGCGGCCTGCCTGATCCGCCCCTACGCCTTATGGTGTGTTGCAGCCGGCTTTGTTGACTCTTAACCCGTGCTTTATCTCTTCCTTCCTCTATAAGTTTCTTCTCTTACTCCAGATGAGGGTTCTTCACTCTCTCCAATACCATCTTCTCTCGTAAGTTCTTCTCTTCTCCTTCTTCTTCCTTTGAATCTTCTTCTTGTTCCCTTTATCTTGCAAGAGTTTTGAAGAGATTTTTGTGTGGATTTGAATGTTGATGATGTTTGATGATGTTGCTGAGCTTGTGAGGAAGCCAGCCATGGTTGTGGTGTGAGGATTTATCCTCTGTTAGGGTTCAGTTTGGTGAGTTCCTCATCCCTTCTTCCTTTCTTTCTTCTCTCGTTCTTCTTTTCTTCTCTTCTTCCTTTCTAGCTTTGGTTCCACAAGATTTGATCTTGTGGTAGCCTTCTTAGGCTTTGTTTGATGTATATATGTATGTGTATGTATGTTTGGGGCTGCTAGCTGAAGAAGGAGTGAAGAGGTTTGAGTGAAGAAGTTAAGAGGAGCTGAAAGTGTGCATTTTGTACACCAGTTGCCCCTGCGCCACCTCAGGGCCGCCCCTACACCAGCTTGTGCTTTGCTCTTGTTCTGCATGTGTGTCTTGCTTTTGGGCTTGCCTAAGGATGGTCCCTTCCTTTCCTAGTGTGAGTGTGTAGTATCATGCTAGGTATAGATGAGTGTGTGGTGATGATGTTATATATGATCATGTTATGCTTGGTATGGCTTTAAGGATTAGTAGGTTGTGAGGCTTAGGTTGAGGATGATCCTATGTATCCCTTGGGTAGGTGTGACCCCTTTGATTGATAGGAGATTGATATATCTCTATGCCTTGTTATTAGGCAGTGTCCCTTTCAGGATTGGAGGTTGATCGTGGTTGAGGTTGTACGAGGTTGAGGTAAGTCCGTAGAACTTACTTAGCTACCATCCTTATATTGTGTGTTTGCATGAGTAGTGTGTGTGTTATATGCTTGATATGATAGCATGTGATATTGACTATTAACAACCTATGTTTTATTGATAGCCCCATTCCGTGGCAGTGATAACCTTTCCCTTTCATCTTGTAAGGAGTTGGGAGGTTCTCTAGTGTTAGGCCACCTGTATACTGGAAGGGCGCAATCCACTCCCATAGGGTACACGAGTTGTGTGACCGATACTACTTTCAGATGGATAGCATGCCTAGAGGCGAGGATGATACGGTCCTCGTGTCACATAGTTTCATCTATATATATATATATATATATATATATATATATATATATATATATATATATACAATTTGAGTGACTGACTATTATATAACGATAACAACATGGGTAAATGTGTGATAGCATGATAATGTGCTTATCTTTCATGACTCGTGTTTGTGCTTATGCATTACCTTATATATGTATGGATAGATAATGGTTTCATACCACGTTGTAGATGCTTTGCAGGATAGGAGAGCTGCTGAGTGATCGTGCAGGGTGACAGACCAAGGACTCTCGTACATTAGGTGGTTATGGTTTTGGGGATGTTTATGTACCTCCTGCGTGACGATAATGTTTGTATACCTCCTATGTGACGATGATGCTTTATACTCGGCTATGATATTGTATACCCTTTTGATGTACAAGTTTTATGCAGTTTTATGTATTTGTTTTATATATGTTAGTCTCTTGTTGTAAGGTCCAGTGAACTTGTTGTTAGGCTAGGGTCAAGATCCACGGTGAGATCCTAGCCCAATGTGGCATCCCGAATCCCGCGGATTTGGGGTGTTACACTTATCCCCATTTATTTCTCTCATTTTTATTCCCGTGACGATGATGCTCATCGGGTTTCAAGGATTATCTATCCCATTGGCACCCCTAAGAAGAAACTTTGTGTTGTAACAGACGGACGAATAAAACTCAGTTACCATGTATGGATGAGTTAGGGCGTGATTAGTAACCATATATTTGAGTTTTTTAAGATTTATAATGGACCCAAAAATAAATAACTATGTTTAAATTGAGAGTTTTCAATTGTATTAGAGTTTTGTTTTGTGTTTTATAGGATTTGAAAAGAGGATTTCAAAAATCTAATAATTTCAGACTCTATGAGATTTATGATTATTGAAGACACATCTACCCTTCACTCCTCTATCTGACGATACATTTGTGAAGACTCAACAATGGCTTAACCTAGATCTGTTTCACAACTCCTCTTCTTTTTCTTCTTCTTCTTCCTCCTCCTTCTCACTTCTTTTGTATAAAATTGATCAACTCTTCTTCTTCTTCCTCTCTTCTTCTGAATGCGAACCTATATTTGTGAAGACTTAGCAATGGCTTAACCTAGATTTGTATAAAATTGAACAACTCTTCTTCTTCTTCGTCTAGATGCGAACCTAGATTGTTGTACACTCATTCTTCTTCTACACAATCAAAACAATAGCGAGTGCTCCTTGCGTTCGGATCTTGACCGATTGGTTGTTGTTTAGATCTTGATACGACCCTAGATTTGTTTAGATTTCTAATGGACCGCCATTTGTGAAGACTGAACAATGGCCCCATAGAAGCTTCTTCTTCTTCCTCTCTTCTTCTATATAATCGAAAATCTGTCAAAACAATGGTGATCCCGCAAGCTTCTTCTTCCTCTTTCTTCTCAAATTTTTCATCCCTGTATGTCTCTGCCTCTCCTCTTTCTGTGACTTCTTCTTCTTTTTGTGATTTCTCATCCCTAGATTCAAAGCAAGAGCATTGGGGTTGTGAGATCAAATCCTCAATCAAATTTTCATGACTGGTTATCATGTGACATACACTAGGGGTGAGCATTTCCGGATATCCGATCCGATAATCTTATAAAATTCCGATCCGAGAATATCTGGATATCCAACAGCTTTATCCGGATCGGATATCCGATCCGAAGATACGTTCTGGGAATCTGATCCGATCCAAAATTTTGGTCCGATCTGAGGATTTTTTTTCTTAGACTAGTCGGATATATCCGATCCGATCCGACTTTTCCTCCAAACCTCGATCCGTATCCGATCCGATGATCCGAAAAATATGCCCGGATCGGATCAGACTCGGAACACCAATTGCCGGATATTTTCGGATTCGGATTTATTTGGATCGATTCGGATTAGTGGATCGGATATTTTTGCTTACCCCTAACATAAACATAGGTTTGAAGGGTATTTATGTCTTTTTTCATTTTAAAATGCCTGTAACTCTCTTCATACTAAACACATTACGTATTTATCTACGGTTTTTCCTAATATTACTAAACATGCCCTTGATCTTTATCGCTTATAATATACATGATGAGTCTAGTAGAAGAACGCTATTTCTTTTTTATATATATAAAATCATGCTTATGTTTGGCAAAGTTGTTACGAGCTTTTGAATATGATTTTCATAACAGCAACATACTCGCAGTAAATTGATGGAAGTACTGTCTGCATGTTTGCAATCCTGGTTTTGATGATAGGACTTGTGCCATGTCCAACTCCATGGATGGGATGCATATCAGCATATTTAAATTGATCCAACTCTTTGGTCTGTACTGTTATGAAAGAGTAAGAACACTGCCTTGATTTGCCTGTTTCTGAACATCTCAAATTGGGCCTGTTTGTAAATTTCCCAGGAACAAAGCTGCTTCTTATGCCTGCAGGGCCTTTTTGCTTGGCCCATTGTCCCCAAATTTGTAGCTCTCGATATATTTGTATGTGTGTGTGGTAAGAATATAGTGGAGATTTTTTTAATATATATAGTCTAGCTACTACATACCTACAATTTGTTTGGATTCTTTGTGACCACTTGAAGAGTTGAATAGATGGTCAAATTGAATGTGTATATAAAGAACTCTCCTTTCTTTCTTTTGGGTTTCTGTCTTGTCTTCCTCTTATCCTACCATATAGCTAAAGACTCATGCTTTAATTTGAATCACAGAAATGGCTGTGTAACCTCAACAGCTTTGGTAAAGTAATCATATTAGGTCTCAAATCTCTCTACCTTCATTTGTTAAGATGTATGAATCTAAGATTTGCAGTTGGCTACTTTGATGCTTACAAGTTAAAAGAGCAATAATGGCATCTCATTATCTGTTAAATGCATAGAATATGTAGTCATGCAGATCTCTCTTTTTGTACAACCCTTCCCATGCAAATACACATATTATATATATATAAAGAAAATAGTGAGAGATAGATGTACCATGTTATGAGAGAAAAGATGAAATGGTATTGTATATTTTGTGCAGTGCAGTGCAGTGCAGACCCACCATCCTTCAAAGCAACCAAGACACCTTTTTTCTTTTAATAATTCCAAACTTTATAGTATTTAATTACTATAAAAAACCATTTACAATAATAATTTTGATTTGAACCTTAACACAAAGCATATGCTGTATCATCTCTCTTTCAGTGTCCCTGTCAAAGTATAGTGCCATGAACATCCTGGCTAAGGAACTTCACTTTTTTGAGCTCACCTATCTGCACTATACACCCCTTCACAGTCTGTATGTGTGTGGGAGAATCTCACAGAAAGCTTATAGACTAAGCAACAAACAAACATTCATCAAATCATCTCTTCCACTTTCTATTATAAATATATATATATTTACTTCAAAAAGAGAATATGATGGATTCAAGAAACTAGGTCTACTCCCATCCCTGATTGAACATCATATGTTACATGTAAGTATATTTAAAATCCTCTACTATATATATAATAACAATAAATGAATTGAAGAAGAAGAAGAAGAAGAAGATGAAAGAAAAAGAAAATGAAAAAAGGAGTATATGCTATATAATGGAGTAAAAGCCCTCTCTTTTGTTTTGGCCTCTTCATACACTCTCTCCTTCATTCCCCAACTCTCCCTTTTGCTTTCTCTCATCTCTTTAAGAGAAAACAAAAAAAAAAAGAAAAGAAAAACTATCTCTGGTTTGTTGATGTTATATTCTCCACTACTCACTAACCTTTTCCTAAAGAAAATTAAAGGAGGGAGCCTCCATAGCAACTAAAGAAGAAGATTTTATAAAGACTCAAAGTTAAATTAAGCCATGGATTTTTCCTCCATCCCAGCTTATCTTGATCCTTCCAATTGGCAGCAGCAAACACCACCACAACAACAACAGGTTTGAGTCTTAACTTTAATTTTCTTTCTTTTGATCTTTAAATTCCCCTTTTTCAAGCTCTTTAATTAACTTGTTTTAGGTTTTTTTTTGTATAATATGATTAGTTTCTTGGATTAATTTCCATGGATAAAAAAAGATAAATATTCCATCTTCCACCTTCTTTATCTGCTTTGAATTTTATGAGGGTATATAGTATGGTAATGCTTTGATTGAATATACTTGTATATTTTTCATCTTTCTCAAAACCCTTTCTTTTTGATCCACAGCAAAATCACCACCATGGAAGCATCAACAACTCAAACCCACTCCTGCCGCCGCCGCCACTCCCACCGCCCCTGCAACCCTTATCCGGGCAGCAGCAGCCACCTCATATGGGAGGATCGATAAGGCCCGGTTCAATGGCCGAGCGGGCCCGGATGGCTAATATACCCATGCCAGAACCAGCTTTAAAGTGCCCTAGATGTGAATCCACAAACACCAAATTCTGCTATTTCAACAACTATAGTCTTTCCCAGCCCCGCCATTTCTGCAAGACGTGTCGTCGATATTGGACACGTGGCGGGGCCCTCCGTAGCGTTCCTGTGGGAGGCGGCTGCCGTCGTAACAAGCGTTCTAAATCCTCCTCGGCTTCTGGTGCTGCAGCTAGCTCATCGAAATCCGGTGCTAGTGATCGTTCCTCATCAGCAGCTGCCACGTCATCTGCCAGCTCGGCTCTGTCAGGAGGGATGACGGGTACGTCCAGCGTGGCAGAGATGCTGGGCTTGCCTCCGCCGCCACAGCTGTCCGGATTAAGGTTCATGAGTAGCATACCGGAATTTGGAGGAGGAGGGTTAGGGTTGAATAGTTACGGTGGTATTCCGGCGACCGGAGATATTGGATTTCACTTGGGAGGTGGGTCTAGTGTCCTTAGTGGGATGGATCACCCTTGGAGAATTCCGCCACCACCGCCATCACAATTCCCGTTTTTTAGCGGGTTAGACGCCGCGGCGGCAGCAGGAGGGAGTAATATGTACGGACATCCGTTCGAAGGGGTTGAGCTTTCGAACTTGGCGATCGGTCACCTGAGATCGAAGGCTCCGCTGGAGGTGGCCGGAGGAAGCACTGCGAATCAGATGGGGGTGAAGATGGAAGAGAGTGGCGGTGGACGGCAAGAAATGAGCGCTAATTTGGTGAGGCAGTTTAACTTAGGTAGTGCCGCAGGAGAACACTTCAATTGGGGCGGCGTTGGTGGTGGAGGTGGAGGTGGAGGTGGAGGTGGAAGTAGTAGTAGTGGCGGCGGAGGGAATGCATGGACGGATATGTCAGGGATTAACAACTCGTCTTGCTCAACCACAAGCGCCTTGTAAGGCGCATTGAAGAATTGGAGTTTCGTTTAACTGGGTACGTAATTGGTGTTGATTTAGCCTTTCTTAATTGAGATGTAATAATTTGATTAGCTATATTAGTTGAAACAATCCCACAGATCCAACAACTGAAGCTCTCCTGTATGTTGTCATGGAGATGAACCCTAAAATCAAAACATTTCTAATCACTTGGTAATCAGCTAGGGTGCTTAAATTTCTCTTTTGTTTGGCTATCGAGCCCGGTTAATGTATGAGCTATTATTTTTTATATAGTAATTATATCATCTAATTTAATGTCGGCACAAATTCTTGTTTGCATGGACTTGAGATGGATCATAGTTGGTGTACATCGATTCAATATATATATGTTTTGATTAAATTTTTAAGTGGTTTTTGAGTTTCATGGTTATAAAAACGTACACAAATTTTGGGATTTAGTTCCGGTGATGTTGGAAGTTATATTACGGTAAAGTTTAATTAGTTCGTGTTTTATTTGGTACATATATCTATATATATGAGATTTTTTATATATAAATTTTACATGTGGAAATTGTTACGGCTTCATCGAATCCAAACCATAAGTTTTGATATTTCATGTGTAGAAGAATTAGTATCTCAAGTGTTCCAATAAGAAGTATTTGTTTAACGTTCCGATTTCACTAAAAATACGTTAATGCCTTTTTTTTATAATAGATAAACATTACTTTGTGATTCATATACGCTTTATTAATACGATAAAAAGGTTTGATAAAAAAAATTACGATAAAAAGGTTAAGTTATAACCAAATGAAAAAGAAAATTTACTCTCTAGTAATGTCATAAATTATTGACTAAAAAATTGGTATGGAAAAAAGTATATATTTTTTTATTTTTATATCTTCAATATTATTTCTAGTAATCATCTATCTTTCACTAAAAACACTCAATAAGCTAAGTTACTCCGTGCTATTTTGTGTGAATATAAGGATGTGATTGTCTTTTTTTTTTTTTTTTTTTAAAATCTTATCTTATCTTATCTTATCTGTCACGTTTCTCTAAGTTCAAAAAATTATTTTTAAAAAACGAATAATTCATTTTTTTTAAATAGATAATTAGAATTATCATTAAAATTTTGTTAAAGAATTATTTGATAATTAAACATTTTTATTTAACTAAACATTTTTTAAATAATTAAATTTGATAGTTTTATTTAACTAAATATTTTTATTATTTTGAGTTTTAATTGTTAATCCAACAATATTTAGGATTCAGTTATCAATCTTTATATTGAGCCAAATGATTATTATATTTGAAATTTTAATTTATAAAAAAAACATAGAAATTAAAATCAAAATATTTTTGTTACATATATCGAAGTTTATAAGTTTTTAAAAAATTATATCAACTAATCCGTGTAAGGCACGGGGATTACACTAGTTTAAGTTTGTTAGAGTGGGTTAATTTTTGTAAGTTTAATTTTTCATGTAAACTATTAATTAAATTTTTATTGTGCTATTTTGTTGAAGTTTTGGTTTCTAATAGTTCGTGGACATTTTATTGTTTTACTTTATGATTATTTGGCATGGTTGGTCATGTGTTATTCTGCGTCGTGTTAATTAGGGGTAAGTAGTAAATTTTATTATTTATGTAGTTGTTTGGTTTGCATTAATTTTCGTTGTGTGTTATTTTGTATAATTGTCTGTCTTCAATTTGAATATTATTTATATTTATGAAAGACATAAAAAATCACATATATAGGTAATAACTAGAGATATCAATCAGACCTGCAACAAAGGTACGGTTATCAAATTACCCAAACCAAACCAACGGTTAAAATTGTGATAAAATGGTGCTCCAGTTGTGATTTCAATGGAAAGAGTAAAAACCATCACCCGACTTACCAACCAATCCGAACCCGAACCCGAATCCGGAACTATACTAAAATAATAAATGTATACAATCCCTAAATCTAATATCCTTTGGATGTTTTGTGACTTTTTTTTTCTAATACCAGGGTTTCAACCGAGTTGGTAGATTGTTTTTTAATTTGTAAGATCTTTTAGTCTAATGTATGAATGTTTGATATTTAATTACAAGATTATGTATCGATGATTATATAGCATGAGGTCATTTTTCAAATGATGAACAAGAGTTGATTGATGATATTACTTTTACAATGAGTCTTTGAGGGATATTTATACCTGTAAATATATTTCAAATTAATAAACATAGTCATTTTGTTAATTGTATATTTATTTCATTGTTGTAGGAATTTTTGATTTTATATAGATCACAAACTTGAGTATTTTATTATGTTCGAGCAAGTGATAGAAGTCCATTAAGTTCAAAATTTATAAAACAATTTGATTTCTATCTACAGATTTAATTTCATTTTTTAAATAAATTAACTGTGTCGCTGACCGACTGATCCAGTTGGTACACTTGTTATTCTGATGATCTCGAACTTCGTGTTCTTATCCACAAGGATGCTTTAGGGTGGACTACCTGTAGGATATAGATCAATCTAACCACTTTCCGTTATAATTTTTTCCCATACTCTTGATGTTTTGGATTCTAGGGAGACATGTAATCTTGAATTTCAAGTTTGACACTTGTGTAATCGGTTGAATTATCGTATAATGTTATGTTTGATTGTCTATTTTGGAAGTCCCCTAATTTGTAGAGTGAACCCGAAAAAAAGACTTATTTCTACAATTTCGTGTTCAAAAATAACAACTTATTTCTACAATTGTGAAAACTTTGATATATATATATATATATATATATATATATATATATATATATATATATATATATATATATATATATATATATATATATATTCAATAACTTTAGGTAACATAGATTATTTTTTTTTATTATTTTTATTCATGTAAGACACTTTAATAATCATGTCTACCATCTCCGTCTCTTACCAAGCATACTTTAAAATATAATTCCTTCAATCTAATTTAAAATAAACTCAATAATCTCTTATCAAACTTACCTAAGTATTTCGGAAACTAAAAGACATGAGTTGTTTAAAGATAATTTTATCCTAGCAATCATCAACAAAGTCAAATATTGTTAGGGTTGTTTCAATTTTTCTATTACCATTTGTTTCATTCTAGTTTCTCAAATAAAAAAAATTGTTTCATTCTAGTGTTATAAGATACGCATATTTGAGAATCGCTCACCAGATTATATACGAAATGGGGTGATTATATATGACGTGGACGTTCATCAAACGTACGTTTTCATATTAAAATTAATTGGTAATCAGAGGAGTTATGGTTTACACATTTATAGATAAGATTGGAACAAAGAAAGGGAAGGTTAGACAGTTGTTATGAGTACACAATCTCATTAGTTATACACCATTGTGATGAGTACACAATCTGATTAGTTAATGTATGTGTCTGTTAACTATGTCATCTACACATGCAGGCTCTATATATATTTAATTGGTTTGCGTACAGAAATGCAGCCTTTATAAATGTGTAACACCGTTACCCTAAATACATATATATATAAATTGAAGTTGAGATAATATATTGTTAGAAAAAGTGGGTGGATCTTCTTCATCTGGGTTGGTGTGCAGTGCTACAACGGGTCTTTTGAGGAAGAAGAAAGAAAGAAAGAAAGCCGGAAAAGGAAAGCATATATGAGAATCTGGGAACCTACTTCAAATTCATTCAATCTCTCAACTCTTCTCTTCTGGCCGCCTTTGCTTTTGTCTCCTCTTTTAACTCTCCATATGCAGCAGGCTAATCTCATTTTTGACCACTTTTTAACTTACCTCTTGCTCTTCCTTTCATGTCAAATCTTCTTACCCTAATTACTTTTACTTTCTATTACACCCCTAGCTTTCAACAATCTACCGCAATGTTTTCAACAATAGATACATGCTTCATGGAGTTCACCATATGCTTATACTAACATGAAGATGACCGAGGCCCTATTTAGGAAGCTTATTTGATCATGCCTACCGGATTATGATTGCCATTCTATTTACCAAGTTCTTATCTAATGCCCTTTTTTGCATCTCTACAATATTTTTCCTTTAGACTCATTTGATCTCCATTGAACTCTATATGGAATTAGGATGAGAGGTTTGTGCAAAATAAGTATTGTAACACCCCAGATTTTTCAAATCCGAAATGATACGAGTCAGGACCTCAATCACCTTCACTAAGGCGGTGGAAAAACTTCAAGTAGAAGCTCCTTCAACCCGGCCTAAGATAACGCATAACTCGACCCAAGCTACCCGGTGTGGACCACTTTTGTAACTAACCCACACTTGATGTGTGAGTTTGTTAGGATGATTCTAGAATGATGGACCGCGATTTTATCCTATAAATAGAGGGTATGGCTGCTTGTATTTGATATCATCAAAGACACAAAACAATTATCTAAAAACTCTCTTGTATGTCGGCCGATTTGAAGAAAGAAGTATAATTGTTCTTGAAGTTCTTTACATCTCTTCTCTAGATCCATTCGCAATCTTGGTTTGGGCATAACTTTGGATTGGTAAGTCCAAATCATTCCACTATTTTTTCTATATTCGTTATTTTCATTCTAGTTTATGACCATGGTATCCATTTTTGTTGGTTGTGTTATTGAACTTTCGGTCATGAGTGAGTAGTCACCTTACAAGTATTTTGGAGTTAAAACTCAAAATCATGCTAGAATATTGTTAATATATATTTTGTTTATAAATATAGAGAATCAAATGCATGTTTAGTAGCATTTAGGAATCTTCAAATCTATTTAAATGTTCATCCATGTTTGATCTTATTTAGAATGCCGGATGCTAGATTATTTATAACCTAGATTGTTCCCATTGCATATTGTATATTTTCAAGCATAAATGATATTTTCTATAAATTAATCATCTAGATGAGACCTATGAGTAATTCTATTGTGATTGTGCAATTTTTGATGCCTGTGATGCTTGAATGGTGCTAGCTAGGGCCGTAAGGATGGCTAAGCACATTTGTCATGTGAATGTCCAAGCTATGACTATGTCGAATTGTGTAAAAAAATAATAAAGATCATGTGATGCGTGCATGGTTCAACGTAGTCATAAGTTGTAGAGATGCTTATCAACTAATGAGTAAATAACAAACACCATGTGATACTCATTAGTTGAAGCAAGCCAAATGCCTTGATAAATCATACCTATATCATGATACATTAGTATTTGTAACTTAAACTCTCCTATATAATCAAGCACAACATGATCAACACTACGCCAGATTTACACTCGGGCGACGGAAAGAAACCGTCGCCACAATACCATTTCCGTCGCCTAATAATTGTAGCGACGAACATTCCGTCGCAACACAACCGTCCCCCGAGTATTCAGGCAACGGAAATACAAAAGTCCGTCACCTAATCCATTCTCTAGCGACGAAATGGGAAAGTCGTCGCCTAGGAATTGGAGTGACGGAAATACATTTTAGGCGACGGTTCGCTAGTTTTGTCGCCTAATTATTGGGCGACGGACTTCATTTAGGCGGCGGTTTTTGAAGCCGTCACCTAATCTTGAGGTGACGGATTTGCTAAGATGACAGTTTATGTTTTCGTCGCCTCAATTTCTTAAGGTGACGGAAATTTTAAATCTTTCCCTCGCCTTATTTTAATTGAGCATGAAAAAAAAATAATTCAAAACCTATACACTAAACCTGTTAAAAATACACCAAACCTGTCAAAATTACACAAAACCAACAAACTCTGTCAAAACTACAAGTATCCACAGTTTGACACCACCAACAGTACCAAAACAAGAACCTATTTTGAAGAAATAAAACTTTTATGGATTATCCCAAGCATATGCCCACTAAACGCCTCTAGCTTGACAGATGATACCAACATTAGTATGTGGTTTGGCATACCGACACATCTACAGATATCTTCACAATTTTATGAGGAAGAAACCAACATATCTGCACATTTGGGAATATATACACAAGATCCAAATTAAGTCAATAAAATAAATAGAAGCAACAAAGGAACAAAGCTTATGGACAACATACATCTTTTTGAGAACTTGAAACTCTTGATGCCTTGTGCTGATTTTCAAGGAAGGACTTGCATTCTTGGATGACCTTATATGCAATTACTGGTTGAGAAGGACCAAAAGAGGACCCAAAACTACAGAGGTACATTATCGACAGAAGACACAACAAGACAGCGAAGATTCATGAGTTATATGGAAAGACATTTTGTGTTTTTGTCCTTTTGATCTTCGATTTCGACCTCTACCCTTGGGAAGATTTTCCCCATCCTGGAGTGCAAAGACATTTTGTGTTAAGAATCAAACATAACATGTCATATATCCAACACAACAATGAAAATAGTTCTCTTACATTCAAACATAATGAACCGTTGAATAACTTTAGATACCACATCAAGTAGTATTAATACAAATTAAAGGGCAAATTATATCATAGTAGGCATACAGTACCGACATGGTTGTAGTAACTAGAGTTACACCACTATGAGAATGACATTGATTTTAAACAAAATACTCACTGACGCTCCGTCAATGTTACCAAAAAACACCCAAAGCTATAGCAACCTCAAATGGGAGACAATCCCCTTATTTAAACAACTAACAAGCTGTCATACTACTAATTGCTAGCATAACCAACTCTTCTCCTATTTTGTCCATAATGTTGTTGCTAACAACCCAGCGTCATGTTTGGCTTCCTTCTATATTTTTCATTGTATAAACCAAGTTTCCTCTCTGATTTGGTGTTGCTATCATATAGCATGTGACAAAGATGACCAAAACAATGATACAAAATAATAAACAAAAATGTAAATAGAGTCATTGCATACAAACACACTTGCAGTAACTAGAAAAGTAATTAGAGGCACATTGCAATGCAGGGGCACTTACTTGAACTTCATGAGCATCATTATGGCATTCACTAGTGTCACGATTATCCTCACGAGCTGCATGATCTGAGCAATTATTGTGGCTAATCATTAGTCCCCTTAAGTCCTTTCCATCCCGCATCATACTGAAGCAAGAAAATAATTCATTTTCAAGTATTATTACAGAGGGAGTACTATGCAATTTTATACCATTCTCTTCTGAAGAAGTTGAACATGCAACCCATTCCTCCAGTCTTTTTTATCATTTAAAGTGACCGCCTGCCAGATTTAATTGCAAGAGAAATTGTCACTTAGTTTTCAACATTAAAATCTCAAGATTAATAAGCAAAACCGAAACATAAAAAAAATCTACTACCTGCTTTCTCTGCTGCCTCCATCCACTGTCTCATATTCCACAAGAGCATGAAGTTGATTGGATACAATGATTCTTCAATTACTTTATAGTTACCGTAAAAAGGAATGAAGCCAATACCAAAAACATCAATAGACTGATGAAGAGCTTCCCATTTGATCAGGTATATTTGATTAATATTAACTGTTGAAAATAAATTGCAATGCACATGAATTAAAACTTTTTTATAAACCCAAACATATTGGTTGTTAGCAGGAAGTTGCAAATTCCACTACTTCGAGGGATTTGGTTGGAGCTTTGAGGAGATCAGTGGAGAAGTTTGCAAAACTCAAATCTACTGTTGTTTCTAACACTTTTTACCTCTTTTATTTTCGCCTTTGCTTGGAGGCTCTTGATGCAGCTGGCCATAACCCTCTGCCGCATGGTTATCACTTTGTTCAAATCTACTGTTGTTATCCCCATGTCGGTTTTGCTCTCCCATCACATTGTAAATCACTTGCTCGTAGCCTGTTAGTTGTTGCCTACCCTTCGACTTTGAAATTGTCCTCTTTAACGGACTTGTTGCTTTGCAGTGAATTCAGTTCTAAGAAAACAAAAGTTAGCAATCCTAGTTCTAAAATTTTTCCTAGCCAACACACAATATACTACAGTAGTTAAGTTAATTTTAATTGAAGATCAGAACAAAGCACATGCAATCTTTCTTGAGTTCTATTGTATTTTCAAGTATAATTGTTGTCGAAGAAGCTAACACACAGTACTACAGTAGTTAAGAATGAAACACTTGAGTATCCAGAATACTGCGAAGCACAAAATCACAAATTATCCTACACAAATTGCGATAAACATTCAGGTCGCCCTAAAGACAATTACAAACAGATTGTGGATCTTCAACCGATTGACATGCATTAAAATCACAAATCTAACTTATCCAGCTCTCCAAAATCATCAGTATAGGGACTGGATAAGTTAGATTTGTGATTTTAATGCATGTCAATCGGTTGAAGATCCACAATCTGTTTGTAATTGTATAGGGACTGGAATCAACCATAACTCGTTTTAAAACTGAATTTCAAACCCTAAACTGAAGCAGTCATTATATAGAACATCCAGTTGAGGAGCAAATTCAAAATTTAGGCTCACGACTACAAAATAAGCTTATCAAATATCACCATAGAAATCACTTTTTAGTACCAGAGGCGTCGGCTACTCAGAGGCGTCGGCTGCTCAAACAAATCGAAGGAAATTGCAAGCAATGGTTCAGACAAAGCGAAGGAAAGAAGATGAGACAAGTTTGAGAATGAAGAGGAAAAAACCCTTTACAATCGCAGGAGAAGAAACGTACTAGAGGTGTCGTCTTCGTCGGCTGCTCGGAAGTGTCGTCTTCATCGGCTGCTCGGAGGCGTCGTCTTCATCGGCTGCTCAGAGGCGTCGTCTTCGTCGCCGCCATTCAGTGTCTCTTGAGACTCTTGTGAGTTGTACATGATATGTTACAATCGGCAAAAACCCTAGAGTATCGGGGTTACAAGAAATTTAGGGCCATATTTAGGTGACGGAATTGTTAAATTCAACCGCCACAATTATTTCATAATTTAGGGCTGAATTTGTTGGCACTATGTATCCCGCCGCAATGAAAAACGTTCGATTGATTAGGGAATATATCTAGGCGGCGGAATTAAAATTTCCGTCGCCTTATTTAATTGAGGTGACGGAAGTATTTATCTCCCTCGCCTAAGACAACAACTCTTGCAACTTCAAAAATTTGTGGTGACGGACCTCTGTGGTGACGAGAGTATGTCCGTCACCTAAAGTTTTAGGCGACGGAAAGAAAAAGTATCCGTCGCCTGATTGTGTTGAGGTGACGGAACTAAATATTCGCCGCCTAAATTTCTTAAGGTGACGGAAGTAAAAAGTTTCGTCACCCGAGTTGCAATATGGCGTAGTGCAAGTATGTATCTAGTTATGGTTTGGAGGAATATCCCTTATTCCTAGTGTTTTATTCCATTGATATTTGATACTTTTACTTGTTACCTCAAACCTCAATCATCTTGATCACTTGATCAAACCTTTTTCTATTTTATTTTACGCACTCTTACTTTACTAGTTGGATTCAAGGCAAAGTCTGGATATATATTTAGTCTCTTGGGATTTCAACCTTGATGTTACATCTTATACTTATATTGGCATGCCGTGTACTTGAAGTACTATGGGTTTTGTAGTGTATCATCTACACTTGCATCAGTTGTTGGCCTGCTTTCCTTTCGAATTCCCTCTCCACAACCATCTACTCCCTGTCGATCTGTTCACACATCCCAATTCTACTCTTCACCAAGTTTCCCGATCAAAATGTATACAATATATCTATAGTCATCGGTTAAACTATGGTGATAGTTCTTGGACGTTATACCTGTAACGACCCGTTTATGGGGTACGTTTTCGATATTATTATACCGTACTTTTTTCGTTAATATTTAATGGCCTCAATATATTTTTCCGAGTATTTTTACGTCGTAATTTGAATTTTTACGAATTTTGATATATATATATTATCCGTATTTATATCATTATATTATTATCAAGAATATTTTACAGAAGTGATTTATATATCGTAAATTATATTTTTACAAATATATCTTTTTGTTTATATTTTTAGTATACTATTTTGCGGAAAAGTTTCGATCCGAAAATCCCGTTCCGGTTAATTTGATCGAGTTTATTTTAATTCCCGATGTCATGTTGTTAAGTAGTTATTTTTATTTTTCTTTTCTTTTCCCTCTTCTCTTTCTAGCTGATGATCGCTATGCACCGACTCCTTGCTCCCTCTGTGCATCTGACCCCTCGTTCCAACCTTCATTTGGATTACCCTCATTTCTCCTCACTCACTTATTTTCCCTCTTTTCCCTTTCCCTCAGCCTCACCCCCTTCTCCTCTTTGCTCTCTCAGGCTCTCCCTGTCTAGATGCCCCTCACTTATCACCCTTTGGATTGGAGCAAGCAACCCAAGCAACAAGCATCCCTCTATTCTCTGACCCTCATCCACAGTAGGACAGCAAACACCCTCTCCATTTGTTACTTACTGTCCCCTCTTAAACGAGGCAACAATGATCTCCCCAACAAACAATCAATGCATCATCTCGTTCAAACTCTCCTTCTTCACCATCTAATTTGAGGTTCTTCTAAACTATCGTCAGAAAACGGGGAGGGGGACTGTCAACCCTTGGCGCCGCCAAACACCACCGGGAATCGAAGCCAATGCCTTGCTGCTACCTTTACCTGGCCGGATAAGCCCTCCCTCACTGTTGTCGCCTCGCCCTTGCCTGCCGGAGCTACTACCGCCACCCCTGCTTTCCTCCTTCTATTTTCCGTTCAATATTGAACATGTATGCGACTAGAACCGTTGTCAATAGTTGGGAAACACTTCTCCGGACTAGAGCCTCGCCTCTCCCTTGTTGACTCCGGATGCCGCCGCCGCCGTCTTCAACCTTCACTGGAGAAGCCTCCCAGTGCCTCCGCCCTCACAGTCGGACCCTGCGCAACCAACCTATTTTCTGCCTTCATTTCTATCGGGTTAAAATAACCCTAATCCCATTATTTATATTCGGCCTGATAGCATGTATTATAGTCTATATTTTGAGATTGACTTAGACGTTTTACCTTCATAAATCTGCATGTATGGATGTATATTCTTTGATCATTATGTTGTTTTGTCTACATTTGCGGGAATCGAGGTCTACACCTAGTTTCGTTGTGATTGTAGGGAAAATGACACGTTTTGGACCGAAATAGAGCTAAGGAAGCTAAGGAGTCATTGGAGCTACATTCTGAAGCATTGAGGAGCTACAAGAGAAGCTCAGGAACCATGGAAATAAGATAGAAGATTGATTTTGGACCAGATTAGAGAGATTGAAGATCAGCTGAGACTCACCTCGGTTGGCTACAGTACCACTTCGACCGAGGTGATCTTCAGGATTGTCTAGACCGAGGCGAAGTGATGATGGGACACGAGATCTTTATCTTTGGCTAAGATCTTCTATTTTTGAAAAGTAAATATCACATTTTTAGGATGGATTTATGGAAGGAAGCATATTTTTTTGGCTGATATATTTTGGAAGATATGAAGATATTATTAAGTAGGAAATTATCTTTTTAATATATCTTATCTTATGAAGGTAATTCTGCTATATAAAGAGGTTGATTTTCTAGAACTCAACCATCTTCGGATCACCGAATCTCTGATTTAAGGAAGTTGAAGGAAGTTTTGAAGGAAGTTTGGAAGGTTGAAGATCAAAGAAGGAAGGAAGGTAGTTTGAAGGAAGTTGTAAGATTCTCTTAGTTTGGTTTGATTTGTTGTCTTTTCTGATTGTGATTGAGGAACGCTGATTGTTTGTTTATTTGTTCGATTAAGTTATTTAGACCTTTGTGTTAAGGATTTCTTATTTGAATATTGGTCCTTTCTCATATATTTGATTATTGTTATCATAATGATTGTTGGCTAAATTCTTTATGCGATTCTAGGGTGATTGGCTGAAAGTTGTGGGAAAGACGATGAAAGAATGATCCTTTATCCTAGTGGACCTTGAAAGCTCGAGCCTTTACCTTAACCGACGAACACCTCGGTCAGCTGTGGAACATCTCGGCCGAGATGGTACATGAACTGAGCGAGGTGAGACCTTTCCTGATCCTTATGTGAGTTAAGGTTTCTGTTTGTCAAATCCTATCCTTTTTATACCTTTTCTGGTTCAACGCAAGCCTAGGATGAGACTTACCCGGTGATTTCTTTGTTTGTTTACCCAAGATCATGAGTGTAGGTTGATAGCATGTATTATAGTCTGTATTTTGGGCTTGTTTTAGACATTTTATCTTCATAAATCTGCATGTATGGATGTATATTCTTTGATTATATTGTTATTTTATCTACATTTGCGTGAATCGAGGTCTACACCTAGTTTCGTTGTAATTGTAGGAAAATGGCACGTTTTGGAACGTTTTGGAGCTAAGGAAGCTAAAGAGTCATTGAAGCTACATTATGGAGCATTGAAGAGTTATAAGAAGAGCTCAGGAAGCATGGAAATGATTTAGAAGATTGATTTTGGACCACATCAGAGAGTTTCACACTCAGCTGAGACTCACCTCGGTTGGCTATAGTGCCACCTCGACTGAGGTGATCTTCAGGAGCGTCTGGACCGGGGCGAAGTGATGACGGGACATAAGATCTTTATCTTTGGTTGAGGTATTCTATTTTTAGAAAGTGAATATCACATATATTTTGGATGGAATTTTGGAAGGAAGCATATCTTGTTGACTGATATATTTTAGAAGATATGGAGATATTTTAAGGATATTATCTTTGTAAGATATTTTATCTTTAGAAGATAATTATCCTTTATATAGAGGCTGATTTTCTAGAATTCAGCCCTCTCGGAATTTCCGGATCAGAGGAGCAGTAGTTCTCCAAAGTTGAAGGAAGTTTGGAAGGTTGAAGATCAAGGAAGGAAGGAAGCTAGTTTGAACTTGGCTTTGAAGGAAGTTTGTAAGATTCTCTTAGTTTGGTTTGGTTTTGTTGTCTTTTCTGATTTGTGATTGAGAAGCGCTGATTGTTTGTATGATTCAGTTATTGAGACCTTTGTGTTAAGGTTTTTTTTGTTTGAATATTTATTTCTTTCTCACATATTTGATTATTGCTATCATGATGATTGTTGGCTAAGTTCTTTATGCGATTCTAGGGTGATTGGATGAAAGTTGTGGGGAAGACGATGAAAGAATGAGCCTTTATCTCAGTGGACCCTGAAAGCTCGAGCCTTTACCTTAACCGACGACTACCTCAGTCAGTCATAGAACATCTCGGCCGGGATGGGATATAAACTGTGCGAGACGAGCCCTTTCCTAATCCTTATTTGAGTTGAGGTTTCAGTTTTCCAAATACTATCCTTATTATACCTTTCGTGGTTCAACGCAAGCCTAGGATGAGACTTACCGGTGATTTCTTTGTTTGTATACCCAAGATCATGAGTGTAGGTAATAAAGGTTTATTCTTTATTGGGGTTTGAGTGTGCCTTCATCCTATCTTTGAGAGTTAGCCTGAGACTTACCCGGTAAAGGTTAGTTCTATCCCCTTGGGTGGTGTGTTGGTTTGAGATTATAGTTCCTTTCCTTAGTACCTTGAGACTTACTTGGTGAGAGGATCTTTGATTTGGAATAGTGAGTAGTGAGACTTACCTGATGATCTATTCTAACATTAGAAACACCTTCCCTTTGCAAACCTTAGCTTTGTCCACGTTATCTTTTGAGATCTTGAGTCGGAACCACAAATGGATGCTTTAATCTCTAGAATCCGCATTCCTAATACCTGGTTATTATATCATCTTTGATAGCTTTGCTTTGTTGCGTGTTTGTTATTGACAACCTGAATTACCGATTTTTGTTTCACCATAGTCCATGTGTTCGACCTTGGAATTCTTGCTTTCAATACAATCGATCAATACAATACGGGTTCGCAATTTGCAATTATTATTGGTATAAATATTAAAGCTTGCACACACCTTTTGGAGCGAACAAGTTTTTGGTGCCGTTGCCGGGGACTTGGTCAAGACCAAGTTCGGTTTCGGTTGTCTTTCGGGGCTATTGCCCTTATTGCTATTGACTACTTTATTTGAGTGATTTCGCAAAATTTTTTCTTAGCTTTATGCGAAGAACCGTGCTGGAAAGGAAATCCTTCCTTACGATCCCGAACTAGAAAAGACCTACAAAAGAAGATTGAAAGAAGCTAAGATGACCGATCAAGACAATCGCGATCTTAAAGCCGAATTGAAGGAGGCATTGGAACATGTTCGCTCTAAACGGTGTGTGGAAGCTTTAAATTTATAACCCTAGATGTAAGCTTAAAACAAGGATGCGAACCCGCAGTGTACGGGTCAATCGTAGTAAAAAGCAAGAAATTCCAGAGGTCGATCACAGGGACTTAGTGAAACAAAGCAGGTATAGGTTGTCAATGCAACTACTAACCACAAAATCGATTAAAACAATCAAAGATGATAAACAGTTAATTAAGGAAATATGCAATTCTAGGGATTAAAGCATCTAGTTGTGGTTCCAACTCAAGATCTAAAGATAAGCGGACAAAGCTGAGGTTTTTGCAAAGGGAAGGTGTTTCTAAAGTGGAATAGATCACCGGGTAAGTCTCACTACTCACTAATCCCAAACCGTAACTCCTATTACCGGGAAAGTCTCAAGGAATTAAGGAAAATAACTATATCATCAAACTAACACTCCAACTAAGGGAATAGAATCAACCTTTACCGGGTAACTCTCAGGCTAACTCACAAAGATGGAATGAAAGCACACTCAAACCCTAATAAAGGATAAACCTTTATTACCTACACTTATGATCTTTGGTAAACAAGCAAAGGAATTACCGGGTAAGTCTCATCCTAGGCTTGCATTGAACCAAGAAAGGTGTAATAAGAATAGGGTTTGGCAAACTCTAACACTTAACTCTCAGTTTCGGATCAGGTAAGCCATCTCGGTTAGAAGAATTCCACCCCGGCCAAGATGTTCATCGACTGAGTGAGATGCTTTAGGGTTAAGGATAAAGACTCGAGCTTTCAGGATCCTATTGTGATTAAGATTATTCTATCATTGTTTTTCCCACAACCTTCAGCCAATCACCCTAGAATCACACAAGGAAATTAGCCACTCATCATCATGAAAGTAATAATCAAATATAAGGGAAGAAAGAGAATATTTGAACAAGAAAACCTTAAGAGAAAGGCTTCAATAACTGGATCAATTATCAATCAACAAGCGTTCCTTGGATCAAAATCCAATAAGACAATCAACAATGAAGGGAATCTAAAGGAATCTTACAAAAACCCTTCACAAAGCTATAAAAGCTACCAACTTCCTTCCTTCAATCTTCCTTCAACCTTCAAAAAGGTTCTTCAAATCTTCCAGCTGTTATGATGTTTTCCAGCCCTAAGCGGTGTATGCGGCCTCCTGATTTGTGGAAAATCCAACCCTTTTTATAGGAAAATTACCCTCCAAAGATAAGATATCTTAGAAAGATCTTTTCCCATAAAAATAGGTAAAATATATGGGCTAAATTATCTTCTTCCTTCCAGGAATCCAACCTAAAAATATAAGATCCTCTTTCCAAAAATAAAAGATCTCAGCCAAGAATAAAATATCCTTGCCGCGTCCAAGGTGTTCGCCTCGGTCGAGTCAGCTCCTGTGGATCACTTCGGTCGAGGTGACTCTGTAGTCAACCGAGGTGAATCACAACTGAATGTGAAATCTCTCAAATCTGGTCCAAAGTGAATCTCCAATCCAATTTCATGATTCCTGGATTCTTCCTTAAACTCATGAATGTAGCTCCAATGACTCCTTAGCTCCTTTAGCTCCATTTTGATGCAAAACGTGCCATTTTACCTACGATTACAACGAAACTTGGTGTAAACCTTGATTCCCGCAAGGGTAGATGAAACGACAATATAATCACATAATATACATCCAAACATGCAGATTATTGAAGATAAAACGTCTAAACAGGTCCCAAAATATAGACAATAATTCATGCTATCAAAATACCCCAAACTTAGCCCTTGCTTGTCCCCAAGCAAGTTCCGAATATAAAATACAAGATAGAATGGATTATTAGTCATCAAGATCAATGAAAAAGTCTTTCAAAATATTTTAATGGTGTGCTACAATCATAGATCACTCTAAGAGAATACTTCATGGAATTTAAAATGAAAATACGCTTAAAACATTTTACAAATATAAGAAAGTTGTTCATCCTTGCATAAAATCATAGAATGCATAATAAATCATAATTATCGAAATTAATCATGTATAATCCAGTTTAAACCACTAAGTCAATCAACAAGCTCGAGGTCTCAAGGGCTTCCCAAAAGAAAGGTCAAGAAACGTGTAGGGTAGGGATGTATAGAAAGTAATGTGGTGCTAGAATCCGAGAAAGGGATATCACTTCACTTCCACTTGACTTTCAACATCATCCACCAATAAGCTTTGCTTATTTCACACTTTTCTTTTTTTTACTTTACTTTTTGGGATGCATGGACAGAGGTGCACAATAACCGAAGCCTAGGAAATAAGCAATCATCAATTTCTTGAGATGCATCAAACCCTTGATGCACATACCATGACCCGTTAGGAATATCGCTCAATCCGACTTTGGCAAGACACAAACACCCGGCTATGTGAATGGTGCCGAGTTACTCGTCATCATGATTGACTTCCCCAAACCTATTTATTACTTTGTAACACTTTCACTTCCAGCCAACTTCTCAACTTTTTTTTCTCCTGCTTTTCACTTGCTTGCTTCCAAATTCCCGGATAGGTAAAGGAAGGCAAATATGTATATGAGGAGCTAAGCATGATCAAGAAGAAGAAGAGAAAAGAATGAATTGCCTTGGTCTTTCCAGGAAGAAAGTGAGAGAACTCATAATGTGGTGTCAACCTTCAAATTCAATATAATTTTGATAAAAACAAAGTATTAAACATGCCACAAATTTCAAACAAAGCATTTAGCAACTTAAACATATCATAAAACCTTTCAAACATATAAAAATTTTAAAACCAATCTGCATACAAAATCTTTACTGAGGTCATACCCAGATAAGAAGCACAAAAATCGTTTTCGAAAAATTCCTTTCAGTTAAAACGCCTCGGTCGAGATGTTCTAGTCAACCGAGGTGAAGTACCTCGTTTGGCCAGAATTACTTCGGTCGAGGTCAAATTTTTTTTTCTTTCCAGTTTTTGACGTTTTTCTCAATCAAATAACCTGTATGCATGCATGTAATCTCAGATAGAGCAGAATAAAACATAAATATCTATCAAAGTAGCATACAATCATCCATAGTCAAGTAATGCATCAAATACCCCATACTTGGGACACATTGTCCCAATGGGTCAAAATAAGTCCAGAAAATAAGTACTCATCGGACATAGTTGAGCTGCATAATAAATAAAGAAAGAAAATCCTGCAAACTCTCAATAATCTCGATCCGGTGGTGGTGGTGGTGGCACATACGGGTGCTGAGATGGGTCGAAAGGATAGCCCATGACATGCTGAAACTGAATCTCAGCCATCACGTGCTGGTAGTGTAATCTCTCCTACATCTCTCGGATCTCTAGGGACATGGCAACATAAGAATCTATCACCTGATCTGTCAGATCGTCGATCCGACGGTGAGCAAGTGGATCCCTCTGCCTACGTACCCTACGCCTAGCGGGACGTGCTATTGCTACAACCGGCTCCTCCTCAGTCTCGTCATCATCCAAATCGATGACCGGCGCACTAGTCCTAGCTGTATCCGTGCCTGTATCCATAGGAACACCACCATCCTCAGCAACATCATCATCATCATCCTCAGCCTCGTCTTCCTCAGTTGGCCCCTGAGCTGCTGCAGCTGCTGCCTCTCTAGCATCCTCCATCAGTGGAATCCATGCAGTCTTCCAGTAATGTGGATCAAACACGGAGAACTGAGCTGACCATCTGATCCCTGTGGTGCAGTCGGCTCCCATGGCATCGCCACATATGGCGTAGTAAGTCCTCGGGGAACCAGTATCCTCCGAGTGATCATCTCCTGAAGTCCAAGTGGCTTGGCAGCCGCCACCATGGTACAAGCATTGAGGTCCATATCCATGTAACTCGCTATATGAGTCACAATACCTCCACAGCAGATGTCGCCTTCACCTTTGCCTTGATCTTATGCAGATCGTCTGCCAGCATCAATCCAAAATCTGGGACTCCTCCAGTCACCATGCAGTATAAGCTCAAAAGCTCCCCCTATCTGACCTTCTGGGGCGTCTCAATACGCGCCAGAAGAGTCTCACTGAAGATCCTGTGGGCCAGTCTGAAAGCAAGATGAAATATAATCCGCTCCCTGGAGCCTCCAGGTCGCTATCTGTCTGCATGCTCAACCACGTGAGGAATTTGTCCCCAGAACTCTCGAGCTACAGCTCGAGAGGGAAAATCAGCAACTGTAGGAATCGGGAAGCCAAAGATACCCCGCCAGTGATCTAAGGGAACCAAATAGTTCCAGTTCATCAACCGGTACTTTACGGCGCGCTCGGTAGGCAGGTAGGTAAAGGAGTTGACAAACTCTAGGGTCGGCTCTAGATAAGCCGGAGCTCTAATCTCTGTGAACTGCTCCAGCCCCACGGCAGAAATCATACGCCTCAAATCATTATCAATGTGGAGGCAGTCAAAAGCTGAAATGTCCAGGAAGCGGGGTGCAATCACTGGACGGGCCGCTATGCGGTCATAATCGACCTGGTGTCTCTCGTGGATCACCGGTCTAGTACGGCGGGAGGAAGAAGAAGGAGAAGGAGAAGATCTGTCCCTCAAGACCAACTGCCTGTCAGAACTCATAATTTCTGTGACCTGTCAGACCACCTCGGTCGCCCTGACAACTCTGTAGAGCACCTCGGCCGAGGCACAGGCCGACTGGACCGAGGCGAAAAACTTCTCGATCGATTCCCTCAAAAATCCAGTTCTTTTCCCCCAAAATCACTACTAAAGGTTCCTATGGGGTACTTAATCCTTTTCTCAGCAAATGCAGGGGCAACCAAAGCCCAAATCGAAAGGAAACAGTGGAAATGAGGAGGGTTAGGGTTTTTTCGATTTTTACCATGATTCGGTCGATTCGGTTCGTTCTTTATGCAGATTGGTGCTTGCAATGCGATCCTCTATCCTTTCCTCTCAGTTTAGAAGCAAGAATCGTCGAAAATGAGCGAAGAACGGAGGAACAAGGTGGAAAATGCGCCGCGGTCGAGAAGAGGGTAAAGAGAAGAGAGAGAAATCTTCAGCTCCTTTTATACCCTATTCTGGAACTGCTGTCACCTCGGTCGAGATGGTCTCGACTGGACCGAGGTGTACGGACCGAGATGGATCTTCAGAAACCCTAGTCGCCTCGGTTGCCCAAGAATCATCTCGGTCGAGGTGTTGTGACAGCAACCGAGATGTGTCTCAGTCAAACTCCATCTTCTCATATTCTCGAACTTCTGTCCTTCCAGTTGTGTTCCTGGGTTGTATTCCTTCCTTAGATGTCACCTGTTGTCTGTCTAGGATGCCAAAAACAAAACAAAGCAAAGCAAAAGCAAACTATCTAAAGCTAGACTAGAAATAAGGGAAAAGAAAGTAATACCTTGGGTTGCCTCCCAAGAAGCGCTTGATTTAAGGTCGCTAGCTGGACCGTACGACGTCTCTATGCATGATGGAAGGTGTCCTCACCCCATACTTCACCTTCATCATGGGGTGAGATAAGTAAGTCTATCAAACGCTCCAACAAGTGCAAGTGCTCATCGGGGAATGAATCGTCTATGGGTGGGTCGTCCTTCTCGCGTGAAGATGGAGGTAGCCGGCTGAGGTGATCCGCAACAGAATTTTTGGATCACTTCTTATCGCGGATCTCTAGGTCAAACTCTTGAAGCAAGAGAATCCATCGAATAAGGCGTGGCTTGGCATCTTTCTTAGCAAGCAAGTAACGAATGACTGCATGGTCGGTGTAGACAATGACTTTCGCTCCTACTAAGTAAGAACGAAACTTCTCGAAAGCATATACAACCGCCAATAGTTCCTTCTCGGTGGTGGCGTAGTTACGCTAGGCTTCATCTAGCGTCTTGCTAGCATAGTAAATGGCGGTGGTCCGGCCATCCTTCTTTTGTCCAAGCACCGCTCCTACTACTACATCACTAGCATCACACATGATCTCAAAGGGCAAGGTCCAATCCGGAGGTTGGATAATGGGAGCGGAGATCAACGCTTCCTTAATCCTGTAAAATGCATCAAGACACTCCTGCAAAAACTCAAAAACAACATCTTTATTCAAGAGGTTAGTTAGAGGTTTAGAAATCTTCGAGAAGTCCTTGATGAATCTCCTGTAGAAACCTACATGCCCGAGAAAACTCCTCACACCTTTAACAGAACAAGGGGGAGGGAGTTTCTCAATAGTCTCGATCATAGCGCGATCGACCTCAATACCTCGATTAGAAACGAGGTGTCCTAGCACAATGCCTTCATTAACCATAAAATGACACTTCTCCCAATTCAAGACAAGATTAGTGTCTTCACATCTTTGTAACACTAGAGAAAGGTTAGATAGGCAATCATCAAAAGAGGAACCATATACTGAAAAATCATCCATAAATACCTCCATGATCTCCTCTATATACTCGGAAAAGATTGCCATCATGCATCGCTAGAAGGTAGCGGGTGCATTGCATAGTCCAAATGGCATCCTCCTATAAGCGAATGTCCCCCATGGACAAGTGAAGGTGGTCTTCTCTTGATCATCCGGATGGATAGGAATTTGGAAGAAGCCACTATAGCCGTCTAAATAGCAGAAGTGTGAATGCTGGGCCAACTGCTCGAGAATTTGATCAATGAAGGGAAGTGGAAAATGGTCCTTCCGGGTGGCCACGTTCATCTTCCTATAGTCGATGCAAACCCTCCAGCCTATGACGGTCCTGGTTGGGATTAACTCGTTGTTCTTATTCGTCACAACGGTCATCCCTCCTTTCTTCGGAACTACATGCACTGGGCTAACCCATTTGCTGTCCGAGATAGGATATATGATACCTGCATCCAACAACTTAAGAATTTCTTTCTTTACAACATCTTTCATGATCGGATTTAACCGTCTTTGAGGTTCCCGTGAAGTCTTATGATCGTCCTTCATTATAATTCTATGCATGCAGAAAGAAGGCTTAATGCCAATAGGATCATATATAGTATAACCCAAAGCCTTTTGATGCTTTCTCAGGACATGCATTAGTTTAGATAATTCAGATTCGGATAGGGAAGCACTAACAATTACGGGATAAGTAGAATCCGATCCAAGAAAGACATACCTCAAATGACTTGGGAGCTATTTAAGCTCCACAACTGGGGGTGCTTTCTGAGGGGGATCCTTGCTTCCTTCTTCCAGTGGAGTAGATTGGAGAACTGGACTTCCAAAAGTCTCAGTTGACATCATCTCGCTTCGACCTCGGTCGAGGTCCAGAGAGGTTGACCGAGATGTTCTTCAGTCACCTCACTCGGTCCAGAAAGTGCCTCGGTCGAGGTACTGCAACTGGAACCGAAACTGGAGATCTTCTTCTCCTGGATTAGTCTTTCAGTTTTAGCTCTTGAATCTTCTTCTAGTGCCTTTAAGCTCTGTATATCTGCATCACAAGAAACATCTATACCTTCCTCCATTAAGCTAAAACTAATAACCTTTTCAAGTGGATCTTTAATAAGGATGGAGCTCACCAATTCTCTTGATTCTTCTTCATCATAGATGTTGAAGATATCATCTCCTAGCTGCTCTCCCTTCATAGACGCAAGTAATGCAAACTTCACTTCATCTCCGCCAATGTTGAATTTTAACTTGGCGTTCTTACAATCCACATTGCAGCCCGAAGTTGCTAGAAATGGCCTCCCGAGAATGATAGGAACAGGATAATCTGCGGGAATATCAAGCACAACAAAGTCTATAGGTAAATAGAAGTTACCTAACTTAACCGGAACGTCTTCCAGAATGCCCACGGGATGGGTAATGGAGCGATCCGCCATGTATAATTGTATCTTCACCGGCTTGGGCTCTCCAAGTCCTTGTTCGCCCCTAGAGGTGTGTGCAAATAAGCTTTAAATTTATAAAACTAGAATCAAGCAAGCGAACCCGCAGTGTACGGATCGACGTAGATTAGCAAGAATTCCAGAGTATCGAACACAGGGATTTGGATGGGAACAAATTCAATTGCAGATTATCAAGCGAGTAAATATGAGAGTTTTGCAGATATTGGGAAAACAACAATCCTAAAGATCCGAGTATCAAGCTGTGGCAATCGATTCAAGATATACTAATGATATAAAGACAGAGTTGAGATATGCGAAGGTATACTAATGTAAGGTAATCGTACGGTGAAGTTCCAAAAACCTTATATGACCCACCTACAAGACACTCTCTATACAGGTTGTTGAGGCTTCAATATAGAAAGGTTCTAAAGGCAAGAGTTAATGTCAAATACCCAAACTTGTAATCCAAGGATCAAGACTAACTTAACCGATTACGGTTGTGACACTCACAATCGAGGTAGAGGTTGTTGAGGCTTCACTACCACCTAGAAAAGGCAAGCCTAAACTAAGTTAAAGCAAATCTTTAACTTTGGATTAAAGTAAAAGCAGGTTCGTAAACTTGAGGGAAATTACGGGTAGATCTTGAGACTCCACGGCCGTGGAACTCAAGATCAAACCGTGATTTAGGGTTCGTCGACGATTCTCTCAAACTCTCAGGGTCTAATCTGTTTACGATCGATCTATCATCATCTAAGCCACAACTATCAACCCTTCACCTTAGAATTGTTAAGGGTTTTTAGCCAATAACAGTCATGTTGATATCAAATTCAAGAATTAAAAGATAGAAAGATGAAAACTTCTGAAAACCTTCAATAATCTTCAAACCAATCTCAAAGTCACAACCAAGAACAAATGTTGTCAATAGACTCAGAATAAAGCAAACAATCACAATCTTAGGAAAGAAGGGAGAACGGGATGTCAATCCGTCTTCCAAATCAAACCTAAACAAGAAGAGGAATCTTCTTGCAACAATCTTCCAAAAACTCCGATCTTCCGCCAATCCGGAAATCTCAACAGCAATCTCCACCAAAGGTGCGAGATTAGGGCAAAATCCCAATACGAACTTCGATCTCCAATGAGATGTAAATGCCTCCAAGCGAGGGTTGTGCCGCTAAGCAAAGATAAACGGGGGTAAGCGAGATGACGGAATCTTGCTTCGTCCGTCTTTTTATAGGGCAAGATAAGATATCGGCCCGGCCCAATCTTCAAAAGATCGTGGCTTCAAAGTGTGGCGAAAAAGATTGCCAAGATCACGGTCGTGGAAGGTTCCACGACCGTAATTTAGAGCGTGGAAAGTGTCACGGTTTGAACCATGGATTCCACGACCGTAATAGTTACTGGAATGCATCACGCCTCTCTTTGCAAGGTTCCACGGCCGTGGAACTAAACGTGGTTTGTAATACGGCCGTATTTTAGAGCGTGGTTTAGGGCAAGAACGTGATTCTTCCCTAGTCTCGTGCATTTCTCAAGTTGAACTCCAATTTGCTCCTAAGAATGCCCTTAATCCATGGACATACTCAATCAACTCTTCTTTGCTCGACTTCGTTCGGAAATGACTCTCAATCACATATAATCAACATAAAGCTAGTGTAGACATCCATATCGACAATATAGGCAAACTAGCTCACAAATGCAACAATGCTAAATCAAAGACTATCAATATGAATCAAATACACTTAGAAAACGTGGCTAAAATATCACAATATTTCATGCTAACAGTCCGATCTTAACACATAGCTCCAGCGGAATGATGCTCACGCTGGCTCCTAGATCACATAAGGCTTCACAAGTGACATCCCCAACTTGAATGGGAATGCAAAATGAGCCGGAATCTCTTAACTTGGGTGACATCTTCTCCTTCATGATTTGAATAAGCTCCGAGGATTTAGATGTCATCCTTACTTCACCAAAGTCTTCCAGCTTCCTCTTCCTTGATAGATTCTCTTTCAAGAACTTCCCATAGGCGGGCATCCCTAGAATAGAATCAATGAAAGGAATATTAATGTGTAGTCTATTCATCAAGTCAAGGAACTTACCAAAATGCTTGTCTAGATGTGCTCTGGCCCTTGACTGGGGGGATGGAAGTGGTGGTTTATATGCATGAGGTGGAATATAAACTTCAGTTTTCTCCTCCGCTTTTTGTGGCTCCACCTCGGTTGGCATCTTGGCCGAAGTGTTCTTCGACTGCACCTGGACCGAGGTGGTCTTTGTCTGTACTAGCATCGACCGAGGCACTGGATCTGCAGTCTTCAGTCCACTCCTCGTCGTTATGGCTATAATCTGGCCCTTAGGGTTGCTTTCCGTCCTTGCTGGAAGCTTCCATGCGTCTGTTGGCGCTTCATTCGCCTTATTGAAGAATTGTTGTTCTAAGGCTTTTTGTGCCTTCGAAAATGAAGTCATGGATGTCTCCATAGAGCTTAGCTTGATTAAGATGGCCTCCAGCACTACGTCTTTCTTTTCTGGCTGGGACGAACTCGATCCTTGCTCCTGGCTCTTTAATGGAGTAGAAGAAGAAGAGGAAGAGAGGAAAGGATTAAAGGAATCATTCAAATTGGAGTTAGAATGATGGTTACCCGAATTTTGGTTGTTTGCCCTCCAATTATTGCTGTTGGATCCTCTATTGTTGTTGTAGTTGTTGTTCCGGGAACCGTTGTTGTTGTTACGGTATCCATTGTTGTTCCTTGATCCTTGATCTTCCTTCTTGGTTTGAGCAACTAAGAGTTTCTTCAATTGTTTCACGTCATTCTTCAAAGACGTGAGTTGATTTTTGTTAGGCGGAGCATCTTGAAAGTTGACTCTTTTAACCCCACCTTCAGCTCCTTGGTGGGAGTATTTCTCCATGTGCAAAGCTTGCTTCTCTATAAACTCCCAAGCTTCGTCAATCGGCATGTCCATGAACGTGCCGGCAAATAGTAGTTGAAGGTTGAACTGGGTGCTTCCGTCCAGTCCCTTGAAGTATATCTCCAACAACTCTATCTTTGGAATCCCATGATGTGGACATTCCAAAAGAATGTCTTTAAACCTCTCCCATGACTTGGACAAGCTCTCCTTGTCCTTCATGATGAATGCATTAATCTTCCCTCTCATTTCAGCGGTTTTAGAGGGGGGAAAGAATTTAGTCAAGAATTCCGTCGTCATCTCCTCCCAAGTACTAATTTTTCCTGGAGGAAGAGATTGATACCAAGTAAGAGCTCTATCTTTCAAAGAGAAGTAGAAAGGCCTTAGCTTGTAGTTGTTGTTTTCCAGCCTTGAAGGTCTCAAGGTCTCCATCAAGATCTCATAGTTTTGTAGATGTTGATGTGGAGATTCCTTCTCTAGCCCTCCAAACTGGCATTGGCGAATCATGGAAAGAACTTGCGGTCGAAGCTCATAATCATGGTCCGCTGGATCACCTAGGTCGACTCCTGGATGCCTCAGTTGTTGATTAGGGTCCATCCTCTGCCCTAGGGTTTGTGGAATACCTGCAAAAAGAACATCTCGGACTGGCATCCGAGGTGGAAGTATCTCGGCCGGGGCGACAGGTACTGGATTCTGCCTCGGTCGAGGATCTGGAGCAAGGTCTTGCCTCGGTCGAGGATCTGGGTTCGGTTGAGGTAGATAATGGTCTCGTAAAACTGCCATATCTACTTCGATCGCTTCAGTCCTTGCGCGAGTTTCTTCCCTCTCCAGTCTCAGCTCTTCTTTGCTGAAGCGTAGCTGTTCTAACGCCTCCTTCAATTCGGCCTCAAGATCGCGATTGTCTTGGTCGGCCATCTTTGCCTCTTTCAAGCGTCTTTTGTATGTCTTTTCTGGTTCGGGATCATAAGGAACGATTTCCTTCCCAGCGCGGGTTCTTCGCATAAACCTAAAAGGAACCTGCGAAAGTCACTCAAGTAGAGTGGTTAGTAGAAACAGGGGCAAGTGCCCCGAAAGCAAACCGCAACCGGCTCGGTCTAGACCAAGTCCCCGGCAACGGCGCCAAAAACTTGTTCGCTCCAAACGGTGTGTGCAAGCTTTAAATTTATAACCCTAGATGTAAGCTTAAAACAAGGATGCGAACCCGCAGTGTACGGGTCAATCGTAGTAAAAAGCAAAAAATTCCAGGGGTCGATCACAGGGACTTAGTGAAATAAAGCAGGTATAGGTTGTCAATGCAACTACTAACCACAAAAGCGATTAAAACAATCAAAGATGATAAAAAGTTAATTAAGGAAATATGCAATTCTAGGGATTAAAACATCTAGTTGTGGTTCCAACTCAAGATCTAAAGTAAGCGGACAAAGTTGAGGTTTTTGCAAAGGGAAGGTGTTTCTAAAGTGGAATAGATCACCGGGTAAGTCTCACTACTCACTAATCCCAAACCGTAACTCCTATTACCGGGTAAGTCTCAAGGAATTAAGGAAAAGAACTATATCCTCAAACTAACACTCCAACTAAGGGAATAGAATCAACCTTTACCGGGTAAGTCTCAGGCTAACTCACAAAGATGGGATGAAAGCACACTCAAACCCTAATAAAGGATAAACCTTTATTACCTACACTGATGATCTTTGGTAAACAAGCAAAGGAATTACCGGGTAAGTCTCATCCTAGGCTTGCATTGAACCAGGAAAGGTGTAATAAGAATAGGGTTTGGCAAACTCTAACACTTAACTCTCAGTTTCGGATCAGGTAAGCCACCTCGGTCAGAAGAATTCCACCCCGGCCGAGATGTTCATCGACTGAGCGAGATGTTTTAGGGTTAAGGATAAAGACTCGAGCTTTCAGGATCCTACTGTGATTAAGATTATTCTATCATTGTTTTTCCCACAACCTTCAGCCAATCACCCTAGAATCACACAAGGAAATTAGCCACTCATCATCATGAAAGTAATAATCAAATATAAGGGAAGAAAGAAAATAATTGAACAAGAAAACCTTAAGAGAAAGGCTTCAATAACTTGATCAATTATCAATCAACAAGCGTTCCTTGGATCAAAATCCAATAAGACAATCAACAATGAAGGGAATCTAAAGGAATCTTACAAAACCCTTCACAAAGCTATAAAAGCTATCAACTTCCTTCCTTCAATCTTCCTTCAACCTTCAAAAAGGTTCTTCAAATCTTCCAGCTGTTATGATGTTTTCCAGCCCTAAGCGGTGTATGCGGCCTCCTGATTTGTGGAAAATCCAACCCTTTTTATAGGAAAATTACCCTCCAAAGATAATATATCTTAGAAAGATCTTTTTCCATAAAAATAGGTAAAATATATGGGCTAAATTATCTTCTTCCTTCCAAGAATCCAGCCTAAAAATATAAGATCCTCTTTCCAAAAATAAAAGATCTCAGCCAAGAATAAAATATCCTTGCCGCGTCCAAGGTTTTCGCCTCAGTCGAGTCAGCTCGTCTGGATCACCTCGGTCGAGGTGACTCTGTAGTCAACCGAGGTGAATCACAATTGAATATGAAATCTCTCAAATATGGTCCAAAGTGAATCTCCAATCCAATTTCATGATTCCTGGATTCTTCCTTAAGCTCCTGAATGTAGCTCCAATGACTCCTTAGCTCCTTTAGCTCCATTTTGATGCAAAACGTGCCATTTTACCTACGATTACAACGAAACTTGGTGTAGACCTCGTTTCCCGCAAGGGTAGATGAAACGACAATATAATCACATAATATACATCCAAACATGCAGATTATTAAAGATAAAACGTCTAAACAGGTCCCAAAATATAGACAATAATTCATGCTATCAGAACAATTTCGCCTCAGTAAAGAAGAATTGCAGCGAGAGAGAGACGAGACTCGCGCAAGAACTGAAGGAATTGAAGTTGATATGGTCGTTCTAAGGGCTCAATTTCTACCTCGACCGATCCCAGATGCTCGACCGAGGCAAGACCCAGTCCTAGTTGCACCGGCCGAGATACACCCACTAGCTCGGATGCCAGTCCGAGACGTTCGTTTTGCTAGAGTTCCACAAACCTAGGTCAGAGGATGGACCCCAATCAGCAAGTGCGGCATCCAGGAGTCAATCTAGGAGATCCAGCTGAGCATGATTATGAACTTAAACCGCAAGTTCTAACCATGATTCGACAATGTCAATTTGGAGGTTTGGAGAGAGAGTCTCAACATTAGCATTTGCAAAACTATGAGATTCTGATGGAGACTTTGAGACCATCAAGAGTGGAGAACAACAATTACAAGTTGATGCCTTTCTACTTCTCTTTGAAAGACAAGGCGCTTGCTTGGTATCAATCTCTTCCGGCTGGAAAAATCAACACTTGGGAAGAGATGATGACAGAGTTTCTTACTAAGTTCTTTCCCCCATCAAAGACCGCTGAATTGAGGGGTAAGATCAATGCTTTTATTATGAAGGACAAGGAAAGTTTGTCAAAGTCATGGAAAAGATTCAAGGACCTTTTGTTGGATTGCCCTCATCATGGGGTTCCAAAGATCGAGTTGTTAGAGATATACTTCAATGGTTTGGATGAAGATACTCAATTCAAGCTCCAATTACTTTCCGCCGGCACTTTCATGGATATACTGATAGATGAAGCTTGGGATTCCATTAAAAAGCATGCTTTACACATGGATAAATACTCCCATCAACGAGTTGAAGATAAAGCAAGGAGAGTTAACTTTCAAGATACAATATCAAATGGGGCTCAACTCACCTCGCTCAACAATGAAGTCAAGACATTGAAGGAGCTTCTAATGGCTCAAAGCAAGAAGGAGTAAGATGGTGGATACCAAGGAAGAAAAAATTATCAAGGGCCTCAGAACAACAATTACAACAACAACAACAACAGAAACTCCAACAATAATTGGAGATCAAATCAACAAAATCCCGGTAACCCTTATTCTCATGCTGAAAATGCTCTTAACGCTCCCCCTTCTTCTTCTATTCCTTTGAGAAGCCAGGAGCCTGCATCAAGCTCGTCCAAACCACCAAAGAAACTGGATGTTGTGCTGGAAGCAATATTGATCAAGCTCAGCGCTATGGAAACATCTATGAGTACATTTTTGAAGGAACAAAAAGCCTTAGAACAACAATTTTTCAACAAGGCGAATGAAGCGCCAAGAGATGCTGGAAAGCTTCCAGCAAGGACAGAGAACAACCCAAAAGGGCAGATCATGGCTATCACAACACGCAATGGATTGAAGAATGTAGATCCAGTACCTCGGTCGGACCACGATCAGACGAGGAACACCTCGGCCGAGGTGCCAACCTAGATGGAGCCCCAGAAAGCGAAATCTATAAACCACCACTCCCGTTCCCTCAGACTTTGTTGTGCTGGATATTCCCGCGGATTATCCCATTCCTATCATTCTCGGAAGACCATTTCTAACAACTTCGGGTTGCAACGCTGATTGTAAGAACGCCAAGTTGAAGTTCAACATTGGTGGCGATCATGTGGAGTTTGCATTGCTGGCGGCAATGAAGGGAGAGCCTCTGGAAGATGACATCTTCAACATCTATGATGAAGAAGATTCTCGAGAATTGGTGAGCTCTATCCTTATTAAAGATCCTCTTGAGAAAGTTTTAAGTTTTAGTTTGATGGAGGAAGGTATAGATGTTTTGTGTGATGCAGATGTGCAAAGCTTGGAAACACTGGAAGAAGATCGAGGAGATAGATTTGATATACTGATTCAAGAGAAGAAAAGCACATTAGGTATCAGTCCAAGTTCTATTACCTCGACCGAGGCAATTTCTAGAGCAAGCGAGGTGTTCTTATATGAAGAGCACCTCGGTCATCCACCTTGGACCCAGACCGAGATAGCAAACGAGATGTTGTCAACTGAGGATGGCAATCTTTCTGATTTATTCTAAGATGATCACTCACAGTTGGTGGAGCACTGGCTTCGCAAAGTTTATGATGGTAAAGAGCCTTGGTACGCTGATATTGTCAATTATCTTGTTTGTCAAAAAGTACCTCCCGGATTGACGTACGCTCAAAGGAAGAAGTTCTTCAAGGATGTTCGTCACTACTGTTGGAATGATCCTCTATTGTTCAAGAGAGGTCCATATGGGATACTTCGACGATGCATTCCAGAGGATGAAGCTGCTAGTGTTATACGGCATTGCCACTTGTTTCCTTGTGGAGGACATGCTAGCGCTCACAAAACGTGCGTTAAGGTATTACGTTCTGGTTGCTTTTGGCCTACATTATTTAAGGATGTACAAGCGTTTGTTGTCTCTTGTGATACATGCCAAAGAACAGGAAACTTGTCTAGAAGGAACGAGATGCCACTCAACAATATTCAGGAGATTGAGATTTTTTATGTATGGGGAGTTGATTTCATGGGACCTTTCCCATCATCCGCAGGGAACCTCTCCTCTTAGCAGTTGATTACGTTTCTAGGAGGGTGAAAGCCATTTCTTCTCCCACTAATGACGCCATGGTGGTTGTGAAGTTCTTCAATAGAACTATCTTTCCACGTTTTGGGATTCCGCGCATCATCATCAGCGATGGAGGGACACATGTCATCAACCGAAAGTTCAAGGCACTTTAATCGAAGCATGGGGTAACCCACAAGGTAGCAACCCCTTATCACCCTCAAACTAGTGGACAGGTGGAGATCTCGAATAGAGAAATCAAGGCAATTTTGGAGAAGACCGTTTCAAGGACAAGGAAGGATTGGTCCATGAAGCTAGACGATGCTCTTTGGGCTTATAGGACCGCATTCAAGACTCCCATTGGTACCACCCCTTACAATTTGGTATATGGGAAGTCTTGTCATCTACCCATTGAGCTGGAGCACAAGACATATTGGGCAATCAAGTGGTTGAATTTCGACATCAAGGAAGCTGGCGAGAAGAGACTTTTAGACATCAATGAGCTAGAGGAGCTGCTTTTAAATGCCTATGAGAATGCCAAGATCTACAAAGAAAGGACGAAGAGATGGCATGACGAGCATATCGTTCCTAAGGAGCTCAAAGAAGGATATCTTGTTCTACTCTTCAACTCCCGCATCCGCCTCTTTCCAAGTAAGTTGAAATCTAGATGGACAGGACCTTACGTTGTGAAAAATGTTTTTCCCCATGGTGCAGTTGAAATATGGGGTGAAGCAAGCGGAAGCTTTAGAATCAACGGTCATAGGCTGAAGAAGTATCGGCCGGAAGTCCCGGCTAAAGAGATTGCACCATTATACCTTGTTTGAAAATGATGTACGGTCCAGATAGCGACCTTAAACCAACCGCTTCTTGGGAGGCAACCCAAGGTATTGCTTTATTTTCCCTTTTCGAGTTTAGTTTAGATAGTTTGCTTCGTGTTTTTGCGTCCTCCTAGACAGGAATCAGGTACTCTCTAAGAAGAAATTACAACTTAGGAGCTACATGAAAGGAAAGAAGTTCGAGAAATTGAGAAGACAAAGTTTGACTGAGACACATCTCGGATACTGTCACAGGACCTCGACCGAGATGATTCTTGGTCAACCGAGGCGACTAGGTCTGACATCTATTCTGACACCTCGGTCCGCTCGGGAACATCCCGACTGAGGTGAAATCAAATTCACCGAGGGGTATAAAAGGCGAGACGGTTATTCTCTCTTCTCACCTTTTCCCTCCCATGACCACCTCGACCGCGGCTACCCTAACTCTCAAAATCTCAATTCTTGCTCGTTTTCCACGGTTCTTGGCTTGAAATCACCTGAGGAAGCACGAGATTCAGTTTCCAAGCAACAAACAACACGGGAAACACTTCATTCTGCAGAATCTGGGGTATTTCGTTTTAAACCCTAACTCTTTTCTTCTTTCGTGGATTCTAGATGGATCTGGCATTGGTTGCCATAGATTATTGTTGAGAAAGATATAAGTACCCCATAGGAAGCTTTTGATAGTGTTTTTGGGGGAAAAAGCTTACAGATTCAGGAAGTGCGTACGAACAACAGTTCGTCTCGGTCCAGTCAACTATGTCTCGGCCGAGGTGTTCTTGTCGACCGAGGTGTTCATCCAGTATGAGTAGTCCACGCATATCAGATCGTTAGTTGGCCTTGAGAGATAGGCCTAGTAGTTCACAGCATTCCTCTCCTTCTTCAGCTTCTCAATTTTCTATCCCGGTGATCCACGAGCGACACCATCGGGACTACGACCGGATTTGCGGGTGCCCATCATTGCCTCGCGTTTCCTTCATGTTGATGCCTTCGAGTGCCTCCACGTGGTGAAGGACTTGAAGAAGATGATATTGATGGTTGGCCTAGAGGAGTTCATGGCCATTAGAGCACTGGCCTATTTGGAGCCGACGATGGAGTTTGTTAGTTCAATGACCTATGTGCCGGAGCATCGAGGGATAAAGTATAGGTTGCTGAACAGGAACTACGCAGTTCCTTTGGACCAGTTTAGGTAGCTTTTCGGCTTCCCTACACCTACTGTTACTGATTTTCCTTCCCGAGCGGTGGCTCGGAGTTTCTGGGGCGAGATTGCCCACATTACAAATCACAGGGACATATGGCATCCCGGAGATGATCACTCGCCGCATCCTCGTTCCTCGTGGCCTTTGCTTACCTTACGTTGCCATGCCATGGGAGACGACATCTCCACAGGGCATTATGTGGTCATCTCAGTTTTCTGTCTTTGATCGCCAGTACTAGTCAGCTGCTTGGTTCCCTTATATGCAGGATGCTAGAGATGTAGGTGAGGAGGATGATGATGAGGGGTATGGAGGAGAAGTTGCCATGGAGACCGGTACAAACACCAGCGGGCCCAATGTTTCCACCGTTGACCTTGACACGAGGCCACGGGGGATGAGACTGCAACACCACCACCACCGCCACCTCAGCGCAGATCACGCCGCCGTAGAGATCTTGAGGCACACCGACGGATTGATGAGCTTACAAGCAAATGATAGATTCCTACGCGGCCTTGACAGTAAACATCACCCAACGCTTCGATAATGAGTGCCGATATATTGAGGGATGGACGCATCGCATGGAGGAGAGCCAGCATTACCAGCATCGGATGATGGAGTTGTAGTATCAGCACGTTATGGGCTATCCATTCGATCCTTCCCAACATCCCTACATTCCACCACCACCACCACCAGCTAACGAGGACTAGAGCTTCATGGATTTCTTTTATTTATTATGCAGTTCAGCTAGGTTTGGTGAGTATTCTGACTTTTAGACTTATATTTGACCCATTGGGACAATGTGTCCCAAGTATGGGGTATTTGGATGTATTATGTGACTTATGTGTATGGCTTGTATGACTCTCTTGTTGGATATTATTGTCTTATTCGGCTCTATATGTTTATATGTCATTACATGCATACCTACAGGTTTCTGTTTGAAAAAAACGTCGAAAACCAGTTTGAAATTTTTTTTATGGCTCGACCGAGACGTTCTTGACTGAACGAGGTTGAACACCTTGGATGACGTCAGAACACCTCGACCGAGATGGTTTTTAATTGAAAGGTTTTTCGAAACGTTTTGTGCTTCTTTTCTAGATATGACCTCGATGATGATTTTGTTTGCAGATTGGTTTTGAAATCCTTATATGCTCAAAAGGTTTTATGATATGTTTAAGTTGCAAAATGCTTTGTTTGAAATTCTAGCATGTTTAATACTTTGTTTTTATCAAAATTACGTTGGATTTGAAGGTTGATACCACGTTATGAGTTCTCTCACGTTCTTCCTGGGATGACTAAGGCATTTCACTCTCTTATTCTTCTTCTTCTTCTTCTTGATCATGCTTTATCCCCTCATATACATGTTTGCCTCCCTGTACCTATCCGGGAATTTGGATGCAAGTGACGAAAGCAAGTGAAGTGAAGTTGAGATCTTGGCTTAAAGTGTTAGAAAGAAACAAATTAGGTTTGGGGACGTTGATCTTGATGATGAGTAACTCGGCACCATTCACATAGCTGGGTGTTTGTGTCTTGCCAAAATCGGATTGATCGATAGTCCTAATGGGTCATGGTATGTGCATCAAGGGTTTGAGGCATCTCGAAAAAATTGATGATTGTTGATCTCCTAGGCTTCGGTTATTATGCATCTCTGTCCATGCATCCCAAGAAGTAAAGTAAAAAGTGAAAATAAGCAAAGCTTATTGGTGGAAGATGTTGTGATTCAAAGAAAGTGAAGGAAAGATCCTATTTCCGGATTCTAGCACCACATTATCCTAGATACATCCCACCCTGACACGTTTATTGACCTCTTTTGGAAGCCCTTGGGACCTCGAGTATGTTGATTAACTTGGTGATTTAAACTGGATTATACATAATTGATTTCGATAAATATGATTTATTATGCATTCTATGATTTTATGCAAGGCTGAACAACTTCCTTATATTTATAAAATGCTTTGATCATGTCTTGATTTTATTTGCCATGAAGCATTCTCTTAGGGTGATCTATGAATAGAGCACACCACCAAAATGTTTTGAAATGTTTTTCATCAATCTTTTTGATGACTTATAATCTATTCTATCTTGTATCTAAGATTTGGATCTTGCTTGGGGACAAGCAAGGGACAAGTATGGGGTATTTTGATAGCATGTACTATAGTCTATATTTTGGGATTGATTTAGACGTTTTATCTTCATAAATCTGCATGTATGAATGTATATTCTTTGATCATTATGTTGTTTTGTCTACCTTTACGGGATCAAGTTCTACACCTAGTTTCGTTGTGATTGTAGAGAAAATGGCACATTTTGGACCGAAATAGAGCTAAGGAAGCTAAGTAGTCATTGATGCTACATTTTGGAGCTACAAGAGAAGCTCGGGAACCATGGAAATAAGATAGAACATTGATTTTGGACCAGATTAGAGAGATTGAAGCTCAGCTGAGACTCACCTCGGTTGGCTACAGTGCCACCTCGACCGAGGTGATCTTCAAGATCGTCTGGACCGAGGCGAAGTGATGACGGGACACGAGATCTTAATCTTTGGTTGAGATCTTCTATTTTTTGAAAGTAAATATCACATATTTTAGGATGGATTTCTGGAAGGAAGCATATCTTTTTGGCTGATATATTTTGGAAGATATGAAGATATTTTAAAGAAGGAAATTATCTTTTTAAGATATCTTATCTTAGGAAGGTAATTCTCCTATATAAAGAGGCTGATTTTCTGGAATTCAACCATCTTCGGATCACCGAATCTCTGATTTAAGGAAGTTGAAGGAACTTTTGAAGGAAGTTTGGAAGGTTGAATATCAAAGAAGGAAGGAAGCTAGTTTGAAGAAAGTATGAAGGAAGTTGTAAGATTCTCTTAGTTTAGTTTGGTTTGTTGTCTTTTCTGATTGTGATTGAGGAACGCTAATTGTTTGTTTGTTTGATTAAGTTATTGAGACGTTTGTGTTAAGATTTTCTTGTTTGAATTTTGATTCCTTTCTCATATATTTGATTATTGTTATCATGATGATTGTTGACTAAGTTCTTTATGCCATTCTAGGGTGATTGGCTGAAAGTTATGGGAAAGACGATGAAAGAATGATCTTTTATCCCAGTGGACCCTGAAAGCTCGACCATTTTCCTTAACCGAGGAACACCTCGGTCAGCTGTGAAACATCTCGACCGAGATGGTACATGAACTGAGCGAGGTGAGCCCTTTCTTGATCCTTATCTGAGTTGAGGTTTCAATTTGCCAAATCCTATCCTCGTTATACCTTTCCTGGTTCAACGCAAGCCTAGGATGAGACTTACCCGGTGATTCCTTTGTTTGTTTACCCAAGATCCTGAGTGTAGGTAATAAATGTTTATCCTTTATTGGGGTTTGAGTGTGTCTTCATCCCATCTTTGAGAGTTTTTGCTTGAGACTTACCCGGTAAAGGTTGATTATATCCCCATGGGTGGTGTGTTGGTTTGAGATTATAGTTTCTTTCCTTAGTACCTTGAGACTTACCCGATGAGAGGATCTTTGGTTTGGGATAGTGAGTAGTGAGACTTACCCGGTGATCTATTCCAACATTAGAAACACCTCCCTTTGCAAACCTCAGCTTTGTCCACGTTTTCTTTTGAGATCTTGAGTCGGAACCACAATTGGATGCTTTAATTTATAGAATCCGCATTTTCTTTATCTGGTTATTACATCATCTTTGATAGCTTTAATTTATTGCTTGTGTTTTATTGACAACCTGAGTTACCGATCTTTGTTTCACCATAGTCCCTGTGTTCGACCTTGAAATTCTTGCTTTTATTACAATCGATCCGTACACTGCAGGTTCGCTTATTTGAAATCATTCTTGGTATAAATATTAAAGCTTGCACACACCTCTTGGAGTGAACACGGCCCCCTTATATTTGGTAAAATTACATTTCGGCCCTAATGATTTAAATTATTACAGATTGTACCCATAGCTTTATACTTTGCAGTTTTATACTCAAGTTTGTAAATTTGTTGCTTTTATGCCCAACTGGAATTAATTACAAGATTTGGTTCATATTATTATTTACATATTTGACCCAACCTTTGTAAATTTCAGATTATGGCCTTATGAGATAAATTACAAATTTGGCCCAAAGGTTTTGTTTACTAAAAATGACCCGAGTTTCTAGAGTTGTATAATTTGCCCGGAAAATGTATTTATATTTTTTTTGAAACTTTGGCTTTACTTCGAGTTCTATTCTTATATTTATATATTCTATATTTTATGCTTTGTTGGTTAATCTCGGTTTATGGCAAGGATTTTATTGCGGATATTAACCTTGGTTTTTGGAAGCGAGTTTCCTTAGATTTATATACGTTAAAACTTCCATTCAAATTTAGCGTATAAGCTAAATTTTCTTAGCTTTGGTTTTAGGTCTGGAAGCGCCCGATATAGACCAACGAATCCATTCTTGCCATCCGCGGATCGTCTTCAACCTTGGATTGAGTATGAGTACCTTCTTCCTCGATCTAGTTATGTTTAGTGGTAGAATCATGCTAGGTTGGATCTAGCATAACTTAGGGCAAATGCCAAGTAGTGGCTTGGAACCTTTAGGTGAGTGTTTGAGGTTATTGATGTTGTATGACATGTGGTGAGTTGATCTTGAGTTGTTATACACTTGTGAGCCTCATGGTTGATCTTGTGAGACTTGAGGTGATATTCATATGTTGGTTGAGATTGCGGAGTTTAGGATGAGAGTATCCTAGCACATGGGGCTATAGTTGAGATCTCGTGAGTTTATGAGGGCTAGGAGTACCGTATCCTAGATTATGAGAGTGTATGATCTGATAAGATGATATAGGACTTCTAGCCTGTGAGTAGTTGTTGATTATCGTGTCTTGTCTTGAACAGGCTTTGGTTATATTCTTTCGGAGAGTGATATCGGTTTCGCTTAGCTTTGAGACGAGGTAAGTCCTCGGACTTACTTAGCCGCTTTTATGCATTATTTGGATACATTATGGTGGTGTCTGTTCATCGCTTTTGATCATGAAACTGGATTAGGACTAATTGACTATATTTATTATTTGGCCCATTGTTACTATTATTATCGGGTGGTGACATCACTGCCCAGCTCCTGAGTGAGACTGGGAAGTTCTCTACGACCAGGCCATACATGGTATGCGGGCGGGCTTCTTCGCCACTCCACATGGTATACGGGTTGAGCTCCGCCACACTCTTGTTGGTTACACGGGGACAGAGGCGAGAGTTATAAGACTCTCGTGTCACACTTTAAACGAATGGAATTAGAAATGGAATAACCTAGAAGAGAATAAGAACCGGATGTGTATGTATATGAACATGTTGTGTGTTATGTATTCTTATGTGTGTGTTTGTACCATATTATCTTTATAATGCCTAGAATGTGAGCTAATGGTATTGTACCGATTGTTGTAGTTGATGTGCAGGTTAGGTTGTGGCCGAGTGATCCGGAGGAGTGAGCAGCCGGGGTTCCGTACATCATAAGTTGAGTTTGGGGGATTTGAGTCCTTGTGTCGTTATTTTTCTATTATGTTGATGATTTTTGTAAGGACAACTGAAGTCTTTCCTTTCTTTTGTCTTTGGGGTTTCATAATATTGCATAAAATTGTATTTCGGTTTTGGCCTTTATTTGTGTCTTGTTGCAAGATCTGGTGAAATTGTTGTCAGGCTAAGGCTCAGGACCCATTGTGAGGTCTCAACCCGTAGCACTCCGAGTCCCACGGATTTAGGGTGTTACAAAAGTGGTATCAGAGCCCTAGGTTGTCAGCAATGACAATCGCAATCTTGTAAAGGCCGAATAAAAATAAACAGAACCCTGAAGGGGTCTGAGTTTTAAAGAAATGAATTTAGTTTTCAAATCATGTGCATGAGTCAGTTCGGGTAGAATGTACGGGACCATCACTTCCTCCGCGGATCTCGGCGACGTAGTTATTGATTATTATATTATGCATATATATATATGTGTGTGTGTGTGTATGTAGATATGTATATGTGGACTTAGGGTGTTTTGGACTATAGTTGTATGTTGAATTGTAAGTTGTTTCTGCACTGGTTATGTTTATAGTAGTAGCATGACATTTATATCGTTATATATATAAACATATAGTATTCTAATATCATATTAGTGATAGTGGACCTTATAGCTAAGATGGTAGAAAGCTATCATCGCCCCCTTGGACAACTCCTTTTGGCTTAGGATAGTATACATACGAAGATGAATATGCTTGAGTTATCGAGTTGAGCATCAAGTTCTCGCAAGCACCCAGGTGATTTCCCAGAATCCTTTAAGAGGACGTCGAAGAAGAAGACTAGAGATGACATAACCAAAGGACAAACAAATAAAAGAGAACCTCGTGTCAACTTAAGCTAAACCAAGATGGAGACTATACCAATATAAAAGCAACATGAAGACATGAGAGTGGTATCAAGGAAACAATGAAGGAGCATCAATGAGGCAACTAGAGACAACGAACTTAAAGTTTTTCCAAGTACGGTGCCGATGAACTGAAGGTGCGAATCAAGTAGAGAGGACTCCATTCTCGCTCGAGGATAGAAGTGGCGTTCTAAGTAAGACGAGTTTTCAATAGGAGCTCCTAAGCATGAGAGTTAAGATGAAAAGAGTGGTCGGACAATTGGGAAAGATTAATGAGAACCGTAAGTTAAGCTCACGGAGGTCTTAGAGGGTGAAGTGACGATCTTTGCGAGATCCTAAGCGGGCAACTTATTTAGACATATGAGATTTACGAGGAGGATCACATGGTAAAAATTCATGTAGTAGAATTACCGTGGGAGTCAATCGATTTCCGTCATTGTGATGATACTAATCAACGCTAAGATGGGGGAAGTGTGTAAGGATGCTGATCTTCAGAAGATGAAAGAGGAAACAAGGAGCTAGATAGAAGCACTTAAGTTATCAACCAAGAAGGGTGTGAGTGGAGGCTAATTAATGTCAAAATATTTGAGGAGTGCATTTGCAAAACATTATGAAGAGCGGTTAAGCCTATAAAGGTGGGACATATGATACCAGAGAGCTAGGTAGGTATGGTAATCTTACAGAAGTGGAAGGAAGAGAGGAGTGTAGAAAGAGCTAACGGAGTTGAAGCAAAGTAAAATGAGCTAGTGAAGTTAAGACAAAATACCCCGAGAGGGTATCCTTTCGGGAGTATGTTAACATGGAAGTATGGTAGGAGGGTAAGTCGATAACTTCGGAGAATGTCAAATACAAGTTAATCGGTGACAACTGAGAACGCATAAGTGCGGGTTGTCTATTGATGTGTGTAGATGGGAAGAGTAAACAAGAGTATGGGAACATATAGGAACGAGAACAAGAGCTTGGAGTATTTGCGGTGGGTCAATGTCAATAGGAATGAGGTACATCAATAGACGTGCATTTGTCTTAAATCAAATAATGTTGAATGAGTTCAAGTAAGTAGTTATAACAAGACCTCCCAGGAGGAGATTGTAACGATCTTACGCGACCTTCTTAGGTCATGGGATTGACATATGGAGGAACGCCACGGGTTACAACATTTAAGGCTTGATCATGGTAAGGGGAGCTAGTGGATCAACCGTAAGATGAAGCTTCCATTGTAGTTGTACATAGAATACCGAGAAATACATAAGGTGACCAACAATAGTAAGGGAATACTGAAGTTTTAAAGTTTGAAGCCGATGTGAGATGTACAAGAAGTACATGAAAGATTGAGGATAGAACCTCTACGGTCGATTGGACATTACATAAGAAAAGGGAGTAAGTTCTACACCTACTCGAAGGAATGATGCAAGCTTTGGTAGAATACGAAGAAGGTAAGACTAATATATTATAAGGCGTGATTAAGTCCTGCAGTTAGGACCTTCATGACTTCATATAAGTGAGAAACCTTAAAAAGATTATTAGAGCAAGTCTCCCGAGTTCTGGAGATGAAGGATCTTTGAAAGAGGACGGTGAACATTGCAGCTAAAGAATTATTAAACCACGTGTTCGATGGACGTCACCTCAACAGATCGGGGTGGACGACTTAACAAATGTTAAGACAAGGTTGTGTCGATATCTTCCGATATGTGATGGGAGAAGAAAAGCTAGAACCTAAGATAGAACGGAGTCAAATGCATCGGGAGGTGGATTTACCATTAAGATGATTTGAAGTTATTATAGAGGACACCAGTCTGCGGAGAGAGACAACTATCTCCGTTTGTACATTGATTACTACAAGTTGAGCAAAATGACAATGAAGGACAAGTATCCCTTACAACGAATGGGGGACCTACTCGATCATTTGCAAGGGTTTGTAGTTTCTTCTAAGATTAACTAAGATTTGATTGTCACCATTTGAGAATCCGAGACTCGGATATTGCAATTACGGCATTCCGGACCAACCGGGGTCACTACGAGTGGTAGTCACTCCATATGGGCTTACTGATGCCGGAGAAGATATTTTGGGTCTACTCTTGAGAAAGAGAGAAGATGTTTGACAAGTTGTCTCGGTATGGCAAATCCCAAAAGATGTGAAAGAAGGTACAAGTTTTCTTAGATGTGCCGAGCTTTACCAGATCTGTAAGGGGGTGAGTTGTATAAAGTCAATTATGGCAACCTACTACAGATGACGACGAAGTATTGCATGGGACGATAATTTGATAATAGAGTTTTGAGAGTCAAAGAGGAGATTTATTGGTACAACTGTTTTGATTCGCTTTGAGGGGTGATGGGTTTGAAGTGTATAAGTGTTTTTTCAAGACAAGGTCTTGATCGAGTATTGCAGAGTGATGTAAAAGTATTAGCATACGTGTCTTGTTAATAGAAGTAGTATGGAGTAAAGTGTTGCCTTCGTTACTTGGAACTTGCAACAAGCATTGAGGAAATGTAACATCAAAGTTCGGTTTGACAAGAACCAAAGCTAACGGTGTAAATTGGAAGTTCAACCGTCTTTGTTAGAGACAAGCAAAGAAGAAACATGATGGAATTTATGTATTGAGAAAGACCAGAGAATGAAGTTGAGTTCCGATATATCGAATCTTTTTGAGATCTTAGCGCGAGTTAGGAAAGTGGTTTACCGGTTAGCGTGGCCGCCGAGAGTAGAGGGTGTTCACCCGGTGTTTCATGTGCTTCCAATCATGACGATCTAGTAGTAGACAATGAACCCTGAGGCTAACGGGGAGACGGAGGATAATATCTTTGGTTGAGTTTTACGCAGAGCTAGTAGCATCGATAGAATCATCGAGTTAGACCTAGTTCTTTGCTTGGTTGAGTTATGTGCATGTGTGATGTTATGTATAGTTTGTGCCGTGTACGGGAATGTGCTATATGACTGACAAGACCTTTTCCTATGGTCGTTTTTATCTTATCAAAATATAATCCCGACTTAGCACTAAAACAAGTATAGTGGTTAAGTAAGGGTCGAACCCAAGAGAGTTTTGTTATTCTTATTAAATTCAATTATTGATTATAGATTCAAGTAACAAAAAAGGAGGGGGATTTTGGGTGAATTTATGCACACAAAACTTATGAAAGCAAGTAACACAACGAGTAAGACAATAATGGATGAATCTACACTAGGTTGACTCTTAGCATGCGATTACTACTTTGGTGAGTTCCTTTTTACAAGTTTTCAAGTAATCTCCCGTTTCGATCATATATATGTGTTGAGCCAACCGGCATCAACACAACTTAACAGGTTAGTGTTCCGTAAACCTACAAGAACAAATAACAAGTTAGCTTTCAAATAAAGACTAAAGGATATAAAGAAAAGATTAAAACCGTTAAACTTATCCTTATATTTGTGTTTCTTTCCTTTAAGCAACTACAACCCGTTATTACTTAAAGTTTACTACTAGATTAAAGACCCGAACCCGGAATCTATTAACCCTAGTTCTTTGCATGCACTTTAGAACCTAAGGTGATCAATCTTAAGTAATAGTAAAACATGCAATTAGACAATGGAGATCAAGGAAACACAAAGCATTACTGAATGAAAACTTATATTAGAAAGAACTTACAACCAAAGTAACAATGCAGCTTCAAACCAACCTAATGTAGCAAGGGAGTTAGCAACTCATTACAAAGGTAGCAAGAGAATTATGATGGAAAAAGTGGATTCTAATTGAATCATTCTAGCAATCAACCATAGGTCTATTTATACTACAAATGACACTAAATAGGAGTAAATGACCGGCCCAAAACAGCCACCTTTAATGCCATAAAGGTGGTGTAAACAACCGGAGTAAAGCCTCTGTCGCTGACCCACAGGGGCGGCCTTTATATCTGCAGGGGCGGTATAGGTGAAAACGTTTGATCTTCTTCGTGGCTGCAGGGGCAGCCTTGCACTTCCGCAGGGGCGGATATTTAATGATCTTCAAATGTCTGACTCTTCAACTTCCTGTCGTTTCTGATGCCGAGCCGTAGGGGAGTCCCAGTGTCAATGCGGGGGCGGTGACACTGACTCTTCATCTTCACAGCTCCCAGGTTGAGACGCAGGCAGAGGCGCAGGGGCGCTGGCTTCACTTATTTAGGGCAAGTCACCGCAGAGGCGCCAAGGGTTGACGCAGGTGCGGTGACAGTCTTCGTTTCTGGCACTAGCGAAGGCGCAAGCTGCGCTCCGGAGTATTGTGTCACCCGTAGGGGCGGTGACAATGCTCGGGGGCGGTGAGGCAACAGAAGCTTTGCTTCGTGAATGATCTTCACTCCTAAGTGCTTATAACTCCTTCTTTATCTTCTTTTAGTCTTCTTCTTCTGGACAAAGGAGTTAGTAGCATAAACCGACACTAATGTAACAAAAAGACTCTAAAAACTAACATAAATGATAGTGATTCCATCACCTATCAAACTCCCCCATACTTATACCTTTTTACTCGTCCCGAGTAAAACAAATGACAGCAGTTTTTAAACTCAAAGACCTCAGGAAGCATGGGCAAGCAGAAAAGACAATGAAAACAAAAGAAAAGCCAAGAAAGAAAGAAGGAAAAGAGAGGAAATGTGAGAGAAAGGTGAGAAAACTACCATCCTTATTGCTCCAAGAGTGACCTACCCGGACAACCTTCTTATCACTCCCCTTCTTATGTCACCAAATGCCGGAAGGAAAACCTACACTCGGTGCCGCTCATTTTGCCAAGGTGCCCTTTCGGGTTTTCACCTTGCCACTCTTCTTCTTTTTCTTTGATGATCTCACTTGGAACTCACATCCCTCAAGTCCAATTTTTGCACCAACCTAAGGTTGGTCGGAGTACCTTCTTTTTGCCTAAACGCCCTTTCAGGTTTTCGGTTTATCCAACAATTTTCATGCCTTTTTTCATTTTCTTTGGCTTTTTTTTCTGAATTTCAAACTGAATTACAATTCAAAAGAACTAAAAGCGAACAACTTAAGAAACTACACAAGCAATGACAATTCCCTCCTCATACTTGAAGCACACTTTGTCCTCAAAGTGGAAAATGAAGCAAAGATAAATATGGGAAAGGGAGAAATGATGATACGACTAGTGGGATGGTCCGGCTGGAACATCCGGACCCTCCTCCAGTGGGTACGGGAAGTGGCTGAAGAGGCGCTCCTTCCGGCGGTAGAGCGTGTCGATGCGGTCCTCCTGAGCGTCCATCCTCTGCCCAAATGAAGTCTCTAAACTGGCTTGTCAAGCCAGCTGCTTGTTAGCATGAAATATTGTGATATTCTAGGCACTTTTTCTAGTTGTTTTTCATCCATTATAGTGTTCATTGATAAGGCATTGAAGCAATTGTTAGCTAGTTTGTGTACATTGTCGATATAGAGGTCTACATAAGCTTTGTGTTGATTATAGGTGAATAAGAGCTAAAACCGAACCAATTGAGAGAAAAAGGAGATGATTTGAGCACATCCAAGGATTGAGGACACATCAAAGAAGCCAAGGAAGATGCTAGGATGAGGAATGGCACAACACAAAGAAAACCACAAGCAATTTACACTTCCACGCTCTAAAATACGGTCGTAGAGAAGTCCACGCCCAAAACCACGGTCGTGGATCTTGGCAACATGAACGTGGAGTATTCCACAGAGTTACACGGTATAAAGTACGGTCATGGAAATTGTGAAGAACCGTAATCCACTTCCACGCCTAAAACCACGGCCGTGGAACTCCATGAAACCGTGATTTAGGCGATCTTTTGACGAATAAAATATTGACATATCATTTACGTATATGGGCCGGACGGTTATTTTATCCTTTCTTATAAAAGGGCTGAAGGAGGGAGAATTCGGCACCTTTGCTTACGCTCGCTTACACGTGCCTAGGGTTTCATTGGATGTGCGGAGAATTTGCATTTTGCAACGGAGATTTACGAAGGCTTGAAGATTTGGAAGTTGTGTGTGGCGGAAGTTGTGCCTTTTATTCCTAGGTTTGATTAGAAGACGGATTGACATCCCGTTCTTCGTTCTTATCAAGGATAGTTATTGGTTTGTGTTTATTCCAAATCTAATATATATTATTACTCTTGTTTGTGGATTTGAGATATATTGATTTGAGATTTATTGAAGGTTTTCGAAGGTTTTCATCTTTCATTCTTCTTAATCTTGAATTTGATATTATAATGACAGTTATTGGCTAAAACCCTTTAGCAATTCTAAGGTGAAGGGTTGATAGTTGTGGCTTAGATGATGATAGATCGATCGTAAACATATTGGACCTTGAGAGTTAAAGAGATTCGCCGACGAACCAAAATTACGGCCTGTTCTTGAGCTTCCACGGCCGTGGAACTCAAGATCTGCCCGTAATTTATCCTAGATTACGAACTTTGCTTTTACTTTAATCCAAGGTTAAAGATTAGCTTTAATCTAGTCTAGGTTTGTCCTTTTCTAGGTAGTGGTGAAGCCTCAACAACCTCTACTTCAATTTCGAGTGTCACAACCTTAATCGGTTTAGTTAGTCTTGATCCTTGGGTTACAAGTTTGGGTATTTGATATTAATTCTTGTCTTTAGATCCTTTTTATAGTGAAGCCTCAACAACCTTTATAGAGAGTGTCTTTAGATAAGTCATATAAAGCCTTGGAACTTCACCGTACATTGCTTTACCTTAGTATATCTTTGCAACTCTTAACTCTGTCCTTAGTTCTTTAGTATATCTTGAATCGATTGCCACAATTAGACACCTGGATCTTTAGGATTGTTGTTTTCCCAATATATTTGCAAAGCTTAACCTTTTATTACTTGACAACTTTACAATCGAATTTGTTCCCCCCAAATCCCTGTGTTCGATACTCTGGAATTCTTGCTTAACTACGTCGATCCGTACATTGCGGGTTCGCTTGCTTGATTTCTAGTTTTATAAATTTAAGACTTATTTGCACGCACGCTAAGTGGCGAACAAGTTTTTGGCGCCGTTACCGAGGATTTGGTCTAGGCCGAATTCGGTTACCGGTTGTCCAGCTTGGGAGCTTTCTCTTGTTATTTGATACCTCTTTTGAGTGATATTTGTAGGTTACTTTAGGTATATGCGCAGGTCTAGAAACAAAAAGGACCTCTTACCTCTTGATCAAGAACTTGAGAAGACTTTGAGGAAGAAACTCAAAGAAAGAAAGATGGCTGAAGAAAAGGAGCGGGATTATCAAATAGAGTTAGCGGAATCCGAAGCTCAACTTAGATGGAACGAGAAGACTCGCAAGGAAGAATCGGACCGTCATCAATTGAAAATTGATGAGCTAGCGGATATGATGTTTCAAATGAGGCTGGAATTAAGCGACCTCAAGAAGAAGGAGAGGAGGAAACTAACAAGATCGGTTAGAGCCAACTCATCCGATGAGGATAGTGACTCCTCCATGCCATCTCTTGAAGACCTTAACCCGACGGTCAACATGAATCAATTTAATCCAAGACAAAGACCGGCTGCCAACTATCGTGTCCCGGCTAGGGGTGCGAGAGCCGCTCGTGTAGAAGAAGAGCCAAGAACTCTTGGCCAAAGGATGGATCCAATTCAGCAACCACGCCGTCTAGGTGTGAACTTTGATGTTGATGATATGCAAGGGTTTAGCTTCAACCCACAAGTTATTACCATCGTTCGCCAAAGTCAGTTTGGAGGAACGAATAGCGAGTCTCCACATCAACATTTACAGAATTTTGAGATCTTAATGGAGACAATGAAGCCAAAGAACGCAACCACCAACAACTACAAGATCAAGCCATTCTTCTTCTCTTTGAAAGGGAAAGCTTTATCTTGGTATCAAGCTCTTCCAAATGGAAGACTCAATACATGGGAGGATCTTTCTTCGGAGTTCCTCACCAAATTCTTTTCGCCATCTAAAACGGCGGAGTTGAGAGGTAAGATTAATGCATTTTCTATAAGATTTAACGAAAGTTTGTTTCAATCTTGGGAAAGATTTCAGGATTTACTATTGGATTGTCCACACCATGGCATTTCCAAGTTGGAGCTATTGGAGATATACTATAAGGGGCTGGATATGGAAACACAATTCAAGCTCCAATCCCTTTCATGTGGTACATTCATGGACATGAGGGAAGATGACACTTGGGACTTCATTGAGAAGCAAGCCCGAGTCATTGAGAAGTACTCTCACCAGAAAGTAGAAGCAAATCATGTGAAGCAAGGAGCAAAGCTAACACAAGCTGCTCAAACTCAAATCTTTTCTCTCAATACCGAGATTAAAGAATTGAAGGAAGTCATTAAAATCAACTTCCCAAAGCAAAAGGGGCAAGATGTGGGTTATTTGGGAAACAACAATAACCACAATGGGAATGAGAATACAAACCGCAACAACCGGAACAACAACCGGAACAATTGGAACAACAACAACAACCGGAATAACAATTGGAACAACAATAGGGGTTCAAACAACAACAATTGGCATTCCAACCAACAACACAATTCCGGTAATTCTTATCCCAATTCAAGAAATTCACTAACTCCACCTTCTTCTTCTTCCATTCCTTTGAAAAGTCAGGAACAAGTATCTAATAGTGGAAGAAGTTCGGGGAAAGAGAAGCCCGATCCTATGTTGGAAACAATTTTGGGAAAGCTTCAAGGACTGGAGAGTCACATCATTAAGGTCGATCACATTACTAAGGTTGATAAAGCCCAAAAGGTTTTAGAAAACCAAATGTTTAGCCATGTTGAGGAAGTTCCTAGGAATCAAGGAAAACTTTCAGGAAAGACGGAGGATAACCCAAAAGGAAGGGTGATGGCTATCACAACTAGGAGCGGAGCAACAACCACCGACCCTTAGCCTAAGTTTGTGGAAGTTCCCGTTGAGAAGGAGAAAGAGAAGGGGAAGGAGAAGGAAGACAACTACATTCCTCCTCCAGCTTTCAAACCTCCCCTACCATTCCCACAATCTAGAGCAAGAGCGCGTCTAGACAAGCAATTCGGTAAGTTTATTGAACTCATGAGCAAACTGCATATTAATATACCTTTCATTGATGCAATTGTAGGTATGCCAGCTTATGGGAAGTTCTTAAAGGAGATCCTCTCTAACAAAAGGAAATTAGAGGATTTTGGAGAGGTCAAGATGAGTTCGGATTCATCGGATCTCGTCAAGACAATGAAGGAAAAGATGCCCCCAAAGCTGAAGGATCCGGGGTCGTTTTGTATTCCCATAGGAGTGGGAGATATCACATATGATGCATTATGTGATTTAGGAGCAAGAGTGAGCATCATTCCGCTTGCCTTATGCAGGAAGATCAGTTTAGGCGAACCTAAACCGGTGAAGATAACGTTATACATGGCGGATCGATCCATAACTCGTCCCGTCGGCATAGTTGAAGACGTCCCGGTCAAGCTTGGTAAGTTCTATGTTCCTAAAGATTTTGTTGTGCTTGACATTCCTGCAGATAGTCCGGTCCCGATCATACTCGGAAGACCGTTTCTTGCAACATCCGGTTGTATGGTTGATTGCAAGAATGCTAGACTCGCCTTCGACATAGGAGAAGAAAAGGTAGAGTTCGTTCTCTCCAGTTTGGTGAAGGAACCAGCTTTTGAAGAGGATATATTTAACATCCATAACGAAGAGCTATCTAGAGAGGAGGTAAGTTCGATTCTCTTCAAAGATCCCTTGCAAAAGGTGATCTCTATGAGCATTATGGATATAGGGGAAGAAGAGGAATGCAATGAGGAAATTGAAGCTTTAGAGAAGCAAAAAGAAGTGTATGAAGAAGAATTTGCGAAACTCTACGATGGGTCAGAGAACGTAAGAAATCACGACCAGTCGTGCTATTCCACGGCCGTGGAATCCACCAACATGACCGTAATTAGCTATTCAGAGGACTCCAGTAAGTTACACGGCCAAAACCACGGCCGTAGAACAAACAGAGGCACCGTAATTGATTTCCACGCCCAAAACCACGGCCGTGGAGGAAACAGGGGAGCCGTAATTTTTGGTAAATCTAAAGGAAATTGTGTTTTCTCCGCCACTTCTTTTGATTCCTCTCCAACAACTTCTACATCCTTAGACACTTCTAAGGAAACATTAGACACTCCTCAAGAGCCATTGGAGAGCCCTATAGTGATGGAATTGAAGCCACTTCCCGCACATCTAAGGTACGCATTTCTAGGACCTAATTCTACCTTTCCGGTAATTGTTAGTTCCGATTTGAGTATAGATGAACATAGTAAGCTTATGGTTGTTCTTAAGAAACATAGGAAAGCCTTATGGTATACTATAGAGGATCTAGTAGGAATCAAACCTTCACTATGCATGCATAAGATCCTAATGGAAGAAGACTTTAGAACTTCGCGACAACCTCAAAGGCGGTTAAATCCGACCATGAAGGAGGTTGTCAAGAAGGAAATTCTTAAACTACTTGATGCAGGTATCATCTATCCTATCTCCGATAGCAAATGGGTGAGTCCCGTACAGGTAGTTCCAAAGAAGGGAGGGATGACGGTCATTACCAACAAGAACAATGAGCTCATTCCTAAGCGAACCGTTACAGGATGGAGGATGTGCATAGACTACCGCAAGCTAAACAACGCAAAGAGGAAGGATCACTTCCCACTACCCTTCATTGACCAAATGCTTGAGAGGTTAGCACAACACTCACACTTTTGCTATCTTGACGGTTATAGTGGTTTCTTTCAGATCCCGATACACCCGGACGATCAAGAGAAGACCACATTCACGTGCCCGTGGGGTACGTTTGCTTATAGGAGAATGCCGTTTGGGCTTTGCAACGCCCCAACCACCTTTCAAAGGTGCATGATGACTATCTTCTCGGAGTACATAGAGGAGATCATGGAGGTTTTTATGGATGATTTTTCTGTTTATGGTTCCTCTTTTGATAATTGCCTTTCTAACCTTGCTCTTGTGCTACAAAGGTGTGAAGTGATAGCATGAATTATAGTCTATATTTTGGGGTTTGTTTGGACGTTTTATCTTCAATAATCTGCATGTTTGTATGTATATTATGTGATTATATTACCATTTCATCTACCTTTGTGAGAATCGAGGTCTACACCTAGTTTTGTTGTAATCGTAGGTAAAATGGCATGTTTTGCATCAAAAAGGAGCAAAAGGAGCTATGGAGACATTGGAGCTACATTCAGGAACATAAGGAACCATCCAGGAAGCATAGCCATGGATTAGAGATTTACTTTGGACCAGATTTGAGAGATTTCACACTCAGTTGTGACTCACCTCGGTTGACCACAGATTCACCTCGACCGAGGTGATCCAAAGAACTCGACTCGACCGAGGCGAACACCTGGGACGCGGCGAGAATATTTTATTCTTGGCTGAGATCTTTTATCTTTGGAAAGAGATCTTATATTTTTGGGCTTGGCTCCTGGAAGGAAGAAGATATGCTAGATCATATATTTTACCTATTTTTATGGAAAGAGATCTTTCTAAGATATCTTATCTTTGGAGGGTTATTTTCCTGTAAAAAGGGTTGGATTTCCCACAAATCCGAGATCCGCTATTACCTTGCTTTATGCTGCATACAAGCCACATACAAGCCACATACAGTTGGAAATCACGCATAATACGCAGCGGCGATACTCCAGTTGGGAGATTTGAAGAACCTTTTTGAAGGTTGAAGAAGGAAGATTGTAGCTTTTATAGCTTTTGAAGGGTTTTGTAAGATCATCTTAGATTCCCTTCCTTGTTGTCTTCCTTTGTTGGATTTATATCCAAGGAACGCTTTTGTTGTGATATTTGATTCAGTTATTGAAGTCTTTTCATTAAGTTCTTCTTGTTCAAATATTCACCTTCTTCCCATATATTTGATTCATACTTTCATGATGATGAGTGGCTAATTTCCTTGTGTGATTCTAGGGTGATTGGCTGAAGGTTGTGGGAAAAACAATGATAGAATGATCTTGAACACAGTAGGACCCTGAAAGTTCGAGTCTTTACCTTAACCCTAAGCATCTCGTTCAGTCGATGAACATCTCGGCCGGGGTGGAATTTGGCTGACCGAGGTGGCTTATCTGATCCGAAACTGAGAGTTAAGCGTTAGAGTTTGCCAAATCCTATTCTTATTACACCTTTCCTGGTTCAATGCAAGCCTAGGATGAGACTTACCAGGTAATTACTTAGTTTGTATACCTAAGATCATAAGTGTAGGTAATAAAGGTTTATCCTTTATTGGGGTTTGAGTGTGCTTCCATCCCATCTTTGTGAGTTAGCCTGAGACTTACCCGGTAAAGGTTGATTCTATTCCCTTAGATGGTATGTTAGTTTGAGATTATAGTTCTTTATCTTAATTCCTTGAAACTTACCCGGTAATAGGAGTTACGGTTTTGGATTAGTGAGTAGTGAGACTTATCCGGTGATCTATTCCACTTTAGTAACACCTTCCCTATGCAAAAACCTCAGCTTTGTCCGCTTATCTTTAGATCTTGAGTTGGAACCACAACTAGATGCTTTAATCCCTAGAATTGCATGTTTCCTTTATTGACTTCTATATCATCTTTGATTGTTTTGATCACCTTTTGTGGTTAGTATTTACATAAGCATACCGTAATTGGACTTTGTTTCACTAAGTCCCTGTGATCGACCCCTGGAATTCCTTGCTTTTACTACGATTTATCCGTACACTGCGGGTTCGCATCCTTGTTTTAAGCTTACATCTAGGGTTATAAATTTAAAGCTTGCACACACCGTTTGGAGCGAACAAGTTTTTGACGCCGTTGCCGGGGACTTGGTCTAGACCGAGCCGGTTACGGTTTGCTTCTGGGGCACTTGCCCCCGTGTCTTCTAACCACTCTACTTGAGTGACTTTTGCAGGTTCTTTCTTAGGTTTATGCGAAAAACCCGCACTGGGAAGGAAATCATTCCTTACGATCCCGAACCAGAAAAGACATACAAGCGACGCTTAAGAGAAGCGAAGATGGCCCAACAAGACAACCGCGATCTTGAGGCCGAATTGAAAGAGGCGCTAGAGCTGCTACGCCTCAGCAGGGAAGAGCTAAGGCAGGATAGAGAAGAAACTCGCACCAGGACTGAAACGATCAAAGCTGATATGGCAGCTTTAAGAGACCAGTTTCTACCTCGACCGAGGGAAGATCCTGTTCCAGATCCTCGACCGATGCAGGTCCCATTCGCTGACCCTCGACCGAGGCAGGTTCCAGTAACCGACGCCCCGGCCGAGGTACTTCCACCTCGGATGCCAGTCCGAGACGCTTTTCCTGCAGGAATCCCACAAACCCTAGGTCAAAGGATGGACCCCAATCAACAACTGAGGCGTCCAGGAGTTAACCTAGGAGATCCAGCGGACCATGACTATGAACTTCGACCGCAAATTCTATCCATGATTTGCCAATGCCAGTTCGGAGGGATGGAGAAGGAATCACCACATCAACATCTTCAAAACTACGAGATCTTGATGGAGACCTTGAGACCCTCAAGGATTGAAAATAACAACTACAAGCTAAGACCTTTTTACTTTTCTTTAAAAGATAGGGCTCTTACTTGGTATCAATCTCTTCCTCCAGGAAAAATCAGCACATGGGAGGAGATGACGACGGAATTCTTGACCAAATTCTTTCTCCCCTCAAAAACAGCTGAAATGAGAGGGAAGATCAACGCTTTCATTATGAAGGACAAGGAGAGCTTGTCCAAATCATGGGAGCGGTTCAAGGACATTCTTTTGGATTGCCCACATCATGGGATTCCAAAGTTAGAGTTATTGGAGTTATACTTCAAAGGACTGGATGGAAGCACCCAGTTCAATCTCCAACTACTCTCCGCCGGTACATTTATGGACATGGCGGTTGACGAAGCTTGGGACTTCATCGAGAAACAAGCTTTGCACATGGAGAAGTACACCCACCAAGGAGCTGAAGGTGGAGTTAAACGAGTTAACTTCCAAGAAACTCAGCCCAACAACAATCAACTCACGTCTTTGAAGAATGACGTGAAGCAATTGAAGGAACTCTTGGTTGCTCAAACCAAGAAGGAAGAGCAAGGGCAAAGGAACAACAATAACGGTTCCCGGAACAACAACTACAACAACAACAATAGAGGATCCAATAGCAACAACTGGAGGGCGAACAACCAAAATTCTGGTAACAATCATTCAAACTCCAACTCTAACGATTCCTCTAACCCTTTCCTCTCTTCCCCTTCTTCTTCTTCTTCTACTACATTAAAGAGCCAGGGGCAAGGATCAAGTTCGTCTCAGCCGGAAAAGAAGGACGCAGTCCTGGAGGCTATCTTGATCAAGCTCAACGCTATGGAGACTTCTATGACTTCATTTTCGAAGGCCCAAAAAGCCTTTGAACAACAACTTGCAAGTAGGGCGAATGAAGCGCCAAGAGATCCAGGGAAGCTTCCAGCAAAGACGGAAAGCAACCCTAAGGGCCAGATCATGGCCATAACTACGAGGAGTGGACTGGAAACTGCAAATCCAGTGCCTCGGTCGGTGCCAGTACTGACGAAGACCACCTCGGTCCAGGTACAGTCGAAGAACACCTCGACCGAGATACCAACCGAGGTGGAGCCACAGAAAGCGGAGGGGAAAACTGAAGTTTATGTTCCACCTCCTGCATACAAACCACCACTTCCATTCCCCCAGTCAAGGGCCAGAGCACATCTAGACAAGCATTTTGGTAAGTTCCTTGACTTGATGAACAAACTACACATTAACATTCCTTTCCTTGATGCTATTCTAGGGATGCCCGCCTATGGGAAGTTCTTGAAGGAGATCCTATCAAGGAAAAGGAAACTGGAAGATTTTGGTGAAGTTAGGATGACATCCAAATCCTCGGAGCTCATTCAAGTCATGAAGGAGAAGATGCCACCAAAATTGAGAGATCCCGGCTCATTTTGCATTCCCATTCAAGTTGGGGATGTCACTTATGAAGCCCTTTGTGATCTAGGAGCCAGCGTGAGCATCATCCCGCTGAATCTATGTGTGAAGATCGGACTTGGAGAACCCAAGCCGGTCAAGATTTGACTTTATATGGTGGATCGCTCCATCACCCATCCCGTGGGCATCTTGGAGGACGTTCCGGTCAAGTTAGGTAACTTCTATTTACCTATAGATTTTGTTGTACTTGACATTCCCGCAGATTATCCTGTTCCTATTATTCTCGGGAGGCCATTTCTAGCAACTTCGGGTTGCAACGTGGATTGCAAGAACGCCAAGCTGAAATTCAACATTGGCGGCGATGAGGTGGAGTTCGCATTACTTCCAGCCATGAAAGGGGAGCAGCTAACTGATGATATCTTCAACATCTACGATGAAGAAGAATCAAGAGAATTGGTGAACTCTATCCTTATTAACGATCCACTCAAAAGAGTTATTAGCTTCAGTTTAATGGAGGAAGGTATAGATGCCTCTTGTGATGCAGATATACGGAGCTTAAAAGCACTGGAAGAGGATCCAGGAGCTAAAACTGAGAAGCTAATCCAGGAGACGAAGATCTCCAGTATCGGTTCCAGTTGCAGTACCTCGACCGAGGCACTTTCTGGACTGAGCGAGGCGACTGAAGAACATCTCGGTCAACACCTCTGCGCCTCGACCGAGGTCGATGGCGAGATGATGTCGACTGAGACTGCTGAGAATAACAAACTTCTTACTCCCTTCTCTGACACTCATCCTCAGTTGGTGGAACATTCTATCCACCAACTTTTTGATAACAAAGGACCTTGGTATGCTGATATTGTGAATTATCTTGTCTGCCAGGAAATACCGCCCGGATTGACGTACTCTCAAAAGAAGAGATTCTTCAAGGAAGTATGCCACTACTACTGGGACGAGCCGCTGCTATTCAAGCGCGGACCGGATGGGATGCTTCGAAGATGCATTCCGGAAGATGAAGTTAATAGCGTAATATGGCATTGTCACTCACTTCCTTGTGGAGGACATGCCAGCACCGATAAAACATGCGCTAAGGTATTACGTTCCGGTTTCTTTTGGCCCACACTATTTAAGGATGTACAATCGTTTGTTGTCTCTTGTGATGCATGCCAAAGAACAGGAAATTTATCAAGGAGGAATGAGATGCCACTTAATAACATTCACGAGGTGGAAATCTTTGATGTATGGGGGATAGACTTCATGGGACCTTTCCCATCCTCCGGAGGAAACCTCTACATTCTTCTTATAGTTGATTACGTCTCTAGATGGGTTGAAGCCATCGCTTCTCCCACTAACGACGCCAAGGTGGTTGTGAAGTTCTTGAATAGAACTATCTTTCCACGTTTCGGAAATCCACGCATCATCATCAGCGATGGAGGAACGCATTTCATCAACCGGAAATTCAAGGCAGTTCTATCGAAGTATGGGGTAACCCACAAGGTATCAACCCCTTATCACCATCAAACTAGTGGACAGGTCGAGATCTCGAATAGAGAAATCAAAGCAATTCTGGAGAAGACCGTCTCTAGGACGAGGAAGGATTGGTCCATGAAATTGGACGATGCTCTTTGGGCGTACAGGACCGCATTTAAGACTCCCATAGGTACCACCCCTTATAATTTGGTATAAGGGAAGTCTTGCCATTTGCCCGTTGAATTAGAACACAAAGCATATTGGGCGATCAAATGGTTGAACTTCGACATTAAGGAGGCCGGCGAGAAGCGTCTATTGGAAATCAACGAGCTGGAGGAGCTGCGTTTGAACGCTTATGAGAATGCCAAAATCTATAAGGAAAGGACGAAGAGATGGCATGACAAGCGTATCGTCCCAAAGGAGCTTAACGAAGGAGACTTAGTTCTACTCTTCAACTCCCGCCTCCGCCTCTTTCCACGTAAGTTAAAATCTAGATGGACCGGACCTTATGTTGTGAAACATGTTTTTCCTCATGGTGCAGTTGAGATATGGGGCGAAACTAACGGAAGCTTCAAGGTCAACGGTCATAGACTTAAGAAGTACAAACCGGAAGTTCCGGTTGAGGAGGTTGCACCAATATACCTCATTTGAGACGCATCATGGTCCAGCTAGCGACCTTAAACCAAGCGCTTCTTGGGAGGCAACCCAAGGTATTGCTTTCTTTTCCCTTTTTCTAGTCTAACTTAGATAGTTTTTGCTTTTGCTTTGCTTTGTTTTGTTTTTGGCGTTCTAGACAGATAACAGGAGACATCTAAGGAAGGAGCATAACTGGAAGGACAGAAGATCGAGAATTTGAGAAGACGAAGTTTGACTGAGGCATCTCGGTTGCTATCAGAGCACCTCGACCGAGATGATTCATGAGCAACCGAGGCGACTAGGGTTTCTGAAGAACCACCTCGGTCCGTACCACCTCGGTCCAGTCGAGACCATCTCGACCGAGGTGACAGCAGTTCCAGAAAAGGGTATAAAAGGGGCGAAGATTTCTCTCTCCTCACTTTACTCTTCTCCCTCGACCGCGGCGACAGTTTCACCTCGCTTCTCTGATTCTTGCTCGTTTTCGAAGATTTCTGTCTCCAAATTGCGATTAAGGCTTAAAGGATCCCAGTGCATCATCGATCTGCAAGAAAATTGAACCGATTCGGCCGAACAAGGTAAAACAAAACCGAAACCCTAACTCTCCGATTTCGCTTCGATTTGGGCTTTGGTTGCCCTTGCATTTGCTGAGAAAAGGCTTAAGTACCCCATAGGAAGCAGTTGTAGTGATTTTGGGGGAAAAGAACTGAATTTTCTGAAGAAATTAGAAACCCAGTTTTTCGCCTCGGTCCAGTCGAGTTGTGCCTCGGCCGAGGTGATTCTTGAGCATTGTCAGTCGACCGAGGTGACCTGACAGTGACAGATTGTTGAAAATGAGTTTTGACAGGCAGATTGTGCTGAGAGATAGACACTCCCCTTCCCCTTCTTCCTCTTCTTTCCGACCTTACCGCCCGGTGATCCATGAGCGACACCGGGTGGATTATGAGCGTATTTTTGGCCGTCCAGTGATTGCACCACGCATCCTGGACGTGTCTGCTTTTGATTGCCTCCAGGTAGACGGAGACCTTAGGAGGATGATTTCTACAGTAGGGCTGGATCAGTTTACTGAGATCCGAGCTCCAGCCTATTTGGAGCCCACCTTAGAGTTCATTAGCTCCTTCACCTACCTCCCCACAGAGAGATTTGTGAAGTACCGGTTGATGAACCGGAACTTCATAGTGCCACTAGAGTACTGGAGAGATATTTTTGGTTTTCCTGAGCCTACCGCTGTTGACTTCCCTTCCCGATCTATAGCTAGGATGTTTTGGGGACAGATTGCTCACGTGGTTGAGTACGCAGACAGATGGCGCCCTGGAGATTCCAAGGAGAAGGTCATCTTCCACTTAGCCTTTAGGTTAGCCCACCGGATCTTCAGCGAGACACTTCTGGCGCGTACTGAGACGCCCCAGAAGATCCGACAGGGAGAGCTTTTCAGTTTATACTGCATGGTTACTGGGGGTATCCCGGACTTTGGCTTGATGCTGGCAGAGGATCTGCACAGGATCAAGGTCAAAGCGAAGGGAGACATCTGCTACGGAGGGATTGTCACCCACATAGCTAGTTATCAGGACATGGATCTCAGCGCTTGCACGATGGTGGCGGCTGCCAAGCCGCTTGGGCTACAGAAGATGATCACTCGGCGGATTCTGGTTCCCCGAGGTCTGACTACACCGTACGTGGCTATGCCGTGGGAGCTGACTGGACCACAGGGGATTAGGTGGTCTGCCCAGTTTACTGTTTTTGACCCTCATTATTGGCAGACCGCTTGGGCTCCACTGATGGAGGATTATAGAGAGGCAGCAGCTGCCCTAGCTGAGGAGGAGGCAGATGATGAGGAGACAGTTGATGAGAGAGAGGGTGGAGTCCCGATGGATACAGGGACAGATACTGCAAGGACGAGCGCACCAGTTATAGATCTGGATGATGAGGATACTGAGCGTGCACCTGCTGCATCACCTGCGAGACCTGCTAGGCGTAGAGCACGCCGACACAGAGATCCCGAGGCTCATCGTCGGATCGATGATCTGACGGATCAGATGATAGACTCTTATGCTGCCCTCATTGTGGACATGCATGAGAGGTTTGCTGCCCAGCACCGACAGATTGATAGTTGGACTCATCAGATGCTCGAGGGACAGCACTATCAGCGCAGGATGATGGAGATCCAGTTCCAGCAGGCTATGGGTTATCCATTCGACCAGTCTCAGTATCCATACGTGCCACCACCACCACCACTGGATCGGGATTCTTGAGAGCTGCAGGATTTTCTTTCTTATTTTTATGTAGTTCAGCTATTTATCCAGTGAGTACTTTATTTCTTAGACTTATTTTGACCCACTGGGACAGTGTGTCCCAAGTATGGGGTATTTGTGTATTACTTGACAGTTATTTGATGTATGACTCTATTTGACCGGATATCTATATTTATGCTTCACTTTTGCATCTATGTGTTTATCTGAGACCATATGCATACTTACAGGTTATTTGATTGAGAAAAACGTCGAAACTGAAAAAAAAACTGGTTTAAAAAAAAAAATTTTTGACCTCGACCGGTGGAGTTCTGGCCGAACGAGGTGTTTCACCTCGGTTGACCTAAGAACACCTCGACCGAGGTGGTTTAACTGAGAGTTTTAGAAACGATTTTTGTGCTTCTTATCTGGATATGATCTCAGTGAAGATTTTGCTGACTGACTGGTTTTGAAATTCTTTATGTGTTTGAAAGGTTTTATAATATGTTTAAGTTGCTAAATGCTTTGTTTGAAATTATTGGCATGTTTATCTTCAATAATCTGCATGTTTGTATGTATATTATGTGATTATATAACCATTTCATCTACCTTTGCGGGAATCGAGGTCTACACCTAGTTTTGTTGTAATCGTAGGTAAAATGGCACGTTTTGCATAAAAAAGGAGCAAAAGGAGCTATGAAGTCATTTGAGCTACATTCAGGAACATAAGGAACCATCCAGGAAGCATAGCTATGGATTAGAGATTTACTTTGGACCAGATTTGAGAGATTTCACACTCAGTTGTGACTCACCTCGGTTGACCACAGATTCACCTCGACCGAGGTGATCCAGAGAAGTCGACTCGACCGAGGCGAACACTTGGGACGCGGCGAGAATAATTTTATTCTTGGCTGAGATCTTTTATCTTTGGAAAGAGATCTTATATTTTTGGGCTTGGCTCCTGGAAGGAAGAAGATATGCTAGATCATATATTTTACCTATTTTTATGGAAAGAGATCTTTCTAAGATATCTTATCTTTAGAGGGTTATTTTCCTATAAAAAGGGTTGGATTTCCCACAAATCCGAGATCCGCTATTACCTTGCTTTAGGCTGCATACAAGCCACATACAGTTGGAAATCACGCATAACACGCAGCGGCCATACTCCAGTTGGGAGATTTGAAGAACCTTTTTGAAGGTTGAAGAAGGAAGATTGTAGCTTTTATAGCTTTTGAAGGGTTTTGTAAGATCATCTTAGATTCCCTTCCTTGTTGTCTTCCTTTGTTGGATTTATATCCAAGGAACGCTTTTGTTGTGATATTTGATTCAGTTATTGAAGTCTTTTCATTAAATTCTTCTTGTTCAAATATTCACCTTCTTCCCATATATTTGATTCATACTTTCATGATGATGAGTGGCTAATTTCCTTGTGTGATTCTAGGGTGATTGGCTGAAGGTTGTGGGAAAAACAATGATAGAATGATCTTGATCACAATAGGACCCTGAAAGTTCGAGTCTTTACCTTAACCCTAAGCATCTCGTTCAGTCGATGAACATCTCGGCCGGGGTGGAATTTGGCTGACCGAGGTGGCTTATCTGATCCAAAACTGAGAGTTAAGCGTTAGAGTTTGCCAAATCCTATTCTTATTACACCTTTCCTGGTTCAATGCAAGCCTAGGATGAGACTTACCCGGTAATTCCTTAGTTTGTATACCTAAGATCATAAGTGTAGGTAATAAAGGTTTATCCTTTATTGGGGTTTGAGTGTGCTTCCATCCCATCTTTGTGAGTTAGCCTGAGACTTACCCGGTAAAGGTTGATTCTATTCCCTTAGATGGTGTGTTAGTTTGAGATTATAGTTCTTTATCTTAATTCCTTGAGACTTACCCGGTAATAGGAGTTACGGTTTTGGATTAGTGAGTAGTGAGACTTACCCGGTGATCTATTCCACTTTAGTAACACCTTCCCTATGCAAAAACCTCAGCTTTGTCCGCTTATCTTTAGATCTTGAGTTGGAACCACAACTAGATGCTTTAATCCCTAGAATTGCATGTTTCCTTTATTGACTTCTATATCATCTTTGATTGTTTTGATCACCTTTTGTGGTTAGTATTTACATAAGCATACCGTAATTGGACTTTGTTTCACTAAGTCCCTGTGATCGACCCCTAGAATTCCTTGCTTTTACTACGATTGACCTGTACACTGCGGGTTCGCATCCTTGTTTTAAGCTTACATCTAGGGTTATAAATTTAAAGCTGGCACACACCGTTTGGAGCGAACATGAAGATACTAACCTAGTTCTTAATTGGGAAAAGTGTCAATTTATGGTGAAAGAAGGCATTGTATTAGGACACTTAATCTCTAATAGAGGGATTGAAGTGGATAAGGCTAAGATAGAGACTATAGAAAAGCTTCCTCCCCCAACTTCGGTGAAAGGGATAAGTTTTCTAGGACATGCTGGATTTTATAGACGTTTTATAAAGGATTTCTCTAAGATATCAAAGCCGCTTACTAATCTATTGATGAAGGATGTAGTTTTTGATTTTTCGCAGGAATGTTTAGATGCGTTTAATAAGATTCGGGAAGCTCTAATCTCAGCCCCGATTATTCAACCTCCGGATTGGAATCTTCCATTCGAGGTTATGTGTGACGCAAGTGACGTAGCTATAGGAGCTGTGCTTGGGCAAAGAAAGGAAGGACGAACCCACGCTATCTACTACGCTAGCAAGACGCTAGATGAAGGGCAGCTCAACTACGCCACTACCGAGAAAGAATTTTAGCAATTGTATATGCATTTGAAAAGTTTCGCTCTTATCTTGTAGGTGCAAAGATGATTGTGTACACGGATCATGCTGCGATCCGGTATTTGCTTGCAAAGAAGGATGCGTATCCAAGGCTAATTAGATGGATTCTTCTCCTACAAGAATTCGATCTAGAGATCCGTAACAAGAAGGGTTCGGAAAATTCTGTTGCGGATCATTTGTATCGTCTACCACATCTTGAGGATGACAATTTACCCATAGATGACTCCTTTCCAGACGAGCATTTACATATCATAGAGGAGTGCATCGACGTGATCACCAAAGGTAATGAACCATGATTTGCTGATTTTGTTAACTATTTGGTTTGCCAGGAATTACCACCCGGATTATCCTACGCACAAAGAAAGAAGTTCTTTAAGGATGTTCGGAAATACTTTTGGAATGAACCTCTCCTCTTTAAGAGAGGTCCTGACGGCATCATTCGACGATGTGTGCCGGAAGACGAGATGCAAAGTGTCATCCGTCATTGTCATTCACTACCTTGTGGAGGACACGCTAGTTCGAACAAGACTAGCGCTAAGGTATTGCAATCTGGATTCTTTTGGCCTACTTTATTTAAAGATGTGCAAACCTTTGTTTCCTGCTGCGATGCTTGTCAAAGAACAGGGAACATATCTAGGAGAAACGAGATGCCTCTTAACAACATTCAAGAGGTGGAGATCTTTGACGTTTGGGGAGTAGACTTCATGGGACCTTTCCCATCATTTTGTGGAAACCAATACATACTTCTAGCCGTAGATTATGTTTCGAGATGGGTTGAAGCAATTGCCTCTCCTACTAATGATGTCATGGTTGTGGTTAAGTTCTTTAACAAGACCATTTTCCCACGATTTGAGACACCACGGACTATCATTAGTGATGGAGGCTCTCACTTCATTGCCCGACGATTCAAAGCTCTATTAGCTAAGTATGGGGTGACTCACAAGATCGCCACCCCTTACCATCCACAAACTAGTGGACAAGTGGAGATTTCAAACCGGGAGATTAAAGGGATTCTAGAGAAGACGGTTTCAAGGACAAGGAAGGATTGGTCTTTGAAGCTAGATGATGCATTATGGGCATACCGGACTGTGTATAAGACCCCCATAGGTACGATGCCATACAACCTTGTGTATGGGAGGTCTTGTCACTTGCCGGTAGAATTGGAGCATAAGGCGTATTGGGAAATAAAGTGGTTGAACTTCGGCATGAAGGAGGCGGGAGAGAAGCGTCTCTTGGACCTTAACGAGCTTGAAGAACTCCGCTTGAACGCCTACGAAAACGCCAAGATCTATAAAGAAAGAGCGAAGCGTTGGCATGATAAGCATATCATTCCAAAGGACCTCAAAGAATGAGATCAAGTTCTCCTCTTCAATTCAAGACTTCGTCTCTTTCCAGGTAAGCTTAAATCTCGTTGGACTGGACCTTATCTAATCAAACGTGTTTTTCCCCATGGTGCAGTTGAAGTATAGGGTGAAAAGGGCGGAAGCTTTAAGGTGAACGGTCAACGACTCAAGAAATACTCACCGGAACTCCAAGCTGAAGAGTTCGCACCTACCACACTTGAATAGGTGTAAGTACGGTCTAGCTACGGACCTTAAACAAGCGCTTCTTGGGAGGCAACCCAAGGTATTGCACTTTTGTTTTTATTTCTGATTCGTAGTTTAGAATAGTTTAGACGTTTTGTTTTGTTTTGCCTTTGATACCTTCCGGTATGTTCGTGTTTTTGGATGTAGGATTAATGGAAGGGGCAAAGAAGAAGGAAAAGTTAGAAGAAATTGACGAAACTTGGACTTTGGCACATTACAGAGAGTTCCACGGCCAAAACCACGGCCGTGACAACTATAGTGACCGTAATTTGCAAAAGCCTGAGAAAAATCATAAAAACCACAGTTCCGTACATTTCCACGGCCGTGGAAACCCCCGAGTGACCGTAATTTTCCAAAAAATTTACGGTTACTATATAAACCATGTCTCTTCACAAAGAACACCAAAAATACCCAATTCCACGCCCCAAAATCGCCGATTCGATCCCCCTCTCTCAAATCTCCGTTCGTTAATCGTTTCGAACGATTCTTTAACCCAAAGTGAAGCAAATTTAACCATCTACAAGATCCAAGCAACAATTTGAGTGGAAAATCGCCAGAGAAGACGGAATTTGGATTTTAAAAATCCAAAACCTAGGTTTTTCTTCTCTTCACTCACTTTGTCGATTTGATTCAGTTTTCGCAAGAATTTTTAGGAGAACTTATTACAACTGGATTGGAATTAGTCTAGGGCTGCTGTCTGTTGATTTTGGTGTTGATTGAGTGGATTTTGAGAAATTACGAGCCGAACCACGGTAACTAGGCATTCCACGGCCGTGGAACCTCAAGAACAAGCCGTAGTTTTTGACAGAAAATGGACCTTGTTAGGAGAATGTCTAATAGAAATAAGAAAAGGAAAGGTAATGCTTCCTCCTCCTCTCAGGCACCCCCTAGTGAGCCACCATCACCCCCACCCCCTAGAATTCCTAAGATTCATGAGGATTACCTCGATGCCTTAGAGAGGATCGAGAAGAGACCGGTCATAGGACCACATTATTTGCTGCTTGAGGAGTTAGAGCCACTCAATGTGGTTAATGACATCACTTGGCTATTAGATAGGGCTGGATTGATCATCTTCTCCGCCATTCGAGAAGATGCGTATGAGGAGATCACTAGAGAGTTTGTGATCTCTTTTGAGTATAGTCATGTAGATAGGACAGTTTCTTTCAGGCTGATGGAGAGGAACTATGAGTTCTCGATTAAAGAGTTTGGAGCCTTCTTTGGATTCCATGAGACCTTCAATGGTCGTTTTCCAATGGCGTGTACGCCAAGGATTTTTGGGAGGACATTGCCATGATATATGCTAGCAAGGACCGCTGGTAACCTGCTGATACCAAGGCTAAGTTGATCTATCACTTAGCCTTGAAGATAGCCCACCGAGTACTTTCTGAGTGTCTCTTCCCTAGGACTGAGACTCCTCAGAAGATCAAGACCGATGAGTTGTTTTTGTTGTACTGTATGCTGCATGGTAGGCCTGCTGATTGTGCCAGCCTCTTAGCTTCTACCATGAGTAAGCTAAAGAACAAGAGGGCCGGCAATATCGGATATGGTGGGATGGTCACCCACATTGCTAGACAGCTAGGTATCTTTAGATAAGTCATATAAAGTCTTGATCCTTGGGTTACAAGTTTGGGTATTTGATATTAATTCTTGTCTTTAGATCCTTTCTATACTGAAGCCTCAACAACCTTTATAGAGAGTGTCTTTAGATAAGTCATATAAAGTCTTGGAACTTCACCGTACATTGATTTACCTTAGTATACCTTTGCAACTCTTAACTCTGTCCTTAGTTCTTTAGTATATCTTTAATCGATTGCCACAATTAGATACCTGGATCTTTAGGGTTGCTATTTTCCCAATATATTTGCAAAGCTTTACCCTTTTTCTTGCTTGACAAGTTTACAACTGAATTTGTTCCCCCCAAATCCCTGAGTTCGATCTCTGGAATTCTTGCTTTACTACGCCGATCCGTACACTGCGGGTTTGCTTGCTTGATTCTAGTTTTATAAATTTAAGACTTATTTGAACGCACACTAAGTGGCGAACACTGCTGAGCCTCTAGCTGCTGCTAATGAGCCGCCTGCCAAGCATCCCGCCGGTGGTCAAAATGGATGGTCATAGAGGAAGCGAAGCTGGACTGCTACGCTTGCTGCTGCTCAAGCATGGACCGCTGGTACTCGGTCTGCCATGCCTGATGTTGGGTGGTCAAGGCTGCCATCTGAGCCTGAAGGCTCTCCATGGCCGGACTGTCGTCCGGTGCTGCAGTAGGCATCTCCTCATCATCTGGTATGGGCATGTGGTCAGCAATAGGAGCCCGGCTGGAGCTCGCAACATATCTCTCAACAATGGCCCCCTGAGGCCGTCTCGGCACGAAGAGGTCAGCTGGTATGTACAGCTCGGAGAGCTCGTCTCTAAGTGGAAGTGCCCGAGGGAGGTAGGTGATGTGACTCCCATCTGCCAATGAGAGCTAAAAGAGGTTCTCCCCGTCTCTCTTGAAGAGCCTGCACCTCCTCAACATCCCTTCCGTGTACAGTGGGGCCTCTAACCCATCCTCCAAGTCGGAGAGGTCCATCACCTGTGCAGCAATCAAGGAGATCACCCCATCACCCACAATGTCTCGTGGCTCGTTCTTCCTAATCCGCTTCAAAGCGGTAAGGAAGAGGTATGGCCAATTTGGTATCTTGTCGTTTGTGGGGAGGCAGGCGTACAACAGTTAAAGGTCCTTGAGAGCGACCTTGTTCTCCTCCTTGTGACTACAGAAGACACTCATGAAGATTTTGGAGATGAGCCTCAAATAGGGGTGAGTGAGTTTGTTGGAATACTCACCCCTGCATGAAACTCGGATCTAGTGGCGGCTTGCCAAAACTCGCATAAGTCGGGTGTCGGGACGGGTTCCCACCAGTCTTCGGAGGCGCAAATAGTCACCCCGAATGCCTCATGCAGTTGGGTGTAGTCCAATGTATACTTTCTCTTGTTGAACTTAAATGAAAGCCCAACACAAATATGGTCCTCCTTCTCCATGGTGAATGTGGCGATGAATTGGCAGCTAAGCTCGGGGTATATTGGAGCATTCATGTCTAGAAAATCGCCGAGCCCAGTATTGGTGAGGAATGCCTGCATGCTCTCCAACATGCCCAATTTTTCCAAAGTAGGAACGTGCAAAAACCGAGTTGCATACACAACCCGATCTTGCGCAATCTTATACCGTTCCTTCTCAACTTCCGGCAACTTGTATTTCTTCTGTTTTTCCATTTCTTGCAATTAAGTTCAGAAATTGGAGTAAGAGACGAACCCTCTATTGCTATTTTCGCAGGGGCGGCTGAAGGATGCGCAGGGGCGCCGAGGCGCAAGGGCGGTAGCTTGCAGGCGCAGGGGCGGGAGAAGTGTAGAGGGCGATTTCTGACAGCTGCTAAGATGGCGGTGGTGAGGGGCGTTTTGGTGGCTTCTTGTTGGTGGTGATGTCGCCGGCGGTGATGAGCGGTGGAGGCAAGAGAGTGTGAGGTGGAAGGGTGTTATAAGATTAGAGTTTTGGGAGGATGAGGGAGGTGTTTGGTGGTAGCGAGGGCAGGTGTCGCAGGGGGCGTGTTGACAGCTTTGGCTAGGTCGTTGTAGGTGGCGCGGGGGCGTTGCACCAGGTGGCGTGTGAGAGCTCGATGAGGGCGCAGGGGCGTGGGAGATAGAGGGGGTGTAGGTTTTAAGAGTGAGTGGTGAGAGAGGATAGGGGTTGGTGGGATAGTTGTAGGTTATTTTTGGGAAGTGTATTTTTTTCCTTCCTTGATAAAATCGCAGGGGCGGGGCTTGTCGCCGCGGGGCGGTGACAAGGAAGAGGGGGCACGTAGGCTCAGTGTCGGGGTGGCACTGAGGATGTGTGTCAAGGATGGCCTCCGCAGGGGCGTAAGGGAGTCACCGCGGGGCGGGAACACTGAGCCGCAAGGGCGGTTTTCTTGACAGAGGCTCCTCTTCTTATTTCTTCGGGTTGCCTCCCGAGCACCACCTTTGTTTTACGTTGTTGGCTCGACGTAGGGACTCTACCTTTCTGATTGGGCCTCTTCCAGCATCACCTTGGGGTTTATAATCGTTTGTGAAGGCAATCCTCCGGAGGATCTAGTTTAAATCCTTGTTATGGCTTCCGCCATTTGCCCAACCTATTTTTCAAGGTTCTTGATGCTGGACTCAGTTGTTTGGACATGAGTAGCAAAATGTTTAGTCAAAACCTGCAACATATCCTCAGTTGATTGATACTTACCTTGTCGGGGCTGTTGTTGATTTTGTTGATCCCTCCAACGAAAGTTCTGTTGATCACGCCAGTTGGGCATGAAATTCTGCGCGTAGGGATCGTTCCTAGGCCTTTGCTGTTGTGGCTATGCATAACTCATTGCATTCACCTTAGCATCGTCATCCTAGACTTGGGGACACATGTCCGTTGGATGGTATGGGTCAGCACACACTCCACATGCCTTCAGCTGTTGTGGGGTTCCCATAAGTGTTAATCTCTTCACCATTTCCTTCAGTTCCGCAAGCTCACTGGAGATCTCACTCTTCCCAGAATTCACAGCATGACACCTCTCTTGGAAGGGGTCCTTCCAAAGTTCCGGGTCCCTTCAGCTAGTTCCTGTATCTTTTCCAAAGAAAGGTCAGGGGTAGAGTTAAGAATGTTACCTCCACAAGCCGCATCGACGATCCTCCTTTCATTGTCTAGCAAGCCATTGTACAAGTACAAGACTAGATCTTGAGTCGAATATCCGTGGAAAGGACAACTGGATCGGAGGTGTGCGAATCTTTCAAAGTACTCATAGAGAGTTTCGTCCGCCTCTTGCTCGATGTTGCTTATAGCTTTCTTCAAGCTATTTGAGTGTGAAGCCGAATGCCCTCATCTTGATTTGCTCTTCGGTAATGTTGGCTGGCTTCATGCTCATACGCACGGTATGGAACTTCCCAAGGTGTTTGATGGGGTCTTCACCACTTAACCCATGTAAAGATGGGAGCAAGTGAATGAGACCCGGCTTGAGCTCGAAGTTGATTCCTTCCCCTAATGCCGGTATAGTAACCGCAAGAGGGTTTTGAGCCAAAGTGGGCTGAGTGAGTTGACGAAGAGTACGATCAGCCATTTCTTGTTGGAGTTGTTGTTGTCTATGTTGCCGGATGTGCGTCCTCTCAATTTCTAGATCCAAAGGAAGCAAAATCGGAGTTAGTATCACGGGTTTGAACCATAAAAATGGTTCAAACCAATAATCAATAATAACAATAAAATAAAAATAAATAAATTCCCCGGCAACGTCGCCAAAATTTGACAAGACCTTTTCCTATGGTCGTTTTTATCTTATCAAAATATAATCCCGACTTAGCACTAAAACAAATATAGTGGTTAAGTAAAGGTCGAACCCAAGAGAGTTTTGTTATTCTTATTAAATTCAATTATTGATTATAGATTCAAGTAACAAAAGGGGGGGGGGGATTTTGGGTGAATTTATGCACACAAAACTTATGAAAGCAAGTAACACAACGAGTAAGACAATAATGGATGAATCTACACTAGGTTGACTATTAGCATGCGATTACTACTTTGGTGAGTTCCTTTTTACAAGTTTTCAAGTAATCTCCCGTCTTGATTATATATATGTGTTGAGCCAACCGGCATCAACACAACTTAACAGGTTAGTGTTCCGTAAACCTACAAGAACAAATAACAAGTTAGCTTTCAAATAAAGACTAAGGGATATAAAGAAAATATTAAAACCGTTAAACTTATCTTTATATTTGTGTTTCTTTCCTTTAAGCAACTAAAACCCGTTATTACTTAAAGTTTACTACTAGATTAAAGACCCGAACCCGGAATCTATTAATCCTAGTTCTTTGCATGCACTTTAGAACCTAAGGTGATCAATCTTAAGTGATAGCAAAACATGCAATTAGACAATGAAGATCAAGGAAACACAAAGTATTACTGAATGAAAACTTATATTAGAAAGAACTTACAACCAAAGTAACAATGCAGCTTCAAACCAACCCAATGTAGCAAGGGAGTTAGCAACTCATTACAAAGGTAGCAAGAGAATTATGATGGAAAAAGTGGATTCTAATTGGATCATTCTAGCAATCAACCCTAGGTCTATTTATACTACAAATGGCACTAAATAGGAGTAAATGACCGGCCCAAAACAGCCACCTTTAATGCTATAAAGGTGGTGTAAACAGCCGGAGTAAAGCCTCTGTCGCTGACCCGCAGGGGCGGCCTTCAGATCCGCAGGGGCGGTATAGGTGAAAACGTTTGATCTTCTTCGTGGCCGCAGGGACGGCCTTGCACTTCCGTAGGGGCGGATATTTAATGATCTTCAAACGTCTGACTCTTCAACTTCTTGTCGTTTTTGATGCCGAGCCGTAGGGGCGTCACAGTGTCAACGCGGGGGTGGTGACACTGACTCTTCATCTTCACAGCTCCCAGGTTGAGACGCAGGCAAAGGCGCAGGGGCGCTGGCTTCACTTCTTTAGGGCAAGTCACCGCAGAGGCGCCAAGGGTTGACGCAAGTGCGGTGACAGTCTTCATTCCTGGCGCTGGCAAAGGCGCATGTTGCGCTCTGGAGTATGGTGTCACCCGCAGGGGCGGTGACAATGCTCCGCGGGGGCGGTGAGGCAACAGAAGCTTTGCTTCGTGAATGATCTTCACTCCTAAGTGCCTATAACTCCTTCTTTATCTTCTTTTAGTCTTCTTCTTCTGGACCAAGGAGTTAGTAGCATAAACCGACACTAATGTAACAAAAAGACTCTAAAAACTAACCTAAATGATAAGTGATTCCATCACCTATCAATAACCTATATATCTTGCGATGGTAGTTCGAGTAGTTTGTATGTATAGATTAGAAGGTTTAAGCCTTCTTAGTTAAGAGTTCTTACCTCGGCCTTAAGGGCCGAGAAGTTCGACGTATAGCAAGTTTCGGGAGGAAATTGTTTTTATGGAATTTAATGTAACGACCCGTTTATGGGGTATGTTTTCGGTATTATTCTACCGTATTTTTTGTTAATTTTTAATGGCTTCAATATATTTTTCCGAATATTTCTACGTCGTAATTTGAATTTTTACGAATTTTGATATATATATATATATACATATCATTATATTATTATCAAGAATATTTTATGGAAGTGATTTATATATCGTAAATTATATTTTTACGAGTATATATTTTTGTTTGTATTTTTAGTATACTATTTTGCAGAAAAGTTTCGATCCAAAAATCCAGTTCCGGTTAATTTGATCGAGTTTATTTTAATTCCCGATGTCATGTTGTTAAGTAATTATTTTTATTTTCCTTTTATTTTTGTTTTCTTTTCCCCCTTCTCTTTCCAGCTGATGATCGCTCTGCACCGATTCCTCGCTCCCTCTGTGCACCTGACCCCTCGTTCCAACATTCATTTGGATTACCCTCATTTCTCCTCACTCGCTGATTTTTCCTCTGTTCCCTTGCCCTCAGCCTCACGCCCTTCTCCTCTTTGCTCACTCAGGTTCACCCTCTGGATTGGTGCAAGAAACCCAAGCAACAAGCAACCCTCTGTTCTCGCACCCTCATCAACAACAGGACATAAAACACCCTCTCCCTTTGTTACTTACATTTCCCTCTCAAACGAGGAAACAATGATCTCCCCTACAAACAATCAATGCATCATCTCGTTCAAACTCTCCTTCTTCACCATCCAATTTGAGGTTCTTCTAAATTATCGCCCGAAAACGGGGAGGGGGTACTGTCAACCCTTGGCGCCGCCAAGCACCACCGGGAATCGAGGCACTGCCTTGCCGCCACCTTTACTTGGGCGGATAAGCCCTCCCTCACTATTGTCGCCTCGCCCTTGCCTGTCGGAGGTACCGCCGCCACCCCTGCTTTCCTCCTCCTACTTGACGTTCAATATTGAACAGGTCTGTGACGGGAACCGTTGTCAATCGCCGGGAAACACTTCTCTGGACTGGAGCCTCGCCTCTCCCTTGTTGACGCCGGATGCCGCCGCCGCCGTCTTCGCCCTTCCTTGGAGAAGCCTCTTAGTGCCTCCGCCCTCACAGCTGGACCCTGCGCAGCCAACCTATCTTCCGCCTTCATTTCTATCGGATTAAAAGAACCCTAATCCCATTATTTATATTCGCCCCCTTATATTTGGTATAATTACATTTTAGCCCTACTGATTTAAATTATTACAGATTGTATCCATAGCTTTATAGTTGCAGTTTATACGTTTCTAGATTGTTGCTTTTATGCCTTGTTGGAATTAAGTACAAGATTTGGCCATATTATTGTTTACATATTTGACCCTGCCTTTGTAAATTTCAGATTATGGCCTTATAAGATAAATTACAAATTTGGCCTAAAGGTTTTGTTAACGGAAAATGACCCGACTTTATAGAGTTGTATAATTTGTCCGGAAAATGTATTTACGGTTTTTTTAAAACATGGGCTTTACTTCGAGTTCTATTCTTATATTTATATATTCTATATTTCATGCGTTGTTAGTTAATCTCGGTTTATGGCAAGGATTTTATTTCGGATTTTAACCTTGGTTTTTGGAAGCGAGTTTCCTTAGATTTATATACGTTAAAACTTCCATTCAAATTTAGCGTATAAGCTAAATTTGCTTAGCTTTGGTTTTAGGTCCGGAAGCGCCCGATATAGACCGACGAATCCATTCTCGACATCCGCGGATCGTCTTCAACCTTGGATCGTGTGTGATTACCTTCTTCCTCAATCTAGTTATGTTTAGTGGTAGAATCATGCTAGGTTGGATCTAGCATAACTTAGGGCAAATGCCAAGTAGTGGCTTGGAAGCTTTAGGTGAGTGTTTGAGGTTATTGATGTTCTATGAGATGTGGTGTGTTGACCTTGAGTTGTTATACAGTTGTGAGCCTCGTGATTAATCTTGTGAGACTTGAAGTGGTATTCATATGTTGGTTGAGATTGCGGAGTTTAGGATGAGAGTATCCGAGCACATGGGGCTATAGTTGAGATCTCGTAAGTTTATGAGGGCTAGGAGTGTATCCTAGATTATGAAAGTGTATGACCTAATAAGATGATATAGGACTTCTAGCCTATGAGTAGTTGTTGATTATCGTGTCTTGTCTTGAACAAGCTTTGGTTATATTCCTTCGAAGAGTGATATCGGTTTCGCTTAGCTTTGAGACGAGGTAAGTCCTCGGACTTGTAACACCCCAAATCTGTGGGATATCGGGATGCTACGGGTGAGACCTCACAATGGATCCCGACCCTTAGCTTGACAACAATTTCACCGGACCTTTCCAATATGGCACAAATAAAGGCAAAAACTCAAATCGTTTATAATGTATGCGAGAAACTGAATGTAAAAGTAAAAAGTGGAAACTCAGCCGAGTCCTCAAAACGACACAATCCCAAAACATAAATCCGAAACCATATATCCAAAATCCATAACTTTAAACATAATAAGGAAAAACCCAAAAATGCTCATGTCCTATAATGTACGGAGACCCTCGGCTGTCCACTCCTCCACCTCACTCGGCGTCATTCCTAACCTTCAAGGCATCTACACAAACGGTTTAAAACCGTTAGCTCTATTCTAAGCATTAGAAACATGGTGAAGGCACATACACACTCATACATCATAACATCAAATAAACATGCTCAACAAACAATCCGGTTTATTATCTTTATTTATCAAGTCGTATCCTGTTCTAACTCAACCTAGGTTTGTGACACTAGAATCCCCAAAACTCGCCTCGGTCCCTACTTACCGGCATGGAATGGTACTGATGCATCCGACCGTCTACCAGCACGGGATAGTCGCCAAGAACCTCCTAGCTCTCGCAGGAGCCAGACAAGTTGTCACATCCTGTTATCATACACTTGGGCCGAAAATAATATATATAAAAGTCGGAGGTCCTATTACCGGTTTATATGTTATAACGAAAGCGATAAAACACACCCCACCAAACACTCAATGAATCTAATACATAGAATACAAGCTAGTAAGTTCGATGACTTACCTCTCTCAAGGTAACTCGAATAACCACTCTCAACTTTCCGCGGGAAAACGCTCTATGCCTGGCCAAGCGAGACACTCTATCAATAACCAACTAAAAAGCTACAAGTTCTCGGACTTCTAGTCTCCAACATATATATATGAGATCTCACTCTAGCATGTTAGGTCCAATCTATAAACTCAAGGATCATCCTAAGATCGTAAAGAAGGTAATTCAACAAGTTCAATATCCAATCACTAATAACTATGGTTTATGGCCACTACATGGCATTTGCTCTACGTTATGCTAAGTTCAATATCCAAGCACTAATAACAAGTTCAATATCCAAGCACGGTCTACGGAGTCAAGAACGAGTTCGATGACCTTTATCAGGCGCTTCCGGACCTAAGGACAAAACTAAGAAAAATTAGCTTAAACGCTAATTTTGAAAGGAAGGCTTAGCGCATAAAGATATCCCAATGAAAATTCCGTTTTCTAGATTCGAGGTTAAACTCGTTAAAAACAATTCCGGGCAAAATATCCAAAATGGAAAGTTGATTGTAAAACCGAATTTCAAAGTTATCCAACAATCGGATTTAAACAATGAAAGACACCAAATTAATTTGTAAAGAAGTTGGGTCACAAATTACAACAAAAATTAAGGGTTCAATAATTTTAATAATCTACTACAGGGTATAAAGGTTCCTTTATCAAAGTTATTGGGTCACAATTGCAATTATCAAACAAATGGGGTATAAATTGCAATAAACAATAAAGAGAGGGCAAAATGTGCCAATCTCCTTCAACCTTCAGCAACCAATCGACAGAAGAACGAAAAGGGGAAAAGCCCTATGGCTTGCGCAGGCGGATGAAGGGAGCACGGGGCGGCGTCGGTGCTGGCAAAGGAGGCGACGGTCGATGCCGGTGAAGGCCTTGCGGCGGCGACCTCCGGCGGTAGAAGGAGACAGGATCGCGAGCGAAACAGGGAGACGGCGGGGCTGGGCGCGGCTGTGCACTGTCCTGCTGGTGGCTCCGATCCACCAGGGCGGCAGCGTGGCACAGGAAGCAACGTCCGGTGGCGGTCCCTAGCGGTGCAGCCTTCTTCCACCTCTTCTCCAAGTGTAGATTCAATTGCAGAGGGTGAGACAAATGGGAGAGAAGGCACAGCAAATGGGAAGTATCAGAGGGAGAGTAGCGAGATTGAAGGAGAGTGGAGGGGAAGTGTGAGGGCTGGCTGCAAGGGTAGTCATCACAGGAGGGAGGCTCGAGAGGTCGGACGCAGGGCTAGGATAGGCTGCAGGCTAGGCCGGAGGAGGGAACGAGGGGTCGCCTGCCCCTGCCCCTGCCCCTGCCCCTGCTTAGCGCGTCACCAGCGCAGGAAAAGAAGGAAGAAAAAGAAGAATAGAACGAAAATAGGGAAAAAGGAAAAAGAAGTAGAAGATTAAAGAGGAGGGCTTTAAAAAAATCAACTCGATTAAACATTCGAAACGAGATTTTTCGGATCGGTAAATCTCGACTTCCGAAAAAATTAAATTAATAAAATACGGGAATACATACATGTATCCCAAAATAATATAATACCCGGAAAAGTTATTTTTAAATATATAAAAATATACTTTAAATAAGAACTCGGCTATTAACGAATCGATAGAAGGGAGAAAAGCAAAGTCGGAACGCACCCGAATAAACGGGGCGTTACATCAGGTCCTCCTAAAGAAAAGTTTTGTCCCGAAACTTGCTAAATGCGGAACTTTCAAACAAACGTGTCTTGATATCCTCTTGGAACACTACAACGTGGTAACTATGGTCCTTCTAATCCAAAGTCTACTCACCTAGACACATCAAGACTCACAAGATATACACATAGGAAACACACATAACACATCACGGTACAAGTAACATTAGAATAACCAAGGATAGATCTCGGGACTAACCCGACGGTCCTATATTTGTCGCTAATCCTGCATAAAACTCTGGATAGTTCCTACGGATACTATCCTCCGTCTCCCTAGTGGCCTCATCGGCTCCTCGCCTCGACCACTGCACTCTCAGCATCGGTATCTCCTTCGACCAAATTCGTCTCGTACTACGCTCCAAAACTGCAATCGGATGCTCCGCGAAAGTATGGTCTCGCTCGACCACCAGGTCCTCGTGGGTAATGACGTGCATCAGGTCATGTATGTACTCTCTCAGCTGAGATACATGAAACACCGGGTGAATACCCTCCAACCTCGGTGGTAACGCTAACATATATGCCACCTCTCCGACTCTCTCCAAAATCTCAAAGGGACCGACATATCGGGGGCTTAACTTCCCCTTAATACCAAAGCGCCTGACACCTCGTGTCGGTGATACCCTCAACCATACCTGAACTCCTACTCGGAACTCTAAGGGCCTACGCCTCCTATCCGCATACGATCTCTGTCGGCTCTGCACAACCAACATCCTCCCTCGGATCAAAGCAACCCTAGCCATGTCATCCCGTACCTGATGTGGAGCTACAACACTAGAACTTCCCGGCTCGTCCCAACATAAGGGAGTACGACATCTCCGTCCATACAAGGCCTCATACGGTGCCATCCCAATCGATGCATGCCAACTGTTATTATACGAAAACTCCACCAATGGAAGGTGGTCTGGCCATACTTGCACGCAATCTAGCACACATGCCCGCAACATGTCCTCTAAGGTTTGAATAGTCCGCTCGGACTAGCCGTCGGTATGTGGATGATATGCGGTGGTGAAATGAAGACTCGAACCTAGGGTGGCGTGTACCTGCTGCCAGAACCTCGAAGTAAAACACTCATTCCTATCCGAGATGATAGTCCTCGGGACTCCATGTAACCTCACAATCTGACGAGTAAACTCCTCAGCTAGACGACTCACCGGCCACGTCTCCCGAATAGGAATGAAACGTGCGGTCTTCGTCAACCGATCCACTATCACCCAAGTAGCATCAAAGCTCCTACTCGGTCTCAAACCGGTGACAAAATCCATGGATATTGTTCGCCCCTAGAGGTGTGTGCAAATAAGTTTTAAATTTATAAAACTAGAATCAAGCAAGCGAACCCGCAGTGTACGGATCGACGTAGTTAAGCAAGAATTCCAAAGTATCGAACACAGGGATTTGGGTGGGAACAAATTCAATTGCAGATTATCAAGCGAGTAAATATGAGAGTTTTGCAAATATTGGGAAAACAACAATCCTAAAGATCCAAGTATCAAGCTGTGGCAATCGATTCAAGATATACTAATGATATAAAGACAGAGTTGAGATATGCAAGGGTATGCTAATGTAAGGTAATCGTACGGTGAAGTTCCAAAAACCTTATATGACTCACCTATAAGACACTCCCTATACAGGTTGTTGAGGCTTCAATATAGAAAGGTTCTAAAGGCCAGAATTAATATCAAATACCCAAACTTGTAATCCAAGGATCAAGACTAACTTAGCCGATTACGGTTATGACACTCACAATCGAGGTAGAGGTTGTTGAGGCTTCACTACCACCTAGAAAAGGCAAGCCTAAACTAAGTTAAAACAAATCTTTAACTTTGGATTAAAGTAAAAGCAGGTTCGTAAACTTAAGGGAAATTACGGGTAGATCTTGAGACTCCACGGCCGTGGAACTCAAGAACAAACCGTAATTTAGGGTTCGTCGACGATTCTCTCTAACTCTCAGGGTCTAATCTGTTTACGATCGATCTATCATCATCTAAGCCACAACTATCAACCCTTCACCTTAGAATTGTTAAGAGTTTTTAGCCAATAACAGTCATGTTGATATCAAATTCAAGAATTAAAAGATAGAAAGATGAAAACTTCCGAAAACTTTCAATAATCTTCAAACCAATCTCAAAGTCACAACCAAGAAAGAATGTTGTCAATAGATTCAGAATAAAGCAAACAATCACAATCTTAGGAAAGAAGGAAGAACGGGATGTCAATCCGTCTTCCAAATCAAACCTAAACAAGAAGAGAAATCTTCTTGCAATAATCTTCCAAAAGCTTCGATCTTCCGCCAATCTGGAGATCTCAACAGCAATCTCCACCAAAGGTGCGAGATTAGGGCAATTCCCAAATGCGAATTTCGATCTCCAACGAGATGTCAATCCTTCCAAGCGAGGGCTAAACGGGCGTTCAAATTCTCTAAGCCGAGATCTAAACGAGGTGTAGGCGTCGATGAATGCCGCTAAGCGAAGATGACGGAATCTTACTTTGTCCGTCTTTTTATAGGGCAAGATAAAATATCGGCCCGGCCCAATCCTCAAAAGATCGTGGCTTCAAAGTGTGGCGAAAAAGATCGCCAAGATCACGGTCGTGGAAGGTTCCACGACCGTAATTTAGAGCGTGGAAAGTGTCACGGTTTGGACCATGGATTCCACGACCGTAATAGTTACTGGAATGCATCACGCCTCTCTTTGCAGGGTTCCACGGCCGTGGAAGTAAACGTGGTTTGTGATACGGCCGTATTTTAGAGCGTGGTTTAGGGCAAGAACGTGATTCTTCCCTAGCCTCGTGCATTCCTCAAGTTTGAACTCTAATTTGCTCCTTATAATGCCCTTAATCCATGGACATACTTGATCAACTCTTCTTTGCTTGATTCCGTTCGGAAATGACTCTCAATCACCTATAATCAACATAAAGCTAGTGTAGACATCCATATCGACAATATAGGCAAACTAGCTCACAAATGCAACATTGCTAGATCAAAGACTATCAATATGAATCAAATACACTTAGAAAACGTGCCTAAAATATCACAATATTTCATGCTAACAAATAACCCCATACTTAACACTTGCTTGTCCCTAAGCAAGGTCTTTCAAAAAGCTTTAAACAAGAGTTAGGATGAAATATGTGTACCTTCTCAAAGCAATACTTCTTTTGGAGGAATGTGCCTTCTAAAGAATAGATCATTCTCAAACCTTGCTTCAATCGTTTATTAGACTTTCATACACTTAATCAAAGAGTAAAAAGAAAAGAAAACTCATGAATCAATTTAACTTCTAAACAAGCATCATAACCTTCAAATATTATCAAAATCAATCATAAGAAACTTCAATTTAGATCACCAAGTCATATAACACTCTTTTGATCTTAAGGACTTCCAAAGAAAAGGTCTAGAATGTGGAAAGGGAAGGAAACTTTAAGGAATGTGGTGCATAAATCCGGGAAAGTGGACAACTACCTTCTTCTTCTTTTGCGGTTTCCGCAACACTTCAACTTAGAGCTTCGCTCTCTTCTTTTCATTTTTCGACTTTACTTTTGGAGTTATGGACAGAGGTGCACAAAAATCGAAGCCTAGGAGATTGGTGTTTCTCAATTTTTATGAGATGCCTCAAACCCTTAGCGCACATACCATAATCCGCTAGGAATATCGCTCAATCCGACTTTGGTAAGACACAAACACCCGGCTATGTGAATGGTGCCGAGTTACTTATCATCATGATTGACTTCCCCAAACCTAGAATTTCTTTCTATTCTTTTGATTGCAAATAATTGCTCTCATGGCCCTCCCACATCAAACATGCCTTTTTCATTCACTTCTCCAAGTTCCTGGATAGGTAAAGGAGGCTAATATTTCAATGAGGAGCTAAAATGATCAAAGAAAGAAGAAAGAAAAATCGAATTGCCTTAATCATCTCAACAAGAAGTATAAGAACTTATAGTGTGATTTCAACTTCAATTTCTCAACATGATTTAGGTAACATTTATCACATTATGAAACTTGCAAAAGAGGTAAAATTCATCCATTCAAATTCTTTTCAATTCACTATTCTTTTAAGCATGCAATTGTCATCAAACTCAATTCACAAGTAGTGATTATCATAGAAATCATCTCAATTCATTAGAAGCACAAAATTTTCAAAATTTTTCAATTTTTATGGGTTTTTCAAGTTCTTTTTCATGCAATGCGATAATAAAACGTGCAACAATATAATGAACATGCAAATAGTCTCGAATAGAAGCAAGCATAGCGAGTAAGAGTTATTACAAACTTTTAGTACATCCCACCCCATACTTAGGACGAACATTGTCCCTAATGTTCAAAAAGAAAGAAAGAAAAGAAGAAAAGAAAAAGAAACTCACAAAGTGGTGGCGGAATGTCTAAAGCGAACGGTCGGTCATCAAATCACTGCGGTGCTGGCGGAGGCGGGAATGGAGAGAAGCTAGGATCATTGAACCGCCCAAACTGCTGGCGGTAGACGTCCCTCATCATGTGGTCAAGGTCGTCTAAGCGTCCGTCTCTAGCATCGGCTCGGATCTCCAATGCTCCTACTCTCTCTGAAAGTCCGGTAGCCCAATCCGGCATCTGCTCGTACCATCCCGGGGCCTGACTATACCATGCTGGAGCGTCGGATGGTGCTGGTGCTGGTGGAGGTGCTGCTGGCTGCTCGGTGGACCAAGGAGGGGGAACGCCATACCATGTGGGAGGTGTGGTCATCCACGTAGGTCTCTCACTCACGCTAGCGCGGCGAGAAGACGAGCCTGAGGCTCTAGCTGGTCGTGGAGAGCGTCTAGGTACATCTGGGGCCGCCTCCGGCTGATCTGGAAACGTGCCAAACTCCTGCTCGGCTCCTCCTCCACTCTCAAACTGATCTCCCATATCCTCCTCCTCAAAAACCGGTGGTGGGACATAAGGGGGAGCTGCTATCCTGTTCGCATGCATCGCAGCGAACGTCTCCTTCCAATTATGGCGTCTAGCCATAATGGAGTACTCCGGTAGCCACTCTATACCCCTACCCGTCCTACTCTCCCAAGGCATGCCCGCATAAGGCGGACCTCTATGTGTGGGGAAAATGAGACCCCTAACCATGAAAGCATGTAGCCCTAAAGGTACGGCCGGTATGCGGGTGCAAGCAGAAAAGTCAACACCAAAACTCCTAGCAATGTGGGTAACTATCCCACCATATCCTATGTTGCCCTTCTTCTTGTTCTTGAGCTTGCTCATCGTAGCAGCCAAGAGAGTGGCACAATCAGCCCGGCGTCCATAAAGCATGGAGTAAAGCAAGAACAGCTCATCCGTCTTGATCTTTTGGGGCGTCTCCGTCCTAGGAAAGAGACACTCCGAAAGAACACGATGGGCTATCTTCAAGGCTAGGTGGTACATCAACCTAGCCTTGGTGTCAGTGGGCTGCCAGCGGTCCTCGCTAGCGTAAATCATAGCCACCTCCTCCCAAAAGTCCTTGGCGTAAACGCCACTCGGAAATCGACCATTAAAGGTCTCATGAAACCCAAAAATGGTCCCAAACTCACGGATGCTCAAATGGTAGTCTCTCTCCATAAGACGGAAAGAGACGGTCCTGTCTACGTGGCTGTGCTCAAAGGACGTCACAACCTCTCGTGTAATCTCCTCATATGCGTCTTCTCGGATAGCCGAGAAGACAACTAGTCCGGCTCTATCCAAGAGCCAAGTAAGGTAATCAAAAATATTGAGAGGAACCAGATCCTCCAACAACAAGTATCTAGGGCCAATCACTGCCCTCTCCTTGATCCTCTCGAGTGCATCAAGATGATCGTCGTGTATGGTCGGGATTCTAGGGTGAGGAGGTGAGGATGGAGGTGAAGGTGAAGAGGGTGGTGGTGCCCTAGAAGATGAGGAGGAGGAGGGATTACCCTTCCTCTTCTTATTCTGCTCATTCTTCTTCTCTTTTATCCTCCCCGAAACTCTTCTCACAAAATCCATTCTGCTCAAAATTACGGTCTGTTCTTCAGAAAACCACGGCCGTAATTTCCCAGAGACCGTGATTCGTCTCAGAAGTTCACGAATCTCAGCAAATCAGCAATCAATCTCCACAACAGGTAGTCCTAGTCTAATTTCCTCCAATCTCAATCAGTTCTTCCTAAAAATCTCTAACAAAGACAACCAAATCGGCAAGAATCAAGAAAAGAGAAGAAAACCTCTTTTTCGGATTGAAAAATCCGAAATGCGCGTTCGTTGGTGAATTTCCGCTCGATTCGTCGCTTGGATCTTGTTTGTGGTTGAATTTGCTTCAGTTTAGGAAGAAGAATCGTTGAAAACGATTAGGAAACAAAGATTTGAGAGAGGGTCGTGGATTTTCGGCAATTAGGTCGTGGAAAGAGGGGTTTTGGGATGAATTTTGTGAAGAATGTGGCTTATATAGTCGCAGGCAAGATTTTGAAAATCACGGTCTGTCGGGGTGTTCCACGGCCGTGGAAGTGTACGGAACCGTGGTTTTGGTAATTTTTCAAAAGCTTTTGGAAATTACGGGTACTGTAGCTGTCACGACCGTGGTTTAGGCCGTGGAACCCTCTGTAAAGCTCCAAAGTCCAAATTTCGTCACTTTTCTTCAACATCATCCTCCTCTTTTCCTTTTCCATTGTTCCTACGTCCAAAACCACGAACATACCGGAAGAAATCGAGGCAAAAACAAAGCAAAAACGTCTATACTAAGCTAATCTATGAATCGGAAGCAAAAACAAAAATGCAATACCTTGGGTTGCCTCCCAAGAAGCGCTTTGTTTAAGGTCCGTAGCTAGACCATTCTCGCACTTATTCGAGTGTGGTAGGCGCGAACTCCTCAGCTTGGAGATCCGGCGTATACTTCTTGAGTCGTTGGCCGTTCATCTTAAAAGTTCCGCTCGCTTCACCCCATACTTCAACTGCACCATGGGGGAAAATGCGCTTAATTAGAAAAGGTCCGGTCCAACGAGATTTAAGCTTACTTGGAAAGAGACGAAGCCTTGAATTGAAGAGGAGAACTTGATCTCCTTCTTTGAAGTCCTTTGGAATGATATGCTTATCATGCCAACGCTTTGCTCTCTCCTTATAGATCTTAGCGTTTTCATAAGCGTTCAAGTGGAGTTCATCCAGCTCATTGATGTCTAGGAGACGCTTCTCTCCCACTTCTTTCATGCTGAAGTTCAACCACTTGATAGCCCAAAACGCTTTGTGCTCCAATTCTACCGGCAAGTGACAAGACTTCCCATACACAAGGTTGTATGGTGTGGTTCCTATGGGAGTCTTGTATGCAGTCCGGTATGCCCACAATGCATCGTCAAGCTTCAAAGACCAATCCTTCCTCGTCCTTGAAACCGTCTTCTCTAGAATTCCTTTGATCTCCCTATTTAATATCTCAACTTGTCCACTTGTTTGTGGATGGTAAGGGGTAGCGATCTTGTGAGTAACCCCATACTTAGCTAGAAGAGCTTCAAAGCGACGGGCTATGAAGTGAGAACCTCCATCACTAATGATCGTCCTTGGCGTCCCAAATCGCGGGAAGATGGTCTTGTTGAAGAACTTAACCACCACCATGGCATCATTGGTGGGAGAGGCAATTGCTTCCACCCATCTAGAAACGTAATCCACCGCCAATAGTATGTATTGGTTTCCACAAGAGGATGGGAATGGTCCCATGAAATCGACTCCCCAAACGTCGAAAATTTCCACCTCTAGGATGTTGTTGAGGGGCATCTCATTCCTCCTAGAGATATTGCCTGTTCTTTGACAAGCATCGCAGCAAGAAACAAAGGATTGCACATCTCTAAACAAAGTAGGCCAAAAGAATCCAGATTGCAATACCTTTGCGCTAGTTTTGTTCGAACTAGCGTGTCCTCCACAAGGTAGTGAATGACAATGGCGGATGACACTTTGCATCTCATCTTCCGGCACACATCGCCGAATGATGCCATCCGGACCTCTCTTGAAGAGGAGAGGCTCGTTCCAATAGTATTCCCGGACGTCCTTAAAGAACTTCTTCCTTTGTGCGTAGGATAGTCCGGGCGGTATCTCCTGACAAACCAAATAGTTAACAAAATCGGCAAACCATGGCTCGTTACCTTTGGAGATCACATCGATGCATTCCTCAATAAGGTGTAAGTGTTCGTCCGGGAAGGAGTCGTCGATGGGCAAATGGTCGTCTTCTAGATGTGTTAGGCGACTCAAATGATCCGCAACAAAATTTTCTGAACCTTTCTTGTCGCGGATCTCAAGATCGAATTCTTGTAGGAGAAGAATCCATCTAATTAGCCTTGGCTTCGCATCTTTCTTCGCAAGGAGGTACCAGATCGCAGCATGATCCGTGTAGACAATCACCTTTGCACCTACAAGATAAGAGCGAAACTTGTCAATAGCATAGACAATGGCTAAAAACTCCTTTTCGGTAGTGGCGTAGTTGAGTTGCGCTTCGTCTAGCGTCTTGCTAGCATAGTATATGGCATGGGTTCGCCCTTCCTTTCGTTGTCCAAGAACAGCTCCAATAGCTACGTCACTAGCGTCGCACATAATCTCGAAGGGAAGAGTCCAATCCGGGGGTTGGATAATAGGTGCTGAAATTAGAGCTTGCCGAATGGTGTTAAACGCATCCAAACATTCCTGCGAAAACTCAAAAACCGCATCCTTCATCAATAGATTAGTGAGAGGTTTTGATATCTTAGAAAAGTCTTTAATGAAACATCTATAAAATCCAGCATGTCCTAGGAAACTTCTTATCCCTTTCCCCGAAATTGGGGGAGGAAGCTTCTCTATGGTCTCTATCTTAGCCTTGTCTACCTCTATCCCTCTACTAGAGACTAAGTGACCTAATACAATTCCTTCCTTAACCATAAATTGACACTTCTCCCAATTAAGAACTAGGTTAGTGTCTTCGCACCTCTGCAAAACAAGAGAAAGGTTAGAAAGGCAATCGTTAAAAGAGGAACCGTATACGGAGAAGTCGTCCATGAAGACTTCCATGATTTCCTCTACGTATTCGGAGAAGATGGCCATCATGCACCGTTGGAAGGTGGCTGGGGCATTGCAAAGCCCGAACGGCATTCTCCTATAAGCAAACGTACCCCATGGGCACGTGAATGTGGTCTTCTCTTGATCATCCGGGTGTATCGGGATCTGAAAGAAACCACTATAATCGTCAAGGTAGCAAAAATGTGAATGTTGTGCTAACCTTTCAAGCATTTGATCAATGAATGGCAATGGAAAATGATCCTTCCGCATTGCATTGTTGAGCTTGCGGTAGTCTATGCACATCCGCCATCCAGTCACGGTTCGGGTAGGAATGAGTTCGTTGTTTTTGTTGGTGATGACCGTCATTCCTCCCTTCTTCGGAACTACTTGAACCGGACTCACCCACTTACTATCGGAGATAGGGTAGATGATACCTGCATCAAGAAGCTTAAGAATTTCCTTCTTGACAACCTCTTTCATGGTCGGATTCAACCGCCTTTGAGGTTGCCTTGAAGTTCTAAAATCTTCCTCCATTAGTATCTTATGCATGCATAGGGAGGGTTTAATTCCTACTAAGTCCTCAATAGTATAGCCTATAGCTTTCCTATGTTTCCTAAGGACAATCATGAGCTGATTATGTTCATCTATGCTTAAATCGGAACTAACAATAACTGGAAAGGTAGAATTAGATCCTAGAAAAGCGTACCTTAGATGAGTAGGGACTGGTTTGAGTTCCATTGCTTTCGGTGCTTCCAATGATCCTTGAGAAGCATCCGATGTCTCCTTAGAAGTTTCTAAGGGTGATGAGTGTGTGGGAGAAGAGTTAGAAGAAGTTGAAGAAGTGTCTCGATCACTCTCTTCCACGACCAAAATTACGGGTGGATCTTGTCCTCCACGGCCGTGGTTTAGGGCGTGGAAGGGAAATACGGTTGTCACATCTTCTCCACGACCGTATAACTCCCTGGAGTGAGGAACGAATTTGGTTGTGAGATCCACGGCCATGGAATACAGGGTATGACCGTGGATTCTCACGTTTTCTGCCTCGTCGTGGAGTTTCTCAAACTCCACTTCACCTATCTCTTCTTGTGCTTCCAAGGCTTCAATTTCCTCTTTGCACTCTTCTCCTTCCCCTACATCTGTTAGACTCGTAGTAATGACTTTTTGTAAAGGATCGTTAAAGAGAATCGCACTTATCTCCTCCCTAGATAAACCTTCTTCATCTTGGATATCGTAAATATCCTCATCGAAGATTGGCTCGTTCACTAGAGTGGAAAGAACGAACTCTACTTTCTCTTCTCCTATGTCAAAAGCGAGTCTACCTTTCTTGCGATCGACTATGCAGCTGGAAGTTGCAAGAAACGGTCTTCCAAGTATGATCGAGACCGGGCTATCTGCAGGAATGTCAAGCACGACAAAATCAATGGGAACAAAGAATTTACCCAGCTTGACCGGGACGTCTTCTACAATACCGACGGGGCGAGTGATGGATCGATCCGCCATGTACAACGTCATCTTCACCGGTTTAGGATCGCCTAAACCGATTTTCCTGCACAATGCAAGTGGTATAATGCTCACACTTGCTCCTAAGTCACATAACGCATCGTATGTGACATCTCCCACTCCTATGGGAATGCAAAATGACCCCGGATCCTTTAGCTTTGGGGGCATTTTCTCCTTCATGGTTTTGATGAGATCCGAACAATCCGAACTCATCTTAACCTCTCCGAAGTCTTCTAGCTTCCTCTTGTTGGAGAGGAGCTCCTTCAAGAACTTGTCGTAAGCCGGCATACCTACAATAGCATCGATAAAGGGTATACTAATATGCAGCTTACTCATGAGTTCTATGAACTTACCGAATTGTTTATCTAGGCGCGCTCGCGCTCTAGATTGAGGGAATGGAAGGGGAGGTTTATAAGCTGGAGGAGGAACGTAGACACCTTCCTTCTCCTTCTCCTTCTCTTTCTCTTTGTCCTTTTCTACGGAGACTTCAACAAACTTTGGCTGCGGATCGGTGGTAGTCACTCCGCTCCTAGTCGTAATCGTCATCACCCTTCCCTTAGGGTTGTCCTCCGTCTTTCCTGGAAGCTTCCCTTGATTTCTAGGAACTTCCTCCGCGTGGTTGAACATTTGTTTTTCCAGAACCTTTTGAGCTTTGTCAACCTTAGAAACTTGATCATCAACCTTGATGAGGCGGTTCTCTAACCCTTGAAGCTTTCCCAAAATCGTTTCCAACATGGGATCGGGTTTTTCCTTCCCCGAAGTGTTTCCTCCATTAGATGATTGCCCTTGGCTTTTCAAAGGAGTAGAGGAAGAGGAAGGTGGAGTTAGTGAATTAGAGTTGGAAGGATAAGAGTTACCGGAATTTTGTTGATTGGAGCGCCAATTGTTGTTGTTTGAACCCCTATTGTTGTTCCAATCGTTGTTCCGGTTGTTGTTGTTTCCATTCCAATTGTTATTCCGATTGTTGTTCCGGTTATTGTTGTTGCTGTCATTGTTGTTGCCCAAATAACCAACATCCTTCCCTTGTTGCTTTGGGAAGTTGGTCTTGATAGCCTCCTTCAACTCTTTGATCTCATTGTTGAGGGAGAAAATCTGATTTTGAGCTTCATGTGTGAGCTTTGCTCCTTGCTCCACACGATTTCCCTCCACTTTCCGGTGGGAATATTTCTCTATGACTCTTGCTTGCTTCTCGATGAAGTCCCAAGCGTCATCTTCTCTCATGTCCATGAATGTTCCACATGAGAGGGATTGGAGGTTGAATTGCGTTCCCGCATCTAACCCCTTGTAGTAAATCTCCAGCAAGGCAAGTTTGGATATGCCATGATGAGGGCAATCCAAGAGTAAATCCTGAAACCTTTTCCAAGATTGAAACAAACTTTCGTTAGATCTCATGGAAAAAGCATTAATCTTACCTCTAAGTTCCGCCATTTTGGATGGAGGAAAGAATTTGGTGAGGAACTCCGTGGAAAGGTCTTCCCACGTGTCTAGTTTCTCACTAGGAAGAGCTTGATACCAAGATAACGCTTTCCCCTTCAAGGAGAAGAAGAAAGGTTTGAGCTTATAGTTGTTGGTAGTAGCGCTCTTTGGTCTCATTGTCTCCATCATACACTCAAAGTTCTGCAAGTGTTGGTGTGGAGATTCAGCGCTTGTCCCGCCAAATTGGTTTTGGCGAACAAGAGTAATGACTTGAGGGTTGAAGCTAAACCCTTGCACATCATCAGCATCAAAGTTCACGCCCAAACGGCGTGATTGTTGTGTTGGATCCATCCGCTGGCCAAGAGTTCTTGGCTCTTCATCTACACGTTCGATCCTTGCATTCTTAGGTGGAACACGACGATTGGCAGCTCCCCGTGGATGGAAAGGATTCACATTGATCGTGGGATCAATCTCCTCTAGCGGTGGCATGGAAGAATCACTATCATCAGCGGATGAGTGACTTTTTCTTCTAGACCTTGATGCTTTCCTTGAGGATTTCTTGCTTCCCTTATTCTTAAGGTCGCTCATCTCTACCCTCATCTGAAAGATCATGTCTTGTAGATTGTTAACTTGAGATTGATGACGATCCATCTCATCCTGGCGGAGGGTCTCATTCCATTGGAGTTGAGCTTCCTTCTCCGCCAACTCCGCTTGAAGATCACGTTCGTGTCCTTCAGCCATCTTCTTTTCCTTGCGCTTTTGCCTTAAAGTTTTCTCTAGTTCTTGATCAAGAGGCAAGAGATCTTTGGTGTTCCTAGACCTGCGCATGCAATCAAAGTAATATCAAATAACGAGAGCAAGCTCCCAAGCTTGACAACCGGCTACCGAATTCGGCCGAAACCAAATTCCCTGCAACGGCGCCAAAAACTTGTTCGCCCCTAGAGGTGTGTGCAAATAAGTTTTAAATTTATAAAACTAGAATCAAGCAAGCAAACCCGCAGTGTACGGATCGACGTAGTTAAGCAAGAATTCCAGAGTATCGAACACAGGGATTTGGGTGGGAACAAATTCAATTGCAGATTATCAAGCGAGTAAATATGAGAGTTTTGCAAATATTGGGAAAACAACAATCCTAAAGATCCAAGTATCAAGCTGTGGCAATCGATTCAAGATATACTAATGATATAAAGACAGAGTTGAGATATGCAAGGGTATGCTAATGTAAGGTAATCGTACGGTGAAGTTCCAAAAACCTTATATGACTCACCTATAAGACACTCCCTATACAGGTTATTGAGGCTTCAATATAGAAAGGTTCTCCAGAATTAATATCAAATACCCAAACTTGTAATCCAAGGATCAAGACTAACTTAGCCGATTACGGTTATGACACTCACAATCGAGGTAGAGGTTGTTGAGGCTTCACTACCACCTAGAAAAGGCAAGCCTAAACTAAGTTAAAACAAATCTTTAACTTTGGATTAAAGTAAAAGCAGGTTCGTAAACTTAAGGGAAATTACGGGTAGATCTTGAGACTCCACGGCCGTGGAACTCAAGAACAAACCGTAATTTAGGGTTCGTCGACGATTCTCTCTAACTCTCAGGGTCTAATTTGTTTACGATCGATCTATCATCATCTAAGCCACAACTATCAACCCTTCACCTTAGAATTGTTAAGAGTTTTTAGCCAATAACAGTCATGTTGATATCAAATTCTAGAATTAAAAGATAGAAAGATGAAAACTTCCGAAAACTTTCAATAATCTTCAAACCAATCTCAAAGTCACAACCAAGAAAGAATGTTGTCAATAGATTCAGAATAAAGCAAACAATCACAATCTTAGGAAAGAAGGAAGAACGGGATGTCAATCCGTCTTCCAAATCAAACCTAAACAAGAAGAGAAATCTTCTTGCAACAATCTTCCAAAAGCTTCGATCTTCCGCCAATCCGGAGATCTCAACAGCAATCTCCACCAAAGGTGCAAGATTAAGGCAATTCCCAAATGCGAATTTCGATCTCCAACGAGATGTCAATCCTTCCAAGCGAGGGCTAAACGGGCGTTCAAATTCTCTAAGCCGAGATCTAAACGAGGTGTAGGCGTCGATGAATGCCGCTAAGCGAAGATGACGGAATCTTACTTTGTCCGTCTTTTTATAGGGCAAGATAAAATATCGGCCCGGCCCAATCCTCAAAAGATCGTGGCTTCAAAGTGTGGCGAAAAAGATCGCCAAGATCACGGTCGTGGAAGGTTCCACGACCGTAATTTAGAGCGTGGAAAGTGTCACGGTTTGGACCATGGATTCCACGACCGTAATAGTTACTGGAATGCATCACGCCTCTCTTTGCAGGGTTCCACGGCCGTGGAAGTAAACGTGGTTTGTGATACGGCCGTATTTTAGAGCGTGGTTTAGGGCAAGAACGTGATTCTTCCCTAGCCTCGTGCATTCCTCAAGTTTGAACTCTAATTTGCTCCTTATAATGCCCTTAATCCATGGACATACTTGATCAACTCTTCTTTGCTTGATTCCGTTCGGAAATGACTCTCAATCACCTATAATCAACATAAAGCTAGTGTAGACATCCATATCGACAATATAGGCAAACTAGCTCACAAATGCAACATTGCTAAATCAAAGACTATCAATATGAATCAAATACACTTAGAAAACGTGCCTAAAATATCACAATATTTCATGCTAACAGATACGTCCTCCCACTTCCATTGCGGGACAAGTAGTGGGTGGAGCTCTCCTCCGGGTCTCTGGTGCTCGATCTTGACCTGCTGACAAGTCGCGCATCTGGCCACATATCTTGCTACACCGGGCTTAAACCCTCCCCAGGAATAAGACCTCCTAATATCTTGGTACATCATACTCGTGCATGGATGCACCTAGTAAGGAGTGGAATGTGCCTCCTGCAAGATCCGCTCTCTCAACTCTAGGTCTGACGGTAAACAAATACGTCCCTGATGTCTAAACAACCCGTCTGCTCCTGTGACAAACTGTGGTGCCTCTCCTCGGGCAATATTGTCCCGAATCCTCGTCAAAATGGGGCATCCCTCCTGCTTCTGTTGGATCTCTCCGGACAGGTTAGGTAATATCTCTAACTCGGACAATTGACAATCCGTATCCGAAAACCGGATATCCATCTCTAACTCCATCAAATCCCTCTACAACTGAGGTTGAACAGTAAGCCGAGCTATAGCCTCCTCTCGAGGACTCCTCCTACTCAAAGCATCGGCGACCACATTCGTCTTCCCCGGATGGTACAAAATCTCCAAATCAAAGTCCTTAATCAGCTCTAACCATCTCCTCTGGTGGTTATTCAACTCCCGCTGAGTGAATATGTACTTCAGACTCTTATGGTCTATGAAGATCTAGCACGTGACCCCGTAAAAGTAGTGTCGCCAAATCTTCAGGGCATGAACCACTGCCGCTAGCTCAAGATCATGGGTGGGATAATTCTCCTCGTACGGCTTCAGCTACCGTGAAGTTCACTCAATAACCCTACCCCTCTGCATCAAAACGCACCCCAAGCCTAGCTTGGAGGCGTCATTATACACTACAAAATCCTCCACGCCCTTAGGCTGGGCTAAAACAGGAGCGGAGGTCAACCTCCTCTTCACCTCCTCAAAGCTGCGCTGACAAGGCTCGGACCAGATGAACCTGGTAGACTTCCTTAGCAAGGAAGTAAGTGGCCGTGCAATCACAGAGAAACCCTCAACAAACCGGCAATAATATCCTACTAAGCCCAAGAAACTGCGCACCTCCTTGACTGTCCTAGGAGGCGGCCATGAGGAAACGGTCTCTATCTTCGCCGGGTCAACCATGACACCCTTGACAGAAACTATGTGATGTAGGAATGCCACCTCGGACATCCAAAACTCGCACTAAGAGAGTTTTGCATAAAGCTCTCTATCCTGAAGGACTCGAACCACCGTCCTCATGTGTCGCGCATGCTCCTCTCTACTCCGAGAGTATACTAAGATTTCGTCTATGAACCCTACCACAAACTGGTCGAAGAAGTTGATGAAGATGCCGTTCATCAACTCTATGAAGACGGCAGGTGCATTCGTGAGCCCGAATGGCATCACGACAAACTCATAATGACCGTATCTTGTCCTGAATGCCGTCTTCAACACGTCCTCCTCTCTCACCCTCAGCTGGTGATATCCCGACCTCAAGTCAATACGTGAAAACACGGAGGCTCGCTGCAACTTGTCTAGTAAGTCATCAATGCGCGGTAGAGGGTACTTGTTCTTGATGGTGACTTTGTTCACCTCTCGGTAATTAATGCATAGTCTCAAAGATCTGTCCTTCTTCTTGATGAAGAGGACCGGTGCACCCCAAAGGGAAACACTCAGGCATATGAAACCCCTCTCGGCTAACTCCTCGAACTTCTTCTTCAGCTCCAGCATATCGATCGGTGTCATGCGGTATGGAGCCTTGGAGATCGGCCTCGTGCCGGGCTCCAACTCAATAGAAAAATCAACGCTCCTCTGTGGTGGTAATCCGGGTGGCTCCCCTAAAACATCCTCAAACTCACATGCTACGGGAATTTCCTCTAGTGATGGTTCCGTCTCCTCCTTCATGGCATAGCACCAGAAGGCCTCGCATCCCTGCCCGATAAGTCTCGCGGCTCGGACCGTGCTAATGACTGTACCGGTGTTTCTGAGGTCCCAACCTCGGAAAATCACCTCATGTCCCATCTCTGTAGTGCCCATCACGGTCCTCCGGCTGATGTCTAAAATGGCTCGGTGGTGGTCCATCCAATCCATCCCAAGGATGACATGCACTAAGTTCATGACATAGAAGTCGGCTAACCAATCACGGTTTTCCAAATGTATGGGAGAACCATGTACCTCTCGGGTACCACTAACCCTACCCCCATCGGGTAACCCCACAACGAAGGGTCTCCCCTCTACCGTAACTAAGGAAAACCTAGCTACACAATCATCGGATATAAAAGAGTGCGTAGCACCCATATCAAATAAAACTTGGACCGGAAAGCCGTGAAATACGAAAAGTACCAGTGGCCACTGGATCAACAACACTGCTCAACTCAAACAACCTGGCCTGTGCACCTCTGGTCTTCTGGGTACCCCACCACGGCCTCTGCCTCGGCCCTGTCCCTAGGTTGACCCTTGTGTACAAGTCTAACTCTGACCTCTTTGCTGCAATCCCTGGCCCCAAAACTGAGGTGGCCTTTGTCCCCCACCCGCCTTGGCTGCAGGTGAAGAACCCTGCTGTGACTGGGCCTTGCCTTGGCGAAAAAAGGTGGCCCGGTGACCCACCTGTCCACAAGTAAAATAGCTCACCAATGGTCTCTTACACGCATTCCACACGTGACTAAACTGTCCGGAAATGAAAAACTGGCGCTCCCGAACGGACACTGGCATCGACTGTTGAGGGCCGGGACGTCCCTGAGTCGGAATACGTCACTGTCCTGCCCCTCTTGCCCTTGAACTAGCTGGTATGGTCCTCTGTCTCTTGTCCGGTCCTCCAGATTGCGCTTCTCTCCTATACCTAGGGTGGTCTCTCTCATAAGCCGAAGCTCGGTCTTAGTACTCCGCCAATGAATCACAACGAAATCTCGTCAAGTAAACACGGGTGGACTCCCTCAATCTCGTGGAAAAGAGATAGACATGCTGGTCGGCTGGAGGTGCAGCGGGTCCCATCAAGGCTAACTCTGCTCGAAAACGTCTAATCGCCCCAATGACTAGGACGTCCTCAAATCCTGCCTCTAGTAAATTCTGGACTCCATCTCTCCGTAGTGAATCCGGGCAAAATGTCTCTCTAACGAGACTAGGTACTCCATCCTAGTCACACCTCCTCTAACTTTCCTCCACCAATACTAGGCCTGCTCTCGGAATGACGTTTGGACTATCTCCACATGTCTCTCCTCTAGGCAAAGGATTGCCTCTAGTGCAGACTCCATGTACCCAATCCAGTGCTCGACCTCTAACCCTACCTTCCCGTCGAAGTAGGGTACATGGTTCTGGTTCAAAGCCTTCAACCATGAATCAGGTCTCGGAGACCTCGGCTCATCTCTAGCCCTAGCAACCTCCATAACCGGCTAAGGTGCAACTGCCGCTGGTGCAACTACCTCTGGTACGGCTCTAATTTGAGTAACCCTCTGCAAGACTTCAGTTGATCTCGCAGGTGCAGGTGCAGGTGCAGGTGTAGGTACTAGTGGTGCGGGAGGTGGTGCTCTTGTCCTAAATGCCTCCTCGACTCGTCGTACATAGTTTGCAAATACAGTAGCTCCAATAGATGGTCCCTCAGTCCTATCAGATGGGGAACTATGCGCCCCGGACCTCACAATTGTCCTATCTCTAATCTCGGGAACGACGCTCTTTGCCATGTCCTCTACGGAAATCTCAGCTGCTGGCGGATCCACAAGTGCAGGTCTCCCTACTCATCCCCGTCTCGGGGCGGTAGGAGGAAGAGGGGGTCTACCCCTGGCGGGTCCTACGTGAGCGGTGGCTCTCGTACGTGCCAACTGATAGCGTATGACGTATATTTATATAAATACATATGTAATACTTGTGAACTTAATATGATAATAACTCACAAAAGCATGATGATAACCAAAATCCAAATGTGCAACCAAGGCCCATAAGCCCAATCACCCTAAGGTCATATATAACTATGTAATAATAATATATATATACATCCTTCAAATCCAGGAATCTATGTCGCCGAGGTTTGCGTGAGGAGTGGTGGTCCCGTACATTCTAACCCAATCCCGACTCATGCATATGAATTTTGAAAACAAAAGGTCAAAACCCGCGGGGGTTTTGTTTATTCCTCATTTGGCCTTTAGAAGGTTGTGTGTGCCATTGTTGTCAACCTAGGGCACCGATACAACTTTTGTAACACCCCAAATCCGCGGGATATCGGAATACTACGGCCGAAACTTCACAATGTGTCCCGACCCTTAGCTTGACAACAATTTTGCCAGACCTTTCCAACATGGCACAAATAAAGGCAAAAACTCAAATCGTTTATAATGTATGCGAGAAATTGAATGTAAAAGTACAAGGTGAAAACTCAACCGAGTCCTCAAAACGACACAATCCCAAAACATAAATCCGAAACCATATATCCAAAATCCATAACTCCAAACATAATAAGAAAAAAAACCCAAAAACGCCCCCGTCCTATAATTTACGGCGACCCTCGGTTGTCCACTCCTCCACCTCACTCGGTGGCATCCCTAACCTTCAGGGCATCTACACAAACGGTTTAAAACCATTAGCTTTATTCTAAGCATTAGAAACATGGTGAAGACACATACACACTCATACATCATAACATCACATAAACATGCTCAATAAACAATCCGGTTTATTATCTTTATTTATTAGGTCGTATCCCGTTCTAATTCAACTTAGGTTTGTGACACGAGAATTCCCAAAACTCACCTCAGTCCCTACTTACCGGCATGGAATGGTACTGATGCATCTGACCGTCTACTAGCACGGGATAGTCGCCAAGAACCTCCTAACTCTCACGGGAGCCAAGCAAGTTGTCACAGCCCGTTGTCATACACTTGGGCCGAAAAAATATATATAAAAGTCGGTGGTCCTATTACCGTTTTATATGTTATAAAGAAAGCGATAAAACACACACCACCAAATACTCATTCAATCTAATACATAGAATACAAGCTAAGTAAGTCCGAAGACTTACCTCTCTCAAGGTAACTCGGATAACCACTCTCAACTTCCCGCAAGAAAACGCTCTAAGCGTGGCCAAGCGAGGCACTCTATCACTAACCAACTAAAAAGCTAGAAGTTCTCGGACTTCTAATCTCCAACATATATATATGAGATCTAACTCTATCATGCTAGGTCCAATCTATAAACTCTAGGATCATCCTAAGATCATAAAGAAGGTAATTCAACAAGTTCAATATCCAATCACTAATAACTATGGTTCATGGCCACTACATTGCATTTGCTCTACGTTATGCTAAGGTTGCCTAACATGTTATACTACCATTACCGAACTAACGAAGGAGAAGTACTCACACGAGATCCAAGGTGAAGCACGGTCTACGGAGTTAAGAACAATTTCGATAGCCTTTATCGGGCGCTTCCGGACCTAAGGACAAAACTAAGGAAAATTAGCTTGAACGCTAATTTTGAAAGGAAGGTTTAGCGCATAAAGATATTCCAATGAAAACTCCGTTTTTCAGAACTGAGGTTAAACTCGTTAGAACCAATTCCGGGCAAAATTTCTAAAATGAAAAGTTGATTGTAAAACCGAATTTCAAAGTTACCCAACAATCGGATTTAAACCATCAAAGACACCAAATTAATTTGTAAAGGAGTTGGGTCAATAATTATAACAAAAATTAAGGGTTCAATAATTTTAATAATCTACTGTAGGGTATAAAAGTTCTTTTTTCAAAGTTATTGGGTCACAACTGCAGTTATCAAACAAATGGGGTATAAATTGCAATAAACAGTAAAGAGAGGGCAAAATGTTCCATTCTCCTACAGAAGAACGAAAAGGGGCAAAGGCCTATGGCTTCCGCAGGCGGAAGAAGGGAGCACGGGGCGGCGTCGGTGCTGGCAGAGGAGGCGACGGTCGGTGCTTGCAGAGGAGGCGATGGTCGGTGCCGGTGAAGGCCTTGCGGCGGCGACCTCCGTCGGCAGGGGGAGACAGGGCCGCGAGCGAAACAGGGAGACAAATGTCCGGTGACGGTCCGATCCACCAGGGCTCCGTGGATCAAACGTCCGGTGGCGGTCCGTAGCGGTGCAGCCTTCTTCCACCTCTTCTCCAAGTGCAGATTCAATTGTAGATGGTGAGACAAATGGGTAGAGAAGGCACAACAAATGGGAAGTATCAGAGGGAGAGTAGCTAGATTGAAGGAGAGTGGGAGGGGAAATGTGAGGGTTGGCTGCAAGGATAGTCATCACAGGAGGAAGGCTCGAGAGGTCGGACGTAGCGCTAGGATAGGCTGCAGGCTAGGCCGGAGGAGGGAACGAGGGGTCGCCCGCCCCTGCCCTTACTGAGCGCGTCACCAGCGAAGGAAAAGCAGGAAGAAAAAGAAGAATAGAAAGGAAAAAGGGAAAAAGGAAAAAGAAGTAAAAGAGTAAAGAGGAGGGCTTTAAAAAAATCAACTCGGTTAAACATTCGGAACGGGATTTTTCGGATCGGTAAATACTAATTTCCGACAAAATTAAATTAATAAAATACGGGAATACATACATGTATCCCGGAAAAGTTATTTTTAAATATATAAAAATATACTTTAAATAAGAACTCGAGCTATTAACGAATCGATAGAAGGGAGAAAAGCAAAGTTGGAATGCACCCGAATAAACGGGGCGTTACAGGACTTACTTAGCCGCTTTTATGCATTATTTGGATACATTATGGTGGTGTGTGTTTATCGCTTTTGATCATGAAACTGGATTAGGACTACTTGACTATATTTATTACTTGGCCCATTGTTACTATTATTATCGGGCGGTGACATCACTGCCCAACTCCCGAGGGAGACTGGGAGGTTCTGTGCAACCAAGCTATATATGGTATACGGGCGGGCTTCTTCGCCACTCTACATAATATACGGGTTGAGCTCCGCCACACTCCTGTTGGTTACACGGGGATAGAGGCGGGAGTTATAAGACTCTTGTGTCACACTTTAAATGAATGGAATTAGAAATGGAATAACCTAAAAAGAGAATAAGAACCGGATGTGTATGTATATGAGCATGTTGTGTGTTATGTGTTCTTATCTGTGTGTTTGTTCCATATTATCTTTATAATGCCTAGAATGTGAGCTAACGGTTTTATACCGATTGTTGTAGTTGATGTGCATGTTAGGTTGTGGCCGAGTGACCCGGAGGAGTGAGCAGCCGGGGTTCCGTACATCATAGGTTGAGTTTGGGGGATTGGAGTCCTTGTGTCGTTATTTTTGTATTATGTTGATGATTGTTGTAAGGACAGTTGAAGTCTTTCCTTTTCTTTTGTCTATGGGGTTTCATAACATTGCATAAAAATGTATTTCGGTTTTGGCCTTTATTTGTGGCTTGTTGCAAGATCCAATGAAATTGTTGTCAGGCTAAGGGTCGGAACCCATTGTGAGGTCTCAACCCGTAGCACTCCGAGTCCCACGGATTCGGGATGTTACAATACCTACATACAACGTGTGGGGAACTTTCAAACTGAGTCTGTTTCACTTGCTTATAACATAGATCTCTCCTAAATAGTCTTCCACAATGCCATCAAAAAAAATCCAAAAACATTGAGGATATGTGGTACAACTCGGTTTGGATCATCCCCGCGGCTTACATTCTTGTTGGTGGAAGAGGTGGTTTATGCTCTGAGTCGGTTGATTAGAAATGGATGCTGGCCCTTGTAACTCCTAGCTCTAAATCATGCCTAATCACAACCAAGCTAATCGGATTCAACGATCTACTAAAACTCTCTTTGTTATTTTGAGAAAAACCATATTGTGTTTATTTTCAACCAAATGAATTTCTACCAAAACTAATGCTAAGAATGACTTTATATACCAAGAAGTCATCCATCTAAAAAAATCCAAAATAGAAACAAGTCTAAAATTCCATTAGGTTGACCTCATAAAAACAAATAAGAGGTCTAAATAATATAACAATTGAAGATATATAATTATTCCATGCTAATCAAAACTTAGACGAGCGACTGTTGATCGCTATGATTTCTCCTTCAACCTCCAGAACTATTTGCTTGTATGATCTTGCATCATTATCCCATTCTTGAAAAGGATCCGTCCTCGAATGCTCATGTTTCTTCCTTGAATGGTTTCTTGGTGGTCCTGACTACAAGCTCCTTCTTCAGGTGCGGATATGGGAAGAGATCTCTCATGTTGAATGCAAGGCTGACTCCACAAGTTCTTGTAAAATCGAATACATATGTTGTCATCCACCTTATGAAACACGTGGAGTGTACAAGCTCCTCGTGTGGACAATCTTGTTATGCGCAAATTCTGTCTTTAAGAGCTTGCAATAAGATGAAATAACATACAATATGAATGATTCTTTTGTTGAATTTTCTTTCTGTCTCTTTCTTGGTTTTCCTATGTTTCTTTTGTTTTTATTTCTCAAAAAAAGCTGACAAAATCAAGTTTAATGAAGAGGGTAACTAATAAAGGTAGAAAAATTATAAGAAGGTAAAAAAAAGTTGAAAGTTGTTAGAATGAAATATTGCGATATTCTAGGCACTTTTTCTAGTTGTTTTTCATCCATTGTAGTGTTCATTGATAAGGCATTGAAGCAATTGTTAGCTAGTTTGTCTATATTGTCGATATAGAGGTCTAAATAAGCTTTGTGTTGATTATAGGTGAATAAGAGCTAAAACCGAACCAATTGAGAGAGAAAGGAGAAGATTTGAGCACATCCAAGGATTAAGGACACATCAAAGAAGCCAAGGGAGATGCTAGGATGAGGAATGGCACGACATAAAGGAAACCACAAGCAATTTACACTTCCACGCTCTAAAATACGGTCGTAGAGAAGTCCACGCCCAAAACCACGGCTGTGGATCTTAGCAACATGAACGTGGAGTATTCCAGAAATATACACGGTATAAAGTACGGTCGTGGAAATCATGAAGAACCGTAATCCACTTCCACGCTCTAAACCACGGTCGTGGAACTCCAGGAGACCGTGATTTAGGCGATCTTTTGACGAATAAAATATTAACACATCATTTACGCATATGGCCCGAACGGTTATTTACCCTTCCTTATAAAAAGGGGTGGAGGAGAGAGATTTCGGCACTTCGGCTTACACGTGTTTAGGGCTGCATTGGACGTCCGGAGATTTGCACTTGCAAACGTGATTCGCGAGGGTTTGAAGATTTGGAAGTTGCTTGTGGAGGAAGTTACGCCTTTTGTCCTTAGGTTTGATTAGAAGACGGATTGACATCCTGTTCTTCGTTCTTATCGAGGATTGTTATTGATTTGTGTTTATTCCAAATCTGATATACGTTATTATCCTTGTATGTGGATTTGAGATTGAATTGATATTTAAAGAAGGTTTTCGAAGGTTTTCATCTTTCATTCTTCTTAAACTTGATTTTGATATTATAATGACAGTTATTGGCTAAAACCCTTTAGCAATTCTAAGGTGAAGGGTTGATAGTTGTGGCTTAGATGATGATAGATCGATCGTAAACAGATTGGACCATGAGAGTTAGAGAGATTTGCCGACGAACCAAAATCACGGTCTGTTCTTGAGGTTCCACGGCCGTGGAACTCAAGATCTGTCCGTAATTTACACCAGTTTACGAACTTTGCTTTTACTTTGATCCAAGGTTAAAGATTAGCTTTAATCAAGTCTAGACTTGTCTTTTCTAGGTAGTAGTGAAGCCTCACGATTACAAGTTTGGGTATTTGAGATTAATTCTTGTATTTAGATCCTTTTGATACTGAAGCCTCAACAACCTTTATAGAGAGTGTCCTTAGATAAGTCATATAAAGCCTTAGAAATTCACCGTACATTGCTTTACCTTAGCATACCTTTGCAACTCTTAACTCTGTCCTCAATTCTTTAGTATATCTTGAATCGATTGCCACAATTTGATACCTGGATCTTTAGGGTTGCTGTTTTCCCAATATTTGCAAAGCTTTATACTTTTACTTGCTTGACAATTTACAAACTGAATTTGTTCCCCACAAATCCTTGTGTTCGATACTCTGGAATTCTTGCTTTACTACGCCGATCCGTACACTGCGGGTTCGCTTGCTTGATTCTAGTTTTACAAATTTAAAGCTTATTTGCACGCACGCTAAGTGGCAAACAAAAGTAACCCTCAAAACTGATTTGAAATAATCTTGTTGGTTGCCTTGATTGTAGGAAAAGTGGGGCTGCTTTCTTGTTGCAGATTTGCGTTAGATTGAAGAGAGATAATCTACCCACATTTTTTTCACTTCCTCCAAAATTTGAACGTCAATTTTGCTTCAAACTTCAATGGAGTTTGTCGAAGGTAGGTATTTTTGTTGTTTAATGACTAGAACTCTCCAAGCAGTACAAGTTAAACAAAGACCCTATTCAAATCAACAAGAATCTAAACTCAAGAAAAGAAGACTCAACAAGGCTGGACTGACTTAATAGAAATATAGGTAAACAAACTTCTGGAAGATAAACTCGACGACTCAACGTTAATGGCTTTGATACCAATTATTAAGGGGATTATCCGCGACAAATCGATCTAGACGAAGAATCGCCTCAAAAAACAAAGACATGAAGACAAACAAGTGAGACACTAACAATAGATGGAAAAACAGAAAACAAAGATGGATCGAAGGATATAAAGAACCTAATAGAACAACGAAAAAACCCTTGATCTCGGGATCAAGAAATGATTCGAATGATCAAACAACCCTACTTGTACAATGACACACACACGGCCAATTAGATGCCGATAACACGACAAGGAGGCATGTGAATGCACTTGAAGCACCGAATTCCCGAGGGATATTGACACAAACAAGAACAACCAAGCTAATCGGATTCAATGATCTACCATAACTCTCTTTGGTATTTTGAGAAAAACCATATTGTGTTTATTTTCAGCAAATGAATTTACTAAAAATAATGCTAAGATTGAATTCATATACCTAGAAGTCATCCATCTAAAGTAAAACCCTAAATAGAAATAATTCTAAAAGCCCACTAGGTTGACCTCATAAAAACAAATAAGAGGTCCGAATAATATAACAATTAAAGATTGATAGGTGATGTAATCACTATCAATTTAGGTAGTTTTTAGAGTCTTTTTAGTGTCTTTGAGTCATATTGTGTTACTAATACCTTGATCCAGATGAAGAAATCCAAATGAAGCAAAGAAAGGTTTTTAGCATCACTCAGGAGAAGAGGGAAATCAACGAAGACAACTCTTTGGTGCTACACCGCCCCTGCGGTGACACTCTTGAAGAACCATGTCCGAGAGCCACAACCTACGCTTTGGCCTGCGCTCAGATGGCCCTTTGTCACCGCCCCTACAGCAGATTCCAGCCACCCTGATAGGTGATGGAATCACTATCAATTAGGGTAGTTTTTAAGAGTCTTTTATTGCATTAGTATCGGTTTATGCTACTAACTCCTTGGTCCAGAAGAAGAAGATCAAAAGAAGCTAAGGAAGGAGTTATAAGCACTTAGGAGTGAAGATCGATCAAAAAGCAATATTCTGTTACTCCACCGCCCCCGCGGGTCCTTGCAGCCGCCCCTGCGGGTCCTTGCAGCCGCCCTTGCGGTGACTTGCCTTGACGAGACGAAGACCAGCTCCCCTGCGCCTCCCACTGAGCCCTGCCTGCGCTTCACCTTGGGAGTTGGAAGATGAAGAGTCTATTCCACCGCCCCTGCGTTGGCCTTACGGCGCCCCTGCACCTGGACATCAGAAACGTCAGGAAGGCGAAAGGTCAGATGTTGAAGTGCATTAAAGATCCGCCCCAGCGGAGTTGTGTAGCCGCCCCAGCGGTTCTGAAGAAGATCAACCGATTCTGCCTAAACCGCCTCTGCGGTTCCTGAAGACCGCCCCTGCGGTGTAACGCCAGAAGCTTTACTCCGGTTGTTTACACCAACTTTATGGCATTAAAGGTGGCTGTTTTAGGCCGGATATTTACTCCTAATTAAGTGTCTTTTGTAGTATAAATAGTCAATGGCTGATTGCTAGAATCATCCATGCTTTTCCTCACAAAATCCACTTTAGACTTGAGTTTTTCATTGTAATGAGTTGCTAACTCCCTTGCTACATTGGGTTGGTTTGAAGCTGCTTTGTTACTTTGGTTGTAAGTTCTTTTAATATAAGTTTTTATTCAGTAATGCTTTGTGTTTCCTTGATCTCCATTGTTTAATTGCATGTTAACTATTACTTGAGATTGATCGCCTTAGGTTCTAAAGTGCATGTAAACAACTAGGATTAATAGGTTCCGGGTTAGTTTCTTTAATCTAGTAGCAACTTTAAGTAATAACGGGTTGTAATTACTTAAAGAAAAGGAGCACAAATATAAAGATAAGTTTAACGGTTTTAATCTTCTCTTTATATCCCTTAGTCTTTGTTTGAATGCTAACTTGTTATTTGTTCTTGTAGGTTTACGGAACTTTAATAGGTTAAGTTGTGTTGATGCCGGTTGGCTCAACACATATGTATGATCAAGACGGGAGATTAATTAAAAACTTGTAAAAGGAATGCACCAAAGTAGCAATTGCATGCTTAGAATTAACCTAGTGTAGACTCATCCATTATTGTCTTACTTGTCACATTAATCGTTTTCATAAGTTTTTGTGCATCAATCCAACCAACCCCCCCCCTTTTGTGCCACTTGTCATTATAATCGATAATTGCATCTAAAACACCTTAACTCTCTTGGGTTCGACCATTACTTAATCACTATACTTGTTCTTAGTGCTAAGTCGGGATTTATTTTTGATTGGGTATAGACGACCATAAAAATACCTTCGGTCAAATTTTGGCGCCGTTGCCGGGGAGTTTTTGTGTTTTATTGTTATTATTGGTTATTGGTTTGAACCATTTTTATGGTTCAAACCCGTGCTACTAATTCTGGCTTTGCTTCTTTTGATCCAGAAATTGAGAGGACGCACATCCGGCAACGAAGACAACAACAACTACAACAAGAGATGGCTGACCGTACTCTTCATCAACTTACGCATTCCACTTTGGCTCAAAACCCTCTTGCGGTCGCTATACCGGCACTAGGGGAAGGAGTCAACTTTGAGCTCAAACCGGGCCTCATTCACTTGCTTCCATCCTTCCATGGGCTAAGTGGAGAAGACCCCATCAAACACCTTGGGAAGTTCTACACCATTTGTATGAGCATGAAGCCGGCCAACATTACCGAAGAACAGATCAAGATGAGGGCATTCGGCTTCACACTCAAGGATTCGGCGGATTATTGGTATTACCACCTTTCATCCGGGAGTATTGACACTTGGGAGAACCTTCACAAAGCATTCTTGGAGAAATACTTTCCAGCTAAAAAGGCCAATAGCTTGAAGAAAGCTATAAGCAACATCGAGCAAGAGACAACCGAAACTCTCTACAAGTACTTCGAAAGGTTTGCACGCCTCCGATCCAGTTGTCCTTTCCACGGATATTCAACTCAAGATCTAGTCTTGTACTTGTACAATGGCTTGCTAGACAATGAAAGGAGGATCGTCGATGCGGCTTGCAGAGGTAATATTCTTAACTCTACTCTTGACCTTGCTTTGGAAAAGATACAGGAACTAGCGGAAGGAACTCGAAACTTTGGAAGGACCCCGGCTAAGAAAGGAGTTCATGCCGTGAGTTCCGGGAAGAGCGAGATTTCCACCGAGCTGGCGGAATTGAAGGAAATGGTGAAGAGGCTAACACTTATGGGAACACCGCAACAACTCAAAGCTTGTGGAGTTTGTGTTGACCCGTATCATCCAACGGACATGTGTCCACAAGTTCAAGATGACGATGCTGAAGTCAACACAATGGGTTATGGACTACAACAGCAGCAAAGACCTAGGGACAATCCCTATGCACAGAATTTCATGCCAAATTGGCGTGACCAACAGAATTTTTGGTGGAGGGATCAACAAAACCAACAACAGCAGCCCCTCCAAGGTAAGTATCACTCAACTGAAGATATATTGCAGGTTTTGACTAAACACTTTGCTACTCGTGTCCAAACAACAGAATCAGGCATCAAGAACCTTGAGAAGCAGGTTGGTCAAATGACGGAAGCTATTTCAAGGACCGAATCAAGGCTTTCCGAGGGATTTCCTTCCCAGATGTTTATAAACCCCAAGGAGAATGTTAGTGCCCTGACATTAAGGAGCGGGAAGAAAATTCGACAAAAACCAACAAAAGAGTCACAAAGCGAACCTTCTGTCGTTATTTCCGCACCCACAATCGCCCCTACAGTTGTAGCCGTGCCGAGCCCAAAAGGAAGGACGCCCCTACGGCTGGCTGCCCCCACCCCTGCGGTGACAGCCCTTGAGCCGCCCTTGTGTCTTCAAGCTAACGCCCCTGCGGAAAACACAACAGAAGGTCCTACTAAGAAGGATACTTACGTCCGGCCTAACTTTCCGCCGCTGTACTCCGAAAAGCCACCGGCTCCTTTTCCTGAAGCATTAAAGGAGCGAAGAATCATAGAGGACAAGGATCTCTTTGAGACTTTCTCTAAATGCGAGGTAAACATTCCCCTCCTTAAGTTGGTAAAAAGTATCCCTAAGTATGCTCGTTTTTTGAAGGAACTTTGCACTATCAAGAGAAATCAAAAGCTAAAGGGGAAATAGAAAGTGCAAGTGAGTGAATATGTGTCGGCAGTCTTCCAACGGAGAATGCCCAAGAAATGCAGCGATCCGGGCATGGTAAGCATTCCTTGTGTTATAGGGGAAACCCGCTTTGACAAAGCAATACTTGATCTCGGTGCTTCTATTAATGTTTTGCCATATTCGATTTACAAATCACTTGGCCTTGGGCCACTAATGGAAACTAGGATTGTAGTACAACTTGCTGATAGATCTAATGTGTACCCGAAAGGGATAATTGAAGATGTATTAGTGATGGTAGATAATCTAATTTTTCCTACTGATTTCTTTGTAATGGATATGGAAAATGACTCGCATGTTGCACCCATTCTGTTAGGTAGGCCATTTTTGAAAATGGCTAGGACTAAAATTGATTATGTTAGTGGTAAATTGACCATGGAGTTTGATGGAGAAGTAGTGGAATTTGACATTTATGATGCAATGAAATTTCCTAGCGATGATCATTCTCTATGTGCTATTGACGTTGTTGAACCTTTTGTGCAAGATGTTTTTGATAACTCTAATGTGGATGAATTGAGAAATGTGATTGAGCATGACATTGATGGTTTCAAATCAGATTATGTGTTAACATCTAGCATGAAAGAGGTCCTAGCCCAATTAGATGGGCATAAAAGGCTACCTATCTCCAATTTGGCCATTGGGCCCACTTTACTAACCCCAAGCGAGAAGCTTGTTCCGTCCATAGTACAGGCACCGGAAATAGAATTGAAGGATCTTCCGTCACACCTCAAGTATGTTTTCCTTGGAGCACACAATACCTTGCCGGTGATCATCTCCAATAAGTTGACCACCGGACAAGAAGATAAGTTGGTGAACGTACTAAAGGAGCACAAGACGGCCCTCGGATGGACTATTGCGGACATCAAGGGGATAAGTCCTTCCACTTGCATGCATAGGATTTTACTTGAGGACGAAGCCAAGCCCTCTAGGCAACCTCAAAGGAGGTTGAACCCACCAATGATGGATGTGGTCAAAAAGGAAGTGTTGAAACTCCTCTAAGCGGACATGATCTTTTCTATCTCGGATAGCACTTGGGTTAGTCCAACCCAAGTAGTTCCAAAGAAGGGAGGCATCACCTTGGTGGAAAATCAACACGGAGAGATGATCTCAAGCAAAACACAAATTGGATGGAGAGTTTGCATTGACTACCGCAAGCTCAATAAGGTAACACGAAAAGACCATTCCCCATTAACTTTTATTGATCAAATGTTGGAACGTCTTGCAGGTCATCAATACTACTGTTTCATGGATGGATATTCGGGCTATTTCCAAATAGCCATCGCACCAGAAGATCAAGAGAAGACGACGTTCACTTGCCCATTTGGCACTTTCGCATATCGCAGAATGCCCTTTGGACTTTGCAACGCGCCGGGCACTTTCCAACGATGCATGATAAGTATTTTCTCCGAATACATAGAAAATTTCATTGAAGTCTTCATGGATGATTTTACTGTCCATGGAGACAGTTTTGACGCATGTTTAGGGCATTTAAAACTTGTTCTTGAAAAATGTGTTGAAACCAACTTAGTTTTTAATTCGGAAAAATGTCATTTTATGGTCGAACAAGGAATTGTGTTAGGACATGTAATATCCTCAAAAGGGATAGAGGTAGATAAGGCAAAGGTTGATGCTATTCAAAATTTACCTTATCCTACTAATGTTCGGAAAATCCGAACTTTGAGATTGAATGAATAAAATCAAATAAACCCGAACTTTGAATAAAAACTCAATAATCTCCAAATCTATAAACAAATCTCAAATTCAATCAAAATATCTCTCAAAACACTCAACAATGTGTTCACAACCACAAGAATCGGAAAAGGAAACAAAAGATCTCACAATAATGGTAAAGAATGACTTCTCGGCACTTTCCTTCAATCTCCTTCCAAGAATCTTCAATCTCTCCCAATTGTGTAAATATTTCCCGCTGCGAGGTCCCGATTTTCGTTCCTAGGGTTCCAATGTATAGTTCCTTGCTAATGGGCTGCTTGGCAAAACACATCTCAAGTCCACAAGTGATGGGCTTTGAGTTGTGATATTTTCTTGGGCCGGAAGCTATGAAAAATCGTGCTATCAATTTAGTGAAGGAAACCGTTCGATTTTTATACATAAAAATCGTCCGATTTATATATAAACTAGCACGATTTTCTTCAACGGAGAATGCTCGTCTCTTGGCTTGTTTCCTTCCTCCCTTTTGTGACTCTTTTTCACAACTCCTTTGCTCTTTGTGATTCCTCTAAAACTCCTTAAGCTTCCTTAATAGCCTTAGATGCTCCTTACTCCACTTTTGCTTCCAAATCTACCGAATTTACTACAATTTAATCAAAACTCGTGTAGACCTCTATTTTTGGAATATAAATGTAATAAGCTCAAAAGGTACACAAATTCTCTCTAAATGCAAGGTAAATCGAGGTAAACCTCTACAATATGCATGATTATAATGGTATATAATTCATGTCATCATGCAATAACCATATGAGCACACACAATCATTACAACCACTCAAATCCACAACTGCACGCTAAGTAAGTCCTATGGACTTACCTGAAATACTCGTAATCTTGTACCACATCACAGTTTCCCCTTGTGGAAATGATCAACACCTGCATAAGCAGCGCACACACAGTATCAAACGCTGCAAAGGTTAGGAGGCGCATCTCCTACACCTCATAACCACAACCATCCTATAACCCGGATCTAAACCTCAAGGTCTTCAAAAACATACAAGTTCATAAGGCACAACCCAACATACATCTCATCAAGCTCATCCTCAACCATACTAGCCTAGCCATATCTAAAGCCAAGGCTAAAGGAAAGGAAAGAAGGAAACATACCAACTAGGTATTTCCTGGACAGGCACCGGCAGAAGCAAAAGACGTAGGGGCGCTGAACCAGTCAGGCACAGAAGTGGACCAGTCTAGGCGCAGGGGCGGCTCAACCCAAGGTGAAGGTGCGGCTCAGCTCAGGCGCAAGAGCGGCTAGTGTGCAGCAAGCTGATCCCAACTTCTCTTCGATCCTTCTCTCAACTCTCTTCACTTCTTCACCACTCAACAAGCATACACATACATATATACACATATATGAACATCAAAGCATCCAGGAAAGATCTACACAAGCCTAGGCTTGTGAATCCTAAGCTAAAAAGGAAGAAAGGAAGAGAAGAAGAACTTATCACAACTGCTAAGGAAAGGAAGAACACCCTCACCAGCATCTAAACCCAAGCACAACAACAACAACAACTACCACAACTCAGCATCAACATCCTCCAAGCTCATCAAGCTTCAAAACTCTCACAAAGTTCACACATGATCAAAGAAGATCCAAAAAAGGAGATCTAAAGGAAGAGACGAAGAAAAGAAGATGAACGTGAGGAGAAGAAGGCTGGAGAAGATGAAGCAAACCCTTATCAGGAAGCAAGGGAAGCTTATATAGGAAGTCAACCAAAAGCACGGGTCAAGGTCAGCAAAGACGGCTGCAGCCGCACAACCCGCAAGGGCGGATTTGCAAGGCCGCAGGAGCAGACCACAGGATCCGCAGGGGCGGCCCACTAGGTACGCATGTGCGGTTGGTCCTGTCTCAACCCACTAAGCACAGCTCAGCACCTGTGTCTCAGCTAAGGCGCAGGTGCGGGATCCCTAAAAGACTAAGGCTCTTACAATGATAGCTAAGATGAGAGATTTGACAACTTAACAGGGCGAGTGGCAGACTCACTTCGAGCAGAGAGTGTCTTCTTCGCTTGTTCGCCATTAGGAGGATTGGCAGTCCGGCTATGTGGAGTGGTGTGTGCTCACATGGACTGGAAACAACAAGAGTGGCAGTCCGGTCATGAGAAAAGGATGCGTGAGCACATAGAGAAGCAACAACAGCATACATGGTAGTCCGGCTTTGAGGAGCAGATTTTTGCTTGGATGGATGAGTAGAGTTGTCAGATTACTCAGCTCCACCAGAGACAAGAGCACTTTTTCTCCCACTTTTCGTACCCACAGGAGTACCCAGATGGTCACCCAGACCATCTCATCAGTGAGTTGTCATTTTCTCTTCTCTATTTATATTTTTGCTTCCATTTTCACACTTTGAGGGCAAAGTGATCTTCAGGCATTGGGGAGTTTATCTTGCATTTTTCATTATTGATCGTGATTGTTTGTTTGTTTGAGAAATTTTTTTGTATAGTTAAAATTCAGTAAAAAAAAAGAAAAAGCCAAAAAAATGAAAAAAAAGGCAAAGAAAAATCACGGGATAAGTCAAAAACCCGAAAGGGCGGCTAAGGTAAAAAGCAGGTAGTTTGACCAACATTAGGTTTGTGCAAAAAAGGACTTGAGTGATGTGAGAAATTGTGAGATTATCATAGAAAAAAGAAGAGTGGCAAGGTGAAAACCCGAGAGGGCGCCTTGGAAAAAAGAGTGACAAATCCGAGTGATTAGGTTCATTCTTTTGGTGTTGGCGACATAAGAAGAGGAGTTCTAAGAAGGAATCTAGGTAGGCCACTCTTGGAGCAATACAGAGTTAGATGGTAGTTTTCAAATTTCACATCACATGGTAGATTTTTGATTTCTGCTCTTTGTATACCTTGTTTTATTGCCGTTTTGTTTCATCATGGTGATGAAATTACTATTTTAGTTAGGTAGTTTTAGCATATTTTTAGAGTCTATTAGTTGTGTTTTGGTGCCAACTGTGAAAATTCAGATGAAGAATTAAACAATGAAGAACTACAAGGATTTAGCAACAGTTGGAGGAAGAAGGGAAGCAAAGAAGAGTCCAAGACGAAGCTTCTGTTGAAGAACCGCACCCGCGGCCAAGAATCACCACCCCCGCGGTGACCAACACCCCCAGCTCTTGGTTGCGGCCTTGTCAATGCCAAGGAGATCCATGTCACCGCGACCGCGGTGACTCCACATGAAGACCATTGATCGGCGCCCCTGCGTCCTTGCTCGCGGACACGACTAAGCCCAAGCGTCCATGTCACCGCAACCGCGGTGACATTAGGCCGCGCCTACGGTGACACCCCGCAATCATGGATTCAGAAGTTTTCCTTGGCGACCCTTTAGATTCTCGCCCTTGCGGCCTCAGTTCTCAAGAGGCCAACTCTTCACCTTCCCGCGGCCATTCAGAGCTGCCCTCACACCTCAACAACAAAAGTGAAGAGTTGTAAACGTTTCCAAGTGACGAGAAGACCCCGCGACCGCGGCCATTCAGGATGCGCTCGCGGCGACATTTGAAGACGGATCACTTGTGTTGAATTGCACCCACGGCTCCCAGACACCGCGTCCACAGTTATGCAATAGTCGTAATAAGTTTGACGGTTTAGACCTTCACTTTATGAAATTTAAGGTGACGATTTAGGTTGCCTCTTTACTACAATTTAGTAACTAGAGTAGTATAAATAGAGGTGCTAGGATGGTGTTAGAATCATCTCTTCTATAGTCAAAACCTCTCTTTTGTTATTTGTTTTCTTAGTCTTGTATGGAGTGCTAAGATCCTCTAGTTACATTTGGTTGATTGACGCTTTCATACAAAGCTGATTGTAAGTTTTCTTAATTGAAGTTTATATTCAAGTCAATTTGTGTTATATTCCTTGCATCTAACGTTATTTGTGTGTTGCTTCCTACCTAGCTTGATCATCTAAGTAGCTTAGTTTCATACAAAGTGCTAAGGTTTGTTGGTTCCCGGTTCGGGTCACTAATCCAGTAGCAAACATTATAGGCATAAGCGGGTTGCAAATGTCTTTATGAAAGGAATATAACTATATAATAAGACTAACGGTTTTTTGTCTTCTATATACCTCTCTATCCTTCTTTGATTGCTAACATGCTATTTGATCTCATAGGTTTACAGATTAGATAACTTGTTAAGTTGTATGGAGGCTGATTGACTTAATATATATGTATGATCGGGATGAGGACAAATACTTGAAGGCTTCTAAGAGAACTAAACAATTTGTATTGAAAGTCGATAACCAACCAAGTGTAGTGTTTTCTCTAAATGGAATCATAGTCTCTACTTATTGCATGCTTTTGTCTTCTCATTTTAACAGCCACCCCCTCCCAGCCCTTGGTTACAAATAATTGATAGTTTTATCACATTTGTGCTTTATATACTCTTTTCTCTCTTGGGTTCGACCCTTACTTCATTGCTATACTCGTTTTAGTAATTCAGTTCGGATATTTATTTTGATAAGATATAAATACCTTAGAAAATATCTTTGTCAAGAGGCAAACTAATGTTTCTTTCACAATAGCAGCTTATGATGACATCATTGTATGTGACATTGCTCCTATGCAAGTGTGTAATATTCTGCTAGGACGACCATGACAACACGATAGGGAATTCAAAAACAAGGTTTCTAACCAATATGTATTATTTTACCTTCAAAGTTTAAACCTTGTGCTGAAAGCAATAACGCCCGAAGAGGTAGAAGAATACTATGAGAAGAAGAAGAAGAAAGACAAGAATACTACAAAAGATTCCAAAACACTCGGACTTATTGTTATACGCAGGATAAAACCAAGATTCATTATGGATCCAGATGAGATACCACCCTCCTAGAACCCTCATACTATAAGAGCCAACTGTCCGATCTTCAAATCTGTTTTCAAGGAATTCCTGACATTCATGCAAGACATGGGGATGCCGAATGCTCTAATTGAGCACATGCGGCTAATATATTTCTACTGGGATATTCATTGGGATCACGTGGTTACTTATTGTCACACCTTATGCACCGAGTTTAATTACGAGGGGTACCCTTGTAGTTATATGTTTATTAGCAACATTAAACTACTAACCCGTAATGTAGGCATTCTAGGACACTAGCTGAAGGAAGGATTTTCATCACTCTGAGAAGAGAAATTTAAATTACAACACACTGAATTTATACTCTATGCTAATGAAATGTTTGTACTTTTCTTCCATTTAGATGCACTACCTCTGAAACCATCCCTTGACGAGACTATTCAAGAAGGCTTGGATCCGAGGCAAATCCTTTCAAAGGAGGGGGGATGATGCATGAGCATCATTAAGAACACCATCAGGACCTAGGAGCAACACAAGATTAGCTCAAAAATTAGAAGGATTCAACATAGGAATAACTACGGAGCTGATAGAGGCAGAAAAGTCCGCCGGATCAAGATCATCCCAAGAACAAGCTCGGGAATAGGGAACCTAAGACCTACAAAGAAGAGGAGGATTCCAAAGAATAAATATGACATGTTCAAATGGAACTCAAGTAAAAGGAGGAAGGGTCTACATGTCATATGAACAAGGAGAAGGATAACATATTGTGGAGCTCATCTAATAAGGAGGTCTCGAGTGTATGAAAGAAAGAGAATACACTTGCTAGTAATTAGGAGGAGAAGATCTTACAATAAGAACCTTTGCTCCTTAATATTAGAAGACTTGGGCCCACATGCAAGACCACCATAACAACCAAGTTCTATAACGTATGTAACATCAACCATGCATGAGGGACATACGTATCCATGCAAGAGAGGAAGGTCAGCCATGTAGATGGACAATCCATCCACTCGTGTGGAACAAGCAACACTTGGCTGACCCTTGTTCATCATTATATTTTTGTAGCCCATAAAGACTTGTTTATTTATGGATAAATTTTTGTAGGCTTTAATTTTATTTTTAGCCCAAGTCTATTTTATTTTTGCAAATAAAATTAAGTTTTCTAATAGAGAAGCTTAAATATGATCTTATCTTCTTAGAAGAAAGATTCTATTTTCTAGAAAATCAAATCTTTTTGGAAGATGGAATTTATTTTTATTTCTACAATATAGATCTTATCTTTCTGGAAGATGATATTATTTTATATTTTCTTAGGGTTCGATCTTATCTTTTCTAGATGGATCATGAGCCTTTTAGCTCGTTAATTAAGCTTGGGTCGTCTGACCTTGTAACCTAGAGACGCACCTCTCTCCTATAAATAAGGAGGTTGTGCCTCATTATTTTACATCTTAAATATAAACTTTTTTTTATAAACACATTGTGTTATCCCCTGCGGTTTTTACCATCGTCTTCACGGACTCCAGAGTAAACCTGAGTAAGCGGCGTCTTGCTCGCAATTCGGTTGGACTTGTTTGAGTGTGTTCTACTTGCCAGCGGCATAACAGGGTGCTTCAACTAGCTACAAGCAAACCTCCAGGTCTATAGAGTTCTTTGAACGCCTATTGTGTTTGGGGTAGCGGGAAGGATTCTACAAGACTACGTTGGTTGTGTTTTATATGTGATTGTACCATAGTGTGCTTCCAGGTAGTTTCTTAGGGTTCGACCTTGATCTATCATTTTTGTTTTATTTCTTTAGCTCTCTTTTTCCATCGAGTCTTCACTCGTCGAAAGATCGGTCCATCTACATGGGCAAATACCCCGTATCAATTCACCCCCTACAAGGAGCATTCATATCGAATAAAGCAACCTAATATATTATTTTGAGTGAGCGTGAGATTTCATAGATTTTGGTCTAAGAAATAAAATGGCGGTTTCATGAAAATCGATATGGAATTACTATAGAATGATTAATCTTTATGCTAGCAACTCTCTCTAAATATATTTTCTCAATCACCTTTATCAAATAGATTGAGGAAGGCATCTCTAGTCCTTTATTTCATTTGTGATCAATGACTCACTCTCATAACATTTCCCTCCAAAGAGGACTACGACAAGCCCTTTACCCCCATCTTTACTAAAGTTATGTGCGGAAGTCTTGATAAGAAATCCTCAACGAATTGGCAATGAGAATAAAAACTTGTATGTTTTTAACATGAATTGTTATTCCTATTTCAGTGTTTGTGGACGATATAATAGTTTTCTCCAAAGCATCCACCCATGCATGTAACCTCATTCAGATTTTCATTCATAGTTTTGTATGGTATCCGGTTGGAAGTTAAGAAAATCCATAATATTGCATTTCAAGTAACAAACACAACCCGAGTAATAATAAAAGCAATTGTATCATTGTCTTGGGATCTCAAGTGTCACATATTGGAGATGCACTTAGAATGTCCAATTACGGAAGTATCAAACGGTTGTGCAAATGAAGGCTTTTTGAAGATATTAATCTTAAATAGTTAAATAGAAGCAGCAATTATCACGTTAGCAAGTCTAAAATCTTTTTCAAGAAGGTATAATAATTATGATCAATGCAGTTTTTTTTGTGAAAAAACTAACTATATCACGCAAATTTTTATTTTACAAACATTCATTCATAATGATCCCGATAAAGACAATAACGGCTTTTTCTTAAAGGTAGAAGACATGAACAATGGTAGAAGACATTAACAATGCCCCTACAATTGAAGCTTCTATGAAAAACTACAGTGGAAACATAAAATTTATGGGTCAAAATCACCAAAAAAATATATCTCAAGGGAATCCTCCTCTAAAGTTACTGAAGAACGAAAATTGCATCTTGGCATAGAAAAAAAATCATGAACATACGACCGATTTTTAAAGAGGAGTTTAGGTAGAACGTTGGTGATGTCAATACCATTAGATTTTGGAAAGACATGAATAGTTGAAACTTCTTTAGACGACCACCTCGAAGACCATGTCGTCATTGATGAAATGTTCTTGTCAGGAAATACATAGCGAGCAATGAAGTGTGGAGCAAGGAACAAATCATAAAATTTCTTAACATATATTCCTCCCCAAACATATGTATCATTGTCAACATATGTAGCTATTCGCGCGTTATCACAAGTCAATACTAAGATTCTCTATATTTTCCAACATCTATAATCAAATTGGTAGTTACAAGTTTGGTCACTTGGGTGTACTTTGGTGGAATATCCAGAACCATATGAATCAATGCAACAATTTTCATAATAAAACACCCAAAATGTCTTTAGGACAACATCCATATGAAAATTATTGTTTGGATAGGGCATGCATAGGAAAAAACTAAATGCCAACACAAATCAAAGGAAAATGAATATTATATGGAAATTAAATACCAAATAATGGATTATGCTCTTTTGTTCTCATCTTACGTGACTACAACGCAAATATTATGATGTTAGATTGGGGTCAATGTGGTACGATGCCAACTTTACATGTTAAGTCGGACTCTTAAGAAAGGATTCCTTAAAGCTAAGAAATTGGGGGTTACCAAAGTAATGATAGAGGATAACAACCTGTATATCATCAACTTTGTGAACAAAAGATATGGAATCATCCATGTAAGGTGGATCTTATTATTTTTGATATCTTCATGTTGCTAACTAGTTTCTCGCAAGTCATAATGTCTCATATTTTTAGGGTGGTAAACTAAGTTGCGGATAACTTTATCGCCCATACCATTTCATTCCTGCTTTCATAACAGGTATTTGGTTTGAAGTTGGGTATTGTGTTCAAAAAGATACTCCAGACCAATGCACATCCAATATGTGAGCAAACCTAACCGTTTTTCCATCTTTGTATAAAAGTATGACTAATCATAAACGCACTGGTGGGGTTGAAAGATGGTAATCCAATTAGGGTTATGCAACGGTCTAGACCGTTAGAATGTAAAAATGTCAATGGTCCATGAACCGGACTAGACCATTACAATTTGGTCCATAATGAGCCTTTCTAGTTAAAAAAAAAAAAATTTTATGGGTTCATTAATTCCACTTTGGTCCAAATCTAAACGGTAACAACTTTTTTTTTTCAAAAATATTAAAGGTGCGAAAATAAGTTAAAGATTTGACCGAGAATAACAGTTCAATACCGGACCGTAACTTTGGATGGTTTAGTCCAAGCACGAACCTAAATTAAACCCCCAAAATTGGTGTGGTTGTTGGCTGGAACACAATTTTCTGAGATGATAATAGAGGAAAAAATTATAGTAATTTTATGGCATTCTATCTCTGTCTTGTAATTTGATTGATTATGATTATGTAACAGTTACTATAAGATTATAAATCTTGCAGAAGTGGTAACATTCCATACACAAAATACATATGTTTTATGAAAAAGAAAGAGGCAATAATTGAATAACTATAATTCATCACTAACATAATTTGTCATATCATATTGTAATTTGAAATATATGTCTAATTTTGGTATAACTTGATCCAAGTAAACTTGGGAATGACAAGCAGATAGGAGTGTGATCGAGATATAAATGTCCACTTTATTCTCTTTCATGACCTGATCCGATCATCTCTAAAGTCATGCATCTTATCATTTATTTTTATTTATAAAAAAAATCCATCAGAAAAATGGAAATAGAGAATGAAATAAGAGATTCCCAAAATGGTTTATTTCCATCCATCGGCTGGCTGTATAGTTGTTGTTGCATGCATGGGATAATTGGGATGGGCCCACTTCTCCACTCAAAACTACGTATTTCTTTCCGGTCAATTGCAGATTTCCGGGCAATTAAAATGTTGAAATAGATCTACAAACAAATTAAATTCCAAACTCAAATCTTGCAAACTAAAATTAAATATATAATTCAATCCGGTTTAAATCTTAGCTATTAACATAATTGAAACGAAAGTATAATTTCAAAATATCTTAAATAGTTCCAAAACATAAAATGAACCGAAAGTGAAAAATAAAAAACAGTAAACCAAATAATATTACATAAAGTTTTCTGAAACACTATTCAAAATCTCAAAGTTGACTCGTCTTCTTTATTAATTGAGAAATTTTAATGGAAAAATAACAAAGTTTTTCTTATTTCGAGAAACTAAAGAATTTTTATGTGTTATTAAGGGACTTCAAAGACTTTGGAGTAGTCTTTGAGAGATCGTATTCGACTCCAGGCTGGATCTTCACTTCTTTGAGGAAGTTCAAGTCAGACATGTGTTCAGAGAATTCAATTGTGTTTGTAACACCCCAAATCCGCGGGACTCGGGATGCTACGGGTTGGGACCTCACAATGGGTCCCGACCCTTAGCTTGACAACAATTTCACCGGATCTTTCAACATGGCACAAATAAAGGCAAAATCAAAATTCCTTTTAATGCAAATGATAAGAAACCCGAAGGAAAACAACAAAAGACTTCAGCCGATAATCAACACCAAAGATCAAAACGCCATACACACGGCATACCAACATAATAAACGAAGAATAAAACACAACCCGACTCCAACCAAAACCCACTCCTAAAATGTACGGAACCCCGGCTGCCAACTCTTCTGGATCTCTCGGCCGCTTTTCTAACCTGCAAGGCAATCTACAACAATCGGTATGAAACCGTTAGCTAATATTCGAAGCATTAGAATTAAAGGGAAAGGCACAAACACAATTAATTCAACATAGTCACATAACATACTCAAAGCACACAAATCCGGTTTATTATCTTTATTTATTAAGTCATATCCCGTTCTAGTTCAACTTCTTTTGTGACACGAGAATCCTCCGAAACTCGCCTCGGTCCCTTCTTCCGGCAATGGAACGGTCGGATGCCTCCGACCGTCTAACTAGCACGGGCCAGTCGCCGAGATCCCCCTAGCTCTCACGGGGAGCCAGGCAGTGATGTCACCGCCCGTTATCATACACTTGGGCCAAATAATATAAAGGTCGGTAATCCTATTTCCGGTTTAGTTGTTATAAATAGTAAAATAATAAACACACACCACCCAAAACACAATAATGCTAATACAAAGAATACGAGCTAAGTAAGTCCGGAGACTTACCTCGTCACCACACTCAACTCACAACACTCTCGCTTCCTTAGGGAGGAAGCTCATAACCTGCTCACAAGAAGATAGCTATATCAACAACAACTCACTCACAATAGAAGTCTTAGACTTCTATACAAATGATCTACGCAAGACCATTTGACTCTCAATTCTAGGACCGCATCCTAGAATCCCTCATCCTCACATCACACTCAACAGAAGCTAGAAGTCCTAGGACTTCTAAACCCTCGGATCTCGCAAGATCATAACTCACAACACCACTAGGGTAACATGCCTAGTCCCCACAATCACAATGGTAACGACTAGGATACTCTCGTTCTAGTCCACAACCTCAACCCCTAAATTCTCACAAGCTCAACATACAACTTAAAGCCATAAACAACATCACTAGACCGCAATACCACCTCATGCTTAGAATCAACATCAATCCAGCAAACAATATAAAATCCTCAAAACTCACCTAAGGTTCAAAGCCACTACTTGGCATTCTCACTAGTTTTTTGCTAGGTCCAACCTAGCATGATACTAAAACTTAACATAACTAGATCGAGGGAAGAGATACTCACACGATGTCAAAAGACGGAAATCGATCGACGGATGTCGAACTTCGACTCGTTTGGCCTTTACGGGGTCGTTCCTTAACCTAGCACCAAAACTAAACAAATTTAGCTCGTATGCTAAATTTGATCGGAATATATATATATATATATATATATATATATATATATATATATATATATATATATATATATATACATATAACTCTAAGGAACTTGTTTAAAAACCGAGGTTAAAATCCCGCTAAAATATTTTCCAAGGCAAAATACCCGACATCACAACATGCGTCATAAATCCGCAATTAAATCCTTGGGCCATAATCCGAAATTAATTCACAAGGGTATAATATTTAAATCACCAAATTTGGGTCATAAACCACAATTAATATATGGGTCCATTTATGTAAATAATTTCTGCAGGAGGGTATATTGTTAACATTCCAAAATTCGGGTTCAAAACTGCAATATAAAAGATGGGCCAAAACTGTAATTAATCTGCAAGGGCATATTTGCAAAAACCCAAACTGTGGGCCATAAACTGCAAAAGCAAGTAGGGTGCTTTTCTGCAATTATACCAAGAATTAGGGGGCAATTGAAAACAAAACCCTAAACAGCTTATTCCTCAATTCCAACCTGCGCAGGGGCTGGGGAAAGAGGGGTTCACAGGCGGCGGATGGGACTTGCTGGGCTCCGGCGGGCTGGGCGCGGCAGGGGAGAAAAGCGGCGGAAGAGGAGGCTGCACAGAGGCCTCTCCGGCTTTGACAGGGCGGCAGCAAGGTGAATCCCTGGTGGCCCAACAAGGCGAGTCTCGACAGAAGGAGAATCTCTGGTGGCCCAACAAGGCGAATCCCTGGTGGCCCAACAAGGCGAATCCCTGGTGGCCCAAACAATATAAAATCCTCAAAACTCACCTAAGGTTCAAAGCCACTACTTGGCATTCTCACTAGTTTTTTGCTAGGTCCAACCTAGCATGATACTAAAACTTAACATAACTAGATCGAGGGAAGAGATACTCACACGACGTCAAAAGACGGAAATCGATCGACGGATGTCGAACTTCGACTCGTTTGGCCTTTACGGGGTCGTTCCTTAACCTAGCACCAAAACTAAACAAATTTAGCTCATATGCTAAATTTGATCGGAATATATATATATATATATATATATATATATATATATATATATATATATATATACATATAACTCTAAGGAACTTGTTTAAAAACCGAGGTTAAAATTCCGCTAAAATATTTTCCAAGGCAAAATACCCGACATCACAACATGCGTCATAAATCCGCAATTAAATCCTTGAGCCATAATCCGAAATTAATTCACAAGGGTATAATATTTAAATCATCAAATTTGGGTCATAAACCACAATTAATATATGGGTCCATTTATGTAAATAATTTCTGCAGGAGGGTATATTGTTAACATTCCAAAATTCGGGTTCAAAACTGCAATATAAAAGATGGGCCAAAACTGTAATTAATCTGCAAGGGCATATTTGCAAAAACCCAAACTGTGGGCCATAAACTGTAAAAGCAAGTAGGGTGCTTTTCTGCAATTATACCAAGAATTAGGGGGCAATTGAAAACAAAACCCTAAACAGCTTATTCCTCAATTGCAACCTGCGCAGGGGCTGGGGAAAGAGGGGTTCACAGGCGGCGGCTGGGACTTGCTGGGCTCCGGCGGGCTGGGCGCGGCAGGGGAGAAAAGCGGCGGAAAAGGAGGCTGCACAGAGGCCTCTCCGGCTTTGACAGGGCGGCAGCAAGGCGAATCCCTGGTGGCCCAACAAGGCGAGTCTCGACAGAAGGAGAAAAAGGAGAGCTGGGAAGGCAAGGTTTGTGCTTCCGGTCTCTTGGTGGTACAGCGGTGTTGGAGACTCCTTGGCTGCACCAATCCGGATCGATAGAGGCTTGAGAGGTGTGTGTCACTGCTTCCGAACGAAGGAGGGTAAGGGAAGCGATCCAGAAGACGAAGGAAAAATAGAGAGAGAGGGGTAAGGAGATGGTTGCTGCCTGCTGGTGCGAGTTGCAGCGAGGGGAGGAGGAGGGTCCGGACGTGGTTCGACAAGGCATGTGAGGGAGAAGTAGGGTTGTTGAGGTGAAGCTGAGAGAAGTCACTACTGGAGAGCCCTCTGAGGTAGGGTTGTGCTGAAAAAGGCTTCAGAGTGAAACATGTGAAAGATGAGGGAACAGGGGAGCGTGAAGGGTCAACTGAGCGTTGAGAACGAGAGGTCGTATCTGCAAGGCTGCTCACCAGCCAGGAGAAGGATAAAAAAAAAGAAAAGAATAAAGAAAAGGGAGAAAAGACAAGTCCAAGTAATTATGAGATAAAATAAAATTTAAATAAGGTAAACTAAACTTGATCGGAACGGGACTTTCAGATCGGAAAATATTTCCAAACTTTTTCGAGAAACAAAAACGGAAATATATGTAGATCGAGTACATAAACTTAAACCTACAAAATATACTTTGCGACGTATATTTCAATCTCGTAATTAAAATTACGAGATTCTAATAATACTTAAAATACCGATAATATATCACTATAAATATATACCCGTAAAAAGTAAATTTTATGACGTAAAATACTCGTAAAACATATTCAAGATATTAAAATATCATTAAGACCGGAAAATAAATATCGCATACGCGCTTAAAAATTGGGACGTTACAGTGTTGCTGACCGATTGACCCATTTGGAAATTTCAAACCCGAACACATCCTTTTCTAACAACCCTGAACTTCGTGTTCTTATACGCAAGGATGCTTTGGGATGCACTACCTGTAGAAGACAATCTTCCCTAACCGCTTTCCGTTTTCAAAAAAAAGAAGAAACAATTTGGTTTATTAGACTTTTTTTAGTTTTGTATTTAGTAAATGTACCCCTTGAGAGAAGGGTGTGTAGAGTTTGAAAATAAATACAAAAGGTTGGGGTACATTTACTTAATTGAAACATTAAAAAGCCTACTTACTACTCTAGTTTTTCAAAAAGGTGTAGTTATCAAAATTGTCCAAAAAAAAAAGGATTTTTATGAAACAAAAATATATTATCTCTTAAAATTCACGGAACATAAAAGTTAGTAGTGTTGACAAGGTCGTGAAGACAAATAAAATAAGCAACTCTAATTTATGAAATTTTAGTGCAAATTTATATTGTATAATCTTTACAAATTGTCCATGAAATCTTATATATTACTAAATTATAAAAATATTTATATTCATGGAGGATGGGCGGTGGGTTGGGTGATGGATACTGAGTTGCTCACTCATATTCAACTTATCACATCACTCGTTGCACGCATCATTTGAGATGCTCGTCCTGTGTCAAGTGTTAACTGATTCTGGTAGTTAATATTTGAGGGAGAGTGTTAAGATGTAAGGGATAAATGTCTCACATCGATAACACAATATAAGTTGTGAGTCTAATATATAAGTTCATGAATTACTCCTATTTAAAATTGGTTTTAGGATGGAACCCTATGTGCTTATGTATATAGCTAACTAGATGTATGCCCTCCACGTCTAAGGTCCCAAGACAGATAAAAATATAAAATTAACATTTTTGAAGAAGGCTTACTCTAGTTTTGAAGTATGTTATTTTGCTTCACATGCAATTGCAACCCAATTACTATGGGCTTGATATTAGGGTTGTCCAAAAGTCGAAATTGTTTCGTAATATTACGGTCTAGACCGCTAATTTTTTCACAAGCTAACAATTCACGGTCTAGTTATAGAAAATACCCTTTCACTTCACTCTCACCATCTCCGACTAACGCAAATATTACTCTCGTTCTGGATATTGAAATATCCAATACAATGCAGCATAGTAATTGTTCAAAGTATTGATAAGAAAATATTGGATATATAAGACTATAACAAGAAACAAAAGCAAATCATGCGTCTCATGAAGCATATAAGGTAACTTCTCTTTGTACACCATACATTTTCTTTTCTTTTTGCAATCTCTATCAAACAATTAATCAAATTAATGTATATATTTTGAAAAATATATTTTCCTTTTAAAAACTGCTCATTTTAAAAATCAAGCTCACATTTATTGTAACATATTTGTAAATAAATACTTAATCAAATATATAAGATAATAATTATTAAAAATTAAATATTGAGAACTCCGGAATTCTACATGAACCCAAGTTTTTTTTTTATGAGAAATATCGTTATCCTTTACAAGGAAAATATTTTGCAAAAACTAAAAATAAGAATATACGATGTGATTATCTTTTATTTGTTTGGTTGATATGATAATGCATGTCAATTGGTTTGATTTTGGCAAAAATATGGTAAAGCAATGTATGGATTTGTTGGTCACGTATGTATGTTTTGCTCTTAATGATGATGATGATGAACTCTTACCTTATTGATGTTACAATAAAAGAATTTCGTCATCCTCTTATCCGACCCATCCATCCTTTGAAAGAACGTCGCATTATATACTTTTTGTTCTTTTCAAAATTGCTTCATAATGGACTTTGCATGCAATAGTGTCACATTTAGCCACGATAACTTATTGGACCTTTTCCAAAATTATAATAAAAGCAAAAGTTTTTTTATTTTAGAAATACACGATATTTATTTACATGAATATGAAATTATTTTTGATTCGGGATAAATGACATCTTCAATCAATGATTTTAATGGAATTATAAGACCAAACGAAGTTTTATTTTCGATTCCTAAAAAAATTAATTGAAAAGAAGTTCTCTATTTAAATTGTGATTCTTTTGATTTTTTTTTTCGGCCATAAAAACAAATACTGCTAAACAACAGTAGATTAAAATTACAATTTTTCTCCCTTCGAACGGAGGAAAATTGTAGTTTGAAACCACAACTTTACCTCTTTCTTCCAATTCAAGATCATGGTCATCCAAGCAAATGCCTCCTCTCAGTCAAAATTTTCACCCAATTCTCTCAAATATTTTGGATTAACCTTTGAATTCAATATTTTCAAGTGCCATTTTCAATAAATTTCACCCAATTTTCTTTTTTTTTTTCCCGGCTTCAAGAGATACTTCAAAGTTTTTTTATAATTCTTCTCTATGTCAAACATTATAATGAACATCTGGTCTCATGGGGGATTTTGGTTTGGCTAAATTTTGTTGCATAAATATAATCTTCGATGGCGATGTCAGACGTTACAAACACAGGTCTCCACTTTTTAATGGGTGGATGGAGGATAAACCGAGTGTTAGGAAATAATTATTTTATATGTTATTAACATTCTTTCCCTTCAACCTAAGTAGGATTAATGACATTATATAAACATTAGAAAGTCAATAAGAAAAGAAAGAATAAGGTTTGCATTGCTCGAAATTGCGCATGAAGCTGAACAAACAGGGAGTAAGATAGAAAAACAACGATTTCATACCCCTATGTTCTAGCTAGAGCAACAAGGGCAGAAAAGAGAGCAAGGATTCAGACCTTCAAGGAACAAATAATCACGTCAGAGACAAGAGAGCAAGAGGCTCTAGAGATTGCTATCCCCACTCAAAAAACATGGTAGCAACACTTGTCAACCTAATAGATGAGAGGATAAATTCATTCAAGGGTGACAAAACGATTAGGGAGCACACGAATTCCTCACGAAACTAAGTGAATCAGGTCCAACTAAAAGACCTAAAAGAAGCGTTGAGAGGGAGACAACCCTACACCATTTTGTGAATTTCTTTATACTTTTATCTTATGTTTTTCTTATATTGGAGACAATGCAAGATTTAAGTATGGGGTAGTGAACTAAACGGTTTTTAAACATTATTAAAATTTCCCCATCTTTTTCAAAATTCTTTTTTGTATTCAAAAACTATTTCTCCTCGCTTTTTAGCCTTGGTTGATGGGTCAAGAACCAAAAGTTTCTTTGCATTCACGTTGTAATTTTGTATTCTTTTCTTTTGTTTGTAAAAGTAGTGGTCACTCGATTGAGATCCTTATGGCCAATTGGCCTTACTAATCAATATCGATCGACCTTCTCTTATTTTGTCGGCATTAATATTTGGTTTGTGCTATCTTATTTTCCGAAAATTTGGTCTCGCTTTTTTATTCTATATCATTTGAAGATGCTCGAGATCTTTCACATAAACCTTGTTTATGCGATTGAGTATTGAGTACAATGATAAGCAAATTTGATTCCTGACATTGCCTTGTGAGATTTCTTTTAGTCTTATGCATATTTGTTTTTGTATCTTCTTTGTCATGAGTGTTCTCCTATTTGTTTTGATCATATAGAACTTGCAATTGACTCTCTTTTGAGATTGCATGATCATTCTCGCTTTTACACTTATAAAAATTATTGATGTATGTCTTTGTTAAGCTTGTTATCCCTTACTACCCTTAGTATGACTTCAATCTTGTTAGCCAATTCTAGCCTATATAGACCTTTCTTCGTACCTCTACAAAATCATTCGTAGCTATGATTAGCCTCGTTTGACCCATCTAGGAATTAGGAGGTGACACCATGCATTGGAGGAAGAAAGCAAGCAACAAGTATGATGTTAGGTGTAGTAAAAGAGCATCAATGAAAAATGGTCCTTGTGGTGTAAGTGTATAAAGTAAAGAAGAGAAAAGTTATATCAAAGATACATTTGTGCACCACTTGGACCTCACTGAAAAAGAGAAGAAAAGAGGGAATCAAATTTTGCAAAGTACAAAGTGATGAAAAGAAGAGAGTAACTAGTATCGAGCCAAGAGTGAAAAATCCGACTTGTAAGAAGATGATCTGATCTATTGAATGCGGTACTCAAATCAACTGTGAGCTTCAACACGTCTTAGTTCCCGGATCTTATTGCACCACATAGATAAAATAACTCGCTACCCTTACTCATTACGTGGACAAGTCACAACATACAAAAGACATACTTTTTTTATCTATAATTATACTTGTAGGAAACGCTACGCGATGGAGATTGAGAATGCCTTGGTAAGCTTATGGAATGGTAATGATCATAGCATATGTGTGGAGTTAGAGGGTTATTATATATCCCTAAACACATGTGAGAGAGTTATTAACATTCCTTTGATTTATCATGAAACTTATTATCTTTGAGTTATGTCTTATACTATAATATGTGCTATGATGATAAGATTTGAGGTATTGATCTTGTTGCATTTGAGACAACTATTTGATTCCATTAGAGAGATATTTATGGATCTTATTTGAGAATCAATAAAGGTCAAGTATGGGATATTTGATAGCGCTCAAGTTAACAACTTTTTTTATCATCGCTATATTTCATTCCCTTCCTCTTTTGAGCTTAATATCATATCGGTTTATTTTATTCCTATTAATATTTTGGTGATCTACGGTTAGTTTATGTAATTGCATGTATTCCAACGGTTGCAACGCCTTAAAGGAGTTATCTACGACATATTGACTAATACACACTAAGGATTTTATGCGTTCAAAGAAGTCATGGTCAAGATGGAAATGAACGAGATCCGAGAGTGAGACGGAGTACCTCGGGAAGTGTACATGATTAATTGACCTGCGGTACGCCCAATCAACTCGGTGTTGATTCTTCTTGAAAATGACCAACAAATAACCGCTAGTTAAAGAGCTAACGTCAACAACCAAATTCTGAACGAGGCCGAACAACCTAGCCCAGTAAGGACGATTGGCTCTATAGAACGACAAGTCCATTTTGACGACACTTATTCTTCTCCTTTTATCCCTTTTATTTGGACCTGACATCCAAACCGCCCACTTGGACGTTTTTGTTTCACATAGTTATCCATGAAGGATAGTTTTGGTAGTATTGATTAGATCTTATCTTGTTAGATGATAGATGCAAGGAGTTAGGTTAATTCCTCTCCATATATATAAGGCTTTAAACCATTAGGTTTTATCATCTTCTTTTCTACAACTTACGAGTTTCAACCGTCGGTGTTTCCCCTTATGACTGATCAACCCTACTGTACCATAACGATTGATTGGCTCGTTTTTGAGTCTTTAATAAAATATTTGAGTTTTTTCAGGTATGTCTAGCTAATTCTTATCTTTTTCTAGGGTTTGAAGAGCTCAACTACATTAATGTATGATATTAAATTGATTTCATGTATTGGATGTATGTCTATATGAGTTATGGTAGTTATTGGAATATTTCTTGTAAAATGCGAGAGTTGAGTTGAAACCTTCCTTTGCTATATGTTCTTCAAGGTTTTGGTGGAAAAATAAGAGAGTTGAGTCACTCATACCTCCATGTTGAGTTCGAGGTGAACAATAGGCACCTCTTAGGTACGTGATAATCAATTGGGATGACAACCATTGATGTATGTCAAGCAATGTGTTAACCATGTGGAAAACGGACAAAGTTATCTCCCATATAATTAGACTTGCATTGACTTATGAAATTGTTAATTGAAATCTATCTCATATGCATGTTGTGGTGATTTGGACTTTGGAATTGCTTTATTGATTACTTTATTGTTCTCGATTCTTCTACCTTCAAATTGGTTGGTTTTCAATCTTATGACGCTGCAAACTTTCACCTTTCTTTCTCCCTTACTATTTTACGTGGTTTTCCGAGGAAGTCGATCAACATTGCCCCTTAAGGACAATCAGCCTTACTAAGGCTTTTCACCTCCTACGCTTCAATTTCGTCTCTAGTTTATCCTTTATTTATTTATGAACAAAGTTCACAACTTTGGCCAATCGGCCTTATTGTGTTTTTTGCTTTCAATTTACATTTTTTTACTTTTGTTTATATTTAGTTATTATTTATTTTAATTTCTTAATTAATTTGTCGAAATGAAATATCGTCTTCCATATGTTCGATCATGACTCCAAATACTACAGTGGGTCTTGTAAATTATTTGCAATATCTGAGGCTCACGCTTTACCCTTATAACATGACGATCTTGACAATTGCCTCTGAATATGACATACATCCTTCTGATCATCCCAGACAACAAATATGTCTTATACTCCTTACCAATGAGAATTATGTTGAATGGTCTATTGTCATGACCCATTCTTTCTATTCTAAACGAAAGCTTGATTTTGTCCTTTGCAATATCAAGGAACCATCTCCCAAATCCGATGATTATCCTTATTGGTTTAGTGTCAACTAGCTCTATCTAGCTTACCTCCACCACATCCTCTACCTCGACCTGATCCTTGAGCGGAACCCTGTGGAAGAGGATGCCTTGTAGCTCTGTGTTGTTGATGCTCCTGAGCTTGGAATTGTGGTGGTCTCTGCCCACCGCTTTATACTCTTGCAAGAGAGGAACCCTATTGTGATGGAGCTTTGCCTTGACGGTAGAAGATAACCATGTGTCCGGTCTTGCTGCAAGTGAAACAAGTCACAAGCGGACTCTTGCACGCTGGCTTGATATGTCCGCGATCCCCATAGTTAAAACACTATATGTCTCCCTCGGTAAGTGGAACTATAGGCGGATATATCGGTCAACCGTGTGACTGACCTCATCCATATCTCGATGCTCTAATACCAACACTAGCCTGCCCAATCCTCTGCCTCTTCTTTGTCCCTCAAGACTGAGCAGCTCTCTTGGACCTAGTCGGTCCCTCTCATATGTTGAGGCTTGTTCCTGATAGTCCATCAACGAGTCACGTGGAAAACCCGCCAAGTAAGAACGGGTACTCTCCCCCATCCTCCGGGAGAATAAGTACGCATGCTGGTCAGCTGGAGGTGTAGATGGACCAAGCAGTGCAAGATCTCCTGGAACTTCCTGATAGGCTCTGAGATAGGAATATCCTCAAATTATGCCTCTAAGAAGTCTTGTAGCCTCTCTCTCCTCAGTACGGCAGGGCATAAACACTCACGGATGAGACTCCTCATCTGACCAAACCCATTGACTCTAGTACGAACGATCCTCCACCAATACTATGCATGTTCTCTAAACACGGTCTGCACCAACTCCACACGACGATCCTCCAGGCAACATATTGACTCCAGCGTGGTCTCAACGTGCCCTATCCAATGTTCTACCTCTAATCCTAACTTTCCATCAAATGAGGGTACTCTCATGTGGTTGAAAGTCTTCAACCACGAATCTGGTCTCGGTGCTCTTGGCTTATTCCGAGCCTTGTCAACCTCAGCTCCTCTCATTGGTACAGTTGGCACCTGCGTCACTCTTTCAGAGACCTCAGCTGATCTCACAGATACTAGTAGATCTAGGGAACATTTGCCTCCTCCACTCACCGGACATACTGACGGAACTATGTCGCTCCCATAGAGACGCGACCTGACTCAACAAACTACACTATATGTGCTCTTTATCTAGCGGAAATATCATTCCCGACCTCGGGAACTACACTCTCAACAACCTCCTCAGTTATATCCTCAGCCATTGTTGGCTCAACAATGGGGACATGCCATAACCTCTTACTACAGGAGGTCTACCTCCTCGTCCTTGTCCTCGGACTGTAGGAGCCTATCACCCCTTCCCCGCCCAATAGAAGGAAGAGGTGGACGACCTCTACCGCGTCCCATAGTCATAGCAGTCCAAGTATGTGCCATCTACATGAGGTGTCATCATCTAATCATGTCAAGCTAGGTGAACGTGCATAAATAAAATTCCAAGAAGTTACCATATAGAAGTCCTAAGTATGAGTGAGGTCTCTTTACATGCACATGTTGCAAATAAGCTAGCAACTTCCTCATGGATGGTCTTTGCTCTTGCTCTAATGATAGCTCCTTCAATGGTAGGAAAATATCATAAAAATCAACAAGAGAGAAGAGGGCACAATCTAGAACAAAGAACAATCCACGTCAAAGTATATGTTACAATTAGCAAATTAGATTTTCCACTAAACAACCCATAAGTCAATAACTAACTACATCCATCTGGATCAAGCAAGACTAGATAATTGATTACCAGGCATTCTCAGACAAAAATATTCAAATTCACACAATTGAAACAAAGTGATACTTCAGCTAAAAATGGATACTAAAGTAACGTGGAATTCGGCTATAAAAAATTATTGTAAAGTAAGATTTATCAAATCCCTTTGCACATTGTCAATTCACAAGTCAGAAGAGACCAGTAAAAAGTGTTAATAAAATTGAAAATAAAAGGAGACACGCTTAAGAAGATCTTATCAAATGTAAATGTAAGAGACCAATACAAATTATTAATCTGTATACAAATTGGCTTAAGCTGATCCTTGATTGACATGATTGTTACATAAACCCAACTACTAATGGCAATGTAAATGTAATCAAAAACAAAAATCAATATTGTGCATAAGAGATTAATAGCACAACTAAAAGAACATTGATGCTAAAATACACAAGGAAATACATACCTTATAACCAGCAAGATTGAACAATCTTTCTTCAAACGCAGCTGAGCCTGAGAGGCAAAGTACCTCGTGTGAAAATTTCCTAGTAAATCCTGCTCCATTATATTCAGCACTAAGAGCGTCATAAATCCATGAGTAAAAAAGACATGTATATATTCATTTCTTTCCCCGACTGAAAAATATATTTACATACTCAGCAAAGTGCAATAGTTTTACATACTCAGCAAATCAAGAGAAGAAGACTCAGACAGATACAAAGAAGTAGAGGATACCAGAGATTCCGAGAGAGAGAGAGAGAGAGAGAGAGGACGAGAGCGTACCTGAGACTGAGAGAGAGAGAGAGACCGGAGACTGCTTGGAGTCGGAGGCGTGTCTTGTTGCCGGTCTTCGTCGGCTGATTGTCGCTAGTCCTCGCCAAATGCTAGTCGTCGTCTCGCCGTTGCCTTGTTCCTAGTTAACAAATTCCAAAACCTAATCTAGTCGCTGGGAGTATTGAGCTTTTTTTCAAAACTTTTATTTTTATTATTATTATTATTATTATTATTATTATAATAGTTAACAAATTTCAAAACCTAATCTAGCCGTTGGGAGTATTGGGCTTTTTATTCAAAACTTTTATTATTATTATTATTATTATTATTATTATTATTATTATTATTATTAGTAAATGAGCTTTTGCAAGCCGCTCGTATTCGGATTGGGCTCATTACGAGCTCAATACCATACTCGTATTCGGGTCGTTTTATAACATGAACAAGTCGAATACGAGCTTTTGGCGAGCCGAGCCCGAGCCGAGAAGAACAAGATGGACAAGTATGATGAAAAACAAGTAAAAAAGGGTTGTTAAAGAGAACATCAAAGGAGATTAAGTCGGACATCAAACTGGAATTCCAGAGAAGTGATTGTCGGCTTCTTGGTAACGACGACGGAGAATAAAAACAACACGGAGGAGAGTAGAAGATGGTGGCGAGTAGAGGACGGTGTCAATCGATTCCAACTATAATTCCGTAATCGATACTTTGGGCGAGGGTTTTTGGAGAAGAGTAGAGGACGATGTCAATTGATTCCAACTATAACTCCGTAATCGATACTTTGGACGAGGGTTTTTGGAGAAGAGTAGAGGACGAATCAACAAAGATGAGAGTAGAGGACGGTGTCAATCGATTCTAACTGTAATTTCGTCCGTAATCAATACTTTTGGTTAGGGTTCTTGGAGACAAACAAGGAAGAGAGTTCATCTTCTCTTTGATGGGATGAATTTGGTGATGGTTTTTTTTATGGATTTTTAACAAGCTGTCATTACTGGATAAAATTTTAAAATTTTTATTGATGAAAGGTTTTTGGAGATAAAGTTTTAAAAATTTATAGTGATTTTTAATCATTTTGAAAGAAAAAAAAAATTAATTATATTATTTTTTAATGTTTTTACCCCAATATTTCATATGTCGGCAAATAATTTGGTTGTTGGCGTCGGCAATATAGTCGTCGCCAACAGTACCTTTTATTAGCCACAGTAAAGATTAGCCGACGCCAATTACAAGACTATTAGCGACGGTCCTATACCGCCGACACAAATAATTGGTATTTTTTCCACGTTGTTGTTGTCGTCACTATGTCGTCGCCAAATAAAGACCAATGGCGACGGCAAACCCTTGTCGTCGCCATTAAGCGTGGCCAATTGAATTATTTTTTGTAGCCGGACTTGAAGATGTTATGATTGTATTATCCTTTAATGCCTTGGACCTTGATCTAGTGATTGGTCCTTGAGGTGGTGTTGAGGATGGTCCCTCATCAATAACCATACCTAAAATCATGTATGCACAAATGGATTTAATGAGAGACAATTTATATTGTACCAAAAAAAAATTATATGCATGGAATTTCCGAGATAAACCGCTACGTAATGTCTCATGTCTCCAACCCACGTTATAGTACGAATCTTTGTAGGTAGACCTTGTCCTTCGAAAGATTTTGAAACCGGTAAACATGTCTATGACTACGGGTCAAGCTGAACCAAGGCAATTCGGTAATTGGTGGCGGTTTCTAACCCGATTAGTGGCATCTTCATCTAGTGACTCGAGGAGCAAGGACTGGGTCTATTGTAGTTTACATTCTTAATCAAATTATAGATGTTGTGTCGTCAAATTGACTTGTGGATTTAACGATTTTTAAATATATTATAAAATATATAATTGAAATGTGTGGTTTTGTGGAGTTTAGAATAATTACCATTGAATATATTGTTTTGGGAAAAATGGACGACCTCTCTACATAGACCGAAACCAAAGCAGTGGCTCGATAACCATAATGATCATCTCCAAGCATATCATATGAAGTTGTATATATGGTAACATGAATACAAGTGAAGCGTGTAGTGTCAACTTCGTCGTGTTTAAATGAATTTGGCTCTCTCTTTTTTGATGGCTTAGGCGGTCTTCCATTAATTTTGACCACAATGGGCTCTTTCATGGTGGTTGAGCCGTTATTCATGATGTCCTCGTATGTCATTGTCATTCACTCAATAGTGTCTTCTTCCAACAATCCTGCATCCATTTTTCCCAAAACATATTAAGTGTAATCACGTTGGAATTTATGTGAACTACCTCGACATTGTCATCTTTGATTGATTCCAGAAACCATGATACCACCTTTCAAAGTGGATGAATATGATCTAAACTAATTGGTCTCCGTTTCGAGATGAAAACAATGAAGTTATGGACACATGACACCCCATAAGCAAGCCTAAAATATTGGTCCCTACATATCCCGTCATTTTGGATCATCAAGGCCTTGTTGTAGTTGTTCAATAGAAACGTGAAACATTCATTGGTGAAATTGTTGCGGGGATGGTCAAATATTGAAATTCGGACGCTCAACCATATCTTTTCCCATGAGCCTTGCGATCCCTTTATCTTTCAAACTTAATCGTTGACCATTAAGTCGATGTTATCGGCCACAAATTAGAAACCTCCAATGCTTATTCCCAAGATGGACTTTAATAGACCGTGTGCGGACTCACACCTAAAAAATATACTAATATATCATTATAATTGTGGAAACAATGTGGAATTAGTAAATAAATAAAAGAAGTTTTTGTCTTATGCGTTTGATTTTGTGTTTCAAAATGGTAATACAAGTCACAACAAGCTCGAATAATTGCCTATTTGTAGTCCCTAAGCCACGTAATCTTGAGGTATTCCCTCAACCTAAGATGCGATTGTCAATGCACCTTCATCTCGTCAACATTCGCTCATAAGAACCACAAGACATTGACTAGAAGAAAGCATGGTATTGAGATGTGAACACCACTTGCATTTCCTTTGACCTCAGATTTGACAACAAACATTGATCGATGCTGGTCTTTATATGCCATTGACATAAAATATGTTTCACATCCGGAAACAAAGTACTCAAGGCCTTAATAAGACCTAATTCTCGATATGTGACAATCACCTCGGGTATGTTGTTGCCACACACATATCGTAATCTACCTACAACTCACTCATAATGATCGTCAGTCTCTTGTGCCGTGAAAACAAATTCAACTGCAAATGTCTTCTTCGTGCTCATGATTCCCACAATCTCTAACAATGGCATTTTGTAGTTGTCATTAAAAGCAGAAAATGTAAAATAAAATAGATAAAGGGAGATCGATGATATGCACAATATAACATGTCACAATACTAAACAAAATGGAAAATGATACTAACTCATTGTTCTATACATCGTGTCCATGATGGTTACGTATGGAAACCAGCTCAATAAATGCCTGGAGTTTGGGTGCATAAAGAAGAAATGGTAGATTGTGTATGAATTCGGAGTTCATCTAGTACTAACGTAGTATCCGCGATCTTTGAGTTTGTGGAGTGCTTGTTAGATTGACCATCTTCCTTTGGCACATTTCATCTTTATCTTCATTCCCGTGTTGTATATCTATCGAATAGAGATGAAGTTGTTCGGGTCATCCAACTGTAATGATTTTAATACGTTTCTCGGTTTAATTTAACCGGTCATTCACACTCCATCCTTCGGTATTGTGTGGGTGTCAACCGGTGTATGCATGCCCCTCTAAGTGTTCAGGAAGTGTCACCTCGAGCTCAAACTTACACCCGTATTGCTTTGACCTCATGTCTCGATTGCTTGAAGCCACAAACTCAAGATCCACATCTTTCTTCTTCCTCGTTTGTCCATATCGTTCACACACCAATCGAATTGTACAAAATCCAACACTGTTTGATCACGATCTATTGTTGACCAACACCATGCTTTTTGTTCGTCCCATGAACCGAGTCTGCCCAATAAAGTTTGTAGGTCGTTGAAGAATCCACGATTTTGAAACATAAATGAATACTTTATGCCAATAGAGTGAATGATTCGGTTGTCCCTATATATTTTCGAAATGAATTACATAAACAAATTCTAATAACAACAAAATCACATTATAGGAACAAATATGAATAAATAATAAATTAAATAATTACGCTTAATAAAATATTAAATAACTACAAAGCATAAATACGCACATTAACTATAAAGTAAGAAAAATACAAAAATAAACTATAATACAAAACTTATATATTAAAAAGTACACATAACAACATATAAAAAACATACAAAAAACCATATATCAAAACTTGCGACGAAGTGTGTAAAAGTTCATTTTGATCACTATAGTTATAATCGTCGAATGGAAGATTAACTTCTTCGTTCTCATCGTCTGAAACCATTTAGCTGAAGAAAAGAGCAATTCATATATATAATAAGATTAGGAATTATGAGAAGAAAGAGACCATTCGGTGTGTGTATATATATAAATATAAATAAGATTAAGAATTGTGAGAACGGAAAACTACGAAACTTACATATTTATAAGTTATTTTCCAACGCGGCGGCAGTTGTGAGTTATTGTCTATGTTTGATCGCGGGGATAATATGATGCTGGCACGGAAGTTGCGAATTCTCTTCAACGTTTGATGACATGATATATATAGCGCCGAACACAAGGTATTATATAGTGAGGAAAAAGGGTTTTGGGCGTCAACGCTCAAATTTCTTTAGAAAAAAAAAATAAGAATATGAACGTCGACGCAACTGACGCCCACATTATTTAAAAAATAAATGGCTTGAGCCTTTTAATAGCGCCTATTCAGGACGTCGGAGCCACTAAACGACGTCCAAATTAAACGCCATGTAAATGTATTCGTTACCAAGTAACTTGATCACCATGTATATAACATGTCCCATTTTGATTGTATGTTTCTATACATAGTTGAAGTAATTGAGAAAAAAAAATATTTTATTAATACATGTTTAAAAATGATTTTTAATATACAAATAAATCGAATAATATAAATATTTGGAATATTGAATGTAAATTATAGATAAATTTTTTAAATGAGTATAAATGGGGACAATATTTATGAAAAAAAATTAATCTTACACGTAGGTAATTATAATCCAAAATATGTTGGGATGATAAAATAACATTCTACTAATAACAATCAATCATTCACAAATAATCATTCATAAATAATTGCTCATAAAATAATATTTAATAGTAACAACTAAACATTCATAACATAAAATAATATTAGCAATCCCTAACTTATGGTTTATAAAAAAATATTTTACAACTAATATTTCAAGTATATTACAAACTTTCTTAGATACGAAAGTCGAATTTATTAGAAATAATATTTTTCGAATTATCGAAAGAAAACACAACTTCGTCTTCTCATTTAGGCCTCTTCGATCATTAAACCGAACAAATTTTGATTCAGAAAGAAGAATATTCACTGTTCATATTTATACATATTCATCGAACCACTATTCGTTATTTAAGAAAGAAATTCAAATTCATGAATATAATTACGATCGTTGTACAACGTTTGGATACGAAAGTAATACTTTAAACTTGAACACCGTCGACAAACGTTGATTTCTATATTTTTAACGTATTGAACTTGGTCGAAAAGTGTCGAAAGTATCTCTCTAATTTTCTCTTGTGTACTTAAAAGTTAAAATTCAAAAATAATAGAAAAAATGGAGGATATTGAATTATTGGTCGGAAGATATTCTGACGTGTAAAAGGCAAAAGCTGTTGATTTTTTTTTTTCTCCAATCCACAATCTCAAGATTACCAACAAGAAGCCGCCGGCAAGCTGCCCAATTCACGGTGGACAGCTGACCCGCCTTCTTCTACTTGTACTCCCTACTTCTTCAGCTGATCAAGTCTTGCAAATCCCAAAAAACCTAAGCTCGTCTGCAACATATACACCTGCAGAACGCCACCGCCCACGGTGGCGCGTGAAGTTCCAGAGTTAGAATGGGTCAAGGGCCAAGTTGCATTTGCAGAGAGCTCAGAGACAGCAATGGTAGCAGGCTGTTCAGTGCCATTGAAAATGGTGAGCTGGAAATGGTGAAATCCATTCTAAATAGAGATTCGAAATCTGTGCTTTGTGATAGGGTTTTTCCTCTCCATCTTACTGCGTCTTCTGGCCAGATCGAGGTGGGTTTTTTCTTTTCTGGTCTAATTTCTTGTTAATTTGATGATTTTTGTGGGATTTGATCTGTTGGGCTTGCTTGTTTTCATGTGGTGGAATTGGGTTTGTGCAGATTCTGTCTATGCTGTTGGATCATGGTGCTAATCCTGATTTGTTCAATCGTCATAAGCAGGTACTTGTTCAATACTTCAATCTCACTTACAATGCAAGTTTCTTTGATGTGTTTCTTCTTGATCGGTTTTTATTTCTTCATGTTTTTTTGAAGACTCCGCTTATGTTGGCTGCAATGCATGGGAAGATCTCTTGCCTTGAAAAGCTTATTCAAGCAGGAGCAAATGTAGGTCCTTTGTATTCTCTTGACATTCTTACTGATCTTCAGCTATTATGAATGGTTAAGATTTGCTGTTGTGATCTTTGATTGCTTCTCGGCTTTTGGAATTTTGGGTTTGGTTTAGATGTTGATTTTTGATTCAGTTCAAGGAAGAACCTGCTTGCATTATGCTGCATTGTATGGTCACTCAGAATGCTTACAAGCACTTCTGTCATCTGCTCATTCCTCTCCTGTGGCTGCCTCTTGGTATGTTTCTCTCCTATGATGCTAACCGTGAAATTGTGATCCTTTGAGTTTGATAGATCGGATTTGATAGATCTAATGATTGAAATCAAACAAGTAATATTAGTACACTCTCTTCCCTTGAAATTGATACAAAATATTTTTTAAACAAGGCAATTACGAAAGATAGCATTTCAATAGGATATTTTCGCATCAGATTTGGCTCTCCTTTATCAGATCAAAATTCCGTTTTAAATTAGAAAAAATATTCTTCATTGGCTCTCAATTGATAGATGAAACGAATGTTCTATTTTGTTCATATAAGAAGGCACACTTTTGGTATACATGGTTGGTATAAATGAATATTAAGTTAATACCTATAAGTACAAAGTTAATATCGTATGAAATCTAGCATTGTGTTTCAGAGTTTGATATATTTTGTAGATGAATTTTCTGAAAATTTTTTATTTCTATACATACGAATACTAGCATGCGTACATACGAATAAAACGGTGGATACGTACGAATACTAGCATGTATATGCATGAATAATATGCAACCTTCATCTATTTTCAATTTGGTTGTTTTTTTTCCTTCTAACATTAACCTCAAATCATCAAACTTACTCTCATCACTAGTATCTGATCTCTGCCTTCTATGTGAGAAACCTCATCGTCATTGCTCTCATTTTCTTCTACTATTTCATCTTCATCACCACTCAGTTTTAATATGAATCCTTCTTGTAGTCTTGAATTCTAATAAAAACTTATCACCTCGTATTTCTTTCAATATATTCTCAATTGGTACCCTTGATTTGGTTGTAGTGCCTCATTGTTTCCATAGTATGGATTACAGGTTGGGAGTTGTTACCCCAAACATTATGGGAGGGTTTTTAATGGTTACAAGCAGAACTTTTTCCAAATTAACACTATTTTGGGCTTAATCTCAGCCATTTTATATCTACACCTAACTCCCCTAATGTGCGCTCTCATATAATATTTTAGGAGTTGTTTATATAAAGAAATATATAGATGTCCAATCCGTACTAATACTTTGCTGGTTCACAATGGTTTGATTTGGTAGGGGATTTGCGAGATTTGTGAACATTAGAGATAAAAAGGGATCAACCCCTTTGCATTTGGCAGCTAGCCAAAGGCATTCTGAATGTGTCCACATTCTGTTGGACAAAGGAGCTCTTGTTTCTGCTTCAACCGGTGTATCTAGGTAGTTCACTTCTTCATATGCTTGATTGCATTTGTCACTGAACATTTCATTGCATTCTATTGTTGTGAATTTTGATGATTTAGCATGAAATTGATGAAACGTCTTCATGACAGCTATTGTGGAAGCACGCCCCTCCATTTGGCAGCTCGTGGAGGTTCCTTGGATTGTGTAAGAGACTTACTAGCACATGGAGCTGACCGACTACAACGAGATTCAGCAGGGTCAGACTAGCTTTCAGCACAAACTTCTCCTTTTTATTCTTAAAAACTGCATTTAAACTAGTTAGAGGGGATAACATAACTCATAAACCAGGGTTTCTTCCATGATGTTGATCATAGATTAAAATCAAGGGAATCATGGATTATTAAACTGACTATATTCGTGTTGGCATGTTGCATGAAAATCATTCTGTGATGTCTCTTTTCATAATTTTGCATCTCTGTTAACTTTGATTCAAATATGATGACTTTTTCGATCTTCAGGAGGATCCCATATTTGGTTGCCCTCAAGTACAAAAATCCAACATGTGCTGCCCTACTCAATCCTTCATCAGCAGAACCACTTGTATGGCCTTCAACCCTGAAAGTCATCAATGAGCTTAACCCTGAGGCTAAATCTCTTCTCGAGAAAGCGCTCTTAGAAGCAAATAAAAAGAGAGAAAAGTCCATATTGAAGGAAGCTGCACATGCCCTCCTTCCACCTTTAGACCCTGCTCTTGCTATTGAAGATAGCTCATCTGAGGTAAATACTCAAATAAATATTACATTTATTTATCAAAATCCTAATTGCTTTCTAAGACAATTCTTGCATCTGAATCAGGATAATGAAGTAGATATGTGTTGCATTTGCTTTGAACAAGCCTGCACAATACAAGTGGAGGAATGTAGCCACCAAATGTGCTCCCATTGTACCCTCGCGGTATGCTGCCAGAGTAGCAAGCCGAGTCAGCATCAAACCTGTGGACCGCTGAACAAGCCCCCTCTCTGCCCCTTCTGTAGAAGGACAATCACCCAACTGGTTGTTGCTAAGTTGAACAAACTTGAGAATGACAATGGGGTCATTAATAATGATGGTGATTATGATGAGGATGATTATGAGGTTGAAATGAGTCCCTCAAAGCCAACGTGGGCGAAGAAGTATTGGAGTTATAGTGAAGGCAGTAGTAGCTTCAAAGGCTTGTCAGCCATGGGTTCCCTCGGAAAGATGGTTGTTCGTGGGACCGGAAAGATTTCAGCTGAGTGTAGCAGGGAGATGGGTAAGAGTTCAACTGACTTACCGTAGGTCATCCATAACTCTTGTTCAAGACGTGATTGATGAAGATGAAAACTTCAGGAGTAACATTTGAAGCTCATTTTTCTACATATCAATCGAATAAAAATCCCCGAAAGCTTCAAGGCGTGATGGATGAAGATGACCAGTGATCTTTAGCTATAGTACTATATATAATAGAAGGAAAGCCAAGAAAAGATCTAAGGGGGTAAGAGATGATGTGTTATTGGCATAACCCAAAAGAAGTATTAAAGGAGAGGTTACTGTTGAGAAATGGTGTAAGAGATTGCCAATGGCCAATGAGGAGAAGGTTAGTTCTGATTGTGACTCAGGCCCCTAAGGAAGAGGTAGAAGACGAGCAATAGTTGATCACTCTTATTAAAATCTTCCATCATATGGTTTTGTATTGGTTGATACTTGTTCCATTATAATGGTATTACTGTACTATCATTGCCCTCTTTTGGCCTATGAGCGTCTACTAGGCCCAATGGCGCCTACTGTGTTTTCCTTGGGTCGAATCTCATCTCGTGGCAATCGAAAAAGCAAGACACAATAGCAAGGTCCTCTACATAAGCTGATTATGTATCCAAATGCTCGTGACAAACTTAGGCATCACACTGTCATAGCCCCCGGTCCTTTGGTGTGACAACCTCGGAGCCACTTATCCGGTCTTGCGTCATAGAATTAAGCATATCACTCTCGGCTACCACTTTGTCCGAGAAAGAGTACAAAACAAGTCTCTTCAAGTAGAGTTCATCTCATTCAAAGAACAAATTGCAGACCTCCTCGCAAAACTACTCTCAATGATCAGGTTTCTAGCACTACCCTTCAAACTGAATCTCCTTCAGCTAGGCTCAAGGGGGATACTAAGCCCACTGGATCACAACCCAACTAAGATGAACAAGACCCATACAGTACAAAGATGATTGGCATGTGAAGAGATTTGTGAACCGAAAACTTGTTTATTTCATTGATCAAATATTGTTTATATATACAAATATAAAGAGATAAAAAAAATAAAATAACAAAAGATAAGATAAAAAGATAAACTAACAAATAAAGGATAAATACTGATCCAATACACTAGGTCCAATATACTAGGCTCATACTCTAACACTCCCCCTCAAGTTGGAGGTGGGAAAGAAACAACTCCGAGCTTGCGAATCAAGAAGTTGAAACGAGTAGGTCCAAGAGCATTAGCCATGGTGTATGCTACTTGAAGTGTGTCAAGGACATATTGTGCCTGAATAATGTCTCGCTGAATATGTTTCTTGATGGTATGACAATCAATCTCAATATGCTTGGCACAGAATAATTGTTGGCTATATGAATGGCGGGCTGATTATCACAAAAGAGGCGCATAGGAGCCTTGTATGAAAACCCTAGTGACTCAAGGAGAGAACGAAGCCAAAGGAGTTCACATGTAGTGGTTGTCATTGCTCTATATTCGGCCTCGACAGAAGATCTAGAAACAGTAGCTTGTTTCTTGGTTCTCCAAGAAATGGGTGAAGTACCGAGTAGAATAAAGTAGCTTGTAGTGGAGCGTCTAGTGACAGGACAAGCTGCATAATCGGAGTCACAAAACGCACGTATGCACGGATCACTAGAGCAAGATAAGAAAATACCAAGAGCAGATGTTGATTTTAGGTAACGAAGAACCTTCAAGGCAGGATCCCATTGGCCACGGCGCGGAGAAGCCATAAACTAGCAAAGCATATGAACTGAGTATGCAAGTTCAAGGCGAGTGATGGACAAGTAGATAAGACGTCTAACCAATCGACGATATTTTTGTAGGATCATCAAGCAGGGCAAAAGAATCTAATTGAAGACCATGATTAGCAAACATCGGAAAAGATGCGGGTTTGCATCCAAGAAGACCAGATTGGCCAGAATATCCAGAGTGCATTTTCGTGGGTTAAACCGTAAACTAGACGGGGTGAGAACAATTTCAATTCCTTAGAAGAACGGAAGGGGTCCAAGGTCCTTCATATGAAAGAAAAAATGAAGGTAATCTTTAAATCTTTGAATGGTAGCAGGATTGTTGCTAGTAGTGACGATATCATCAACATAAATCAAAATCTAAAGGGTGAGACCTGACCGTTTGAAGGTGAAAAAGGAGTATTAGCAAGGGACTGACAAACCCATATTGTAGAACGGCATATGTGAACTTGTGAAACCAATTCTGAGGAGCTTGACGAAGACCATACAATAATTTCTTGAGGCGACAGACTTTGAAAGAGGTTTGAAAACCGAGAGGTGGTAGCATATATACTTCCTCATGCAGATCCCCATAAAGAGAAGCATTATGAACGTCCATCTGATGAAGTTCCCAGGTATGGATGGAGGCAATGGAAATAAGTAGTTTGATTGTGACAAATTTAGCAACATGAGCAAAAGTTTCATTATAATAAATGTCTTCTTGTTGACGGTTGCCCGGTGCAACCAAACACGCCTATTAACGTTCAACCTGCCCATCGGATTTCTATTTGACACAAAAAAAAAACCCATTTGGAGCGAATAGGTTTACTATCTAGAGGAAGATCAACATATTACCAACTATTGTTGCGGTGTAGTGCCGCTTATCATCTTGTATGGCCTTTTGCCTTGGATTAGCTACTGCGTCTTTAAAAGAGGTCAATTTTTGTTCCGTATATACAAAGTTAATAGTAGTAATATAGGTAGGAGAAAAGTGTTCATATGATAAAAAATTTCTTATGGAATACCGTGATGTGGGACCATCTCCAATACAAGGACTAGTTACACGTTCAAAGGCTAAAACATTAAAGGAGAAGCCAACAACTCCTTCACTTTCACCTTCTTCAGATTCGAGTATGGATGGAGCGATCACACGGTTAAGAGCTAAGGCAATCCAAGATGAAGTTACAAATCTTCTCATGACATTTACCCTCAACGAAACTCTCATCACTCTCAAGGGTTCCTTAGTGACATTGCTAGCTGTTGTAGAAGAGTCAAACCACGACCAAGAAGATTCATCAAGCAAGGAAGAAGGATAAGAGCATAGACGAGTTCCAGAGAGGAAAATCAACCGATTTTCCCACGAAATCGACCGATTTTCCTGTAGGAAAATCGATTGATTTTCGTGGTAATTTTCTTTCATTTGGAACGAGTGTTGCAATGATCCGGCCATGATCTTTTATCTTTTTGGCAAATATATCTTGTATAATTCCATAATATCTCTCAGACTATCTTAGGGAATTATTTAGATTCTATCTTTTTTAAATTTTATATTCTATATCTTTTTAAGATATCTTTTCTAGATTATCTTTCACAAGATATATTTTATAAATCATATGTTTTTAGTTTTTCCTAGTTTTAGTAGGGTTAATCTTCCCTATAAATAGCCTTAGAGGGGGGGACTGTTTAGTAGATTAGATTTGAGATATTTTCCACATATTGTGTCAACTTACGACTTCGTTTACGAAGTACGTATTTTATTCATTGCTATTCAATCAAAGGAGAGTTTTGGTTGAATTGTTGTTACGTTCTTGCTAGATTGTGCTTGTGTGTGTTAATCTTGTTGAAGGTTGGTGCTCCTGGTCGATCCTAGTCCCTCCTTGTGCTTGTCTTACTTAGAAGGCTTGTGTAAGGTTAAAGAAGTGCGGGTTAAGGTGATCTTCTCGTTCAAGGGTTTTGACACATCATTGGTCAAGGTTCTTTTGCGGAAATATCTTGGTTCATATCTTCCTATATTTTCCATTTATTATTCCCTAATCATCTTCTTATCTTTCCATATCATTCACTAATCCGTATTCTGAGTTCATCGAAAAATCGACCTGTTCTTTAGATAAATCGGCCGATTTTTCTATAGAACAACCCGATTTTTATTCCAGATAAGGACTTTCAATCTAGATCGAGAACTGCGGTTTATCCACGCATCAAAGTGGTATCAGAGCTAATCGTTTGAAGTCCGAACGTTCATCAAAAGGTTTGATTTTTTTTAGGTCTTCTTTGAGTCTTTTCTTGTTCGCCATCTTTGCGAGATTATTTGAGTTAACGTGTGTTGACTTGTGTAAGTTCGGGAAGAGAGAAACACGATCAACCCCAAACACAAGCCAGCCGTTGACCTTTGAAACCTCGCCAATACAAAAAAAGGAACGAAAGAAAGTTCTTGAACGTCGAAATCAAGAGTCGATTTTTCAAAGAAAAAAATCGTCATGTTCTTCCCCAAATCGACCGATTTCTTACCCGATTTTTGCTACTTTTTCCAAAATTCGAAGAAATCTTCGAGGCACTCTTTGCAAAATCGAAGTGCACCCTGTGCAAGAGTATTACAATAGAAGAGTTCCAGTATATACCTTGAAACAATCAAAGAGATTTAACCAAACCTAAACCCAAATCCGGCTATCTCTCTTTCTTAACTTCGCAACTCAAGGTACGTTCTTCTCTCTTCTTAATCTCTTGTGTGCTTTTTCCTTAGCCTCTTTTCTATTCTAAACACTGAGTCTTTCTTTGAGTGTGTTAATTAGTATCTATACTTCTTAACATACTAGTTGTCTATCCGCAATCTTTCTTTCTACCTTGTCGTGTGTGGAGTAAACTTCTTACATGGATTCCTTAACCATCGCACCCCACAAGAACCTTTATCCGGACCAAGTTAACTACTTGATTCAACCAAGAATTTCTAGGGAGTCAAGGCGCTGATTTGTAAAGAAGCATTAATCCATACAAGCCAATTCCGTCAACCAGCTTGCAAAAACACAACAAGAGCGTGAGTGCGAGAGAAAATAAGAAAGGTCTTTTCGATTCCTCTAACTTAACAAGTTTGTTGTTACTGTGCGTGTTGGTATAGATGTCAGAAAGAGATAGTCCACTCAGTTCTCAAAAGGACAACGCGCCGGATATAGCGGACGTACTCAAGCAGATAATGACCCAAATGTCCAACATGGACAAACGGCTTGAGCATATGGAAGCAAAGCCGAGTACGGCCCTTCAATCCGAGTCCCGTATGAGATTCGATCCCAAGGCTGTTTATGAAGTAGGTGGAAGCTCCGCTAATCCACCCCCACCCCCACCCCCAACATCCGTAATAAACCAACCACCGATAACCGGTAACACTTACCCTAATCGATTCGTTAATACTAACTACAATCCACTTTTTTGTGACAAATTGCAGGACATAAGTGATGAAGATGATGAGGATATGTGGAGAGAATACCCAAGACGCCATCAACGAAGAGGCCGCTATAATAAACATAATCAACCTCAACTGGATAATGACGGACTTGGGAAAGTAAAAGTCAAGATTCCGAGTTTCGAAGGACGATGTGATATAGATGCCTACATGGAATGGGAAACCAAAATTGAACAACTTTGGTCTTGCCATAACTTCAGTGAGCAAAGGATGATCCAACTTATTACGTTGGAATTCCAAGGCTATACCCTTATTTGGTGGGATCATCTCATCAAAGAAAGGAGAAGTGCGGGCGAACTGGACATCAATACTTGGGAACGGATGAAGGCTTTGATGAAAGCCAGATTTGTGCCACCACACTACGGACGGGAGTTGAGACAATGTTTGGAGAACCTCAAGCAAGGTTCCATGTTCGTAGAGGAAGTCTACACAGCCATGCAAACGACAATGGTGAAAGCCAGCATAAAAGAGGACGAGGAGTCTATTATGGCTCGATTTCTAAGAATCTTACATCCTTCTTTAGCTAATGAAATTGACCTCTATCCCTATGCTTCTATGACTAATTTATTACATTTGGCTATCAGGGTGGAGAAGAAGCTCAAAGGACGGAATCAAGGAACGACTTATTGGACTCCAAAGAAGAAAAATCGACCGATTAATAGGAAAATCAACCGATTTTCTTTGCAGAACGATGATGGAAAACGTTCTTTTCCCGATCCAGCAGCTCCCAAGCCGTCTACTCAGTCTCGTCCTATGAATGAGCCTTCAAAGGACCATAAAGGGAGTATCTCTAACCCTACCTCACGATCTTGAGATATTGTTTGTTTTAAATGTCAAGGAAGGGGTCACTATATGCGTGATTGTCCTAATAAACGAATTTTATTTATTAATCAACAAGGACAATATGAAAGTGAGGAAGAAACTAAGCATGATCATACCCATATCAATGCCTTACACGAGCATGAGCATGATAATCAAAGTGATAGTGATTGTGAATATGAACATGGTGATTCCTTAATTGCTAGACGCACTTTGCATGCTAAAGTTGATTTATGTGAGGATAAACAACGTGAAAACCTTTTTCATACTCGATGCCTTGTTCAAGGAAAGGTCTGTAACATGATTATTGATGGGAGCAGTTGTTGCAACATTGCTAGTGAAGAATTGATCACTAGTTGCAAATCAATACCTTCTACCATCCTCGACCTTATAAATTGCATTGGATGAATGATTGTGAAGAATTGAAAGTTAATAAACAAGCTCGTATTGCGTTTACTTTGGGAAAATATGAGGATATTGTTGTTTGTGATGTTGTGCCTATGCAAGCTTGTCATATTTTATTAGGCCGACCTTGACAATTTGATAGAAAGGTGACGCATGATGGATTTTCTAACAAACACTTGTTTGAGTTTAAAGGGAAAGCCATTACGCTCAAACCCATGACTCCACTGCAGATTGTTGAACATTACGACAATAAGAGGGAGAAACACAAGCAAAAGGAGAAAGAATCAACTCTCAAAGAAGAAAAATCGGGCAAACCATCGACAACTCGGCTGATTTCTGAAGAAAATCGTCCTACCCAAGGAAAAATCGACCGATTTTCCTGTAGCTCATCCGATTTTTCCTCTCTGGGACAACAAAGAGCCCTTCTTTCATCCAAAAAGGAGTTTAGCGATGATTATCTTCCCTTAGATCTTTCTTTACTGAGTTTATATAAGAGCCTAAGAGTCTGCTAACATTGAGTGATGATGTGAAGGCCGTTTTGCCTTCAAATATTTTACAGGCCTTAAATGAATTCAAGGACGTATTTCCGGATGAGATTCCTGCCGGACTTCCACTATTCCGAGGCATTGAGCATCGGATTGATTTTATTCATGGATCTTCACTTCCTAATTGCCCTGCGTATAGGATGAGTCCGCAGGAAAGCCAAGAAATACAAGATCAAGTACAAGACCTTTTGAACAAAGGCTATGTACGTGAGAGTTTAAGTCCTTGTGCGGTTCCAGTTCTATTGGTGCCCAAAAAGGACAACACTTGGAGAATGTGCGTGGATTGTAGAGCAATCAACAACATTACTATCAAGTATAGATATCCCATTTCTCGATTAGATGATATGCTAGACGAGTTGAGCGATTCCAATTTGTTTTTGAATATTGATCTTAAGAGTGGTTATCATCAAATCCGAATGAGGGAGGGAGATGAATGGAAGACAACATGCAAGACCAAATTTGAACTTTGTGAGTGGTTGGTAATGCCTTTCGGTTTGACTAACGCTCCTAGTACCTTTATGAGATTAATGAATCATGTCTTACGCCACTTTATTGGAAAGTTTGTGGTTGTTTACTTTGATGACATCCCCATTTATAGCAAATCCATTGAGGAGCATGAAGAACACTTAAGGGAAGTACTTGCAACTCATAGATCTGAATCGTTATATGCTAACATTAAGAAATCCGAGTTAAGTACTATTCAAGTTGTTTTCCTTGGATTTGTTCTCAGCACAAGAGGACTTGAGGTGGATAAAGAGAAGATTAAAGCCATTCAAGAATGGCCTACACCCACCGTCGGACATGTGCGATCTTTCCATGGATTAGCAACCTTCTATAGGCATTTTGTGAAGGATTTAAGCACCATCGCAGCCCCTCTCACGCAGATCACGAAGAAGCAAGTACCGTTCGAGTGGGGAGAAGCGCAAGAGAATGCATTTTCGGAACTAAAGAGGCGACTATCAAAATGCACCTCTTCTTGCACTTCCGGACTTCACCAAACCCTTTGAAGTAGAGTGCGATGCTTAAGGTATTGGTATAGGAGGTGTACTCATGCAAGAAGGTAAACCTCTAGCCTACATTAGTGAGAAATTGAAAGGTCCGTGTTTGAATTACTCTACTTATGACAAGGAACTATATGCTTTATTTCGAGTTTTCAAAACATGGCAACACTATCTTTGGCCTAATGAATTCATTCTTAGAGCTGATCATGAGTCTTTGAAGCATTTTCAAAGTCAAGATAAGTTGGACAGGAGACATGGGCGATGGATGGAGTTTATCGAGATATTTCCTTATATTATCAAATATAAGAAAGGGAAGGATAATGTCGTAGCGGATGCCCTTTCTAGGAGGTATACTTTGATCACAACAATGGATTCCAAAGTCCTAGGATTTCATTATATCAAAGAACTTTACGAGGATGATGAAGATTTTGGCGATATCTACACTGGATGCAAAAATCGACCCAGCACTAGGAAAATCGACCGATTTTCTGGTTGATTTTTGTCCCAGTCGAGAGATAAGTATTATCTTTTTGAGGGATTTTTGTTCCATGAGGATAAAGTTTGTATTTCTAGATGTTCTCTGAGATTGTTATTAGTTGAGGAAAACGTAATCTTTTAGTTATACCTTTTTCCTAATTTTGTTTCGTACGGTATCTTATCAAAAAACAATAAAGTACTTCAACCAGCTACTAACTGCAGCTACCAATAAGGTTCAACATAAAGCTAACTTGTTGCACACAAACCGACATAAGGGGCTCAAAGCTGAGAGGACAGTAAAGCTTCTCTAACCGAGCCGTAAAATAGGTGTGGTGAGTTCCGTTTGCTTGCTTCCCTCACAGTCGGAAAAACTCTTAAATCAGTTAATGCGAATTTGGAAGTCACTTCGCTACCTGCCATTAATAGTTTTGCCTTCTTTAAGGGGAGCGAAAGTCAAAAAGGAAATCCAACTCCCAATCACTTCAGCTCTACGCTCAAGGTTTCCAAAAGGAAACCAAATCAACCTTCCAAGAGGAGCCGCCCTCCTCTCTGTAATGGAGATATGCAAATCAAGAAGTTGCATAGTCTTTCCTATTTTGTTTCTTACTACAAAAATTCCTCTAATGTCATTTTTCACCCCTTACCTGACTGTTGGCATTCAAATTCATGTCGTCACTGCAAACTCCTGTTCTTTTTTGCTTTTCTAGATCATAATAACAATAATCAGTAAAGCTTTGATACATGCACTTGTCCAGAGACTTTGACCTATATTTCATGCACCCATCAAACTCATCACAATTTGTATTCACCTTCTTCTGTGACCTTTTGAGCTCAATACTTATCAACACCACAAACCCCCAACTGCAGTGATCATCAGCTTTGACCAATCAAGGAATTCATTCCTCTGCACTGGAGTATAGACTATGGAACCACAAAATGTTGTCAACATTGATGCTGACATCGTGCAAAAGCAGTGAAGAAAAAATGTTCCATTCAGAGTTGGATGAATTAAAATTCCATCTGATGTTCCACGATGGGTATACATACATTAGAATAGGGATCAGAACACAGTAAAAAGAGGTATTTATCACACTATCAAGCACTGCTGTAATAGAATTTTGTCAAGGTTAGCTGATACATTTGAGATATACTACTAGTTTTTCAGTTGCACTGAATAGTTACGGCTTGCAAGTTGCAGCAGGTCGATACTGTCCAATTCCTAGAAGATCCTGGGAGAAAACACCAATAAAGTGTCAGCAAATTCGGATGTACTGTTGAGTATAAACTGCGAAAAGATTTGAAGTCCAAAACTGCTTGTGTCTTATAAATCCAAGAATTCAAGTATTATCAGCAAGCAGGAGAAAGGTAAAATAAGACATAAAGAACAGCAATAAAACTAGCTTCAGAAACTATGACAAGGGATTTATTTCAAAGTCAAATAACAAAGTGTCTGGTTTGCTTGATCCTAATCAGGAGCGAACTAGTTTTGGCAAAAACCGAAGACTACCACACCACCAGCATGTAGCTATTTCAGTAACAAAAAATGACAATCTTTAAACACGAAAAGATGCTTGGAGACATCCTCTCTATATGCATTTATGGCAGATTGTGATTCTATTGATTTGACCTAAAAAAACTTCTACTAATGTCGAATGAAGCAAACGTATGGTCATGTGAATTGTGAGAACAAGAGCATGAGCACCTTTTTGTATCTAGCAGAATCACCATGAACAACATTCAGGACTAAATGCATCATGTCCCAAAAGAAAAAGGTGTAGCCTCAACATAATAATAAAACAAATAAAAGCAATGGTGTTACTTTTACAAGCAAAACATGGAAATCTTGATGGATGAATCATAAGAGAGCAACCTGGCAAGCTTTATTCTTGGCTCTAGTTTCAGCTGTACTAGGTATATCACTATTTGGTTTCATAAATTTCTTCTCACGCCTGTCGGATGAGCCCCATCCATCAGAAAACCTACCACCCCTGATGAGAAGAATGAACAAGATATGCAATCAATACCACGGATATACAAGCATGAAGCATCATTTTCTGTTGAAGCTCCAACACTCAGCAAGTATAATACATACGGCATGTGTGCTCGGACTAAAAATTCTGCACGCATGACATTTCGGTTATCATCAAATTCGAGAGTCTTGTCCTTGATTTCAAAGGATATGTTGAAATAAAAGGCCATCTTCCTCCAACCTATTCAGTGGAAAAGCATATATAATTATAAATTCCATCCAAACAAAAAGTAATAAAGGATGGAAAGAGTTCTGCTTTGTACCTGACTTCTTAATGTAAGGGTTTCCTGAAATCATGGTGTAATCAGATTTCTCCAGAATCTGCTAATTTATCAAAATATGAGACCAAGAAACTCAAGATTCTAGAAGCAACTTCCGGATGACATAAACGCCACAAAACATCTCAACATGAAAGAATTCTTTTTTTGTGTGAAGGAGGTCCGGTATGGGCTTTATCATCCATATAAAAGGGCCAAGTAGTTATCAAAAAGAATGCATAAACTTAGAGGAAAATAGTGGCAGTAGAATTCTAATTGTTGATGCAAGGAAGGGTGGTGAAGTACAAGAATCTGAAGCATGGTTTTAGAGAACAATGGGCAGACGGTCAAACACAAATTTCACCATACATTTTGCAGGGTTTATACAGTTAAAGCCTCATGTATGAGTTTGAGTCTTTGTTTCTAATGAAGAAACTCAATACAAGACGTATGAATAGTTAATTATGTGACTAGTCCTGAAAACCTACAAGGACAACCAATCAGCCAGAGGTGGTTGAAACTTGAAATTAGACGTATGAATATCACATACAAGACGTATGAATAAGAAGCAGTCCAGTTTATATTCCAATATCACATATGCGCACACAAGAAAGTAAACATACTTGTAACTCAAATCCTCCAATAATACTGAATAGCAAAAAGATAGATAGTATTTCATGCATTGACTTCAAACCATGAACAATTGAAGAATGATAGGATTTAGTTCAACTAACCGCCATAGCCGTATCCTGGTACTCCTTAAACAAATTTACAGTATTAACCCGCCCTCCGAAGGGAATTTGCCTCGATATGTCCCTGTCTTCTCCTCGTAAACAATCAATTGGCATCCGATTCTCTGTAAAAGGACTAATATCTTTCCCGGAGAACCTCCGCGACTCCGGCGAAGGGTAAACAGGAGTCACCGGAGACCGCTTTACCTGCGCATGTCTCACAGCTACCAAAGGACTTCTTTCGGTCACCTCGGAGACGTGGTATGACGATCGCGACATCTTCTGTGGACGTTGATGGTCGTAATCGAAGCTATCGTACACCTCGCCGCGTCCGTCGCCATAGTACGGAGAAACGGCGTTATTGGAGGAGGAATGGTGGTTGTTCCTAAAGGCTTTAGAGGAATATTTCTGCAACTGTTGAGGTGGAGATGGAGACGAGGCCTGGTGGAGGATTTGAGGAGTTCGACAGTTGGAAGGTTTGAGGGTCAGGGGTTTGCGGGATTTGGAGGCGGAGACGGCGGTGTGAGTGGTGGTGATGGCGGTGGAGTAAGAAGCGGCCGCAGAGTCGATGACGGCCCATAGATCTGCGTCGTCTAAGTCTTTATCATCGACGGGGAGAAGGATCGGAGAAGCCATTGGTGAAGCTCCGACAAAGGGCTTGGTAGCTGATGCTCGCTTTCACTCTTCCCCCGTGGACTGTACTCTTTTGAATTCGAATTGTTTTCAGCGGAAAAGCAACGTAGCCAAGTATTTGCACCGCACGACGTCGTATCGTGTGTAGCTTTGCACATGTAAGACTAGGGCCGGGTTAGTATTTACCCGTTGATTGAATTTAAGGGCCGGGTAAGGAAAAACGTTGATTTTGAGGGTTTGTTTGAGGGTGAGAAAGAAATTATTCTTTTATGATCCTTAAATCATTATTTCTTTTTGTTATGTGATAAAAAAAAAAATTCATTCATTTTTCCAAATTTCTCTCCCCCTGATCATTGCTTTTGTTTCAACAGCAAGTCTTGGCATCTACTTCGCTCTCATTATTTAGCTCGAAGATCCTACGTATTTGGCACTGACGAAGTATACTTGGATTGAACATACACACATAAATCGTTGATTAAGGTAACTAGGGTTTTAAAAATATATGTTAGAGTCAAATTTTCTTGGTTTGCACCTTTGTTTCATTCTTCTAGTTCTTCGTGTATAAGGTGATTTTGTGTTCGATTTGTTGGCACCAACGATAAATTGGAAGTTACGTTGGACTTGAGTTCATAGATAGACATATTGCAACAAGTATTGGCACTAATATAATGTATTACTTTAATTGGTATGCTCACCATGTTCTCACCAGTGTGTTGAAGTTGCTATATTACTTTAACTAATATGATCACTATGTGCTCACTTGTGTGTTGAATCTGATACTTTATTACTTCAACTAATATGATCACTATGTGCTCGCTTGTGTGTTGAATCTGATACTATATTACTTTAACTAATATGATCACTATGTGCTCACTTGTGTGTTGAATCTGATATATTACTTCACCAAGCTGCCATGTGCTCAGCTAAAGGGTATGTTGAACTTGTAAATAAGTGGGATTATGTCAAGTGCAATGCTAGTTATAATCAACTATTATTACTTGTCCTTTGTGTTTATCTTATTTTTGGATCAGTTGAGGGTTCATATGAAAATATTTTAGTTTGTTAATATAATGACTAGTGAATCAGTGGCATTATAATCAACCGGTATGTAGTTAGAGTTTAATAAATTTTCTTCATAACTTTATTCACTAGAAGGTCTCTTTGTTTGTAAAAGACTTGAAGCTCACCAACAATGACGATCTTTGTCATTCCACTAAACATCAATGACAAACGTAAATTTCAATGGTCATTATAGTTAACTTATCAAAGAGAATTCCAAACTTAATACTAACACAAGAATAGTGATTAAGTAAGGGTTGAACCCAAGAGAGTGAGAGTGTGATAAGTGCAATTGTGATTGTATTATCAATTATAAGTATTAGGGGGGGTTGGATTTGTTAACAAAACAAAACAAAAGCATGTAAAGGCAGCAAAGATGGTGATAATATCGAGAGACAAGCACTACACTAGGTTAGACATCCACTTTCATACAACTTGGAAGTATTCATACATTTGTTCTGATCATATATATATATATATATATTAAGTCAACTGGCATTCATATAACTTAACAAGTTGCTAATCCATAGACCTACAAGATCAAACAACAAGTTAACATTTAAACAAAGATAAAGAGATACATAAAAGATAAACAACCCGTTAATCTTGATTATGTAGTTATATTCCTTTTCAAAAAGATATTTACAACCCGTTAATACCTAATGTGTTTGCTACTAGAATAATGACCCGAACCCAGAACCACTTAACCTTAGCATTTTGCATGAGATTTAGATTACTTAGGTGATAAAACTATGTAGAAAACAACATGCAAACAAAGTTAGAAGCTTGGAATATAACACAAATATAACTTGAAAAAAACTTCTATTTAAAAAGAGTGACAATCAGCCTGTATGAAACTTCAATCAACCCAATGTAGCAAGGAGACTTAACACTCCATACAAAGACTTAAACAAGACAAATGAAAAATGAGAGGTTTTTGATGGGAAAAGAGATGATTCTAACATCAGTCTAGCATCTCTATTTATACTACTAACGACACTAAATTGCAATAAATGGGTTGTCTAAACTGTCACCTTAATGGCCATAAAAGGAGGGTTTAAACAGTCAAAATTATGACGTATGTTTCAAAACCACGGGCGTGGATTTGGGAGCTGTGGAGGTGGTTTAGTGCAAAATGGTCCATTTTCAACTTAGCCGCATGTAACACCCCAAGTTCTGGGAACTCGAAGCGTTACGGGCTAGGACCGTACAATGGGTCCCGACCCTTAGAGTAGCAACAACAAACGGATCTTACAACAAGGCACAAACAAATGAAAACCAAAACTCAATATAAAACCAAAGGTTTAAATAAAAGAAAGCGTGAAAGACTCGCAGCCGAGTTCAAAACAAAAAGGGAAAACAACAACAAAACATAAACCTGATCCCGTCCTATAATGTACGGGAACCCCAACTGACCACACCATCCGGATCACTTAGCAGCATCCTGAACCTACATAACATCTACAATGACAGTATAAACCGTTAGCTAACATTCTAGATACTAGCAAGAGCGTAAAGGCACAAACACACATAAGGTAAATAAAACACATAGCATGCTTGCACCCAACCGGTTATTATCTTTCTTAAAGTTAACCATTACTAATTCAACTTCTTTTGTCACACGAGAATCTCCCGAAACTCGCCTCCGCTTTCGTCTACCAATAGGAATAGATCAGTACTATCCGTTACCTACGGGCCTGGGTTGAAAGAGCACATTCTAGTCTCCTGTAGAACTAGACAAGTGGTCACCGGCCGGTTATCATACACTTGGGCCAATTAAGGTTATAAAGGGTGAATCCTATTCCGGTTATCCGTTATACAATAACAAACACACAAACAAGCCAATACAATCCAACTAATACGCGAAATGAAGCTAAGTAAGTCCAAGGGACTTACCTCACTCGAAGGTAACTCAAAGGCTCAACAACAACTCAGAGAACACTCAGGAAAAGCTCAGTTTCCCTCAGGAAAGGAGCAAGGAAAGCCTGTTCACACAAGCATCACGATCAAGAACGAAACGGTTGCTAGAAGTCTATAACTTCTAGTCTCAATGATCTCTAAGAGATCTCCACAAGCTAAGGACTCAACCTTAGTCTATCAAAATACTCAGAAAACAAGGAACATCCATAAGAATCAAAGAAAGGAACGAGGAAAAAAAGGAAGGAAGCAACACACAAGAATGGGAGTTACTACAGAGGAAACCGCAGCGGCGGCTGGACGAGGTGCCCCTTGTTCAGCTCTTGGTAGTCGATACATAATCTTATTGACCCGTCTTTCTTCTTGACGAACAGAACTAGTGCGCCCCAAGGAGATACACTAGGGCGGATGAAGCCCTTCTTTGCTAACTCTTCGAGTTGCTTCTTCAACTTAAACATCTCGATAGGTGCCATACGATAAGGATCCTTAGAGATCGGTCTCGTACCGGGCTCTAGATCAATGCCAAAGTCTACACTCCTATGTGGAGGTAGACCTGATGGCTCTCCAAATATGTCAGCAAACTTGCAAGCTACTAGAATCTCCTCCAAAGCCGGACTCGTATTATCCTTCATGGCATAACACCAAAAAACCTCACAACCCTGACTGATAAGTCTCGCAACTCGCACTGCACTGATGACTGTACCAGTCTTCCCGAGATCCCATCCTCAGAAGATCTCAACGTGGCCTGCATCAGTAGTTACCGTCACTGTCCTCTTGCCGATGTCCAGAACTGCTCGATGTCGATCCATCAAATCCATACCCAGAATAACTTCTTCATGTACTAAGTACATGATGAAGAAGACAGCTGGCCAATCGCGACCTCCCAATCTAATAGGGCAATCGCAAACCTCTCGTGTACCTCGAATCTTAACCCCATCGGGTAATCCTATAAAGAAGGGTCTACCTTCTACAATAGCTAAGGCTAATCTATCTACACATGCATCATATATAAAAGAATGCGTAGCACCGGTATTGAAAAGAACTGTAACAGGAAAACCATTAATATGAATGACACATGTGGCTGCTCGCGTTGTCGGCTCTAAAACACTCCTCAACTCATACACTCTGGTTGATGTATCTTTGGTGTCTGCAGATCCAGCAACACGTCCTTTACCTTTCCCCTTTCCTGGAGTGGAACCTTGAGAAACGGTAGAACCATCAACTCTCTACTGCTGTTGATACTGAGATCTCTATCCTCCTCCAACAACACTGGCAGATGAAGAACCCTGCTGTGATAGCGCCTTGCGCTGACGGCAAAACGCAACTCTGTGTCCGGGCTTGCAACATGAAAAGCATGTCACTGCTGGCTTCTTGCAATCAGCTCTGATGTGTCCTGCACCTCCGCAGTTGTGATACTGCCGTCCTCTGTCAAAACTCAGCTGGAAACCAAAACGTCTCGGCATCTGACTACGCCAAAAACCAGCTGCTCCAACTCCAGCACTGGCTGATCCAGTCTTTTGTCTCTTTTCATGACCTCCTGTCTGAGAAGCTCTCCTCTAGCCCGGTCGGTCTCTCTCATAAGCAGAAGCTCTATCTTGATAGCCCGTCAAAGAATCACAACGAAAACCAGCAAGATAAGAGCGTGTAGACTCTCTCAACCTCCGAGAGAATAGGTAAACATGTTGATCCTCCGGTGGTGCAGACGGACCCAACAAAGACAACTCATCCTGAAACTTGCTGATGATCTCAACAATAGGAAAATCCTCAAATCTAGCCTCAAGGAAATCCTGAAGACGGTCTCTCCTCATAGCTGAAGGGAAGTAGCGATCTCTGATCACCGTCTTCATCTACTCATAACTGGTAACCTTACTACGAATGGTGCTCCACCAAGAATGAGTATGATCCTTCAGTAACGTTTGTGTTATGTTGACTCGACGCCCCTCTAGGCAACCGATAGCCTCCATAGCAGAGTCCAACTGTCCTAGCCACTGCTCAACCTCTAATTTTGTCTTTCCCATGAAGGTGGGAACCTTCAACTGATCAAAAGCCTTCAACCAACTGTCGGGCTTTGGCTCCTTTGCCTTAGTCGGAGCTCTAACAACCTCAACAACTCTAGCAGGCGAGGCAACAACCTGTGTAACTTGCTGTGAAACCTCAACTGATCTCGCGGGAACTGGCGGCATTGGTGCTGGTCCTCAAGTCCTGATAGCCTCCTCAGCTCTCTGCACATAGTCGCGATATGCAGAAGCTCCGATAGACACTCTTGCGGACTCAATCGATGGCACTCTCTGTGCTTTGGACCTAGCAGCGGTCTCGTTCTCAGCCTCAGGAACAACACTCTCAGCAACCTCTTCAACAAACGCCTCAGCGATAGGCGGATCATCAACTGGGACTTGGCCTCGACCTCTAGCTAGTGGAGGTCTTCTTGCACGTCCTCGTTCACGGTCGGTAGGTGGAAGTGGTGGTCGACCCTTTCCTCGCCCAATAGCAGCGGTAGCTCTAGTGCATGCCATCTGCTATAAGGATAGATATATAAGACTATAACTATATAGATATAAGGCCACGCTATAGCTAAAGCACAAATCCAAGAAAAACATATAAAGGACAACATATACGTACTACACTGTTGAGATCTGCGGAGGTAGTGGTGGTCGCCTGTACATCCATCCTAGACCGACAAGTTTAAAAAAAAACCCATTATGAAAATGTTAGACCCCTTGCGGGTTCTATTTATTTATCCATCCGACCTTTAGAAGATTTCGACTGCCGTTGTTGCCAACCTAGAGCTCTGATAACATATTGTAACACCCCAAGTTTTGGAAACTCGAAGCACTACGGGCTAGAACCGCACAATGGGTCCCGACCCTCAGAGTAGCAACAACAAACAGATCTTACAACAAGGCACATACGAATGAAAACCAAAACTCAATATAAAACCAAAGGTTTAAACAAAAGTAAGCGTGAAAGACTCGCAGCCGAGTTCAAAACAAAAGGGAAAGCAATAACAAAACATAAACCCGATCCCATCCTATAATGTACGGGAACCCCGGTTGACCACACCATCCGGATCACTCAATAACATCCTGAACCTGCGGAACATCTACAACGACGGTATAAACCGTTAGCTAACATTCTAGATACTAGCAAGAGCGTAAAGGCACAAAAACACATAAGTTAAGAAAACACATAGCATGCTTGCACCCAACCGGTTATTATCTTTCTTAAAGTTATCCATTACTAATTCAACTTCTTTTATCACACGAGAATCTCCCGAAACTCGCCTCCGCTTCCGCCTACCAATAGGAATAGATCAGTACTATCCGTTACCTACGGGCCTGGATTGCAAGAGCACATTCTAGTCTCCTGTAGAACTAGACAAGTGGTCACCGCCCGATTATCATACACTTGGGCCAATTAAAGTTATAAAGGGTGAATCCTATTCCGGTTATCCGTTATACAATAACAAACAACCCAAACAAGCCAATACAATCCAACTAATATGCGGAATGAAGCTAAGTAAGTCCAAGGGACTTATCTCACTCGAAGGTAACTCAAAGGCTCAACAACAACTCAGAGAACACTCAGGAAAAGCTCAGTTTCCCTCAGGAAAGGAGCAAGGAAAGCCTGTTCACACAAGTATCACGAATCAGGAACAAAACAGTTGCTAGAAGTCTACGACTTTTAGTCTCAATGATCTCTAAGAGATCTCTACAAGCTAAGGGCTCAACCTTAGTCTAACAACATACTCAGGAAACAAGGAACATCCATAAGAATCAAGGAAAGGAACGAGGAAAGAAAGGAAGGAAGCAACTCACAAGAACGGGAGTTACTGCAGAGGAAACCGTAGGGGTGGCTGGATAAGATGCAGGGGCGGATGGCCGCGGGGGCGGGGATGTGCAGGCGCGGGGGCGGCTGCGTGATAAAAAGCATTGTCGGCTTTCTCTTCGACAGAAATCACAGCAAGAGACACCAAAGCTCGAACCTTTGATTACAACACGTCAAGACTCAACTCTAGAGAGTCTAAGAACAACGATACATCAACCACAAGAAGCCAACAAGAATCAAGGTTCAAACTTGATTCTTAAAGGAGAAGAAAATAAGAGAAAGAAGGAGAAAATAAAAAGAAAGAAGGAAGCATGTTGCAGTACAAGAACGTAAGGGAGAATAGAGAATGATGAACTTATACGTTCAGCAAGATCACAGGGGAGCAAGGGAAAGGCTACAGCTCTTAGGGTTGAAGACGAAAGCAAGAAACGGGAAAAAGGAGGAAAAGACGGGAATATATAGAGACGGGCTGAAAAGATAGAAGGAAGGACGTTTAGAGTTAGAAAGAAGATAAGGAAACCAGCCCATAAATCAGATAATCTATCTATGGAAGGAATAAAAACAAACAAAAGAAAGATCGGGCGCGATCTATCGTCATCCGCAGGGGCGGCTGACCCTGCCGCTGGTGCGGCCTGCCGCAGGGGCAACACTCTTCACCGCTGGAGCGGTGAAAGAAAAAGATTGGGTCTTACACCGCAGGGGCGGCATGAGAGTGCCGCAAGGGAGGCGACTTTAATGCTTTGGAAATGCTTGACTCTCCATTTACTGATGTTTCCATCGTCTCTGCTCCACAGGCAAGAGGCGTTGACATTGGCCTCCAGGTGGTGTCACCGCGGGTGCGGGGCAAGACCGGCACGGTGGCGGTGAGAAGTGTCTTCTGGGCACTGGAGAGGCGCAGGGAGGAGCGTTGGGTGCGTCGGTCACGGCGGGGGCAGTGACACTTTGACGCGGGAGTGGCTAACCGACAAAAAGTCGTCTTGGTTGTCTTCTTTGATCTTCTTCTCTTCCATTTGTTGCTAAATCCTTGGATATCTTCATATTTCACTTCTTCATCTGGATTTACATAGTAGAAACAACCAACAACTAACAACCAAAAGACACTAAAAACATGCTAAAACTACCTAGATACGATAGTGATTTCATCACCTACCAATCAGTCTTAGTCCGTTTGGTTGGAGAAGGAGAAACGGAAACGGAAATGGAATGTAATAACAAGGGAAATGAATGCAAAACCGTTATCGACAAAAAGTGTTTGGTTTGACACAAAATCAGTAGAATAATGCCTTGTTTCAAATCTATCTTTATTCATTTACCATCAAATTGTCCTAAAATCACATGTACTTTGAAGATTTTGTTCGTTTAACACCTCCGTTGTATCACATCCCCAATAACAAAATACACCGTCAAATTGACAAAAAAAAAAACAAAATTGTATCTATACGTATTCTCATACCAAATTTGTACAATATAACCTTAATTTGAGCCAGATTTGCTTATGTCATGGATGTTATCTTACTAGCCAAATCGGAATCAGGGGTATCCAAATATATGAAGGGTGCAAGAAACGGAGGCGACGGGAGTTTGTACTCCTAGTAACGAGCATAATTTTTTGCCATGGACGGTTCCCCGGATTGAGGAAGAAAGTGAACATATGAAGAAGCATAGATAATGAGAGTCATATCAATCTATGCTAAATGCATTATTTTTATGGTTTTATATTTATGAATGCACGCAGAAAGGGAAAACACTCAATAAAGAGAAAAAATGCAACACATGAAACGTGTGACATGAAAAGGAAATATGATATTAAAATGTGAGTAAAGCACCCCATGCTTAAACTACACATCACCCTCAATGTAAAAAAAAGTAAAAAGTTGAAGGTACTCACAAAGCAAGTAATGCATATGGTGGAATGGAAGAATGATGACAAAAAGATAGAATGATGTTGGGACTTCTTGAAGTCTGCATTGTCTATCCTTAGAATCTTCAAATAGCTTGCATGAACATAACAAACAACCTTCATATAGAAAAGGAAAAAAAATAACATAAGCAAATGAGAGAAGCAAGTGATAAAAAAGGAAAAAAGGAAAATCAAATCCATGGATTGTCTCCCATGTAGCACTTGTTTTTGGTCATTAGCTCGATTCATATATCTTAATCCAGAGGGAACCTTCACCATCACGAATGGAGGTGTAGGCAAAGTGTGCATCGGTGGAGGGTGGGAAGTGGGCGGGGACGAACAAGACACTCTTTTATCGTCTAGGGAGGGTAGAACGGAGAACGGGGGTGTGGGTGAGATGGGGCATTTCTTGGGTGAGGTTGGCGGTGCATGGAGGGTGGTATGGTAGATGGAGATTGGATGTTGGGTGAAAGGGTAGGTTTAGAGGATATGGAGGGTGTCTTATTGTCATGCCCATATGGTGTAATGATGAATAGATTTTCCATTATAGGCTTTCTAGGGCATGAGACGAGTATCGAAACGGGCAATCTAACTCAAAACCCTTTGGAGTCACTGCTCTATACGCTCAACGAACGACCAACTTGGCCAATTGGGTAGCCGTTGGTGGCCGTCATGTGGTCGTTTGACAATGGAGTGTGGATACGACCTTTAGTCTTTATTTTAGTTAATTGGGAGTTATTTTAATGGTCATGGGGCGGCCGCCTAGTGGTTGTGGGGTGGCCGTCTCCTAGTCATTTGAGCTTTCTAGCTTGTGGTCTTACATCCTCCAAAGTATTGGAAGGCAATCCGATCTCAACTTTCTCGCCCTCAAAGGCAGGGCGTCCAATGTTGCTTGAATAATTTCTAAGGTAATATTCATGCCTTCTATGTGTGCAATGATTTTAAGATGTTCAACTTCCAATCCTTCGACTCGGTGTTCCATGAATTCATGAAGATCTCGGAGAACGTCGAGTTCTTTATTCAATTTGAAGTTTCTTTCCATGAGATCTTTCACTATTGCATTGAGCTTTCGGATAGTAATTGTCATATCTATTTGATCTCTTAGACTTTCAAAAGTATTCGCTAGAAGGCCACCTTTTGGTGAGGATGTATCCTAGCGTCCAACATTTGAGGGTGACGGACCCTTTCATCAGTAAGCTCAGCCTTGCGATCTTAGCATGTGACCAACAACAAAGAGTTGAATTCCTTGATCTTCAGTTGTTATAGCAGCAACTTTCTTGGCGGAATTCTATTTGTAGAAGGTGTGTTCAATCTCGTTCTCCAAAGAGACAAGTTCGCTTGAATCACGAATCATGTGCATTTAACAATCTAACTGCGAGTTCAAAAACAAAAAAAAAATAATTAAAAAATTAGCAAATAAAATAAATAGTTAACCATTTTTAGAGCAAATAAAAAAATTAAAAAAATTAAAAGTTAATATTAATCAGTTTTATTTACAATCCTCCGCAACAGCGCCAAAAACTTGATCATGGAAGTTTTACTGAAGTACAACGACTTCCCCCCAAGGATACGGGATCAGATATAGTATAATTGAGTATCGAATTCAAAAGGATTGTGTCTAAATTGGATAAGAGTAATAGTTACTTATTTTAAGCATAAAAGAAAGCTATAAAATAAGCAATGGGGACAAACAAAGAAAAATGTGGATGTTAAAGAAATGGGAAGAACGCTGATCTAAGGAAACAAGAATTCCCACTATAATGATTCAATATATTAATGCATATATATTTCATGAACATTGAATAATGATGAAATAAAATCGCCTTGGTCATAGACAAACAAATAGCGTTCTTTCCAACTCACGTAGCTCTCAATCTAGCGGTTAGAGAGTATAAAAAAACCCATTAAAAACATAGAAATCCGTTAAAGACCAAGAAAAACCTTCGCTTGTGGCGCTTCATTTTAAAAGGGTTCAAAGACCAGAACTTTCTACGATGATTAGGAATCCTCGAAGCTTTGATAAACTCGTACTCTCAAAAACAAAGTTCTTCTTAGTAAATCCAATTAAACAAAAATTGTTTTTGGCTCTTCACTTGTTTTATCTAAACCAATATAAAACGTCACTCCTTTCGAAGGTTTTTAAAAGGTGGAGTGAAATAGTTTGAAAAGAAACAATATCAAAATCTCAATTCATAAAGATATATGCAAACAATATATTAAAGCATTATAGGAGACATCCAATCCTTATATCAGGGAGAACGATTAGTCAATCATGATGAAATATAAAGCAAAGACCATATATTAAACCAACAAAGATAGAACTTCTAAGAGTTTGGTTCCTCTAGGGTAACCTTCAAGCAAAATTAACAATATCTGACAGCTAGAACAAGGAGGGAATAAAAAACTACTGAATTCAGGAGGAATCGGCGTATCTAACCCTAAGGTTAAGGGGTGTTTATATAGGGGGAAATCGGAGGGTTTACACAAAATGTACACTTTTCCGTAGATGAAATAGAAGATTTGGAAGGTCTCGTTGCGGCATAAAACGGCCAGCCAATCGGCAGGGATACAACCACCATATGACCGTATGACCACCGTTTTGTGGGCTTTTCACTCCTTTGTCATGGGCTGCATGGGTTGGGATTTGGCATAGGTCATGGCGTCGAAGTCTCGAACCACACGGCCAGTAAAATGGCATAGCAACGGCCACCCTACGATCGTGCACTAGCCGTTTGGTGGGCATTTCACCAACTATAATATCGAATCTTCCTCTTTTGTGCCGATATTCTGGACTTCAAGTTGTAGTTCCTCAGTCATATTGATCTTCTCTTCTACTCTGACCTCAGGAAGAATGTAATTTTGGCACTTTTGATGCCTTAAGTTCCTGAAACACATAAATTCCAAGGTAGATACCAAAATACTAAAAGTGGATGATTTTCGTATGAAACGGCATATATGAAATGGAAAAAGAAGGTATGATATGCATGAAAACTAGGTGTAAAAATTATTACATTTGACACTCATCATATGTTTAGTGAGCTCAATTTGATTATCATCTTGTTTGAACATATGGATGAATCTTATCATGTCTTAGATCTAACTTATTGTTGGAATCTATGATTCTAGTTCTTCATTAAAAAGTATGTTGATATGAGCATGTGAAAGTTTATTTTTCATGAATATGATTGATTATTTTATGAGCTTATTTTCCTTTGATCATGCCTATATCTCCTACATTACTTGATCAATTAATTGAACTTAATTTCTGAGTTACTCTTGCATTCTTGAAATTTGATATCATCTACGATTGTGACCATGAATTAGATACCAATCAATTCAATATCTTGCCAACCATGCCTAGGAGAAAAGTTTATGTTGATTCTCCCCACAAGACACACAAAGGCAACATGTCTATGGAGAATAGGGAGGGAAGTGATGAAGAGTTTGATGAAGCCATGGATAGTCCACCCCCAAACCCTCCATTGATCCCAAAGTCGAAAGTAAAGATTTTCATTACAAAGAATTTCAAGGAGAACTATGTTAGGTTTAGCAAAGTTGAGGTTAGACCCACTAGATACCTAGATCACTCCTTGATTGAGGGTTTAGGAATGGATCATGATATTATGCCATGTTTTCTGAAGTTGTATTGAATCTTTCTTATGGAGTAAAGAAATTACTTATAAGGAGCTTACCCTAGAGTTCCTTAGTACTTTGGAGATTTCTTACCCATCTAGAGACCCCATTCGTCCCACCATGACTATTCGTCTTGGAAATCAAGACCGTTCCTTAGATGTGGATGATCTTGGGTATGCCAACTTGTGATGACTATTAATCTCAACTTGACCATATATGTTGGGCAAGTATAGCTTCTACTTCTTATTCGGCCGGCAAAACCACAAGTTCAATCATAGACCACCCAACTATTCACTTGTTCTTTAGTATTCTAAGTGAAAACATCTTTAGCCGGGTGGATAGTATTGCCACTCCTATTTTTTATGAGATGTATAAATCTTGGAGTGCCTTTAGAAGCATTATGCCCAACATACCCTACATGTTAGTGAAGTTCTTTGCGAAGGCGGCATTAAGAATAGAGGAACCATTTGCGTGGGAGGCATGGTTACCATGATTGCTTGGTTCTTTAAATTCCCCTTATTCGCTTTGTCTCTTTACCCCCTTCAAAGTTTCCAAAGATTGATCTTATCCTTTTGAGGCTTGTGAAGGTGGAAATGATGGAGTAGTGAAGATTGTAACAATCGGGTTTTAAAGGCTGAGATGAGTGACCGCGGTTGCGGGAAACAGAAGATAACGATGTTATCTTATGATTCATTTGCGTGGGAGGCATGGTTACCATGTTATCTAATGATTCCTTTGTAACGGTCAAGATTGTTTCCTTTCTTGGTTTTATCACGATCTCTCGATCCTTTTCATTCCCTCTGTATTTTCCAGATTTCACAAACCCTAAGGCCGCCCTCTCGTTTTCTTTCATGTATATTCTTCTACCTCTCTTCCTTTCTCTCCTCCAACCTCTTCACAATGCTCAAGAGTTGAACTCTATGCTTCCGGTGAACAACTACAGATTGTCAAGTCAAGATCCGTCCTTGTGCATCTTCCAAAAGAACCGTAAGTTGTTCATCCTCTCTTTATTCTTCCTTCTTGTTTCTTAAGCATCTTTTGGAGGTTATCTTGACTTCCTCTTTTCCCTTATGCTTGTGTGTCGAACGCTAGATCAAAAGGGCTTAGTAGTGTCTACAATAAAGGAGTGGACGACCAAGAGAAGAACCACTGAAGTACGAGCTATGCTGCTCATCGACGAAGGCAACAACGGAAGTGTTATTGTTCACCCGCGGTTGCGCCTGCACCCAGCGGTAGTCGCTCCTTGTCGTTTGTCACCACTCCCGCGCCTCTAGACCATCACAGTCATGGCCAGTCATCACGGTCACGCCCCTGTGTCGCCACGGTCGCGGCTTCATTTCTCTGGGGTCGCAAAATCGTTCTAATGAGCTTCTAAGTCGACCTTTTGACTTAAGAGTTGGATCTAGGTACTTGATCCTTCCTTACTAGTTATCTTATGATTCCTTTACGACAATGCAGAGTAGCGTCATGCTAGGTTGGATCCTAGCGGAACTAGTTCGAATGCCAATTAGTGGTGATATGGGTATATTGATGAATGTTTGTTTAAGTGGTTTGGAAGTTTTGTTGAGATAAGATTAATTGAGGAAACTGCATCAAGCAGTTTCCAGATATTCTGAGGATGGACTATTGATGGGTTTTTGATGTAGATTAAGTAGATAGAATCATTGTTGAGCTAGGAGTTAGAAACTTCTAGTGTCGGATAGTTGATTGACCCACGTGTCCTAGTGGTTAGGCGGTTAAGTATATTCATGCGAGAACTAAGAGTTGTTGATTGCTGGATTACCTAGATAAAGGTAAGTCCTTTGGGCTTACTTAGATACTTTCATATATTGGTTGAGTACATGAGTGGTGATTGTTATATGTGTTATAGTATGATTATTGGTTGAGCATTACTGACGTATAATTGGCCCAAGTGTAACGGGCGGTGGCATCATGTGCTCAGCTCCTGAGGGAGACTGAGAGGTTCTCCGCAACAAGGCCAAACGTGGTATACGGGAAGGGTACTGATCCACTCCATATGGTATACGGGGAGGTGCATCGATCCACTCCAACTTGATAATGGGACGAAGGCGAGGGTCTTAGACTTCTCGTGCCAAAAGCTTAATCGGATTTAAGAGTGTATGACCATAAGAAAGATAATAAATGGGTTTTCGTAATAGCATGCTCTATGTTGATATTTTTGCCTTATGTGTGTTTGTGCTTGTGTGTTCTTCTAGTATGTTGATGGTTAGCTAACGGTTTATCCGTGTTGTTAGATACCATGCAGGATAGGGTAGTTGTCGAGTGATCTGAATAGTGTGGTCAGGCGGGGTTCCGTACGTTGTAGGACATGGTTTATTTGCTTTCTTTCGTTATTGACATTAGTACTTTAGTCTTGATATTATTGTTATACTCGACTGAGAGTCTTGTGTTGATCACGACATTGCATCTATTTTATTCAATTTCGTTATTTTGACATTTATGCCTTGTTGTAAGGTCCGGTAATATTGTTGTCGAGCTAGGGTCGTGACCCATTGTGAGGTCCTAAACCGTAGTGTCCCGAGTATGAGATTTGGGGTGTTACAGCATGATATGAGAACTAGGTCGACAACAATGGCACTTGTAATCTTTAAAAAGGACAAGTGGATAAAACAGAACCCAAAAAGGGTATGAGTTTTCAAATGAATTTGTTTTCAAAATCATGTTCTTAGTCGGGTTAGGATAGAAGTACGGGGAACCACCACTACCTCTGCGGATTTCGGCAGCTTATCTTCTTAGTTTTGGACTTTTGTATGATTTCTTGGACTTTTTATTATGCACGTTTACGTTAGCTAGACCTGATTAGACGATATCATCTCGTGTAGATGACACGTACTAGGACTACTATGACTATGGGACGAGGTAGAGGTCGTCCACCTCTTCCTCCAACTGGGCGGGTAAGGGCGATAAGACTCCTATAGTCCGAGGACGAGGACGAGGACGAGGAGGTAGACCCCCGGTAGCAAGAGGTCGGGGACATGTCCCCATTGTTGAGCCACTAGTGGTTGAGGACAGAGCTGAGCAGGTTGTCGAGAGTGTACTTCCCAAAGTTGGGAATGGGACCGCTACTAGGTCAGGAGAACAAATAGTGCAGTCAGCCGAGTCAGATCACGTCTCTATAGGCTTAACAGAGCTCCGTGATTACATCCGGTGAGTGGAGGAGGCATTTAGGACTAGAGGACCTGCCCCAGACCCACTAGTACCTGCGAGATCCACTAAGGTATTGTAGAGAGTGACTCAAGTTCCAAATGCACCCGAGAGAGGAGTTGCGGTTGACAAGGCTCCAGAATGAGCCAAGGGCACCGTGACCAGACGTGTGTTTGAAGACTTTCAATCACATGAGAGTACCCCCAGTCGATAGGAAGCTAGGGATGGAGGTAGAGCACTGGTTGGGGCACATCGAGACCGCGCTGGAGTCGATACTTTTCCTTGAGGATTGGTGGGTAAAGTTGGTTCAGACCTTGTGCAAACTCAGTATTGGTGGAGGACAGGCCGTACGGGAGTCACCGGGTTTGATTAGATGAGGAGTCTTATCAAAGAGCGTTTATGTCTTGTTGTATTGAGGAGGGAGATACTACAAGGCTTCTTGGAGGCAAGGTATGAGGACATTCCGATCTCAGAGGCTATCAAAAAGTCCCAGGAGGAGCTTTAACTGTTGGGTCTGGTTGCACCACTTACTGACCAACACGTGAACTTGTTCTCCCTAGGTTGAGGGAGAGTACCCGTTCTTATCCGGAGGGTTTCCGTTGTGACTTGTTGATGGACTATCAAGATAGAGCTTCAGCATATGAGAGGGACCGACCGGGTCTAAGGAGAGCTGCTCAGTCTAGAGGGTCAGAGAAGAGAAAGAGGACTGTGCAGACTAGTGTTGAGGTTGGAGCATCGGGATATGGCCGAGTTCAGTCGCATAGTAGACCGAGTTCTCAACCTACAGCTCCGCTTCCCGAGGAAGATAGACAGTGTTTCAAGTGTGTGGAACGCGGACATATCAGGCTAGCTTTTAAGAGGCTGCTTGTGACTTGTTTCACATGCGGCAAGTCCGGACATAGAGCTATCTTCTATCGTTAGGGAAGAGCTCCATCATAGCAGGTTTCGTCTCCTACGGGAACACAAAGTGGTGGTCAAAGACCACCACAGTTCCAGGTTCAGGGGCAGCAGTAACACAGAGCTCTCGAGCATTCTTTTCCACAGGGTTCCGCTCAGGGATTAGGTCGAGGCAGGGGACGTGGTGGAGGTACGTCAGACTCAAGGGGTACTCAGGCACGGGTATTTGAGATGAGGAACACTGAGGATCCGGCAACACCGGCGACTACAAGTACCATTAGATTAATGGCTTACCTTAGAGTATCATTTGATACGGGTGCTACACTTTTATTTATTTTTTATGCATATGTAGAGAGGTTGTACTTAGATACAGTAGAGGGGGCACCTTTTATTATAGGGCTACCCGATGGGGGTAAGGTTAGAGGTAACCAGGAGATTCACGATTGTCCTATTTGTTTTGGAAATCATGATGGTTTAGTCGACTTCTTCGTCATGTATTTAGTACATGAGGAAGTCATCTTGGGGATGGACCAGGATGGTTCGGTCCTGGATATCGGTAAGAGGAACGTGATGGTCACTACCGAGGCAGTTCATGTTGAGATATTCCGATACTTGGACCTCGGAAAGACCGGTACAATTATCAGCGTCATCAAAGCAGCGAGATTGATTGGGCAGGGTTACGAGGCCTTTTGGTGTTATGCCATGAAGGAGAGTAAGAGCCCGGTTTTGGAGGAGATTTTGGTAGTGAGTGAGTTCACTGACGTATTCAGTGTGCCGCCAGGTTTGCCGCCGCAGAGGAGCGTAGACTTCAGCATTGAGTTGGAGTCTAGTACGAGACCGATCTCGAAGGTGCCTTACCGCATAACGCCTATCGAGTTGCTTGAGCTGAAGAAGAAGTTAGAGGAGTTAGGTTATAAGGTCTTCATATGCCCTAGTGTTTCTCCATGGGGTGCACCAATACTATTTATTAGGAAGAAGGACGGGTCAATGAGGCTGTGCATTGACTATAGAGAGTTGAACAAGGTTACTATCAAGAACAAGTATTTGTTGCCCCGCATTGATGATTTGTTAGACCATCTGCATGGAGCTATAATGTTCTCCCAGATTGATTTGAGGTCAGGGTATCACCAGTTGAGGGTGAGAGAGCAGGATGTGCCTAAGACGGCATTTCGGACTATGTATGGCCACTACGAGTTCGTAGCGATGCCATTCGGGTTGACGAATGCGCCAACCATGCTCATGGAGTTGATGAATGACATCTTCATCGACATCCTATACCATTTTGTGGTGGTCTTCATAGATGACATCCTAGTATACTCTATGAGAAGAGATGAGCATGCAAGACACTTGAGGATGGTGTTACGAGTCTTGCAAGATAGAGAGTTGTACGCTAAGCTCTCTAAGTGTGAGTATTGGATGTCTGAGGTGGCCTTCCTTGGTCATGTAGTTCAGCTGAGGGGGTCAAGGTTGATCCTGCGAAGATAGAGTTTGTATCTTAATGGATGCCTTCGAGGAATGTTAGGAGGTATGCAACTTCCTAGGCTTGGCGGGTTATTACCGTCGGTTTATGGGAGGGTTTTTAGTGATCGCTCGACCACTCACTTGCCTGATGGGGAAGACTGCCCGGTTTTGTATGGTACGAGCTATGCCAATAGAGTTTTGAGAAGCTGAAGAGGAGGTTGATTTCCACTCTTATCCTAGCTCAGCCAGATGGCGTTGAGGATTTTGTAGTATACAATGATGCATCCAAGCTGGGCTTGGGTTGTGTGTTGATGCAGCGAGGGAAAGTCATTGCATATGCGTCTAAACAATTGAATATGTTTGGGGAGAATTATATGACACAAGACCTTTAGTTAGTTGCAGTGGTACATGCACTGAAGATATGGCGCCACTATTTGTATGTGAAAACGTGTTAGATCTTCACAGACCATAAGAGTCTGAAGTACATATTCACTAACAAATAGTTGAATAATCCCCAAAGGAGATTGCTAGAGATGATCAAGGACTTTGATTTAGAGATATTATACCATCCGGGGAAGGAGAATGTTGTCACCAATACTCTTATCAAGAAGACGCCTCGAGAGAAGATGATAGCTCGACTAAAGCCTCAACCTCAATTACAAAGAGATCTAGCGTGGATAGAGTTGGATATCCAGTTCCCGGATACGGACAACCACTTGTCCACTTTGGAGTTGCTACATATCTGTTGGGAGAGATCCGACAAAAGCAGGAGAGCTATCCGACACTGACGAAGATCCGAGACATGATGTCTCGAGGTGAGGCACCGTAGTTTACTAGGGTGATGAGATGTCATGAGCGGGTATGTGTTCCATCAACAAGAGAGCTGAGACAGAGGATTTTAGAGGAGGCTCACACTACACCTTACTTAGTACACCTAGGTGCGAGTAAGATGTATCAAGATGTGAGACATTCTTTCTAGTGGGGTGGGATGAGGCCCGATGTGGCTCGATACGTAGCTTAGTGTGCAACCTGTCAACAAGCCAAGTTTAAGCATCGTAGTTCAGGAGGGGAGCTTCACCCATTACTGGTACCACAATGGAAGTGGGAGAACATCTCCATGGATTTTGTTACCGGTTTGAGACCGATTCGGAGCTTTGATGTGATTTGGGTGGTAGTAGATCGACTAATGAAGACCGCATGTTTCATTCCTATTAAAGAAATGTGGCCGGTGAGTTAGATAAATAAGGATTTCACTAGGCAGATAGTGAGACTTCATGGGGCATCGAGGACCATCGCCTTTGACCGAGATGGATGGTTTACGTCGAGGTTTTGGCAGTGTATCAACCGTAGACACACTGTCAGTTTGAGAGGACTGTTCGCCACTTAGCGTGCGTGCAAATAAGCTTTAAATATAAAACTAGAAATCAAGCAAGCGAACTCGCAGTGTACGGATCGATATACTTAAGCAAGAATTCCAGAGTATCGAACACAGGGATTTGGGGGGAACAAATTCAATTATAGGTTATCAAGCGAGTAAATGTAAGAAGCTTTTCAAGTATTGGGAAAACAACAATCCTAAAGATCCAAGTATCCAGCTGTGGCAATCGATTCAAGATATACTAAAGGTATAAGGACATAGTTGAGGGTTGCAAAGGTATGCTAATGTAAGGTAATCGTACGGTGAAGTTCCAAACACCTTATATGACTCACCTAGAAGACACTCTCTATAAAGGTTGTTGAGGCTTCAATATAGAAAGGTTCTAAAGGTAAGAATTAATGTCAAATACCCAAACTTGTAATCCAAGGATCAAGACTAACTAAACCGATTAAGGTTGTGACACTCAAAATCGAGGTAGAGGTTGTTGAGGCTTCACTACCACCTAGAAAAGGCAAGCCAAGACTAAGTTAAAGCAAATCTTTAACTTTAGATTAAAGTAAAAGCAAGTTCGTAACTTAACACAAAATTACGGGTAGTTCTTGAGTTCCACGGCCGTGGAAGCTCAAGAACAGACCGTGGATTAGGGTTATCGGCGATTCTCTCTAACTCTCAGGGTCCAATCATATTTACGATCGATCTATCATCATCTAAGCCACAGCTATCAACCCTTCACCTTAGAATTGTTAAAGGGTTTTAGCCAACAACAGTCATATTGATATCAAATTCAAGGTTTGAAAGAATAAAAGATGAAAACTTCCGAAAACCTTCAATAACTTTCAAACTAATCTCAAATCCACAAATCAAGAACAATAACGTCAATAGATTCGGAACAACACAAACAATCACAAATCTTAGATAAGAAGGAAGAACGGGATGTCAATCCATCTTCTAAATCAAACCTAAGCAAGAAGCAAAATCTTCTTACGAATAATCTTCCGAATCTTCAATCTTCCGTCAATCCGGGAATCACACTAGCAACGCGCAAAAATCTCCAACACAATCTTCGCCAAATGCGAAATTAGGGCAATTCCGAGTGTAAGCGTAAGTGCGTCTAAGCAGAGGTGACGGAATCTCTCTTCGTCCGTCCTTTTATAGTGTAAGATAAAATATCGGCCCGGCCCAACTGCGTATGAGATCGTGGCTTAAAGTGTGGCGAAAAAGATCGCCAAGATCACGGTCGTGGAAGGGTTCCACGGCCGTAATTTAGAGCGTGGAAATCATCACGGTTTGACACAACTCTTCCACGGCCGTAGAAGTTGCTGGAATGAATCACGCTTCCCTTGCCATGGTTCCACGGCCGTGGACTTGAACGTGGAATGTAGTACGGCCGTATTTTAGAGCGTGGTTTAGAGATAGAACGTGATTCTTCAAGTTGGCACTTCCTTAGCTACTAGGAATGTCCTCAATTCTTGGACATGCTCCATCAAACTCCATTCTTGCTCAATTCCGTTCGAAAATAGCTCTTAATTGCCTACAATCAACATAAAGCTTGTGTAGATCTCTATATCGACATTATAGATAAACTAGCTCACAAATGTATCAATGCTTAATCAATGAATATCAATACGGATGAAATACACTTAGAAAACGTGCCTAAAATATTGTAACGCCCCGTTTATTCGGGTGCGTTCCGACTTCGTTTTCTTCTCCTTTCTATCGATTCGTTAGTAGCTTGAATTATTAATAAAAGTATATTTATATAAATTATATTTATATATATTCCGTATTTTTTTTATTTTACGGAAAAGTTGGAAAAATATTCCGATCCGAAAATTCGTTCCGATACTTTTGATCGAGTTATTTCTATACTCTATTCCTTTTAATTTGATTGGATTTGATTTATTTTCCCCTTATCTCCTCTTTCTTTCCCTCTTTTCTTCTCGATTTGAGGATCGACCTCCTGTCTAGCCTAGATCAACCTACCCGACCCCTCGTTAATCTTGCGCAGTGCCTAGACACTCAACCTTGTAGCCCCATCCCTCTCAAATGTCACCTCTCCTCCCTCACCTGCAACTGAGCGGACACAGTGACACACCAAGCACCCCATCTCCCTTCCTCACTCATTCTCCTCCTTCGAATACCACACCAGGAGCCTTGCTTCCCTTCGCCAACTCCAGGAGCAACACCCTTCACTCTCTACAACAGCTTCAACCTCACATCTCTCATCTCTGTAAACTTACCTCAGCAGCTCCACATCTCCCCTCTCTCATAAGGTTATTGTCGTCGGTGTGCCGGAGAGCCATGGCCGCCGCCTGCTTGGTCCATCTTCTACCGTTGGAGCTGCCCAATTGTTTCCCTCGCAACCGTTTGCAGCCACCAACGAACCACCACCTCCCCGTCTCTCGCACTCCTCTTCTGTAACCTGGGCGTCTCCTTACGCTCTCCTCGCCTTCTCCGTTCCACCCTTCTTCCCTGTCGAATCGGCATACCAGCAGCTCTCCTCCTTGCTTCGCTCACCTATGGAACCGGACTGGAGCACCACCGGCGTCGCCTAGTCTCGTGCCCTGCCTGCACGAACCCTTCCGGAGCCACCGATGCCCTGCCCGCCTCCTTCGCTTTGCCCTTTTTTCTGCTCCTCTGTCGAACCACGCCTTGCCCAGTCAGAGCCGCCAACGCCACCGGAACTAGGAGCGGCGGCTACCACCGGCGTCCCCTACCTCGCTTGCCGGATCTCGCCACTGCTGGAGTGCCCTGGCCGCCGCCGCCACTGCCCTCCCTTCTTCCCCATCAGTGATCTGAAACGGTTTTAAAACCCTTGAGCTTATTAAGATCGGGACCCCTTAGTTTATATGTAATTACAAAATGTACCCCCTGTTTTATATTTACATTTTGGTACCCAGTTTTTATATTTGCAGATTTGACCCACTCTTTTTGAATTGCAATTTACGCCCTTGCTGATTTGTATAAGTGTAGTTTTGACCATATGCTTTTGAAATGTGCAGTTTCTGCCCTTATGAATAAATCGTAGTTTGACCTAAAGCTTATTTTGGAAAATGACCGAGCTTCTTGAGTTTCATATAGTTCCCGGAAAAGTCGATTTCAGATTTTTATCCATGTTTATAAAATGGTACAAATCACCCCGGAAAAATGTTTTGCGGGTTTTTAACCTTATTTTCAAAGCGGGTTTTATTTTTCTTAGAATATTATACGTTATTTTCCGTTCAATTTAGCATACAAGCTAAATTTCCTTTAACTTTGGTTTAGGTCCGGAAGCGGCCGTTATAGACCAATGAATCCAATCTCGACGTCCGTAGATCATCTTCAACCTCGGATCGTGTGTGAGTACCTTCTTCCTCGATCTAATTATGTTTAGTGGTAGAATCATGATAGGTTGAATCTAGCATAACTTAGGGCAAATGCCAAGTAGTGGCTTGGAACCTTTAGGTGAGTGTTTGAGGTTATTAATGTTCTATGACATGTGGTGTGTTGATCTTGAGTTGTTATACGGTTGTGAGCCTCGTGGTTGATCTTGTGAGACTTGAAGTGATATTTATATGTTGGTTGAGATTGCGGAGTTTAGAATGAGGGTATCCTAGCACTTGGGGCTATAGTTGAGATCTCGTGAATTTATGAGGGCTAGGAGTGTATACTAGATTATGAGAGTGTATGATCTAGTAAGATGATATAGGACTAGAAGTCTAAGGACTTCTAGCTTGTGAGTAGTTGTTGATTATTGTGCCTTGTCTTGAACAGGCTTTGGTTATATTCCCTCGGAGAGTGATATCGGTTTCGTTTAGCTTTGAGACGAGGTAAGTCCTCGGACTTACTTAGCCGCTTTTATGCCTTATTTGGATATATATGGTGGTGTGTGTTTACCGCTTTTAAGCATGAAAATGGATTAGGATTTACTTGACCTTATTTATTGGCCCATCGTTACTACTATTATTATTATCGGGCGGTGACATCACCGCTCAGTTTCCCGAGGGAGACTGGGGGGATCTCTGCGACCAGGCCATACACGGTATACGGGCGGGCTTCTTCATCACTCCCACAGGGTATACGGGTTGGGCGCCGCCACACTCCTGTTGGTTACACGGGGACAGAGGCGAGAGTTATAAGACTCTCGTGTCACACTTGAACGATTTAATTAGATATGGAATAACCTAAAAAGATAATAAGTAACGGATGTGTTTGTTTATGAGCATGTTGTGTGTTTGTGTTCCTATGTGTGTTTGTGCCATATTATTCTTATAATGCATAGAATGTGAGCTAACGGTTTTATACCGATTGTTGTAGTTGATGTGCAGGATAGGATGTGGCCGAGTGATCCGGAGGAGTGGGCAGCCGGGGTTCCGTACATCTTAGGTTGAGTCGGGTTTTGGAGTCCTTGTGTTGTTATTATATATTATGTTGATGTTGTTGTAAGGACGGCTGAAGTCTTTCCTTTCTTTTATTGTTGGGTTTCATAACATTGCATAAAAATGTATTTCGGTTTTGGCCTTTATTTGTGCCTTGTTGCAAGATCCGGTGAAATTGTTGTCAGGCTAAGGGTCGGGACCCATTGTGAGGTCTCGCCCGTAGCATCCCGATATCCCGTGGATTTGGGGTGTTACAAAAGTGGTATCAGAGCCCTAGGTTGACAACAATGGCACTCGCAATCTTCTAAAGGCCGAATAAAAATAAACAGAACCCTCAAGGGTTCTGAGTTTTAAAGAAATGAATTTCGATTTCAAATCATGTGCATGAGTCAGTTGGGGTAGAATGTACGGGACCACCACTTCTTCCGCGGATCTCGGCGACGTAGTTATTGATTATTATATTATGTATATATATATGTGTGTATATATGTAGATATGTATATGTGGACTTAGGATGTTTTAGACTATACTTGTATGTTGAATTGTAAATTGTTTATGGACTGATTACGTTTATAGTAGTAGCATGACGTTTATATCTTTATATATATATTTATAAATATACGGTATACTAATATCATATTAGTGATAGTGGACCTTATATAGCTAAGATGATAGAAAGCTATCATCGCCCCATAGACAATGCCTTTTGTCTTAAGATAGTATACATATGAAGATAAGTATGCTCAAGTTATGAAGTTGAGCATCAAGTTTTTGCAAGCACCCCGGTGATTTCCCGGACTCCTTTAAGAGGACGTCGAAGAAGAAGACTAGAGATGACGTAACCAAAGGACAAACAAATAAAAGAGAACCTCGTGTCGACTTAAGTAAAACCAAGATGCAGACTATACCAATATAAAGCGACATGAAGACATGAGGGTGGTATCAAGGAAACAATGAAGGAGCATCAATAAGGCAACTAAAGACAACGAACGTAAGATTTTTCCAAGTGTGGTGTCGATGAACTAAAGATGCAAGTCAAGTAAAGAAGACTACATTCTCGCTTAAGAATAAAAAAGTAGCGTTTTAAGTAAGACGAGTTCTCAATAGGCGCTCCTAAGCATGGGAGTGAAGATGAAAAGAGTGGTCCAAGAATTTGGAAAGATTGACGAGAACCGGAAGTTAAACTTGCAGAGGTACCAGAAGGTGAAGTGACGATATTTGCGAGAGTCTAAATGGGTGACTTACTAAGAAGTTTGAGAGTTACAAGGAGGATCACATGGTGAAAATTCACATAGTGGAATTACCGTGGGAGTCAAATCGATTTCCGTTATTGTGATGAGACTGAACAACACTAAGAAGGAGGAAGTGTGTGAGGATGATGATCTTCAGTGGATGAAAGAGGAAGCAAGGAGCTGGATCGAAGAACTTAAGTTATCAACCAAGAAGGATGCGAATGGAGGCTAATTAATGTCAGAATATTGGAGGAGTGCATTTGCAAAACATTATGAAGAGCGGTTAAGCCTATAAAGGTGGGACATATGAGACGAGAGAGTTGGGTAGGTATGATTATCTTACAAAAGCGGAAGGAAGAGAGGAGCGTAGAAAGAGCTAACGGGGATGAAGCAGAGTAAAATGAGCTAGTGAAGATAAGACAAGGTACCCCGAGAGGGTATCCTTTCATGAGTATGGTAGCATAGAAGTATGGTAGGAGGGCAAGTCGTTAACTTCGGAGAAGGGCGGATACAAATTAATCGGTAACAACTGAGAACGCACAAGTGCGGGTTGTCTATTGATGTGTGTAGACGGGAAGAGTAAACAAAACTATGGAAACATATAGGATCGGGAACTAGAGCTTGGAGTATTCGCGGTGGATCAATGTCAATAGTGAGGAGGTACATCAATTGACGTGCTTTTGTCTTAAATCAAATAATTGTTGAACGAGTTCAAGCAAGTAGTTATAACAAGACCTCCGAGGAGGAGATTGTAACGATCTTACGCGACCTTCTTAGGTCATGGGATTGACATATGGAGGAACTCCACGGGTTACAACTTTTAAGGTTTGATCATGGTAAGGGGAGCTAGTGGAGCAGCCGTAAGATGAGGCTTCCCTTGTAGTTGTACATAGAATACCGAGAAATACATAAGGTGACCAACAATAGTAAGGGAAGACTGAAGTTTTGAAGTTTGAAGTAGATGTGAAATGTACAAGAAGTACATGAAAGATTGAGGATAGAACCTCTACGATTGATTGGACGTTACATAAGAAAAGGGAGTAAGTGCTACACCTACTCGAAGGAATGATGCGAGCTTTGGTAGAATACGAAGAAGGTAATACTAATATATTATAAGGCGTGATTAAGTCATGCAGTTAGGACCTTCATGACTTCACATAAGTGTGAAACCTTAAAAGTATTATTAGAGCACGTATCCCAAGTGTTGGAGATGAAGGATCTTTGAAAGAGGGCGGTGAACATTGTAGCTAAAGAAGTATTAAATCATGTGTTCGATCGACGTCACCTCAACAGATCGGGGTGGACCACTTGACCATAGTTAAGACAAGATTGTGTCGATATCTTACGATATGTGAGGGTAGAAGAAAAGCTAGAACCCGAGATAGAACGGATTCCAATGCATCGGGAGGTGGATTTACCATTAAGAAGATTTGAAGTTCATGTTGAAAGTGTATCTTGAAGTCTTAATTTGAAGTTATTATAGAGGACACTAGTTTGCGAAGAGAGAGACGGTTATCTCCGTTGTACCTCGATTTCTATAAGTTGAGCAAGATGATAATGTAGGACAAGCATCCCTTACAACAAATGGCGGACCTACTCGATCAGGTGCAAGGGTCGGTAGTTTCTTCTAAGATTAACTAAGATTTGATTATCACCGTTTGAGAACTCGTGACTCGGATATTGCAATTACGGCATTCCGGACCAACCTGGGCCACTACGAGTTGTAGTTTCTCCATATGGGCTTACTGATGCCCGGAAGGGATATTTTGGGTCTACTCTTGAATAAGAGAGAAGATGTTTGACAAGTTGTCTCGGGATGACAAACCCCGAAAGAGGTGAGAAAAGTTACAAATTTCTTAGATGTGTTGAGCTTTACTAAATCTGTGAAGAGAGAAGTTGTATAACACCACTTATGGTAACCTACTACGGATGACGATGAAGTATTGAATGAGACGAAAAATTGACAATGGAGTTGTTGAGAGTTAAGAAGGGATTCGTTGGTGCGACTGTTTTGATTTACCTGGAGGTATTATGGGTTTGAAGTTATACAAGTGATTCTCCAAGATAAGGTCTTGATGGAGTATTGAGGAACGATGTAAAAGTAATAGCATACGTGTCTCCTCAGTAGAAGTAGTGTGAAGTAAAGTACTACCTTCATTACTTATAACTCGCGGCAAGAAATGAGAAAGCGTAACATCAAAGTTTGGATTCGTAAGAACCAAAGCCCACGGTGTATATGGGAAATCCGATCTTGTTGTTAGAGGGAATAAAAGTGAAACATAATGGAAATACTGTATTGAGAAAGACCCGAGAAGGAAGTTGAGATTCCGATATATCGAACCTTTTTGAAATCTTAGCGCAAGTGAGGAAGGTGGTTCTACTGGTTGGATTGACCGTCGAGAGTAGAAGGTGTTCATCCGGGGCTCATGTGCGTTAGTCATGGGAGTACATACATGAATCGAGACATGTAGACCGTTGTGATGATCTAGTCGAGACGAGGAGCTGATGAGGCTAACTGGAAGACGTAGGATAGTATCTTTGATCGAGTTTTACGCAGGTTTAGTGACATCTATAAGACCGTAGAGTTAGTCTTGAGATCTTTCATTGGTTGTGCTTATGTGATTTGTGACGTGCATTTTTCTTTGTGTGTGTACCTTGCGAGGTCTTGATGTGTTTATGCGAATAGACTTTGGATTAGAAAGCCATAGTTACCACGTTATAGTGTTCCGTGACGATATTGAGAAACGTTTGTTTGAGAGTTCCGCATTTAGCAAGTTTCGGGACGAAACTTTTCTTTAGGAGGACCTGATGTAACGCCCCGTTTATTCGGGTGCGTTCCGACTTCGTTTTCTTCTCCTTTCTATCGATTCGTTAGTAGCTTGAATTATTAATAAAAGTATATTTATATAAATTATATTTATATATATTCCGTATTTTTTTTATTTTACGGAAAAGTTGGAAAAATATTCCGATCCGAAAATTCGTTCCGATACTTTTGATCGAGTTATTTCTATACTCTATTCCTTTTAATTTGATTGGATTTGATTTATTTTCCCCTTATCTCCTCTTTCTTTCCCTCTTTTCTTCTCGATTTGAGGATCGACCTCCTGTCTAGCCTAGATCAACCTACCCGACCCCTCGTTAATCTTGCGCAGTGCCTAGACACTCAACCTTGTAGCCCCATCCCTCTCAAATGTCACCTCTCCTCCCTCACCTGCAACTGAGCGGACACAGTGACACACCAAGCACCCCATCTCCCTTCCTCACTCATTCTCCTCCTTCGAATACCACACCAGGAGCCTTGCTTCCCTTCGCCAACTCCAGGAGCAACACCCTTCACTCTCTACAACAGCTTCAACCTCACATCTCTCATCTCTGTAAACTTACCTCAGCAGCTCCACATCTCCCCTCTCTCATAAGGTTATTGTCGTCGGTGTGCCGGAGAGCCATGGCCGCCGCCTGCTTGGTCCATCTTCTACCGTTGGAGCTGCCCAATTGTTTCCCTCGCAACCGTTTGCAGCCACCAACGAACCACCACCTCCCCGTCTCTCGCACTCCTCTTCTGTAACCTGGGCGTCTCCTTACGCTCTCCTCGCCTTCTCCGTTCCACCCTTCTTCCCTGTCGAATCGGCATACCAGCAGCTCTCCTCCTTGCTTCGCTCACCTATGGAACCGGACTGGAGCACCACCGGCGTCGCCTAGTCTCGTGCCCTGCCTGCACGAACCCTTCCGGAGCCACCGATGCCCTGCCCGCCTCCTTCGCTTTGCCCTTTTTTCTGCTCCTCTGTCGAACCACGCCTTGCCCAGTCAGAGCCGCCAACGCCACCGGAACTAGGAGCGGCGGCCACCACCGGCGTCCCCTACCTCGCTTGCCGGATCTCGCCACTGCTGGAGTGCCCTGGCCGCCGCCGCCACTGCCCTCCCTTCTTCCCCATCAGTGATCTGAAACGGTTTTAAAACCCTTGAGCTTATTAAGATCGGGACCCCTTAGTTTATATGTAATTACAAAATGTACCCCCTGTTTTATATTTACATTTTGGTACCCAGTTTTTATATTTGCAGATTTGACCCACTCTTTTTGAATTGCAATTTACGCCCTTGCTGATTTGTATAAGTGTAGTTTTGACCATATGCTTTTGAAATGTGCAGTTTCTGCCCTTATGAATAAATCGTAGTTTGACCTAAAGCTTATTTTGGAAAATGACCGAGCTTCTTGAGTTTCATATAGTTCCCGGAAAAGTCGATTTCAGATTTTTATCCATGTTTATAAAATGGTACAAATCACCCCGGAAAAATGTTTTGCGGGTTTTTAACCTTATTTTCAAAGCGGGTTTTATTTTTCTTAGAATATTATACGTTATTTTCCGTTCAATTTAGCATACAAGCTAAATTTCCTTTAACTTTGGTTTAGGTCCGGAAGCGGCCGTTATAGACCAATGAATCCAATCTCGACGTCCGTAGATCATCTTCAACCTCGGATCGTGTGTGAGTACCTTCTTCCTCGATCTAATTATGTTTAGTGGTAGAATCATGATAGGTTGAATCTAGCATAACTTAGGGCAAATGCCAAGTAGTGGCTTGGAACCTTTAGGTGAGTGTTTGAGGTTATTAATGTTCTATGACATGTGGTGTGTTGATCTTGAGTTGTTATACGGTTGTGAGCCTCGTGGTTGATCTTGTGAGACTTGAAGTGATATTTATATGTTGGTTGAGATTGCGGAGTTTAGAATGAGGGTATCCTAGCACTTGGGGCTATAGTTGAGATCTCGTGAATTTATGAGGGCTAGGAGTGTATACTAGATTATGAGAGTGTATGATCTAGTAAGATGATATAGGACTAGAAGTCTAAGGACTTCTAGCTTGTGAGTAGTTGTTGATTATTGTGCCTTGTCTTGAACAGGCTTTGGTTATATTCCCTCGGAGAGTGATATCGGTTTCGTTTAGCTTTGAGACGAGGTAAGTCCTCGGACTTACTTAGCCGCTTTTATGCCTTATTTGGATATATATGGTGGTGTGTGTTTACCGCTTTTAAGCATGAAAATGGATTAGGATTTACTTGACCTTATTTATTGGCCCATCGTTACTACTATTATTATTATCGGGCGGTGACATCACCGCTCAGTTTCCCGAGGGAGACTGGGGGGATCTCTGCGACCAGGCCATACACGGTATACGGGCGGGCTTCTTCATCACTCCCACAGGGTATACGGGTTGGGCGCCGCCACACTCCTGTTGGTTACACGGGGACAGAGGCGAGAGTTATAAGACTCTCGTGTCACACTTGAACGATTTAATTAGATATGGAATAACCTAAAAAGATAATAAGTAACGGATGTGTTTGTTTATGAGCATGTTGTGTGTTTGTGTTCCTATGTGTGTTTGTGCCATATTATTCTTATAATGCATAGAATGTGAGCTAACGGTTTTATACCGATTGTTGTAGTTGATGTGCAGGATAGGATGTGGCCGAGTGATCCGGAGGAGTGGGCAGCCGGGGTTCCGTACATCTTAGGTTGAGTCGGGTTTTGGAGTCCTTGTGTTGTTATTATATATTATGTTGATGTTGTTGTAAGGACGGCTGAAGTCTTTCCTTTCTTTTATTGTTGGGTTTCATAACATTGCATAAAAATGTATTTCGGTTTTGGCCTTTATTTGTGCCTTGTTGCAAGATCCGGTGAAATTGTTGTCAGGCTAAGGGTCGGGACCCATTGTGAGGTCTCGCCCGTAGCATCCCGATATCCCGTGGATTTGGGGTGTTACAAATATCACAATATTTCATGCTAACAAATAACCCCATACTTGCCGCTTGCTTGTCCCTTAGCAAGGTCTTTCAAAAGCTTTTAAAACACAAGTTAGGATGAAATATGTGTACCTTCTCAAAGTAAACTTCTTTTGGATGAACGTGCCTTCTAATCAATAGATCATTCTCAAATCTTGCTTTATTCGTTTATAAGACTTTCATACACTTAATCAAAGAGTAAAGAGTAAAGAAAGCTCATGAATTAATCAAACTTCCATGTAAACATCATAACCTTCAAACATTATCAAAATCAATCATAAGAAACTTCAATTTAGATCACCAAGTCATATAACATTCTTTTGATCTTAAGGACTTTTAAAGAAAAGGTCTAGAATGTGGAAAAGGAAGGAAAACTTTAAGGAGTGTGGTGCATGAATCCGGGAAAGTGGATAACTACTCTTTTCTTCTTCTCTTGCGGTTTCCGCAGCACTTTCAACTTAAAGCTTCGCTCTCTTCTTTTCATTTTTCGACTTTACTTTTGGAGTTATGGATAGAGGTGCACAAAAACCGAAGCCTAGGAGATTGGCGTTTCTCAAATTTTTCATGAGATGCCTCAAACCCTTAGCGCACATACCATAATCCGCTAGGAATATCGCTCAATCCGACTTTGGCAAGACACAAACACCCGGCTATGTGAATGGTGCCGAGTTACTCATCATCATGATTGACTTCCCCAAACCTATAATTTCTTTCTATTCCTTTGAATGCAAAGTATTGCTTTCATGGCCCTCCCACATCAAACATGCCTTTTTCATTCAACTCCTCCAAATTTCCGGATAGGTAAAGGAGGTCAATATTTCAATGAGGGGCTAAATGATCAAAGAAAGAAGAAAGAAAAATCGAATTGCCTTAATCATCTCAACAAGAAGTATAAGAACTTATAGTGTGATTTCAACCTTAATTTCTCAACATGATTTAAGTAACATTCATCACATTATGAAATTTGCAAAAGAGGTATAATCAACTCATTCAATTTCTTTTCAATTCACTATTCGTTTAAGCATGCAATTGTCATCAAACTCAATTCACAAGTAGTGATTATCATAGAAATCATCTCTATCCTTAGAAGCACAAAATTTTCAAAATTTTTCAATTTTTATGGGTTTTTCAAACTCTTTTTCATGCAATGCAATAATGAAACGTGTAACAATATAATGAACATGCAAGATAGTCTCAATAGAAGCAATCAAAGTGAGTAAGAGTTATTACAAACTTTTAGTCACACCCACCCCATACTTGGAACAAACATTGTCCCTAATGTTCAAATAAAAGAAAAAGAAGAAAAGAAAGAAAGAAAAAGAAAGAAAAAGAAACTCACTAAATGGCGGTGGAGCGGCTAAAGCTGTCGGTCATCATCATCGTCACTGCGGTGGAGGCGGGAATGGAGAGAAGCTAGGGTCATAGTACCGCCCGAACTGCTGGCGGTAGACATCCCTCATCATATGGTCTAGGTCATCCATGCGCCCATCTCTCACGTCAGCTCGGATCTCCAAAGCTCCCAGCCTATTAGAAAGGCTGGTAGCCCACTCTAGCATCTGCTCATACCAACCAGGAGCCTGGCTGTACCACCTTGGTGCATTTGACGGTGCTGGTGCTGGTGGTGGTGGTGCCTGTGCAGACCATGGAGGTGGAGCTCCGTACCATGCAGGAGGGGTCTCCATCCAAGTGGGTCTCTCGCTCACACTAGCGCGGCGAGAAGATGATCCTGAAGCTCTAGCGGGGCGTGGAGAACGTCTAGGCATATCAGAAGCTATGTCCGGCTGATCCGGAAACGTGCCAAAATCCTGCTCAGCTCCTCCTCCTCCTCCCTCGTACTGGTCTCTCATCTCCTCCTCCTCAACTACAGGTGATGGTGGAACATATGGAGGGGCTGCAATCCTGTTTGCATGCATAGCTGCGAACGTCTCCTTCCAATTATGGCGCCCATCCATAATGGAATACTCTGGGAGCCACTCAATGCCCCTCCCCGTCCTACTCTCCCCATGACATAGCTGCATAAGGTGGACCTCTATGGGTAGGGAAGATGAGACCTCTAGTCATGAAGGCCTGAAGTCCTAGGGGTACAACAGGAATACGTGGACATGCAGAAAAATCTACCCCTAACATCCTAGCAAGGTGGGTGAATATCCCACCATATCCAATTTTGCCAGCCCTCTTGTTCTTAAGCTTGCTCATGGTAGCAGCTAAGAGGGTGGCGCAGTCAGCAGGTCGTCCATACAACATGGAGTACAGAAGGAAGAGCTCATCCGTCTTGATCTTCTGAGGTGTCTCTGTCCTAGGGAAGAGACACTCAGAAAGGACCCGGTGAGCAATCTTCAAGGCTAAGTGATACATCAACTTAGCCTTGGTATCAGCTGGTTGCCAGCGGTCCTCGCTGGCGTAAATCATGGCTACCTCCTCCCAGAAATCCTTGGCGTAAACGCCGCTGGGGAAACGACCATTGAAGGTCTCTTGGAACCCAAAGAAGGCTCCAAACTCTCGGATGGTAAAATCATAGTTTCTTTCCATCAGACGGAAAGAAACTATCCTGTCCACATGGCTGTGCTCAAAAGACGTCACAACCTCTCTAGTAATCTCCTCATAAGCGTCCTCTCGGATAGCCGAAAAGACGATAAGACCGGCTCTATCCAAGAGCCAAGTAAGGTCATCTATGATATATAGAGGAGCTAAATCCTCCAACAATAGGTACCTAGGTCCTATAACATCCCTCTTATGGATCCTCTCTAAGGCGTCGAGATGATCCTCGTGAATGGTGGGTACTCTAGGGCTAAGAGGTGATGGTGATGAAGGTGATGATGCAAGTGAAGGGGAGGAAGGTGGTGGTGCTCTAGAGGATGAAGAGGAAGAGGGGTTACCCTTCATCCTTTTATTCTTATCCTTCTCCTTATTCTTATCCTTATTTCTCCCGGAAACTCTCCTCACAAAATCCATTACTGTTGAAAACCACGGTCTGTTCTTGGTATTCCACGGCCGTGGAAATGACAAAGACCGTGGTTCGTCTCGACTTTTCTCAAAACTCAGCAATCAATAGCCAAACTCAGCAATCAGGTAGTCCTAGACTAATTCCTTCCAATTTCAATCAGTTCTCCTACAAATGCTAGCAAAAACGAAGCCGAATTGACAAAGATAGAGAAAAGCGGAAAAAACCTAGGTTTTGGATTTTAAAATCCGAATTCTACGTTCCTTGGTGATTTGCCGCTCGATTTGTTGCTTGGATCTCGTTGGTGATCGGATTTGCTTCAGTTTGGGTCGAAGAATCGTTGAAAACGATTAACGAATGAGGATTTGAGGGTAGATGCGTGATTTCGGCGAAGAGGGCGTGGAATTGGGTTTTGTGGTGCGTTTTTGTGAAGAACGTGGTTTATATAGTGGCCGGCAAAATTTTTGAAAACCACGGTCTATCGGGGGGTTCCACGGCCGTGGAATTGTACGAAACCGTGGTTTTGGTGATTTTTCAAAGGCTTTTGGAAATTACGGTCTGTAAGGGTTCCACGGCCGTGGTTTAGGACGTGGAATTCTCTGTAATGCTCCAAAGTCTAAGTTTCGTCACTTTTCTTCAAAATTACTCTTCCCCCTTCCTTTTCCACTGTTCCTACATCCAAAAACACGAACATACCGGAAGGAATCGAAGGCAAAACAAAGCAAAAACGTCTAAACTAAGCTAAACTATGAATCGAAAACAAAAACGTAAATGCAATACCTTGGGTTGCCTCCCAAGAAGCGCTTTGTTTAAGGTCTGTAGCTAGACCAAATTCGCACTTATTCGAGTGCGGTGGGCGCGAACTCTTCAGCTTGGAGTTCCGGCGTATACTTCTTGAGTCGTTGACCGTTCATCTTAAAACTTCCGCCCGCTTCACCCCATACTTCAACTGCACCATGGGGGAAAATACGTTTGATTAGAAAAGGTCCGGTCCAACGAGATTTAAGCTTACCTGGAAAGAGACGAAGCCTTGAATTGAAGAGGAGAACTTGATCTCCTTCTTTGAAGTCCTTTGGAATGATATGCTTATCATGCCAACGCTTTGCTCTCTCCTAGATCTTGGCGTTTTCATAAGCGTTCAAGCGGAGTTCTTCAAGCTCATTAAGGTTCAAGAGACGCTTCTCTCCCGCTTCCTTCATGCTGAAATTCAACCACTTGATGGCCCAAAACTCCTTGTGCTCTAACTCTACCGGTAAATGACAAGACTTCCCATACACAAGGTTGTATGGCGTGGTTCCTATGGGAGTCTTGTACGCAGTCCGGTACGCCCATAATGCATCATCAAGCTTCAAGGACCAATCCTTCCTAGTCCTTGAAACCGTCTTCTCTAGGATTCTTTTGATCTCCCGGTTTGAGATCTCAACTTGTCCACTAGTTTGTGGATGATAAGGGGTAGCGATCTTATGAGTAACCCCATACTTAGCTAAAAGAGCTTCAAAGCGCCGGGCAATGAAGTGAGAACCTCCATCACTAATGATAGTCCTTGGTGTCCCAAATCGTGGGAAAATGGTCTTGTTAAAGAACTTAACCACCACCATGGCATCATTGGTGGGAGAGGCAATTGCTTCCACCCATCTAGAAACGTAATCCACCGCCAAGAGTATGTATTAGTTTCCACAAGATGATGGGAACGGTCCCATAAAGTCAACTCCCCAAACATCGAAAATCTCCACCTCTTGGATGTTATTGAGAGGCATCTCATTCCTCCTAGAGATATTTCCTGTTCTTTGACAAGCATCGCAACAGGAAATAAAGGATTACACATCTCTAAATAAAGTAGGCCAAAAGAATCCAGATTGCAATACCTTAGCGCTAGTCTTGTTCGAACTAGCGTGTCCTCCATAAGGTAGTGAATGACAATGGCGGATGACACTTTGCATCTCATCTTCCGGCACACATCGCCGAATGATGCCATCCGGACCTCTCTTAAAGAGGAGAGGTTCATTCCAAAAGTATTCCCGAACATCCTTAAAGAACTTCTTTCTTTGTACGTAGGATAATCCGGGTGGTATCTCCTGGCAAACCAAATAGTTAACAAAATCAGCAAACCATGGTTCGTTACCTTTGGAGATCACATCGATGCACTCCTCAATGATATGTAAGTGTTCGTCCAGGAAGGAGTCATCTATAGGTAAGTGGTCGTCCTCTAGATGTGTTAGGCGACTAAAATGATCCGCAATAGAATTTTCCGAACCCTTCTTGTTGCGGATCTCTAGATCGAATTCTTGTAGGAGAAGAATCCATCTAATTAGCCTTGGCTTCGCATCCTTCTTTGCAAGGAGATACCGGATCGCAGCATGATCCGTGTATACAATCACCTTTGCACCTACAAGATAAGAGCGAAACTTGTCAATAGCATAAACAATGGCTAAAAATTCCTTTTCCGTAGTGGCGTAGTTGAGCTGCACTTCATCTAGCGTTTTGCTAGCGTAGTAGATAGCGTGGGTTCGCCCTTCCTTCCTTTGTCCAAGAACAACTCCTATGGCTACGTCACTAGCATCGCACATAACCTCAAAGGGAAGATTCCAATCCGGAGGTTGGATAATAGGTGCTGAAATTAGAGCTTCCCGGATCATGTTAAACGCATCCAAGCATTCCTGCGAAAACTCAAAAACTACATCCTTCATCAATAGATTAGTTAGCGGTTTTGATATTTTTGAGAAATCCTTTATGAAGCGCCTATAGAATCCAGCATGTCCTAGGAAACTTCTTATCCCTTTCATCGAAGTTGGGGGAGGAAGCTTCTCTATAGTCTCTATTTTCGCCTTATCCACCTCAATCCCTATATTAGAGATTAAGTGTCCTAAAACAATGCCTTCCTTAACCATGAATTGACACTTCTCCTAATTTAGAACTAGGTTAGTGTCTTCACACCTTTGTAATACTAGAGCAAGGTTAGCAAGACAATTTTCAAAAGAGGAACCATAAACGGAGAAGTCATCCATAAAAACCTCCATTATTTCCTCTATGTATTCGGAGAAGATGGCCATCATGCACCTTTGAAAGGTGGCTGGGGCGTTGCAAAGCCCGAACGGCATTCTCCTATAAGCAAACGTACCCCACGGACACGTGAATGTGGTCTTCTCCTGATCATCCGGGTGTATCGGAATCTGAAAGAAACCACTATAACCGTCAAGATAGCAAAAGTGCGAATGTTGCGCTAACCTTTCAAGCATTTGATCGATGAAGGGTAGTGAGAAGTGATCCTTCCTCGTCGCGTTGTTAAGCTTGTGGTAGTCTATGCACATCCGCCATCCCGTTACGGTTCGGGTAGGAATGAGTTCGTTATTCTTGTTGGTGATGACCGTCATTCCTCCCTTCTTCGGAACTACTTGAACCGGACTCACCCACTTGCTATCGGAGATAGGGTAGATAATACCTGCATCAAGCAATTTAAAAATTTCCTTCTTGACAACCTCCTTCATGGTCGGATTCAACCGCCTTTGAGGTTGTCTTGAAGTCCTAAAGTCCTCTTCCATTAATATTTTATGCATGCATAGGGAAGGTTTGATTCCTACTAAGTCTTCTATAGTATAACCTAAAGCTTTCCTATGTTTCCTAAGGACAACCATAAGCTTACTATGTTCATCTATGGTTAGATCGGAACTAACAATAACCGGATAAGTAGAGTTAGGTCCTAGAAAAGCGTACCTTAGATGTGTAGGAAGTTGTTTCAATTCAATTGCTTTTGGAGCTTCCAATGGTTCTTGAGGAGCATCCGATGCCTCCTTAGAAGTGTCTAAGGAAGTAGAAGGTGTAGGAGAAGAATCAAGAGAAGTTGAAGAAGAGGCACGATCACCCTCTTCCACGGCCTGAATCACGGTTTCCCTGCATCCTCCACGGCCATGGTTTAGGGCGTGGAAAGGAAATACGGTTGCTCTGTTTCCTCCACGACCGTGTAACCCTCTGGAGTGAGCCACGCTTTGGTTGGTGAAATCCACGGCCGTGGAATATAGTGTATGGCCGTGGATTCTCACGTTTTCTGCTTCGTCGTGGAGTTTATCAAACTCCTCTTCACATACTTCTTCTTGTACTTCTAAGGCTTCAATTGCCTCATTGCACTCCTCTTCTTCCCCTACATCCATTAGACTCATGGTAATAACCTTTTGCAAAGGATATTTGAAGAGAATAGCACTTACCTCCTCTCTAGACAACCCTTCTTCATCTTGGATATTGAATATATCCTCATCAAAGATTGGTTCCTTCACTAGAGTGGAAAGGACGATCTCTACCTTCTCTTCTCCTATGTCAAAGGCGAGTCTAGCATTCTTGCAATCGACTATGCAGCCAGAAGTTGCAAGAAACGGTCTTCCGAGTATGATCGGGACCGGACTATCTGCAGGAATGTCAAGCACAACAAAATCAACGGGATCAAAGAATTTACCTAGCTTGACCGGGACGTCTTCTACAATACCGGCGGGGCGAGTGATGGATCGATCCGCCATGTATAACGTCATCTTCACCGGTTTAGGGTCGCCTAAACCGATCTTCCTACATAATGCAAGTGGTATGATGCTCACACTTGCTCCCAAGTCACATAATGCATCATATGTGACATCGCCCACTCCTATGGGAATACAAAATGACCCCGGATCCTTTAGCTTTGGGGGCATCTTCTCCTTCATGGTCTTGATGAGATCCGAAGAATCCGAACTCATCTTAACCTCTCCAAAATCCTCTAACTTTCTCTTGTTAGAGAGGATCTCCTTTAAGAACTTGCCATAAGCCGGCATACCTACAATAGCATCAATGAAAGGTATATTAATATGCAGCTTGCTCATGAGTTCTATAAACTTACCGAATTGTTTATCTAGGCGCGCTCTTGCTCTAGATTGAGGGAATGGTAGGGGAGGTTTGTAAGCCGGAGGAGGAACGTAGACATCTTCCTTCTCCTTCCCCTTCTCTTTCTCTTTCTCAACGGAGATTTCAACAAACTTAGGCTGCGGATCGGTAGTTGTCACCCCGCTCCTAGTTGTGATTGCCATCACCCTTCCCTTTGGGTTGTCCTCCGTTTTTCCTGGAAGTTTCCCTTGATTCCTAGGAACTTCATCCGCATTGGTTTTCTAAAACCTTTTGGGCTTTATCAACCTTAGTTATGTGATCATCAACTTTGATGATGCGAGTCTCTAACCCTTGAAGCTTTCCCAAGATTGTCTCCAACATGGGATCGGGCTTCTCCTTCCCCGAAGTGCTTCCTCCATTAGATGTTTGCCCCTGGTTTTTCAAAGGAGTAGAGGAAGAGGAAGGTGGAGTTAGTGAATTTGAATTGGAAGGGTAAGAGTTACCGGAGTTTTGTTGATTGGAGCGCCAATTGTTGTTGTTTGAACCCCTATTGTTGTTCCAATTATTGTTCCGGTTGTTGTTGTTGCCATTCCAATTATTCCGGTTGTTGTTCCAGTTATTGTTGTTGTTGTGGTTTGTATTCTCACCACCGTTATTGTTGTTGTTGCCCAAGTAGCCAACATCTTTCCCTTGTTGCTTTGGAAAGTTGGTCTTGATAGCTTCCTTCAACTCTTTAATCTTATTGTTGAGGGAGAAAATTTGATTTTGAGCTTCATGTGTGAGCTTTTCTCCTTGCTCCACACGATTTCCCTCTACCTTCCGGTGAGAATACTTCTCTATGACTCTTGCTTGCTTCTCAATGAAGTCCCAAGCGTCATCTTCCCTCATGTCCATGAATGTACCACATGAGAGGGATTGGAGCTTGAATTGTGTCTCCACATCCAGCCCCTTATAGTATATCTCCAAAAGTGCAAGCTTGGATATGCCATGATGAGGGCAATCCAAGAGCAAATCCTGAAACCTTTCCCAAGATTGAAACAAACTTTCGTTAGATCTCATGGAAAATGCATTAATCTTACCTCTTAGTTCCGCCGTTTTGGATGGCGGAAAGAACTTAGTGAGGAACTCCGCGGAAAGGTCTTCCCATGTGTCTAGTTTTCCATTAGGAAGAGCTTGGTACCAAGACAATGCTTTCCCCTTCAAGGAGAAGAAGAAAGGCTTGAGCTTATAATTGTTGGTAGTCGCGTTCTTCGGCCTCATTGTCTCCATCATACACTCAAAGTTTTGTAAGTGTTGGTGTGGAGATTCAGCGCTTGTCCCACCAAATTGGTTTTGGCGAACAAGAGTAATAACCTGCGGGTTGAAGCTAAACCCTTGTACATCATTAGCATCGAAGTTCACACCTAAACGGCGTGGTTGCTGCGTTGGATCCATCCTTTGGCCAAGAGTTCTTGGCTCCTCATCCACACGTTCGATCCTTGCATTCCTAGGTGGAGCACGACGATTAGCAGCTGCCCGTGGATGGAATGGATTCACATTGATCGTTGGATTAATTTCCTCTAGCGGTGGCATGGAGGAGTCGCTATCCTCATTAGATGAGTTGGCTCTAACCGATCTTCCCGGTCTCCTCCTTTTCTTTTTCTCCTTAAGGTTGTTTATTTCCAACCTCATTTGGAACATCATGTCAGTTAGATCATCAACCTTCATTTGGTGACGATCCGTCTCTTCTCTACGTGTCTTCTCACTCCATTGGAGTTGAGCTTCCTTTTCCGCAAGCTCCGATTGGAGATCACGTTCTATTTCTTCAGCCATTTTCTTTTCCTTACGCTTTTGCCTTAAAGTCCTCTCAAGCTCTTGATCAAGAGGTAAGAGGTCCTCGGTGTTCCTAGACCTGCGCATGCACTTGAAAAGATATCAAATAACAAGGGAAGAGCTCCCAAGCTTGACAACCGGCAACCGAATTCGGCCTAGACCAAATCCCCGGCAACGGCGCCAAAAACTTGTTCGCCACTTAGCGTGTGTGCAAATAATCTTTAGATATAAAACTAGAAATCAAGCAAGCAAACCCGCAGTGTACGGATCGATATAGTTAAGCAAGAATTCCAGAGTATCGAACACAGGGATTTGGGGGGAACAAATTCAATTATAGGTTATCAAGCGAGTAAATGTAAGAAGATTTTCAAGTAGTGGGAAAACAACAATCCTAAAGATCCAAGTATCCAGTTGTGGCAATCGATTCAAGATATACTAAAGGTATAAGGATAGAGTTGAGGGTTGCAAAGGTATGCTAATGTAAGGTAATCGTACGGTGAAGTTCCAAACACCTTATATGACTCACCTAGAAGACACTCTCTATAAAGGTTGTTGAGGTTTCAATATAGAAAGGTTCTAAAGGTAAGAATTAATGTCAAATACCCAAACTTGTAATCCAAGGATCAAGACTAACTAAACCGATTAAGGTTGTGACACTCACAATCGAGGTAGAGGTTGTTGAGGCTTCACTACCACCTAGAAAAGGCAAGCCAAGACTAAGTTAAAGCAAATCTTTAACTTTGGATTAAAGTAAAAGCAAGTTCGTAACTTAACACAAAATTACGGGTAGTTCTTGAGTTCCACGGCCGTGGAAGCTCAAGAACAGACCGTGGATTAGGGTTATCGGCGATTCTCTCTAACTCTCAGGGTCCAATCATGTTTACGATCGATCTATCATCATCTAAGCCACAACTATCAACCCTTCACCTTAGAATTGTTAAAGGGTTTTAGCCAATAACAGTCATATTGATATCAAATTCAAGGTTTGAAAGAATAAAAGATGAAAACTTCCGAAAACCTTCAATAACTTTCAAACTAATCTCAAATCCACAAATCAAGAACAATAACGTCAATAGATTCAGAACAACACAAACAATCACAAATCTTAGATAAGAAGGAAGAACGGGATGTCAATCCGTCTTCTGAATCAAAACTAAGCAAGAAGCGAAATCTTCTTACGAATAATCTTCCGAATCTTCAATCTTCCGTCAATCCGGGAATCACACTAGCAACGCGCAAAAATCTCTAACACAATCTTCGCCAAATGCGAAATTAGGGCAATTCCGAGTGTAAGCGTAAGTGCGTCTAAGCAGAGGTGATGAAATCTCTCTTCGTCCGTCCTTTTATAGTGTAAGATAAAATATCGGCCCGGCCCAACTGCGTATGAGATCGTGGCTTAAAGTGTGGCGAAAAAGATCGCCAAGATCACGGTCGTGGAAGGGTTCCACGGCCGTAATTTAGAGCGTGGAAATCATCACGGTTTGACACAACTCTTCCACGGCCGTAGAAGTTGCTGGAATGAATCACGCTTCCCTTGCCATGGTTCCACGGCCGTGGACTTGAACATGGAATGTAGTACGGCCGTATTTTAGAGCATGGTTTAGGGCTAGAACGTGATTCTTCCTTAGTCTCGTGCATTCTTCAAGTTGGAACTTCCTTAGCTCCTAGGAATGTCCTCAATTCATGGACATGCTCCATCAAACTCCATTATTGCTCAATTCCGTTCGGAAATAGCTCTTCATTGCCTACAATTAATATAAAGCTTGTGTAGATCTCTATATCGACATTATAGATAAACTAGCTCACAAATGTATCAATGCTTAATCAATGACTATCAATATGGATGAAATACACTTAGAAAATGTGCCTAAAATATCACAATATTTCATGCTAACAAGGACTGACCTTGGAGGATATGTTGAGAGCTTATGTGCTGGATTGGGTACAAGTGTGGCCAGATCACCTTCCTTTGGTTGAGTTTTCATATAAGAACAGTTGGAACACGTCAATTGGGATGACCCCTTATGAGGCATTGTATGGGCAGAGGTGTCGTACACCCCTATGTTGGGATGAGTCGAGTAGTGTTGGATGAGTAGCTCCTGAGCAGATATAGGATGACATCGCTCGAGTAGCGTTGATCCGGGAGCGGAAGCTGGCCGCGTAGAGTCGCTAGAAGTCTTATGCTTACAAGAGGTGCCGGACTCTAGAGTATAAAGTAGGTGCTCATGTTTGGTTGAGAGTATCACTGACGCGGGGCATCAAACGTTCTGGCATTAAGGAGAAGTTGAGTCCCCGAGATGTCGGACCATTCGAGATTTTTGAGCGGGTTAGAGAGGTTGCATACCGGCTAGCCTTACCACAAAGATTTGAGGGTATTCACCCAGTCTTTCACGTGTCTCAAACTTAGGGAGTTCATACCGGACCCGAGACACGTCATCAGGTACAAGGATTTGGTGGTCAAGCCGGACCACACCTTCATGCTCATCCGCTAGTTGTCCTAGAGAGGAGTATGAGACACTTAGGATCGAAGGACATACCAATGATGCGAGTCCAGTGGCCTAGACAAGGAGCCAATGCGGCTACTTGGGATTGTATCAGGAGGAATTATCCGGAGTTTTATACTGAGTTAACGGTTAATATAGGATCTTTGGGTTAGTTCTCGGATCCTTGCTTACTTATGTGTTATGTGTTGTTACATGCTTTCATGTTTGTGTGGTTTATGATCATGAGGATCTTACTGTGTTGTTTTGAGTGGAGTATGTGTATAGCTTAGAAGGATGATGCCTTCTCGGGAATATGTTGTTATACCTCGGTGTGTTAGACCAAGAATATTGGCGTTTATCAAAGTTTTGAGACAAAACTTGTTTTTAGGGGGAACTGATGTAACAACCGGATTTTTAGAGGCTCAGATGAGACACCGCCCCCGTGACCGCGGCAAGTTGCTTACACGTGGCCGCATCTTATGTTTTCTACGGCCACGGGGAAACAAAAGATAGTGATCTTACGGTTTTGTAACCGTCAAGATTGTTTCATTTCTTGGTTTTATCACGATCTCTCGATCCATTTCCTTCCCTCTACATTTCCTAGACTTCACAAATCCTAAGGTGGCCTTCTTGTTTTCTCTCACGTATCTTCTTCCTCCTCTCTTCCTCTCTCCTTCAACCTCTTCTCAATTGCTCAAGAGTAGAAGTCTCCTCTTCATGTGAATGACTATCGGTTGTTAGATCAAGATCCGTTCTTGTGTATCTTCTAGAATAACCGTAAGTTGTTCTTCTCTCTGGTTTTATAAGCATCTTTTAGAGGTTATCTTTATTTCCACTTTTCCCTTATACTTGTGCGTCGAACGTTGGATCAAAAGGACTTAGTGGTGTCTACAGTATAGGAGTGGATGATCATGAGAAGAACCACGAAGTACGAACCATGCTGCTCATCGACGTGGGCTGTTGTTGTTCACCCGCGGTCGCGCCTGAACCCAGCTGCAATTGCGCCTTAACGTTTGTCACTGCCCCCGCGCCTCTAGACTATCGCAGTCACGGCCAGTCACCGCGGTTGCGCCCTTGTGTCGCCGACAATACTTTCCCGCGGTCGCGCCTTCATTCCTACGAGGTTGCGGAATCGTTCCACTGAGCTCTTAAGTCGACCTTTTGACTTAAGAGTTGGATTTAGATACTTGATCCTTCCTTCCTAATTATCTTATAATTCTTTTATGAGTATGCATAGTAGCATCATGTTAGGTTGGATCCTATCAGAATTAGTATGAATGTCAATTAATGGTGATATGGGTATATTGAGGAATGATTGGTTTAAGTGGTTGGGAAGTTTTGTTGCAATATGATTAGTGGAGGAAACTGCTTGATTTAGTTTTTGGATATTTTGAGGGTGAATTATTGATGGTTTTGTGATTTAGCTTAAGTTTATAGAATCATGGTTGACCTAGGAGTTAGAGACTTCTAGTGTCGCATAGTTGATTGACTCACATGAGTGGTTGTTGCTATATGTGTTATAGTATGATTATTGGTTTAGTACTACCAACGTATAATTGGTCCAAGTGTAACGGGCGGTGGCATCATGTGCTCAGCTCTTGAGGGTGATTGGAAGGTTCTCCGCGACAAGGCCATACATGGTATACGGGGAGGGTACTGATCCACTCCATATGGTATACGGGGAGGTGTGGCGATCCACTCCAGCTGGATAAAGCAACGGAGGCGAGAGTCTTAGACTTCTCGTGTCACAAGCTTAATTGGATTAAGAGTGTATGACCTTAACATAGATAATAAACGGGTTTTGTGATACCCAGCTCTACGTTGATATATCCGCATTATGTGTATTTGTGTTTGTGTGTTCTTCTACTGTGTTGATGGTTAGCTAACAGTTTATCCGTGTTGTTAGATGCCTTGCATGATAGGGTAGCTGCCGAGTGATCTGGATGGTTTGGTTAGTCGGAGTTTCCGTACATTGTAGGATAGGTGGTGGTTTATTTGCTTTCTTTTCTTATTGACATTTGTAGTATAGTGTTGATATTATTGTTATACTCGGCTGAGTGTCTTATGTTGATCATGACATTGCATCTATGTTATTCAGTTTCGGTATTTTGACTTTTGTGCCTTGTTGTAAGGTGCGGTAATATTTTTGTCGAGTTAGGGTCAGGACCCATTGTGAAGTCCTAACTCGTAGCGCCCCGAGTTTGAGATTTGGGGTGTTACAAAGATCAAGGTGAGAAAGATGTTGCTACCTATATATATCTTAATTTATTATAGTAGGGATTCTTGTATCCTTAGATAGCTTCCATTATATTATTTACAATTATTATTGCTTTCGCCTATTATAATTTATACACTATGAGGGAAAAGCCACCTGACATCATCAGCGCAGTCCTAGTAAGATCTTGAGGGCCATAAAGTTTTCGAAAAGGTCTATTGCATGGTTTGCGTGCACAATATGGTCTTGGCTCCATTCTCCACCCCCCTGCGCAAATCCTCCACCCGGTTCCTTTGCCAACGGATGATAGTAGATAAATGGAAGAACGAAGTGTTACTGTCACCACACTCTAGCCAATGTTGCCTTGACTTTTAACACCACAAAATCTCCTTTTGCTAGAGGGTAAGATCTATCTAGTTGATAATCTCAACCTCCTTACTAATCAAGGCGTGAGAAGCTCCGGCCGCAAGTTTTGCAGTAATCCTACCAAGTTGTTTGATCAACTCGTCCTTCCGAGATTGAGTGTGCTAGTTCTATTAGACTAACAAAGATTGAACTTGATTCAGGAAATGACGACTATCTTTATCTCAAGGTTCTAAATTTCATAAGCCCATAGGATTTATATTAGAGAAAGTTACCAAAAATTACCCGTTAAATAGGATTATTTGCAACTAACCACCCGTTAGTTGGTTACTTGCCCATGTAACACCCCAAATTCTAAGAACTCGGGGAGCTACTGGTTAGGACCTCACAATGGGCCCCGACCTTAGTTTGATAACAATTTTACTTGGATCGTACAACAAGGCACAAAAGTATTTAAAACATTTGAAAACTTTAAACAATATATACATGAAGAATATGTATCAGCCTTACAAAGCAAAGGTACTAAAACGACGCATATGAAGAATAGAAGACATCCCGTCCCCAACTAAATGAGTACGTGGACCCGGCTGACCATTCCCTCCGGATCTCTCTACAACTGTCTTAACCTGCAAGGAATCAACAAGCGGTATAGAACCGTTAGCTAACATTCTATTCATAAGTATAAAGGTAAAAGCACAAACACACACATACACAATCAACATGCAATACTCAATCCTTTTATTATCTTTAATTAGGTGATAAGTTATTACTAATGATTCTTATTTTGTGACACGAGGGATTCCCAAACCTCGCCCCTGTCCCCGTTACCAACGAGGAATGGTACTAATGCATGTGACCGTCTACCTGACTGGGCTGGTCGCAGGGAATCTCCTAGACTCTCGCAAGAGCTAGGCAGATGATGTCACGACCCGTTATCATACACTTGGGTCAATTACATAATATAATAAAGTCGGCCTAATCCGGTTTCGTTGTTTATCATAACTAACAAACACCACTCATACACATTACACTTATACAAGAAGCCGGCTAAGTAAGTCCGTGGACTTACCAGTCTCCAAGAGCAACCGATTAGCACACTCTCAAGTTCCTCTCGGAAAACGCACAACGCCTGTTCAAGACAAGGTACACGAATCAAACAACGCTCTAGTAAACTAGAAGTCCTTATACTTCTAGGCTCAACATCCTCACAAGAACATAAACGCATAAGATTGATCGACACTTAAAACCTAACACAACTCTTCTAAACTAAACTATACTTAGACCCAACTTCGGAATATCCTAAATTTGGATTAACCCAACGGACCGCTCTCCACTTTTACTAAATGCTGCCATCAACAATATATCCAAAAATCAAGTCAAATAGACGTCAATAACCCCACCAAATCTACCTCACAAAACTGCATCACAAGCAGTTTTTCTAACACTTAGAATAATTCAGCAACCATCCAGAAAACTGCTTACAACCCCGACTTTGAAAAATCATAACTCCTAAACGTCTCGATGGAATCCTCTCAAATTTTTGTATATTCTACTATGAAGTCTTAACTATGACATATCCAAAATTCAAGTCTAACCGAGAAATATAACCCAATCAAATATATATCACAAAATTGGATCACAAGCAGTTTTAGACAACATTCAACATAACCTATAAACTGCTCAAGGTCTCTACTTTGGGACGCCATAACTCTTAAACTGCAACTCGGATTCCTCCCACATTTCAGTGTATTCTACTATGAAATACCAACTATAACATATCCGAAAATCAGCAGTAAAGGAGGCGTCTAACTTACCCAAATCTGGATCACAAAACTAGCAGTTTTTCCAACACTTAAGAAATTTCAACACAACAGAAAAAACGGCTTACGACCCAATCTTTGAAAATTCATAAATCCTAAACCAGTTGCTGGATTCCTTTCAAATTTTGATATGTTCTACTATAAAATCTTATCTATAATATATCCAAAATTCAGCAGCAAAGAAGATCAAAAGGCTATTCAAAACAATCTCACAAAACTGCATCACATGCTGTTTTTCTCAACACTCAGCACACTTATAAAAACTGCATGAGGAGTCAACTTTGCAACATCATAACTCTCAAACCGTAACTCCGATTCTTCTCAAATTTTAGTATGATCTACTATGTACTACTGAATACAACATATCCAAAATTCAGCAACAAAAGAGGACTATAACTTACTCAAATCTTGACCCGAGGTTGACTGTTTTTCACTTCCGAAAACTCAGAAAATGCCTCAGCTCTTCAAGCTATCTCCCGAGGCTGTTAGGGACGGATTGAAGACACAAAGGGTGCTCACATCAGCATATATATGTAAGGAATTGATCGAAGAGAAGGACTAAGGAAGGACGGATAAGGATCTTACTCGATTCCATGACTCGAAGGGTGAAGAACGTAACACCAACTACTGTTGTTGTTCGCAAGGGCTGAGAAGATTGATGTTTAGATAGAAATAGGAGCGTCTACACTTGTTGCTGGCTCGAAGGGAAGAAGTCCGTCCTGAGGGTGCCGCTGCTGATGGTTTTGACTCGCTCCCTCGAGGAGAAGGAAGCCGAAGACCTGCTCGCAGCCATGGGTACACTCGAGGAGAAGGGAGCCGAAGACCTGCTCGCAGCCATGGGTACACTCGAGGACAAGGGAGCCGAAGACCTACTCGCAGCCCTGGCACACTAGCGTTGCTGCTACGATAGAAGAGATAGAACGGAAGGGAAGGGAAGGGAGGCATGGGTTACGTGAAATCTGAACTAGGGCAAGAGGGAAGGAGGTTGAGAAGTAACGTAATTGCTTCTTTTCTTAGCGGGCCCGGAAGGCCTTGTTGAGTGTTGTCAAAAATTAGCCCAAGACCTTTAATTTTGCAAGAATTAAACTCTAAGAAAGATAGATATATTTTATGTGTGCAAAAATTCCATATAAAATAATAAAATGTGTTGATTTATAAAACTAAGGATTAAGTAAGAAGATTGAAGCCTCACATAAAATTATAGAAGTTGATAAAAGCATTTTATGTGTTTAAATCTTCACATAATATGACAAGGTTTATGATGACTCGGGATTTACCGGAAATTAAATTTCCGGGTATTACATCAGTACCCCCTTAAAAATCAGTTTCGTCCCGAAACTTAAAAGATAACGACATATAGTCGGAGTTGATACAAAAGAAATGAAGGGCCGGAAAGGGTCACAATCGATCAAGTTCTGATTTGTTCCTAAGATAGCCGGGAATAAAACTTTCGGGTATTACATCAATCCCCCCTTAAAATAAGTTCCGTCCCGAAACTTAGAATAGGTATCTAATCAAATGACTTCCATAAATAGAAGTATCTAACTTCGTCTCTACTAAACTTTCAATCCCATTTTCTAACATGCAAGAACTGTTGGATTTTCGGTGTCCGGTTTTAGACCAAAGGGCCGTAGTCTCACTTATGTGAGTAGACGGTTCTCCCAATTGCCAAACAAATTAATATAATTATCTTGAACTAAAACTAGTTATTAACCAAGGGTTTGTAATCTCCACAAAGGAGTAGACAAAACCCAACCAAGAGTTTGTAATCTCCGCAAAGGAGTAGACAAAACCCAATCAAGAGTTTGTAGTCTCCAAAGGAGTAGACAAAACTCAACCAAGAGTTTGTAATCTCCACAAAAGAGTAGAAAAAACTCAATCAAGAGTTTGTAGTCTCCAAAGGAGTAGACAAAACTCAAGCAAGAGTTTGTAATCTCCAAAAAGGAGTAGACAAAACTCTAATAGAAGTTAAGTTCAATTACACGTCTTATAAACCGATTGTTATATGTTAAAACCATTGACTTGGATAATGTAATGAGTCATTCATAAATGAATTTTCCTTCTAAGTGTATTCTCCCCTACACCGGGAATATCCAAATACCTTAGTGGGATAAAACGTTACACGTTACAAAGACTAAGTAAGAGACTTACTTGTCTTACTTTGTAGAAAGGGTATTCCTAGGTTTTGTCAATACAAAACCAAACTAAGATGGATGCCTATCCTTTGTCAATACAAAGGAACTATACTGGTCTTTCGAGTTTTGCAAACAAGCTTATAAGAAGGCCTATCCAATGTCAATACAATGGAACTAGAAGCTTTATTGTTGCAAAAACGAATGTTCAATCAAGTGCAAATGGCTCTCCCTTTTATAGGCATAGGGGGCCACGGTTTTAGGGAGTTAAAAGCGGTTAAAAGCCGTTAAAAACGGTTATGGAAGTTACTTGGAAGATGGGCCTTGAAGCCCTAGAAAGCCCGAGAACCACATAGGGAGCCCAAAACCGCTCCCCGGAGCTAGCTTAGAGCTAGCTTATTTTTCTTGGTCCAAACACTTCCAATGAGCTTCATTCACTTTAATATAGCTAGGGTAAGCTCCAAGATCCTCAAATACTCAATATCTTAGCTCAAGCTAGTGTAGCTCCTTAAGAAGCTCACTAGCTGCTTCATTGACATTCACTAAGCATTTGAGCTTGGATTGCTCCCAGTTTTTAACCACATATTCTTTAGCCAATATAAGGCCTAAGAACCAAAGGTGTGCCGATAAAATGTGGCTAAAAAGCCCCAAACGTCGGCCTTCTAAAAGCTAGCACAAGTTGACCTTGTCGTGAATCACCTTGCTTTGATTCGACTCCCCTTATAATACTAGTTGTTCTTAGTGCCGGTCACTTGGCTTGCCTCCCGCAACCCGGACATAGTGACACACATGTGAACAACTCATTGCACCTTGTCTCAAGACAAGCTCAACGGTTACAATGAAGACTTAGCCCAAATCTCCAACATTCCTCCCCCATTTGAGCAAAGTCAAGAAACTTTTAATAGACATACATCCAATCAAAGTATTCGCATAATCATAAATGTCTTTCGATTGAATTTATTGAATTAGTATAATTACACATTCTGCACTAAAGAATTGTGGTGTCCTAATGGATTGAACCACTCAACTTGTTTAAGTACATGAAGGCAACATACACGAAATTTACATTTCCTTTACAAATAAATGACACATTTAAAGGCTATTGTGTCCTAATCCTTTAATGAACATATAGGCGAGTCGACCATCTACTCCCTTGAAGAAGCCTTGACACTTCACGTTCACGTAGCCAACTCTCTTTTGATCTTGCACCTATAATTGCAATTTTTCAAAAGAGTTGTTAAGAAATTACATATTTCAAACTATACATATTATATAGGCACAAAGCATTACCTTGGATGGACATTTTATGCTCACAACTTCTTGGAATGGGCTTTCCTCATTGAATTCGGCTAAGGCATCAAGCCATAGGCGAATTGGGTGTCCCACGACAAGTCGTTATCAATTTAGGTCGTTAACCCCATCCCCTTGGCTGACTTTTGAACTAAGTCCCTAGCCAAGCTCTTGGTTAAGTGATCGGCTGGATTATTGTGGGTTCTCACAAAATCGACCGATATTATACCGTGAGTTATGAGCTCTCTAACCGAGCTATGTCTCATACCAAGATGTCTTGATTTCCCATTGTACGTTTTGGCTATAAGCTTTAGCCAACGTAGCTGCACTATCACAATGAATCGAGATAGGAGAAACCGGTTTTGGCCATAGAGGAATTTCTAGAACCAAATTTCTTAGCCATTCAGCTTCCTTGCCGGCAGCGGCAAGTGCCACAAACTCGGACTCCATGGTCGAGGTTGTGATGCATGTTTGCTTCTTTGAAGCCCACGAAATGGCACCACCACCTAACAAGAAAACCCATCCTGTGGTGGATGAGTGATCATCTAGATTAGTGATCCATGACGCATCCGAGTAGCCTTCTATCACTGAAGGATACTTACTGTACAAGATGCCAAAACCCATGGTCCCCTTGAGGTACCTAAGCACACACCTTAGTGCCTTCCAATGTTGTGAGCTAGGACAACTTGTGTATCTACTCAATTTACCAATAGCAAAAGCAATATCTGGCCTAGTGCTTGTCATTGCATACATGCAACATCCTATTACTTGTGCATACTCAAGTTGAGAGACAGCTGATCCTTGGTTGGGCATCAACTTCTCACTTGAGTCCATAGGAGTACTAACAATTGTACTTTTATCACATTGGAAGCGTTTGACAATCTTCTCAATGTAGTGTGATTGCGTGAGGCTTAAGCCTTTAGCATCACGTTTGATTCTTATGCCTAGAATCACATCCGCCTCACCTAAGTCTTTCATAGAAAACTTAGTGGACAAGAAATCCTTAGTAAGATCTACTTGTCTTTGGTTTGTTCCAAAGATCAACATGTCATCAACATATAAGCATATGATCACACCTTGACCGGTATGATCAAACCTACTATAGACACACTTGTCAGCTTGATTTATCTTAAATCCATTTGACAATACAACATCATCAAACTTTTGATGCCATTGTTTTGGAGCTTGCTTTAGTCCATACAAGGATTTGACCAAGCGACATACTTTGTGCTCTTGTCCTTTTAAAACAAACCCTTCAGGTTGTCTCATATACACTTCCTCATCTAGATCACCATTAAGGAATGCTGTCTTGACATCCATTTGATGAATCACTAGATTATGTATAGCCGCCATAGCTATTAATAACCTAATGGTTGTAATCCTAGCCACCGGAGCATATGTGTCAAAGTAATCGACACCTTCCCTTTGTCTAAAGCCTTGGATGACCAAGCGTGCTTTAAACTTGTCAATGGAACCGTCAACTTTCATCTTCCTCTTGAAGATCCATTTGCATCCCAAAGGTTTGCAACCGGAAGGAAGGTTGGCTAACTCCCATGTATGATTGCCCATAATGGAGTCCATCTCCTCTTGGATTGCTTCCTTCCAAAAGACAACATCTTGAGACTTCATGGCCTCATCAAATGTCTTTGGATCCTCATCCATATGAAAGTAAGAGTGACGATCCATTTCATTATCCCTTGACTCTTCAACCAAGAACACTTGGAAAATTGATTTTTGGGACAAATTATTGCTCATAGGAGCAATCTCTGGCAAGTCAAGCCCGTGAGACGCTTCCCAGGATTCATCTTGAATCCTATGATGCTTGTTTGGGTGTTCCTCATCTAAAGTCATGTTGATCACTTCCCTAGGCCTAGGAGCCGAGGTGAAGCGATCTTCATCAAAGATGACATCCCTAGACTCTATTACGGTATTAACCGAGATGAAGTCATTTGGTTCTATCACATAGAACCTATAAGCTTTGGAGTGTTCTGCATAGCCAATGAACACACACTCAACACCTTTTTCACCTAAAGTTTTACGTTTGTTGTCATTGAGCCTTACTATGGCTCGACATCCCCAAACTTGTAAGTAATGTAGGTTTGGCTTCCTTTTGAACCATAGTTCATAAGGAGTCTTCTTGCTTCTTTTGTTTGGAACACGATTAAGCAAGTAGTTTGCCGTGAGCATAGCTTCACCCCAAAACGAATGCTTAAGACCCGAGTAAGATAACATGGCATTGACCATCTCTTTAAGCACTCGGTTCTTTCGTTCGGCCACACCATTTGATTGTGGTGTGTAAGTTGCCGTGGTCTCATGTATGATCCCGACACTCTCGAAATATTCCTTATCCATAAATTCACCACCACGATCCGTGCGTAGTCTTTTTATTAAGGTACCTTGTTGTAACTCAGATTCATTCTTGAATACATAGAATTTGTCTAAGGCATCACTCTTTGCAAAGAGTAGATATACGTAACAATACCTAGAGTAATCATCTATGAATGTTACGTAATACTTCTTCTTTCCTAATGAAGGAGTAGAGTGCAAGTCGCCTATATCCGAGTGGACTAAGCCGATCATTGATTGTTCTCTTTCAACTCTAGGAAATGGAAGTCTTGTTATCTTGGTCAACATGCACGTTTTACACTTGCCTTTTGACAAGTCAAGTTTAGGTAAACTACCATCCTTAGTCATGTCATTCATACGCTTAAAATGAACATGTCCAAGTCGTGCATGCCATTTAACAAAATCACAATTGGAAGAAGAAGAAGAAGAAGACAATGTAAACAAATTGTTCTTGTTTATATTACTATTAGAAAGTTTATTACATAAAGAGAGAAGAAACATATTATTGTTCCAATGGCCAAAGCCTACAAATGTTCCTCTCCTAGATAATACATAGCGGTCGGCTTCTATGACTTGTTTGAAGCCAAGCCTATTGAGTACACCACCAGAAACCACATTCTTTCTAATGGCTGGTGCATGTAGTACATTTGACAAGACTAGAGTCTTGCCACTTGTGAAGTACAGATCAACCCGTCCTCTTCCTAGAACGGGGGTGGTAGACTCGTTTCCCATATGTATGAGTGCTCCATCATTTGCAACAGCGTATGTCTTGAACCAACGCCGATCTTTGCAAACATGAGTTGTTGCACCCGAGTCCACCCACCATCCAAGGTCATCATCCTGCATGGACAAACATTCAAAAGTCAATGACACATAATTCAAATCAGAATTTATATCAAAGTTAGAATCAAGACTCATAAGTGAGTCACCTTGGTTTAATGGGTTTTGGCCACTTTGGCCTCCACCCTTGGATCCATCGTCCTTAACCTTGCAATCCCGCTTGAAGTGGCCAGTCTTGCCACACTTTCAACAAGAACCTTTTGGTTTCTTATCAATATTATCCTTTTTGGACTTATTTCCCTTGTCCTTGCCTTTGTCCTTTCCTTTGAACCTCTTCCTTTTTCCCTTTCCATCCATCATGTTGGCCTCGTGGGAAGTAGAAGTTTTATCTTCCTTCTTGAGTCCCCCTTCTTGTGCCCTAAGGCCTTGTTCAATTTGAAGGTGAGAGCCAAGTTCCACCAACGTGAGTTCTTCCTTCTTGTGCTTTAGCACATGACGGAAGTCCTTCCACGAAGGGGGGAGCTTATCCATTATAGACGAAACCGCAATGGCCTCATCCATATGCATGGCATGTTAAGTGAACCTCCCAAGAATCCGGAGCAATTCATTGTATTGTTCCATTACCGGCCTTGAGTCCACCATTTTATATGAGTTAAAATCCGAGACTAAGAATTTGCGAGATGAAGCATCCTCTGCCATGTACTTAGACTCCAGTTGATCCCACATTGATGTTGATGACTCTACACTTTGGTAGACATCAAACAATGCATCACTCATGCCATTGAGAATATGACCACGACATATGTAGTCATCATTATCCCATTTGCTCCTTCGTCGGACAACCTCTATCTCGTCAACCATATCATCAACCGGCTCGGCCGGTCTAGGTGTAGTGAGTACATAAGCGACTTTTAGTGTAGTCAAGAGGAAGTGCATTTTCTTTTGCCACCTCCTAAAGTCTACACCCTCAAACTTATCCAACTTCCCAAAACGAGAAGTCATTTCTGTCATTAACGTCTTACTCATTATTGATCAATCCAATCCTACAAAACAATTAACAATAAATACACTTAGAAGATTGTTGGATTTTCGGTGTCCGGTTTTAGACCAAAGGGCCGTAGTCTCACTTATGTGAGTAGACGGTTCTCCCAATTGCCAAACAAATTAATATAATTATCTTGAACTAAAACTAGTTATTAACCAAGGGTTTGTAATCTCCACAAAGGAGTAGACAAAACCCAACCAAGAGTTTGTAATCTCCGCAAAGGAGTAGACAAAACCCAATCAAGAGTTTGTAGTCTCCAAAGGAGTAGACAAAACTCAACCAAGAGTTTGTAATCTCCACAAAAGAGTAGACAAAACTCAATCAAGAGTTTGTAGTCTCCAAAGGAGTAAACAAAACTCAAGCAAGAGTTTGTAATCTCCAAAAAGGAGTAGACAAAACTCTAATAGAAGTTAAGTTCAATTACACGTCTTATAAACCGATTGTTATATGTTAAAACCATTGACTTGGATAATGCAATGAGTCATTCATAAATGAATTTTCCTTCTAAGTGTATTCTCCCCTACACCGGGAATATCCAAATACCTTAGTGGGATAAAACGTTACACGTTACAAAGACTAAGTAAGAGACTTACTTGTCTTACTTTGTAGAAAGGGTATTCCTAGGTTTTGTCAATACAAAACCAAACTAAGATGGATGCCTATCCTTTGTCAATACAAAGGAACTATACTGGTCTTTCGAGTTTTGCAAACAAGCTTATAAGAAGGCCTATCCAATGTCAATACAATGGAACTAGAAGCTTAATTGTTGCAAAAACGAATGTTCAATCAAGTGCAAATGGCTCTCCCTTTTATAGGCATAGGGGGCCACGGTTTTAGGGAGTTAAAAGCGGTTAAAAGCGTTTAAAAACGGTTATGGAAGTTACTTGGAAGTTACTTAGAAGATGGGCCTTGAAGCCCTAGAAAGCCCGAGGCCCGAGGCCCACATAGGGAGCCCAAAACCGCTCCCCGGAGCTAGCTTAGAGCTAGCTTATTTTTCTTGGTCCAAACACTTCCAATGAGCTTCATTCACTTTAATATAGCTAGGGTAAGCTCCAAGATCCTCAAATACTCAATATCTTAGCTCAAGCTAGTGTAGCTCCTTAAGAAGCTCACTAGCTGCTTCATTGACATTCACTAAGCATTTGAGCTTGGATTGCTCCTAGTTTTTAACCACATATTCTTTAGCCAATATAAGGCCTAAGAACCAAAGGTGTGCCGATAAAATGTGGCTAAAAAGCCCCAAACGTCGGCCTTCTAAAAGCTAGCACAAGTTGACCTTGTCGTGAATCACCTTGCTTTGATTCGACTCCCCTTATAATACTAGTTGTTCTTAGTGCCGGTCACTTGGCTTGCCTCCCGCAACCCGGACCATAGTGACATACATGTGAACAACTCATTGCACCTTGTCTCAAGACAAGCTCAACGGTTACAATGAAAACATAGCCCAAATCTCCAACAAGAACTACTCAATCATCATCATTAGGCAACATATAAAAACACAAACTCTAAATCCTATGTATGGTCATAAAAGTAACACATAACAACTTCCGAGCACTAACTCGTTGATATAGAAGTAGCGGCAAACTCCGCAAAGAAGTCGGAATGACTATGTATAACGCTCTCCTATGTGTCCCAAGTAGCGTCATCGACTCCTCGTCTTGACCCCTGGATCCTCAACATCGGTATATCCTTAGGTGTAGGGGTCTAGTACTACGCTTCTAGGATGGTCGCGAAATACTCTACCAAAGTATGGTATGGTTCAACCATCGGATCCTCTTAGCTGATGACATACTGCATATTAGGTATGTATTCTCTTAACTGTTACACGTGAACAGTGGGTGGAATGCTAGTCAATAAATAACTTCCCAATTCATTTTAAGATCTCCACGGTTGTTTTTCTCAACTCACTTCCCACTCTTTTGATGACTCTACCGAAAGTAACTATACAACTTTATTCCTTCCGCTGAATCCACTTACTTCTGACCTTCTGAAATATCCCGACTATCAACTCTGAAACAAAGTTCTTGGACATCTATCGGCACTTTACTAAGTGCCTAATTCTCTTTGTACTACAACTTGTTTGGTCATGTTTCCTTATTGTGACTCAGTCGGATCTTTCCTCCGTTAATGGTTTATCACCTACTCCCTTTTGGGTCTTAAATTTGATATCACTCAACAGTTAAAAATCCGGTAGTCATTCTCTACGTTTCATTGACATCATCCAAATTTTATTTTTTATTTTTTTTATTTTTATTTTTATTTTTATTTTATTATTTATTTATTTATTATTATTTTTATTTATTATTATTATTATTTAGTTTTTATAGATCTTTAATATATTACTAACTCGACTCAGGCTTCTTACACAGTTTCCAAGACCTTAAGTGGATAGGATGTGCCCAGAATGATGATACTAGACACAAGATGATCTCACATCACCGTCATTTGATCATATCCCCTCAATAGATGCTAACACACCATCAACATTGCTCTCTTTTATCCATTCCGTCTATCAGACCGATGATATTTCTCTGACTCGAAACGCAACTCGGATCCGTTCCGATATAACATTACACGTGACCTCTACTCGAGATTATGCTTTCTCTATGCGTGATTACTGGTTTGCAAGTATACTCCTGCTGCTTCTTTCTTTATATGTCTTCCGACTCAGTAGGGTAGTTACTCACTTAGAGCTTCCTAGTGTAAACACTGCACCGTACTTTTATTACGTCGTTAATTCTTCTCTAAATCCATCAAGAAAACTCACTCCAGATTCTCCATTAGTATAGGATTCAAAACCACTTGTCTAGCAACATATAACAAAGCCTTCATTCTTCACTCGGATCCATAATAGGGTAACACTCTTTTTCTATAACCTCTTTATTCCCATACCATATCACTAGTCACTCCGCGTAGCCTATCTCACGTTCTTTCCAAACAAAATGCATTTCACCCACTATCCTTATTTTAAACTTGACACGTCGTTTTTCTGTACCATTGAGCTTCCTGCTCTGTGGGTTAGGACCCACTACGCTTCCGCTGCGCTACTCTGATAGTTCTGCTCTCATTCATCAGTCATAAGGACATTTTTTTTTGTGAGTCCAAAGTGATTGTCCCCCAAAATTCTTTTCTACGATTACACCATAAGTCCTATCTGGATGAAGTATCAAGAACCTTCCTTACTTAACTTAAGGAAGTAAGATAACGATTAGAAGACAACTTCTCCCGTTCACTATTTTTTTGAATTCTTATAACATGGATCCAAACTCTTTGACTCGACCGGAGTTTGATCTGAATCAGCCCTCACGAAATCTCTAACATGGTTCTCTTTATACCTTTAGTGCATCCAAGAGGGTTGTAGTTGCCCACTGAGGAAATCCTCTAAGGCGTCGGTAAAGCTATTCCATAGATCCACAATCACAAATATCTCTTCTTAACGGCACATAACTCATCAATACCAAACAATACTTGTACGTCCTTGGTTGACATCGGGCAATCTATAATTGACTTATCTCAATTTCATACCTCTACTGGTATTAAACTTTTGGTGCACATCACCTACTAGATTAATCCTTTTATCCTTCTTTAGTTCGTCTTATCTTTCACTCTTCTGCTTCCTTTGGGACAACTCTCTTTCTCTAGTCCGATTGTGTCATTCATCTGCCATAAATAGTCGTTTCAAGTTTCCACGATAGGTTACAAGCGTTTTCGCAATTCTTATGGTCGTAATGATCACCCACTTGTAGTTCCTCTTGCATGGACCGTCTGTGTTAATGGCTTAGGTCCCGTGATAATTGGGGTTACCCTGGACTCTCGAGTCTAGCAAGGTCGTTCTCCCATACACCTTACTTCACTGAAGTTAGTAGTAATATCGCCTTCATGAAACTTCGTTGACCCTGCTACAAGCTTCCATTCTTTAGATATTGGCGTCGCGGTTTCTTTCAAACTTCTTATATCTCTGAGGAGGTCAAAACCTCCCTACGCTTGTGGGGTCTTCCTTTTCGCTTTTACACTCAATTGTAGGTCTTCATTCCGTGCACCTTAGATTCCCACACCTGGATTAACACTCTGTCTCTTCTGGTTTCTCATACCCATAATTGTCTATGGGGCATCTACCTCTATTGTAATGTCCTTGATTCCGCAATCTTGGTTGTACTCAATTCTACTTGTCTCGGTCCAATATTATTATCTCTACCCCGCACTCTTGTAGTCTCTTGCATGGTTCTTCTAATTCCATCTCTCGGCCTCGTAAGTCGAGTTCCTTGTACGACCTTCTATTCCTTCTAACTGAACTGACTCAGGAATTTCTTCCTCATTTGATTGTACTTGTGGTAAAAATTATCTTCACAACTTTACTTCCTTGCGCACTTGTTCTTTGGATGATTCGTAAGGATCACCAAGCAGCCTACCCGAGTATAATACTCAATTCAAGGTCCGATTCCATTGCCTCGTGTTGGAGATTCTTCAACTCCGCAATCGATTTATCATGAGGCGATAATCGCTTCGTGATATCACGACTAAAGGATATAAAATATCCTTTAGGATACTAACAAGCTAAGCATACACATGTATATAACATATTATAATAAACATTATAAAAAGTCTATAATCTAACTCCTATCGATCCAATTTGCAGAGATCCACGGAGAGTGATGGTGGTCCGACATACTACTAACCCAACAACCCAACTATGCGCGCGTGTACAAACATAAATCCGTTTTGCAAATATTAGACCCCTTTCGGGTTCTAGTTATTTTATTCATTCGGTCTTTCAGAAGATTTCAAGTGCCATTATTTCCAACCTAGAGCTCTGATACCATATTGTAACACCCCAAATTCTGAGAACTCGGGGAGCTACTGGTTAGGACCTCACAATGGGTCCCGACCTTAGTTTGACAACAATTTTACTTGGATCTTACAACAAGGCATAAAAGTATTTAAAACATTTGAAAACTTTAAACAATATATACATGAAGAATATGTATCATCCTTACAAAGCAAAGGTACTAAAGCGACGCATATGAAGAATAGAAGACATCTCTGTCCCCAACTAAATGAGTACGTGGACCCGGCTGACCATTCCGTCCGGATCTCTCTACAACTGTCTTAACCTGCAAGGCATCTACAAGCGGTATAGAACCGTTAGCTAACATTCTATTCATACGTATAAAGGTAAAAGCACAAACACACACATACACAATCAACATGCAACCGATTAGCACACTCTCAAGTAAGTCCGTGGACTTACTTGAGAGTGTGCTAATCTCCAAGAGCAACCGATTAACACACTCTCAAGTTCCCCTCGGAAAACGCACAACGCCTATTCAAGACAAGGCACATGAATCAAACAACGCTCTAGTCAACTAGAAGTCCTTAGACTTCTAGGCTCAACATCCTCACAAGAACATAAATGCATAAGATTGATCGACACTTAAAACCTAACACAACTCTTCTAAACTAAACTATACTTAGACCCAACTTCGGAATATCCTAAATTTGGATTAACCCAACGGACCGCTCTCCACTTTTACTACATGTTGGAGATTTGGGCTAAGTCTTCATTGTAACCGTTGAGCTTGTCTTGAGACAAGATGCAATGAGTTGTTCACATGTGTGTCACTATGGTCCGGGTTGCGGGTGGCAAGACAAGTGACCGGCACTAAGAACAACTAGTATTATAAGGGGAGTCGAATCAAAGCAAGGTGATTCACGACAAGGTCAACTTGTGCTAGCTTCTAGAAGGCCGACGTTTGGGGCTTTTTAGCCACATTTTATCGGCACACCTTTGGTTCTTAGGCCTTATGTTGGCTAAGGAATATGTGGTTAAAAATTGGGAGCAATCCAAGCTCAAATGCTTAGTGAATGTCAATGAAGCAGCTAGTGAGCTTCTTAAGAAGCTACACTAGCTTGAGCTAAGATATTGAGTGCTTATGAATCTTGGAGCTTACCCTAGCTATATTAAAGTGAATGAAGCTCATTGGAAGTGTTTGGACCAAGAAAAATAAGCTAGCTCTAAGCTAGCCCCGAGGAGCGGTTTTGGGCTCCCAATGTGGGCCTCGGGCCTCGGGCTTTCTAGGGCTTCAAGGCCCATCTTCCAAGTAACTTCCACGTAACTTCCATAACCGATTTTAACCTCTTTTAACTCCCCAAAACCGTGCCCCCCTATGCCTATAAAAGGGAGAGCCATTTGCACTTAATTGAACATTCGTTTTTGCAACAATAAAACTTTTAGTTCCATTGTATTGACATTGGATAGGCCTTCTTATAAGCTTGTTTGCAAAACTCGAAAGACTAGTATAGTTTCTTTGCATTGACAAAGGATAGGCATCCATCTTAGTTTGGTTTTGTATTGACAAAACCTAGGAATACCCTTTCTACAAAGTAAGACAAGTAAGTCTCTTACTTAGTTTTTGTAACGTGTAACGTTTTATCCCACTAAGGTATTTGGATATTCCCGGTGTAGGGGAGAATACACTTAGAAGGAAAATTTATTTATGAATGACTCATTACATAATCCAAGTCAATGTTTTAACATATAACAATCGGTTTTTAAGACTTGCAATTGAACTTAATTTCTATTAGAGTTTAGTCTACTCCTTTTTGGAGATTACAAACTCTTGGTTGGGTTTTGTCTACTCCTTTGTGGAGATTACAAACCCTTGTTTAATAATTTATTTCACTTCAAGATAAATTATATTAATTTGATTGGAAATTGGGACAACCGTCTACTCACTTAAGTGAGACTACGACCCTTTGGTCTAAAACCGGACACCGAAAATCCAACAATCTTCTAAGTGTATTTATTGTTAATTGTTTTGTAGGATTGGATTGATCAATAATGAGTAAGACGTTAATGACAGAAATGACTTCTCGTTTTGGGAAGTTGGATAAATTTGAGGGTGTAGACTTTAGGAGGTGGCAAAAGAAAATGCACTTTCTCTTGACTACACTAAAAGTCGCTTATGTACTCACTACACCTAGACCGGCCGAGCCAGTTGATGATATGGTGGAGGAGATAGAGGTTGTCCGACGAAGGAGCAAATGGGATAATGATGACTACATATGTCGTGGTCATATTCTCAATGGCATGAGTGATGCATTGTTTGATGTCTACCAAAGTGTGGAGTCATCAACATCAATGTGGGATCAACTGGAGTCTAAGTACATGGCGGAGGATGCTTCATCTCGCAAATTCTTAGTCTCGGATTTTAACTCATATAAAATGGTGGACTCAAGGCCGGTAATGGAACAATACAATGAATTGTTGTGGATTCTTGGGAGGTTCACTCAACATGCCATGCATATGGATGATGCCATTGCGGTTTCGTCTATAATGGATAAGCTCCCCCTTCTTGGAAGGACTTCCGCCATGTGCTAAAGCACAAGAAGGAAGAACTCACGTTGGTGGAACTTGGCTCTCACCTTCAAATTGAACAAGGTCTTAGGGCACAAGAAGGGGGACTCAAGAAGGAGGATAAAACTTCTACTTCCCACGAGGCCAACATGATGGATGGCAAGGGCAAAAGGAAGAGGTTCAAAGGAAAGGACAAAGACAAGGATAAGGGAAATAAGTCCAAGAAGGATAATATTGACAAGAAACCAAAAGGTTCTTGTTGGAAGTGTGGCAAGTCTGGCCACTTCAAACGGGATTGCAAGGTTAAGGACAATGGATCCAAGGGTGGAGGCCAAAGTGGTCAAAACACCTCAAACTAAGGTGACTCACTTATGAGTCTTGATTCTAACTTTGATATAAATTCTGATTTGAATTATGTGTCATTGACTTTTGAATGTTTGTCCATGCAGGATGATGACCTTGGATGGTGGGTGGACTCGGGTGCAACAACTCATGTTTGCAAAGATCGGCGTTGGTTCAAGACATACGCTGTTGCTAACGATGGAGCACTCATACATATGGGAAACGAGTCTACCACCCCCGTTATAGGAAGAGGACGGGTTGATCTATACTTCACAAGTGGCAAGACTCTAGTCTTGTCAAATGTACTACATGCACCGGCCGTTAGAAAGAATGTGGTTTCTGGTGGTGTACTCAATAGGCTTGGCTTCAAACAAGTCATAGAAGCCGACTGCTATGTATTATCTAGGAGAGGAACATTTGTAGGCTTTGGCCATTGGAACAATAATATGTTTCTTCTCTCTTTATGTAATAAACTTTCTAATACTAATATAAACAAGAATAGTTTGTTTACATTGTCTTCTTCTTCTTCTTCTAATTGTGATTTTGTCAAATGGCGTGCACGGCTTGGACATGTTCATTTTAAGCGTATGAATGACATGACTAAGGATGGTATTTTACCTAAACTTGACTTGCCAAAAGACAAGTGTAAAACGTGCATGTTGACCAAGATAACAAGACTTCCATTTCCTAGAGTTGAAAGAGACCAATCAATGCTCGGCTTAGTCAACTCGGATCTAGGCGACTTGCACTCTACTCCTTCATTAGGATAGAAGAAGTATTACGTAACATTCATAGATGATTACTCTAGGTATTGATACGTATATCTACTCTTTGCAAAGAGTGATGCCTTAGACAAATTCTATGTATTCAAGAATGAATCTGAGTTGCAATAAGGTATCTTAATAAAAAGACCATGCACGGATTGTGGTGGTGAATTTATGGATAAGGAATACTTTGAGAGTGTCGGGATCATACATGAGACCACGGCACCTTACACACCACAATCAAATGGTGTGGCCGAACGAAAGAACCGAGTGCTTAAAGAGATGGTCAATGCCATGTTGTCTTACTCGGGTCTTAAGAATTCGTTTTGGGGTGAAGCTATGCTCACGGCAAACTACTTGCTTAATCGTGTTCCAAACAAAAGAAGCAAGAAGACTCCTTACGAACTATGGTTCAAAAGGAAACCAAACCTACATTACTTACGAGTTTGGGGATGTCGAGCCATAGTAAGGCTAAATGACAACAAACGTAAGACTTTAGGTGAAAGAGATGTTGAGTGTATGTTCATTGGTTATACTCCAAAGCTTATTGGTTTTATGTGATAGAACCAAATGACTTCATCTCGGTTAATACCGTAATAGAGTCTAGGGATGCCATCTTTGATGAAGATCGATTCACCTCGGCTCCTAGACCTAGGGAAGTGATCAACATGACCTTAGATGAGGAATACCCAAGCATCATAGAATTCAAGATGAATCCCGGCAAGCGTCCCACGGGCTTGATGTTCGCCCCTAGAGGTGTGTGCAAATAAGTTTTAAATTTATAAAACTAGAACCAAGCAAGCGAACCCGCAGTGTACGGATCGACGTAGTTAAGCAAGAATTCCAGAGTATCGAACACAGGGATTTGGGTGGGAACAAATTCAATTGCAGATTATCAAGCGAGTAAATATGAGAGTTTTGCAGATATTGGGAAAACAACAATCCTAAAGATCCAAGTATCCAGCTGTGGCAATCGATTCAAGATATACTAATGATATAAAGACAGAGTTGAGATATGCAAAGGTATGCTAATGTAAGGTAATCGTACGGTGAAGTTGCAAAAACCTTATATGACTCACCTACAAGACACTCCCTATACAGGTTGTTGAGGCTCAATATAGAAAGGTTCTAAAGGCAAGAATTAATGTCAAATACCCAAACTTGTAATCCAAGGATCAAGACTAACTTAGCCGATTACGGTTATGACACTCACAATCGAGGTAGAGGTTGTTGAGGCTTCACTACCACCTAGAAAAGACAAGTCTAAACTAAATTAAAGCAAATCTTTAACTTTGGATTAAAGTAAAAGCAAGTTCGTAAACTTAAGGGAAATTACGGTTAGATCTTGAGACTCCACGGCCGTGGAACTCAAGAACAACCCGTAATTTAGGGTTCGTCGACGGTTCTCTCTAACTCTCAGGGTCTAATCTGATTACGATCGATCTATCATCATCTAAGCCACAACTATCAACCCTTCACCTTAGAATTGTTAAGGGTTTTTAGCCAATAACCGTCATGTTGATATCAATTCAAGGATTAAAAGATAAAGAGATGAAAACTTCCGAAAACTTTCAATAATCTTCAAACCAATCTCAAAGTCACAATCGAGAACAAATATTGTCAATGGGTTCAGAATAAAGCAAACAATCACAATCTTAGGAAAGAAGGGAGAACGGGATGTCAATCCGTTTTCCAAATCAAACCTAAACAAGAAGAGAGATCTTCTTGCAATAATCTTCCAAAAGCTTCGATCTTCCACCAATCCGGAGATCTCAACAGCAATCTCCACCAAAAGTGCGAGATTAGGGCAAATCCCAGATGCGAACTTAGATCTCCAATGAGATGTCGATGATTCCAAGCAAGGGCACAAACGGCGTTGAAATTCTCTAAGCGGAGATGAAGCGTGGATTGCCAAAATTCCCTTAAGCCAAGATGTGGAAGACGTCCTAAGCGAAGATGACGGAATCTTGCTTCGTCCGTCTTTTTATAGGGCAAGATAAAATATCGGCCCGGCCCAATCTTCAAAAGATCGTGGCTTCAAAATGTGGCGAAAAAGATCGCCAAGATCACGGTCGTGGAAGATTCCACGACCGTAATTTAGAGCGTGGATTATGTCACGGTTTGAACCATATGTTCCACGGCCGTAATAGTTACTCGAATGCACCACGCCTCTCTTTGCAGTGTTCCACGGCCGTGGAACTAAACGTGGTTTGTAGTACGGCCGTATTTTAGAGCGTGGTTTAGGGCAAGAACGTGATTCTTCCCTAGCCTCGTGCATTCCTCAAGTTGAACTCCAATTTGCTCCTAATAATGCCCTCAATCCATGGACATATTCAATCAACTCTTCTTCGCTCGATTCCGTTCGGAAATGACTCTTAATCACCTATAATCAACATAAAGCTAGTGTAGACATCCATATCGACAATATAGGCAATACTAGCTCACATATGCAACGATGCTCAATCAAAGACTATCAATATGAATCAAATACGTTTAGAAAACGTGCCTAAAATATCACAATATTTCATGCTAACAAATAACCCCATACTTAACACTTGCTTGTCCCTAAGCAAGGTCTTTCAAAAAGCTTTAAACAAGAGTTAGGATGAAATATGTGTACCTTCTTTTGGATGAATGTGCCTTCTAAAGAATAGATCATTCTCAAACCTTGCTTCAATTGTTTTTCAAACTTTCACATACTCAATCAAAGGGTAAAAAGCAAAGAAAATTCATGAATCAATTCAACTTCTAAACAAGTATCATAACCTTCAAACATTATCAAAATCAATCATAAGAAACTTCAATTTAGATCACCAAGTCATATAACATTCTTTTGATCTTAAGGACTTCCAAAGAAAAGGTCTAGAATATGGAAAGGAAGGGAAAAACTTTAAGGAAATGTGGTGCATGAATCCGGGAAAGTGGACAACTACCTTCTTCTTCTTTTGCGGTTTCCGCAACACTTCAACTTAGAGCTTCGCTCTCTTCTTTTCATTTTTCGACTTTACTTTTGGAGTTATGGACAGAGGTGCACAAAAACCGAAGCCTAGGAAATTGGCGTTTCTCAATTTTTATGAGATGCCTCAAACCCTTAGCGCACATACCATAATCCGCTAGGAATATCGCTCAATCCGACTTTGGCAAGACACAAACACCCGGCTATGTGAATGGTGCCGAGTTACTCATCATCATGATTGGCTTCCCCAAACCTAGAATTTCTTTCTATTCTTTTGATTGCAAAAATTTGCTCTCATGGCCCTCCCACATCAAACATGCCTTTTTCATTCACTTCTCCAAATTCCCGGATAGGTAAAGGAGGCTAATATTTCAATGAGGAGCTAAAATGGTCAAATGAAAGAAGAAAGAAAATTCGAATTGCCTTAATCATTTCAACAAGAAGTATAAGAACTTATAGTGTGATTTCAACTTCAATTTCTCAACATGATTTAGGTAACATTTATCACATTATGAAACTTGCAAAAGAGGTAAAATTCATTCATTCAAATCCTTTTCAATTCACAATTCTTTTAAGCATGCAATTGTCATCAAACTCAATTCACAAGTAGTGATTATCATAGAAATCATCTCAATTCATTAGAAGCACATAATTTTTCAAAATTTTTCAATTTTTATGGGTTTTTCAAGTTCTTTTTCATGCAATGCGATAATGAAACGTGAAACACATAATGAACATGCAATGATAGTCTCGAATGAAAGCAAGCATAGTAAGTAGAGTTATTACAAACTTTTAGTACATCCCACCCCATACTTAGGACGAACATTGTCCCTAATGTTCAAAAGAAAGAGAGAAAAGAAAGAAAAGAAAAAGAAACTCACAAAGTGGTGGCGGGAATGTCTAAAACGAACGGTCATGCATCAAATCACTGCGGTGCTGGCGGCGGCGGGAATGGAGAGAAGCTCGGATCGTAGAACCGCCCAAACTGCTGGCGGTAGACGTCCCTCATCATGTGGTCAAGGTCGTCTAAACATCCGTCTCTAGCATCCGCCCGGATCTCTAGCGCTCCTACTCTCTCTGAAAGTCCGGTAGCCCAATCCGGCATCTGCTCGTACCATCCCGGGGCCTGACTGTACCATGCTGGGGCGTCGGATGGTGCTGGTGCTGGTGGAGGTGTTGCTGGCTGCTCGGTGGACCAAGGAGGGGGAACGCCATACCATGCGGGAGGTGTGGTCATCCACGTGGGCCTCTCACTCACGCTAGCGCGGCGAGATGACGAGCCTGAGGCTCTAGCTGGACGTGGAGAGCGTCTAGGTACATCTGGGGTCGCCTCCGGCTGGTCCGGAAACGTGCCAAACTCCTGCTCGGCTCCTCCTCCACTCTCAAACTGATCTCCCATATCCTCCTCCTCGATAACCGGTGGTGGGACATAAGGGGGAGCTACTATCCTGTTCGCATGCATCGCAGCGAACGTCTCCTTCCAATTATGGCGTCCCGCCATAATGGAGTACTCTGGCAGCCACTCTATACCCCTGCCCGTCCTAGTCTCCCAAGGCATGCCCGCATAAGGCGGACCTCTATGTGTGGGGAAAATGAGACCCCTAACCATGAAAGCATGTAGCCCTAGAGGTACGGCCGGTATGCGGGTGCAAGCAGAAAAATCAACACCAAAACTCCGAGCAATGTGGGTGACTATCCCACCATATCCGATGTTCCCCTTCTTCTTGTTCTTGAGCTTGCTCATCGTAGCAGCCAAGAGAGTAGCACAATCTGCACGGCGTCCATAAAGCATGCAATAGAGCAAGAATAGCTCATCCGTCTTGATCTTTTGGGGCGTCTCCGTCCTAGGAAAGAGACACTCCGAAAGAACACGGTGAGCTATCTTCAAGGCTAGATGGTACATCAATCTAGCCTTGGTATCAGCGGGTTGCCAACGGTCCTCGTCGGCGTAAATCATTGCAACCTCCTCCCAAAAGTCCTTGGGGTAAACACCACGCGGAAATCGACCATTGAAGGTCTCATGGAACCCAAAAATCATCCCAAACTCACGGATACTCAACTGATAATCTCTCTCCATAAGGCGGAAAGAGACGGTCCTATCGACGTGGCTGTGCTCAAAGGACGTCACAACCTCCCGTGTGATCTCCTCATATGCGTCTTCTCGGATGGCCGAGAAGACAACTAATCCGGCTCTATCTAAGAGCCAAGTGAGGTCGTCAACAATGTTGAGAGGAACTAGATCCTCCAACAACAAATATCTAGGGCCAATCACTGGCCTCTCCTTGATCCTATCAAGTGCAGCAAGATGGTCGTCGTGTATGGTCGGGACTCTAGGGTGAGGGGGTGAAGATGGAGGTGAAGGTGAGGATGGAGGTGAAGGTGAAGAGGGTGGTGGTGCCCTAGAGGATGAGGAGGAGGAGGGATTACCCTTCCTCTTCTTATTTTGCTCATTTTTCTTCTCCTTTATCCTCCCCGAAACTCTCCTTACAAAGTCCATTCTGCTCAAAAATTACGGTCTCTTCGTCCAAAACCACGGCCGTAATTCACCCAGTGACCGTGATTCGTCTCAGAAAATCACAAATCTCAGCAAATTCACAATCAATCTCCACAACAGGCTGTCCTAGTGTAATTTCCTCAATTCTCAATCAGTTCTTCCTAAAAATCTCTAACAAAAACAACCGAATCAGCAAGAATGAAGAAGGGAAAAGAAAACCTCTTTTTCGGATGGAAAAATCCGAAATGCGCGTTTGTTGGTGAATTTCCGTTCGATTCGTCGCTTGGATCTTGTTTGTGGTTGAATTTGCTGTAGTTTGGGAAGAAGAATCGTTGAAAACGATTAGGAAACGAAGATTTGAGAGGGGTCGTGGTGTTTCGGCACTTAGGTCGTGGAAAGAGGGATTTTTGGGATAAATTTGTGAAGAATGTGGCTTATATAGTTGCAGGCAAAATTTTGAAAATCACGGTCTGTCGGGGTGTTCCACGGCCGTGGAAGTGTACGGAACCGTGGTTTTGGTGATTTTTCAAAGGCTTTTGGAAATTACGGCCACTGTAGCTATGACGACCGTAATTTAGACCGTGAAACCCTCTGTAAAGCTCCAAAGTCCAAATTTCGTCACTCTTCTTCAACATCATCCTCCTCTTTTCCTTTTCTATTGGTCCTACATCCAAAAACACGAACATACCGGAAGAAATCGAGGCAAAAACAAAGCAAAAACGTCTACACTAAACTAATCTATGAATCGAAAGCAAAAGCAAAAATGCAATACCTTGGGTTGCCTCCCAAGAAGCGCTTTGTTTAAGGTCCGTAGCTAGACCAATCTCGCACTTATTCGAGTGTGGTAGGCGCAAACTCCTCAGTTTGGAGTTCCGGCGTGTACTTCTTGAGTCGTTGGCCGTTCACCTTAAAACTTCCGCTCGCTTCACCCCATACTTCAACTGCACCATGGGGGAAAATACGCTTAATTAGAAAAGGTCCGGTCCAACGGGATTTAAGCTTACCTGGAAAGAGGCGAAGTCTTGAATTGAAGAGGAGAACTTGATCTCCTTCTTTGAAGTCCTTTGGAATGATATGCTTATCATGCCAACGCTTTGCTCTCTCCTTGTAGATCTTAGCATTTTCATAAGCATTCAAGCGGAGTTCATCCAGCTCATTGATGTCGAGGAGGCGCTTCTCTCCCGCTTCCTTCATGCCGAAATTCAGCCACTTGATAGCCCAAAACGCTTTGTGTTCCAACTCCACCGGCAAGTGACAAGACTTCCCATACACAAGGTTGTATGGTGTGGTTCCTATGGGAGTCTTGTACGCAGTCCGGTATGCCCATAATGCATCATCAAGCTTCAAGGCCAATCCTTCCTAGTCCTTGAAACCGTCTTCTCTAAGATTCCTTTGATCTCCCTATTTGAGATCTCAACTTGTCCACTTGTTTGTGGACGGTAAGGGGTAGCGATCTTGTGAGTAACCCCATACTTAGCTAGAAGAGCTTCAAAGCGACGGGCTATGAAGTGAGAACCTCCATCACTAATGATCGTCCTTGGCGTCCCAAATCGCGGGAAGATGGTCTTGTGGAAGAACTTAACCACCACCATGGCATCATTGGTGGGAGAGGCGATTGCTTCCACCCATCTAGAAACGTAGTCTACCGCCAATAGTATGTATTGGTTTCCACAAGAAGATGGGAATGGTCCCATGAAATCGACTCCCCAAACGTCGAAAATCTCCACCTCTTGGATGTTGTTGAGGGGCATCTCGTTCCTTCTAGAAATATTGCCTGTTCTTTGACAAGCATCGCAGCAAGAAACAAAGGATTGCACATCTCTAAACAAAGTAGGCCAAAAGAATCCAGATTGCAATACCTTTGCGCTAGTCTTGTTCGAACTAGCGTGTCCTCCACAAGGTAGTGAATGACAATGACGGATGACACTTTGCATCTCATCCTCCGGCACACATCGCCGAATGATGCCATCCGGACCTCTCTTAAAGAGGAGAGGCTCGTTCCAATAGTATTCCCGGACGTCCTTGAAGAACTTCTTCCTTTGTGCGTAGGATAGTCCGGGTGGTATCTCCTGGCAAACCAAATAGTTAACAAAATCAGCAAACCATGGTTCGTTATCTTTGGAGATCATGTTGATGCACTCCTCTATGATATGTAGGTGTTCGTCCGGAAAGGAGTCATCAATGGGTAGATGGTCGTCCTCTAGATGTGTTAGACGACTCAAATGATCCGCAACAGAATTTTCTGAACCTTTCTTGTCGCGGATCTCAAGATCGAATTCTTGTAGGAGAAGAATCCATCTAATCAGCCTTGGTTTCGCATCTTTCTTCGCAAGGAGGTACCGGATCGCAGCATGATCCGTGTAGACAATCACCTTTGCACCTACAAGATAAGAGCGAAACTTGTCAATAGCATAGACAATGGCTAAGAATTCTTTCTCGGTAGTGGCGTAGTTGAGCTGCGCTTCATCTAGCGTCTTGCTAGCATAGTATATGGCATGGGTTCGCCCTTCCTTTCGTTGTCAAAGAACAGCTCCAATAGCTACGTCACTAGCGTCGCACATAATCTCAAAGGGTAGAGTCCAATCCGGAGGTTGGATAATAAGTGCTGAGATTAGAGCTTGCCGAATGGTGTTGAACGCATCTAAACATTCCTGCGAAAACTCAAAAACCGCGTCCTTCATCAATAGATTAGTGAGAGGTTTTGATATCTTAGAAAAGTCCTTGATAAAACGTCTATAAAATCCAGCATGTCCTAGGAAACTTTTTATCCCTTTCACCGAAATTGGGGGAGGAAGTTTCTCTATGGTCTCTATCTTAGCTTTGTCTACTTCTATCCCTCTACTAGAGACTAAGTGACCTAATACGATTCCTTCCTTAACCATGAATTGACACTTCTCCCAATTGAGAACTAGATTAGTGTCTTCACACCTTTGCAAAACAAGAGAAAGGTTAGAAAGGCAATCGTTAAAAGAGGAACCGTATACGGAGAAGTCGTCCATGAAGACTTCCATGATTTCCTCTACGTATTCGGAGAAGATGGCCATCATGCATCGTTGGAAGGTGGCTGGGGCATTGCAAAGCCCGAATGGCATTCTCCTATAAGCAAACGTACCCCACGGGCACGTGAATGTGGTCTTCTCCTGATCGTCCGGATGTATCGGAATCTGAAAGAAACCACTATAGCCGTCAAGGTAGCAAAAATGTGAATGTTGCGCTAACCATTCAAGCATTTGATCAATGAATGGCAATGGAAAATGATCCTTCCGCGTTGCGTTGTTGAGCTTGCGGTAGTCTATGCACATCCGCCATCCAGTTACGGTTCGGGTAGGAATGAGTTCGTTGTTCTTGTTGGTGATGACCGTCATTCCTCCCTTCTTCGGAACTACTTGAACTGGACTCACCCACTTACTATCGGAGATAGGATAGATGATACCTGCATCAAGAAGCTTAAGAATTTCCTTCTTGACAACCTCCTTCATGGTCGGATTCAACCGCCTTTGAGGTTGTCTCGAAGTTCTAAAGTCTTCCTCCATTAGTATCTTATGCATGCATAGGGAGGGTTTAATTCCTACTAAGTCCTCAATAGTATAGCCTATAGCCTTCCTATGTTTCCTAAGGATAATCATGAGCTGTTCATGTTCATCTATGCTTAGGTCGGAACTAACAATAACCGGAAAGGTAGAATTAGATCCTAGAAAAGCGTACCTTAGATGAGTAGGAAGTGGTTTGAGTTCCATTGTTTTCGGAGCTTCTAACGATCCTTGAGGAGCATCCGATGTTTCCTTAGAAGTTTCTAAGGATGATGAGTGTGTTGGAGAAGAATCGGAAGAAGTCGAAGATATGTCTCGATCACTCTCTTCCATGGCCAGAATTACGGGTGGATCTTGTCCTCCACGGCCGTGGTTTAGGGCGTGGAAGGGAAATACAGTTGTCACATCTTCTCCACGGCCGTGTAATCCCCTGGAATGAGGTATGATTTTGGTTGTGGAATCCACGGTCGTGGAATACAGAGTATGACTGTGGATTCTGACATTCTCAGCCTCATCGTGGAGTTTCTCAGACTCCTCTTCATGCATCTCTTCTTGTGCTTCTAAGGCTTCAATTGCCTCATTGCACTCTTCATCTTCCCCTACATTGCTTAGACTCATAGTAATAACTTTTTGTAAAGGATCGTTAAAGAGAATCGCACTTACCTCCTCTCTAGACAACCCTTCTTCATCTTGGATATCGTAAATATCCTCATCAAAGATTGGCTCCTTCACTAGAGTGGAAAGAACGAACTCTACTTTCTCTTCTCCTATGTCAAAAACGAGTCTACCATTCTTGCAATCGACTATGCAGCCGGAAGTTGCAAGAAACGGTCTTCCGAGTATGATCGGGACCGGACTATCTGCAGGAATGTCAAGCACGACGAAATCAATGGGAACAAAGAATTTACCTAGCTTGACCGGGACGTCTTCTACAATACCGACGGGGCGAGTGATGGATCGATCCGCCATGTATAACGTCATCTTCACCGGTTTAGGGTCGCCTAAACCGCTCTTCCTACACAATGCAAGTGGTATGATACTCACACTTGCTCCTAAGTCACATAAAGCGTCATATGTGACATCTCCCACTCCAATGGGAATGCAAAATGACCCCGGATCCTTCAGCTTTGGGGGCATTTTCTCTTTCATGGTTTTGATGAGATCCGAAGAATCCGAACTCATCTTGACCTCACCGAAGTCTTCTAGCTTCATCTTGTTAGAGAGGAGTTCCTTCAAGAACTTGCCATAAGCCGGCATACCTACAATAGCATCAATGAATGGTATGTTAATATGCAGCTTACTCATGAGTTCTATGAACTTACCGAATTGTTTGTCTAGGCGCGCTCGCGCTTTAGATTGAGGGAATGGAAGGGGACGTTTGTAAGCTGGAGGAGGAACGTAGACGTCTTCCTTCTCCTTCCCCTTCTCCTTGTTCTTCTCTATGGGGACTTCAACGAACGTAGGCTGCGGATCGGTGGTTGTCACTCCGCTCCTAGTCGTAATCGCCATCACCCTTCCCTTAGGCTTGTCTTCCGTCTTTCCTGGAAGCTTCCCTTGATTTCTAGGAACTTCCTCCGCGTGGTTGAACATTTGGTTTTCTAAAACCTTTTGAGCTTTGTCAACCTTAGAAACTTGATCATCAACCTTGATGAGGCGGTTCTCCAACCCTTGAAGCTTTCCCAAAATCGTTTCCAATATGGGATCGGGCTTCTCCTTTCCCGAAGTGTTTCCTCCATTAGATTATTGCCCCTGGCTTTTCAAAGGAGTAGAGGAAGAGGAAGGTGGAGTTAGTGAATTTGAGTTGGAAGGATAAGAGTTACCGGAATTTTGTTGATTGGAGCGCCAATTGTTGTTGTTTGAACCCCTATTGTTGTTTCAATCGTTGTTCCGGTTGTTGTTGTTTCCATTCCAATTGTTATTCCGGTTATTGTTCCGGTTGTTGTTGTTGCCGTCATTGTTGTTGCCCAAATAACCAACATCCTTCCCTTGTTGCTTTGGAAGTTGGTCTTGATAGCCTCCTTCAACTCTTTGATCTCATTGTTGAGGGAGAAAATCTGATTTTGAGCTTCGTGTGTGAGCTTTGCTCCTTGCTCCACACGATTTCCCTCCACCTTCCGGTGGGAATACTTCTCTATGACTCTTGCTTGCTTCTCAATGAAGTCCCAAGCGTCATCTTCTCTCATGTCCATGAACGTTCCACATGAGAGGGATTGGAGGTTGAATTGCGTTCCCGCATCCAGCCCCTTGTATTAAATCTCCAGCAAGGTAAGTTTGGATATGCCATGATGAGGGCAATCCAAGAGCAAATCCTGAAACCTTTCCCAAGATTGAAACAAACTTTCGTTAGGTCTCATGGAAAAAGCATTAATCTTACCTCTAAGTTCCGCCGTTTTGGATGGCGGAAAGAATTTGGTGAGGAACTCCGCGGAAAGGTCTTCCCACGTATCTAGTTTCCCACTAGGAAGAGCTTGATACCAAGATAACGCTTTCCCCTTCAAGGAGAAGAGGAAAGGCTTGAGCTTATAGCTGTTGGTAGTAGCGCTCTTTGGTCTCATTGTCTCCATCATACACTCAAAGTTCTGCAAGTGTTGGTGTGGAGATTCAGCGCTTGTCCCGCCAAATTGGTTTTGGCGAATAAGAGTAATGACTTGAGGGTTGAAGCTAAACCCTTGCACATCTTCAGCATCGAAATTCACGCCCAACCGGCGTGGTTGTTGTGTTGGATCCATCCGCTGGCCAAGAGTTCTTGGCTCATTATCTACACGTTCGATCCTCACATTCCTAGGCGGAATGCGGCGATTAGCAGCTCTTTGTGGATGGAAAGGATTTATATTGATCGTGGGATCAATCTCCTCTAGCGGTGGCATGGAAGAATCACTATCATTAGCGGATGAGTGACTTTTTCTTCTAGACCTTGATGGTTTCCTTGAGGATTTCTTGCTTCCCTTATTCTTAAGGTCGCTCATCTCTACCCTCATCTGGAAGATCATGTCTTGTAGATTGTTAACTTGAGATTGATGACGATCCATCTTATCTTGGCGGAGAGTCTCATTCCATTGGAGTTGAGCTTCCTTCTCCGCCAACTCCGCTTGAAGATCACGTTCGTGTCCTTCAACCATCTTCTTTTCCTTGCGCTTTTGCCTTAAAGTTTTCTCTAGCTCTTGATAAAGAGGCAAGAGATCTTCGGTGTTCCTAGACCTGCGCATGCACTCAAAGTAATATCAAATAACGAGAGCAAGCTCCCAAGCTTGACAACCGGCTACCGAATTCGGCCGAAACCAAATCCCCGGCAACGGCGCCAAAAACTTGTTTGCCCCTAGAGGTGTGTGCAAATAAGTTTTAAATTTATAAAACTAGAATCAAGCAAGCGAACCCGCAGTGTACGGATCGACGTAGTTAAGCAAAAATTCCAGAGTATCGAACACAGGAATTTGGGTGGGAACAAATTCAATTGCAGATTATCAAGCGAGTAAATATGAGAGTTTTGCAGATATTGGGAAAACAACAATCCTAAAGATCCAAGTATCCAGCTGTGGCAATCGATTCAAGATATACTAATGATATAAAGACAAAGTTGAGATATGCAAAGGTATGCTAATGTAAGGTAATCGTACGGTGAAGTTCCAAAAACCTTATATGACTCACCTACAAGACACTCCCTATACAGGTTGTGGAGGCTCAATATAGAAAGGTTCTAAAGGCAAGAATTAATGTCAAATACCCAAACTTGTAATCCAAGGATCAAGACTAACTTAGCCGATTACGGTTATGACACTCACAATCGAGGTAGAGGTTGTTGAGGCTTCACTACCACCTAGAAAAGACAAGTCTAAACTAAATTAAAGCAAATCTTTAACTTTGGATTAAAGTAAAAGCAGGTTCGTAAACTTAAGGGAAATTATGGTTAGATCTTGAGACTCCACGGCCGTGGAACTCAAGAACAGCCCGTAATTTAGGGTTCGTCGACGGTTCTCTCTAACTCTCAGGGTCTAATCTGATTACGATCGATCTATCATCATCTAAGCCACAACTATCAACCCTTCACCTTAGAATTGTTAAGGGTTTTTAGCCAATAACCGTCATGTTGATATCAATTCAAGGATTAAAAGATAAAGAGATGAAAACTTCCGAAAACTTTCAATAATCTTCAAACCAATCTCAAAGTCACAATCGAGAACAAATATTGTCAATGGATTCAGAATAAAGCAAACAATCACAATCTTAGGAAAGAAGGGAGAACGGGATGTCAATCCGTTTTCCAAATCAAACCTAAACAAGAAGAGAGATCTTCTTGCAATAATCTTCCAAAAGCTTCGATCTTCCGCCAATCCGGAGATCTCAACAGCAATCTCCACCAAAAGTGCGAGATTAGGGCAAATCCCAGATGCGAACTTCGATCTCCAATGAGATGTCGATGATTCCAAGCAAGGGCTCAAACGGCGTTGAAATTCTCTAAGCGGAGATGAAGCGTGGATTGCCAAAATTCCCTTAAGCCAAGATGTGGAAGACGTCCTAAGCGAAGATGACGGAATCTTGCTTCGTCCGTCTTTTTATAGGGCAAGATAAAATATCGGCCCGGCCCAATCTTCAAAAGATCGTGGCTTCAAAATGTGGCGAAAAAGATCGCCAAGATCACGGTCGTGGAAGATTCCACGACCGTAATTTAGAGCGTGGATTATGTCACGGTTTGAACCATATGTTCCACGGCCGTAATAGTTACTGGAATGCACCACGCCTCTCTTTGTAGTGTTCCACGGCCGTGGAACTAAACGTGGTTTGTAGTACGGCCGTATTTTAGAACGTGGTTTAGGGCAAGAACGTGATTCTTCCCTAGCCTCGTGCATTCCTCAAGTTGAACTCCAATTTGCTCCTAATAATGCCCTCAATCCATGGACATATTCAATCAACTCTTCTTCGCTCGATTCCGTTCGGAAATGACTCTTAATCACCTATAATCAACATAAAGCTAGTGTAGACATCCATATCGACAATATAGGCAATACTAGCTCACATATGCAACGATGCTCAATCAAAGACTATCAATATGAATCAAATACGTTTAGAAAACGTGCCTAAAATATCACAATATTTCATGCTAACACTTGACTTGCCAGAGATTACTCCTATGAGCACTAATTTGTCCCAAAAATCGATTTTCCAAGTGTTCTTGGTTGAAGGGTCAAGGGATAATGAAATGTGTTACGCTAGGATTGTGTGTTGCACGCAATAAGCTTTAAATTTATACTCGTTATATTTCTCCTAACTCCTAGCGAACCCGCAGTGTACGGGACGTTTGTAGTAGGGATAGTATTCCGAGGTCGAACACAAAGACTAAGGTGAGATTGATTCGATTTATGATTAAGTTTAGTGAAGATCTAGGTTAAGAAAAGAGAAAGAAATAAAGAAATGAAAACCTCAATGTTTTTGGTTGGTTTTTAGGTGATCAATCAAGGATCACAAATCATGCAAAGTAAGCAATAAACTAAGCTAACGAATCAACACAAGCAAACAAGCTAAACACGAGATATGAATCAAAAGAGAAAGGCGGATTCTAGGGGTTGGAAATTCCGGTCATGGCATAGGACTCAAGCTATCTAATAATTCCTTGGATTGACTATGATATGTTGGGAGTGAGTGTTTCTAGATTGGGATCAATCACCGGGTAGGTCTCATGGTCCACTAGTCCGTTCCTAAGGTCTTATCACCGGGTAGGTCTCAAAGAGCTTAAGGGATGGAATTCTACACAAACCCGATTGTCACCTAGGGATCTAACCTATCCTCACCGGGTAAGTCTCGGAAGGGTTAGTCCTAAACAACTATCCTAGCACACTTAATCCAATGGCGGCTTATGAGGCTCACCACCACCTAGGGTTTGTCATCTTTGAAATCTAAGAGTAAGAATCACCGGGTAGGTCTTTTCTAACTCTTAGTTGCTAACACTAGGTCACCCTAGGATAGATTTAACTCAACAAACACTAGGATTTCAACATTTTAACAATCTAGTACTTAGATCCATTGAACCAGGGAAATCACGGGTTGTTCTACCACTTCCACGGCCGTGGAAGGGCAAGAACAAACCATGGACTCCAACAGAGGCTTCATTCAAGTAAACAAGTCATCCAAGGGTAATTCTAAGTTCATCCTATCATGGTCTTAGCCATAACCATCCTTTCCTTACCCTAGAATCGCATCTATTTAGCCTACAACATGCATCATAACAATCGAAATCATCAAGCATAAAATCATGGCTTCCATTTGCAAGATAATGAAAAGAAAGAGATGAACAAGTGAAGCAAACAAAACCAAGCTGAAATTGAGATTAGAAAGACTCACAACCCTTCCAAAAGAAGGTTTAATCGATTTTTACAACTCTAGAAAAGGATTCCGAAATTCTTCACTACAAAACCTATCAAGTGCTAGCAATGGTGTGTTCTTCTCTTCTTCTCCAATGGAGCTCTTCTCCTCCTTCAATGGTGTCTCCCTCCTTAGAGAATCTTCTTGTTGAGAGTGTTTTTGATTGGATGATAGGGGATAATGGATGGCTGTTCCAAGATGCCTTCTCTCAGCCTTGCAGGACCACTTTTATACTACAACCTTGCTAGAGTGAGCCATGAGATCGTGGCACAACTGTCACAACCGTCTGGCAAAAACCACGGTTGGTTCCACGGCCGTGGACCTTCAGTGACCGTGGTTTGGTGCTTCAGCTTTGCCTTGGATCATTAAGCTTCGATTTGGTGCATGGCTTGTGTTGGCAAGGTTCCATGACTCCCCCTTAGCCTCTAGCTTGCATCCTAATGAGTCCGAGGGTGTGTCAACTTGATGAACGATCCTCGGACGTATCGATTAAACTCCTAAATCTCTCAAAATACCTACAAAGCAATGCAAAAGTCCGTGTAGACGTCTATCTCGACAAAATGCGTGAATTGAGTGCAAACGTCGTGAACTAGTGCTAAACCATACATGAATGAGTGAGGAATCTAACTAAATGACTACCTAAACCTAAGTCATAAATCGTGTTATCAAAAATAACCCATACTTAAGGTTTGCTTGTCCCCGAGCAAATTCTCAGCTATAGGCTAAGAGATGACATGATTTATGCATGCAGAAAAGTGGCAAAATCTTTTTGGAGTTGTGCTTCTAATATTGGATCACCTTCATAGTCATGTTTCATGGCAATTGGCAAGCAATCATGCATCAAATAAATGAAGGCACGGAAAGACAATTGTACTTAATTCGAAAGCATGCATGAAATGTAAAGATGAAGAAGTCAAGATGATCAAGAGCATATCCAATCTAGATTACTAAGTCTTACAAACATGCAAATAGGTCATGAGGTCTTGTGAAATAAAAGGCCAAGAAACATTGTGATTAGGTGGGGATTTTTCTAGGCTATGTGATGCTAATCCGGGAATGGAACTAACTCCACAATTTTGTCCTCGATCAACTTCCCACAAGTGTATATTCTCTCCATCTTTTCTTTTTCATTTTCTTTCACTTATTTTTGAGACAATGACATTGGTGTACAAAAGCCGAAACCTTGGTGATTAGCCATCCTCGGGCTTTTTCTATTTTTCAAGGTGCATCCACACCGGGCACACATACCAAAGCTCGTTAGGACTATTGGTTTATTTGACTTTGGCAAGGCACAAACACCCGATTATGTGAATGGTGCCGAGTTACTTGTCATTTAAACCAACGTTCCCAAACCTATATTTTTGTCTACACTTTCACAACAAATTCAGCACTTTATTTCATAACATTCATCCATCAACAACTTCACCCCACACTTTCTTTTCACACACTCTACACACTAACATGCTCCTATTCCCGGATGGGTCGAAAGAGATCAAATTTATATCAATTGAGGTGCTCAAACATCATGATCAAGATGAGAAGTAGAGAAAGATGAATTGCCTCATTCATTCCTACATGGTGTGCAAGAACTAGCATGTAATTTCGACTTTCAATACTCAATCCATTCTAGGCAAGCATCATGATCACAAATCATTCATGGGATTCAATATAAGTACTTCAAGTCCACATATGCATTCATCAATTTAACACATAAGGCCATCCATAGCCAATCCACATGACAAGATTCATCATTAGGGTCATATCCAAGCCTAGAAAGCACAAATTTTTTTTAAATTTTCTGATTTTTTTGGATTTTCCGAAATGAGTATATACAATGCAAGACATGTGATAATATTAAACTATCCTAGATGCTAATCATGCAAAGGATCATGCGAACCCCACCCCATACTTAGAAACACATTGTCCCCAATGTGGCATTCAAGTAAAGAAGAGTGAAAGAGGGTTCTCACAATGTAAAAATGGTTTGCTTCGGTATTTGGGATTACTCAAGTGGATTGATGGTGGATGATCCTATCAACAATGGTAGAGAGCTCTAAGTGTTCATCAAGGCGTCGGGACCCGTGCTAGGCACCGTTAGCCGTCCAAGTTCCGCGTCCGCTCCACCCATAATTGATGAGGGGTTCATCATCATCATTCACATGCCATGCGAGGCTTCCAATGCTACCAAGATTCTAGCACACACACAAAGCACACCAAACACACAAAAACAGAAAAATCAAAAACAAAAACAAAACGAAAGAGGGAAAACGTTACCAATGGGTTGCCTCCCACCAAGCGCTTATTTAAGGTCATTAGCTTGACCAAACAAGGGGGCGTCTCATTCTAGGTGAAGTGGGGCAATCATGTCCACCGGAGCTCCCGGGATGTACTTCTTTAACCGGTGCCCGTTCACCTTGAAATCTCCACAATGCTCCCCTCCTATCTCAATAGCTCCATGGGGGAAGATCTTCTTCACCACATATGGCCCGGTCCATCTTGATTTTAGCTTCCCGGGGAAGAGCCGCAGCCTTGAGTTGAAAAGAAGGACGAGGTCGCCTTCTCTCAACTCCTTCGGAATGAGGCGCTTGTCATGCCACCGTTTGGTCCTTTCCTTGTAGATCCGGGCATTCTCATAAGCATCCAACCGGATCTCCTCAAGGGCGTTCATATCAAGCAACCTCTTCTCTCCGGCTTCCTTGAGGTCAAAATTTAGCCACTTAATGGCCCAATAAGCTCTATGCTCCATTTCTACCGGAAGGTGGCAAGACTTGCCATAGACTAACTTGTAAGGAGTGGTGCCAATTGGTGTCTTGAAGGCGGTTCTATATGCCCACAAGGCATCATCGAGCTTCATAGCCCAATCCTTTCTCGTCCTAAAGACCGTCTTCTCAAGAATTCCCTTTATCTCCCGGTTGGAGATCTCCACTTCTTGTATGTTGTTCAAGGGCATCTCATTCCTCCTTGAGATGTTGCCCGTCCTTTGGCAAGCATCACAAGCTACCACAAAGCCTTGCACATCCTTGAACAAACTTGGCCAAAAGAAGCCCGATTGCAACACCTTCGCACATGTCTTGTGGGAGCTAGCGTGCCCTCCGCATGGCAAGGAATGACAATGGCGGATCACACTCTCCACCTCATCCTCCGGTATGCATCTTCTAAAGACTCCATCCGGCCCTCTTTTGAACAAAAGTGGTTCACTCCAATAGTAGTGCCTCACATATTTGGAGAACTTCTTTCTTTGGGCATATGTCAATCCGGGAGGCACTTCCTCACACACAAGATAGTTCACAATGTCAGCATACCATGGCTCACTTCCTCTAGACACTTGGAACAAGCACTCCTCCACCATTTGCAATTGCTCATCCCGGAATGAGTCATCAATCGGGATGTCATCTCTCTCAAGCTCCGATGGTGGGAGTCTACTAAGGTGATCCGCCACAGAGTTCTCGGACCCCTTCTTGTCCCGGATTTCCAAATCAAACTCTTGAAGAAGAAGGATCCACCGAATCAACCTAGGTTTGGCATCCTTCTTGGTAAGTAGATAACGGATCGCAGCATGATCCGTATACACAATGACCTTCGCTCCAACAAGATATGAGCGGAACTTCTCAAATGCATACACAACCACTAGTAACTCCTTCTCGGTGGTAGCATAATTGAGTTGGGCATCATCTAGCGTCTTGCTAGCATAATAAATGGCATGTGTGCGCCCATCTTTCCTTTGCTCCAAAACAGCCCTAACGGCTACATCACTTGCATCACACATGATCTCAAACGGTAAACTCCAATCCGGAGGTTACATGATAGGTGCGGAGATCAAGGCGTTCTTCAACCTACAAAAAGCCTCAAGGCAATCCTTGGAGAAAACAAACTCAACATCCTTCATTAGTAGGTTAGTAAGAGGCTTAGAAATTTTAGAGAAGTCTTTAATAAACCTCCGGTAGAAACCGGCATGCCCTAAGAAACTCCTTACCCCTTTCACCGAGGTAGGTGGTGGCAACTTCTCTATCGTTTCAATCTTGACCCTATCAACCTCAATGCCACGGTTGGACACCAAGTGTCCTAACACAATACCTTCATTTACCATGAAGTGGTATTTTTCCCAATTTAAGACAAGATTTGTCTCCTCACATATTTTCAATACTAATGACAAGTTAGCTAAGCAATTATCAAAGGAAGAACCATAAACAGAAAAATCATCCATAAACACTTCCATGATGTTTTCAATGTATTCCGAAAAGATAGCCATCATACACCTTTGGAAGGTGGCGGGTGCATTACACAACCCAAATGGCATTCTCCTATATGCAAAAGTTCCCCATGGACATGTAAAAGTGGTTTTCTCTTGGTCATCAGGGTGGATAGGGATTTGGAAGAATCCACTATAGCCATCTAAGTAGCAAAAATGAGAATGTTGAGCTAATCTCTCTAGCATTTGGTCAATGAAAGGGAGAGGGAAGTGATCTTTCCTAGAGGCCATGTTCAACTTCCTATAGTCAATACACATCCTCCATCCCGTAACCGTCCTAGTTGGGATTAGTTCATTGTTCTCATTAGTCACTACGGTCATCCCACCCTTCTTAGGAACTACATGAACGGGACTAACTCACTTACTATCCGAGATAGGTAGATGATTCCCACATCTAGCAACTTAATGATCTCTTTCTTGACCACCTCTTTCATTATAGGATTCAATCTTCTTTGATGTTCAATAGAGGGTTTACGGTTATCTTCCATCAATATCTTATGCATGCACAAAGAGGGTTTAATGCCAACTAAATCATCAATAGTATAGCCAATGGCTTTCCTATGCAATCTTAGCTCATGCAACAACTTAGCAAGTTCATCATCATTCAAGCATGCATTCACAATCACCGGATATGTAGAATTGTCACCAAGAAAAGCGTACTTCAAATGAGAGGGGAGGGGTTTAAGTTCAAGTTTAGGAGGACCTTTATTGAGCGGAGACGATCCAAATAACGTTGGTTGAGATGAATCCAAAACAAATGAAGGCTCTCCTAGGGTCCTTGAAACTTGATCATCAACAAGGGCTGCTTCTGGGGAAACCACGGCTGGATCCATGGGTCTTGGCACATCCACGGCCGTGGAAGTTGCCAAGCTTGCTTGTCGGAGCTTTCCAAAGAGTTCTACGGCCGTGGAACACACTCCACGCCCGTGGTTCTTACAGGTGCTCAACATGCTTTCGTGAACCTCAAATTCAGCTCTTGTCTCCTTTTCTAGTGCTTCCAAGGCCTTGATTTCTTCATTTCAAGCCTCCTCATCACCTTCTTCCATCAAACATAAACTAAGAACCTTCTCCAAGGGGTCCTTGATCAAGATCGAGCTCACAACTTCTCTAGACTCCTCTTGCTCGACTATGTTGAACACGTCCTCATCAAGGGTTGGTCCTTTCATCATTGTGGACAGCTTGAACTTGATATTCTCTTCTCCAATGTTGAAGGAGAGAATTCCATTCTTACAATCCACCAAGCATCCGGAAGTGGCTAGGAAAGGTCTCCCTAAGATGATGGGAACCGGATAATCTGCCGGGATGTCCAAGACAACAAAATCAATCGGCACATAGAACTTTCCTAGTTGCACCGGAATGTCTTCTAAGATCCCAACCGGATGAGTAATAGAGCGGTCCGCCATGTAGAGGGTCATCTTGACCGGTTTTGGTTCTCCTAGCCCAACCTTGTTGCAAAGTGCAAGCGGTATGATGCTAACACTTGCCCCAAGATCACAAAGGGTTTCATACTTCACTTCTCCCACTCCGATTGGTACGCAAAAAGATCCCGGATCTCTTAGCTTAGGAGGCATCTCCTCCTTCATTGTTTGGATCAATTCCGAGGACCTCTTCGTCATCCTTACTTCTCTATACTCTTCCAACTTCCTTTTGTTGGAGAGTATTTCCTTCAAGAACTTGCCATATGCCGGCATACCTAAGATAGCATCCATGAACGGAATGTTAATATGCAATTTAGACATAAGTTCAAAGAATTTACCAAAGTGTTTGTCCAAATGAGCTCTTGCTCGTGATTGTGGGAACGGTAGCGGTGGTTTGTATGGAGGCGGTGCCACATATGTTGGCTCAACATCCTTGCTCTTGCCTCCATCTTCTTGCAATATTTCTTCCTCTACCACTACTTGCTTTCCCTTAGCATTCTCCTTGGGCAAAGGATCTTTCATACTCAACCCACTCCTCGTTGTAATGGCCAACACTTGGCCTCTTGGGTTGTCTTCGGTTCTTCCGGGAAGCTTTCCCGGATCTCTATGAGCTTCACCCGCCTTTTGGAACACTTGTGCTTCCAACACCTTTTGAGCTTTAGAAATGGAAGTCACCGTGCTCTCAAGACCACTCAACCTTCCAAGCAATTGCTCAAACATCATCTCGGTTCTATCCTTTGGAGGTTGAGTAAATCCGGGTGGAGGTTCTTGTGAAGCCTTGGGTGGTGGAGCTGCGCTTGTGGAAGCGGGAGGGTTCAAGGCACCATCCGGGTTAGAATAGGAAAACCCGGGATGGTTGTGGTTAGGCCGGTAATTGTTGAATTGTCGGTTGTTGTTGAAGTTCCTTGGACCTTGATAGTTGTTGTAATTGCCCCTTCCCATGTAGTTCACATCTTCCTCCTTGGAAGACAAGTTAGCTTGCACTTGAGCTTGAGGGGTTGCTTGGTTCTTCAAAGTTGTAGCACACAACTCCCTCAAAGACTTTAGCTCGTTGTTGATGGCATCAAGCTTGAAGTTGCTCATGGTGACTTCACTCACCTCATATGCTCCCGCCTTTCTCCCTTCACTCTTCCTATAGGAGTACTTCTCAATCACTAAAGCTTGTTTCTCTACAAACTCCCAAGCTTCATCTACATGCTTTTCCATGAAAGTCCCACCGGAAAGAGATTGGAGCTTGAATTGGCTATCTTCATCAAGTCCTTTGAAGTAGATCTCCAATAGCTCAATTTTTGGTATACCATGGTGTGGACAATCTAGGAGAAGATCCTTGAATCTCTCCCAAGACTTGAACAAGCTCTCTCTATCCTTCATCACAAAGGCATTGATCTTCCCTCTTAACTCGGTAGTCTTGGAAGGTGGGAAGAACTTAGTCAAAAACTCGGTTGTCATCTCCTCCCAAGTACTCACTCGCCCTTGTGGAATAGATTGATACCAAGCCAAGGCCTTATCCTTAAGAGAGAAGGAGAATGCCCTAAGCTTATGGTTGTTGCTCTCCAATCTAGGCGGTCTAAGAGTCTCCATCAAGATCTCATAGTTCATCAAGTGTTGATGAGGAGAATCTCCTTCCATCCCTCCAAATTGATTATGCCGGATCATTTGTAGAACTTGAGGGCGGAGTTCATAATCATGGGCTGCGGGATCTCCTAAGTTCACACCCGGACGGTGTTCTCTTTGTGCCGGATCCATACGTTGCCCTAACGTTTGTGGCTCTCTAATGGCAATGGGCACAACCCTTATATTAACCGCCTCCGGTTGCGGTTGTGGTGGAGGTGGAGGAGGTTGACGATTAAGCTCAACTTGGACAAGTGCTTGCCTAATCTCTTCAATCTCCCTCCTAGTTGCCTCTTGCCTCTCATTGGCAAGTCTCCTTTCATTCTCCAAAGCTTCATCCCTTATCCTAATTTGCTCTAAAGCCTCATCCAACTCAGCTTGGAGATCTCTTCTGGCCATCTCTTTTCCCTTTTTAATGCTCTTGGATCTAGATCTAAGGGTTTTCTCCGCTTCGGGATCGAATGGAGCTAAATCTTTGCCACGAGATCTTCGCATACACCTAGAGAATAGAGATGTCCTGAAAAGCAAAGACACAAACCAAAAAGAGATCAAAAGCAATAAGAAAGACCTACACTATAAACAATCACAAATAACGACTCAATCTAGACCTAGTCCCCGGCCACGGCGCCAAAAACTTGTTACGCTAGGATTGTGTGTTGCACGCAATAAGCTTTAAATTTATACTCGTTATATTTCTCCAAACTCCTAGCGAACCCGCAGTGTACGGGACGTTTGTAGTAGGGATAGTATTCCGAGGGCGAACACAAAGACTAAGGTGAGATTGATTCGATTTATGATTAAGTTTAGTGAAGATCTAGGTTAAGAAAAGAGAAAGAAATAAAGAAATGAAAACCTCAATGTTTTTGGTTGGTTTTTAGGTGATCAATCAAGGATCACAAATCATGCAAAGTAAGCAATAAACTAAGCTAACGAATCAACACAAGCAAACAAGCTAAACACGAGATATGAATCAAAAGAGAAAGGCGGATTCTAGGGGTTGGAAATTCCGGTCATGGCATAGGACTCAAGCTATCTAATAATTCCTTGGATTAACTATGATATGTTGGGAGTGAGTGTTTCTAGATTGGGATCAATCACCGGGTAGGTCTCATGGTCCACTAGTCCGTTCCTAAGGTCTTATCACCGGGTAGGTCTCAAAGAGCTTAAGGGATGGAATTCTACACAAACCGGATTGTCACCTAGGGATCTAACATATCCTCACCGGGTAAGTCTCGGAAGGGTTAGTCCTAAACAACTATCCTAGCACACTTAATCCAATGGCGGCTTATGAGGCTCACCACCACCTAGGGTTTGTCATCTTTGAAATCTAAGAGTAAGAATCACCGGGTAGGTCTTTTCTAACTCTTAGTTGCTAACACTAGGTCACCCTAGGATAGATTTAACTCAACAAACACTAGGATTTCAACATTTTAACAATCTAGTACTTAGATCCATTGAACCAGGGAAATCACGGGTTGTTCTACCACTTCCACGGCCGTGGAAGGGCAAGAACAAACCGTGGACTCCAACAGAGGCTTCATTCAAGTAAACAAGTCATCCAAGGGTAATTCTAAGTTCATCCTATCATGGTCTTAGCCATAACCATCCTTTCCTTACCCTAGAATCGCATCTATTTAGCCTACAACATGCATCATAACAATCGAAATCATCAAGCATAAAATCATGGCTTCCATTTGCAAGATAATGAAAAGAAAGAGATGAACAAGTGAAGCAAACAAAACCAAGCTGAAATTGAGATTAGAAAGACTCACAACCCTTCCAAAAGAAGGTTTAATCGATTCTTACAACTCTAGAAAACGATTCCGAAATTCTTCACTACAAAACCTATCAAGTGATAGCAATGGTGTGTTCTTCTCTTCTTCTCCAATGGAGCTCTTCTCCTCCTTTAATGGTGTCTCCCTCCTTAGAGAATCTTCTTGTTGAGAGTGTTTTTGATTGGATGATAGGGGATAATGGATGGCTGCTCCAAGATGCCTTCTCTCAGCCTTGTAGGACCACTTTTATACTACAACCTTGCTAGAGTGAGCCATGAGATCGTGGCACAACTGTCACAACCGTCTGGCAAAAACCACGGTTGGTTCCATGGCCGTGGACCTTCAGTGACCGTGGTTTGGTGCTTCAGCTTTGCCTTGGATCATTAAGCTTTGATTTGGTGCATGGCTTGTGTTGGCAAGGTTCCATGAGTCCCCCTTAGCCTCTAGCTTGCATCCTAATGAGTCCGAGGGTGTGTCAACTTGATGAACGATCCTCGGACATATCGATTAAGCTCCTAAATCTCTCAAAATACCTACAAAGCAATGCAAAAGTCTGTGTAGACGTCTATCTCGACAAAATACGTGAATTGAGTGCAAACGTCGTGAACTAGTGCTAAACCATACATGAATGAGTGATGAATCTATCTAATTGACTACCTAAACCTAGGTCATAAATCGTGTTATCAAAATGGGTCGTCACTCTTACTTTCATATAGATGAGGATCCTAAGACATTTGATGAGGCCATGAAGTCTCAAGATGTTGCCTTCTGGAAGGAAGCAATCCAAGAGGAGATGGACTCCATTATGGGTAACTATACATGGGAGTTAGCCAACCTTCCTTCCGGTTGCAAACCTTTGGGATACAAATAGATCTTCAAGAGGAAGATGAAAGTTGACGGTTCCATTGACAAGTTTAAAGCACTCTTGGTCATCCAAGGCTTTAGACAAAGGGAAGGTGTCGATTACTTTGGCACATATGCTCCGGTGGCTAGGATTACAGCCATTAGGTTATTAATAGCTATGGCGGCTATACATAATCTAGTGATTCATCAAATGGATGTCAAGACAACATTCCTTAATGGTGATCTAGATGCGGAAGTGTATATGAGACAACCTGAAGAGTTTGTTTTAAAAGGACAAGAGCACAAAGTGTGTCGCTTGGTCAAATCCTTGTATGGACTAAAGCAAGCTCCAAAACAATGGCATCAAAAGTTTGATGATGTCGTATTGTCAAATGGATTTAAGATAAATCAAACTGACAAGTGTGTCTATAGTAAGTTTGATCATACCGGTCAAGGTGTGATCATATGCTTATATGTTAATGACATGTTGATCTTTGGAACAAACCAAAGACAAGTAGATTGTAACACCCCGAATTCTCAGAACTCGGGACGTTACTGGTTAGGACCTCACAATGGGTCCCGACCTCAGTTTGACAACAATATTACTAGGATCTTGCAACAAGACACAAATAAGAAAAACCGAAATTCATGAAATAGTATTTTTAAAGGAATGAATGCAACAAGGTCTAGAAGCCTATAGTACTTAAACAAAGGGAAAAGATCAACTGTCTTAACAAAAGAAAGAACGACAAACAACCACCCCAACCCCCACTCTAAGGAGTACGGAGACCCGGCTGACCACTACTTCCGGATCACTCAGCTGCTGATCTAACCTGCGGTAAATCTAAAAACACAACAAGAGAAACCATTAGCTAGTTATCTAAACATTAGGAGAGTAATAATAGCACACACACACGTAAAAATATAAACACCCATCATGCTTTCAAACAAGTCCATTTATTATCTTCAGTTAAGTTATTCACTCTTACTAATGATACTTATTTTGTGACACGAGGGATTCCCAAACCTCGCCTCCGCCCCGTGTAACCATCAGGAATGGATCCGATGCATCTCACCTTGTACCTGTCTGGTCTGGGTATAGAGAACCTCCCAGTCTCCTGTCAGAGCTGGGCAGTGATGTCACGGCCCGTTATACATACACTTGGGCCTTAAACATAATAACGGTCGTCCTAACAAGTTGTTATTATTATAATCATGCACATCGCACACACACAACCACTATCACTCAACTAATATCCAGAAACTGGCTAAGTAAGTCGCAAGGACTTACCTGAGTCAAATCACACTCTAACAATTATCAAATCGGTCCGTACTCGTGGTAACTCAAACGCCTGTCAAATAAGGCATGTGGATCAAAATAAGATCTAGATGTCCAACCTCATGCGAAGGGATTACGGAAAAAGCTCTCTTACGGTAAAAGACCATTTTACCCTTAGTGCCAAAAATTCTCAAAGTTTATTCTTGCATTCTACTAATTTCTTTTAGAACTTGTTTTCCATAAATTGTTTCTCTCTTATAGTTCTTATAATTTATAAGTTAAAACTCGAAACCACTCCTCAAAGAACAACACTCCTCCTCTTTCCCGATTACCACTCTATTCTTCCACATGCATGTATACAGATACAAAAAGTTACTCTTACCCAACCATGTATATACTTATGTATATACCTGCTACTAATTCCTACATAAACGCTTAGGTCTCCCATTTCATATCTATCTATACATACTTATGTACCCGACACCAATACACATATATTTATTTCTACTTCTCATTCTTACTCTATGTACTCGTACGTATAATCCTGCACGCCTACATGGTATGCTTATCTAACCTTACTATCTCTACATCACTATATGTATACCTATCTCTCTTGTACCTATAAATCTATATATATATATATAAATATATACATACTGCAGTGATAAAGGTATAGAGGTATTAAAGTTAAACTTAACTATTTGTTTAATTAAGCCACGTGAAACTACTCTAAAGCAAGTCAGCTCTACCCACCACTTACTTGTATACGTATTACTACAACTCCAACAACAATAGAAGGGAACACAGGAGCGGACAGTACAGGACTAACCAAGGTTTGCTTCGACCCGGCTCGGTGGCAGCCTTTCCGGCGAGACGCGGTGTGGCGAAACGAGGTTGAGGTTGGATGTCTATCCTGTCTGCAGCAGTGCCGAAACCGACTCCCCACCGTACTCGGATTAGTAAGACTCGTTATGAAGACAGAGGGGTTTCAGTCACTCACTGTAGGTTCAAGAAGATCGGAAATCTCGTGTTTTAACTCATATCAGAAGGCAACGAAAGGGAGGAGAAGGCTGGAAGAGAGGGCAGGTTACCTGGAATCGACGGAGTCGGGTCGCACGCGAAGATGGGGAAATAGCCGTACGAGGAGGCGACATAGGCTTGTCTCGCTGGTGGTTTCGCGTGGCCGCTTCAATCTGCTACGCAGCAGAAGCGTTATCAACCGCCCACTAGCTCAGGGAAAAGAAAGTGGACGGGTACTCACCTGACCGCCGAGAGCGTACTCCGTCCGGCTCTAGGGAGGGAAGTCGGTATTGCTGGAGGCGTTGTGCTTCTGGCTGGCGTCGACTGCACAGAGGGTGGTAGGTCGTTCGGCAGGGGCGAAGGCGTGAAGTTACGCGGTAGAGAGAGATGTTGTCGAGAGACGTGGGTTAGGGAGGTAATTAGGTTAGGCTTTGGTTTAAGAGGAGATTAGGGTAATTTAGAGAGATGGGCCGGTTGAGGAGTTACAAGGTCCAGCTCCCTTCTCACCAATTGGGTCGGCCGAAAACTGGGCCTCAAAATTGGGCTGCCCAAGACTTAATACAAATGAGCTGAAACTAATACTAGTTATTCGCCCGGAACCGTTAAAGGTACGGAATTAATTACGGGATTATTTAAGTTATCATTTTATGTGAATCAAGGTCACATAAAATGATCGAATTTAATATCGTTTTGTTTTATATAAAAGAATTACGGCGATCGGATCGGAACCCGATTAAAATTCAGTATTAAACGGAGTTTAAAAATTTTTGGTTATTACATAGATCTCACTAAGGATTTCTTGTCCACTAAGTTTTCTATGAAAGACTTAGGTGAGGCGGATGTGATTCTAGGCATAAGAATCAAACGTGATGCTAAAGGCTTAAGCCTCACACAATCACACTACATTGAGAAGATTGTCAAACGCTTCCAATGTGATAAAAGTTCAACAGTTAGTACTCCTATGGACTCAAGTGAAAATTTGATGCCCAACAAAGGATCAACTGTCTCTCAACTTGAGTATGCACAAGTAATAGGATGTTGCATGTATGCAATGACTAGCACTAGGCCACATATTGCTTTTGCTATTGGTAATTGAGTAGGTACACAAGTTGTCCTAGCTCACAACATTGGAAGGCAATAAGACGTGTGCTTAGGTACCTCAAGGGGACCATGGGTTTTGGCATCTTGTACAGTAAGTATCCTTCAGTGTTAGAAGGCTACTCGGATGCACCATGGATCACTAATCTAGATGATCACTCATCCACCACAAGATGAGTTTTCTTGTTAGGTGGTGGTGCCATTTCCTGGGCTTTAAAGAAGCAAAAATGCATCACAACCTCGAACATGGATTCCGAGTTTGTGGCACTTGCCGCTGCCGGTAAGGAATCTGAATGTCTAAGAAATTTGGTTCTAGAAATTCCTCTATGGCCAAAACCGGTTTCTCCTATCTCAATTCATTGTGATAGTGCCACTACGTTGGCTAAAGCTTATAGCCAAACGTACAATGGAAAATCAAGACATCTTGGTGTGAGACATAGCTCGTTTAGAGAGCTCATAACTCACGGTATAATATCGGTCGATTTTGTGAGAACACACAATAATCTAGCCGATCACTTAACCAAGAGCTTGGCTAGGGACTTAGTTCAAAAGTCAGCCAAAGGGATGGGGTTAAGGACCTAAATTGAAAACGACTTGTCATGGGACACCCAATTGGCCTATGGCTTGATGCCTTAGCCGAATTCAATGAGGAAAGCCCATTCCAAGAAGTTGTGAGCATAAAATGTCCATCCAAGGTAATGCTCTATGCCTATATAATATGTATAGTTTGAAATATGTAATTTCTTAACAACTCTTTTGAAAAATTGCAATTATAGGTGCAAGATCAAAAGAGAGTTGACTACGTGAACGTGAAGTGTCAAGGTTTCTTCAAGGGAGTAGATGGTCGACTCGCCTATATGTTCATTAAAGGATTAGGACACAATAGCCTTTATATGTGTCATTTATTTGTAAAGGAAATGTAAATTTCGTGTATGTTGCCTTCATGTACTTAAACAAGTTAAGTGCTTCAATCCATTAGGACACCACAATTCTTTAGTGCAGAATGTGTAATTATACTAATTCAATAAATTCAATCGAAAGATATTTATGATTATGCGATTATTTTGTTTGGATGTATGTCTATTAAAAGTTTCTTGACTTTGCTCAAATGGGGGAGGAATGTTGGAGATTTGGGCTAAGTCTTCATTGTAACCGTTGAGCTTGCCTTGAGACAAGGTGCAATGAGTTGTTCACATGTGTGTCACTATGGTCCGGGTTGCGGGTGGCAAGACAAGTGACCGGCACTAAGAACAACTAGTATTATAAGGGGAGTCGAATCAAAGCAAGGTGATTCACGACAAGGTCAACTTGTGCTAGCTTCTAGAAGGCCGACGTTTGGGGCTTATTAGCCACATTTTATCGGCACACCTTTGGTTCTTAGGCCTTATATTGTCTAAAGAATATGTGGTTAAAAATTGGGAGCAATCCAAGCTCAAATGCTTAGTGAATGTGAATGAAGCAGCTAGTGAGCTTCTTGAGGAGCTACACTAGCTTGAGCTAAGATATTGAGTGCTTGTGAATCTTGGAGCTTACCCTAGCTTTATTAAAGTGAATAAAGCTCATTGAAAGTGTTTGGACCAAGTAAAATAAGATAGCTCTAAGCTAGCTCCGGGGAGCGGTTTTGGGCTCCCAATGTGGGCCTCGGGCTTTCTAGGGCTTCAAGGCCCATCTTCCAAGTAACTTCCACGTAACTTCCATAACCGATTTTAACCTCTTTTAACTCCCCAAAACCGTGGCATCCTATGCTTATAAAAGGGAGAGCCATTTGCACTTGATTGAACATTCGTTTTTGCAACAATAAAACTTTTAGTTCCATTGTATTGACATTGGATAGGCCTTCTTATAAGCTTGTTTGCAAAACTCGAAAGACCAGTATAGTTCCTTTGCATTGACAAAGGATAGGCATCCATCTTAGTTTGGTTTTGTATTGACAAAACCTAGGAATACCCTTTCTACAAAGTAAGACAAGTAAGTCTCTTACTTAGTTTTTGTAACGTGTAACGTTTTATCCCACTACGGTATTTGGATATTCCCGGTGTAGGGGATAATACACTTAGAAGGAAAATTTATTTATGAATGACTCATTACATAATCCAAGTCAATGTTTTAACATATAGCAATCGGTTTGTAAGACTTGCAATTGAACTTAATTTCTATTAGAGTTTAGTCTACTCCTTTTTGGAGATTACGAACTCTTGGTTGGGTTTTGTCTACTCCTTTGTGGAGATTACAAACCCTTGTTTAATAATTTATTTCACTTCAAGATAAATTATATTAATTTGATTGGCAATTGGGACAACCGTCTACTCACTTAAGTGAGACTACGGACCTTTGGTATAAAATCTTATCTATAATATATCCAAAATTCAGCAGAAAAGAAGATCAAAAGCCTATTCAAAACCATCTCACAAAACTGCATCACATGCTGTTTTTCTCAACACTCAGGACACTTATAAAAACTGCATGAGGAGTCAACTTTGCAACATCATAACTCTCAAACCGTAACTCCGATTCTTCTCAAATTTTAGTATGATCTACTATGTACTACTGACTACAACATATCCAAAATTCAGCAACAAAAGAGGAGTATGACTTACTCAAATCTTGACCCGAGGTTGACTGTTTTTCACTTCCGAAAACTCGGAAAATGCCTCAGCTCTTCAAGCTATCTTCCGAGGCTGTTAGGGACGGATTAAAGACACAAAGGGTGCTCACATCAGCATATATATGTTAAGGATTGATCGAAGAGAAGGACTAAGGAAGGACGGATAAGGATCTTACTCGATTCCATGACTCGAAGGGTGAAGAACGTAACACCAACTGCTATTGTTGTTCGCAAGGGCTGAGAAGATTGATGTTTAGATAGAAATAGGAGCGTCTACACTTGTTGCTGGCTCGAAGGGGGAACTGATGTAACAACCGGATTTTTAGAGGCTCAGATGAGACACCGCCCCCGTGACTGCGGCAGGTTGCTTTCACGCGGCCGCATCTTATGTTTTCTACGGCCACGGGGAAACAAAAGATAGTGATCTTACGGTTTTGTAACCGTCAAGATTGTTTCATTTCTTAGTTTTATCACGATCTCTCGATCCATTTCCTTCCCTCTACATTTCCTAGACTTCACAAATCCTAAGGTGGCCTTCTTGTTTTCTCTCACGTATCTTCTTCCTCCTCTCTTCCTCTCTCTCCTTCAACCTCTTCTCAATTGTTCAAGGGTAGAAGTCTCCTCTTCCTGTGAATGACTATCGGTTGTTAGATCAAGATCTGTTCTTGTGTATCTTCTAGAATAACCGTAAGTTGTTCTTCTCTCTGGTTTTATAAGCATCTTTTGGAGGTTATCTTTATTTCCTCTTTTCCCTTATGCTTGTGCGTCGAACGCTGGATCAAAAGGACTTAGTGGTGTCTACAGTATAGGAGTGGATGATCATGAGAAGAACCACAAAGTACGAACCATGCTGCTCATCGACGTGGGCTGTTGTTGTTCACCCGCGGTCGCGCCTGAACCCAGCTGCAATTGCGCCTTAACGTTTGTCAATGCCCCCGCGCCTCTAGACTATCGCAGTCACGGCCAGTCACCGCGGTTGCGCCCTTGTGTCGCCGTGGTCGCCGACACTACTTTCCCGCGGTCGCCGACAGTACTTTCCCACGGTTGCGCCTTCATTCCTACGCGGTTGCGGAATCGTTCCACTGAGCTCTTAAGTCGACCTTTTGACTTAAGAGTTGGATTTAGATACTTGATCCTTCCTTCTTAATTATCTTATGATTCTTCTATGAGTATGCATAGTAGCATCATGTTAGGTTGGATCCTATCAGAACTAGTATGAATGTCAATTAATGGTGATATGGGTATATTGAGGAATGATTGGTTTAAGTGGTTGGGAAGTTTTGTTGCGATATGATTAGTGGAGGAAACTGCTTGATTTAGTTTCTGGATATTTTGAGGGTGAATTATTGATGGTTTTGTGATTTAGCTTAAGTTTATAGAATCATGGTGTACCTAGGAGTTAGAGACTTCTAGTGTCGCATAGTTGATTGACCCACATGAGTGGTTGTTGCTATATGTGTTATAGTATGATTATTGGTTTAGTACTACCGACGTATAATTGGTCCAAGTGTAACGGGCGGTGGCATCATGTGCTCAGCTCTTGAGGGAGACTGGAAGGTTCTCCGCGACAAGGCCATACATGGTAAACGGGGAGGGTACTGATCCACTCCATATGGTATACGGGGAGGTGTGGCGATCCACTCCAGCTGGATAAAGCAACGGAGGCGAGAGTCTTAGACTTCTCGTGTCACAAGCTTAATTGGATTAAGAGTGTATGACCTTAAGATAGATAATAAACGGGTTTTGTGATACCCAGCTCTATGTTGATATATCCGCATTATGTGTATTTGTGCTTGTGTGTTCTTCTACTGTGTTGATGGTTAGCTAACAGTTTATCCGTGTTGTTAGATGCCTTGCATGATAGGGTAGCTGCCGAGTGATCTGGATGGTGTGGTCAGTCGGAGTTTCCATACATTGTAGGATAGGTGGTGGTTTATTTGCTTTCTTTTGTTATTGACATTTGTAGTATAGTGTTGACATTATTGTTATACTCGGCTAAGTGTCTTATGTTGATCATGACATTGCATCTATTTTATTCAGTTTCGGTATTTTGACTTTTGTTCCTTGTTGTAAGGTGCGGTAATATTTTTGTCGAGTTAGGGTCAGGACCCATTGTGAAGTCCTAACTCGTAGCGCCCCGAGTTTGAGATTTGGGGTGTTACAAAGATCAAGGTGGGAAAGATGTTGCTACCTATATATATCTTAATTTATTATAGTAGGGATTCTTGTATCTTTAGATAGCTTCCATCATATTGTTTACAATTATTATTGCTTTTTCTTATTATAATTTATACACCAAGAGGGAAAAGCCACCTGACATCATCAGCCTAGTCCTAGTAAGATCTTGAGGCCCATAAAGTTTTCGAAAAGGTCTATTGCATGGTTTTCGTGCACAATATGGTCTTGGCTCCATTCTCCACCCCCATGCGCAAATCCTCCACCCGGTTCCTTTGCCAACGGATGATAGTAGATAAATGGAAGAACGAAGTGTTACTGTCACCACACTCCAACCAATGTTGCCTTGACTTTTAACACCACAAAATCTCCTTCTGCTAGAGGGTAAGATCTGTCTAGTTGATAATCTCAACCTCCTTACTAATCAAGGCGTGAGAAGCTCTGGCCGCAAGTTTTGCAGTAATCCTACCAAGTTGTTTGATCAACTTGTCCTTCCGAGATTGAGTGTGCTAGTTCTATTAGACTAACAAAGATTGAACTTGATTCAGGAAATGACGACTATCTTTATCTCAAGGTTCTAAATTTTATAAGCTCATAGGATTTATATTAGAGAAAATTACCAAAAATTACCCGTTAAATAGGATTATTTGCAACTAACCACCCGTTAGTTGGTTACTTGCCCATGTAACACCCCAAATTCTTAGAACTCGGGGAGCTACTAGTTAGGACCTCACAATGGGTTCCGACCTTAGTTTGACAACAATTTTACTTGGATCGTACAACAAGGCACAAAAGTAGTTAAAATATTTGAAAACTTTAAACAATATATACATGAAGAATATTTATCAGCCTTACAAAGCAAAGGTACTAAAACGACGGATATGAAGAATAGAAGACATCCCCGTCCCCAACTAAATGAGTACGTGGACCCGGCTGACCATTCCCTCCGGATCTCTCTACAACTGTATTAACCTGCACGGAATCAACAAGCGGTATAGAACCGTTAGCTAATATTCTATTCATAAGTATAAAGGTAAAAGCACAAACACACACATACACAATCAACATGCAACACTCAATCCTTTTATTATCTTTAATTAGGTGTTAGGTTATTACTAATGATACTTATTTTGTGACACGAGGGATTCCCAAACCTCGCCCTTGTCCCCGTTTACCAACGAGGAATGGTACTAATGCATCTGACCGTCTACCTGACTGGGCTGGTCGCAGGGAACCTCCTAGACTCTCGCAAGAGCTAGGCAGATGATGTCACGACCCGTTATCATACACTTGGGTTAATTACATAATATAATAAAGTCGGCCTAATCCGGTTTCGTTGTTTATCATAACTAACAAACACCACCCATACACATTACACTTATACAAGAAGCCGGCTAAGTAAGTCCGTGGACTTACCAGTCTCCAAGAGCAACCGATTAGCACACTCTCAAGTTCCCCTCGGAAAACGCACAACGCATGTTCAAGACAAGGCACACGAATCAAACAACACTCTAGTCAACTAGAAGTCCTTAGACTTCTAGGCTCAACATCCTCACAAGAACATAAACGTATAAGATTGATCGACACTTAAAACCTAACACAACTCTTCTAAACTAAACTATACTTAGACCCAACTTCGGAATATCCTAAATTTGGATTAATCCAACGGACCGCTCTCCACTTTTACTAAATGTCCTATACATATCCATCAACAACATATCCAAAAATCAAGTCCAACAGAGGTCAATAAACCCTCCAAATCTACCTCACAAAACAACATCACAAGCAGTTTTTCTAACACTTAGAATAATTCAGCAACCATCCAGAAAACTGCTTACAACCCCGACTTTGAAAAATCATAACTCCTAAACCTCTCGATGAAAATCTCTCAAATTTTTATATATTCTACTATGAAGTCTTAACTATGACATATCCAAAATTCAAGTCTAACCGAGAAATATAACCCAATCAAATATATATCACAAAACTGGATCACAAGCAGTTATAGACAACATTCAGCATAACCTATAAACTGCTCAAGGTCTCTACTTTGGGACGCCATAACTGTTAAACTGCAACTCGGATTCCTCTCAAATTTCAGCGTATTCTACTATGAAATACCAACTATAACATATCCAAAAATCAGCAATAAAGGAGGCGTCTAACTTACCCAAATCTGGATCACAAAACTAGCAGTTTTTCCAACACTTAAGAAATTTCAACACAACAGAAAAAACTGCTTACGACCCAATCTTTGAAAATTCATAAACCCTAAACCACTCGCTGGATTCCTCTCAAATTTTGAAATGTTCTACTATAAAAACTTATCTATAATATATCCAAAATTCAGGAACAAAGAAGATCAAAAGCCTATTCAAAACCATCTCACAAAACTGCATCACATGCTGTTTTTCTCAACACTCAGCACACTGATAAAAACTGCATGAGGAGTCAACTTTGCAACATCATAACTCTCAAACCGTAACTCCGATTCTTCTCAAATTTTAGTATGATCTACTATGTACTACTGACTACAACATATCCAAATTTCAGCAACAAAAGAGGAGTATAACTTACTCAAATCTTGACCCGAGGTTGACTGTTTTTCACTTCCGAAAACTCAGAAAATGCCTCAGCTCTTCAAGCTATCTTCCGAGGCTATTAGGGAAGGATTGAAGACACAAAGGGTGCTCACATCAGCATATATATGTTAAGGTTTGATCGAAGAGAAGGATTAAGGAAGGACGGATAAGGATCTTACTCGATTCCATGACTCGAAGGGTGAAGAACGTAACACCAACTGTTGTTGTTGTTCGCAAGGGCTGAGAAGATTGATGTTTAGATAGAAATAGGAGCGTCTACACTTGTTGTTGGCTCGAAGGGAAGAAGTCCGTCCTGAGGGTGCCGCTGCTGATGGTTTTGACTCGCTCCCTCGAGGAGAAGGAAGCCGAAGACCTGCTCGCAACGATGGGTACACTCGAGGAGAAGGGAGCCGAAGACCTGCTCGCAGCCATGGGTACACTCGAGGAGAAGGGAGCCGAAGACTTGCTCGCAGCCATGGGTACACTTGAGGACAAGGGAGCTGAAGACCTGCTCGCAGCCCTGGCACACTGGCGTTGCTGCTACGATAGAAGAGATAGAACGGAAGGGAAGAGAAAGGAGGCAAGGGTTACGTGTAATCTGAACTAGGGCAAGAGGGAAGGAGGCTGAGAAATAACGTAATTGCTTCTTTTCTTAGCGGGCCCGGAAGGCCTTGTTGAGTGTCGTCAAAAATTAGCCCATGACCTTTAATTTTGCAAGAATTAAACTCTAAGGAAGATAGATATATTTTATGTGCACAAAAATTCCATATTAAATAATAAAATGTGTTGATTTATAAAACTAAGGATTAAGTAAGAAGATTGAAGCCTCACATAAAATTATAGAAGTTGATAAAAGCATTTTATGTGCTTAACTCTTCACATAATATGACAAGGTTTATGATGACTCGGGATTTACCGGAAATTAAATTTCCGGGTATTACATCAGTACCCCCTTAAAATCAGTTTCGTCCCGAAACTTAAAAGATAACGACATATAGTCGGAGTTGATACAAAAGAAATAAAGGGCCGGAAAGGGTCACAATCGATCAAGTTCTGATTTGTTCCTAAGATAGCCGGGAATAAAACTTTCGGGTATTACATCAATCCCCCCTTAAATAAGTTCCGTCCCGAAACTTAGAATAGGTATCTAATCAAATGACTTCCATAAATAGAAGTGTCTAACTTCGTCTCTACTAAACTTTCAATCCCATTTTCTAACATGCAAGAACTACTCAATCATCAGCATTAGGCAACATATAAAAACACAAACTCTAAATCCTATGTATGGTCATAAAAGTAACACATAACAACTTCCGAGCACTAACTCGTCGATATAGAAGTAGCGGCAAACTCCGCAAAGAAGTCGGAATGACTATGTATAACGCTCTCCTATGTGTCCCAAGTAGCCTCATCGACTCCTTGTCTTGACCCTTGGATCCTCAACATCGGTATATCCTTAGGTGTAGGGGTTTAGTACTACGCTTCTAGGATGGTCGCCAAATACTCTACCAAAGTATGGTATGGTTCAACCATCGGATCCTCTTAGCTGATGACATACTTCATATTAGGTATGTATTCTCTTAACTGTTACACGTGAATAGTGGGTGGAATGCTAGTCAATAAATAACTTCCCAATCCATTTTAAGATCTCCACGGTTGTTTTCTCAACTCACTTCCCACTCTTTTGATGACTCTACCGAAAGTAACTATACAACTTTATTCCTTCCGGTGAATCCACTTACTTCTGACCTTCTGAACTATCCCGACTATCAACTCTGAAACAAAGTTCTTGGACATCTATCGGCACTTTACTAAGTGCCTAATTCTCTTTGTACTACAACTTGTTTGGTCATGTTTCCTTATTGTGACTCAGTCGGATCTTTCCTCCGTTAATGGTTTATCACCTACTCCATTTTGGGTCTTAAATTTGATATCACTCAACAGTTAAAAATCCGGTAGTCCTTCTCTACGTTTCATTGGCGTCATCTAAATTTTATTTTTTATTTTTTATTTTTATTATTTTTATTTTTATTTTATTATTTATTTATTTATTATTATTTTTATTTATTATTATTATTATTTATTTTTTTATAGATCTTTAATATTTACTGACTCGACTCACGCTTCTTACACAGTTTTCAAGATCTTAAGTGGCATAGGATGTGCCCAGAATAATGATACTAGACACAAGATGATCTCACATCACCGTCATTTGATCATATCCCCTCAATAGATGCTAACACACCATCAACATTGCACTCTTTTATCCATTCCGTCTATCAGACCGATGATATTTCTCTGACTCGAAATGCAACTCGGATCCGTTCCGATATAACATTACACGTAACCTCTACTCGAGATTATGCTTTCTCTATGCGTGATTACTGGTTTACAAGTATACTCCTGCCGCTTCTTTCTTTATATGTCTTCCGACTCAGTAGGGTAGTTACTCACTTCGAGCTTCCTAGTGTAAACCCTGCACCGTACTTTTATTACGTCGTTAATTCTTCTCTGAATCCATCAAGAAAACTCACTCTAGATTCTCCATTAATATAGGATTCAAAACCACTTGTCTAGCAACATATAACAAAGCCTTCATTCTTCACTCGGATCCATAATAGGGTAACACTCTTTTTCTATAACCTCTTATTCCCATACCGTATTTCCAGTCACTCCGCGTAGCCTATCTCACGTTCTTTCCAAACAAAACGCATTTCATCCACTATCCTTATTTTAAACTCGACACGTCGTTTTTTTGTACCATTGAGCTTCCTGCTCTGTGGGTTAGGACCCACTACGCTTCCGCTGCGCTACTTTGATAGTTATGCTCTCATCCATCAGTCATAAGGACATTTTTTTTTGTGAGTCCAAAGTGATTGTCCCCCAAAATTCTTTGCTACGATTACACCATAAGTCCTATCCGGGTGAAGTATCAAGAACCTTCCTTACTTAACTTAATGAAGTAAGATAACGATTAGAATACAACTTCTCCCGTTCACTTTTTTTTTGAATTCTTCTAACACGGATCCAAACTCTTTGACTCGACCGGAGTTTGATCTGAATCAGCCCCTCACGAAATCTCTAACACGGTTCTCTTTATACCTTTAGTGCAACCAAGAGGGTTGTAGTTGCCCACTGAGGAAATCCTCTAACGCATCGTTAAAGCTACTCCATAGATCCACAATCACAAATATCTCTTCTTAACGGCACATAACTCGTCAATACCAAACAATACTTGCACATCCTTGGTTGACATCGGGCAATCTATAATTGACTTATCTCAATTTCATACCTCTACTGGTATTAAACTTTTGGTGCACATCACCTACTAGATTAATCCTTTTATCCCTCTTTAGTTCGTCTTATCTTTCACTCTTCTGCTTCCTTTGGGACAACTCTCTTTCTCTAGTCCGATTGTGTCATTCATCTGCCATAAATAGTCGTTTCAAGTTTCCACGATAGCTTACAAGCGTCTTTGCAATTCTTATGGTTGTAATGATCATCCACTTGCAGTTCCTCTTGCATGGACCGTCTTTGTTAATGGCTTAGATCCCGTGATAATTGGGGTTACACTGGACTCTCGAGTCCAGCAAGGTCGTTCTCCCATACACCTTACTTCACTGAAGTTAGTAGTAATATCGCCTTCATGAAACTCCGTTGACCCTGCTACAAGCTTCCATTCTTTAGATATTGGCGTCGTGGTTTCTTTTAAACTTCTTGTATCTCTGAGGAGGTCAAAACCTCCTTACGCTTGTGGGGTCTTCCTTTTCTCTTTTACACTCAATTGTAGGTCTTCATTCCGTGCACCTTAGATTCCCACACCCGGATTAACACTCTGTCTCTTCTGGTTTCTCATGCCCGTACTAGTCTATGGGGCATCCGCCTCTATTGTAATGTCCTTGATTCCGCAATCTTGGTTGTACTCAATTCTACTTGTCTCGGTCCAATATTGTTATCTCTACCCCGCACTCTTGTAGTCTCTTGCATGGTTCTTCTAATTCTATCTCTCGGCCTCGTATGCCGAGTTCCTTGTACGACCTTCTATTCCTTCTAATTGAACTGACTCAGGAATTTCTTCCTCATGTGATTGTGTTTGCGGTAAAAATTATCTTTACAACTTTACTTCCTTGCGCACTTGTTCTTTGGATGATTCGTAAGGATCACCAAGCAGCCTACCCGAGTATAATACTCAATTCAAGGTCCGATTCCATTGCCTCGTGTTGGAGATTCTTCAACTCCGCAGTCGATTTATCATGAGGCGATAATCGCTTCGTGATATCACGACTAAAGGATATAAAATATCCTTTAGGATACTAACAAGCTAATTAGCATACACATGTATATAAAATATTATAATAAACATTATAAAAAGTCTATAATCTAACTCCTATCGATCCAATTTGAAGAGATCCACGGAGAGCGATGGTGGTCCGACGTACTACTAACCCAACAACCCGACTATGCGCGCGTGTAAAAACATAAATCCGTTTTGCAAATTTTAGACCCCTTTCGGGTTCTAGTTATTTTATACATTCGGTCTTTCAGAATATTTCAAGTGCCATTGTTGCCAACCTAGAGCTCTGATACCATATTGTAACACCCCAAATTCTGAAAACTAGGGGAGCTACTGGTTAGGACCTCATAATGGGTCCCGACCTTAGTTTGACAACAATTTTACTTGTATCTTACAACAAGGCACAAAAGTATTTAAAACATTTGAAAACTTTAAACAATATATAGATGAAGAATATGTATCAATCTTACAAAACAAAGGTACTAAAACGACGCATATGAAGAATAGAAGACATCCCCGTCCCCAACTAAATGAGTACGTGGACTTGGCTGACCATTCCCTCCGGATCTCTCTACAACTGTCTTAACCTGCAAGGCATCTACAAGCGGTATAGAACCGTTAGCTAACATTCTATTCATAAGTGTAAAGGTAATAGCACAAACACACACATACACAATCAACATGTAACACTCAATCATTTTATTATCTTTAATTAGGTGATAGGTTATTACTAATGATACATATTTTGTGACACGAGGGATTCTCAAACCTCGCCCCTGTCCCCGTTTACCAATGAGAAATGGTACTAATTCATCTGACCGTCTACCTGACTGGGCTGGTCGCAGGGAACCTCCTAAACTCTCGCAAGAGCTAGGCAGATGATGTCACGACCCGTTATCATACACTTGGGTCAATTACATAATATAATAAAGTCAGCCTAATCCGGTTTCGTTGTTTATCATAACTAACAAACACCACTCATACACATTACACTTATACAAGAAGCCGGCTAAGTAAGTCCGTGGACTTACCGGTCTCCAAGAGCAACCGATTAGCACACTCTCAAGTTCCCCTCGGAAAACGCACAACGCTTGTTCAAGACAAGGCACACGAATAAAACAACGCTCTAGTAAACTAGAAGTCCTTATACTTCTAGGCTCAACATCCTCACAAGAACATAAACGCATAAGATTGATCGACACTTAAAACCTAACACAACTCTTCTAAACTAAACTATACTTAGACCCAACTTCGGAATATCCTAAATTTGGATTAACCCAACGGACCGCTCTCCACTTTTACTAAATGCTCCTATACATATCCATCAACAACATATCCAAAAATCAAGTCCAATAGACGTCAATAACCCCACCAAATCTACCTCACAAAACTGCATCACAAGCAGTTTTTCTAACACTTAGAATAAATCAGCAACCATCCAGAAAACTGCTTACAACCTCGACTTTGAAAAACCATAACTCATAAACATCTCGATGGAATCCTCTCAAACTTTTATATATTCTACTATGAAGTCTTAACTATGACATATCCAAAATTCAAGTCTAACCGAGAAATATAACCCAATCAAATCTCTATCACAAAACTGGATCACAAGCAGTTTTAGACAACATTAAGCATAACCTATAAACTGCTCAAGGTCTCTACTTTGGCACGCCATAACTCTTAAACTGCAACTCGGATTCCTCTCAAACTTCAGTGTATTCTACTATGAAATACCAACTATAACATATCCGAAAATCAACAATAAAGGAGGTGTCTAACTTACCCAAATCTGGATCACAAAACTAGCAGGTTTTCCAACACTTAAAAAATTTCAACACAACAGAAAAAACTGCTTACGACCCAATCTTTGAAAATTCATAAATCCTAAATCACTCGCTGGATTCCTCTCAAATTTTGATATGTTCTACTATAAAATCTTATCTATAATATATCCAAAATTCAGCAGCAAAGAAGATCAAAAGCCTATTCAAAACCATCTCACAAAACTGCATCACATGCTGTTTTTCTCAACACTCAGCACACTTCTAAAAACTGCATGAGGAGTCAACTTTGCAACATCATAACTCTCAAACCGTAACTTCGATTCTTCTCAAATTTTAGTATGATGTACTATGTACTACTGACTACAACATATCCAAAATTCCGAAACAAAAGAGGAGTATAACTTACTCAAATCTTGACCCGAGGTTGACTGTTTTTCACTTTCGAAAACTCAGAAAATGCCTCAGCTCTTCAAGCTATCTTCCGAGGCTGTTAGGGACGGATTCAAGACACAAAGGGTGCTCACATCATCATATATATGTTAAGGATTGATCGAAGAGAAGGACTAAGGAAGGTCGGATAAGGATCTTACTCGATTCCATGACTCGAAGGGTGAAGAACGTAACACCAGCTGCAGTTGTTGTTCGCAAGGGCTGAGAAGATCGATGTTTAGATAGAAATAGGAGCGTCTACACTTGTAGCAGGCTCGAATGGAAGAAGTCCGTCCTGAGGGTGCCGCTGCTGATGGTTTTGACTCGCTCCCTCGAGGAGAAGGAAGCCGAAGACCTACTCGCAGCCATGGGTACACTCGAGGAGAAGGGAGCCAAAGACCTGCTCGCAGCCATGGGTACACTCGAGGACAAGGGAGCCGAAGACCTGCTCGCAGCCCTGGCACACTGCGTTGCTGCTATGATAGAAGAGATAGAATGGAAGGGAAGGGAAGGGAGGCAAGGGTTACGTGAAATCTGAACTAGGGCAAGAGTGAAGGAGACTGAGAAGTAACGTAATTGCTTCTTTTCTTAACGGGCCCGGAAGGCCTTATTGAGTGTTGTCAAAAATTAGCCCATGACCTTTAATTTTGCAAGAATTAAACTCTAAGGAAGATAAATATATTTTATGTGTGTAAAAATTTCATATAAAATAATAAATTGTGTTGATTTATAAAACTAAGGATTAAGTAAGAAGATTGAAGCCTCACATAAAATTATAGAAGTTGATAAAAGCATTTTATGTGCTTAACCCTTCACATAATATGACAAGGTTTATGATGACTCGGAATTTACCGAAAATTAAATTTCCGGGTATTACAGCCCATAACCACCCATTACATGTCTTCCGCTAATAAATTACCATCTATCCCCATATTCCATCCATTTTTTCATTTAAGGCCCCACTTTACATTATTTTAATATTTTCTCTCTAAATCAGTATGTTTCGTTAACTGGAATATGAACGGAGTTTTTCTTATTAAAAAGAAAAACCAAGTTAAATGAATCAAGTTAAACAAACCAAGTTCTAAAAATCAAACCCTCCATATATTTTTAAAAAGTTATAGATTTTATGAAAATAATAAGAAAAAAATCAAATAAATCTCCGTATTAGAAATTGGTTTTCTTCCTTAGAATTTCTAATGATAAACTAAGATTTTTTTTCATTTTTCCAGAAAACTCATTTTTCCGGTAAAAAAATTTATATTAAATTTTGGGTTTAATATTTTTTAATTAAAATCTCCAAAAAGTTTTTTCCCCCAAAATTTTGTAATAGAAAGAATCATTGTAAAAAAAATATATGATTTTTACTATTAATTTTGAATGTTTTTAAAAAAAACCAAAAAACTATTTTTAAAAAACTCAAAAAAAAATATTTGAAAAAAACCAAAATCTATTTTACAAAATTTATTTTTATGGAAGAAATTCCAAAAATATTGAAAAAAAAACATTTTTGTAAGAAAAACCGGTTTGGATTTAATTCAATTGATTCATGGTTAAAAGAGAAAAGTATCCAAATATTTAAAAGTGGGACCCTTTAATATTTTTTTTTTAAGGAAATGGGATGGGTGTTAATCTATATATATTACTAAAACAACACCCATTTTGTCCACGTGTCAACTTCTAAGGCCGTCCACGTTAGCATTTTTCCAATTTATTTACAGATTTGCCACAACATATTTACAGATTTGCCATTAATTATTTTATAAGAAAATTTTTTATTAGAATTTGTAAACAGTCATCATGCCATGTCAACTTTATTAAAATAAAAAATTAAAAAATTAAATCTACTTATCTACCAATCAAAATTAACAAACTGATCTATTCTAAATCGATTTGTTGAGAAAATCTAACGCATATCTTCTAACAAGATTTGACACATTCGTTAAATTTAAAACTAAATCAAATTTTACTCCTTAATCTAAATCCAAGTAAAAGTGATAATATATTAAGGTATAAATATAATACTCGAATAATAATCTTTGTAATAGAATTTTAATTATGTTCTTTTATATATTTTGGATAAACTATTTCTCACATATTAGTCATATTAATTAATAAAAATATTTTATATTATAGATTGATATCAAATATATGATGCATGAAAGTGAAAATATAATATTTTTTATTTAGACAAACCCGCACAAGGTGCGGGCACTAAACTAGTTTATTAACAAAACACATGTGCAATTAGCTACTAACGGTGATTAGTTGTAAGTGACCTTATTTAACGGGTCAATTTCGATATTTTTCTCTTTATATTAACTTGGCCATTCTGAATGAGTGTGGCTAGTTTAGTCTACCGTATATATTCTAAGTCCTCCAGGAGTTTGGCCTTCATCTATTGCAATTTTGAGTAGGGTTGTTCAAACGGTCCAAGGACCTGATCGTTTTGATTTTTTTAAACTATTTTTATTGGTTAAATACGGTCTAGTCCGATCCAAATCCAAACGGGTTGTTTCCATGTCCTTTTCAAAAGTGGTAACAAACGGTTTGGATCGGACCGGAACATTACATTCTAGGATTGGACCGGGCCGTAATAATATGGACGGAGATCAAATCGGACCGGATCCAATAGTTACGGTCCAAGACCGGACTGGACTACTCCAAATGTGCACACTCCTAACTACGAGAGTTTCTATAGTTGTTCATTAGGTAAAATTTCTATGCATCAAGAAGTGTAGAACTTACATTAGACAATGCCTTGACTGTTTGTTGACTGAATTCACCTTATTTATAACATGACTATTGATTGATATACCATGCATTGTGGGGATACTTATTTCTAATTTTCTTTGTCATATCTTTTGTAACTCATTTAAATTAGTTAAATTAACTTTTTTTCTTTTATTGTCTTAACAAAAATTTATTTGAAGTTGAAATTAATATGGGCATACTTTCCGTTAATTGGCACTCGATTACTAAGATTGATCTCGTCGTACTTGTGATTTTGGTTGTGAGCTATTTAGTGTGTTTAGCTCGTTGGAGGTACATGATTGATCATTTTGGAGCACATTTGCTTATGTCGCCTAAGGAACTGGTTTGGAGCACTTTGGTTAGTCCCTATTGTAGATGTCTTGGGGGTTATCATGCAAGTAGATATGGGGTCCGTTCGGCAATTGTGGGAGATTATTGTGGGAATTATTATTTTTAATAATCTCCAAAATAATCGATAATTCAAGTGAAGATGGATTAAAAATTTTGGTCAAATAATTTCTCAAAAGTATATTGAGCAAAATAGTCTCCTAATCTATATAGACTACTAAAGCGGTATGAAGAACCGTAAGGTAAATATAAAGGATATAAATACTCTAGAAGGGGGTTGAATAGAGTATGAAAAATTTTTGCAAAAATCTATCTCATTGCTTTGAAACTGATTTCAAAGGCCTTGATGTCGATATGAGCTCTTTGTGACACAACTAGTTTTCAAGGGCTTTGAAAGTGATTTCAAGGGCCTTGACTTTGAAAACCTGCAAAGCAACGTTAGACACAATAAAGCATGATATGGTGCGGAAATGAAAAGATCGATACGGTGATATGCTTACGAAGTTCGGCTCTAACAGCCTACTCTCCGTCCTAGGGTTTACCCGTAGGATCTAACTATCTATTATCAGCTTCAAAGAGTCCTAGATACGAACTAGAAAAAATTCCCTTTTTCTCTCACAGTAGCCAATGCTACAATCTAATTTAAACTCTTAACCTAACTATAATAGCCTAGTTACTTCACAGAATAACACACACTCGAGTATAACACTCTCTAGATATCCCAATCAAGCTCTCGTGTTTTTCTCTCTTTAAAGAATAAAGCTTTTGCAAACTAAGAGGAAGAAAAACTCTTGGAACGAATGAAGATAGCTTTCGATCGCTTGAAGACTTAGATGTTTCCGTGTAAGCTTGTTGTTCTCTTCAATCGACATCTTCATTTATAGTCTTCGATGGAGAAGTCTTTTAGCGGTTGAGAAGATGACCGTTGTTGATTTTTCTTCTTCTCCATAGAAAACGGTGTATGTTGAGATGAGATAGCCGTTATAGATTCTTTTTATCCTCTTCATCTCCATAACGCACATTGATTTTCTTCTCTAGAATCTTCGAGTTTTTTGAGGAACTTTGGTTGAAGACCTTCAAAATCTTTGTAAGATCCGTTGGGAAGAAATGTTTAATCTTGCATCAATTTGGTTAAGATCTTTGCAAGATCTTTTTGTTGGGTCAAATCTTCTTGTTGGTCGAGATCTTCTTGTTGGCCAAATCTTCTTGATATCTTCTTGGAAGATCTTCTCTTGATCCTTGGTAGATTTGGTTGTTGAGATTGAATCTTGAATTTCAAATTCCTTCCGGCCAATATGTTCTTTGTATCATGTTTCAAGGCTCCGGCTTTGATCCCTTATAATGGTTTTCAAGGCCTTCGTGTTGAACCTTTAAAATGTTTTCCAATCTCTGCGCTTGTCCCTTGTATCCGTTTTCAAGGCCTCCATTCATCCTTTGAAATGCTTTCCAAGGCATGCATACATTTGACAAACACAAAACCAAACAATCCAATCTAGAAATAAAATTGATATTTGTTAGTATAAAAACCGCTCATTTGTGTTAAGTTTTCCATCATCACATATGCATATATATATATATATATATATATATATATATATATATATATAATCAAGGTGAGTTTTCACAATATACATTGACGCTGACGTGGCGCGCTATGGAGACAATATTTTAAATAGAGATCTCACAATTTACGCAAATAAATCTTTTATTTTTAAATCCAATAAAAATATTTTAGGTGATCAGGAGAAATCTTTGCGTTAATTTCAATTTTGGCTGTTACAAAATTTTATTGTTAATAAATATTTTTCTTAAATTTAATTTTTAAATCCAATAAAAAAATTCCAGCTTGTATCTCAAGTAAAATAATTTATTTTTTGAAAAGTTTTTTTATTTTTTCTTCATTTATTTCTGAAGGATTATAAACTCAATCTATTTACGTTAATTATTTTTAAGATTTTGCTATCCTACATCGATTATCAAGGAAGGCTGATAGTTTGATAAGGTAAAATCCCAGTTTTCACCTTCACCGCGGGGCGGTGAAGGAGGCCGCCCTAGCGGCCTTGGTTTCTGTCACCGCCCCCGCCGTGACAAGGGGAATCCTTGCGGCCCAGGAGATCCGCCCGTGTGGATTCGCTGCGGATCGCTCCCGATTTGTTTTCGTTCATTTTTTTTCTTCCTTCCATAGATAGAATATCCGATCTTCTATCGTTTGGCCGGCTTACTTATCTTCTTCCAAACCCTAGACGTCCTTTCCATCTATCATTCCCGCCTCTTCTATATATTCCCACCTTTTCTTATTTTTCCCGTTTCTTGCTTACGTCTTCTTCAACCCTAGAGTGTTGTAGTCTTGCTTCCTGTGACCTTACTGAATGTTTAAGTCTTCCCTTTGAATTCTTCATCACGTTCATGTAGTTGTTGCATGCCTATTCATTTCTATTTCGTTTTCTTCTTTCGTTCTTCCTTTTCTTCTTCTCCAAGAATCAAGTTTGAACCTTGATTCTTGTTGGCGTCCCCGTTGTTGATGTGTTGTTGTTCTCAGGCTCTTTTGGTTGAGTCTTGACATGGTTGGATCAAAGGTTCAAGTTTTGGATCCCTTGTTGAGAGTTCTGTCGATAAGAAACCCCGACAGCGTCTTTTGTTGAGAATCCGCTCCCGCGTCTGCATAGAGCCGCCCCTGCGGATTTCCTCCCTACCGCCCCTACGCCTTTACCCAACTGCCCCCGCGGTTTCTTCTGTAGTAACTCCCATTCTTGTGAATTGCTTCCTTCCTTTAGCACCCTAAATTCTCAAAACTCGGGGAACTACTGGTGAGGACCCCACAATGGGTCCCGACCTTAGTTTGACAACAAATTTACTAGGATCTTGCAACAAGGCACAAACATATTTAAAATCTTTTGAAAACATCAAAAAAGTATTTACATGAATGATCAACACATGGAAGCCTTACAAAGCATAAATATATTAATAACATGCATGCTGAACGGAAGACAAGTCCCCATCTAATGAGTACGTGGACCCGGCTTACCATCCGTTCCGGATCTCTCTACAACTTTCTATCTCGACAAAATCTACAACACAGATAAACCGTTAGCTAAAAATTCAAAAATAAGTAGAATAAAAATAACACAAACACAACTCAGCCAAAATAAAACAATCATCATGCTGGCACACAAACCGGTTATTATCTGGTACTTAGGTGATTCACTTTATTCCATTTTAAAGTTGTGGCACAAGAAATCTTAAGATTTCTTTCCTCCGTTCCTTATCCAACTGGTGATGGTTTGGCACACCTCCGGCGGTGGCGTCCCCGCAAACCAAGTAAGGACTAGTCCCTAAAGAAACCCCCAACGCCCTCGGGCTAACTGGGTAGAATGTCACCGCCCGTTACTCTTAGGCCAAATATATAGGTCGGTCGATAATTAATAAAAGTACTCTTATAAACACAGCATTCAAACACCACTATCGTCATTCACACTCATATCCAGAAGCTAGCTAAGTAAGTCCAAAGGACTTACCTGAATCGAAACTCGATTCCCGTTATCTCAACTCGGTCCGCAACTGTTGGGACTCAATTGCATGTCGGGCAAGTGGATCAAAATATATCCCATATTCTTAGAAGTCTATAACTTCTAAGATGTACAATCCTTTCAAGAGAAATTACTAAAAATGCCCTGCTAAGGTAAAATGATCATTTCACCCTTGGTCTCGAAACTCTCAAAAATCCTATAATATATGCCCAAACCTTTCTTTGGGACTTAATTCCATAATCTAACTCTTAAGGGTTAGTTTAGGTAGAACTTATAGATTACACATTTTTCTTAACTTTTAAAAAAGGCAACTGACGTCCATCTTTAGCCTATAATACGAGACTCAAATAAATTTATTAAAATTCTAAGAAAATTATCCAAGTCTTCTATGATATACATACAAATCATAATGTCAAAGATCTCCCAAAAATACTCCGTCAAGAATCCTACACAAATCCCCAAAGTTGGGTCCAACATCCATCAATCTCATACTTAGCCAAAATTTGTGTAATTTTCTAACTACACCATTAGTCCAGTTTGGACCTTCATAAATCTAAATCTAACCGTTAAATCAACCTTAACTTTTTCTACATCACCCTATGCATGGAACTTTATAACATACTAAAAATTGAATGGTGGATTATATTTCTAAGGTATCTAAACGTAAGTTCAAACATGACTGCACAACAAAAAAATGGTTCCAGCACTTAGAGAATTTTAGCATCTTCTAGAAAACTACTTACAACCTCAACTTCGAAAAATCATAACTACTAAACCTTTTGATGAAATCCTCTAAAATTTTGATATATTCTAGTATGTAATCCTAACTATTTGTAATGTCCGGAAAATTTTATTCCGCATAATACTCGATCAAACCGGATTCCGATCCGCTAACCTTTCTTAATTTTAAACAAAATAAAACAATACTAAATTCTATCATTTTATGTGACCTTAATTCACATAAAGTGATAAAAATTGTAACTTAACTCATATAAAATGATAGATATGTAAACTGAATAATAATTTTCGTATGTTTGAAAACCGAAGAGTAATTCCGTACAATTTAAAGACTCATTTAATCGCTATTTAGATGAGCAGGCCCACCGGTTTAAGCCCAGTATATACAACTTTCAACCCAGCCCATAATCTACCTTAACCCGAATTAATTAACCTAATCTAATCAGCCGCTTAATCCTATCCCTATCTACCGTACTCAGCCCTTAACCTAATCGACCATTCTTCAACTGGCGATCACGCTTTAGCAGCACAGACGTGAGGAGCTTCCCTCTGCATTCTGTCGCTCTCTCGCCAACACCGGACGTCGCAACCTCGAGCTTCTCTTCAAAACGGTAGCGCCGGTAAGATCTCGTCCCCTTTCGAGTCGCCTTTATCACTTATGCGCCGCTGAACTTTAACCCTTCATCGAACACCAGGCCACAGTGAAGATCGAGCCTTCCAGCCGGAACCGCAGACGTACAGGCCCCTACGACCTTGGCTAAGCGAACCGGGTTGAAGGGAAGGATCTCGCGACTGCCATCCAGAACCGCATCTCCGTCTTCGTCGCCAATACTGATCATCCTCGGGTTCCCTGTGTGGCATCGGATCTCCTTCCTCGATGTAAAAAGGTAATCGTTTCATCCGCTACAATTCGTTGGAGTCGGGAGAGGGTCGAGTTTTACAGTTTTTCATAGGAAGTTAAGACGTGAGTTGAGAGAGAACGTACCTTTGCTAATTAGGAGTATCACGCTGGAGGATAGGTAGATGTAGTGTAAAACGTGGTTTCCAGTAGAAGTGGATTTCATAACTGAGTAGAATGCAGAACCGTCCTTTAACCTTTCCTTCTTCCAGTTTTGCGTTGTGTAAGTTGCTTACTTTGAGGATTAATTTTTTTGCTTTAAAATAAACATCTACCGTTGAATTTTTGATATGTTGTAGTCAGTAGTACATAGTAGATCATACTAAAATTTGGGAAGAATTGGAGTTACGGTTTGAGAGTTATGATGTTGCAAAGTTGAGTCATCATGTTGTTTTTATAAGTGTGCTGAGTGTTGAGAAAAACAGCATGTGATGCAGGTTTGTGAGATGGTTTTGAATTGGCTTTTGATCTCCTTTTGTGCTGAATTTTGGATATATTATAGATAAGATTTTATAGTAGAACATATCAAAAATTGGAATAAATCCAGCAAGTGGTTTAGGATTTATGATTTTTCAAAGATTGGGTCGTAAACAGTTTTTTTTTTTTTTTCTGTTATGTTGAAATTTTCAAGTGTTGGAAAAATGCATGTTGATACAATTTTGTGGTCCAGATTTGGGTAGATGAGACTCCTCCTTTGTTGATGATTTTTGGATGATATATTTGGCATATTGTTGTAGAACATATTAAAATTCGAGAGGAATAAAGCTAGTGGTTTAAGAGTTATGATTTTTCGAAGTTGGGACATTAAACAGTTTTTTTTTTCTATTGTGTAGAATATTCTGTGTTGAGGAAAAAATTGCTTGTGATGCAGTTTTGGGAAATAGATTTGAATAGGTTATTGACCTCGGTTGGACTTGGCTTTCGGATATGTCATAGTTAGGATTACATAGTATAATATATCAAAATTTGAGAGGATTTCATCAATAGGTTTAGAAGTTATGATTTTTTTCAAAGTTGGATCAGTAAGCTGTTGGTTTTTTTAGTGTTGCTGAAATATTCCAAGTGTTGGAGAAAACGTGTGTTGAAGCAGTTTTTGGATCTAGATTTGTATGAGTTAGGTAATTCTGATGAACATGAAATTTTGAGGGATTAGAGTTCATATACTGTAGTTTATCGTATAAAGTTTTAAGGATGATCCAACATATAGTTTTGGACTTATGATGTCCTGAAGAAGGGTAGTTACACAGTTTTAGGAAGAACTCGAATTTTGATCAAGTATGGAACTTCAGGATTTTGGAACCATCTTTATTTGGTTGAGAGTTTTTGAGAGATCTTTGCTCCTATGAGTAGTATGCATATCATAGAGGACCTAGAGATTTATCTCGAAATTTTTATATATTTACTCGAGCCCCATTTCTTAAGCTAAAGTCAGACCTTAGCAACTCTTTTGGAAATGTAGAATTTTGGGTTAAGTTTTATAAATCCTTAGCAAACTATCTCGTGAGAACTAGATTATGGAAATAGGTTCCAAAGAAGAAATTGGAACTAGGTCATAGATTATTCTTGGAGTTTCGGGACCGGGGGTAAAATAGTCATTTTACCTTGAAAGGGCTTTTTAGTAATTAATCTTCATGAGATTGTACATCTTTGAAGTTTATAACTTCTAAGAATATGGGATGTAGTTTTAATCCACGTGCCTTGAATGGCAGGTGTTTGAGTTCTACGGTTGCGGACCGAGTTGAGATTGGGAGAATTGTGAATTGAATCAGGTAAGTCCACGGACTTACTTAGCTAGCTTCTTGTATGAGTGTAATGTGTATGAGTGGTGTTTGTTAGTTATGATAAACAAAGAAACCAGATTAGGCCGACTTTATTAATTATGTAATTGACCCAAGTGTATGATAACGGGTCGTGACATCAATTGCCTAGCTCTCGCAGAGTCTAGGAGGTTCCCTGCGACCAACCCAGTCCGGTAGACGGTCAGATGCATTAGTACCATTTCGCGTTGGTAAACGGGGACAAAGGCGAGGTTTGGGAATCCCTCGTGTCACAAAATAAGTATCATTAGTAATGACATATCACCTAATTAAAAGATAATAAAAAGGATTGAGTGTTGCATGTTGATTGTATATGTTATGTGTTTGTGCTTTTACCTTTATACTTATGCATAGAATGTTAGCTAACGGTTTTATCCGTGTTGTAGATTTGTGGAGATAGACAGTTGTAGAGAGATCCAAAACGGATGGTCAGCCGGGTCCATGTATTCATTAGATGGGATAGGGGAGTCTCTCATACGGCATGCATGTTATGTATCTATATATATGTTTTGTAAGGCTTTCACATGTATACATTCATACATTAAAAATAATATGTTTTGAAATTGTTTTCAATACATTTGTGCCTTGTTGTAAGATCCTAGTGAAATTGTTGTCAAACTAAGGTCGGGACCCATTGTGAGGTCCTAACTAGTAGCTCCCCGAGTTCTCAGAATTTGGGGTGTTACGCTATTACAAACCCAAAATTTCAAGTCCAACAGAGGTCAATAACCTATTCAAATCTATCTCACAAAACTGCATCACAAGTAGTTTTTCTCAACACTTAGAATATTCAGCACAACTTACGAAAACTGCGTGAGAAATCAACTTTTGGACACCTTAACTCTCAAACCGTAGCTCGGATTCCTCTAAAATTTTAGTAAGATCTACTATGCAATACTAACTACAACATATCCGAAATTCAGCCACAAAAGAAGAGTCTAACTTACCCAAATTTGGACTCGAAGTCAGCTGTTCGTCACCTTACAACCCGGAAAAAATGCATCAGCTTTCAAGCCATCTTCGAGGGCTGCAAATAAGGCTCTCATCAGCACATAAGTAGAGAGTGCAATATAGAGATGGGAGGACGACTGATTCGGGTCTGGACAATAACAAGGATGGTCCGATTTGTGTGTAGAGTAAGAGGGTAACGTTGGATCCGACGCCTGATGTGGTGTTATTGTGGCTACCCGGGTTGCTGGCGTCCAAGCAAGAGGTGGAGGAATGGAGCACCACCACTATCTACGTCTCCTTTGCTGTTGGTGCAAAGGCGGTGGCACGAGGAGACCGACTGGTGCTGCGGTGGCTTGCCGTCGTCTGTGCAGAAGAGGGCGAAGTTGTGGTCTGATGCGCGCCTCCAATGAGAGTTCCTGGTTACTGCAATTTGGTGATGAAGACCTCTGCACCGCCACCATCTTCAGCCGGCATGGAAGGCATGGATGAGCCCGGCAATAGGCTCGATTGGGAAGGCTCACCACTAGCGTAGACTAGTACAAATGTTGGAGGGCTCGCTGCGAGCGTGGATGGGAAGGCTGGAATGATGCGATTGCTTTTGGAAGAGGGAGTAGCTCTTGGCGTCATTTCTGCTACTGTCCCTTGAGGAATTACTTTGCGTAGAAGGCTGGAACCCTAGGGCTGAGGAATGAGAGGAGTAGCGGCTGGAGATGTACGTGGAGCAGGTTGGTGTCTCTTGGGTTGGCTTCTTCATTGGCTGGCGAGAGGTGAGGTAGAGCAAGCAAGGGTTGGCTGGAGAAATGTGTGTGGGCCTATCACAAGGCCGGATGGTACATGGGCTGGACAAGAAGGATGCAAGCTTGGTTGGGCTTGTCTAGACATTATCATGGCTTTGTCATGGGCTTGTCAAGTGGCCTTGTCAAATGCTTGTCATCTCATCCTACTCTTGCAAGAGTGTTATAAGTAGTATTTTGTGTGATCAAACTCCACATAAAATCATAAAAGTTGGTAAGAAACATTTTATGTGATTAACTCGTCACATAAAATGATAGAATTGTCAAAGGAAGGAATTATCGTGAAACTTTTATCATTTTATGCGAGCAATAATTTAACATAAAATGATTAGATTTATGTTGTTAAAAAAAATATAAAATAAAAAGAAATAACTGAAATAAATTTTCGGGTATTACACTTCCTTTCTTTCCTCGGTCCTTTCCTTGATTCATATGAATGTTCCTTGCCCCCTAAGTATGCTGTAAGACTAAGGTTGAGCCCTTAGCTTGTGGAGATCTCTTAAAGATCATTGAGACTAGAAGTTATAGACTTTTAGCAACCGTTTCGTTCCTGATTCGTGATGATTGTGTGAACAGGCTTTCATTGCTCCTTTCTTGAGGGAAACTGAGTGTTCTCTGAGTTGTAGCTGAGTTTAGATTACCTTCGACTGAGGTAAGTCCCTTGGACTTACTTAGCTTCATTCCGTATATTGGTTTGAGTGTTTTGTCTTGTTGTGTTCTTTATCATGTTATAACGGATAATCGGGATAGAATTCACCTTTATAAACTTAAGTGGCCCAAGTGTATGATAACCGGGCGGTGACCACTTGTCTAGTTCTACAAGAGACTAGAATGTGCTCTTGCAACCCATGTAATATCCGTAAAAAAATTTTCCTTTTATTTTCGAGTCAAATCGGATTTCGATCCGTTGACTTTTTCTCATTCTACCTAGTATTGCACCCTTCCACAAATTCTATCATTTTATGTAGAATTTAATTCACATGAAATGATGAGATTACACCAAACCCTAATTGTACAACCCTAGTTATGTATATGTATTTGGACAAAACTCGGAGAATCTTATTCCGATACCCATCCAAGTTACATTTATGGGACATAATATTACGTTATGGGTCCTTAATAGGATCGAGTTGTTATGATGGGCCACTACTCACCTTGTTAAAACCGTACCTTCCTCAACTATCTAATTTGGGCTCAATTAGGTAATTAATTTTAATCCTGATTAAGACCTTAATCGGATTATTTAACCCTAACCTAACAGCACCCTAACTCTATCTACGTAAAACCCTCCTCGCGCCGCTGTTACCCTCATGCACAGCAGTGGAGACCATCTACACTTCAAGCGACCCCTTGGGCCTGCAAGCTGGAAGTTGGTGGCGACGACAACCCGGCGACTGGCGGCAGCACTTCCAGACCGACGAGGTGAGTCCCATCACCCTACGCTGTTCTTGGCGAGTCTCTACTACTAACCGACGGTTTCTATTGCCCAGCCGATGAAGTTTCTTCGAATTCCGCCTCCGATCTGGGTCGCATCACAGCCGACTGAGGGCCTCGCAACATCGCTAGCAGTCCACCATTAGAACCTCCTCGATCTTCATTGTTGGCAACCAGGTGAGCCAAACGTTGTTCCCTCTCCCCTCTCTTTTCCCCTCTGATTTCACGCAGTAATAGCACATGAGGGAGACCTCCAACAACCTTCCTTTCTTCATCTTCATTGTTGAGCAGCGGCAGACGCCACCACTCCGACTCGCAGGTGCACACCTCCTTAGCCGCAGTTGCAACAGTCCCCTCCACCGTAGGGGGCGGAATACACCATCCACTGGTGCGACAGTTTTGTGTCTACAGGTGCGTCCATGTGACAGAGTCACAACTATGTTTTCGTCTTCGTACTCGTGAGCTCCTCGAGTTTTCTTGTCGGGTAAACACCGCACCTCCCTTCACTGCATTGCCCTCTCTATATATGTGCTGATTAGAACCTCTGTTTGTGTCGTGAAACCTTCTGGAGCAGCCATGGAAGGTGAATAAAAGAGCTGTTACATTTCTGAGTTTCGGAAGTGACGAACAGCCAACTTCGGATCCAGATTTGGGTAAGTTAGACTCCATATTTGTTGCTGATTCGGATATGTATTAGTTGGTATTGTATAGTATAACATACTGAAATTTAAAAGGATTCCGAGTTACAGTTTAATAGTTATGGTGTTCTGATAGCATGTACTATAGTTTATATTTTGGGGCTGGTTTAGACGTTTTATCTTCAATAATCTATATGTATTGATGTATATTATGTATTTATTTTGTTGTTTCATCTACCTTTACGGGAATCGAGGTCTACACCTAGTTTTGTTGTAATTATATGTAAAATGACACGTTTTGGATTAAAATGGAGTTAAGGAGCTAAAGAGTCATAGGAGCTACATTCTGGAGCTTAAGGAAGAACTCAGGAAGCATGAAAATGATGAAGAAGATTGATTTTGGACCAGATTTGAGAGATTTCACATTCAGTTGAGACTCACCTCAGCCAGCTACAGTGTCACCTCGACCGATGTGATCTTGAGGAGCGTCCCAACAGAGGCGAACACCCTGCTGCCGGCGAGATATATATATTTGGCTGAGATCTTTTATTTTTGAAAAGAAGATATCTTATATTTTTGGGCTGAATTTCTGGAAGGAAGATATTATTTTTGGGAGATCTATTTTAGAGATATGGATATATTTTCTAGGAAATTATCTTTTTAAGAGATTATTATCTTTGGAAGATAATTCTCCTATATAAAGGGTTGGATTTTTCACAAGTTCAACCATGCTTACATGTTGAGAACATCCAGCAATTAAGGGATTTTTCTGAAAGTTTTGAAGGAAGGATTGAAGGATTGAAGATCAAGGAAGGAAGGATTCATAGTTTGGAATTAGCTTTTGAGGGAGTTTGTAAGACTTTCTTAGATCCCCTTTTGGTTTGTTGTCTTAGCTGATTTGTGATTTGAGAAACGCTTGTTATTTGATATTTGATTCAGTTATTGAAACCTTTTTCTTAAGGTTTTCTTGTTCGAATATTCATTCCCTTTCCACATATTTGATTATTGTTATCATGATGATTGTTGGCTAAGTTTCTTGTGCGATTCTAGGGTGATTGGCTGAAAGTTGTGGGAAAGACAATGATAGAATGATCTTAATCCCAGCAGGACCCTGAAATCTCGAGTCTTTAACCTTAACCCTAGAACACCTCTCTCAGTCGAAGAATGTAATATCCGGAATTTTTATTCCGTTTAATTCCGAATCAATTCGGACTTCGAGCCGTTGACGGTTTCCCATTCTATCTAGTATTTGTTTATTCACAAATTTTATCATTTTATGTAGAATTTAATTCATATAAAATGATAAAATTATATCAAACCCTAATTCTTATAATTATTTATTATTTTATGTAGAATTTAATTCACATAAAAGAATAGAATTATATCAAACCCTACTTCTTATAATTAGTCCTTAACGACGACTTTAGACGAGATCATGACAAGGCTGAGACGAGACTGTGACAAAGCTGTGACGAGACCATGACAGAGCTGAGACGAGGTCATGACAAGGTCCAGACAAGCAGTTGACAAGGCCCAGACAAGCAGTTGACAAGGCCCAGACAAGCAGCTGACAAGGCCCAGCCGTGCAGCAGTCAGCCCGCTCCAGCCAGCCTTGCCTTTGCTCCAGCCCAGCAGTGGCTTTGTGTCCGTCCAGCCCAGCAGTGGCTTTGTGTCCGCCCAGCCCAGTAGTAGCCTTGTGTCCGTCCAGCCCAGCAGTAGCCTTGTGTCCGTCCAGCCCAACCAGCCTTGCATTGCTCTTCAGCAACCCTAGAAGACAGCAGCCCATGGAGTAGCATACGTTCAGCCGGCCTTCTGTCCCTCTGTTGCCCACGTAACAGCTGATGAGTTAAGAGAGAATATCTTCTGTAACGGCTTATGAAATCACATAACAAAGGGAGCAGGTCCAGCAACTGACCACGTTTCCTATCTTCCGTCTACATTCAACGCTCCACTCTTCCTCGCCTTGCCTTCTGCAGAAGAACCGTCTCCCTCCTGCACACACGCCATTGCAACAGACGCATATTTCTCTCAGAAGAAGCCCAGGTAGTAGCAATGGATCTGTAGCCGGACATCTCCCCTCGTTTCTGTCGAACAACCTTACAGCAGCACAGCCATCTACGTACACACTGAAACCCTGGAGTCGTGCACAACAACCTCCCATTGGACCTCTTCAGTTTCCGACAAGGCTATGAACGTGAGAGCCATCCTCGTCCTTCATGCTTTCGAGTTTGGAGCCGGGTAAGACCCACATCTACCTCCTTACTTCCCCTCCATGTGTATGTGTCAATGAGTGCCTCTAAACCATCTTTAAACCCATACATTTCAGTCAAGAAAACAACCGCAGAGAGCTGTTACGTTTTTCTCAGTTTTCGGAAGTGACGAGCAGTCAACTTCGGGTCCAGATTTAAGTAAGTTAGACTTCTTATTTTTGGCTGAATTTTGGATATGTTCTAGTCAGTAGTATATAGTAGATCATATTAAAATTTGGGAAGAATCGGAGTTACGGTTTGAGAGTTATTGTGTTTCAAAGTTGACGTTTTTATATATGTGCTGAGTGTTGGGGAAAACAGCAAGTGATGCTGTTTTGTGAGATGGTTTTGAATAAGCTCTTGATCTCCGTTGGGCTTGAATTTTGGATATGATATATTTTACATATTGTTGTAGAACATATTAAAATTTGAGAGGAATCCAGCGAGTGGTTTGGGATTTATGATTTTTCAAAGATTGAGTCGTAAGCAGTTTTTCGGTTGTGCTGAAATACGGTTTTGTGAGATAGTTTTAAATAGGATTTTGATCTCCTTTGCAGCTGAATTTTGGATATATTATAGATAAGATTTTATATTAGAACATATCAAAATTTGGGATAAATCCAGCGAGTATTTTAGGAGTTATGATTTTTCAAAGTTAAGACAGTGTGTTGTTCATTAGGTGTTGTAACCAACTTTAGAAATTTTTGTAGAAGTGATGCTTTAACAGTTTTAAGAAATTCTTTCTCTTATGAGTAGATGAGATATCATAGATGATTTAAGGAATTATTTCGGAATTTTTATAATATTATTCGAATTTTATATTTGAAGTTGTAGTTGGACTTTAGTGACTTTTCGGGAAATAGAAAATGAGTAGTTTTTCTAGTTGTTACCTAAAATCATCCTAGATAGTAGAATATGGTTAGTTAGCCTCAAATTATAATTTAAGTACATATTCCGAGTTTTTGGAAATTCCGGGACCAAGGGTAAAATAGTCATTTTACCATAAATTGGTATTGTATTAAATTCTGTTCTAATAGGACCTACTACCTTAGAAGTCTTAGACTTCTAATTACCAAGAAAGTGTGCTGACACACTTGCCTCCTTTGACAGGCAACCGAGTTATACAGTTATAGATTGAGTTGTGATTAAGAGAGTCGAGATTTGATTCAGGTAAGTCCACGGACTTACTTAGCTGGCTTCTTGTCTGAGTGTAATGTGTATGAGTGGTGTTTGTTAGTTTTTATAAATAACGAAACCGGATTAGGCCGACTTTATTATTTACATAATTGACCCAAGTGTATGATAACGGGTCGTGACATCATCTGCCTAGCTCTTGCGAGAGTCTAGGAGGTTCCCTGCGACCAGCCCAGTCCGGTAGACGGTCAGATGCATTAGTACCATTCCGCGTTGGTAAACGGGGACAGGGGCGAGGTTTGGGAATCCCTCGTGTCACAAAATAAGTATCATTAGTAATGACCTATCACCTAATTAAAGATAATAAAAGGATTGAGTGTTGCATGTTGATTGTGTATGATGTGTGATTGTGCTTTTACCTTTATACTTATGCATAGAATGTTAGCTAACGGTTTTATACCGCTTGTAGATGCCTTACAGGTTAAGACAGTTGTAGAGAGATCCGGAGGGAATGGTCAGCCGGGTCCACGTACTCATTTAGTTGGGGACGGGAATGTCTTATGTTCTTCATATATGTCATTTTGGTACCTTTGCTTTGTAAGGCTGATACATATTCTTCATGTATATATTGTTTAAAGTTTTCAAATGTTTTAAATACTTTTGTGCCTTGTTGTAAGATCCAAGTTAAATTGTTGTCAAACTAAGATCGGGACCCATTGTGAGGTCCTAACCAGTAGCTCCCCGAGTTCTTAGAATTTGGGGTGTTACAAAGAACATCTCGACCGGGGTGGGATCTGACTGAACGAGGTGAATCTTTCCTGATCTAAAACTGAAGTTAAGTGTTCTAGTTTGCTAAATCCTATCCTTATTACACCTTTCCTGGTTCAATGAAAGCCTAGGATGAGACTTACCCGGTGATTCCTTTGTTTGTTTACCTAAGATCATGAGTGTAGGTAATAAAGGTTTATCCTTTATTGGGGTTTGAGTGTGCCTTCATCCCACTCTTGTGAGTTAGCCTTAGACTTACCCGGTAAAGGTTGATTCTATTCCCTTGGATGGTGTATTGGTTTGAGATTATAGTTCCTTTCCTTAGTACCTTGAGACTTACCCGGTGATAGGAGCTTTGGTTTGGGATAGTGAGTAGTGAGACTTACCCGGTGATCTATTCCCACCTTAGAAACACCTTCCCTTTGCAAACCTCAGCTTTGTCCGCGTTATCCTTTGAGATCTTTAGTCGGAACCACAACTAGATGCTTTAATCCCTAGAATCCGCATTTCCCCTTATTTGACCTTTATATCATCTTGATTGCTTTAATTTCTTTTGGTTAATTGCAGTATTTGACAACCTGATTCTGTGCTTTGTTTCACCTAAGTCCTTATGATCGACCCCTGGAATTCTTGCTTTTATTACAATTGACCCGTACACTGCGGGTTTGCATATTTGTTCAAGCATACTTCTTGGGTTATAAATTTAAAGCTTGCACACACCGTTTGAAGTGAACAAGTTTTTGGCGCCGTTGCCGGGGACTTGTTCTAGACCAAGCCGGTTGCGGTTGTCTTTCGGGGCAATTTCCCTTGTTGCTATTAACCACTCTACTTGAGTGTTTTCGCAGGATCTTTTTCTTAGGTTTATGCGAAGAACCCGTGCTGGAAAGGAAATCGTTCCTTACGATCCCGAACCAGAAAAGACATACAAACGACGATTGAAAGAAGCTAAGATGGCCAATCAAGACAATCGCGATCTTGAAGCCGAATTGAAGGAGGCGCTGGAATAGCTACGCCTCAACCAAGAAGAACTGCAGCGAGAGAGAGCAGACTTGCGTAAGAACTAAAGAGATCGAAGCAGATATGACCGCTCTAAGGGCCCAGTTTCTGCCTCGACCGATCCCAAATCCTCGACCGAGGCAAGACCCAGTTCATGTTGCCCCGGCTGAGATACATCCACCTAGGATGCTTGTCCGAGATGTTCTTTTTGCTGGAGTTCCACAAACCCTGGGACAGAGGATGGACCCTAATCAGCAAGTGAGGCGTCCAGGAGTCAACCTAGGTGATCTAGTTGAGCATGATTACGAACTTCGACCGCAAGTTCTATCGATGATCCGCCAATGCCAATTTGGAGGTTTAAAGAGGGAGTATCTGCATCAGCATTTGCAAAACTACGAGATTCTAATGGAGACCTTGAGACCTTCAAGGTTGGAAAACAACAACTACAAGCTAAGACCTTTCTACTTTTCTTTGAAAGACAGGGCGCTTGCTTGGTATCAATCTCTTCCACCCGGAAAGATCAACACTTGGGAAGAGATGACGATGGAGTTTCTAACAAAGTTCTTTTCTCCCTCCAAGACCGCTGACATGAGAGGGAAGATTAATGCATTCATCATGAAAGACAAGCAGAGTTTGTCCAAGTCATGGGAGATATTCAAAGATGTTCTATTGGATTTCCCACATCATGGGATTCCAAAGATAGAGTTGCTGGAGATATACTTCAAGGGATTGGATGGAGCTACTCAACTAAACCTCCAATTACTTTCCGCCGGCACATTCATTGATATGCCGATAGACGAAGCTTGAGAATTCATTGAAAAGCAAGCTTTGCATATGGAGAAGTACTCTCATCAAGGAGCCGAGAATGGAGCAAGGAGAGTTAGTTTCCAGGAAACTTCATCAAATGATAATCAACTCATCTCACTCAAAAATGATGTGAAGCAATTGAAGGAGATTTTGGTAGCTCACATGAAGAAGGAGCAAGATGGAGGATATCAAGGAAGAAACAACAACCAAGCGTCACGGAACAACAATTACAACAACAATAGAGGCTCCAACAACAACAATTGGAGATCTAATCAACAAAATCCGGGTAACCCTTATTCTCATGCTAATAATTCTTTTAACCCCTCATCCTCTTCTTCTTCTACTCCATTGAAGAGTCAGGAGCCTAGATCAAGTTCGTTCCAGCCAGAGAAGAAAGATGCAGTGTTGGAGGCAATTTTGATCAAGCTAAACGCTATGGAGACGTCGATGACTTCATTTTCAAAGGCACAAAAAGCCTTAGAGCAACAATTTTTTAATAAGGCGAATGAAGCGCCAAGAGATCCAGGGAAGATCCCAACAAGGACAGAGAGCAACCCCAAAGGACAGATTATGGCAATAACGACGAGAAGTGGACTAAAAACTAGAGATCTAGTACCTCGGTCGGTGTCAGTGCAGACGAAGAACACCTCGGTCCAGGATCAGACGAGGAACGCTTCGATCGAGGTACCATCCGAGGTGGAGTACCAGAAATCGAAGGACAAATCTGAAGTTTATGTCCCACCTCCTGCTTATAAACCACCACTTCTATTCCCCCAGTCAAGGGTCAGAGCACATCTAGACAAGCATTTTGGTAAGTTTCTTGACTTGTTGAATAAACTACACATTAATATCCCTTTCCTTGATGATATTCTAGGGATGCCCGCCTATGGGAAGTTCTTGAAAGAGATTCTATCAAGGAAGATGGAAGACTTTGGAGAAGTAAGGATGACATCTAAATCGTTGGAGCTCATTCAAATCATGAAGGAGAAGATGCCACCCAAATTAAGGGATCCCGGCACATTTTGCATTCTCATTCAAGTTGAGGATGTAACTTGTGAGGCGTTGTGTGATTTAGGGGCCAGCGTGAGTATCATCCCGCTGGAGCTATGTGAGAAGATAGGACTTGGAGAGCCCAAGCCGGTGAAGATAAGGCTATACATGGCGGATCGCTCCATTACCCATCCAGTGGGCATTTTGGAAAACGTTCCCGTCAAGTTAGGTAAGTTCTATTTACCTATAGATTTTGTTGTACGTGACATACCCGCAGATTATCCCGTTCCCATCATTCTTGGGAGACCATTTCTAGCAACTTCGGGTTGCAATGTGGGTTGTAAGAATGCCAAGTTGAAATTCAACATTGGTGGAGATCAAGTGGAATTTGCATTACTTGCTGCAATGAAAGGAGAGCCGCTGGAAGATGACATCTTCAACATCTATGATGAAGAAGAATCAAGAGAATTGGTGGGCTCTATCCTTATTAATGACCCTCTTAAAAAAGTTCTTAGTTTTAGTTTAATGGAGGAAGGTATAGATGTTTCTTGTGATGCAGATATACGGAGCTTAAAAGCACTAGAAGTAGAACCAGGAGCTAAGATTGAAAAACTAATCCAGGAGATGAAAAAATCAAGTTTCGGTCCCAGTTACAGTACCTCTACCGAGGCACTTTATGGACCAAGCGAAGTATTCTTATCTGAAGAACATCTCGGTCACCCACCTCAAAATCTGACCGACACATCAAGCGAGATGTTGTCAACTGAGGACAACAAACTTCCTAAGCCCTTTTCTAAGACTCATTTACAGTTGGTGGAGCACTGGCTTTACCAAGCTTCTGATAATAAAGAGCCTTGGTATGCTGATATTGTTAATTATCTTGTTTGCCAGGAAATACCGCCCGGATTGACGTACGCTCAAAAGAAAAAATTCTTCAAGGATGTACGCCACTACTATTGGAATGAACCTCTCCTGTTTAAGAGAGGTCCGGATAGGATGCTTCGACGATGCATTCCAGAGGATGAAGTTGCTGGTGTTATACGACATTGCCACTCGCTTCCTCGTGGAGGACATGCTAGCGCTCAAAAAACATCCGCTAAGGTATTACGTTCTGGTTTCTTTGGCCTACATTATTTAAGGATGTGCAAACGTTTGTTGTTTCTTGTGATGCTTGCCAAAGAACAGGGAACTTGTCTAGAAGGAACGAGATGCCACTCAACAATATTCAAGAGGTTGAGATCTTTGATGTATGGGGAGTTGATTTTATGGGAGCTTTCCCATCATCTGCAGGGAACCTCTACATTCTCCTAGCTATTGACTACATCTCTAGATGGGTGGAAGCCATTGCCTCTCCCACTAATGACGCCATGGTGGTTGTAAAGTTCTTCAATCGGACTATCTTCCCACATTTTGGGACACCACACATCATCATCATCAGCGATGGAGGGACACATTTCATCAACCGGAAGTTTAAGGCACTTCTATCAAAGTATGGGGTAACCCACAAGATAGAAACCCCTTATCACTCTCAAACTAGTGGACAGGTCGAAATCTCGAATAGAGAAATCAAGGCAATTTTGGAGAAGACCGTCTCTAGGACGAGGAAGGATTGGTCCATGAAGTTGGACGACGCTCTTTGGGCTTATAGGACTGTATTCAAGACTCCCATTGATACCACCCCTTACAATTTGGTATATGGGAAATCTTGCCATCTACCCGTTGAGTTAAAGCAGAAGGCATATTGGGCAATCAAGTGGTTGAATTTCGATATTAAGGAAGCCGGAGAAAAGAGGCTATTGGACATCAATGAATTGGAAGAGTTGCGCTTAAACACTTATGAGAATGCCAAGATCTACAAGGAAAGAACGAAGAGATGGCATGACAAGCATATCATTCCTAAGGAATTCAAAGAAGGAGATCTAGCTCTACTCCTCAATTCCCGCCTTCGTTTCTTTTTAGGTAAGTTGAAATCTAGATGGGCAGGACCTTACGTTGTGAAACAAGTTTTTTCCTATGGTACAGTTGAGATTTGGGGTGAAACAAGTGGAAGCTTTAAGGTCAATGGTCATAGGCTGTAGAAGTACCAACCGGAAGTCCAGGTTGAGGAGATTGCACCACTATACCTTGTTTAGGGATGCCGTACAGTCCAGCTAGCGACCTTAAATCAAGCGCTTCTTGGGAGGCAACCCAAAGTATTGCTTTCTTTTCCCTTTTCTAGCTTAGTTTATATAGTTTTGCTTTTACTTTGCTTTGTTTTTGGCGTCCTAGACAGAAACCAGGTACTTTCTAAAGAAGGATTACAGCTTAGGAGCTACACTGGAAGAACAAAAGTTCGAGAAATTGCGAAGACGGAGTTTGACTGAGACACATCCCGGTTGCTGTCACAGAACCTCGGCCGAGATGTTCTTGAGGCAATCGAGGCGACTAGGTCTGATAACCCAGTCAGACACATCGGTCCGGTCGGTACCACCTCAACCGAGGTGATATCAGATTTAGCGAGGGGTATAAAAGGCGAAGCGGATTTCTCTCTCCTCCATTTTCCCTCTCAACCGAGTCTCGACCGTGGTGGAGATTCCCCTCTTTTCCTCATTTCTTACTCGTTTTTCACAATTTCTGGTTCGATTTCACCAAGAGAAGCAAGAGGATTGGATTTCAAGCACCAAATTGCGAGAAAAACGCTCCGAATCTGCGTAATCTGGGTAAATTGTTCGAAAACCCTAACTTCTCTCCTTTCACTGATTTAGGTCATATCCGTCTCTGTTTGCCAACAATTATTGTTGAAAAGGATATAAGTACCCCATAGAAATCAATGTGTAGTGATTTTGGGGGAAAATAACTGGAAAATCAGATAGTGAAATCGAACAGCCTTTCGCCTCGGTCGGATCGGCTGTGTCTCGGCCGAGGTGGTTGTCAAAGCAACCGAGGTGTTCATCCTGTCAGCAATCATGAGCAACAGATCCGATCGCCAGTTGGTTCTGAGGGATGGTCCCAGTGCTTCTTACCCGTCTTCTGCATCTCACCCCACTATACCGGTGATTCATGAGCGTCACCAGGCCGACTTTGACCGTATTTGCGGGCGTCCCATAGTTGCCCTGCGGTTTTTAGACGGTTTTGCCTTCGAGTGCCTCCACGTGACGGAGGACTTGAGGAAGATGATTTTTATGGTAGGGTTGGAAGAGTTTATGGAGATCCGAGCTCTAGCCTACCTAGAGCCGACTATGGAGTTTGTGAGTTCTGTCACTCACATGCCTAAGAGGAACAACATCAAGTACCGGTTGCTGAACCGAAGATACATTGTGCCGATGGATCAGTTTCGAGAGGTCTTTGGCTTCCCGACTCCCACCGTGACTGGCTTTCCTTCCCGAGCCATAGCTCGAGAGTTCTGGGGACAGATAGCCCATGTGGTGGAGCACAGCGATAAATGGAGACTTGGGGACTCTAGAGAGTGCATGATCTTTAATCTAGCTTTCCGTCTTGCCCACCGCATATTCAGTGAGACACTTCTGGCGCGTATTGAGACGCCCTAGAAGATCAGACAGGGAGCGCTATTTAGCTTGTTTTGTATGGTGGCTGGTGGAGTACCTGACTTTGGAGGCATGCTGGCTGAGGACTGGCATAGGATCAAGGGCAAGTCCAAGGGAGACATCTGTTGCGGAGGTTTAGTGACCCATATTGCTACTGCCATGGATTTGGATTTGAGTGCTTGTATATTAGTAGCGGCTGCAAAGCTGCTTGGACTTCAGGAGAGTATCACAAGGCACATTCTAGTTCCTCGTGGTCTTACTACACCATACGTAGCTATGTCTTGGGAGGCGACTGCTCCTTAGGGCATTTTCTAGTCAGCTCAGTTCACAGTTATTGACCAATAGTACTGGTCTTCTGCTTGGCTTCCCAACTTACAAGATGCTAGAGATGTTGCACCAACTGAGGATGAGGAGGAGTATGATGATGACGGAGCTGCCATGGAGACTGGTACTGATACCACCGGTCCTAGTGTGCCTGTTGTCGATCTAGATGACGAGGCGACAGAGGAGGAGGCAACAGCACCATCACGGCCAGCCCGGCGTAGAGTCTGCATGCTCAAAGATCCAGTAGCTCACCGACGGATTGATGAGCTGACTGAGTAGATGATCGACTCTTACGCAGCTATGACAGTGGATACATCCCAGCGCTTTGAAGATGAGCGTAGATACATTGATGGCTTGATGCATCAGATTAGAGAGAGCCATCATTACCAGCAGCGCATGATGGAGATCTAGTTCCAGCATATGATGGGGTACCCATTTGATCCATCTCAGCACCCCTACATCCCACATCCACCACCACTGCCACCAGCTGACCACAATTAGAGCTTGCATGGATTTCTTTTCTTTATTTATTATGCAGTTCGGCTAGGTCCGGTGAGTTTCCTGTTTTCCTTGACTCTTATTTGACCCATTAGGACAATGTATCCCAAGTATGGGGTATTTGGATGTATTATTGGATATTTATGTTTGTAAGCTTGTATGACTCCCGAATATTTATGATCTTATTTTGTTACTTGGTTCTATGTGATTATCTGCCATTACATGCATACATACAGGTTTTTGTTTGAGAAAAACATCGAAAACTAGTTTAAGAAAAAAAAATAAAAATTTTATGACCTTGAGCGGGATGATTCTGGCCAAACGAGGTTGAACACCTCGGATGACTTAGAACACCTCGACCGAGGTGGATTAACTAAGAATTTTTCGAAATATTTTGTGCTTCTTCTCTGGATATGACCTCAGTGATGATTCTGTTTGCAGATTGGTTTTGAAATCTTTATATGCTCGAAAGGTTTTATGATATGTTTAAGTTGCAAAATGCTTTGTTGAAAAAGCAAGTGAAAATGAAGTTGAGATGTTGGCTGAAAGTGTTAGAAAGAAACAAATAGGTTTGGGGAAGTCAATCATGATGATGAGTAACTCGGCACCATTCACATAGCCGGGTGTTTGTGTCTTACCAAAGTCGGATTGAGTGATATTCCTAACGGGTCATGGTATGTGCATCAAGGGTTTGAGGCATCTTGAGAAATTGAAGATTGTTGATTTCCTAGGCTTCGGTTATTGTGCACCTCTGTCCATGCATCCCAAAAATTAAAGTAAAAATAAGCAAAGCTTATCAGTGGAAGATGTTGAGATTCAAAGAAAGTGAAGTAAGATCCTTTTCCCGGATTCTAGCACCACATTCCCTATATACATCCCACCCTCACACGTTTCTTGACCTCTTTTGAGAAACCCTTGAGACCTCGAGCTTGTTGGTTGACTTGATGGTTTAAACTGGATTATACATGATTAATTTTGATAAATATGATTTATTATGCATTCTATGATTTTATGCAAAGATGAACAACTTTCCTATATTTAAAAAATGTTTTGATCATATCTTGATTTTATTTGCCATGAAGCATTCTCTTAGAGCGATCTATGAGTTGAGCACACCACCAAAAATGTTTTGGAATACTTTTCATTGATCTTTATGACTTATAATCCATTATCTTGTACTTAAGATTTGGAACTTGCTTGGTGATAGGTGATGGAATCACTATCAATTAGGGTAGTTTTTAGAGTCTTTTTATTGCATTAGTGTCGGTTTATGCTACTAACTCCTTGGTCCAGAAGAAGAAGATTAAAAGAAGCTAAAGAAGGAGTTATAAGCACTTAGGAGTGAAGATCGATCACGAAGCAAAGCTTCTGTTGCCTCACCGCCCCAGCGGATCCTTGCAGCCGCCCCTATGGATGACGTTTTCCACTGGAGCGCTCCCTGCGCCTTCACCAGCGCCAACCATGAAGCGTGTCACCGCCCCTGCGCCACTCCTTGGCGCCCTTGTGGTGACCTGCCCTAAAGAAATAAAGACCAGCTCCCCTGCGTCTCCCACTGCGCCCTGGCCTGTGCCTCAACCTGGGAGCTGGAAGGCGAAGAGGCTATTGTTCGCTCCAAACGGTGTGTGAAAGCTTTAAATTTATAACCCTAGATGTATGCCTAAAACAAGGATGCGAACCCGCAGTGTACGGGTCAATCGTAGTAAAAGCAAGAATTCCGGGGTGTCGATCTCAAGGACTTAGGTGAAACAAAGCAAGTATAGGTTGTCAATATTGCAACTACCCACAAAAGCAATTAAAGCAATCAAAGATGATAAAAAGTCAATTAAAGGAATATGCAATTCTAGGGATTAAAGCATCTAGTCGTGGTTCCAACTCAAGATCTCAAGATAAGCGGACAAAGCTGAGATTTTGCAAAGGGAATGTGTTACTAAAGTGGAATAGATCACCGGGTAAGTCTCACTACTCACAATCCCAAACCGTAACTCCTATCACCGGGTAAGTCTCAAGGAATTAAGGAAAGGAACTATAACCTCAAACCAACACACCACCTAAGGGAATAGAATCAACCTTTACCGGATAAGTCACCGGCTAGCTCACAAAGATGGGATGAAAGCACACTCAAACCCCAATAAAGGATAAACTTTTATTACCTACACTTATGATCTTGGGTAAACAAACAAAGGAATTACCGGGTAAGTCTCATCCTAAGCTTGCATTGAACCAGGAAAGGTGTAATAAGAATAGGATTTGGCAAACTCTAACACTTAACTCTCAGTTATGGATCAGAAAGGGTCACCTCGGTCAGACGAATTCCACCCCGGACGAGATGTTCAAACTCTAACACTTATTCTATCATTGTTTTTCCCACAACCTTCAGCCAATCACCCTAGAATCACACAAAGAAATTAGCCAATCATCATCATGAAAGCAATAATCAAATATATGGGAAGAAAGTGAATAATTGAACACAAAAACCTTAAGAAAAAGGCTTCAATGACTGAATCAATTATCAAACAAACAAGCGTTCCTTGGATCACAATCCAATAACACAATCAACAAGAAAGGAATCTAAGAAAACCTTACAAAACCCTTCACAAAAGTTATAAAAGCTATCAACTTCCTTCCTTCAATCTTTTTTCAACCTTCCAAAAATCCTTCCTAACTGCTGGATGCTTTAAGTATGTATAAACATCGTTATATTTGTGGAAAATCCAACCCTTTATATAGGAAAACTACCCTCCTAAGATAAAATATCTTGAAAAGATATTTTCCTAATAAAATATATCTATCTCTCATAAATAAGTCCCTAAAATATATGATCTTCCTTCCAGAAATCCAGCCTAAAAATATAAGATCTCTCCTTCCAAAAATAAAAGATCTCGGCCAAGAATAAAATATATCTCGCCGCGTCCAAGGTGTTCTCCTCGGTCGGGACGCTCCTCTGGATCACCTTGGTCGAGACGGTACTGTAGCTGACCGAGGTGGCTCTAAACTGAATTGAAATCTCTTAAATCTGGTCCAAAGTAAATCTCTAATCCATTTCCATGCTTCCTGGATTCTTCCTTAAGCTCCTGAATGTAGCTTCAATGACTCCTTAGCTCCTTTAGCTTCACTTCCTTTGAACTTCAACATGTACCACCAATAAGCTTTGCTTATTTTACTTTTTTACTTTACTTTTTGGGATGCATTGACAGAGGTGCATAATAACCGAAGCCTAGGAGATCAACAATCATCAATTTCTCGAGATGCCTCAAACCCTTGATGCACATACCATGACCCGTAGGTATATCGCTCAATCCGACTTTGGCAAGACACAAACACCCGGCTATGTGAATGGTGCCGAGTTACTCATCATCATGATTGACTTCCCCAAACTATTTGTTTCTTTCTAACTTTCAGCCAACATCTCAACTTTTCTTTCACTTGCTTTTCACTTGCTTGCTTCCAAATTCCCGGATAGGTAAAGGAAGGCAAATATGTATATGTGGGGCTAAGCATGATCAAGAAGAAGAAGAGAAGAGAATGAATTGCCTTGGTCTTTCCAGGAAGAATGTGAGGGAACTCATCATGCGGTGTCAACCTTCAAATTCAACATAATTTTGATAAAAACAAAGTATTAAACATGCAACAAATTTCAAACAAAGCATTTAGCAACTTAAACATATTATAAAACCTTTCAAACATATAAAGATTTCAAAACCAGTCAGCAAACAAAATCATCACTGAGGTCATATCCAGATAAGAAGCACAAAAATCGTTTCAAAAACTGTTCCAGTTAAGCCAACTCGGTCGAGATGTTCTAGTCAACCGAGGTACTGTACTTCGATTGGTCAAAGTCACATCGGTCGAGGTCAATAAAAATTTTTTCAAACCAGTTTTTGAAGTTTTTCTCAATCAATAAACCTGTATGCATGCATGTAATCTCACATAAACATACAAAGCAAGATAAAACGATAAATATCCATCAAGAGTCATACAAGCGTACACATAAGTCAAATAATACATCCACATACCCCATACTTGGGACACATTGTCCCAATGGGTCAAAATAAGTCTAAGGAAACATAGTACTCACCGAACAATGTTGAGCTGCATAATAAGTAAATAAAGAAATCCTGCAAGCTGTAATCCCAATCCGGTGGTGGTGGTGGTGGCACGTACGGGTACTGAGATAGGTCGAATGGGTAGCCCATGATATGCTTAAACTGAATCTCAGCCATCCTGTGCTGCTAGTGTTGTCTCTCCTGCATCTCTCTAATGTCTGGGATAAGGCGGCGTAGGAATCTATCATCTAATCCGTCAGATCATCGATCCGGCGTGAGCGACTGGATCCCTCTGCCTGCGTACCCTACGCCTGGTAGGGCGTACTGGTGCTGCAGCTGGCTCCTCCTCTGTCTCCTCATCGTCTAGGTCGACGACTGGCACATTAGTCCCAGCTGTATCTGTACTTTTGTCCATGGCAGTACCGCCATCCTCATCCTCATCAGCCTCCTGCTCATCAGCCTCATCATCCTCATCTTGTCCCTGAGTTGCTGCTGCTGCTGCTGCATCTCTGGCGTCCTCCATAAGCGGAATCCATGCGGTATGCCAGTAATGCGGGTCATAAACGGAGAACTGAGCTGACCATCTAATACCCTGAGGTGCAGTCTGCTCCCAGGGCATCACCACATACGGCGTAGTAAGTCCGCGGGGAACCAATATCCTCCTAGTGATCATCTCCTGCAGCCCGAGCGGCTTGGCAGCCGACACCATGGTACATGCACTCAGATCAAAGTCCATGTAACTCGAAATGTGAGTCACTATACCTCCGCAGCAGATGTCTCCCTTCGCCTTCGCCTTGATCTTGTGCAAATCCTCCTCTAGCATAACTCCAAAACCCGGAACTCCTCCGGTCACCATGCAGTAAAGACTCATCAGCTCACCCTGTCTAATCTTCTAGGGCGTCTCAATACGTGTCAGAAGTGTCTCGCTGAAGATCCGGTGAGCAAGTCTAAAAGCTAGGTGGAATATAATCCGCTCCCTGGAATCTCCAGGTCTCCACCTGTCAGCATGCTCAACTACATGAGCTATTTGTCCCCAAAACTCTCGAGCTACAACTCGAGAAGGAAAATAAGCAACTATGGGGGCCGGGAAGCCGAAGATGTCCCTCCAGTGGTCCATAGGAACTAGATAGTTCCGGTTCATCAACCGGTACTTGATGGCGCGCTCTATAGGCAAATAAGTGACGGAACTAACAAACTCCAAGGTCGGCACAAGGTAGGCTAGTGCTCTAATCTCAGTAAACTGCTCCAAACCCACCATAGATATCATCCGCCTCAAATCATCATCCACGTAGAGGCAGTCGAAAGCAGAAATGTCCAGAAACCGTGGTGCAACAACTGGACGTGCAGTAATACGGTCATAGTCGACCCTGTGATGCTCATGGATCACCGGTATGGATCGGCGAGAAGAAGAAGAAGGAGAAGGAGATAATCTATCTCTCAAAACCAGCTGCCTGTCAGAACTCATCTTTTTCTCTCACTAGCAGACCACCTCGGTCACTCTGACAACTCTCAAGAACACCTCGGCCGAGGCACAGGCCGACTGGACCGAGGCGAAGTGCTGCTCGATCATAACTCTCATAAATACAGTTCTTTTCCCCCGATATCACTACCAATGGTTCCTATGGGGTACTTAAGCCTTTTCTCACACAATTGAGGGGCAACCAAAGCCCAAATTGACCAAAAATAGTGAAGAAGGAAGAGTTAGGGTTTTTTTTTCGAATTACCCTAGATTTGGTCGATTTGGAGCGTTTTTGTTGTGGATTGTTGCTTGCAAACCGATCCTCTACCCTTTCCTTGCAGTTTAGAAGTGAGAATCGTCGAAAACGAGCGAAAATCAGCGAACGAGGTGATTTGGGGCGTTTCGGTCGAGAGGGTGAGAGAGGGAAGAGAGAGAAATCTCTTCCTCCTTTTATACCCTTTTCAGGAACTACTGTCGCCTCGGTCGAGATGGTCTCGACTGGACCAAGGTGGTACGGACCGAGGTGGATCTTCAGTAACCCTAGTCGTCTCGGTTGCTCAAGAATCATCTCGGTCGAGGTGTTGTGACAGCAACCGAGATGTGTCTCAGTCAAACTCCGTCTTCTCAAATTCTCGAACTTCTGTCCTTCCAGTGTTGCTCATGGGTTGTATTTTTTTCCTTAGATGTAACCTGCTGTCTGTCTAGGACGCCAAAAACAAAGCAAAGCAAAGCAAAAGCAAACTATCTAAAGCTAGACTAGGAAAAGGGAAAAGAAAGCAATGCCTTGGGTTGCCTCCCAAGAAGTGCTTGATTTAAGGTCGCTAGCTGGACCGTACGGTATCCCTAAACAAGGTATAGTGGTGCAACCTTTTCAACCGGGACTTCCGGTTTGTATTTCTAAAGTCTATGACCATTGACCTTGAAGCTTCCACTTGTTTCTCCCCAAATCTCAACTTGTGGGTCACCCCATACTTCGATAGAAGTGCCTTAAACTTCCGGTTGATGAAATGCATCCCTCCATCGCTGATGATGATGCACGGAGTCCCAAAACATGGAAAGATAGTCCTCTTAAAGAACTTCACAACCACCATGGCATCATTAGTGGGAGAGGCAATGGCTTCAACCCATCTAGAGACGTAGTCGACAACTAGGAGAATGTAGAGGTTTCCTCCGGATGACGGGAAAGGTCCCATGAAATCTACTCCCCATACATCAAAGATCTCAACCTCCTGTATGTTATTGAGTGGCATCTCGTTCCTCTTGGATAAGTTCCCTGTTCTTTGGCATGCATCACAAGAGACAACGAACGATTGCACATCCTTAAATAATGTAGGCCAAAAGAAACCGGAACGTAATACCTTGGCGCACGTTTTGTGAGCGCTAGCATGCCCTCCACAAGGAAGTGAGTGACAATGCCGTATGACGCTAGTAACTTCGTCTTCCGGAATGCATCTTCGAAGCATCCCATCCGGACCTCTCTTAAATAGCAACGGTTCATCCTAGTAGTAATGGCGTACATCCTTGAAGAATTTCTTCCTTTGAGCGTACGTCAATCCGGGTGGTATTTCCAGGCAAACAAGATAATTAACAATGTCAGCATACCAAGGTCCTTTAATATCAGAAATTTGGTGGAGAGAGTGTTCCACCAACCGAGGATGAATGTCAGAAAAGGGAGTAAGAGGATTGTTATTCGCAGTCAACATCATCTCGCTTTCAACCTCGGTCGAGGTCCAGAGAGGGTGACCGTGATGTTCTTCAGTCAAGAACACCTCGCTTGGTCCAGAAAGTGCCTCGGTCGAGGTACTGCAATTGGGACCAAAACTGGAGATCTTCTTCTCCTGGATTAGCTTTTCAAAAACTCCACTTCATCTCCACCAATGTTGAATTTTAACTTGGCGTTCTTACAATCCACATTGCAACCCGAAGTTGCTAGAAATGGTCTCCCGAGAATGATAGGAACGGGATAATCTGCGGGAATGTCAAATACAACAAAGTCTATAGGTAAATAGAAGTTACCTAACTTAACTGGAACGTCTTCCAAAATGCCCACGTGATGGGTAATGGAGCGATCCGCCATGTACAACCATATCTTCACTGGCTTGGGCTCTCCAAGTCCGATCTTCACACATAGCTCCAGGGGGATGATGCTCACGCTGGCTCCTAGATCACACAATACTTCACAAGTGACATCCCCAACTTGAATGGGAATGCAAAATGAGCCAGGATCTCTTAATTTGGGTGGCATCTTCTCTTTCATAATTTAAATAAGCTCCGAGGATTTAGATGTCATCCTTACTTCACCAAAATCTTCCAACTTCCTCTTCCTTGATAGAATCTCTTTTAAGAACTTCCCATAGGCGGGCATCCCTAGAATAGCATCAAGGAAAGGGATGTTAATATGTAGTTTATTCATCAAGTCAAGGAACTTACCAAAATTCTTGTCTAGATGTGCTCTGGCCCTTGACTGGGGGAATGGAAGTTGTGGTTTATATGCAAGAGGTGGGACATAAACTTCAGTTTTGTCCGACGCTTTCTGTGGCTCAACCTCGGTTGGCATCTCGGCCGAAGTGTTCTTCGATTGTGCTTGGACCGAGGTGGTCTTCGTCTGTACTGGCATCGACCGAGGCATTGGATCCGTAGTTTTCAGTCCACTTCTCGTCGTTATTTCCATGATCTATCCTTTAGGGTTTCTTTCCGTCCTTGTTGGAAGCTTCCCTGGATCTCTTGGCGCTTCATTCGCCTTGTTGAAGAATTGTTGCTCTAAGGCTTTTTGTGCCTTCGAAAATGAAGTCATGGATGTCTCCATAGAGTTGAGCTTGATCAAGATGGCCTCCAGCACCGCATCTTTCTTTTCCGGCTAGGACGAACTTGATCCTTGCTCCTGGCTCTTCAATGGAGTAGAAGAAGAAGAAGAAGAAGAAGAAGAAGAAGAAGAAGAAGCAGAAGAAGAAGAAGAAGAAGAAGAAGAAGAAGAAGAAGAAGAAGAAGAGAGGAAAGGATTAGAGGAGTCATTCGAATTGGAGTTAGAGTAAGGGTTACCCGAATTTTGATTGTTTGTCCTCAAATTGTTGCTGTTGGATCCTCTATTGTTGTTGTAGTTGTTGTTGTTCCGGTAACTATTGTTGTTCCTTGATCCTTGATATCCTTCATCTTCTTTCTTGGTTTGAGCAACCAAAAGATCTTTCAATTGCTTCACATCATTCTTCAAAGAGGTGAGTTGATCATTGTTTGGTGGAGCTTCTTGAAAGTTGACTCTTTTAACTCCACCTTCGGCTCCTTGATGGGAGTATTTCTCCATGTGCAAATCTTGATTCTCTATGAAATCCCAAGCTTCATCAATCGGCATGTCCATGAACGTGCCTGCGGATAGTAGTTGAAGGTTGAACTGGGTGTTTCCGTCCAGTCCCTTGAAGTATATCTTCAACAACTATATCTTTGGAATCCCATGATGTGGGCAATCCAAAAGGATGTCTTTAAATCTCTCCCATGACTTGGACAAACTTTCTTTGTCCTTCAAGATGAATGCATTGATCTTCCCTCACATTTCAGCGGTCTTAGAGGGGGGAAGGAATTTAGTCAAGAACTCCGTCGTCATCTCCTCCCAAGTATTGATTTTTCCTGGAGGAAGAGATTGATACCAAGTAAGCGCTCTATCTTTCAAAGAGAAGTAGAAAGGCCTTAGCTTGTAATTGTTGTTTTCCAGCCTTGAAGGTCTCAAGGTCTCCATCAAGATCTCATAGTTTTGTAGATGTTGATGCGGAGATTCCCTCTCTAGCCCTCCAAACTGGCATTGGCGAATCATGGAAAGAACTTGCGGTCGAAGCTCATAATCATGGTCCACTGGATCACCTAGGTTGACTCCTGGATGCCTCAATTGCTGGTTGGGGTCCATCCTCTGCCCTAGGGTATGTGGAATACCTGCAAAAAGAGCATATCGGACTCGTATCCGAGGTGGAAGTATCTCAGCCAGGGTAGCTGGATCCTGCATCGGTCAAGGAGCTGGAGCTGGTCGAGGTAGATATTGGTCCCGTAAAGTCGCCATATCTGCTTCGATCGCTTCCGTCCTTGCGCGAGTTTCTTCCTTTTCCAGTCGCAATTCTTCTTTGCTGAGGCGTAGTTGTTCCAATGCCTCCTTCAATTCGACCTCAAGATCGCGATTCTCTTGATTGGCCATCTTAGCTTCTTTCAAGCGTCTTTTGTATGTCTTTTCTGGTTCGGGATCGTAAGGAACGGTTTCCTTCCCAGCGCGGGTTCTTCGCATAAACCTAAGAAAAAGAACCTGCGAAAGTCACTCAAGTAGAGTGGTTAGTAGAAACAGGGGCAAGCGCCCCGAAAGACAACCGCAACCGGCTCGGTCTAGACCAAGTCTCCGGCAACGACGCCAAGAACTTGTTCGCTCCAAACGGTGTGTGAAAGCTTTAAATTTATAACCCTAGATGTATGCCTAAAACAAGGATGCGAACCCGCAGTGTACGGGTCAATCGTAGTAAAAGCAAGAATTCCGGGGTGTCGATCTCAAGGACTTAGGTGAAACAAAGAAAGTATAGATTGTCAATATTGCAACTAACCACAAAAGCAATTAAAGCAATCAAAGATGATAAAAAGTCAATTAAAGGAATATGCAATCTAGGGATTAAAGCATCTAGTCGTGGTTCCAACTCAAGATCTCAAGATAAGCGGACAAAGCTGAGATTTTGCAGTAGGAATGTGTTACTAAAGTGGAATAGATCACCGGGTAAGTCTCACTACTCACAATCCCAAACCGTAACTCCAATCACCGGGTAAGTCTCAAGGAAATAAGGAAAGGAACTATAACCTCAAACCAACACACCACCTAAGGGAATAGAATCAACCTTTACCGGGTAAGTCTCAGGCTAACTCACAAAGATGGGATGACAGCACACTCAAACCCCAATAAAGGATAAACCTTTATTACCTACACTTATGATCTTGGGTAAACAAACAAAGGAATTACCGGGTAAGTCTCATCCTAAGCTTGCATTGAACCAGGAAAGGTGTAATAAGAAATGGATTTGGCAAACTCTAACACTTAACTCTCAGTTATGGATAAAAAAGAGTCACCTCGGTCAGACGAATTCCACCCCGGCCGAGATGTTCATCGACTGAGCGAGATGTTCTAGGGTTAAGGATAAAGACTCGAGCTTTTAGGGTCCTACTGGAATTTAAGATTATTCTATCATTGTTTTTCCCACAACCTTCAGTCAATCACCGTAGAATCACACAAAAAAATTAGCCAATCATCATCATGAAAGCAATAATCAAATATATGGGAAGAAAGTGAATAATTGAACACAAAAACCTTAAGAAAAAGGCTTCAATAACTGAATCAATTATCAAACAAACAAGCGTTCCTTGGATCACAATCCAATAAGACAATCAACAAGAAAGGAATCTAAGAAAACCTTACAAAACCCTTCACAAAAGCTATAAAAGCTATCAACTTCCTTCCTTCAATCTTTCTTCAACCTTCCAAAAATCCTTCCTAACTGCTGGATGCTCTAAGTATGAATAAGCATCGTTATATTTGTGGAAAATCCAACCCTTTATATAGGAAAACTACCCTCCTAAGATAAAATATCTTGAAAAGATATTTTCCTAATAAAATATATCTATCTCTCATAAATAAGTCCCTAAAATATATGATCTTCCTTTCAGAAATCCAGCCTAAAAATATAAGATCTCTCCTTCCAAAATTAAAAGATCTCAGCCAAGAATAAAATATATCTCGCCGCGTCCAAGGTGTTCGCCTCGGTCGGGACGCTCCTCTGGATCACCTCGGTCGAGACGGTACTGTAGCTGACCGAGGTGGCTCTAAACTGAATTGAAATCTCTTAAATCTGGTCCAAAGTAAATCTCTAATCCATTTCCATGCTTCTTGGATTCTTCCTTAAGCTCCTGAATGTAGCTCCAATGACTCCTTAGCTCCTTTAGCTCCATTTTGATACAAAACGTGCCATTTTACCTACAATTACAACGAAACTTGGTGTAGACCTCGATTCCCGCAAAGGTAGATGAAACGACGATATAATCACATAATATACATCCAAACATGCAGATTATTGAAGATAAAACGTCTAAACAGGTCCCAAAATATAGACTATAATTCATGCTATCAAAATACCCCATACTTGTCCCATGCTTGTCCCCAAGCAAGTTCCATATCTTGAGTACAAGATAGAATGGATTATAAGCCATAAAGATCAATGAAAAGTAATTCAAAACATTTTTGGTGGTGTGCTCCACTCATAGATCACTCTAAGAGAATGCTTCATGGAATTTAAAATCAAGATATGCTCAAAACATTTTATAAATATAAGAAAGTTGTTCATCTTTGCATAAAATCATAGAATGCATAATAAATCATAATTATCGAAATTGATCATGTATAATCCAGTTTAAACCACTAAGTCAATCAACAAGCTCGAGCTCTCAAGGTCTTTTCAAGAGAAGGTCAAGAAATGTGTGAGGGTGGGATGTATATAGGGAATGTGGTGCTAAAATCCGGGAAAAGGTATCTTACTTCACTTCCTTTGAACTTCAACATCTTCAACCAATAAGCTTTGCTTATTTTACTTTTTTACTTTACTTTTTGGGATGCATGGACAGAGGTGTACAATAACCGAAGCCTAGGAGATCAGCAATCATCAATTTCTCGAGATGCCTCAAACCCTTGATGCACATACCATGACCCGTTAGGTATATCGCTCAATCCGACTTTGGCAAGACACAAACACCCGGCTATGTGAATGGTGCCGAGTTACTCATCATCATGATTGACTTCCCCAAACCTATTTGTTTCTTTCTAACTTTCAGTCAACATCTCAACTTTTCTTTCACTTGCTTTTCACTTGCTTAATTGCTTCCAAATTCCGGGATAGGTAAAGGAAGGCAAATATGTATATGAAGGGCTAAGCATGATCAAGAAGAAGAAGAGAAGAGAATGAGTTGCCTTGGTCTTTCCAGGAAGAATGTGAGAGAACTCATCATGCGGTGTCAACCTTCAAATTCAACATAATTTTGATAAAAACAAAGTATTAAACATGCAACAAATTTCAAACAAAGCATTTCGCAACTTAAACATATTATAAAACCTTTCAATCATATAAAGATTTCAAAACCAGTCAGCAAACAAAATCATCACTGAGGTCATATCCAGATAAGAAGTACAAAAATCGTTTCGAAAACTGTTCCAGTTAAGCCACCTCGGTCGAGATGTTCTAGTCAACCGAGGTACTTTACTTTGATTGGTCAAAGTCACATCGGTCGAGGTCAATAAAATTTTTTTCAAACCAGTTTTTGACGTTTTTCTCAATCAATAAACCTATATGCATGCATGTAATCTCAGATAAACACACAAAGCAAGATAAAACGATAAATATCCATCAAGAGTCATACAAGCGTACACATAAGTCAAATAATACATCCACATACCCCATACTTGGGACACATTGTCCCAATGGTTTAAAATAAGTCTAAGGAAACAGAGTACTCACCAAACAATGCTGAGGTGCATAATAAATAAATAAAGAAATCCTGCAAGCTCTAATCCCAATCCGGTGGTGGTGGTGGTGGTGGCACGTACGGGTACTGAGATGGGTCGAATGGCTAGTGATAACACGATTTATGACTTAGTTTTAGGTAACATTTAGATAGATTTCTCACTTATTCATGCATGGTTTAGCACTAGTTCACGACGTTTTGCACTCAATTCATGTATTTTGCCGAGATAGACGTCTACACGGACTTGTGCGCGTTTTATAGGTATTTCGGGAGAATTAGGAGCAAAACGACACGTTTGAGGATCGTTCATCTAGATGACATACCCTCGGACTCATTAGGACACAAGTTAAAGGCTAAGGAGGACTCATGGAGCCTTTCCAACACTTGCCATGCACCAAACCACAGCTTAATGATCCAAGGCGAAGTTTCTGCACAGAATCACGGTTCTCTGACACTCCACGGCCGTGGAATCAACCGTGGATTTTGCCAGATTCTTGTGACAGCTGTGCCACGACTCTCATGGTCAGCTCATGCAAGTTTGTTATAAAAGTGGTCCTTCATGGGCTGTGAGAGGCAGCTGGGAGAGTTAGGAGCAGCTCATCCATTATCCATTTCTCTATAACAAAAAATATTCTCTCAACAAGAAGTTTTTCTAGGAAGGAAAGTGTCAAAGAGGAGAAGAAGAGCTCCATTGAAGAGGAGGAGAAGAACACACACCATCACCACACTTGATAGTTTTGTAGTGAAGGATTCCGGATTTTATTTCTAAGAGTTGTATGAATCATTGAACCTTCCTTTGGAAGGATTGTAAGTTGTTCTAATTCTATTTTCAGCTTGGTTTTGTTTTAGTTCACTTTTCCATCTCTTTTCCTTCATTATCTTGCAATGGATGTTATGATTTTATGTTTGTTTGTTTCGATTTCTATTATGAACGTTGTAGGCTAAATTGATGTGGTTCTAGGGTAAGGAAGGGATGGTTATGGCTAGGGCTATGATAGGACGGACTTAGATTTACCTTTGGATGACTTGTGTTTATGAACGTAGCTGCTATTAGAAATCACGGGTAGTTCTTGTCTGACCACGGCCGTGGTGTAGGTAGAACAAACCGTGATTTTCCCTGGTTCGAAGGATCTTGCCTTAGATTTATAGAATGTTGAAATCCTAAGTGTTTGTTGAAGTTTAACCTACCCTAGGGTAACCTAGTGTAGTAACTAAGTGTTAGGAGAGACTTACCCGGTAATCCTTGCTCTTAGATTCCAAGATAACAAACCATAGGTAGTGGTGAGCCTAATAGCCGCCATTGGATTAGGTGTGCTAGGATAGTTGTTTAGGACTTTCCTTTCCAAGACTTACCCGGTAAGGATAGGTTAGACTCCTAATTAACAATCCGGTTTGTGTAGAATTTCTATCCTTAGGTACTTAGAGACTTACCCGGTAATGAGACCTTAGGAGTGGACTAGTTGGACATGAGACCTACCCGGTAATTGATCCCAAATTAGAAACACTTAATCCCAACATATCATAGTTAGTCCAAGGAATAAATAGATAACTTGAGTCCTATGCCATAACCGGAACTTCCAACCCCTAGAATCCGTTTTTTTTCTTTCTTTGATCATTATCTTGTTTAGCTTGTCTATTTGTGTTGATTCTTAGCTTAGTTTGATTGTTTACTTTGCATGAATTGTGATCTTTGATCGATCACCAAAAACATTTGAGATTTTCTTTTCTTTATTTCCTTCTTTTCTTTCAACCTAGATCTTTACTGAATTCAATCACAATTCGAATCAATTTCACCTTAGTCTTTGTGTTTGACCTCGGAATACTAACCCTTCTACAAACGTCCCGTACACTGTGGGTTTCGCTAGGTAGTTAGGAATTAGTTCGAGTTATAAATTTAAAACCCATTTGCGCATCACGATCGTAGCGTAACAGCTAGCCCATGATATGCTGAAACTGAATCTCAACCATCCTGTGCTGGTAGTGTTGTCTCTCCTGCATCTCTCTAATGTCTAGGGATAAGGCGGCGTAGGAATCTATCATCTAATCCGTCAGATCATCGATCCGGCGGTGAGCGACTGGATCCCTCTGCCTGCGTACCCTACGCCTGGCAGGGCGTGCTGGTGCTGCAGCTGGCTCCTCCTCTGTCTCCTCTTCGTCTAGGTCGACAACTGCCACACTAGACCCATCTGTATGTGTACCTGTGTCCATGGCAGTACCGCCATCCTCATCCTCATCAGCCTCCTGCTCATCAGCCTCATCATCCTCATCTTGTCCTTGAGCTGCTGCTGCTGCATCTCTGGCGTCCTCCATAAGCAGAATCCATGCGGTATGCCAGTAATGCGGGTCATAAACGGAGAACTGAGCTGACCATCTAATAACCTGAGGTGCAGTCTGCTCCCAGGGCATCGCCACATACGGCGTAGTAAGTCCACGAGGAACCAATATCCTCCTAGTGATCATCTCCTGCAGCCCGAGCGGCTTGGCAGCCGCCACCATGGTACATGAACTTAGATCAAGGTCCATGTAACTCGCAATGTGAGTCACTATACCTCCGCAGCAGATGTCTCCCTTCGCCTTCGCCTTGATCTAGTGCAAATCCTCCGTTAGCATAACTCCAAAACCCGGAACTCCTCCGGTCACCAAGCAGTAAAGACTCAGCAGCTCACCCTGTCTAATCTTCTAGGGCATCTCAATACGCGTCAGAAGTATCTCGCTGAAGATCCGGTGAGCAAGTCTAAAAGCTAGGTTGAAGATAATCCGCTCCCTGGAATCTCCAGGTCTCCACCTGTGAGCGTGCTCAACTACATGAGCTATTTGTCCCCAAATCTCTCGAGCTACAGCTCGAGAAGGAAAATCAGCAACTGTGGGGGCCGGGAAGCCGAAGATGTCCCTCCAGTGGTCCATAGGAACTAGATAGTTCCGGTTCATCAACCGGTACTTGATGGCGCGCTGTGTAGGCAAATAAGTGACGGAGCTAACAAACTCAAAGGTCGGCTCAAGGTAGGCTGGAGCTCTAATCTCAGTAAACTGCTCCAAACCCACCATAGATATCATCCGCCTCAGATCATCATCCACGTAGAGGCAGTCGAAAGCAGAAATGTCCAGAAACCGTGGTGCAACAACTGGACGTGCAATAATACGGTCATAGTCGACCCGGTGACGCTCATAGATCAACGGTATGGAGCGGCGAGAAGAAGAAGAAGAAGAAAGAGATGATCTATCTCTCAAAACCAGTTGCCTGTCAGAACTCATCTTTTTCTCTCACTGTCAGACCACCTCTGTCACTCTAACAACTCTCAAGAACACCTCGGCCGAGGCACAGGCCGACTGGACCGAGGCGAAGTGCTGCTCGATCGTAACTCTCAGAAATCCAGTTCTTTTCCCCCGATATCACTACCAATGGTTCCTATGGGGTACTTAAGCCTTTTCTCACACAATGCAGGGGCAACCAAAGCCCAAATTGATCAAAAATAGTGAAGAAGGAAGAGTTAAGGTTTTTTTTCGAATTACCCCAGATTTGGTCGATTTGGAGCGTTTTTGTTGTGGATTGTTGCTTGCAAACCGATCCTCTACCCTTTCCTTGCAGTTTAGAAGTGAGAATCGTCGAAAACGAGCGAAAATCAGCGAACGAGATGATTTGGGGCGTTTCGGTCGAGAGGGTGAGAGAGGGAAGAGAGAGAAATCTCAGCCCCCTTTTATACCCTTTTCAGGAACTGCTGTCACCTCGGTCGAGATGGTCTCGACTAGACCGAGGTGGTACGGACCGAGGTGGATCTTCAGTAACCCTAGTCGCCTCGGTTGCTCAAGAATCATCTCGGTCGAGGTGCTATGACCGCAACCGAGATGTGTCTCTGTCAAACTCCGTCTTCTCAAATTCTCGAACTTCTGTACTTCCAGTGTTGCTCCTAGGTTGTATTTTTTTCCTTAGATGTAACCTGTTGTCTGTCTAGGACGCCAAAAACAAAGCAAAGCAAAGCAAAAGCAAACTATCTAAAGCTAGACTAGGAAAAGGGAAAACAAAGCAATACCTTGGGTTGCTTCCCAAGAAGCGCTTGATTTAAGGTCGCTAGCTAGACCGTACGGTATCCCTAAACAAGGTATATTGGTGCAACCACCTCAACCGGGACTTCCGGTTTGTATTTCTTAAGTCTATGACCATTGACCTTGAAGCTTCCACTTGTTTCTCCCCAAATCTCAACTTGTGGGTCACCCCATACTTCGATAGAAGTGCCTTAAACTTCCGGTTGATGAAATGCGTCCCTCCATCGCTGATGATGATGTGTGGAGTCCCAAAACGTGGAAAGATAGTCCTCTTAAAGAACTTCACAACCACCATGGCATCATTAGTGGGAGAGGCAATAGCTTCAACCCATCTAGAGACGTAGTCGACAGCTAGGAGAATGTAGAGGTTTCCTCCGGATGACGGGAAAGGTCCCATGAAATCTACTCCCCATACATCAATGATCTCAACCTTCTGTATGTTATTGAGTGGCATCTCGTTCCTCCTGGATAAGTTCCCTGTTCTTTGGCATGCATCACAAGAGACAACGAACGATTGCACATCCTTAAATAATGTAGGCCAAACAAAACCGGAACGTAATACATTGGCGCACGTTTTGTGAGCGCTAGCATGCCCTCCAAAAGGAAATGAGTGACAATGCCGTATGACGCTAGTAACTTCATCTTCCGGAATGCATCTTCGAAGCATCCCATCCGGACCTCTCTTAAATAGGAGCGGTTCATCCCAGTAGTAATGGCGTACATCCTTGAAGAATTTCTTCCTTTGATCGTACGTCAATCCGGGTGGTATTTCCTGGCAAACAACATAATTAACAATGTCAGCATACCAAGGTCCTTTATTATCAGAAATTTGGTGGAGAGAGTGTTCCACCAACTGAGGATGAATGTCAGAAAAGGGAGTAAGAGGATTGTTATTCGTAGTCGACATCATCTCGCTTTCGACCTCGGTCGAGGTCCAGAGAGGGTGACCGTGATGTTCTTCAGTCAAGAACACCTCGCTTGGTCCAGAAAGTGCCTCGGTCGAGCTACTGCAACTGGGACCAAAATTGGAGTTCTTCTTCTCTTGGATTAGCTTTTCAAATTTAGCTCCTGGATCTTTTTGCAGCGCCTTTAAGCTCCGTATATCTGCATCACAAGAAACATCTATACCTTCCTCCATTAAGCTACAGCTAATAACTTTTTCAAGTGGATCTTTAATAAGGATAGAGCTCACCAATTCTCTTGATTCTTCATCATCATAGATGTTGAAGATATCATCTCCTAGCTGCTCTCCCTTCATTGCCGCAAGCAATGCAAACTCCACTTCATCTCCGCCAATGTTGAATTTTAACTTGGCGTTCTTACAATCCACATTGTAACCCGAAGTTGCTAGAAATGGTCTCCCGAGAATGATAGGAACGGGATAATCTGCGGGAATGTCAAGTACTACAAAGTCTATAAGTAAATAGAAGTTACCTAACTTAACTGGAACGTCTTCCAAAATGCCCACGGGATGGGTAATGGAGCGATCCGCCATGTACAACCGTATCTTCACCGGCTTGGGCTCTCCAAGTCCGATCTTCACACATAGCTCCAGCGGGATGATGCTCATGCTGGCTCCTAGATCACACAATGCTTCACAAGTGACATCCCCAACTTGAATGGGAATGCAAAATGAGCCGGGATCTCTTAATTTGGGTGGCATCTTCTCCTTCATGATTTGAATAAGCTCCGAGGATTTAGATGTCATCCTTACTTCACCAAAATCTTTCAACTTCCTCTTCCTTGATAGAATCTCTTTTAAGAACTTCCCATAGGTGGGCATCCCTAGAATAGCATCAAGGAAAGGGATGTTAATATGTAGTTTATTCATCAAGTCAAGGAACTTACCAAAATTCTTGTCTAGATGTGCCCTAGCCCTTGACTGGGGGAATTGAAGTTGTGGTTTATATGTAGGAGGTGGGACATAAACTTCAGTCTTGTCCGACGCTTTCTGTGGCTCAACCTCGGTTTGCATCTCGGCCGAAGTGTTCTTCGACTTTGCCTTGACCGAGGTGGTCTTCGTTTGTACTGGCATCGACCGAGGCACTAGATCTATAGTTTTCAGTCCACTTCTTGTCGTTATTTCTATGATCTGTCCTTTAGGGTTGCTTTCCGTCCTTGCTGGAAGCTTCCCTGGATCTCTTGGCGCTTCATTCGCCTTGTTTATGAATTGTTGCTCTAAGGCTTTTTGTGCCTTCGAAAATGAAGTCATGGATGTTTCCATAGAGTTGAGCTTGATCAAGATGGCCTCCAACACCGCATCTTTCTTTTCCGGCTGGGACGAACTTGATCCTTGCTTCTGGCTCTTAAGTGGAGGAGAAGAAGAAGAAGAAGAAGAAGAAGAAGAAGAAGAAGAAGAAGAAGAAGAAGAAGAACAAGAAGAAGAAGAAGAAGGAGAAGAAGAGGAGTCATTCAAATTGGAGTTAAGTAAGGGTTACCCGAATTTTGATAGTTTGTCCTCCAATTGTTGCTGTTGGATCCTCTATTGTTGTTGTAGTTGTTGTTCCGGTAACTATTGTTGTTCCTTGATCCTTGATATCCTTCATCTTCTTTCTTGGTTTGAGCAACTAAAAGATCTTTCAATTGCTTCACATCATTCTTCAAAGAGGTGAGTTGATCATTGTTTGGTGGAGCTTCTTGAAAGTTGACTCTTTTAACTCCACCTTCGGCTCCTTGGTGGAAGTATTTCTCCATGTGCAAAGCTTGATTCTCTATGAACTCCCAAGCTTCGTCAATCGGCATGTCCATGAACGTGCCTGCGGATAGTAGTTGAAGGTTGAACTGGGTGTTTCCGTCCAGTCCCTTGAAGTATATCTCCAACAACTATATCTTTGGAATCCCATGATGTGGGCAATCCAAAAGGATGTCTTTAAATCTCTCCCATGACTTAGAAAAACTTTCTTTGTCCTTCATGATGAATGCATTCATCTTCCCTCTCCTTTCAGCGGTCTTAGGGGGGGAAAGAATTTAGTCAAGAACTCCGTCGTCATCTCCTCCCAAGTATTGATTTTTCCTAGAGGAAGAGATTGATACCAAGTAAGCGCTCTATCTTTCAAAGAGAAGTAGAAAGGTCTTAGCTTGTAGCTGTTGTTTTCCAGCCTTGAAGGTCTCAAGGTCTCCATCAAGATCTCATAGTTTTGTAGATGTTGATGCGGAGATTCCCTCTCTAGCCCTCCAAACTGGCATTGGCGAATCATGGAAAGAACTTGCGGTCGATGCTCGTAATCATGGTCCGCTAGATCACCTAGGTTTACTCCTGGACGCCTCAGTTGCTGGTTGGGGTCCATCCTCTGCCCTAGGGTCTTTAGAAAACCTACAAAAAGAGCATCTCGGACTGGTATCCGAGGTGGAACTACCTCGGCCAGGGCAGCTGGATCTTGCCTCGGTCGAGGAACTGGAGCTGGTCGAGGTAGATATCGGTCCCGTAAAGTCCCCATATCTGCTTCGATCGCTTCCATCCTTGCGCGAGTTTCTTCCTTTTCCAGTCGCAATTCTTCTTTGCTGAGGCGTAGTTGTTCCAATGCCTCCTTCAATTCGGCCTCAAGATCGCGATTCTCTTGATTGGCCATCTTAGCTTCTTTCAAGCGTCTTTTGTATGTCTTTTCTGGTTCGGGATCGTAAGGAACGATTTCCTTCCCAACGCGGGTTCTTCGCATAAACCTAAGAAAAAGAACCTGCAAAAGTCACTCAAGTAGAGTGGCTAGTAGAAACAGGGGCAAGCGCCCCGAAAGACAACCGCAACCGGCTTGGTCTAGACCAAGTCCCCGGCAACGACGCCAAGAACTTGTACCCTCCAAACGGTGTGTGCAAGCTTTAAATTTATAACCCTAGATGTATGCCTAAAACAAGGATGCGAACCCACAATGTACGGGTCAATCGTAGTAGAAGCAAGAATTCCGGGGTGTCGATCTCAGGGACTTAGGTGAAACAAAGCAAGTATAGGTTGTCAATATTGCAACTAACCACAAAAGCAATTAAAGCAATCAAAGATGATAAAAAGTCAATTAAAGGAATATGCAATTCTAGGGATTAAAGCATCTAGTCGTGGTTCCAACTCAAGATCTCAAGATAAGCGGACAAAGCTGAGATTTTGCAAAGGGAATGTGTTACTAAAGTGGAATAGATCACCGGGTAAGTCTCACTACTCACAGCCCCAAACCGTAACTCCTATCACCGGGAAAGTCTCAAGGAATTAAGAAAAGGAACTATAACCTCAAACCAACACACCACCTAAGGGAATAGAATCAACCTTTACCGGGTAAGTCTCAGGCTAACTCACAAAGATGGGATGAAAGCACACTCAAACTCCAATAAAGGATAAACCTTTATTACCTACACTTATGATCTTGGGTAAACAAACAAAGGAATTACCGGGTAATTCTCATCCAAAGCTTGCATTGAACCAGGAAAGGTGTAATAAGAATAGGATTTGGCAAACTCTAACACTTAACTCTCAATTATGGATCAGAAAGGGTCACCTCGGTCAGACGAATTCCACCCCGGCCGAGATGTTCATCGACTGAGCGAGATGTTCTAGGGTTAAGGATAAAGACTCGAGCTTTCAGGGTCCTACTGGAATTTAAGATTATTCTATCATTGTTTTTCCCACAAGCTTCAGCCAATCACCCTAGAATCACACAAAGAAATTAGTCAATCATCATCATGAAAGAAATAATCAAATATATGGGAAGAAAGTGAATAATTGAACACAAAAACCTTAAGAAAAAGGGTTCAATAACTGAATCAATTATCAAACAAACAAGCGTTCCTTGGATCACAATCCAATAAGACAATCAACAAGAAGGGAATCTAAGAAAAGCTTACAAAACCCTTCACAAAAGCTATAAAAGCTATCAACTTCCTTCCTTCAATCTTTCTTCAAACTTCCAAAAATCCTTCCTAACTGCTGGATGCTCTAAGCATGTATAAGCATCGTTAAATTTGTGGAAAATCCAACCCTTTATATAGAAAAACTACCCTCCTAAGATAAAATATCTTGAAAAGATATTTTCCTAATAAAATATATCTATCTCTCATAAATAAGTCCCTAAAATATATGATCTTCCTTTCAGAAATCCAGCCTAAAAATATAAGATCTTTCCTTCCAAAAATAAAAGATCTCAGCCAAGAATAAAATATATCTCGCCGCGTCCAAGGTGTTCGCCTCGGTCGGGACGCTCCTCTAGATCACCTCGGTCGAGATGGTACTGTAGCTGACCGAGGTGGCTCTAAACTGAATTGAAATCTCTTAAATCTGGTCCAAAGTAAATCTCTAATCCATTTCCATGCTTCTTGGATTCTTTCTTAAGCTCCTAAATGTAGCTCAAATGACTCCTTAGCTCCTTTAGCTCCATTTTGATACAAAACGTGCCATTTTACCTACGATTACAACGAAACTTGGTGTAGACCTCGATTCCCGCAAAGGTAGATGAAACGACGATATAATCACATAATATACATTCAAACATGCAGATTATTGAAGATAAAATGTCTAAACAGGTCCCAAAATGTAGACTATAATTTATGCTATCAGCTATGTCACCGCCCATGCGTCGACATAGGGACGCCCCGGCAGTTTGGCATCAAAAACGTCAAGAAGGCGAAAGGTCAGACGTTGAAGTGCATTGAAGATCCGCCCCAGCGGAATTGTGTAGCCACCCCAGCGGCTCTGAAGAAGATCAACCGATTCTGCCAAAACCGCCCCTACGGTTTAACGCCAGAAGCTTTACTCCGGCTGTTTACACCACCTTTATGGCATTTAAGGTGGCTGTTTTGGGCCGGCCATTTACTCCTATTTAGTGTCTTCTGTAGTATAAATAGTCCTTGGTTGATTGCTAGAATCATCCATCTTATCATCTTGTTAATCCTCAAATTATCCACTTAGATTGTCTTGCTACCTTGTAATGAGTTGCTAACTCCCTTGCTACATTGGGTTGGTTTGAAGCTGCTTTGTTACTTTGGTTGTAAGTACTTTATAATATAAGTTTTCATTCAGTAATACTTTGTGTTTCCTTGATCTCCATTGTCTAATTACATGTTTACTATTGCTTGATATTGATCACCTTAGGTTCTAAAGTGCATGTAAACAACAAGGATTAATAGGTTTCGGGTTCGGGTCTTTAATCTAGTAGCAATTTTAAGTAATAACGGGTTGTGATTACTTACAGAAAAGGAACACAAATATAAAGATAAGTTTTAACGGTTTTAATCTTCTTTATATATCCCTTAGTCTTTGTTTGAAAGCTAGCTTGTTATTTGTTCTTGTAGGTTTACGGAACTTTAACTGTTACGTTGTGTTGATGCCGGTTGGCTCAACACATATATACGATCGAGATGGGAGATTACTTGAAAACTTGTAAAAGGAACTCACCAAAGTAGCAATTGCATGCTTAGAATCAACCTAGTGTAGATTCATCCATTATTGTCTTACTTGTCGCATTAAGCGTTTTCATATGTTTTTGTGCATCAATTCAACCAACCCCCCCCCCTTGTGTCATTTGTCACTATAATCGATAATTGCATCTAAAACACCTTAACTCTCTTGGGTTCGACCCTTACTTAATCACTATACTTGTTCTTAGTGCTAAGTCAGGATTTACTTTTGATTGGGTATAGACGACCATAGAAATACCGTCGGTCAATTTTTGGCACCGTTGCCGGGGAGTTTTAATAGTTTATTGTTATTATTGATTATTGGTTTGAACCATTTTTATGGTTCAAACCCGTGCTACTAATTCCGGCTTTGCTTCTTTTGATCCAGAAATTGAGAGGACGCACATCCGGCAACGAAGATAACAACAACTTCAACAAGAGATGGCTGACCGTACTCTTCATCAACATACGCAGCCCACCTTGGCTCAAAACCCTCTTGCGGTCACTATACCGGCACTAGGGGAAGGAGTCAACTTTGAGCTCAAGCCGGGCCTCATTCACTTGCTCCCATCCTTCCATGGGCTAAGTGGTGAAGACCCCATCAAGCACCTTGGGAATTTCCATACCGTGTGTATGAGCATGAAGCCGGCCAACATTACCGAAGAACAAATCAAGATGAGGGCATTCGGCTTCACACTCAAAGATTCGGCAGATGATTGGTATTACCACCTTCCATCCGGAAGTATCGACACTTGGGAGAACCTTCACAAAGCGTTCTTGGAGAAATACTTTCCAGCTAAGAAGGCTAATAGCTTGAAGAAAGCTATAAGCAACATCGAGCAAGAGGCGACCGAAACTCTCTACGAGTACTTTGAAAGGTTTGCACGCCTCCGATCCAGCTGTCCTTTTCACGGACATTCAACTCAAGATCTAGTCTTGTACTTGTACAATGGCTTGCTAGACAATGAAAGGAGGATTGTCGATGCGGCTTGCGGAGGTAATATTCTTTACTCTACTCCTGACCTTGCTTTGGAAAAGATATATGAACTAGCGGAAGGAACTCGGAACTTTGGAAGGACCCCGACTAAGAAAGGAGTTCATGCTGTGAGTTCCGGGAAGAGTGAGATTTCCACCGAGCTTGCGGAATTGAAACAAATGGTGAAGAGGCTAACACTTATGGGAACACCGCAACAGCTCAAAGCTTGTGGAGTTTGTGCTGACCCGTATCATCCAACGGACATGTGTCCACAAGTTCAAGATGACGATGCTGAAGTAAACACAATGGGTTATGGAAAACCACATCAGCAAAGACCTAGGAACGATCTCTATGCACAGAATTTGATGCCAAATTGGCGTGACCAACAAAATTTTCGTTGGAGGGATCAACAAAACCAACAACAACAACCCCGCCAAGGTAAGTATCACTCAACTGAAGATATGTTGCAGGTTTTGATTAAGCACTTTGCTACTCATGTCCAAACAACAAAATCTAGCATCAAGAACCTTGAGCAACAAGTTAGTCAAATGGCGGAAGCTATTTCAAGGACCGAATCAAGGCTTTCTGGAGGATTGCCTTCCCAGACGTTTATAAACCCCAAGGAGAATGTTAGTTCTCTAACATTAAGGAGTGGGAAGCAAATCCAACAAGAACCAACAAAAGAATCACAAAGCAACCCTTCTGTCGTTTTTTCCGCACCCACAGCCGCTCCTACGGCTGCAGTTGTGCCCAGCACAGAACGGACGACGCCCCTGCGGCTGGCTGTCCCTGCCCCTGCGGTGACAACCCCTGAGCCGCCCTTGCGCCTTCAAGCTGACGCCCCTGCTGAAAACACAACAGAGAGTCCTGCTGAAAAGGATACTTACGTCCGGCCCAACTTTCCGCCACTGTACTCCGAGAAGCCACCCGCTCCTTTTCTTGAGGCCTTGAGGGAGAGAAGAATCATAGAGGACAAGGACCTGTTTGACACTTTCTCCAAATGCGAGGTAAACATTTCCCTCCTTAAGTTGGTGAAAAGTATCCCTAAGTATGCTCATTTTTTGAAGGAACTTTGCACTATCAAGAGGAATCAAAAGCTAAAGGGGAAACAGAAAGTGCAAGTGAGTGAGCATGTGTCGGCAGTTTTCCAACGGAGAATGCCCAAGAAGTGCAGCGATCCGGGCATGGTAAGCATTCCTTGTGTTATAGGGGAAACCCGCTTTGACAAAGTAATGCTTGATCTCGGTGCTTCTATCAATATTTTACCATATTCGATTTACAAATTACTTGGCCTTGGGCCATTAATGAAAACTAGGATTGTAGTACAACTTGCTGATAGATCTAATATGTACCTGAAAGGGATAATTGAAGATGTATTAATAATGGTAGACAACCTTATATTCCCGGCTGATTTTTTTGTAATGGATAAGGAAAATGATTCGCATGTTGCACCCATTCTGTTAGGTAGGCCATTTCAGAAAACGGCTAGGACTAAAATTGATTATGTTAGTGGTAAATTGACCATGGAGTTTGATGAAGAAGTAGTTGAATTTGACATCTATGATGCAATGAGATTTCCTAGTGATGATCATTCTTTATGTGCTATTGACATTGTTGAACCTTTTGTGCAAGATGTTTTTGATAAATTTGACGTGGATGAATTAAGAAATGTAATTGAGCATGACATTGATGGTTTCAAATCAGATTATATGTTAACATCTATCATGAAAGAGGTCCTAGCCCAACTAGATGGGCATAAAAGGCTACCTATCTCCAATTTGGCGATTGGGCCCACTTTACTAACCCCAAGCAGAAAGCTTGTTCCATCCATAGTGCAGGCACCTAAAATAGAATTGAAGGACCTTCCATCACACCTCAAGTACGTTTTCCTTGGAACACACAATACCTTGCCGGTGATTATCTCCAACAAGTTGGCCACCGGACAAGAAGATAAGTTGGTGAAAGTACTAAAGGAGCACAAGACGGCCCTTGGATGGACTATTGTGGACATCAAAGGGATAAGTCCTTCCACTTGCATGCATAGGATTTTACTTGAGGACGAAGCCAAGCCCTCTAGGCAACCTCAAAGGAGGTTAAACCCGCCAATGATGGATGTGGTCAAAAAGGAAGTGTTAAAGCTCCTCCAAGGGGATATGATCTTCTCTATCTCAGATAGCACTTGGGTTAGCCCGACCCAAGTAGTTTCAAAGAAAGGAGGCATCACTTTGGTGGAAAATCAACGTGGAGAGATGGTCCCAAGCAAAACACAAACCGGATGGAGAGTTTGCATTGACTACCGCAGGCTCAATAAGGTAACACGAAAAAACCATTTCCCATTACCTTTTATTGATCAAATATTGGAACGTCTTGCAGGTCATCAATACTACTGTTTCCTGGATGGATATTCGGACTATTTCCAAATAGCCATCGCACCAAAAGATCAAGAGAAGACGACGTTCACTTGCCCATTTGGCACTTTTGCATATCGCAGAATGCCTTTTGGACTTTGCAACGCACCTGGCACCTTCCAACGGTGCATGATAAGTATTTTCTCCGAATACATAGAAAATTTCATTGAAGTCTTCATGGATGATTTTACCGTCGATGGAGATAGTTTTGAGGCATGTTTAGGGCATTTGAAACTTGTTCTTGAAAAATGTGTTGAAACCAATTTAGTTCTTAATTCGGAAAAATGTCATTTCATGGTCGAACAAGGAATTGTGCTAGGACATGTAATATCTTCAAAAGGGATAGAGGTAGATAAGGCAAAGGTTGATGTTATTCAAAATTTACCTTATCCTACTAATATTCGGGAAATCCGATCTTTCCTTGGTCGTGCAGGTTTCTACCGAAGGTTCATCAAGGATTTTTCAAAGATCTCAGCACCCCTTTGTGAATTGCTCAAGAAAGATGTCACCTTCATAGTGGATGAGGATTTCAAGAAGGCTTTCGACACTTTGAAGGTATGTCTCACCACCGCACCAATCATCCGTTCTCCGGATTGGGAGAAACCCTTCGAAATCATGTGGGACGCCAGTCACTACGCTGTCGGAGCTGTCTTAGGACAAAAAGACGGACGGTCCTCCCATGTAATCCATTATCCATCTATGACACTCAATGGAGCACAAAGGAATTACTCTACCACCGAGAAGGAGATATTAGCGGTAGTTTTTGCCCTTGAGAAATTCCGGCAGTATCTACTTGGGGTAAAGGTAATTATCTTCACTGACCATGCAGCTCTTAGGTACCTCATGGCAAAGAAGGAGGCAAAGCCACGATTGATCCGTTGGGTGCTTCTTCTAAGCGAGTTTAACCTAGAGATAAGGGACAAGAAGGGAGCTGAGAACCTGGTGGTCGATCATTTGAGCAGACTAGTGCAAGAGGAGGAAGATCCAGAAAAAAGAGAGATAGCCGGAAGTTTTCCAGACGATACATTCTACACAACTCTTTGTTGTGTTACCGCCCCTGCGTCTCACACCAGCCGCCCCTGCGGCTCTATCTAGGCGCCCCTGCGGAATTGTCGACAGAGGTTAGTCTTAAGCTCCAATCTTTTAAACCTTGGTTTGCTGACATTGTGAACTTCATTGTCAGGAAGGATTATCCTCCAGACTTTACCAAGGCACAACGAGAGAAGGTAAAAGCTGAAGCTCGACACTACGTTTGGGACGATCCTTACGTTTGGAAGCATTGTAGTGACCAAGTGATCCGGCGTTGCATTCCGGACAATGAGGTACAATCCGTCCTAACTTTCTGTCATTCTGAAGCATGCGGGGGGAACTTTGGGGCAAACAAAACTGTAAGAAAAGTTTTGGATGCCGGTTTCTTTTGGCCACACATTTTTTGAGACGCTTTTTCATTTTGTAAAGTGTGTGATAGATGCCAAAGGTAGGAAATCTTTCAAGGAGACATGAAATGTCCCATCCTCTCTTATATTTTGTGAAATATTTGATGTTTGGGGAATTGATTTCATGGGGCCATTTCCTACTTCATTTGGGAACACTTATATTTTGCTTGCGGTGGACTATGTTTCCAAGTGGATGGAAGCAAAGACCACCAAAACTGATGATTCAAAAGTAGTTGCAGCTTTTCTGAAGGAAAATATCTTTGCAAGATTTGGAATTCCAAAAGCCTTAATCAGTGATAGGGGTCCCCATTTTTGCAACAAGACGATCACGGCTCTCCTTAAGAAGTACCACGTTCACCAAAGAGTATCAACAGCTTATCACCCACAAACAAATGGCCAAGCTGAGGTGTCTAACTAGGAAATAAAGACCATCCTTGAAAAAACGGTTTCTTCCGGGCGGAAGGATTGGAGTGCAAGGCTAAATGACGCCATATGGGCATATCGGACAGCCTACAAAACTCCTATCAGGATGTCCCCTTTTAGGCTCGTGTTTGGGAAAGCTTGCCACCTACCGGTGGAGTTAGAGCACAAAGCTTGGTGGGCGGTAAAGAAGTGCAACATGAACATAGAGGAAGTGGGAGAATTCCGGAAGCTCCAATTGCAAGAGTTGGAGGAACTAAGGCTAGATGCATATGATCATGCTACCACATACAAAGAAAAGACCAAATCATGTCATGACCGGAACATTCTCCGGAAGGACTTCCTGGTAGGCAATAAGGTACTTCTCTTTCAATCCCGTTTGAAACTCTTTGCAGGTAAGCTGAGTTCGAGATGGACAGGGCCGTTCATAGTAGCCGAAGTATACCCTCACGGGGTTGTGGATCTTTATGATCCTCAAATGCACAAGGTGTTTAAGGTGAACGGACAAAGGCTAAAGCTTTACCTTGAAGGAGTCAAGAATGATCCGATTGACGAGATGGTACTAGAGGAGGCACAGTCAGAGAAGTAGAGATCTTACGTCGAGCCAATGACGTAAAACAAAGGCGCTTCTTGGGAGGCAACCCGAAGGAATAAAAAGAGGAGCTTCTGTCAAGGAAACCGCCCTTGCGGCTTTGAATCCCGCCCCTGCGGTGACACTCATGCCTAGCGCCGCCCCCGGCGCTGGGCCTGCGCATGCAACACGCCTGTCACCGCCCCCGCGGTGACATCCCTACGGCCCCTCGGCGGCCATCCTTGACACGAATTCCCAGCGCCGCCCCCGGTGTTGAGCCTACGTGCCCCTCTCCCTTGTCGCCGCTGGGGCGGAAACAGACTCCCACCCCTGCGGGTTTACCCAGAAAAGAAAAAAAAAAGAGGATCTCGAAAACGCCTACACCTACCACGCACCACCCACCAACCTTCTTCACCAAACAAACAAACCCTCCAAACCCCTCTCCTTCAGAAACTCTCTCACGCCCCTGCACCCACTGCCCACCAACAATCTCGCCGACGCCCCTGTGCCGCCTCCGACAGCCAGCCACCAGTTGAAACGCCCCTGTGCCACCTTCTCCCACTACCCCCTTACTCTCTCACAGCCCTACGGCCTTCCTCCTTACCCACTTTACACATTCCACTCCAGATACACCACCGGGGAGACTAAACCACCAAGGACGTCACCGGAGCAGCCTCAGCAACACCCTTTCCATCGCTCCCCAAAAATCGCCTATGCACTTCTCCCGCACCTGCGGCCGCAAGCATCCGCCCCTACACCTCACCGCCCCGCGCCTACACAGCTGCCCCTACGGAAATCACACCAAAAAGGTCGTTTTCTATTCCTTATTTTGACATTTGATAATCCTTTGCTTCAATTACTTTCAAGAATGGAAGCCCCAAGGAAATACAAGATGACCGACGCAGAGAAGGAGCGTTATAGGATTGTGCAGGATCGAGTTGTGTACGCAACTCAATTTTTGCATATTCCAACTTTGGAGAAACTAGGCATGCTAGAGAGCATGCAAGCGTTTTTGGCGAATGCCGGGCTCGGAGACTTCCTCCAGAAAAGTGCTCCAACATATCCCGAGCTCAGCGGACAGTTTATCTCCACTTTCACAATGGAGAAGGAGGACCACGTGTGTATCGGCCTCACCTTCAAGTTCAACAAGGTGAAATACACTCTTGACTACGCCGATCTACGGGAGGCCTTTGGGGTGACTCTAAACCCCTCTGCAAACTGGAGGGATCCAATCCCGGCCCCGGATCTGTGCGAGTTTTGGCAAGCAACTAACGGGTCAGAATTCCATGTTGGGGGTGAGTACTCCAACAAACTCACTCACCCCAGCTTGAGGCTGATTTCAAAGATCCTCATGAGTGTCTTCTATGGACACAAAGAGGAAAACAAGGTCGCTCTTAAGGACCTTCAACTACTCTACTCCTGCCTTCCACAGAGCAAGAAGGTGATGGATTGGCTCTCTCTCTCTTCCTTGCCACTTTGAAGTGGATTATGAGGGACGAGCCGAGGGATATTATCGGCGGTGGGGTGATCTCTTTGATCGCCTCACAAGTGATGGACCTGTCCGAGTTAGAGGACAGGATGACGGCTCCTCTCTACACTGAGGGGATGCTTAGGAGGTGCAAGCTCCTCCGGCGGGACGGGGAGAACCTATTCTGGATCTCCCTTGCAGATGGGAGCCACCTCACCTACCTCCCCCGGCCTTTACCAATAGGAGGGAGCTAAAGAGTCATAGGAGCTACATTTTAGAGCTTAAGGAAGAACTCATGCAGCATGGAAATGATTAAGAAGATTGATTTTGGACCAGATTTGAGATAGTTCACATTCAGTTGAGATTCACCTCGGTCAGCTAAAGTGTCACCTCGACCGAGGTGATCTTGAGGAGCGTCCCGACCGAGGCGAACACCCTGCCGCCGGCGAGATATATGTATTTTTGGCTGAGATCTTTTATTTTTGGAAGGAAGATATCTTATATTTTTTGGCTGGATTTCTGGAAGGAAGATATTATTTATGGGAGATCTATTTTAGAGATATAGATATATTTTCTAGGAAATTATATTTTTAAGATATTATTATCTTTGGACGATAATTCTCCTATATAAAGGGTTGGATTTTTCACAAGTTCAATCATGCTTACATGCTGAGAACATCCAGCAATTAAGGGATTTATCTAGCAGTTTTGAAGGAAGGATTGAAGTATTGAAGATCAAGGAAGGAAGGATTCATAGTTTGGAATTAGCTTTTAAGGGAGTTTGTAAGACTTTCTTAGATTCCCTTTTGGTTTGTTGTCTTAGCTGATTTGTGATTTGAGGAACACTTGTTATTTGATATTTGATTCAGTTATTGAGACTTTTTTCTTAAGGTTTTCTTGTTCGAATATTGATTCTCTTTCCATATATTTGATTATTGTTATCATGATGATTGTTGGTTAAGTTTCTTGTGTGATTCTAGGGTGATTGGCTGAAAGTTGTGGGAAAGACAATGATGGAATGATCTTAATCCCAGCAGGACCCTGAAAGCTCGAGACTTTAACCTTAACCCTATAACACCTCGCTCAGTCGAAGAACATCTCGGCCGGGGTGGGATCTGACTGAACGAGGTGAATCTTTCCTGATCCGAAACTGAAGTTAAGTGTTCTAGTTTGCCAAATCCTATCCTTATTACATGTTTCCTGGTTCAATGCAAGCCTAGGATGAGACTTACCTGGTGATTCCTTTGTTTGTTTACCTAAGATCATGAGTGTAGGTCATAAAGGTTTATCCTTTATTGGGGTTTGAGTGTGCCTTCATCCCATTCTTGTGAGTTAGCCTGAGACTTATCCGGTAAAGGTGGATTCTATTCCCTTGGATGGTGTGTTGGTTTGAGATTATAGTTCCTTTCCTTATTACCTTGAGACTTACCCGGTGATAGGAGGTTTGTTTTGGGATAGTGAGTAGTGAGACTTACCCGGTGATCTAATCCCACCTTAGAAACACCTTCCCTTTGCAAACCTCAACTTTGTCCGCGTTATCCTTTGAGATCTTGAGTCGGAGCCACAACTAGATGCTTTAATCCCTAGAATCCGCATTTCCCCTTATTTGACCCTGTATATCATCTTGATTGCTTTAATTGCTTTGGGTTAATTGTAATATTTGACAACCTAATTTTGTGCTTTGTTTCACCTAAGTCCCTGTGATCGACCCCTGGAATTCTTGCTTTTATTACAATTAACCCGTACATTGCGGGTCGCATATTTGTTCAATCATACTTCTAGGGTTATAAATTTAAATCTTGCACACACCGTTTAGAGCGAACATGTTCCAAAGTAGAGACCTTGAGCATTATATAGGTTGTGCTGAATTTTGTCTAAGTATGAAGAAAACTGCCTTTGATGCAGTTTTGTCATATAGATTTGATTGGGTTATATCCCTTGGTTAGACTTGAATTTTTGATATGTCATAGTTAGGATTACATAGTAGAATATATTAAAATTTGAGAGGATTTCATCAAGAGGTTTAGTAGTTATGATTTCAAAGTTGATGGTGTAAGCAGTTTTCTCGATGGTTGTTGAAAGGTTTCTAAGTGTTGGAAACATTTTGTGTTGTGCAACCATGCTTGAACTTAAGTTTAGATACCATAAAAATATATCCACCTTTCCGTTTTTAGTATGTTATAGAGTGCCATTCATAGGGAGATGTATAACAAATTGAGCTTGATCCAACTGTTAGATGTAGATTTATAAAGATCCAAAGTTGACTGGTTGAGCAGTTAAAAAATACTCAGTTTTTGGCTAACTCTGAATTTCTGGTTTTGGAACCGACTTTGGGAATTTGTTTAGAAGTGGTTATTAGGTATTTTTGGGAAATTCTTGCTTCTTTAGATAGAGTGCATGGCATATAAGACTTAAACATTTTGATAGAATTTTTATATTTTTACTCGGGGCTCGCACCATAGAATAAAGTTGGATCCTAGTGACCTTTTTGAGGAGTGAGGAGAATGTGTGTTTTTTCTAGTTTCTACCTTAACTCATTCTTAAAAGTTAGAATATGAAATTATGTCCCAAAGAAGAGGATAGATATATTTTAGGGGATTTTTGGAAGTTTCGGAACCAAGGGTAAAATGGTCATTCTACCCTAGGAGGGTATTTTAGTAATTTCTCTTTTGTTAGAATCTTACATCTTAGAAGTCATAGACTTCTAAGTGTATGGGAAATGTTTTGATCCACTTGCCTCTTGGGAAAGGCAATTGAGTGATATACGGTTGCTAACCGGGTTGAGATTTGAGAGTCGAGATTGATTCAGGTAAGTCATTTGGGCTTACTTAGCTAGCTTCTGGATATGAGTGTGAATAACGATAGTGGTGTTTGAATGATGTGTTTATAAGTATACTTATTAATTATCGACTGACCTACATATTTGGCCTAAGAGTAACAGGCAGTGGCAATCTGCCCAGTTAGCCCGAGGGCGCTGGGGATTTCTTTAGGGACTAGTCCATATTTGGTTTGTAGTGACGCTACCGGCGGAGGTGTGCTAGACCTGCACCCGTTGGATAAGGAACGGAGGCGAGAAATATTAACATTTCTCGTGCCACAACTTTAAAATGAAATAAAGTGAATCACCTAAGCTATCGGATAATAACCGGATTGTGTGCCAGCATGTGAGTGTTTATGTTACCTTGGATGTGTTTGTGCTATCTTTATTCTATTTATATTTGGATTGTTAGCTAACGGTTATTCCATGTTGTAGATTTCATAGAGATAGACAATTGCAGAGAGATCAAAAAAAATGGTCAGTCGGGCCCACGTACTCATTAGATGGGGACGGGGGAGTCTTTCATTCGGCATGCATGTTATCTATATATATATATATATGTTTAGTAAGGATGTAATGTGTTGTTCATTCATACAAATACTGCTTGTTATTTTCAAAGAATTTAAATACATTTATGCCTTGTTGTAAGATCCTAGTAAAGTCGTTGTTAAACCAAGATTGGGACATATTGTGAGGACCTAACCTGTAGCTCTCCGAGTTCCAAGGATTCGGGGTGTTACAATCTAGGCCCGTAGGTAACGGATAGTACTGATGCTTTCTTATTGGTAGACGGAAGCGGAGGCGAGTTTCGGGAGATTCTCGTGTGACAAAAGAAGTTGAATTAGTAACGGATAACTTAACTAAAGATAATAATCAGTTGTGTGCGAGCATGTTATATGTTTACTTTACCTTATGTGTGTTTGTGCCTTTACGTTCTTTCTGATATCTAGAATGTTAGCTAACGGTTTATACCGATGTTGTAAATGATTTGCACGATATAGGTACTGTTGAGTGATCCATAAGGTGCGGTCAGCCGGGGTTCCCGTACATTATAGGACGGGATCGGGTTTATGTTTATGTTGTTGCTTTCCCTTTGTTTTGAACTTAGCTGCGAGTCTTTTACGCTTTCCGTTGTTTAAACCTTTGGTTTTATATTGAGTTTTGGTTTTCATTCGTTTGTGTCTTGTTGTAAGATCCGTTGTATTGTTGCTACTCAGAGGGTCGGGACCCATTGTGAGGTCCTAGCCCGTAACGCTTCGAGTTCCCAAAACTTGGGGTGTTACAATATGGTATCAGACGCAGGTTGGCAACCAAAACACTCGAAATCTTCTAAAAGTCGGATTGATATATAAATAGAACCCGCAAGGGGTCTAACGTTTTAAAAAAGGGGTTTTGTTTTAAATTTGTCGGTCTGGGATAGATGTACGGGCAACCACCACTATCTCCACGGATCTCAGCAGTTAGTGTTTCTTATGTTGGCCTTTATATGCTTTTTCCTGGATTTTTGCTTTAACTGTAGTGTGGCCTTATATCTATATATATCCTTATATATTTATCCTTATCGTAGATGGCACGTACTAGAGCTACATCTGCTATGGGGCGAGGAAGGGGTCGACCACCACTTCCACCTGCCCTCTGTGGACAAGGACGTGCAGGAAGACCTCTACTACCTAGAGGTCGGGGCCAAGCCCCCGTTGCTGATCCGCCTATCGTTGAGGCGTTTGCTGAAGAGGTTGCTGAGAGTGTTCCTGAGGCTGGGAACGGGACCGCCGCTAGGTCCGGAGCACAAAGAGAGCCATCGACGGAGTCCGGTCGAGTGTCCATAGGAGATTTTGCATATCGCGACTATGTACAGAGAATTGAGGATGCTATCAAGACTGGAGGACCAGCACTAGTGCCGCCAGTTCCCGCGAGATCTGTTGAGGTTTCGCAGAGAGTTACGCAGGTTGTTTCCCCGTTTGCTAGAGTTGTTGAGGTTGCTAGAGTTCTAGTCGAGGCGGGAGAGCCGAAGCCCGGCAGTTGGTTGAAGGCTTTCGACCAGCTGAAGGTTCCCACTTTCATGGGAAAGACAAGATGGGAGGTGGAGTTGTGGCTAGGACAATTGGATTCTGCTATGGAAGGGATCAGTTGCCCAAAGGGACGTCGAGTTAACATAGCACAAACGCTGTTGAAGGATCAAGCTCATTCTTGGCGGAGGATTGTTTGTTGTAAGGTCACCAGTTATGAGCAGATGAAGACGGTGATCAGGGATCACTACTGCCCTACAACTATGAGGAGGGACCCGTCTTCAAGATTTTCGCGAGGATGGATTCGAGGATTGGCCTATTGCTGAGATCATCAGGAAGTTTCAAGATGAGTTTTCTTTGTTGGGTCCATCTGCACCACCTGAAGATCAGCATGTTTATCTTTTCTCTCGGAGGTTGAGAGAGTTTACACGCTCTTATCTTATTGGTTCCTGTTGTGTTCTTTGGTAGACTATCAAGATAGAGCTTTTGCAAATGAGAGAGACCAATCGGGTCAGAGGAGAGCTTCTCGGGCAGGAGGTCCTGAAAAGAGACATCGGACTGGATCAGCCAGTGTTGGAGGTGGAGTATCTGGGTTTGGGCGTAGTTAGACGGCAGGACATTCTGGTTTCCAGCAGAGTTTTGACAAAGGACGGTAGTGTCACAACTGCAGAGGTGCAGGACACATTCGAGCTGATTGCAAGAAGCCTGTAGTTACTTGTTTTTCCTGTGGTAAGCTAGGACACAGAACTGCGTTTTGCCGTCAGGGCAAGGCGCCATCGCAGTGGGGTTCTTCACTTGCTAGTGCTGTAGGAGGAGGACAATGACCCATGTATCAACAACAGCGAGTTCCTGGTTCTACCGTTCATCAAGGTTCCACTCCGGATCAAGGCAAAGTATGAGAAGGTTATACTTCTGACACCAAAGGTGCCTCGGATAGAGTTTATTAGTTGAGGAGTGTTGTAAAGCCGACAGCGCCAGCGACCACAGGTATCATTCATATTAATGGTTTTACATTCAGATTTCTTTTTGATACCGGTGTTATGCATTCTTTTATATCTTAGGCTTGTGTAGATTGATTGGCCTTAGTTATCGTAGAAGGTAGACCCTTCTTTATAGAATTACCCAATGGGAGTAAGATTAGAGGTACACGAGAGGTTCGTGATTGCCCTATTAGAATGTGAGGTCGCGATTGGCCAGCTGACTTCATCGTCATGTACTTAGTACATGAAGAAGTTATTCTGGGTATGGATTGGATAGATCGATACCGAGTTTGGGTATCGGCAAGAGGACAATGACGGTAACTACATATACAGGGCATGTTGAGATCTTTAGAGGATGGGATTGATAGGTGATGGAATCACTATCATTTAGGGTAGTTTTTAGAGTCTTTTTATTGCATTAGTGTCGGTTTATGCTACTAATTCCTTGGTCTAGAAGAAGAAGATCAAAAGAAGCTAAGGAAGGAGTTATAAGCACTTAGGAGTGAAGATCGATCAAGAAGCAAAGCTTTTGTTGCTCCACCGCCCCCGCGGGTCCTTGCAGCCACCCCTGCAGTGACTTGCCTTGACGAGACGAAGACCAGCTCCCCTGCGCCTCCCACTGCGCCCTACCTGCGCCTCGCCTTGGGAGCTGGAAGGTAAAGAGTCTGTGTCACCGCCCCTGCGTTGGCCTTAAAGCGCCCCTGCGCCTTGACATCAGAAACGTCAGGAAGGCGAAAGGTCAGACGTTGAAGTGCATTAAAGATCCGCCTCAACGGAGTTGTGTAGCCACCCTAGCGGTTTTGAAGAAGATCAACCGATTCTGCCTAAACCGCCCCTGCGGGTCCTGAAGGCCGCCCTGTGGTGTAACGCCAGAAGCTCTACTCCAGCTGTTTACACCACCTTTATGGCATTAAAGGTGGCTGTTTTAGGTCGGCTATTTACTCCTAATTAAGTGTCTTTTGTAGTATAAATAGTCCATGGCTGATTGCTAGAATCATCCATGCTTTTCCACACAAAATCCATTTTAGACTTGAGTTTTTCCATGGTAATGAGTTGCTAACTCCCTTGCTACATTGGGTTGGTTTGAAGCTGCTTTGTTACTTTGGTTGTAAGTTCTTTTAATATAAGTTTTTATTCAGTAATGCTTTGTGTTTCCTTGATCTCCATTGTTTAATCGCATGTTAACTATTACTTGAGATTGACCACCTTAGGTTCTAAAGTGCACGTAAACAACTAGGATTAATAGGTTCCGGGTTCAGGTCTTTAATCTAGTAACAACTTTAAGTCATAACGGGTTGTAATTACTTAAAGAAAAGGAACACAAATATAAAGATAAGTTTAATGGTTTTAATCTTTTCTTTATATCCCTTAGTCTTTGTTTGAATGCTAACTTGTTATTTGTTCTTGTAGGTTTACGGAACTTTAATAAGTTAAGTTGTGTTGATGCCGGTTGGCTCAACACATACGTATGATCGAGATGGGAGATTACTTAAAAACTTGTAAAAGGAATGCACCAAAATAGAAATTGCATGCTTAGAATCAACCTAGTGTAGATTCATCCATTATTGTCTTACTTGTCGCATTAATCGTTTTCATAAGTTTTTGTGCATCAATTCAACCAAATCCCCCCCCCTTGTGTCACTTGTTATTATAATCGATAATTGCATCTAAAACACCTTAACTCTCTTGGGTTCGACCCTTACTTAATCACTATATTTGTTCTTAGTGCTAAGTCGGGATTTACTTTTGATTGGGTATAGACGACCATAGAAATACCTTCGGTCAAATTTTGGAGCCGTTGCCGGGGAGTTTTTGTGTTTTATTGTTATTATTGATTATTGGTTTAAACCATTTTTATGGTTCAAACCAGTGCTACTAATTCCGGCTTTGCTTCTTTTGATCCAGAAATTGAGAGGACGCACATCCGCAACTAAGACAACAACAACTACAACAAGAGATGGCTGACCGTACGCTTCGTCAACTTACGCAGCCCACTTTGGCTCAAAACCCTCTTACGGTCTCTATACCGGCACTAGGGGAAGATTCAACTTTGAGCTCAAACCAGGCCTCATTCACTTGCTTCCATCCTTCCATGGGCTAAGTGGAGAAGACCCCATCAAACACCTTGGGAAGTTCCACACCGTTTTTATGAGCATGAAGCCGACAAACATTACCGAAGAACATATCAAGATGAGGGTATTCGGCTTCACATTCAAGGATTCGGCGGATAATTGGTATTACCACCTTCCATCCGGGAGTATTGACACTTGGGAGAACCTTCACAAAGCGTTCTTAGAGAAATACTTTCCAGCTAAAAAGGCCAATAGCTTGAAGAAAGCTATAAGTATATATCGAGCAAGAGGCAACCGAAACTCTTTATGAGTACTTCGAAAGGTTTGCACGCCTCCGATCCAGCTATCCTTTCCACGGATATTCAACTCAAGATCTAGTCTTGTACTTGTACAAAGGCTTGCTAGACAATGAAAGGAGGATCGTCGATGCGGCTTGCGGAGGTAATATTCTTAACTCTACTCCTGACCTTGCTTTGGAAAAGATACAGGAACTAGCGGAAGGAACTCGGAACTTTGGAAGGACCCCGGCTAAGAAAGGAGTTCATGCCGTGAGTTCCGAGAAGAGTGAGATTTCCACCGAGCTAGCGGAATTGAAGGAAATGGTGAAGAGGTTAACACTTATGGGAACACCGCTATAGCTCAAAGCTTGTGGAGTTTGTGCTGACCCGTATCATCCAACGGACATGTGTCCACAAGTTCAAGATGACGATGCTGAAGTGAACGCAATGGGTTATGGACAACAACAACAGCAAAGACCTAGGAACGATCCCTATGCATAGAATTTCATGCCAAATTGACGTGACCAACAAAATTTTCGGTGGAGGGATCAACAAAACCAACAACAGCAGCCCCGCCAAGGTAAGTATCACTCAGTTGAAGATATGTTGTAGGTTTTGACTAAACACTTTGCTACTCATGTCCAAACAACATAATCAAGCATCAAGAACCCTGAGAAGCAGGTTGGTCAAATGGCGGAAGCTATTTCAAGGACCAAATCAAGGCTTTCCGGGGGATTGCCTTCCCAGATATTAATAAACCCCAAGGAGAATGTTAGTGCCCTAACATTAAGGAGCGGGAAGCAAATTCGACAAGAACCTACAAAAGAGTCACAAAGCAAACCTTCTGTCATTATTTCCGCACCCACAGCCGCCCCTGCGGCTGCAGCTGTGTCGAGCCCAGAAGGAAGGACGCCCCTGCGGCTGGCTGCCCCCGCCCCTGCGATGACAGCCCCTGAGCGGCCCCTGCGCCTTCAAGATGACGCCCCTGCGGAAAACACAACAGAAGGTCCTGCTGAAAAGGATACTTACGTCCGGCCTAACTTCCCGCCGATGTACTCCGAGAAGCCACCGGCTCCTTTTCCTGAAGCATTAAAGGAGCGAAGAATCATAGAGGACAAGGACCTCTTTGAGACTTTCTCTAAATGCGAGGTAAACATTCCTATCCTTAAATTGGTGAAAAGTATCCCTAATATGCTCGTTTTTTGAAGGAACTTTGCACTATCAAGAGAAATCAAAAGCTTAAGGGGAAACAGAAAGTGCAAGTGAGTGAACATGTGTCGGCAGTTTTCCAACGGAGAATGCCCAAGAAATGCAGCGAACCGGGCATGGTAAGCATTCCTTGTGTTATAGGGGAAACCCGCTTTGACAAAGCAATGCTTGATCTCGGTGCTTCTATTAATGTTTTGCCATATTCGATTTACAAATCACTTGGCCTTGGGCCACTAATGGAAACTAGGATTGTAGTACAACTTGCTGATAGATCTAATGTATACCCGAAAGGGATAATTGAAGATGTATTAGTGATGGTAGACAACCTAATTTTTTCTGCTGATTTCTTTGTAATGGATATGGAAAATGACTCGCATGCTGCACCCATTCTGTTAGGTAGGCCATTTCTGAAAATGGCTAGGACTAAAATTGATTATGTTAGTGGTAAATTGACCATGGAGTTTGATGGTGAAGTAGTGAAATTTGACATTTATGATGCAATGAAATTTCCTAGCGATGATCATTCTCTATGTGCTATTGACGTTGTTGAACCTTTTGTGCAAGATGTTTTTGATAACTCTAATGTGGATGAATTGAGAAATGTGATTGAACATGACATTGATGGTTTCGAATCAGATTATGTGTTAACATCTAGCATGAAAGAGGTCCTAGCCCAATTAGATGGGCATAAAAGGCTACCTATCTCCAATTTGGCCATTGGGCCCACTTTACTAACCCCAAGCGAAAAGCTTGTTCCGTCCATAGTGCAGGCACCGGAAATAGAATTGAAGGATCTTCCGTCACACCTCAAGTATGTTTTCCTTGAGCACACAATACCTTGCCGGTGATCATCTCCAATAAGTTGACCACCGGACAAGAAGATAAGTTGATGAACGTATTAAAAGAGCACAAGACGGCCCTCGGATGGACTATTGCAGACATCAAGGGGATAAGTCCTTCCACTTGCATGCATAGGATTTTACTTGAGGACGAAGCCAAGACCTCTAGGCAACCTCAAAGGAGGTTGAACCCACCAATGATGGATGTGGTCAAAAAGGAAGTGTTGAAACTCTTCCAAGCGGACATGATCTTTCCTATCTCGGATAGCACTTGGGTTAGTTCAACCCAAGTAGTTCCAAAGAAGGGAGGCATCACCTTGGTAGAAAATCAACATGGAGAGATGGTCCCAAGCAAAACACAAACTGGATAGAGAATTTGCATTGACTACCGCAAGCTCAATAAGGTAACACGAAAAGACCACTTCCCATTACCTTTTATTGATCAAATGTTGGAACGTCTTGCAGGTCATAAATACTACTGTTTCATGGATGGATATTCGGGCTATTTCCAAATAGCCATCACACCAGAAGATCAAGAGAAGACGACGTTCACTTGCTCATTTGGCACTTTTGCATATCGCAGAATGCCCTTTGGACTTTGCAACGCGCCGGGCACTTTTTAACGGCGCATGATAAGTATTTTCTCCGAATACATAGAAAATTTCATTGAAGTCTTCATGGATGATTTTACCGTCCATGGAGACAGTTTTGACGCATGTTTAGGGCATTTAAAACTTGTTCTTGAAAAATGTGTTGAAACCAACTTAGTTCTTAATTTGGAAAAATGTCATTTCATCGTCGAACAAGGAATTGTGCTAGGATATGTAAAATTGTCAAAAGGGATAGAGGTAGATAAGGCAAAGGTTGATGTTATTCAAAATTTACCTTATCCTACTAATGTTCGCAAAATCCGATCTTTTCTTGGTCATGCAAGTTTCTACCGAAGGTTCATCAAAGACTTCTCAAAGATCTCAGCACCCCTGTGTGAGTTGCTCAAGAAAGATGGGACCTTCATAGTGGATGATGATTGCAAGAAGGCTTTCGACACTCTGAAATCATGTCTCACCACCGCTCCGATCATCCATTCTCCGGATTGGGAGAAACCTTTTGAAATCATGTGTGACGCCAGTGACTATGCCGTCGGAGCTGTCTTAGGACAAAAAGACGGAAGGGCCTCCCATGTGATCCATTATGCGTCTATGACACTAAATGGAGCACAAAGGAATTACTCCACCACCGAGAAAGAGATGTTGGCGGTAGTTTTTTCCCTTGAGAATTTCAGGCAATACTTACTTGGGGTAAAGGTAATTATTTTCACTGACCATGCAACCCTTAGGTACCTCATGGCAAAGAAGGAGGCAAAACCACGATTAATCCGTTAGGTACTCCTTCTAAGCAAATTTAACCTGGAAATAAGGGACAAAAAGGGAGCTGAGAACTTGGTGGCAGATCATTTGAGCAAACTAGTGCAAGAGGAGGAAGAACCAGGAAAAGAAAGAGACATAGCCGGAAGCTTTCCAGACGATACATTCTACACAACTCTCTGTTGTATAACCGCCCCTGCGTCTCACACCAGCCGCCCCTGCGGCTTTGTCTAGGCGCCCTTGCGGAATTGTCGACAGAGGTTTGTCTTAAGCTTCAATCTTTTAAACCCTGGTTTGCAAACATTGTGAACTTCATTGTCAAGAAGGAGTATCCTCCAGACTTCACAAAGGCACAATGAGAGAAAGTCAAAGCTGAAGCTCGACACTACGTTTGGGACGATCCTTACCGTTGGAAGCATTGTAGTGACCAAGTGATCCAACGTTGCATTCCGGACAATGAGGTACAATCTGTCCTAAATTTCTGTCATTCTGAAGCATGTGAGGGGCACTTTGGAGCAAACAAAACTGCAAGAAAAGTTTTGGATGCCAGTTTCTTTTGGCCATACATTTTTCGAGACGCTTTTGCGTTTTGTAAAGTGTGTGATAGATGCCAAAGGGTAGGAAATCTTTCAAGGAGACATGAAATGCCCCAATCCTCTTTTATATTTTGTGAAACATTTGACGTTTGGGGAATTGATTTCATGGGGCCATTTCCTATGTCATTCGGGAACACATATATTTTGCTCGCGGTGGACTATGTTTCCAAGTGGGTGGAAGCAAAGGCCACCAAAACTGATGATTCAAAAGTGGTTGCAGCATTTTTTAAGGAAAATATCTTTGCTATATTTGGAATTCCGAAAGCCTTAATCAGTGATAGGGGTACCCATTTCTGCAACAAGACGATCACGGCTCTCCTTAAGAAGTACCATGTTCACCAACGAGTAACCACAACCTATCATCCTCAAACAAACGGCCAAGCGGAGGTATCCAACCGGGAAATAAAGACCATCCTTGAAAAGACGGTTTCTCCCGGGCGGAAGGATTGGATTGCAAGGCTAAATGACACCCTATGGGCATATCGGACAGCCTACAAAACTCCCATCGGAATGTCTCATTTTAGGCTCGTGTTTGGAAAAGCTTGCCACCTACCGGTGGAGTTAGAGCACAAGGCTTGGTGGGTGGTAAAGAAGTGCAACATGAACATAGAAGAAGTGGGAGAATTTCGGAAGCTCCAATTGCAAGAGTTGGAGGAACAAAGGCTAGATGCATATGACCATGCTACCACATACAAAGAAAAGACCAAAGCATGGCATGACCGGAAGATCCTCCGGAAGGACTTCAAGGTAGGTAATAAGGTATTTCTCTTTCAATCCCGTTTGAAACTCTTTGCAGGTAAGCTGCATTCAAGATGGACAGGCATGGCGAATCAGGCATGGCGAATCATTCATTGAGTGGTGATGGTGGGAGTCTATATAAGCTCAATAGGGAACTCCAGATATTCCAATCGGTGTCGAAGAATGAAGAAGGGGAACGTCTTTTGGCAGAACAAAAATTTTCCGGAAAAACAAAAAAAAAAAAAATTTTGAAAAAATCGACCGATTTTTCAAAAAATCGGCCGAGTTTTCTGCCCGATTTTTTCGTCGGCCCGATTTTTCCTGAGGGGGTCGATCTCTGGGTCGATTTTTCTTTCTGTTGTCAAAAATCGACTTGTTCTGAAGCCTAAATCGACCGATCTTCTTTTGGTAAGTCGATTTCTTGCCTTTTGTTCCTTGAAAACGTCCTTAGGCACATTTGTATTGCCTTTTTCCATCAATTCCTCAAGATTATACCTAGTTCCTGCGATCCATGACACAAACAAACCGAGAGCGCATCGAGAAAAACAAAAAAAACAAAGCAAAAACAAAACAAACAAACTAACTATCCTAAGAAAAAGAAAAGGGAAAAAAAATGCATTACCTTGGGTTGCCTCCCAAGAAGCGCTTGGTTTAACGTCACTAGCTGGACCTATCTCCATAGATGACTCAATGTACCTTGAACATCTTGGATTTCTCATCAAACTCATCATATAATTCCACAAAAAAGGTTCCGGTTCCTAATTTCACCGGTAAGTGGTAAGATCTACCACGTACAAGCTTGTACGGTTTGATTCTCACCGGAATCCTTCTAGCTTTCCTATGCTTTAATGGGATATTATTCAGCCTTGCGTCCCATCCTTTCCCGGATCGAGAAATCAGTTTCTCGAGAATCCTCCTAGCTTCCTCATCTCCAGATTGGGGATGATGTATGGTGTTCGTCATGTGAATGACCCCATACTTGAACAAAAGACACTTCATCGCCTTAACGGTGAAGTGTTTGCTAACTACACTCCTTGTAGTCCAAGGAGCATCTACTTCCAGCAGTTTTAATGAAGGTTTCATCTTCACCTTAGGAGGTTCTTTTGGAAGAGACCTCCAACTCTCCGGTGCATTCCTGAAAAAATCAGAAATTTTAATAGGACTTCCAAATGAAGTAAGAGAATGTACCTTGTAAAGTTCTTCAAGGCTTGGGACAAGTTTCATGTGGGGATGATGATCCACATATGAAATATGTCCCAACTTAGCTGGATCCTCTTCAACCTTGGCCACAATTTCAGTAATTTGGCTAAGGTTCTCCACTTCTTCCTCTTCTTCAATGAGGACTTCAAGAGGGGTTTCAAGCTCAATAGGAGGAAGGCTTAAGACTTGAAATTCTTCCTCGCAGGATAAATGATTTTCCAAGGATTTTTGAACTTCAGAAATAGCCTTCATTTTGTCTTCCATCTTGTCCAACACTTTTAACATCTTTTCCAGCATCGTCTGTGTCTCATCCTCGGATGGTTGTTGTGGAGGCTGCATTTGAGGAGGTTGCTCATAAAAGTTATGAGGGGGATTGAGCTCATCCCAATAGGCAAGCTCATCCTCAATAACTTCATCTCTTTCTCTTTCACTGTCGAACCAATGAAAGACGTATTTCTCTTCCAAGTATTCATAATGGTCCGTCCTAGCACCTTGCCATGCAAACCATGCTGGATCAAATGCAGGTTTATAGCTACATACAGCCATTGGTGAACCTGAAAACTCAAAAACTCATACCAAAAAGATTAAAAGCAAAAACAAAAGCTCCCAAGCCAGACAACCGAAAACCGAAATTGGTCTAGACCAAATCCCCGGCAACGGCGCCAAAAACTTGTTCGCCCGAAAAGGTGTGCAAATAAGTTTTAAATTTATAAAACTAGAATAAAAGCAAGCGAACCCGCAGTGTACGGATCGGCGTAGTTAAGCAAGTATTCCACAGTATCGAACTCAGGGATTTGGGGGATCAAATTCAGTTCACAAATTATCGAGCAATGAAAATAGAAGCTTTTGCAAATATTGGGGAAAACAGCAACCCTAAAGATCCGGATGTCAAATTGTGGCAATCGATTCAAGATATACTATAGATATAAGGACAGAGTTGAGGTTTGCAAAGGTATACTAAGGTAAGGTAATGTACGGCGAAGTTCCAAAACCCTATATGTCTAACCCAAAGACTCTCTCTATAAAGGTTGTTGAGGCTGCAATATAGAAACGATCTAAGGACAAGAATTGATCTCAAATACCCAAACTTGTAACCCAAGGATCAAAACTAACTAAACCGATTAAGGTTGCGACACTCGAAATCGAAGTAGAGGTTGTTGAGGCTTCACTACTACCTAGAAAAGGCAAACCTAGACTAGATTAAAGCTAATCTTTAACTTTGGATCAAAGTAAAAGCAAAATTCGTAAACTGGGGTAAATCACGCCTAGATCTTAAGAATCACGGCCGTGAAAACCTAAGAACAGGCCGTGATTTAGGGTGTCAACGATATTTCTCACACTCTCAGGGTCCAATCAAATTACGATCGATTTATCATTATCTAAGCCACAATTATTAACCCTTCACCTTAGAATTGCTAAAGGGTTTTAGCTAATAACCATCATCATCAATTCAATAATCAAGTTTAAAGAGAAAATGGACGAAAACCTCAAAAACTCAATGACTATCAAATAACCAATCTCAAATCCAATAACAAATGTTTGTATTGAATGAATGCAGAAAAAAGGAATAGAAATCCTCACAACAATCTTAAGGAACAATGAAGAACGGGGTGTCAATACGTCTCCAAAGATAAACCCTAAGATAATCTCGAAGTACACAATCTCCAAAATGCCTCCTTCTCTGAATCTTCCCTGTACGCAATAAAATCTTCAAGCCTCCCCCTCTTTGGGGATCCAAATCCTAGGGCTGTCACCGTTCTCCCTTCAATGTAGAAGGTTATCGAATATATGTAGGTATAAATCTAGGGTTTAAAGGTAAAACCCTAGAAATATGGGCTGAAAAGAAGTCGAGTGCGCTGGTATCAGAAAATACTTTGGCGCGTCAGACGGTATCATAGAATACTTTGGGCCGCGTCCGAAGGTATCAGAAAATACTTTGGGCCGCGTCCGAAGGTATCAGAAAATACTTTGCCGCGTCAGACGGTATCAGAAGATACTTTGGCGCGTCCTAAATTCCTTTTATGTCCTTTTTGTTCCGCTTCAAGGCTTAATCCTTAAATGTGCCATCTTTGCTCCATAATTCGCCAAATTACCTACAAATGCAATAAAACTCTGTGTAGACCTCTATTCTTACAAAGTAGGTGAATATAACCATAAATGCCATGAATGTATGTCTATGCATGCAAAATAAAGGGAAAATCTATATAAATACATGCCTAAAAATAGGTCATAATTCATGTCATCAAAATACCCCATACTTGCCTCTTGCTTGTCCCCAAGCAAGGTTCAAACTTAAAATAAAAGATGATATGGATTATGAATATGCAAAAATAAAGAAAAACCACAATATTTTGGTTGTGCTTCTATTCATAGATCACTCTCAAATGGTTGCTTCATAGCTAATGAAAATCATCATATGATCAAAAGGAATTATATCATGGAAAGGATAATCACACTTTGAAAGAAAATCATAACATGCATCATAACTTGCAATATATCAAAATCAATCATGAGAAATCTAGTTTAGACCACAAAGCCAAACAACATACTCAAAGATCTTAAGGTCTTTCAAGCAAAGGTCAAGAAACGTGAATAGGTGGGAAACTTATAAAGGAATGTGGTGAAAGAATCCGGGAAAAAGGAACAACACAAACTCTTTTTCTTTTTACTATTTGAACTAACCACCATTGAGAGCTTTGCTCTCCCTTTTCAACACAAAATTCTTTTTTTCGACTTTACTTTTTGGAAATATGGACAGCGGTGCACAAAAACTGAAGCCTAGGAGATCGGCATTTCTCAATTTTAAGATGCCTCAAACCCTTGATGCACATACCATAATCTGTTAGGAATATCGCTCAATCCGACTTTGGCAAGACACAAACACCCGGCTATGTGAATGGTGCCGAGTTACTCATCATCAAGATTGACTTCCCCAAACCTACAATTTTCTATACTTGTGAATGCAAGCATTTGCTTTCATGGCCCTTTCACATCAAACATGCCAAAACTCAACTCTTCCTAGTTCCCGGATAGGTAAGGGAGACAAACATTTTCATTGAGGGGCTAAATGAATAAGGAAAGAAGCAAGGAAAATCGAGGTGCCTTAATCATATCAATAAGAAGTGTAAGAACTTATCATGCAGTTTCAACCTTCAACTCAACATGATTTAGAATGAAAGCAAATTATAAAATATGCATGAAATTCTAACAAAGTATTCAAATCCCACATATGTCATAAATTAATTCAAGCATATCAAAATCATCATAGCTATTCCACAAAACAAATGTTATCACAGAGATCATATCCATCCTAGAAGCATAAAAATTTTTAAAATTTTTCAAAATTTTCAAATCATATGATGCAAGACATAAAACATGCAAATGGTATTGCAAATACCTCCACCCCATACTTAAAACTCACATTGTCCCCAATGTGAAGAAAAGAAAAGGAAGAAAAGGATACTCACAATGTAAGATGGCGAATCAGGCATGGCGAATCATTCATTGAGTGGTGATGGTGGGAGTCTATATAAGCTCAATAGGGAACTCCGGATATTCCAATCGGTGTCGAAGAATGAAGAAGGGGAACGTCTTTTAGCCGAACAAAAATTTTCCGGAAAAACAAAAAAAAACCACCACCGGAGCCACTCCAAGGTGCCACCACCTTCGAAGCATTCGGAAAAATCGCCTTCCGCTGTTCTCCCGCACCTGCGCCTGCAAGCATCCGCCCCTGCGCCTCACCGCCCCTGCGCCTGCATAGCCGCTCCTGCGGAAAAACCAACAAAAAGGTCGATTCTCTTCTTTTTTCCAAACATTCACTAATCCTTTGCTCGAATCCTTGCAAGAATGGAAGCCCCAAGGAAATACAAAATGACGGAAACAGATAAGGACAGATATAGGATTGTCCAGGATCGAGTTGTGTATGCAACTCGATTTCTACATATTCCGACCTTGGAGAAACTGGGCATGCTAGAGAGCATGCAAACGTTTTTGGCGAATGCTGGGCTCGGAGACTTCCTCCAGAAGAGTGCTCCAACATATCCGGAGCTCAACAGACAATTCATCGCCACTTTTTCAATGCAGAAGGAAGATCACGTGTGTACCGGCCTCACCTTCAAGTTCAACAAGGTGAAGTACACGCTTGACTACAATGATTTACAGGAAGCTTTTGGGGTGACTCTAAACCCCTCTGAGAATTGGTGGGATCCAGTCTCGGCCCCGGACCTATGTGAGTTTTGGCGAGCAGCTACAGGGTCGGAATTCCATGTTGGGGGTGAGTACTCCAACAAACTCACTCACCCCAGTTTGAGGTTGATTTCCAAGATCCTCATGAGTGTCTTCAGTGGACACGAAGAGGAAAACAAGGTCGCTCTCAAGGACCTCCCACTGCTCTACTCGTGCCTTCCACATAGCCAGCAGCTGATGGATTGGCCCTGTCTCTTCCTCGCCGCTTTGAAGAGGATTAGGAGGAATGAGCCGAGGGATATTGTTGGCGGTGGGGTGATCTCTTTGATCGCCTCACAAGTGATGGACCTGTCCGAGTTAGAGGATGGGATGGCAGCTCCTCTCTACACTTAGGGGATGCTTAGGAGGTGCAAGCTCTTCCGGAGGGACGGGGAGAACTTGTTTTGGATCTCCCTTGCAGATGGTAGCCACCTCACCTACCTCCCCCGACCTTTACCACTAGGAGGTGAGCTCTCCGAGCTCTACATACCGGCAGATCCCTTCGTGCCGAGGAGGCCACTAGTGGTCATTGTGGAGAGGCATGCCGCCAGCTCCAGCCAGGCCCATCAGGAGGAGCACCTGCCCGTCCCAGATGACGAGGAGATGCCCACAGCATCACCAAAGAAGGACCCGGCCCTTGCGAGCCTTCAGGGTCAGATGGCGGCCATGACGACCCAGCACTATGCTTGGCAGTCCGACTACCAACGGACTATGTTGGAGCAGCAGTAGAGCTGGCAGGACACTTTTTCCACCTCCATGCCCTCACACTTCGACCAGAGGCAGAAGGCCTGGCAGGCAGCCCAGCAGCAGCTGGAGGCTCAGCAGCTGGCTTGGCAGGCCAGTTTTGACCTTTTGGTCGCCGGATGACTGCCCAGCAGGACCGCATCGATGATATCTACCAACGGCAGGAGCATTTCTTCCGCCACTTCCATTACCCACCAGAGGAGGGTCCTAGTGGTCCATCCGGACCACCCCAGTGAGGGGTACATTTCTTTCCCTTCTCCCACATATATCTTTGACTCATTTCCACTTTGAGGACAAAGTGCACTTCAAGTATGGGGGAGGGATTTATATCATTGCTTGTACAGTTCATTTAGTTGTTTTGTTGCATTGATTATTGCATTGTTGAAATCAGTTTCATTGAAAAAAAATAAAAATAAAAAAAATAAAGAAAAAGCCAAAGAAGTGAAAAAAGGCATGAAAATCCTTGGATAAACCGAAAACCCGAAAGGGCGGTTTAGGTAAAAAGAAGGTAGTCCGACCAACCTTAGTTTGGTGTAAAATTGGACTTAAGGGATGTGAGTTTAAGTGAGAAAAGAAGAAGAGTGGCAAGGTGAAAACCCGAAAGCGCGCCTTGGCAAGATGAGCGACACCGAGTGTAGGTTTCCCTTCCGGCGTTTTGGCGACATAAGAAGGGGAGTCATAAGGAGGTTGTCCGGGTAGGCCACTCTTGGAGCGATAAGGTAGTATCACTTTTTCTCACATTTCCTCTCCATTCCTTCTTTCTTGGTTTTTCTCTTGTTTTCCATTATTTTTTGTTCTTTCCCTTGCTTCCTGAGACCTTGAGTCTAATGATGACATTTGTTTTTACTCGGGACGAGTAAAAGGTCTAAGTATAGGGGAGTTTGATAGGTGATGGAATCACTATCATTTAGGATAGTTTTTAGAGTCTTTTTATTGCATTAGTGTGGGTTTATGCTACTAACTCCTTGGTCCAGAAGAAGAAGATCAAAAGAAGCTAAGGAAGGAGTTAAAAGCACTTAGGAGTGAAGATCGATCAAGAAGCAAAGCTTCTGTTGCTCCACCGCCCCCGCGGGTCCTTGAAGCCGCCCCTGCGGTGACTTGCCTTGACGAGACGGAGACCAGCTCCCCTGCGCCTCCCACTGTGCCCTGCCTGCGCCTCGCCTTGGGAGATGGAAGGTGAAGAGTCTGTGTCACCGCCCCTACGTTGGCCTTAAAGCGCCCTTGCGCCTTGACATCAGAAACGTCAGAAAGGCCGAAGGTCAGACGTTGAAGTGCATTAAAGATCCGCCCCAGCGGAGTCGTGTAGCCGCCCCAGCGGTTCTAAAGAAGATCAACCGATTCTAGGGAACAATGAAGAACGGGGCATTGAGGACTTTGTCGGGATTTACTTTTGATTGGGTATAGACGACCATAGAAATACCTTCGGTCAGGGATCTAGGGAAGACCGGTACAATCATCAGCGCAGTCCGAGATGCGAGACTTATGGGATAGGGTTGCAAAGCTTTTTGGTGCTATGCCATGAAGGATAGTACGAGTCCGGCTTTGAAGGAGATTTCAGTAGCTTGATAGTTTCCCGACGTCTTTGGAAAGCCATCGGGTTTGCCTTCACAAAGGAGTGTAGACTTTGGCATTGACTTAGAGCCCGGTACGAGACCGATCTCTAAGGCTCATTATCTTATGGCGCCTATCAAGATTCTTGAGTTGAAGAAGTAGCTCGAGGAGTTAGCTGAGAAGGGCTTCATCCACCCTAGTGTATCTCCTTGAAGCGCACCAGTACTCTTCGTCAGGAAGAAGGACGGGTCAATGAGGTTATTTATCAACTACCGAGAGCTTAACAAGGTGACTATCAAGAATAAGTACCCATTTCCCCGTATCGACGATCTTTTGGATCAGCTGCATGGAGCTTCAGTGTTTTCAAGGATCGATCTGAGATCAGGATATCACTAGTTGAGGGTGAGAGCAGGACATAGCCAAGAAGGCATTTCGGACCAGATATGGATACTACGAGTTTGTAGTGATGCCATTCGGGCTTACAAATGCACCCGCAGTTTTCATGGAGTTGATGAACAACATCTTCATCGATTTCCTAGACCAGTTTGTAGTTGTCTTCATAGATGACATTCTGGTCTACTCTCGTAGCAGAGATGGGCATGTAGGACACTTGAAAATCATTCTTCAGGTCTTACAGGATAGGGAGCTTTACGTCAAGTTCTCTAAGTGCGAGTTTTTGATGTCCGAGGTAGCATTCCTTTGTCACATCGTTTCAACGGAAGGGATCAAGGTAGATCCGGAGAAGATCGAGTTAGTAGTATCTTGGTCGCCTCCTAAGAACGTCAAGGAGGTACACAACTTCTTAGGATTGACGGGCTAATACCGGCGTTTTGTTGAGGGTTTTTCAATTATCGGCCGACCACTCACTTCCTTGCTAAGGAAGTCTACGAGGTTCGTATGGTCCGAGCCGTGCCTGTAGAGCTTCGAGGAGCTGAAGAAGAGGTTGACCTTTTCTCCTATCTTATCTCAGCTAGAGGGCATTGAGGACTTTGTAGTTTACATCGATGCATCCAAAATGGGCTTGGGATGTGTTCTGATGTAGAGGGATAAGGTGATTGCTTACGCATCAAGACAATTGAAGACATACGAGGAGCATTACCCTACCCATGATCTTGAGTTGGCTGATGTGGTTCATGCTTTGAAGATTTGGAGGCATTATCTATACGGAGCTACGTGTCAAATTTTTACCAATCATAATAGTCTAAAGTACATATTCACTCAGCGTGAGTTGAATAACCGCCAGAGAAGATGGTTAGAGTTGATCAAGGACTTTGACCTTGAGATCTTATACCACCCGAGAAAGGCTAACGTGGTAGTTGATGCCCTTAGTAGGAAGACTCCCCGGGAGATGGCGATTTCTAGGCTGACAACTTAGCCACAGTTACAGCAAGACCTTGCATGGCTAGAGATGGATATCCACTTCCCGGATTCCGACAGCCAATTATCCACCTTGGAGTTAGTACCTGATATGTTGGCTGAAATCCGGCAGAAGCAGGAGAGTTGTCCAGCTTTGACACAGATCCGAGACTGGATGTCTCGATGGGAGGCGCCACAGTTTGCAGCTGGTGCCGACGGGATCTTGAGACACCGGGAGTGTGTATGTGTGCCTTCCGATCGAGAGTTTTCTTCACCTTACTCAGTGCACCCCGGTGCGAGTAAGATGTACCGTTAAATCAGACGCTCTTTCTGGTGGGGAGGTCTGAAGGCAGACATCATGAGATATGTAGCTAAGTGTGCGACCTGTCAGCAGGTCAAGATAGAGCATCATCGACCAAGAGGCGAGTTACACCCACTCTTCGTCTCCTAGTGGAAGTGGAAGGAAATCTCTATGGATTTTGTTACCAGTTTGAGACCGAGTTGACGCTTTGATGCTATTTGGGTGATAGTAGATCGACTGACGAAGATCGCACGTTTCATCCCGATCAAGAAAACGTGGCCGGTGAGTCGATTGGTAGAGGAGTTCACTAGACAGATAGTGAGACTTCATGAATTACCTAGGACCATAGTCTTTGTAGAGACGGACGGTTCACCTCGAGGTTTTGACAACAAGTGCATGCCGCCCTAGGTACGAGTCCGCATTTCACGACGACCTATCATTCTCACATCGATGGTCAGTCCGAGCAGACCATCCAAACTCTAGAGGACATGTTGCGAGCCTGCGTGTTGGACTGGGGACAAGTGTGGCCAAATCACCTTCCCTTAGTAGATTTTTCGTATAGCAATAGTTGGCACACATCGACCAGGATGGCTCCTTATGAGGCTTTATGCAGACAAAGATGCCGTACACCGCTGTGTTGGGACGAGCCGAGAAGTGCTAGTGGAGTAGCACTTGAGCAGATATAGGATGACATGGCTCGAGTAGAGGTGATCCGTGAGCGGTTGTTAGCAGCGCAGAGTCGACAGAAGTCTTATGCAGATAAGAGGCGCAGACCTCTAGAGTTCAGAGTTAGAGCTCAGGTTTGGTTGGGAGTATCTCTTACACGAGGCGTCAGACGTTTTGGTGTCAAGGGGAAGTGGAGTCCTAGATACATCGGACTATTCGAGATTCTGGAGCGAGTTGGAGAGGTAGCATACAGACTTGCTTTGCCACCAAGGCTTGAGGGTGTTGACCCCATCTTCCATGTGTCTCAGTTACGGGAGTACATACCAGACCCGAGACACATTGTCATTCACGAGGATCTAGTGATCGAGCCAAACCACACATTCGTTGAGCACCCGGTAGCCTTCTTAGAGCGTAGTACGAGACGCTTGCGTTTGAAGGAAATACCGATTATGAAGATTCAGTGGTCGATGCGAGGAGCAGATGAGGCAACTTGGGAGACCGTGGATAATATCCAAAGGAACTATCCGGAGTTTTACGCTAAGCTTGATGCACCTTTAGCATAGTTGTTATGTTTGGGTTTTTCCTTCGTTTCGTGGCGTACGCTTTTGTGACGTTTTGAGTGACTTGCCCCGTTTGGGTATATATGAGTTGAGTTCAGTGTTTCTGCATTGTTGTTATTATTCTTTCGGGTTGTTGCAAGTTTCGGGACGAAACTTCTTTTTAGGAGGATTTGATATAAGATCCCAGTTTTCACCTTCACCGCCCCTGCAGTGAAGGAGGCCGCCCAAGCGGCCTTGGTGTCTGTCACCGCCCCCGCGGTGACAAGGGGTCGCCCCTGCGGATTTGCTACAAATCACGCCCGATTTTTTTTCGTTTGTTTTATCGTCCTTCCTTAAATAGAATATCCAATTTTCTATCTTTTGGACCGGCTTCCTTATCTTCTTCCAAACCCTAGACGTCCTTTCCATCTATCTTTCCCGCCTCTTCTATATATTCCCGCCTTTTCTTCTTTTTCCCGTTTCTTGTTTACGTCTTCTTCAACCCTAGAGTGTTGGAGCCTTGCTTCCTGTGACCTTGCTGAACGTGTAAGTCTTCCCCTTTGAATTCTTCATCACATTCATGTAGTTGTTGCATGCCTTTTCATTCCGTTTCATTTTCTTCTTTCTTTCTTCCTTTTCTTCTTCTCCAAGAATCAAGTTTGAACCTTGATTCTTTTTTGCATCCCCGTTGTTGATGTGTTGTTGTTCTCGGGCTCTTTTGGTTGCGTCTTGACGTGGTTGGATCAAAGGTTCGAGGTTTGGATCCCTTGTTGAGAGTTTTGTCGAGAAGAAACCCCAGCAACGTCTTCTGTTGAGAACCGCGCCTGCACAGAGCCGCCCTTGCGGATTTCCTCCCTGCCGCCCCTGCGCCTTTACCCAGCCGCCCCCGCGGTTTCTTCTGTAGTGTCTCCCGTTCTTGTAAGTTGTTTCCTTCCTTGCTTTCCTCGTTCCTTTTCTTGATTCTTATGGATGTTCTTTGCCCCCTGAGTATGTTGTAAGACTAAGGTTGAGGCCTTAGCTTGTGGAGATCTCTTAAAGATCAATGAGACTAGAAGTTATAGACTTCTAGCAACCGTTTCGTTCCTGATTCGTGATTGTTGTGTGAACAGGCTTTCCTTGCTCCTTTCCTGAGGGAAACTGAGTGTTCTTTGAGTTGTAGCTGAGTTTATATTACCTTCGAGTGAGGTATTTATAGAGGGTTTAAAGAATAAACAGATCATACATTTTTTCGCCTTTTGGCTAAGTTGAAGTATAATTTTTTTTATTCATAGCAGATTAATCTTTGTTATTTGGATCGTTGACCTATTGTTTTGTGGGTCGTTGACCTACTATTTTGTGTGTCGTTGACCTACTGTTTTTGTGGGTCGTTGACCTACTGTTTTTTGGGTCGTTGACCTACATTTTTGGCTTTTTGGCTAAGTTGAACAATAATTTTTATTCGTAACTATTTTGTTTGTCGTTGACCTACTGACATAATGTTTTGTGAGTTGCTAAATATTTTCAACGATTTTTTTTATCCCAAATCGAATATTTTCAGCACTTTTGCTTGCTATCCCATATTGATTATTAAGTAAGGTTGATAGTTTGAGAATTTGTATAAATAAAAGCGTTTGAATATTAAACAAATCACACATTTATTAGCCTTTTTGATAAGTTGAAGTATAATTTTTATTCATAACGGATTAATATCTGTTATATGGGTCGTTGACCTACTATTCTATGGGTCGTTGACCTGTAATTAACAAGAAAGATCTCGGATCAGCTTGTATCTCACCTAAAACTTTAACTAGCAATATCTCCTAAATAGTTTAAAAATAATTTGGTTCACATTTTTGTTTTATTTTCAAGCCGTCAAAAGTTAAGTAATTTATTTTTTGAAAAGATTTTTTATTTTTGAAGGATTATAAGCTTAATCTATTTACGTTAATTATTTTTAAAAATTTTCTATCCCACATCGATTATCAAGGAATATTGGTAGTTTGATAATTTGTATAAATAGAGGGATGATAGTTTGATAACTTATATAAATAGAGGGTTTAAAAATTAAACAGACCATACATTTTTTGGCCCTTTGGATAAGTTGAACTATAATCTATATACAATACTAAATCAGTATACATTGACGCTGACGTGCAATAAAAAAAATTTTAGGCGATCATTTGGGAGAAATTTTTACGTTTATTTCAATTTTGGTTGATAAAAAAATTTTATTGGTAATAAATATTTTTCGTAAATTCAATTTTTTAAATCCAATAAAAAAAATTTTAGCTTGTATCTCACGTAAAATTTTAACTAGCAACATCTCTTGAATATTTTTAAAAGTATTTTAATTTATCTATTTTTTTATTTCCAAGCCGTCGAAAGTTAAATAATTTATTTTTTCGAAAGATTTTTTATTTTTTTCTTAATTTATTTTTGAAAGATTATAAACTCAATCTATTTACGTTAATTATTTTTAAGATTTTTCTATCCCACATCGATTATCAAGGAAGACTGATAGTTTGATAACTTGTATAAATAAAGGGTTTAAAGATTAAACAAATCATACATTATTTCACCTTTTGGCTAAGTTGAAGTATAATTTTTATTCATACACATTAATATATGTTATTTGGGTCGTTGACCTACTGTTTTGTGGGTCGTTGACCTACTATTTTGTGGGTCGTTGACCTATTATTTTGTGGGGTGTTGACCTACTGCTTTGTGGCTCGTTTACCAACTGTTTTGTGGGTCGTTGACCTACATTTTTGGCTTTTTGGCTAAGTTGAACTATAACTTTTATTCATAATTATTTTATGGGTAGTTAATCTATTGACCTGATATTTTTTTAGTTGCTAAATATTTTCAACGATTTTGTTATTCCACACCGAATATTTTCAGCGCTTTTTCTATTTCACATCGATTATTAAGTAAAGTTGATAGTTTGAGAACTTGTATAAATAAAGGGGTTCGAAGATTAAACAAATCATACATTTATTAACCTTTTTAATAAGTTAAAGTATAATTTTTATTCATAACGGATTAATATCCGTTATATGGGTTGTTGACCTACTATTTTATGGGTCATTGACCTACAATTAACAAGAAAGATCTCGGATCAACTTGTATCTCACTTAAAACTCTAACTAGTAAGATCTCCTAAAATATTTTAAAAATAATTTGGTTTACGTTAATCTTTTATTTCCAAGCCGTCGAAAATTAAGCATTTTATTTCTTGGAAGGATTATTTTTTTTTTTTCTTAATCTATTTTTGAAGGATTATATGCTCAATCTATTTACGTTAATTATTTTCAAGATTTTTCTATCCCCACCAACCCACATCGATTATCAAGGAAGACTGATAGTTTGATAACTTGTATAAATAAAGGGCTGATAGTTTGATAACTTGTATAAATAGAGGGTTTAAAGATTAAACAGATCACACATTTTTTGGCCTTTTAGATAAGTTGAAGTATAATTTTTATTCATAGCGGATTAATATATGTTATTTGGGTCGTTGAACTACTGTAATGTGGGTCGTTGACCTACTGTTTTGTGGGTCGTTGATCTGTTGTTTTGTTGATCGTTTATTCATAACGGATTAATATCTGTTATATGGGTTGTTGATCTACTATTTTATGGGTCATTGACCTACAATTAACAAGAAAGATCTCGGATCAACTTGTATCTCACTTAAAACTCTAACTAGCAAGATCTCCTAAAATATTTTAAAAATAATTTGGTTTACGTTAATCTTTTATTTTCAAGCCGTCGAAAATTAAGCATTTTATTTCTTGGAAGGATTATTTATTTTTTTCTTAATCTATTTTTGAAGGATTATATGCTCAATCTATTTACGTTAATTATTTTCAAGATTTTTCTATCCCCACCAGACCACATCGATTATCAAGGAAGACTGATAGTTTGATAACTTGTATAAATAAAGGGCTGATAGTTTGATAACTTGTATAAATAGAGGGTTTAAAGATTAAACAGATCACACATTTTTTGGCCTTTTAGATAAGTTGAAGTATAATTTTTATTCATAGCGGATTAATACATGTTATTTGGGTCGTTGAACTACTGTAATGTGGGTCGTTGACCTACTGTTTTGTGGGTCGTTGATTTGTTATTTTGTTGATCGTTGACCTATATTTTTGGCATTTTGGCTAAGTTAAACTATAATTTTTATTCATAACGGATTAATATCCGTTATATGGGTCGTTGATCTAATATTTTGTGAGTTGCTAAATATTTTCAACGATTTAGTTATCCCACATCGAATATTTTCAGCGATTTTGCTATCCCACATCGACTATTAAGTAAGGTTGATAGCTTGAGAAGTTGTACAAATAAAGGGTTTGAAGATTAAACAAATCATAAATTTTTTGGTCTTTTTGATAAGTTGAAATATAATTTTTATTCATAACGGATTGATATCCATTATATGGGCCATTGACCTGATAATTAATGGGTCGTTGACCTACTATTTTATGGATCGTTGACCTACTATTGTGGGTTGCTCCATATTTTCACTAATTTTGCTATCTCACATCGATTATCAAGTAAGATTGATAGTTTGACAACTTTTATAAATATAGAGTTTGAAGATTAAACAAATCATAAATTTCTATCTTTTTGCTAAGTTGAAGTATAATTTTTGTTCATAACGGATTAATATTATTTTCAACGATTTTGCTATCTCATGTCGATTATCAAGTAAGGTTGATGGATTGAGAACTTAAACAATGGATTTTAAGATAAAATAAATGATACATTTCTTGACCTTTTGACTAAGTTATATTATATTTTTTTATTCATAACGGATTAATATCTGTTATATAGGTCGATGACCTACTATTTTATGGGTCGTTGACCTACTATTTTGTGGGTCACTAAATATTTTTAGCGATTTTGCGATACCATATCGATTATCTGTATGGGTCGTTGACTTGTTGTTTTTTGGTTCGTTGAATATTTTCAGCTATTTTGCTATTTCACCTCGATTATCAAGTAAGACTGATAGTTTGAGAACCTGTATAATTAGAGTGTTTGGAGATTAAATAAATCATACATTTCTTGGCCTTTTAATTAAGTTGATAGTTCGTGAACTATATGTTTATTGGGTCGTTGATCTACGGTTTTGTCAATCGTTGACCTACTGTTTTGTGGGTCGCTAAATATTTTTATATCCTTATATCGAATCAATTATATATGTTGCAACACCCCAAATTCTCATAACTCGGAGAGCTACTCGTTAGAAACTCACAATGGGTCCCGACCTTAGTTTGACAACAATTTTACTAGGATCTTACAAGAAGGCACAAACGTATTTAAATCATTTGAAAAGGTCAAATAATATTTACATGAGTAGCTCTCCGAGTTATGAGAATTTGGGGTGTTGCAACATATAAAAACGTTAGCTAAAATTTGGGGACCCGGCTGACCATCCTCTCCGGATCACTCTACAACCGTCTTAACCTGCAAGGCATCTACAAAGCGGTATAAAACTGTTAGCTAAAATTCTAAGTATTAGAATAACGGTAAAGGCACATAAACAAATAAAGAATACAACACACACAACATGCAAACACTCAAGTCCGTTTATTATCTTTATTTACGTTATTCTTTACTAATTTAATTTCTTTTGTCACACGAGAATCTTATGAAACCCCCCTCCGCTTCCGTCTACCAACAGGAATAGATCAGTACTATCCGTTACCTGCGGGCCTGGGTTGCAAGAGCAAATTCTCGTCTCCTGTAGAACTAGACAAGTGGTCACCGCCTGATTATCATACACTTGGGCTAATTAAGGGATTATATAGGTCGTCCTATTCCGGTTTCGTTGCTTTAACATAACTAGCATACACCACCAATGCACAACATACTAATACAAAGAAGCCAGCTAAGTAAGTCCGTGGACTTACCTTAACCTGGTCAAGTCCCGTCAACCAAAGCACTCGATCCCACTGAGTAATATCTCACCCGTCTAATCATAACATAAAGCTCATATCAATATATTATCTGACCTCTAGAAGTCGCAACTTCTAGGTCAATAAATGGAAAACCGAGAAACCGCACTAAACCAAATATTTTCTAAGAACAGACGATTTTACCCCTAGGATCTGGTACTCTAAAGTTTCCCTGAGATCTCAAGAAAATCTACCAGAAACTCAATCCAGATTGAGTTTCTGGTAGATTTTCTTACCGATTCACCTACTCACATGCTCAACCATGACTACCAATGATATAATCCATAAGGGTACACAATCCCCAAACTATCTCCAAGATCACACACTGAAAACCTAGCACAACTTTTCTTTATACAAACTATGCTTATACCTAACTTCGAGACATAACAACTCCGAATCTAATCGTTGGATCGCTCTCTAAACTTAATACCTAATACTACGTATACCCATGTACATCATACCAAAAATTCATATTCATCCGAGATATCTAACTCATTCAAATCTGAATCACAAAATTGCACCAACATACAGTTTTTCCAACACTTACAAAATTTAAGCAACCATCCAGAAAACTGCTTACAAGCTCGAATGAAAAATCATAACTACTGAACCTCTCGATGAAATCCTCCCAACTTTTGATATATTCTACTATTAAATATTAACTATGACATATCCAAAATTCAAGTCCAACAGAGGTCAATAACCCATCCAAATCTATTCCACAAAACTGCGCCTCAAGTAGTTTTTTTCTCAAACTTAGAATATTCAACACTGTTCTAAAAACTGCACGAGGAACCAACTTTGGAGAACCATATCTGCTAAACTATAACTCAGAATGTTCTAAAATTTTAGCATAGTATACTATACAACTCCAACTATAACATATCCGAAAATCAGCAACAAAGGATGAGTCTAACTTACCCAGATCTTGACCCGAAGTTGACCGTACGTCACTTCTGAAAACTCAGAAATCGCTTCAAGCCATCTTCCGAGGTTGTTAGAGACGGATTGAAGACACAAACGAATACTCACATCAGCATATACACATCAAGAGGATAACATAGTAGGGAGGTGAAGTCTTTACTGGACGTTCGAGACTCTAGTGGCTCCCGTGCATGAGGAAGAAGTAGGAGGGTGCAACTTCCTATTGTTGAGGTGCACCAGCGCCCAGATCCTAACGCAGCTGCGGACCAGCAAGGATCCCCCCCCCCCCCGCGGCCATGGTTGCCGCCCCCGCGCCCAGGCGCACTCGCAGCTAGGTATTGGCGCTCCAGCGATGTTGTGCTTCTCCTCCGTCATGCGACTGCGATACTCCGGCTCGCCCAGATCTGTGGTGTTGTTGTCTGTATGAAGGGGTGATAGACATTGCTCCTTGATGCTTAACTCCATCCGACCAAATCGAGGCAGCGAAGACCCACCTGGCGCCGTTAATCGTGCGTCCGAGAAGACAAAGGGTACTAGTTACCATTCAGTTGAAGGCGGGTCTGGAGGGACTCGTCGGTGTATCCAAGTCTGCGGTGTAGAAGGTTGTGTCCAAGGAGGAAAAGAGGGAAGGGGAAAGAATATGCCACCGTGCACATCGAGTGTGAAAGAGAGAGGTGAAGGAGAGGGCGGTTAAGGCAGAGTGAAGGGAAAAAGTGAGTGTGAAACATGGAAGGGGAAAGAAGCTACTCCTTGATGGGGTCGGGTGGCGGGTCTTTATGGGCCTCGCTATCTTGTCTTCATAACGGGCCCGGATGATGTTCATGCAATTAAGAACTCTTTAACGGGTTGAGAAAAAGGAAAATACGATTTTGCGTATTTTATGTGAGTAAGAAAATTCCCACGTAAAATAATAAAAATATCAACGAACTCGGTGTAAGATAAAATGACAAAAATGACGGAAAGGTCCATACCGGTCGAGTTCCGATTTGTCTCGGAAATGAACGGAAATTAAATTTTCGGATGTTACACTAGTTCCCCCTTAAAATAAATTTTGTCCCAAAACTTGAAAGAAGAAAATGCAAAAGAAATAAAGCGTCGGAAAGAGTCACAAACGATTAAGTTCTTATTTGTTTCTGAGATAGCCGGAAGTAAAATTTTCGGGTATTACATTAATCCCCCTTAACAATAAGTTTCATCCCGAAACTTAGGGTAAGACAATCATAAGATAGGCCTATAAGGCACCAGTCTTGGGTATCCAATCACTACACAAAAGCCTCGTCGTTTCCACATATAAGTACACCTCACATCATAGATTACAAATAAAACACACATCACTGACTAAGCACTCAAGCATGAAATAAACACATAGTCAAACAATATAACACAGATACAGGACCAAGCCCTAACTCGTCGCTCTCGAGGTTACAACTATCTCAACATGGGTCTCTTAAAGGTTACTTCTCATACTATCCACAATATCTCAGGTAGCCTCGTCGGCTTTTCATAAAACCGCCGACTCTGAAATCTTTTCCCATACTTACATCACAAGCGCCTGCTACCACGTTCTAGAGTGATTACTGGTTATCTCACCGGTATCATCTAGCTCAACCGTCCGATCTTCTAATTTGATGACCTAACTCGTGTCTGGTAGGTATTCCCTCTAACTGGATCTGTGGAAAAAAAATAGGGTTACACTCTCCAATAGGATGAGGAGTAATAGTCCCTCAAACACTTCTAGAACGCTTTAACGCCACAAATGGTTGCCTCATGCAACTCACCTCCAGATCATGTGATGACCTTACGGAAAAGTAATCTATTCAACTCTCTTCCTTTCGTTACCACCACTTGCTTCCGGCCTTCCGAAAAGGTACTGACTACACCCTCAGGGCCAAAGGTCTTAGATATCCACCAGCACTTTACCTAGTGCTTAGTGCTCTTTGTATCACAACTCACTTGGTCTTGTCTTTTACTATGACTCGATCATTTTTGTTCCTCAAATACGGAATTATCACCTATACCCTTTTCGGGTCTAACACTTGATACAACTAAAATCGAATCATGTGGTCATCCTCTGTGTTCACTTAGTGTTAACATATTGTTTATAGATCTCTAATATATCGTTAGCTTAACCTTAGGCTTCTCACGCATTTTCTAAGATCTTAAGTGGCATAGAATGTGTCCGTACTGATGACACCATCAGCATTGTACTCTTATATCCGCCACTTTTATCGGACTAGTAATATCTTTCTGACTCAAAACGCAACTCGGCTCCGTTCCGATATAACATTACACGCATACTTTACTCTGAGATTATGCTTCCTCTATGCATGATTACTAGGCTGTAAGTATACTCCCATAGCTTCTTTTTCTTATATGTCTTTCGACTCGATCTGATAGTTACTCACCTTGAGCTCCCTAGTGCAAACCATGCACAATACTTTTATTACATCGTTAATTCTTCTCTCAATCCATCAAGAAAACTCACTCTAGATTACTCCGTTAGTATAGAATTCCAAAACCACTTGTGTGGCAACATGTAACGAAGTCGTCAGTCTTCACTCGGATCCATAATAGGGTAACACTATCTTTCTATAACCTCTATATTCCCATACAATATTTCCAGTCACTCCACGTAGCCTATCTCATGTTCTTTTCAAACAAAATACATTTCACCAACTATCATCATTTTAAACTCGACACATTGTTTTTCTGTACCATTGAGCATCCTGCTCTCTGGGTTAGGACCCACCACGCTTCCGCTGTGCTACTTTGATAATTATGTTGTCACCCATCAATCATAAGGACATTTTATGTGAGTCCAAAGTGATTGTCCCCAAAACTCTTTCTCCCAATTACACCATAAGTCCTATCCGGATGAAGTATCAAGAACCTTCCTTACTTGCCTTAAAGAAATAAGATAACAGTTAGAGGACAACCTCTTCCGTTTACTTTCTAAATTCTTCTAACACGGATCCAAACTCTCTGAATCGACCGGAGTTTGATCTGAACCAGCCAGTAAGAAATCTCTAACACGATTCTCTTTATACCTTTAGTTCATCCAAGAAGGTTGTCGTTGCCTACTTGAGGAAATCCTCCAAGGTGTCGGTACAACTACTTCCTAAATCCACAGTCACAAATACCTCTTCTTAACGGCACATAACTCATCAATATCAAACAACACTTGCACGTCCTCCGTTGACTTCGGTCAGTCTATAGTTGGCTTATCTCAATATCCCGGACTCACTCTTCTCATACTTCTACTAGCATAAAATTCTTGGTGAGTATCAACTACTCGGTTAATCCTTTTACCCTTCGTTATTTCGTTCTATCTTCCACACTTCTGTTTACTTAGGGCCAACTCTCTTTCTCGAGTCCCACTGTGTCATTCATCTGACATCCATAGTCGTTCCAAGTCCTCTATGATAGGTTGTAAGCGTTCTTGCAGTTCTTATGACCTTAATTATCATCCACTTGCAGTTCCTCTTAAATGAACCATTTTGTGTTGATGACTTAGGTCCCGTGATAATTGGGGTTACCCTGGACTCTCGAATCCACCCATGCCGTTCCCACATACACATTCCTTCGTTGGTGTTGGTGGCAATATTGTCTTCATGACACTCCGTTGACCCTGTTACAGGGCTTCCACTCTTTTGATACTGGTGTCGCGATTCTTTCAAACTTCTTATATCTTTGAGGAGGTCAAAACCTCTCCACACTTGTGGGGTCTACCTTTTCGCTTTTACACTCAATTGTAGGTATTCATTCCGTGCACCTTAGATCCTGATATACGGGTCGACACTCTATCTCTTCTGATCTCTCATGCCCATAATTGTTCATGCGGCATCCGCCTCGATTGTAACATCCTTTATTCCGTCATCTTGGTTGTACGCCGTTCTACTTGGTTCTTGTGCCAAAATTGTTATCTCTATTTTGAGCTCTTGTCGTCTCTTGCATGATTCTTCTAATTCATCTCTCGGCTTCATACAGTCATGTCCCTGGTATGACTTTATATTCTTTCTACTTGAGGTGCCTCGAGAACTTCTTCCTCATCTGATTGTCCTTGTGGTGAAATTATCTCAACATTTTTACTTCTTTGCTCGCTCGTTCTTCAGATGAATTATACGGGTCACCAGGACACCCTACAAAGTATTGATAACAAGATTTATGACTTAGGATTAGGTAATCATTTAGATAGATTTCTCACTCATTCATACACATTTTGGCATTGGTTCATGACGTCTTCGCTCAATTCATGCACATTTCTAGAAAAGACGTCTACACTACCTTTTATCGGTTTTGTAGGTAATTCGGGGATCTATTGGACGTTAATCGATACATTTGAGGGCCAAGTCTCATGATGGTACACATCCAAAGCCTTGGAGGAGCATAATTGGATCAACAAAGGACACAAAGACCACCATTGGTGCAAGCAATGGAGCAACTCATGGCTAGACGATCATAGCATGCTTCTGTTGAAGAAAATCGACCTACACCCAGGAAAATCGGCCGATTTTTTCCTCTGGGTCGATTTTTGGGCCTTTGACAGCTTAAGCCACGTGTCCCACGATCTCTTGTCCGGCCTTGCTCTTGGTGGAGAATATAAGTGGTCCTTCAAAGCTGTTGTTGGGGGATTGAATCCTCCTCCTCTCCCACATCCTCTAGCATCTTCCAAAAGAATCTTCCAATTGGGAGCTCTCTTCAAGACACCCTTGTGGGTGTTCTTGAGGGAGATTAGTGTAGATTTCAATTTCATAGTGAGATTTGAGAGATTTTTGTGAAGAAGATTGTTGAAGGTTACAAGATCCGACTTGGAGCTACATTTGGTGTGTTGAAAGACTTGTTTTGAGCTCAAATCTAGCTAAGTTTCATTGCTTTCATTTCCTTACTTCATCTTCTTGCTATGAAAACCATGTTTGCTTGTATGATGATTCTAGATCTTGAAATGCATGTTATTGGCTAGTTTGTTGTGATTTTGGAGTGATGGATTGATGGTTAAGGCTTGGGTGATGATAGAATGGACTTATATGTTAGTTTAGGATGATTCGTATGCACAAAACCTAACTCAGACATAAAAATCGACCTGTTCTTCATAGTAAATCGGCCGATTTTTATTATGATCAGCCCGATTTTTCCTTCTGTTGCTCTTTAATTGATGAATCTGTATGTTAGGATGTTAGATTGTTGAAATCCTAGTGTTTGTTGAGCATGATATAGCTTAGGGTGACCTAATGCTAGCAAACTAAGTGAGGAAAGAGACCTACCCGGTGATTTCCGATCTTAGATACCGAAGATGATGAACTCTAGGTAGTAGTGAGCCTCATAAGCCGCTATTGGACTGAGTGTGCTAGGATTGTTGCTTGAGACTTACCTTTTCCGAGACTTACCCGGTAAGGAGAGGTTTGCCCCTTAAGTAGTGTCCGGTTTGTGTAGAATTCCCAACTTTACCTCCTTGAGACTTACCCGGTAATAGGAGTTTGGTGCGGGATTAGTGAAGTGAGAGACTTACCCGGTAATTGCTTCCATTTGAGAAACACCCTTTCCCAACATCGCAGCCTTGTCCTTAGAATCTTTAGAACCTTGAGTCCAATGCCATAACCGGAAATCTTGACCTCTAGAATCCACTTTTTCTATCTTAGATCTCATATCTTGTGTTTGTGTCAATTGTTTGTTTTGCTAGCTTGAGTTGTTAGTTTGTTTATTACCTTGCTTGATTTGTGATCCTTGCTTGATCACCACAAAAACCCAACCAAAAATATCATCATTTTCATTTCTTTATTCCTTGATCCTTTCTTAGACTAGATTTGCACTATCTTTGATCATTGAATGACTTGATTTCGCCTCAGTCCTTGTGTTCGACCTCGGAATACTTTCCTTCCTACATAACGATCCGTACACTGCGGGTTTCGCTAGGTAGTTTAGGAGATTAGATCGAGTTTATAAATGTAAAGCTTTTTGTACTATTTCCTAGCGTAACAAGTTTTTGGCGCCGTTGCGGGGACTAGGTCTAGATTGAGTCATTTGCTTTTGATCGTTTTTAGTGTTTATCTTTCTTGTTACTTTTGATCTTGTGTTGTTTTTGTCTTTGCCTTTTCATGTTTACCATGGACGGATTGTACTTCCAAGACGACCTTGACAACATGAAGTATGAGGAGTGGATGGAAAGACAAGATCTAGGACCTCTCCATGATGAGTTTGAGTATTGGGAGGAGTTTAATGCCTATCATGAGTCCCATGATCAAGCTCACATGACTACATTGCCTTATGTGGAACCTCACCATCAACCTCACAATGACCGAGTGGAATCAATGCTAAAAGAAATGTTGAGGAAGATGGATGATCTAGAGAGCAATCTTGCTTCCATTTCGAGTTCCCACATGGTGCTTGAAGAGGAAGTATATCAACAAGAGGAGGTTCACCCTGAGGAGATCCAAGAATTGCCCGATTCAACCATAACCAATAGAAGCCTTGAGGAAGAGTTGAATGAAGCTCGAGAGCAATTGTGGCTAAGGGATTTGGCCTTGAAGGAAGAAAGGAGATTGAATACCGAGAGAGAAGAACAAATGAGGAGGGAGATTGAGGAGATTAGGAATGCTCTTATGCTAGGAGATCCTACCATCCTTCAAGGCTTACCTCCACCTCCTTCACCTTTGGAGGAGTGCAATGAAGTATTCTCACCCCCGGACATCCTTGCCATCAACCCCGGAACCACACTTGAAGAGCTCACGAGGGAGAGCCCTAAGCTAACCTCAACTTCTTCCAATCCTTTCTTGTTTGCCCGGAGTACACACGAAGATTGGAGTCCCTTTCCTAAGGAGTTTCCCATGTTGAATGATGGAGGCAAGCATGATGGATCCATGATGGTTATGGAGCACCTTAATGAAGAATTCTTTCCAAAAACCGGCCTTCTTTGGATCATAGAGGATAAGGATGACAAGCATCTCACCGGTATGACCGCGGAGTACCAATTGTCTAAGTATGGGGTGGCACCTATGGTTGCAACTCCATACTATCATCAAAGGAGCGGTGATGAAGGAGTCTACTACTCACCGGTGAAGAGAGAACTTAAAGCTTATTTGGGCATCAAGTGGCCCTTGCTTGTCATCATGGATGCCGGAAAGCGATGGTTGCTTGGACTCCTCAAGCAAACCATGGTATTCGAGGTGGATTGACACATCCTCGGAGTTTGGTCAAGCTAATGACCTTAAAAAAGCGCTTAATGGGAGGCAACCCATTGGTATATGTCTTTCCCTTTTATTTTTCTTGTTTTTGTTTGATTTTGCTTTTGGTGTGCTTTGTTTTTCTTTTGTGTTTTTGGGTGCTAGATCTTGTTAATTGTCATGTGTGATGGGATGTTGGAGGTCATGTGATGTGATCGAAATCGATTCGAACACGAGGATCCACCGGCACAAGTTCACGCTCGGATTGGAATCGGTTAAATGAAACTCCTTTTTTTCGGATTTTGTATTTTTGGATATGAAGAGCAAATTCCCTCGGCCTCTCACTTTGGGAATCCCTCAACTCGAACGAACTACCCTCGGAATCTCACTTTGGGGTTCGAACCTTCGTTCCTCGGCCTCTCACCTTAGAACCACCTAAGCATCTCACCTAGATGTTTGAAAACTAAGCATCTCACCTAGAATTCGGGTTTTGTTTTAAAGCAAACAACAACTTTGAAAGCACAAAGGCTAACTTACTTCATTTAACTTCACTTCTCTTACAATGGGAGGATACAAGGCTTTATATAGCCACAAAACTCAGCCTAGAAACTCCCTAATTAAGTGCTAGAAATATCAAAGGTTTATCAAAAGGAAATGCAAGAAATTCAAGAGTTTTTCTAGGAAATTCAAACACATAAATGGCCACATTTGGCCTTTAATCAAAGATGACTCTTGGATCCTATTCTCTTCACTTGGACAACACATCAATGATGGTCTAATCAAGTCTTGGACGTCCATATTGAAGGAGAAGAAGACCATTGAACTACCTTGGCATCCATTCAATGTATGTGTGTGAAGATGCCTTCAATGTTTGATTGAATGTTGACATGTTGACCTTCACATGATCAATACATAAATTCATGCATAATATATGAATAATATGAGCATGGTATGCTGCATGAAATATGTATGGTAGGACGTGCATATGTTTTGTATAACCATCTTTCATGCCTCCATGCATGATCTTGTCCAACAATCCATACAAGTACCGTACTTGCTGCAATGTAGGGTCATTTTCACCCTCTTCCTCTTGCAATATCGACTTTGAGTAAACTAGAAAGTTGTAGATATTGAAAATATCTTTCAAAGTAGTACTCATGGGTATTTTAATTCCAAGTATTGCCTCAGTTATAGTCGTTTTACTGAGAGTGCGCAAACCTGACAGCTTAGCCGGAGAGAGTGAAAATTGGCTTGCATTGGGCATGCTCGGAGCAAGCTTTTTCAGTTTGATTTCAATAGGTTTTGGCTCAGTTTTAGGCATGACCTCCAACACATAACTATTGATTTTGATAAGTTCCGGCTGACTTTTGACTTGGACGGTTGGTGGCAAAACGATTGGTTCCGGCTTGATGACGATGATTTCTTCCCCGGTGGGGATCACATCATCATGTGAGAACCTCATGGAATGGTTGAAGAAGCAAGATCCGAGCACATGGACAAGGAAGAAAGCACCCAGGAAATCGGACTGTTCATGCACAAAATCGGCCGATTTTCCTGGGTTGCTTGGCCGATTTTTCCTCTGTAAAGAAAAGTGATGATCTCCAATCAAGCATGGGTGGAGCGAACGTGGAACTTGGACGGCTTGCGGTGCCAAGCGCGGGTTCCGACGCCATAATGAACATCAAGAGCTCTCTACCATCCTTGATCGATCATCCACCATCATCATCCAATGTGAACCGAAATACCAAAGCATCACCAATTTTACATTGTGAGGACTCTCTTTCACTTCTTTATTTAGTTTACACATTAGGGACAATGTGCTTCTAAGTATGGGGTGGGGTTTTCATGATCACTTGCATGATTAGCATCTAGGATAGTTTAATTTTGTCACATGTTTCATTATGTCTTGCATTGAACATACATATTTCGAAAAATCCAAAAATTCAGAAAATTTTAAAAATTTTAGTGCTTCTAAGGCTTGGATATGACCCTAATGATTGAACCTTGTCTTGTGGATTGGCTATGGATGGCCTTATGTGTTAAATTGATGAATGTATATGTGGACTTGAAGTACTTCTCTTGAAACCATGAATGATTTGTGATCATGAATGTTTGCCTTGATTGAATTGAGTATTGAAAGTCGAAATTGCATGCTAGTTCTTGCACATCAATTAGGAGTGATTAAGGCAATTCATTTTCCTCTACTTCTCATCTTGATCATGTTGTTTGAGCACCTCAATTGATGATATAAATTGACCTCTTTTGACCCATCCGGGAATAGGAGCATGATAGTGTGTTGATGTGTGTGAAAAGCAAGTGTGGGGTGATGTTGTTGATGAAAGAATGATGTGAATGAAATGCTGAAATTGTTGTGAAAGTGTAGACAAAAATATAGGTTTGGGGACGTTGGTTTAAATGACAAGTAACTCGGTACACTTCACATAATCGGGTGTTGGTGCCTTGCCAAAGTCAAATAAACCAATAGTCCTAACGAGCTTTGGTATGTGTGCCCGGTGTGGATGCATCTCGAAAAATAGAAAAAACCCGAGAATGGCTAATCACCGAGGTTTCGGCTTTTGTACACCAATGCCATTGTCTCAAAAATAAAAGAAAGAAAAGAAAATGAAAAATATACACTTGAGGGAAGTTGATAAGAAATGTGAAATTGTGGTTGTTTAGTTCCTTTCCCGGATTAGCATCACAAAGCCTAGAAAATTCCCACCTAGTCACAACGTTTCTTGGCCTTCTATTTTACAAGTCCTTTTGACCTACTTGCATGTGTGTGAGGCTAAGTGATTTAGATTGGATATACTCTTGATCATCTTGACTTCGTCATCTTTACATTTCATACATGCTATCAAGTTAAGTACAATTGTCTTTCCATGCTTTCATTTATTTGATACATAATTGCTTGTCCATTGCCATGAAACATGACTATGAAGGTGATCCAATATTAGAAGCACAACTCCGAAAAGATTTTGCCATTTTTCTGCATACATAAATCATGTCATCTCTTACTCTATAGTTGGGAATTTGCTCGGGGACGAGCAAACCTTAAGTATGGGGTATTTTTGATAACAAGATTTATGACTTAGGATTAGGTAATCATTTAGATAGATTTCTCACTCATTCATACACATTTTGGCATTGGTTCATGACGTCTTCGCTCAATTCATGCACATTTCTAGAAAAGACGTCTACACTACCTTTTATCGGTTTTGTAGGTAATTCGGGGATCTATTGGACGTTAATCGATACATTTGAGGGCCAAGCCTCATGATGGTACACATCCAAAGCCTTGGAGGAGCATAATTGGATCAACAAAGGACACAAAGACCACCATTGGTGCAAGCAATGGAGCAACTCATGGCTAGACGATCATAGCATGCTTCTGTTGAAGAAAATCGACCTACACCCAGGAAAATCGGCCGATTTTTTCCTCTGGGTCGATTTTTGGGCCTTTGACAGCTTAAGCCACGTGTCCCACGATCTCTTGTCCGGCCTTGCTCTTGGTGGAGAATATAAGTGGTCCTTCAAAGCTGTTGCTGGGGGATTGAATCCTCCTCCTCTCCCACATCCTCTAGCATCTTCCAAAAGAATCTTCCAATTGGGAGCTCTCTTCAAGACACCCTTGTGGGTGTTCTTGAGGGAGATTAGTGTAGATTTCAATTTCATAGTGAGATTTGAGAGATTTTTGTGAAGAAGATTGTTGAAGGTTACAAGATCCGACTTGGAGCTACATTTGGTGTGTTGAAAGACTTGTTTTGAGCTCAAATCTAGCTAAGTTTCATTGCTTTCATTTCCTTACTTCATCTTCTTGCTATGAAAACCATGTTTGCTTGTATGATGATTCTAGATCTTGAAATGCATGTTATTGGCTAGTTTGTTGTGATTTTGGAGTGATGGATTGATGGTTAAGGCTTGGGTGATGATAGAATGGACTTATATGTTAGTTTAGGATGATTCGTATGCACAAAACCTAACTCAGACATAAAAATCGACCTGTTCTTCATAGTAAATCGGCCGATTTTTATTATGATCAGCCCGATTTTTCCTTCTGTTGCTCTTTAATTGATGAATCTGTATGTTAGGATGTTAGATTGTTGAAATCCTAGTGTTTGTTGAGCATGATATAGCTTAGGGTGACCTAATGCTAGCAAACTAAGTGAGGAAAGAGACCTACCCGGTGATTTCCGATCTTAGATACCGAAGATGATGAACTCTAGGTAGTAGTGAGCCTCATAAGCCGCTATTGGACTGAGTGTGCTAGGATTGTTGCTTGAGACTTACCTTTTCCGAGACTTACCCGGTAAGGAGAGGTTTGCCCCTTAAGTAGTGTCCGGTTTGTGTAGAATTCCCAACTTTACCTCCTTGAGACTTACCCGATAATAGGAGTTTGGTGCGGGATTAGTGAAGTGAGAGACTTACCCGGTAATTGCTTCCATTTGAGAAACACCCTTTCCCAACATCGCAGCCTTGTCCTTAGAATCTTTAGAACCTTGAGTCCAATGCCATAACCGGAAATCTTGACCTCTAGAATCCACTTTTTCTATCTTAGATCTCATATCTTGTGTTTGTGTCAATTGTTTGTTTTGCTAGCTTGAGTTGTTAGTTTGTTTATTACCTTGCTTGATTTGTGATCCTTGCTTGATCACCACAAAAACCCAACCAAAAATATCATCATTTTCATTTCTTTATTCCTTGATCCTTTCTTAGACTAGATTTGCACTATCTTTGATCATTGAATGACTTGATTTCGCCTCAGTCCTTGTGTTCGACCTCGGAATACTTTCCTTCCTACATAACGATCCGTACACTGCGGGTTTCGCTAGGTAGTTTAGGAGATTAGATCGAGTTTATAAATGTAAAGCTTTTTGTGCTATTTCCTAGCGTAACAAGTATAATACTCAATCCAATGTTTGAGTTCGTTGTCTCGTGTAGAAAATTCTTCAAGTCCGCTACCGATTTATCATGAGGCGATAATCGCTTCATGATATCACTACTAAAGGATATAAAATATCCTTTAGGATACTAACACGCTACTGGGGGTGTAATACGAGCGGCTCGATCCGAGCACCTGGGTGTTTAGGGCTCAGCTCATTTAGAAACAAGCCGAGCCGAGTCTGAAATATTTTACGAGCCTACAATCAGGCTCGGATTCGGCTCGCGAGCTTTTTTGAAAGCTTGGGCTTGGGCTCGGGAAGCTCTTTTGCTACACGAGCCGAGATCGGCTCGTGAGCTCGAGCTCGTGGAGCTCCTTCGGCTCGTTTGAGCTCGTTTGAGATACTTGAGAGAGGAGAATAATTAAGTTAATGGAGCATGAATGAAATTGTTGGCCGCTTACATTCAATCATTCAATCGTCTAATAATCCAACTCCAACTAAATAAAAAAAAACTAGGTGTTTCACGTGCATTACATGTTCACCCAAGTTTAAAACACGTGAAACAACAACACCGAACCAAATTAAAAATACATAGTGTATTCAAGTGTACAACACAACCAAAGTTACAAAGACTTAAACGACACAAATGAACCCTTCTTCAAGCTTCAATGATTACTTCAAATCTTCAATCTTCAGAAGTCAAAAGTCAGATCCATCCTGTAAAAATGCAATTTAACAACTAAATCAGAAACAACCGAGTCATTCAATCAAGAACAAAAACACATTCAGCAACTTTATCATTTGGAGTGCTCATTGTCTAAAAAAGAATTAAACAAACTCAACAACATACAGTTATAACTCATAAGCAGTTAAGTTTCAATTTAGTATATGGATACAATTTGTGTTTACATAAAATACAAATAGGCAAAACATAAAAACACATTCAGTAAAGCAAAGCAAAACAGAAAGAAACAAAACATTCAGCAAAGCACTCAGTACAATAAATTCACAGCAATATGGAACCTCCAAGCTCGTGATCGTCTGAATTGAAGATTCAGATGACAACATTTCAGAAATAATCTAAAAGAAGTCTCTTCACGAAACTAACAGAACAAGAAGCTTCTGCAAAGGCCATTTGCATCACTGTATTTAGCAATTAGATTAGCATCAGTACTTTATTAACTTTGCATCCAACATAATTTTTAATTTTTATATAAAATCTTGCTCTTAATCTATCTAGTGTTATAATCATGATATCTTGACAATCATCCATAATGATTGTGAATAATATAATAATATTTGTTATTACGAAATAAAAAAAGTATATATATAAATCAATGTAAGAGTTGTATTACAGAAACATGTTTAATTAATGGTAAAAATCAAATAAACAATGCTAAGTTGGTTATACTTAACATTCCTCTTAACAAATTGAAACAAACGAAAGTTAGTAGCAAATGGAGCAAGTCTAAATGGAAAGTTTGTCAACAACAAATGGAGCAAATGAAGCAACAGTAAAACACATTCAGCAATCAGCGCTCAACAGCAAATGGAGCAAGAGTCGAGCCAAATAGCGAGAGAGAGAGAGAGACCGTACCTGATATTGAGAGAGACCGGAGACTGCTCGCCTTGCTCGGAGTCGGATTCGGAGGTGGAGTCTGACAGACTGCAAGAATCGAGCCCTAAAGTGATACCAATACAATCGAGCCCTAAAACCAGTTAGCGAGAGAGAGACCGTGCCTGATGCTGAGAGAGACCGGAGACTTCTGATTTTGCTCGGAGTCCGAGTCAGAGGTGGAGTCTGATAGACTGCAAGAATCGAGCCCTAAAGTCAGATCAATACAATGGAGCCCTATACCAATCAGCGAGAAAGAGACCGTACCTGATGCCGAGAGAGACCGGAGACTGCTCACCTTGCTCAGAGTCGGAATCGGAGGTGGAGTTTGATAGACTACAAGAATCGAGCCCTAAAGTCAAACCAATACAATCTAATAGAGAGCGAGAGGCACTGCGGGGCGAGACTGAGACAACGAGAGAAAGAGACCGTACCTGAGGGGACTCAGGGAGTGAGGGCCGGGCTTCGTCGGCCGACGGCTGCTCGTTGTCGTCGATAGTCATCAATCTGTGGTCCGCCTTTGTCAATCGGCGCTAATAGTGAGGCTGATGAGAGATTGAGAGGCCGAATCGTATTAGGTTTTGGAACTTCCCCAGTTCCCCTCCCTAATTTCTTTACGCCTTGTGGCCCTTGCTTTCTTTGATTTTATTTAACGAGCTTATACAAACCGCTCGTATTCGGCTCGGGCTCGTCACGAGCCCAATATCAGGCTCGTATTCGGCTTGTTTTATAATATGAACGAGCCGAATAAGAGTTTTTGACGTGCTGAGCCCGAGCTGCTCGTTTCAAATTACACCCCTACACGCTATACACATATATGCATACATTAAAACATATCAATATAAGTTTATATACTAACTCACATATCATTCCAAGTTGTAGAGATCCACGGAGAACGATGGCGATCCGACGTACTACTAACCCAACAACCCGACTATGCACGTATGTAAAAACAGAAATCTGTTTTGAAAATCTTATACCCCTTTCGGGTTCTAGTTATTTTATACATTCGGTCTTTTAGAAGATTTCAAGTGTCATTGTTTCCAACCTAGAGCTCAGATACCATATTGTAACACCCCAAATTCTCAGAACTCGGGGAGCTACTAGTTAGGACCTCAGAATAGGTCCCAACCTTAGTTTGACAAAAATTTTACTAGGATCTTACAACAAGGCACAAACGTATTTAAATCATTTGAAAACGTTAAATAATATTTACATGAATGGTATGTATCAGGCTTACAAGACAGAGGTAATACTACAACGCATATGAAGAAACTGAAGACACCCTCGACCCCATCTAAGTGAGTACGTGGACCCTGTTGACCATCCCCTCTGGATCACTCTACAACCGTCTTAACCTGCAAGGCATCTACAAAGCGGTATAAAACCGTTAGCTAACATTCTAAGCATTAGAATAAAGGTAAAGGCACATAAACACATAAAGAAGACAACACATACAACATGCAAACACTCAAGTCCGTTTATTATCTTTATTTATGTTATTCCTTACTAATTCAACTTCTTTTGTCACACAAGAATCTCCCGAAACCTGCCTCCGCTTCCGTCTTCCAACAGGAATAGATCAGTACTATCCGTTACTTAGGGGCCTGGGTTGCAAGAAAATATTCTAGTCTCCTATAGAACTAGACAAGTGGTCACCGCCCGGATATCATACACTTGGGTCAATTAAGGTATTATATAGGTCGTCCTATATTCTGGTTTCATTTTTTTAACATAACTAGCACACACCACCAATACACAACATACTAATACAAAGAAGTCAGCTAAGTAAGTCAGTGGACTTACCTTAACCAGGTCAAGTCTTGTCAACCAAAGCACTCGATCCCGCTGAGTAATATCTCAACCGCCTGATCATAACATAAAGTTCATATCAATATACTATCCGACCTCTAAAAGTCGCAACTTCTAGTTCAACAAATGGAAAATCGAGAAACCGCACTAAACCAAATCTTTACTAAGAACATACGGTTTTACCCCTAGGATCCGGAAACTCTAAAGTTTTCCTGAGATCTAAAGAAAATCTACCAGAACCCAATATAGATATCTAACTCTCCGAAGGAAGAATCTATTGAGTTTGAAAGATGACTATCTTTCAAACTTCCTATCTACTACTAAGGCTCAACTAACATATTGCTACTAAATCTCAAACATACCGATTCACTTACTCACATGCTCAACCATGACTACCAATGATATAATCCATAAGGGTACACAATCCCAAACCATCTCCAAGATCACACACTTAAAACCTAGCACAACTTTTCTTTATACAAACTACGCTTATACCTAAGTTTGAGACATCACAACTCCAAATCTAACCGTTGGATCGCTCTCCAAACTTAATACCTAATACTACGTATACCCATGTACATCATACCAAAAATTCATGTTCATCCAAGATATCTAACTCATTCAAATCTGGATCAGAAAACTGCATCAACATGCAGTTTTTCCTATACTTAAAAATTTTAGTAACCATCCAGAAAACTGCTTACAACCTCGACTTTGAAAAATCATAACTAGTAAACCTTTCGATGGAATCCTCTCAAATTTCGATATATTCTACTATGAAATCTTAACTATGACATATCCAAAATTCAAGTCCAACAGAGGTCTATAACCCATCTAAATCTATTCCACAAAACTACGTCCCAAACAGTTGTTTTCTCAAACTTAAATTATTCAGCACTGTTCTAAAAACTACACGAGGAACCAACTTTGGAGAACTATATCTCTTAAATAATAACTCGGAATGTTCTAAAAATTCAGCATATTATACTATACAACTCCAACTATAACATATCCGAAAACCAACAACAAAGGAGGAGTCTAACTTACCTAGAACTAGAGCCAAAGTTGACCGTACGTCACTTCTGAAAACTCAGAAAACGATTCAAGCCATCTTCCGAGGATGTTAGGGACGGTTTGAAGACACAAGCGGATACTCACATCAGCGTATACACATCAAGAGGATAACGTAGTAGGGAGGTGAAGTCTTTACAAGACGTTCGAAACTCCAGTGGCTCCCATGCATGAGGAAGAAGCAAGAAGGGTGCAACTTCCTATTGTTGAGGTGCACTGAGCCCAGATCCTAACGCAGGTGCGGACCAGCAAGGATGCCCCCCCCCCCGGTACTGCCGCCCCACGGTGTTGTGCTTCTCCTCCGTCTTGCGACTGCGATACTCCGGCTCGCCTAGGTTTGTGGTGTTGCTGCCTGTATGAAGGGATGTTACATACGTAAAGTAATTTTTGGTTTATATCACCAGTATACGCAACTTTCTAATCATTTTATTAACAAATACTCGTGCAAGACACGGGATATAAACTAGGAATCTCCTAAAAAGGCATGTCAAACGCACCAATGATGGTATATATATATATAACTTCAAAAGGTAGAAATATAATACTATGTATATATTTCATTATGCAATTTACAAAATAAAAGTTTGATTGAACTAAATTGTGAGTATTCTTTATTTTGTTTAGTAATTTAAAATATTTTTGTAGTGAACAGCCCTTAATGTACAAAAAAATGTTTGATACAATATGCAGTTGTGTATGTGTCCCAATCTCTTTACAAAAGATTGTAACAGATTTCTTCCGTCTTGGTAAGGTAGGGATAATGGGTGATGACATTGTGCTTATCTTGCTCACTAGTGGTGTGGTGTCTACGTCTGTCTAGGGTGCACGGAGGCCACATTGCTCCACCACTAAAACTTGTTCGACATGATAAGTTTTTTTTTGGGTAGTTGAAGTTGTCTTGTATAGTCTAATCCTTCTGTGTATTTTTCAAAACATGTAAATCTAATAAAAAATTATATATATTTGACGAAACTAGATTGTCTCTACACACATCTTAATCCCATTTAACTTTGGGTTCGGGTGACGTTCATCAAAGGACAACTTTGTCTTTTCGGGTTCGATCTAGACTAAGTCCCTATCGGACTAAGACTCATCTTCGTATGTTTTCTAAAAAATATATATTTATATCTATCTTATATACTAACGGAGCCTGTGTAAACTGATATTCTACGTAGTTTCGTACAGTCACCCCATCAATCTTACAAGTGTCATATATTCGTTAAACCACATCACACTAATATTTAATTAATTAATATCTTAACAATTTTCATTCAAATTCGAGTTCCTAACAAACTCTAATTTTATTTTTTTATAAACATATATAACAATTAAAAATGTATTGGTATTATATAATTAAAAATTAGTTTAATATTTAATTTAATATTATTATTATTTTAACAATTTTATTTATATTTTTTTTGTCAGGGGTAGAAAAATCACCCCCGAGCTAATCCGCGCTTATCATATCCAAAAAGAAAATTACAGTCTAGTCATACGAGGGATACATACCCCTCTAAGGACATCTAAATAATAGCTCTAGAGTAAAGAGGAGAATCCACAAGGATGTGTCACCGATCTCTAGAGATAAAGCATTGTTAGCAATAGAGTCAGCCACCCTATTACCTTCACACAAAATATGATCGAGATCAACAACCCAATCTCGAAAAAAAGCCTTGGAATTTTAAAACACGATCTATTGTTATTGTAGACTATAAACATACTATTTAATAAAACTACAATATTATTGATTAGTTTTATATATGAAATAAATTTTTCCTTACTAAGTTATATTTATCTAACAATATATTTGGAATAAAATTTTATTTTGTTGAGGTCTCAAATATATTTTATGGGCTAATTTGATAACTAAGCCTTTTTGAGTTTTTTATTTAGTAATTAGGCTTATATCAATTTTTAATTTAGTAAATATACCCCTTTTTTTTGGTTCTTTCCTCTTCTACTTACCTTCTCTTCAAACCGTAGATACTAAAGTGAAAATTTCAAGTCGTTGCAGCCGCCCTTCTCTTCATCTTCCCTTCTCTTCAAAGCTCTTCATCTTCTACTTACCCAGACCTCACTTGTACGTATACTAGCAGCAAACTGGTATGAGAAATTCTGGAGTACTCTTCTCGTTCTCTGTTCGTTCTCATTCTCGTTCTTCTGCTACTCTTCTATTCGTTCTGAAAACTCCACCTTGTTTATAATATTTTATAGGTGTTGATGATGAAAGATCTAACACAAATATAGTAGTTTGATACACTAACAATTTATTGATTATATTCTCTAGAGGCTTGGTTGGTTTGAATTCAGTGCAAGACTTATCAAAGATTTCAAGGGCCTTGATATGAATTTCAAGGGCCTTGAAATATTATTCAAGGACACAAGGAAGATAGTGATGATCTCAAAGGCCTTGAAGAAATATAGTTGCACGAAACAAGGGTTCAAATTATTAAGAAGATTTTTCATGAACGATTTGCTCAACAGAAAGATTTCGGTGAAAATCTTTTTCAACCGAAGATTAGAAGATCTTTTCAGAAGATTTTCAAAAACCGAAAAGCATCAAGATTTCTTCTCGTGCGGTTCAACAGAAAACGAGAAGATTAAGGAGTTGAGGAATCGACGTGTTCTCAGGAGTTGAAGATCGATAACGTCTACCTCATCTCAAAACTGGAAGCGATCTTCATGGAGAAGAAGATTCATCTTGAAACGGTCATCTTTCCAAACAGCTAGAAGACTTCTCCATAGAAGAGTATAAATGAAGATGATGACTGAAGAAAGAAATATACAAGCATACACGGAAACATCCTTACGTCTTCAAGCAACCTAAAACATCTTCATTTGATTCGTTGTTTTTCTTTCTCTCTTTTTCGTAAAAGCTTTATCCCCTTAGAGAGAGATAAAACACAAGAGCTCCATTGGAAGATCTCAATAGTGTTATACTAGAGTGTGTGTTATTCTGCAAAGTAACTAGGCTATTATAGCTAGGTGAAGAGTTGGAGCTAGATCGTAGTGTTGGCTACAGTGAGAGAAGAAGGAGATTTCTTCTAGTTTCTATCTAGGACTCTTTGAAGCTGATAATAGATAGTTAGATCCTAAGGCTATACTCTGAGACGAAGAGTGCGTTATTTAGAGCCGAACTTCGTAAACATATCCTCGTGTCGATCTTTTACATTTCACACTATATCTCACTATTGTGACTAACTTTGTTTTGCAGGAGCACGAAATCAAGGTCATTGAAGTTGTTTAAAAGCCCTTGAAATCAAAGTTTCACAAAGAGCACAGATCGATATCAAGGCCCTTGAAAGGAGTTTCAAGGACTTGAGATTGGATTTGTGAAAAGTTCCCATACTCTATTCAACCCCCCCTTCTAGAGTATCTTTTAACCTTTTTATTTCACCTACCGCTTCTTCACGTTCTTATTCTCTCTTCTGTTAGTTCTTTGTTCTCGTTCTTTGGTACTCTTCTCGTTCTCTCCTTGAGCATGTTGGGCTCGAAATGGATCTTCCAGTGATCATTGTGTTTTTGTTGTTGATTATTGCGGATCTAATTCTTTGTTGCTGATTATTGTGAACGCCTCATACCAAAAAACTATTGGAGTGTCGGTGTCTCAACTGACTTGAGTCTTACTTGCACATCTCCGCCTTGCATTCTTCTATGTATTATAGCTTCAATGGCGACTACCCGGGGTTTGGTGCTGTCACGGCCGGTAACCTTTGTAATAGGGAACCTTAAGAAACTGGAAGAAGTGAAAGTCATTTTAGGACAATCTATTCTCTTTCAGTCGCTTAAGCTCGATCATAAGCTTCCCTCTTTCAATTTTGCTTTTCTTTTTGCTTCTATCTCCTCTTAGGAATTCATTGCTGAAATTTGACCTAATTCATTTCTTTTGATTAGTAACAGTGCCAGAATGACAAGGTGAGCCAGAAGATATCTCCAAGAAAAAGGCTCGTTTGGCTGTTGCAAAGGTATTTGGAATGAATGTTGGTGTTGCTTATTTGTATTTGGAATGAATGTTGGTTTTGCTTGATCTTCTTCATGTCGAAGGCTAAATCTATATTTTTCTTCTTTCTAGCTGTTGAAGGTCATACTTGAATGAGATATAAGTGAGATCTTTGCACAATATATCGAAAATTTTGTCACATTCTTTTTCCAACTTATCTTTGCACAGGTATAGCAAGTGAGATCGTCAATACTTTCTAGGAGCAGGAAATTCCCATTAGTTTCGCGCAATTTGGACTCGAATGTGGTGCTTTTGACGGGTCTCTATATATAACATCTTTGGAGCAAGAGTTATCATGTTTAGAGATTTTTAACTTCTGGTATGAGAAATTCTGTTAAGAAATTATTGTATAAAATTTTTGGCATTGTAAATTTTTGGTATATAATTCTAGTACAAATTTCTGGTTTGAAAAAATTTTGGTATGTAAATTGTTGGTATATATATTTCTGGTATGAAAATTCTAGTATGAGAAATTCTGGTATGAAAAATTCATTCCAGAAAATAAAAAAAAATAAAATAAAAAAGGGAGAAAAAAAATTTAGTATTTAAAAATTAAAACTTACACTTACATAACAAATAACAAACATCAATTATTATTTTTTTAAATAGAGGGGATATTTATTTTTACCTATCATTAAATAAAAGTGGTAAAAAGTAATGAGGTAAATTTACTAGACACAAAACTAAAAAAAGCCTAATTTTTCTAATTCTTTCATATTTTATTACGCTTGATATTCTTACAATTACGATTATTTTGATAGTTTTAATTGAATTTATCTTACGATAAACAAACAAGAAAATAATAATTATCTTCACAATCTCCAAAGAATTATAAAGAGAACAAAAAGAGTTATATAATAATAACTTGTCATCATTTTTATGGTAAAAAGTTACGAAAAAAATGGGTTAAATAAGCTTTTATTTTGTAGACCCCTCTAATTTACCACATATATAATTTTCTATATCAAAGAATTGGATTAAATAGAGGTATATTTACTAAATGAGTTTATGTTATGGACACTCTTAATAGAGTAATAGTGTTAAAAGGTCTAGTTAGCCATTTTACCCAAAACTTATTATTATCATTTTCTATCCTCTAAACCTCACTTATCATAGGTAAATATATTTTGTATACAATATATATATATATATATATATATATATATATATATATATATATATATATATATATATATATAATTAGTAATATACAATCAAACAACTAAGTTTATCAAATTTATTGGTAATTATTTGGATATAACTTATTAGGTGTATCTTGTTTGGTGATGTGATTATCTTATATTTTTTTTTAAAAAAAAACACATTTTATTATACGGTTTTTTAACAAACAATTTTTTTTTATAAATAAATCATCTTATAAAAAATGTTTCATTGAATTGAACACATATTGTCTTTAAGTAAATTTTTGATAAGTATTTGATCATATTGTCTAGAATACCCTTATTGCACTTAATTATTAAATATAAATTTAATATTTTTTTCGAAAATCATTTTTACGCTATAAATTAGTTGATGTGTATTTATTTATTTTTGTAGAAATATTTTTTTATAAAGTTATTAACTAATTGTCAATTAAGGAATTTGTCATGAGCCTTTTATTTAATTCATATCAGGAAGAATTTGCATATATTTCTTTCAATATTGCCTTAAAGATATAAGAAAAAGAGAAAAAACGACATCGGAGTTTTATTGAGAAATTTCATATATTGCCTTAAAGATAGAAGAAAAAGAGAAAAAACAACATCGGAGTTTTATTGAGAAATTTAATAATAATAATAATAATAATAATAATAATAATAATAATAATAATAATAATAATAAGCAAACTCAACGTAAATTATATAGATATATTATATAACTTTATTACTCCAATTTATTTTGTTTTAGCACCGATACATAACAAAATTTTAATCAACAACAATTTAGTGATCACTCGCTGTTAACATCTCTTAATTACTTGCAAGAGACAAATTAAATATAATTATAGGTGTATTACAAATGGAATAAAAAAAATATATTTGTCTTCTGAGGATTTTTTTTTTCTTTTTGGCAGGATTCAAATTCGGGGTTTACAATTCACAATCGAGTTATTTCTCATAATACTCGAGTTTTTAACCACTTTGATATAATGGTTATAAATAAATTTTGTACTTTCGCTCATATAAACTAGTATAATTTACCTCTAACTTTTTTTAAAAACTGATGCAGGATGACAATGTAAAATATGCATATGGTTTACAGTACAAGGGAGGGTGATAATGGTTGAGGAGGGTGTATTCAATCGAGACTTTTATAGATTTTGACGGATTCTTAATAATCATAGGATTTGCAAATTATGTGGGAAATTTTAATTCTATATAGAGTTAATACAGATTCTGTGGAAATCTTATGTGTTGGGGGAAGATTTATATGGATTTTAGGTAATTATACAAGTAATGAAGAATCCTACAAAATCAAAGAAATAATAGATTCTTTTAAAATCCACAAACTTTTAAATACAATAGTAATTTTATGGAAAATTTTAAATCCTAATTGAATACCTACATGTTTATATGGACTTTAAAAAATCTATATTCAATAACCATAGACTTTTAAACTCCAAAAAATTTCTATAGACTCTTAATTGAATACACCCCCTAAATTTGTCGATGTTTTAGTGCACAAGGGTGTTTGTTATCCAATGCTTTAGCGCACGAGGGTGTGACCATCATCCAAATTTTATCAATCCAAGAAGATAGATATTTACTTGCTTTTATAATAAAAATAATTATGAATATGTTTTTATGCTTTATTGCACAATAGTTTGTTTGTCTTCTAATTCCATTTTCATAAATCAATACTTCAAAATTTACAAAGAGGTAGAAGGAAGACGGGCAACAAGTTGTGCCGCCAATCCTTTTTGAATAGCGAAACCGATCCTCCTAATAACAATTTTTTTTACTTGAATTTATATTGAAACTGAAGATGAACTTGTTCACGCTTTTATTGCACTAGTATTTGCTTCTATATTGAATCTGATGATTTTTACTCTACAAGACTGTTGTCCGATAAAATTGAACCACTAGTCTATATGAGATTTGAATTCATATCTTTATGCGTAAGCACATTACTCTTTCATTTGAATTGATAGCCTATATATATGATCGAACTTATAGGCTATGCTGAACCATTTCAAGTAGACCTGTACATATCCGGGCCCGGGCCGGGTTCGAGCCGGGCTTTATAAAATATTGAACCCGTTTAGCCGGGTCTAGGATGGGTGTCGTACCCGCCCGGCCGGGCTCGCGGGTACCCTCTTTTCAAATTCTATTAAAAAATATTTTTTTAATTTAATTTTTTAAAAATAAATTATATTTAAAATATTTTATGTAAAATATATAAAATTTATTATATTATACTAAATATTTTATATTAATACTTAATATTTATAATAATTATAATTTAATATTTTATTCTTTTATTATTTATCCGGGTTAACAGGCCGAGCTTTTTGGCCCGGTCAAACTTGTCCCATTTTCATACCCGTCCGTTTTTTCCGGGCTGCCCCAAGTCTAATATCAAGATATGCTATTCGAACAGAAACCACCTAGCAATATATCTCTACTAAAATTCCTCTTTCTCTAACATATACGCAAGTTATATCAATATCATCATTAAAAATTAAAAAAGTCATAGCCTTATTTACATCCAGAAATTAATTGATTAGATGAACATACCTGAAATGCATGCGACAGATTTGGAGACGACGAACAACTAAGTTGTAGAGTACATTCTACGCACATAAAGAAACTAGTGTTCCTTGTCTATAGTGTAGGGCTGGTAGTCGATTGCTACAACTCATCTTTTCTTTTTGTCGGCATCTCAGATCTGTTGCAAAGTAGGGTTTTAGATAGAGAATCAACGATTGAGTTGGAGACAATTGCTACAACTCTTCGTCGCCATCACAAATCGATTGCAAAATTAGGGTTTAGATAGAGACATCGATGACAAATTTGGAGACGATTGTTATGCTCAGGCTTGTTGGGCTCATAATTGATTGCTTCATCTCCACCTTCGTCTTATGTCTTCAAATCTGTTGTGGAATTGAAATAGGAAGAAGACGAGCGTTTTGATATTCAACATATCTAAATATGTAAAATGAATATTTTTCTATTATTTCCTTTCCTATTAGTTAGCTTCTAAAAAAATTATTTTTAAGTTAATCACTCTTCTTAATTAATGAGAGGATCTCATTTGAAGAATTAGAACAGTTCATAAGAGGTGCCCTGTGATGGAAGAAGATTGATGAATCTGAATTGTTTCTCCAAGAATTGCAAAACACTGTTTTATTCACTCATAGAAAAAACCAGTACAATGGACTGAATCTGTTTTAATATCGACAAAAACTATTAGAGTATAAAACCGGGTTCGCACAAAACCGGTTCACTCTCTATGTTCTACAATCCCCCTCAAGTTGGACTAGGAGACGCATCAACAAGTCCTAACTTGAAAGATAAGTATTTGTGTTGGACTTCACCTAATGGCATGGTAACAATGTCAGCCAACTGTTGTTGAGAGCTTACATGAGAGGTCTTAATGAAACCTTGTACAACCTTTTCTCGAATGTAGTGGCAATCATTATTCAGGTGTTTCGTACGCTCATGAAACACAGGGTTGGAGGCAATGTGTTGAGCCGCTCTGTTGTCACAATGAAGAGTGAGAGGTAGAGAAGTTGAAAATTGAAATTCTTGCAGCAAAGCATGAAGCCATACTAGCTCACTGCTGGCTTTAGACATGCATCTATATTCAGATTCAGCTGAAGATTTTTGACATTGTTTGTTGCTTCTTAGTCTTCCAAGATACAAGAGAAGATCCAACAAACATGCAGTAGCCTGATAAAGAACGTGCAGTAAAAGCGCAAGCACCCTACTCAACATCACTGTAACCATGCAAGGTAAGAGATGAATTAGCTGATTAAAACAGGCTCCAATTCAATGTGCCTCGAACATACTTCACAACATGTAAAGCAGCTTGCATGTGTGGTAGACGAGGAGAATGGACAAATTGACTAAGATGTTGAACAACATAGGAAAGGTCAGGACGAGTAAGATTCAAGTACAACAATTTTCCTACCAATCTACGATATGCTTCAGGATCTGAACATAGATCTTCATCATCAATAGCTAGCTTGAGAACTCGTTGCATTGGAAACTTGGCAATGGTGCATTGTTTCATGTGTAGATCTTGAATAATGTCAAGAATGTACTTTCTTTGACTAAGAAGAGTACCTTTAGAGGACCTAGAAACCTCCAATCGTAAAAATAAGAGAATAGGTCCCAAATCTTTGATGGTGAATGCAGAATGTAGAGCTTGCTTAGTGGACTGAATAGACTCAATGTTAGTCCCTATGAAGAGAAGATCATCAACATAGATCAAGAAGTACACTACCAAATTCTGATTCCTTTTAAAGAACAAGGAATAATCACTGTGAGCTCTTTCATAACCGAGCTTATAGAGAAACTGAGTAAGCTCAATGTTCCATTGTCGAGATGCTTGTTTCAACCCGTATAAAGACCGTTTAAGCTTGCAAACCTGACCAGAACTTGCTTTAGAATAGCCTAAAGGTGGAGTCATATACACATCATCTTCAATGAAACCATGCAAAAAAGCATTGTTGATGTCCAATTGGAAGATGGGCCACTGTTAAGAAGTAGCAATAGCAATGAGTGTTCGAACTGTTGCAAACTTTGCCACAGGAGAAAAGGTGAACTTGTAATCCTTTCCTTCTCTTTGATTATAACCTTTAGCCACCAGACGGGCTTTATATCTCTCTAATGAACCATCTGCCTTGAACTTGATTTTGTAGACCCACTTAGACCCAATCACTGACTGTTCAGGAGGAAGATTGACCAGGTCCCAAGTGTGATTCATTTCTAAAGCTGAAATCTCCTTGTTCATTGCTTCAATCCATAATGGATCATGTCTAGCTTGAGCATAAGTGGATGGCTCTTTAACAGCTAAAAAATGAAATAGAGAAGCTGCATACTCAGAAGAATAATCTTGGAGGTCCAAAAATTGAGCTGCAAAAAAAGATTTAGAAGTAGAAGTGTTATGTAAGAAACGATCCACAAAATCTTGAAATTTTATAGGAGGTTGCCTTGGTCTATTTGATCTTCGAAGATGACTTTGTGGCATTGAAGCATTAGGAATTAATGAAGTAGAAGATTCAGGTACTGTATCAATATCAGAAGTGAGATGATTTAAAGTCTGATCAGAAGACATATTTGGAGATATGACAACAAGAGAAGCAATATCAAAGACAAACTGATATGTAAACTACTGAATTAAGGGTTTATCAAAAGCAGGATTAACCAAAGGTAAAGACTGTTGGACACACTGAGGCTGCACAGATGACATATCATGTTTGAATGGGAATACTGTTTCTTGAAACTGCACATCGCGACTAATAAAAGTAGCATGTGTGGTCAAATCATACACTCTATAACCTTTCTGACCAGGGAAATAACCGATTAATATACATCTGCTTGACTGAGGTCTAAACTTATCCTTGACTGGAGTATACTTCTTTGCAAAACACAAACAACCAAAATACTCTCATATCGTCATAAGATGGATCAAATTCATGAAGAATAGCAAAGGGAACTCTCCACTGTAACACTGAACTAGGCAACATATTAATCACATGAACAGCTGTAAGAATGAAACCTCCCTAGAATCTTGATGGTAGATTAGCATGAATTTTAAGAGCTCGAGGAGTTTCAATAAATGTATATGTTTCCTCTTAACTCTTGCATTTTGTTGTGGAGTTCCAGGACAACTCTTCTTATGTATAATTCCATAAGAAGCAAATAATTGTTGACAATTGTGTGACATGAATTCACTACCATTATCACTTCTAATGGTCTTGACAGAACTGTTAAACTGAGTCTTAACATAAGGTATAAAGGACTGCAGACATTTAAGAACATCAGATTTTTGTCTGAGCAAGTATACCCATGTATATCTTGAACTCTCATCAACTAATGTGAAGAAATAAGAAGCTCATGTCAAACTATGGTGCTTGTAAGGACCCCAAATATCAATATGTATCAAATCAAAACAATGAGTTGCCAAATAGTGACTTTTATGGAAAGGTAATCTAGTTTGTTTAGCAATGATACATGAGTCACATAGGAATTTAGACTGCTTACAAGTCCCATCAATAAACCCTAATTTGTTTTTGGCTCCTAAAGCCATCTGGATTGACCTTCCCCAATTCAAGAAATTCAATCCATCAAAGTGAACTGAGACAAGTTGCGAACCTGGATGATCAGATGATGCCAAGGACAAAGGATCATTCAATAGAGTCAGTTGTTGCTGATTAAGTGGCGGAAATTCGTTCTGAGTATGCTGGTAGTTTGGACTGTTCACCAAGGCGTTTAAATGAATTCACAAGCAATTTCGCGCGGAAAACGAAAGCAAAACCAGGATGCAGGAGGCAAGAACCAACGAATTATTCAATGTTCTACTCTGATACCATTTGAACAATTAGAACAGTTCATAAGAGGTGAACTGTGATGGAAGAAGATTGATGAATCTAAATCGTTTCTCCAAGAACTGAAAAACATTGTTTTATTCACTCATAGAAAAAACCAGTACAATGGACTGAATCTGTTTTTATATCGACAAAAACTATTAGAGTATAAAACCGGGTTCACACAAAACCGGGTTCACTCTATATATTCTATATCTCAGCCCTTGATTTTAATTAAGGGTTCACCATGAAATCTTTTTACAGCTCTACTGGAGCAAACCCATTTTTTTCGTTGGTAGTACCCGTGAGTTGAGGAACAATTTTTGGTCGGATAGACTCGTTGATAAAGTCGGTGATAACTCATTTCTTATAAATGTGGCCTAAATAATGTTGATCCAAATCTGTTACATAAATATTAAACCTAATACTACACGGATGTTTCAATGTTTAAATTGAAGAAAAAAATCTCCGATAAGGCATAGATCCAACATGAAACAAGCTTGCTCGTCGTCCTCAGAATGCATAGCCGGAACTGTAGGTAATAAACTTTATTGATTGGAATCAGAGAGTTTGGAATGAAGCTGAGATCCGGCATCTTTTGGCTGATATTGTTAAGGATGAAGTTTTGAAGTTGCCGTTGATTAGCTGGGAGATCCCAGATGAATTGTTTTGGTTTTATTCTATTAATTGTATTTTCTCGGTACGTTCAGCTTACATGTGGCACTTAGCACTCGTGAGGAGGCGAATGACACTGCTTGCTCGTCGTCGGTTGGGACTGGATCCAGTATTTGGAAGCTATTTTGGAAGATTAAAATGCTTCCCACTGTCATAAATCTTGTATGGCTTGTCTTTTATCAAATACAAAAAAATTTCTAGCCAACGCATAAAAAGAAGGAAAACAAAGAGAAGTTTGTCTATTTTTCAATGTTTTACGTTTATGATTGATGTTTAATCTATCTCTCCTCAGGTCGTCCACTAGGACAACAATCCATCACTTAACTATCTTCCATTTTAGTTATCTAATTCACAAACTTTTACAGTAGAATATCCATTTGCTTTTTAAATAAAAATTATATTCTTATTTAATAAAACGATAAATTAATGGGCTAATTAGGTAAGTAGGCTTTTTTTAATTTATAACTACTAAGTAGGCCTTTTACATTTTCATATTAAGTAAGTGTACCCCAACTGTATTTTTTTACCGTTCTTTTTCAACCCTAATTGCTGATGACTTTCCCTCACCTACTCCGTCCTCACAAACCCCTCACCTTCTCTTTCGTTTCCCTCACCTGCTCCTCATTTCAAATCTCTCATTCAAACCATTATGGTCGCATTTAGATCTCCATCATCTCTCACGCCGATTTCTTCCTCCACACTCTCACGTTGCCTCCATTTCTCTCCTTCTCTCGCCTTGTTCCGGATCGTCACCGGAGATCCGCCTCTTCCACTATCTTCCCCGGCGAAGTTCGAAGCAAAAGAGGTGTCTTCATCCTCCCTGGTGGTGGCCGCTTCGACGGAGACCACGACATCTTCATCTCCCCCTTCCCTCTTCAATCCCTAGATGTGAAGCTCCTTACGATAATTTTCAGGGTTCGTTGTCAATCTCCGGCATGGCAAGACCACCTATTTCATGGAAGAAGCTCAAATTAAGCTTCTCGCTCTCTTGAATCTCAAATTAAGCTTCCTAGATTCCATCTTCACTGGATATGACTCATGACCTAGCAAATTATCCGGGGAGTTTTGATTTAGCATCACCATAAATGCTCAGTATTTCTCTTAGGTTGCTACAGTGCTACTCCTGAAGTTAGACTGTGAGTGCTTTGATTGAAGTTTTCATATTTTGTGGGATTAGGCCCATTGTATTGTATTATGTACAATCTTTACAACATAACATTTTCCATATATTTGCATAGGTGTCATGACAGGGCATATGATCAATGTTTATCGACTATAGATAACTTTTCAAGTTTAGCTTCATGGAGTATTTGCATAGGTGTCATGACAGGGCGATTGAATTGGATTGGATTGGAATGTATTAGATTATTAGTATTTTTTGGTATGACTATTCTGGTATGAGTTTTCATACCAGAAAACTCAAACCAGAATTTTCTAGTATTTAATTTTTCATAACAAAATTTTGGTATGAGTTTTCTAGTATGAGTTTTCATACCAGAAAAAAATCTAATATGAAAAAATTCTGGTATGAAAAATTCTGGTATGAAAAATTATGGTATGAAAAATTATGATATGAAAAATTCTGGTATGAAAAATTCTAGTATGAAAAATTCAGGTATCAAAAAATTCTGGTATGAAAAAAATTCTGGTATGAGAAATAAAAAAAATAAAGAAAATATAAAAAATATAAAAAAACTAAAAAAAACAAATCAGTAAATAAAACTTAAACCTACACTTATATAACAAATAACAAACAAGAATTATTCTTTTTTTATAAATAGAAGGGTTAAATATTTTTTACCTACTATTAAATGAAAGTGGTTAAAAATTTGGGGTACATTTTCTTAAACAAAAACTCAAAAAGGCCTAGTATGTCAAATTCTCCCTAAATTAATTATAATGAAAAAATATAGTAATATGATTGATAATTTGGTGAATAAACTTTAATCTAAAGACCTATATATTTGTGCCTGAATTAATCATTACATTGATTCATCCATCATTCACATTTTATAAAAAGATATATAATGAGACAAAAAAATTTTGAGTGAGTTGGTTAAGTACGTTTTTTTTACCTACCGTATTATTAAGTAGACTCATTTGTTTATTAGGCGACAAACTGGATCCCTTTTATTTATGTAAAATATTAATTTAAAAGGTTATTTGATAATTTCGATTTACACAACACAAGTCCAATGGAGTTACACTAGTCCAAGCCTAATCGAGTTACACAAGCCCAAACCAATCGAGTTACACAAGGTCGAATTACACAAGCCCAAAACTAAGGTTCATCGTTTACACAAGGTTGAGTTACACAAGGTATTTTGTTCTTGTTTTTTGTCAAGTTATACTTAAAATCTAACGGTAATACACATTGTTGATACCCACTTTCATGTAATACACAATTTTTATAACACCCCAAGTTCTGGACACTTGAAGCGTTACGGGCTAGGACCTCACAATGGGCCCCGACCCTAAGAGTAGCAACGACACAACGGATCTTACAACAAGACACAAACAAATGAAAAATAAAGGTTTGAAAAAAGGAAAGCGTAAAAGACTCGTAGCTGAGTTCAAAACAAAAGGGAAACAAAAATTGAAATATAAACCCGATCCCGTCCTATAATATACGGGAACCCCGGCTGACCACACCATCCGGATCACTCCGCAGCGCCTATATGCTGCAAGACATCTACAACATCGGTATAAACCGTTAGCTAAAACTCTAGATATCAGGCATAAATACACATAGGGTAAAGTAAACACATAGACATGCTCACACTCATTCGGTTATGGTCTTTCGTTAAGGTTAATCCCTTTACTAATTCAACTTATGGTTGTTACACGAGAATGACTATGACCTCGCCTCCATCCCCTTTCACCAATAGGAATAGAACGTATGCATCTTTCTGTCACCTGTTTGATTGGTCCCGAGAGCACCTCTTAGTTTCCCCATTCTGAACTGGACAAGCGGTAACCGCCTGGTCATAATACACTTGGGTCAATTACAGTTATAAAGGTCAATCCTAGTTCCGATTATCAGTTATAGCATAAACAACAACACAACCAAGCCAAAACAATCAAACTAATGTACGGAACGCAGCTAAGTATGTCCAAGGGACTTACCTCACTCGAAGGTAACTCAAAGCTCAGCAAACAACTCTGATAACCTCAAGAAAGAGAGCGGAAATCCTATTCGCACAAGGCATCACGAATAAGAAACCGAACGATTGCTATAAGTCTATAACTTCTAGACTCCATGAACTCTAAGAGATCTACACCAACTAGGGTCACAAACCCGAGTCTTACAGATCACCAAGAGTCAACAACATCCAAAAGAGCCAAGGAAAGGAATAAGAAAAGCAACTCACCAAAGACGAGAAGATTGCAGAGAAATCGCAGGGGCAACAAGACAGAGGCGCGGGGGCGGCAGAGAAGGAAATCCGCAGGGGCGGCTCTGTGCAGGCACAGGGCAGGTACGGTGCAGAAGCTACTGTCGGCTTCTCGTTTGACAACAGAACTTCAACAAGGCCAAAGCTTACTTTCTCAACACTCTAACACTTCACAACTCAGCCAAGGGAGCCTATGAACGTCAACATATCAACAATAGAACAATCTACAAGAATCAAGACTAAAACTTGATCCTTAGAGAAGAAGAAAAGGGAGGAACGAAGAAGGAAACAAAACAGAAGAGGAACGGCATGCAACAACACATTAACATGATGAAGAACAAGGGAGGAAGAACTTACACATTCAGCAATATCACATGAAGCAAGGCTTCAGCTCTCGAGGGTGAAGAAAATGTATGCAAGAAACGGGAAAAAGGAAGAGAAGATGGGTTTATATAGAAAAGGGGTGGAAAGATAGAAGGAAGGACGTTTTAGGGTTAGGAATAAGATAGGAAAGTCGGCCCATAAGATAGAAGATCGGATCTTCTATCTATGGAAGTAAGATAAAACAAACGAAAACAGATTAGGCACAATCTATGGCGAACCCGCAGGGGCGGATTGCCCTGCCGCAGGGGCGGCTCACTATCAACGCGGGGGCGGTGACAACCAAGGCTTGCCGCTGGGGCGGCCTTCTTCACCGCGGGGGCGGTGAAGGCAGAAACTGGGATCTTACATCAGATCCCCCTAAAAAGAAGTTTTGTCCTGAAACTTGCAACAATCTGATCGATCACACAACAACAATACGGAAACGCTGAACACTCATGTATTCCCACTTGGAGCACAAAACTCAAAATGCCACAAAAGCGTGCACAACTCAACAAAAAGGAACTTAAACGCAAAAACTATGCTAAAGGTACATCAAGCCCATCATAAAACTCTGGATAGTTCCTCTACATACTATCCTCTATCTCCCAAGTCGCCTCATCATCTCCTCGCATCGATCACTTAATCTTCATCATCGGTATGTTCTTCGAAAGCAAACGTCTTGTACTACGCTCTAAGACAGCTATCGGGTGCTCTATGAACGTTTGATCTGGCTCAACCACTAAATCCTCATGACTGACGATGTGCCTTGGATCTAGTATGTACTCCCGTAAATGAGACACATGGAAGACGGGGTGAACACCCTCAAGCCTCGGTGGAAAAGCAAGTCTGTATGTTGCATCTCCAACTCGCTCAAAAATCTCAAAAGGTCCGACATATCTGGGACTCAGCTTCCCCTTGACGTCGAAGCGTCTGACACCTCGTGTTGGGGATTCTCTCAACCAAACCTGAGCTCCAACTCTGAACTCCAGAGGTTTGCGCCTTTTATCTACATAACACTTCTGACGACTCTACGTTGCTAACTTCCACTCTCGGATCATTGCTACTCTGATCATGTCATCATGTATCTGCTCAAGTGCTACTCCGCTAGCACTACTCGGCTCATCCCAACACAACAGTGTATGATATCTCTCTCCATATAAAGCCTCATAAGGAGCCATCCTGATTGAACTGTGCCAATTGTTGTTATACGAAAACTCCACTAAAAGAAGGTGGTCTTGCCACACTTGTCTCTAGTCCAACACGCAGGCTCTCAACATGTCTTTCAAAGTCTGGATGGTCTGCTCTGACTGACCATCGGTCTATGGATAATAAGCAGTCGTGAACTGTAGGCTCGTACCTAGGGCGACATGCACTTACTACTGGAACCTCGAGGTGAACCGTCCGTCTCTATCAAAGACTATAGTCCTAGGTACTCCATGAAGTCTCACTATCTATCTAGTGAACTCCTCTGCTAATCGACTTACCGGCCATGTTTTATTGATAGGAATGAAACGTACGGTCTTCGTCAGTCGATCCACTATAGCCTAGTTAACATCAAAACCTCGACTCGGTCTCAGACCGGTGACAAAATCCATCGAGATGTCCTACCACTTCCACTAAGGGACGGGATATGGGTGTAGCTCTCCTCCTGGTCGGTGATGCTCGATCTTGACCTGTTGACAAGTCGCACACTGAGCCACATATCTCGTCACATCTGGACTCATACCTTCCCACCAGAAAGAGCGTTTCATATATTGATACATCTTACTCGCACTAGGGTGCATTGAGTAAGGTAAAGAATGAGCCTCCTATAGGATCCGTTGTCTAAACTCTCTATCTGAAGGCACACATACACGCTCCTGGCGTCACAAGATCCCATCAATACCAACTGCAAACTGTGGTGCCTCTCCTCGAGACATCCGGTCTCAGATTTGTGTCAAAGTTGGGAAACTCTCTTGTTTCTATCGGATCTGATAGCATGAATTATAGTCTATATTTTGGGGTTTGTTTGGACGTTTTATCTTCAATAATCTGCATGTTTGTATGTATAATATGTGATTATATTACCATTTCATCTACCTTTGTGGGAATCGAGGTCTACACCTAGTTTTGTTGTAATCGTAGGTAAAATGGCATGTTTTGCATCAAAAAGGAGCTATGGAGTCATTGGAGCTACATTCAAGAACATAAGGAACCATCCAGGAAGCATAGCCATGGATTAGAGATTCACTTTGGACCAGATTGAGAGATTTCACATTCAGTTGTGACTCACCTCGGTTGACCACAGATTCACCTCGACCGAGGTGATCCAGAGAAGTCGACTCGACCGAGGCGAACACCTGGGACGCGGCGAGAATATTTTATTCTTGGCTGAGATCTTTTATCTTTGGAAAGAGATCTTATATTTTTGGGCTTGGCTCCTAGAAGAAAGAAGATATGCTAGATCATATATTTTACCTATTTTTATGGGAAGAGATCTTTCTAAGATATCTTATCTCTGGAGAGTAATTTTCCTATAAAAAGGGTCGGATTTCCCACAAATCCAGATCATGCTATACCACCAATCAGGGTTTATACACCGCTGCAGCCATACTCCAGTTGGGAGATTTGAAGAACCTTTTTGAAGTTTGAAGAAGGAAGATTGTAGCTTTTATAGGGTTTTTGTAAGATCATCTTAGATTCCCTTCCTTGTTGTCTTGTCTTGTTGGATTTCTATCCAAGGAACGCTTTGTTGTGATATTTGATTCAGTTATTGAAGTCTTTTCATTAAATTCTTCTTGTTCAAATATTCACTTTCTTCCCATATACTTGATTAATACTTTCATGATGATGAGTGGCTAATCTCTTTGTGTGATTCTAGGGTGATTGGCTGAAGGTTGTGGGAAAAACAATGATAGAATAATCTAAAATCAAAGTAGGACCCTGAAAGTTCGAGTCTTTAACCTTAACCCTAAGCATCTCGCTCAGTCGATGAACATCTCGGCCGGGGTGGAATTCTTCTGACCGAGGTGACTTATCTGATCCGAAACTGAGAGTTAAGTATTAGAGTTTGCCAAATCCTATTCTTATTACACCTTTCCTGGTTCAATGCAAGCCTAGGATGAGACTTACCCGGTAATTCCTTTGTTTGTTTACCTAAGATCATAAGTGTAGGTAATAAAGGTTAATCCTTTATTGGGATTTGAGTGTGCTTTCATCCTATCTTTGTGAGTTAGTCTGAGACTTACCCGGTAAAGGTTGATTCTATTCCCTTAGATGGTGTGTTACTTTGAGATTATAGTTCTTTATCTTAATTCCTTGAGACTTACCCGGTAATAGGAGTTACGGTTTTGGATTAGTGAGTAGTGAGACTTACCCGGTGATCTATTCCACTTTAGTAACACCTTCCCTATGCAAAAACCTCAGCTTTGTCCGCTTATCTTGAGATCTTGAGTTGGAACCACAACTAGACGCTTTAATCCCTAGAATTGCATATTTCCTTTATTGATTTTTATCATCTTTGATTGTCTTAATTACTTGTGGTTAGTGATTGCTTAAGCTTACCGTAATTGGACTTTGTTTTACTAAGTCCCTGTGATCGACCCCTGGAATTCCTTGCTTTTTTACTATGATTGACCCGTACACTACGGGTTCGCATCGTTGTTTTAAGCTTATGTCTAGGGTTATAAATTTAAAGTTTGCACACACCGTTTGGAGCGAACAGGATCTCAACAACATATCACGTAAATATCTCCAAGGTGGATAGGTGGTTGTCGCAATCTGGAAAGTGGATATCCATATCTACCCACGCAAGGTCTCGTTGTAACTGTTGTTGAGTTATCAGCCTAGCGATCGCCATCTCCCAGGGAGTCTTCCTACTAAGGGCATCAGCTACCACATTCGCCTTCCCCGGGTTGTATATGATCTCAAGATCAAAGTCCTTGATCAACTCTAGCCATCTCCTTTGGCGGTTATTCAACTTCCACTGAGTGAATATGTACTTTAGACTCTTATGTTTTGTGAAAATCTGACACGTAGCTCCGTACAGACAATGCCTCCAAATCTTCAAAGCATGAACAACAGCGGTTACCTCAAGATCATGGGTAGGGCAATTCTCCTCATACGTCTTCAGTTGTCTAGACACGTATGCAATCAACTTACCTCTCTACATAAGAACACACCCCAAGCCAAGCTTTGAAGCATCATTGTAACCACGAAGTCCTCAATGCCCTCTGGTTGAGCTAAGATAGGAGCAGAGGTCAACCTCTTCTTCAGCTCCTCAAAGCTCTACAAGCACGGCTCGGACCCTACAAATCTCGTAGACTTTTTTAACAAGGAATTCAAAGGTCGGACAATAATTGAAAAGCCCTCCACAAAACGCCGGTAGTAGCCCGACAATCCTAAGAAGATGCGTACCTCTTTAACATTCTTAGGAGGCGGCCATGATGCTACTGACCCGATCTTCGCCGGATCTACCTTGATCACTTCAGCTGAAACAATGTGACGAAGAAATGCCACCTCGGATATCCAAAACTCACACTTAGAGAGCTTATCGTAAAGCTCTCTATCCTGCAGGACTTGGAGTACGATCCTTAAGTGTCCTGCATGGTCCTCTCTATTGTGAGAGTATACCGGAATGTCATCTATGAAGACAACTACAAACTGGTCTAGGAAATCGATGAAGATGTTGTTCATCAACACCATGAAAACTACGGGGGCATTCGTGAGCCCGAATGACTTCACTACAAACTTGCAGTGGCCATACCTGGTCCGAAATGCCGTCTTGGCTATGTCCTGTTCCCTCACCCTCAGCTAGTGATATCCGGATCTCATATCGATCCGTGACAACAATGAAGCTCGATGCAGCTGGTCCAAAAGATCGTCGATACGGGGCAATGGGCACTTATTCTTGATCGTCACCTTGTTAAGCTCTTGGTAGTCGATACATAGCCTCATTGACCCGTCTTTCTTCCTGACGAGAGCACTGATATGTCCTAAGGAGATAATATAGGGCGGATGAAGCCCTTCTTAACTAACTCCTCGAGCTTCTTTTTAAGCTCAAGCATCTCGATAGGCGCCATACGGTAAGGAGCCTTAGAGATCGGTCTTGTACCGGGCTCTAGATCACTGCCAAAGTCTACACTCCTTTTTGGAGGTAAACTTGATGGCTCTCTTAAAACGTCGGAAATCTCGCAAGCTACTAGAATCTCCTCCAAAGCTGAACTCGTACTATCCTTCATGGCATAGCAGCAGAAAGCCTCACAACCCTGACCGATAAGCCTTGCAACTCAAATTGCACTGATGATTGTACCAGTCTTTCTGAGATCTCATCCTCTGAATATCTCCACATGGCCTGCATCTGTAGTTACCGTCACTGTCCTCTTGCCGATGCCCAAAACTGCTCAATGTCAATCCATCCAATCCATGCCCAAAATAACCTCTTCGTGTACTAAATACATGACGAAGAAGTTAGTTGACCAATCGCAACCTCCCAATCTAATAGGGCAATCACGAACCTCTAATCTTACCCTCATCGGGTAATCCTATAAAGAAGGGTCTCCCCTCTACGATAAATAAGGCCAATCTATTTACACATGCATCAGATAAAAAGAATGTGTAGCACTAGTATCGAAAATAACTCTAACAGGAAAACCATTAATATGAATGGTACATGTGGTCGCCGGCGTTGTCGGCTTTATAGCACTCCTCAACTCATAAACTCTAGCCGAAGCACCTTTGTTGTCAAAAGTACCAGCTCCTCGTCCTCTGCCCTGACCTGGAGTGGAACCTTGAGGAGCGGTAGAACCAGGAACTTTCTGCTGCTATTGCTGATATTGAGGTCTATATCCTCCTCCTACAACACTAGTAGGTAAAGAACCCTATTGTGATAGCGCCTTGCCCTGACGGAAGAACGCATCTCTATGTCCGGGCTTGCCACAAGAGTAGCAAGTCACAACAGCCTTCTTACAATCAGCTCTCATGTAAGAGCCTTAGTCTTTTAGGTGCTAAGATTGGCTGAGTCGCCCTTGCGGGCTCTGTGAACCGCCCCTGCGCATGTTGTAGGCCACCCCTACGCCTCACCAGATCCGCCCCTATGGATTTGTGTGGCTACAGCCACCTTCGTCGACTCTTTACCATGCTTTTGGTTAGCTTCCTATATAAGCTTCCCTTTTGCTTCACGATGAGGGTTTTCTCATCTTCTCCAGCCTTCCTCTTCTCCTCACGTTCATCTTCTCCTCCTCCTCTCTTCCTTTGGATCTTCTTCTTGATCTTCTTTGATCTTGTGTGAGCTTGTGAGAGTTTTGAGCTTGGATTTCGATGATGATGATGTTTGCTATTGTTGTTGAGCTGAGAGTGCCAGCTGCAGAGTGTTGTTGTTAATCCTTCTTCTGTTTTAGCCTAGCTGTGGAAAGTTTTTCATCTCCCTCTTCATCCTTTCTTCCTTGCTTCTTATCTTCCTCTTTAGCTTAGGATTCACAAGCTTAGGCTTGTGTGGCTCTTCCTAGTCATTTTGATGTTCATACATGTGTATATATGTATGTATATGCTTGCTGCGTGGTGAAGAAGTGAAGAGAGATTGAGAGAAGGATCGGGGAGAAGTTGAAGATTAACCATCTGCACACCAGTCGCCCCTACGCTTAAGTTGAGCCGCCCCTGCGCCTGGAGTGGTCCACCCCTGCGCCTCACTGCTGCAGTGCCTTGTGCCTCTTGCTTCCGCCGGTGTGTGTCCGTGGCATAACTAGTTGGTGTGTTTCCTTATTTCCTTTCCATTGGCCTTGGCTTTAGATATGGCTAGGCTAGTATGGTTGAGGATGAGCTTGATGAGTTGTAAGTTGGGTTTGTGCCTTAAGAACTTGTATGTATGTTGAGGATCTTGAGATTTAGATACGGGTTATAGGTTGGTTATGGTTATGAGGTGTAGGAGATGCGTCTTCTAACCTTTGCAGCATTTGATTGTGTGTGCCTTGCTTATGCAGGCGTTGATTGTTTCCTCAAGGGGGAACTGTGACGTGGTACAGGTTTACGAGAGTTTCAGCGAAGTCCATAGGACTTATTTAGCGTGTAGTTATGGATTTGAGTGGTTTCAATGTTTGTGTGTATTCATATGGTTGTTGCATTTTATAACCTAAACCGGACTAGGATGACCACTTCATTACCTTAATTGGCCCAAGTGTATTATAACCGGGCGGTGACCACCTGCCAAAGCTCGCCGAGAGTGGAGGAGGTGCTCGGAAGCCAGTAGCTCAGGGGGGTAGATCCCCATGCAAAAGTTGAGTTAAAGGGGGAAGAGATGGGGTTCTTTAGGCTCCTCATGTCACAAAATAAGTTGAATTAGTAATGAAATAACATAATTAAAGATAATAAATGGATGTGTGTGTGGCATTGCATATTGTGATGTGTTGGTATGTGTTTGTGCTATTACTTCATTCTTATTCATTTCTGTTAGCTAACGGTGTATACCGTGTTGTAGATGATCTGTAGGTTAGGAAGACTGCAAAGTGAGGCAGATGGGTGATCAGCCTAGGGCTTCCGTCCACTAGGTTGTTCGTAGGATATGGGATGTTAAGTACTTGGATGTTTATGGTTGCCGTTTTGTACTCAGCTGTGATGTTGTAAACCTTTTGATGTATATGTTGTGCAGTTTTATGTATTTGGTTTTAATCTATCTATGTCTTGTTGTAAGATCCAGTGAACTTGTTGTCATGCTAGGGCCAAGATCCATTGTGAGATCTTAGCCCATGTGATGCCCTGAGTCCCGCGGATTTGGGGTGTTACAAATTTGGTATCAGAGAGCCTTAGGTTGACAACAATGGCACTTGTAATCTACAATAAAGACGGAGTAGATGAATAAAGCAAAACCCGAAAGGGGTCTAACTTTTCAAAAGGATTTCGGTTTTGAAACGAGTACAGTGTTTTGGGATAGTGTGTACGGGAAGCCATCACCCTTTTGAGGATCTCCACAGTATATAAATATATATATATAGATACCTATTATGTGCTAATATGTTTGTTTATGGCCTTAAGTATTTTATATATATATGGCACACACACACACACACACACACATATATATATATATATATATATATATATATGGCATATATAGCCTTATAAGTTAGGTGTGCATACCCCGCATATGGCTTGGACTAGAGCGACATCTGCAGTTGGACGAGGTAGAGGTAGACCACCCCTTCCTCCATTAGTGATAGGTCAAGGACCAGCTCCCGCTGTTGACCCGCTGATAGCGGAGGAGGTACATGTGGAGGTAGCTGAGAGCGTCGTTCTTCAGACTAGGAGTGGTGGATCTGCGAGACAACTATCACAGCGAGTCCAGTCAGATGACTCGGATCATGTCTCTATGAGGGGACTAGAGTTCTGCGCTTACATCAGACGAGTTGAGGAGCCTACCTGAGCGGGTAGACATGCCCCGGATCTGCCAGCACAGGTGGGATCTTCCAAGTTATCCCAAGGAGCTACACAAGTGCCAATTGTACTGACACGTGCTGCTGAGATTGCTAGAGCTCCAAAGAAGTATAGAGGGCCTCAACCAGACACTTGGTTAAAGGCATTTCATCAGTTGGGCGTACCGCCTTTCTTTGGGAAGGTGGGATTGGAGACGGTGGTCTAGATTGAGCATGTAGACTTAGCCCTTCAGTATATTAGATGCCCAGAGGACAAACGGATAGAGTTAGTCCAGACTCTATTCCGTTACCTAGGTCATTAGTGGTGGAGGACTATACGAGCCCGAGCCACTAGCTATGACCAGATGAGGGCTATAATCAGAGAGCGTTTCTGCCTTGCCTCACTGAGGAGGTAGAAACTACAGGACTTTGTGGATGTAGGCTTTGAGAATGTGCCGATAGCTGATGTCATTAGTCGTTTCCAAATAGAGCCGGCGCTAATGGGTCCAACTGCACCTTTTAAGGACCAACACGTGTATTTGTTCTCCCGTCGACTGAGGGAGAGTACACGTTCTTACATGGCGGGATTTCATGGTGAGTCTTTGACCGATTACTAGGATAGAGCCTTAGCTTACGAGCGTCAGCGGGCTAGCCAGAGGAGGACTTCTTAGATGGGACGGTCTAAGAAGAGACAGCGTACCGGACAAACAGGTGCAGGAGCATCTGGATTCGAGCAAGGCCAGTCTCAGGGCTGCTCGAGTGGTCCAGTTTATACACAAACGTATGAGAGAGGCTGGCAGTGTTACAACTGCGGAGCATATGGACATATGAGGGTTGAGTGCCCGAGAGCACCACTGACTTGCTTCTGTTGCGGGAAGCCAAGTGAGGGGGCTACATTTTGCCATCAGGGCACGACGTCATCACAACAGGGTTATTCCCCTACTGGTACAACATGAGGTGGACAAAGACCGTCTCAACACCAGACACAAGGAGAATAGAGAGTCCCAGACACACTTGCTACTCAGGGTTCCACTCCAGGACCGAATAGGGGTAGAGGTAGAGATGGTGGTACTAGTGATACCAGAGGAGCTCGAGGTTGAGTTTTTGAGTTGAGGAGTGCAGAGGAGCCGCCAACACCAGTTTCTACAGGTACCATTCTAAATGGTGTACTTGTTAGAGTTTTGTTTGATACGGGTGCGACGCACTCTTTCATATCTGATACATGTGTGGATAAACTGACCTTAAATACTGTAGAGGGTATACCTTTCTTGATAGGGTTACCAGATGGGGGTCAGGTTAGAGGTACTCGAGAGGTACATGGTTGTCCTATACATTTAGGAAACCGTGATTTGGTTGTGGACTTCTTTGTCATGCCATTGGTGCATGAGGAAGTCATTCTTGGTATGGATTGGATGGATAGACATCATGTTGTGTTAGATGTTAGTAGGAGGACCGTGATGGTCTCTACCAAGTTGGGTCAGATAAAGGTCTTCGAGGTTGGGACCTTGGGAAGACGGGTATGGTGATTAGTGCATTGCGTGTAGCGAGACTGATTGCACAAGGTTGTGAGGCCTTCTGGTGTTATGCCATGAAGGAGGGCGAGAGCCCAACGTTAGAGGATATCCCAGTGGTTTGTGAGTTTGTGGATGTGTTTGCTGAGCCGTCCAATTTACCGCCTCGGAGGAGCGTAGACTTCGGCATCGAGTTGGAGCCTGGTACGAGACCGATCTCGAAGGCCCTATACAGTATGGCGCATGTCAAGTTGTTAGAGTTGAAGAAGCAACTCGAGGAGTTAGCTGAGAAGGGCTTCATCTGCCCTAGCGTATCCCCGTGGGGAACACCTATCCTTTTCGTGCAGAAGAAGGACGGATCGTTGAGATTGTGCATCGACTACAAAGAGTTGAACAAGGTCACCATAAAGAACAAGTATCCATTGCCTCGTATTGATAACTTGTTAGATCAACTTTAGGGAACTACTGTGTTCTTTAGGATTGATTTGCGCTCGGGATATCACCAGCTGAGGGTGAGAGAGCAGGATGTGTATAAAACGGCATTTCGGACTCGGTATGACCACTACGAGTTTGTAGTGATGCCATTCGGAGTCACGAATGTGCCCGCCGTGTTTAGGGAGTTGATGAACGGCATATTCATCGACTTTCTGGATCAGTTTGTGGTGGTCTTCATAGATGATATCCTGGTGTACTCTCGTAGTAGAGAGGAAGATGCAGAATATTTACGGACAGTGATGCAGGTATTGCGATATAGAGAACTACATCCCAAGTTCTCTAAGTGTGAGTTCTGGATGTCAGAGGTAGCCTTTCTGGGTCATGTTGTCTCTGCTGATGGGATCAAGGTTGATCCGGCAAAGATCGAGTCAGTAGAAGCATGGACGACACCGACGAATGTCAAGGAAGTGCGCAGCTTTCTTGGCCTAGCCGGTTATTACCGACGCTTTGTGGAGGGATTCTCTGTGATTGCCCGTCCACTTACCAGCCTGTTGAGGAAGACTGCCAGATTTGTATGGTTTGAGTAGTGTGCCTAGAGTTTTAAGGAGTTGAAGAGGCGTTTGACTTCTGCTCCTATCTTGGCACAGCTAGAGGGTACAGAGGACTTTGTGGTCTATAGTGATGCATCCAAGCTAGGCTTGAGATGCGTACTGATACAGCATGGCAGAGTGATTGCATATGCGTCTAGACAGCTGAAGACATATGAGGAGAACTACCCGACTCATGATCTGGAGTTGGCAGCGGTAGTTCATGCATTGAAGATATGGAGACATTACCTGTATGGTGCTACATGGCAGATCTTCACAGACCATAAGAGTTTGAAGTATATTTTCACGTAGCGGGAATTGAATAACCGCCAACGTAGATGGCTTGAGCTGATCAAGGACTTTGACCTTGAGATTCTGTACCGTCCAGGGAAGGAGAATGTTGTCGCCAACGCCCTGAGCAGGAAGACGCCTCGAGAGAAGATGAGTGCGAGACTGACAATTCAACCTCAATTGTAGAGAGATCTGGCGTTGCTAGAGCTGGATATCCAGTTTCCTGATGAGGATGCCCAATTGAGCACCTTAGAGCTTCTACCTGATTTGTTGGGTGAGATCCGACAGAAGCAGGGGACCTACCCGAAGCTGATGAGGATACGAGAGAGGATGTCTCGTGGTGATGCCCCATAGTTCTCCATAGAAGTAGATGAAGTGATGAGACGCCACGACCACGTCTGTGTACCCGCTGATGAGGAGCTAAGACTGAAGATTTTACAAGAGACTCATTGTACACCTTACTCTATACATCCAGGTGCAAGTAAGATGTATCAGGATGTGAGACGATCATACTAGTGGGAAGGGATGAAGCCTGATGTGGCCAAATTTGTGGCTTAGTATGCGACCTGTCAACAGGTTAAGATAGAGCATTGTAGACCAGGAGGAGAACTCCATCCACTGTCCGTACCACAATGGAAGTGGGAGGACATCTCCATGGACTTTGTGACAAGGTTGAGACCGAGCAAGAGCTTTGATGCTATTTGGGTTGTAGTTGATAGACTGACGAGGGTTGCACGTTTCATCCCTATCAAAGAGACGTGGCCAATGAGCAGATTGGATGAGGAGTTCACTAGGCAAATAGTAAGACTCCATGGTGTACCAAGGACGATCGTCTCAAATAGAGATGGACGGTTCACCTTGAGGTTTTGATAGTAGATTTGGACTGCTTTTGGGACGAGTTTGCACTTCACGACCGAGTTTCATCCTCAGATAGATGGTTAGTCAGAGAGGAACATTCAGACGCTAAAGGACATGTTGTGAGCTTGTGTATTGGATTGGGGACAGGAATAGTCAGATTACCTCCCACTGGTTGAGTTCTCATACAACAATACCTAGCATGCATCGATTGGGGTGGCCCCATATGAGGCACTATATGGGCGTAGATGTCGTACACCATTATGTTGGGATGAGCCTAGCAGTGTTAGTGGTATAGCGCCATAGTGGATTCAGGATGACATGGTTCATGTAGCGCTGATTAGAGAGATGATGCTGGTTGCACAGAGTCACCAAAAGTCGTATGTAGACAAGAGGCATCGACCTCTAGAGTTCAAGGTAGGAGCTCATGTCTGGCTGAGGGTATCTCCGACGCGAGGCGTCAGACGTTTTGGCATAAAGCGGAAGTTGAGTCCCTGATATGTCGGTCCTTTTGAGATACTGGATAGAGTTGGGAGAGCAACGTACAAACTAGTGATATCATGTATTATAGTCTATGTTTTGGGATTGGTTTAGACATTTGATCTTCATAAATCTACATATATGGATGTATATTCTTTGATCATTATGTCGTTTTGTTTACCTTTGCAAGAATCGAGGTCTATACCTAGTTTCGTTGTAATCGTAGGGAAAATAGCATGTTTTGGAACAATATGGAGTTAAGGAAGCTAAGGAGTCATTGGAGTTACATTATGGAGCATTGAGGAGCTACAAGAAAGGCTCAAGAACCATAGAAATGAAATGGATGATTGACTTTGGACCAAATTAGAGAGATTTACACGCAGCTGAGATTCACCTCGGGTGGCCACAACATCACCTCGACCGAGATGATCTTCGGGATGGGCTGGACCGAGGCGAATAATCCACCGGCCATGAGATCTTTATTTTTGGCTGAAATCTTCTATTTTTGGAAAGTGATTTTTCTATATTTTAGGATGGATTTCTAGATGGAAGCATATCTTTTTGGCTGATTTATTTGGAAGATTGGAAGATATTCTAAGGAAGTGCCTTTGGAGATATTTTATCTTAGGAAGGTGATTCTCCTATATAAAGAGGTGTATTTTCTGGATGTTAGATATCTCGGAGCTGTAGATCTCTAGATCAGAAAGCAAGTATTAGGATTGGAAGTTGAAGGAATTTTGGAAGGTTGAAGATCAAAGGAAGGAAGGAAGTTAGCTTTGAAGGAAGGTTGAAGGAAGTTGATCATTCCTTAGGTTTCTGTGAAGAACTCGTGCTGGAAAGGAAATCGTTCCTTACGATCCCGAACCAAAAAAGACATACAAAAGAAGATTGAAAGAAACTAAGATGGCCGATCAAGATAATCGAGATCTTGAAGCCGAATTGAAGGAGGCATTGGAACAACTTCGCCTCAGTAAAGAAGAATTGCAAAGAGAAAAAGACGAGACTCGTGCAAGAACTGAAGAGATTCAAGCTGATATGGCTGCTCTACGAGCTCAGATCTTACCTCGACCGGTCCCAGTTGCTCGACCGAGGCAAGATCCAACCCTAGTTGCACCAACCGAGATACACCCACCACCTCGGATGCCGGCCATGGTAGATCGAGGTGATCTTTTTGCTGGAATTCCGCAAACCCTAGGTCAAAGGATGAACCCGAATCAACAAGTGCAGCGTCCAGGAGTCAATCTAGGAGATCCAGCTGAGCATGATTATGAACTTCGACATTAAGTTCTAACCATGATTCGACAATGTCAGTTTGGAGGTTTGGAAAGGGAATCTCCACATCAACATTTACAAAATTATGAGATTCTGATGGAGACTTTGAGACTATCAAGAGTGGAGAATAACAATTACAAGTTAAGGCCTTTCTATTCTCATTGAAAGACAAGGCGCTTGCTTGGTATTAATCTCTTCCAGCTGGAAAAATCAACACATGGGAAGAGATGACTACGGAGTTTCTTACTAAGTTCTTTCCTCCATAAAAAACCGCTGAATTGAGGGGTAAGATCAATGATTTTATCATGAAAGAAAAAGAAAGTTTGTCCAAGTCATGAGAAAGGTTCAAAGACCTTTTGTTGGATTGCCCTTATCATGGGAGTGCAAAGATCGAGTTGCTGGAGATATACTTCAAGGGTTTGGATGGAGACACTAAATTCAAACTCCAATTACTTTTTGCCGACACTTTCATGGATATGCCGGTAGACGAAGCTTGGAAATTCATAGAAAATCAAGCTTTAAACATGGAAAAATATTCCCACCAAAGGGTTGACGATAGAGCAAGGCGAGTTAGCATTTCCGGATACATCATCAAATGTTGCTCAACTCACTACGCTCAATAATGAAGTCAAGGCATTGAAGGAGCTTTTGGTAGCTCAAACTAAAAAGGAGCAAGATGATGGGTATTTAGAAAGAGGAAATTATCAAGGGCCGCGGAACAACAACAACAACAACAATAGGAATTTCAACAACAATTGGAGATCAACCCAACAAAATCCCGGTAACCCTTATTCTCATGCTAAAAATGCTCTTAACACCCCTTCTTCTTCTTCTTCTTCTTCTTCTTCTTCTTCTTCTACTCCATTGAGAAGCCAAGAGCCGTCATCAAGCTCATCCCAGACACCCAAGAAACCGGACGCTGTGTTGGAGGCTATATTGATCAAGCTCAACGCTATGGAGACTTCTATAAAGTCATTTTTGAAGGCACAAAAAGCCTTTGAACAACAATTTTTCAACAAGGCTAATGAAGTACCGAGAGATCTTGGAAAACTTCTAGGCAGGACAGAGAATAACCCAAAAGGGCAAGTCATGGCTATCACAACACGCAGTGGATTGAAGACTATAGATCCAGTACCTCGGTCGGACCACGATCAGACGAGGAACACCTCGGTTGAGGTGCCAACTGAGATGGAGCCCCAGAAAGCGAAAGAAAAAGTTGAAGTTTATGTTCCACCACCTGCTTATAAACCACCACTCCTGTTCCCTCAGTCTAGGGCGCGGGCACATCTAGACAAGCACTTTGGTAAGTTTCTTAACCTTATGAATAAGCTACATATTTACATCCCTTTCATTGATGCTATCCTAGGAATGCCCGCCTATGGGAAGTTTCTAAGGCCCCGTTCATTTCCCATATCCTGATATGGGATATAGATATGGATATCACATATCCGATATCCATGTTTCGTAATTGAGTATATGGATATCAAAGTGATATCCTAGATATCAAAACTTTACTTTTTTTATCGTTTTTGATATCTTAAAAAATTGAGAGATATCACAGTGATTTTCTCTCACATTTCCCTCAAACCTCTCCCTCCCCAGTCTTCCTCTTTTGATATACCTCACCATCTTGCCAAACACAAGTATCAGATATGAGATATCAATCTCATATCCATATCTATGATATCTATACCTATACCGATATTTGATATACTCATATCTGATATGGGAAATGAACAAGCCCTAAAAGAGATCTTGTCAAGAAAGAGAAAGTTGGAAGACTTTTGAAAAGTAAGGATGACCTCTAGATCTTCGGAGCTCATTCAATTCATGAAGGAGAAGATGCTACCTAAGTTGAGAGATCCCGGTTCGTTTTGCATTCCCATCCAAGTTGGGGATGTGGCTTATGATGCACTTTGTGATCTAGGAGCTAGTGTCAGCATCATTCCTCTAGCACTTTGTGAGAAAGTCAGCCTTGGAGATCCCAAGCCCGTGAAGATGATGTTATACATGGCGGATCACTCCATTACCCGTCCCGTTGGTATCTTGGAGGACGTTCCCATCAAGTTAGGTAACTTCTACATACCTATAGACTTTGTTGTGTTGGACATTCCCGCAAATTATCACATTCCTATCATTCTCGGAAGACCATTTCTAGCAACATCGGGTTACAACGTTGATTGTAAGAACGCCAAGTTGAAGTTCAACATTGGTGGCGATCATGTGGAGTTTGCACTATTGGCTGCAATGAAGGGAGAGCCTTTGGAAGATGATATCTTCAACATCTATGATGAAGAAGATTCTCGAGAATTTGTGAGCTCTATCCTTATTAAAGATCCCCTTGAGAAAGTTTTGAGTTTTAGTATGATGGAGGAAGGTATAGATGTTTTGTGTGATGTAGATGTGCCAAGCTTGAAAACATTGAAAGCAGATCCAGGAGCTAGATTTGATAAACTGATTCAAGAGAAGAAAAGCACATTAGGTTTCGGTCCCAGTTCTAGTACTCGACCGAGACAGTTTCCGAAGCAAGCGAGGTGATCTTAGCTGAAGAACACCTCGGTCACCCATCTCGGACCACGACCGAGACAGCAGGCGAGATGATGTCAATTGAGAATTCTGTCAGTCCAGTACTTCGATCTAAGTCCTCTTCACTGGAGAAAAAAGGTACATATCCACCACTGAAAGCACCTCCTGTCTTAGAACTTAAACCACTCCCAACTCACTTGAGGTATGCTTTCCTTGGTCTGGATTCTACTTATCCCGTCCTTGTTAGTGCTTCTCTTTCTAAAGATGAATTGTCTAAGTTGATGCATGTGTTGAGGAAACATAGAAAGACTTTGGGTTACACTATTGATGATCTTGTTGGTATTAAGTGATAACACGATTTATGACTTAGGTTTAGGTAATCATTTAGATAGATTCATCACTCATTCATGCATGATTTAGCACAAATTCGCGACGTTTGCACTCAATTCACATATTTTGTCGAGATAGACGTCTACACGGAATTGTGCGTTGCTTTGTAGGTATTTCGGGGGTCTTTTGGACATTAACCGATACATTAGAGGGCCAAGCCTCATGATGGTACACATCCAAAGCTTTGAAGGAGCATAATTGGAGCAACAAAGGACACAAAGACCACTATTGGTGCAAGCAATGGAGCAACTCATGGCTAAACGATCATAACATGTCTCTGCTGAAAAAAATCGGACCAGCTAGCAGATAAATCGGCCGATTTAATCTACTGGGTCGATTTTTGGGCCTTTGACAGCTTAAGCCACGTGTCCCACGATCTCTTGTCCGGCCTTGCTCTTGGTGGAGAATATAAGTGGTCCTGCAGGTTGTTGCTGAGCATCTCTCCTCTCCCACACTCTCATTCACAGCTCATCAATTTGGGGGAAAGATTGGAGGAGAAGAAAAACTCTCAAGGATTGAAGGAAGAAGAAGAAGAACACCATTCTAAGAGAGATAGTGAGATTTTGAGTGATTTTGAGTTACTTTTGTAGTCTTGGATTGAAGAACTATTGCAAGGATTGTTAGGAACGTTTTGGATCTTCATTTAAGAGTTTGTAAGTCTTGCTACAACTTAGATTCAGTTGAGATTTATTGATTTTACTTGCTTATCTTTCATCATCCATCTATGAACACCATGTATGCTTGTGTGATGATTTTGGATCTTAATATGCATACTATTGGCTAGTTTGTTGTGATTCTGGAGTGATGGATTGATGGTTATGGCTAGGGTGATGATAGGATGGGCTTATATGTTAGTTTAGGATGATTTATATGCACGAAACTCACAACAGAAGGAAAAATCGGCCTGTTCATCAGGTAAATCGGCCGATTTTCCCATGATCCATCCGATTTTATTCTCTGTTGGTCTTTGATTGATGAATCTGTATGTTAGGGTGTTAGGTTGTTAAATCCTAGTGTTTATTAAGCCTAATTTAGCTTAGGATCACCTAATGCTATCAATCTAAGTGAGGGAAGAGATCTACCCGATGATTTCCGACCTTAGATACCTAAGATGATGAATGCTAGGTAGTAGTGAGCCTCATAAGCCGCTATTGGATCGAGTGTGCTAGGATTAGTACTTGAGACTTCCCTATTCCGAGACTTACCCGGTAAGGAGAGGGTTGCACCCTTAAGTAGTATCCGGTTTGTGTAGAACTCCCTATTTAACCACCTTGAGACCCACCCGGTAATAGGAGTTAGATGCGGGACTAGTGAAGTGAGAGACCTACCCGGTAATTGCTTCCATTAGTGAAACACTCTTCCCCAACACCGCAACTTGTCCTTAGAATCCTTAGAACCTTGAGTCCTATGCCATAACCGGAAATCCTGACCTCTAGAATCCACTTTTCTCTCTTGATCATATACTTGTGTTTTGAGTTACTTGTTTGATTGCTAGTTGAGTTGTTAGCTTGTTTCATTGTCTTTCTTGATTTGTGATCCTTGTTTGATCACTACAAAAACCAACCAAAAATATCATCATTTTCATTTCTTTGTTCCTTGACTTTTTCTTTGATTAGATCAACACTATCTATGACCATTGTTTGACTCGATTTCACCTTAGTCTTTGTGTTCGACCTCGGAATACTATCCCTACTACAAACGTCCCGTACACTGCGGGTTCGCTAGGAGTTAGGATAAATATAACGAGTATAAATTTAAAGCTTATTGCGTACACACATCACACGATCTTAGCGTAACATTAAGCCTTCTCTTTGTATGGATAGGATACTAATGGAAGACGATCACAAGACTTCACGGGAACCTCAAAGACGGTCAAATCCGATCATGAAAGAGGTTGTGAAGAAGGAGATTCTTAAGTTATTGGATGCAGGTATCATATTTCCCATATCGGATAGCAAATGGGTGATTCTGGTGCATGTAGTTCCCAATAATGGTGGGATGACCGTTGTGACAAACAAGAACAACGAGTTGATTCCTACTAGGACCGTTACGGGCTGGAGGATGTGCATTGACTATAGGAAGCTGAATGTGTCCACTCGAAAGGACCATTTCCCTCTTCCATTCATCGACCAAATGCTCGAACGGTTAGCACAACACTCCTATTTTTGTTATTTAGATGGTTACAGTGGTTTCTTTCAGATTCCTATCCATCTGGATGATCAAGAGAAGGCCACTTTCACTTGTCCATGGGGGACATTCGCTTATCGGAGGATGCCATTCAAATTGTGTAACGCACCTGCTACTTTTCAGCGTTGTATGATGGCTATCTTCTCCGAGTATATTGAGGAGATCATGGAGGTATTCATGGATGATTTTTCGGTATATGGTTCCTCTTTTGATAACTGTTTGGCTAACCTTTCTCTATTGCTACAACGTTGTGAATACACTAATCTTGTTTTGAATTGGAAGAAGTGTCACTTCATGGTTAGAGAAGGAATCATTCTAGGACACCTCGTTTCCAACCAAGGTATCGAGGTTGATCGAGCTAAGATCGAGAGTATTGAAAAACTTCCTCCCCCTTGTTCTGTTAAGGATGTGCGGAGTTTTCTCGGACATGCAGGTTTCTATAGAAGGTTCATCAAGGATTTCTCTAAAATCTCTAAACCACTCATTAATCTTTTTTGAATAAGGATGTTATTTTTAGTTTTCGCAGGAATGCCTTGATGCTTTTTACAGGATAAAGGAAGCGTTGATTACCGCTCCCGTCATTCAACCTCCCGATTGGACCATGCCCTTTGAGATCACGTGTGATGCTAATGATGTGGCCGTATGAGTGGTACTTGGACAAAAGAAGAATGGCTGGACCAACGCCATTTACTATGCTAACAAGACGCTAGATGAAGTTCAAATGAACTACGCCACCACCGAGAAGAAGCTTTTGGCAGTTGTTTATGCATTTGAGAAATTTCGCTCTTACTTAGTGGGAGCAAAAGTTATTGTTTACACTGACCATGTAGCTATTCAATACTTGTTGGCGAAGAAAGATGCAAAGGCGCACCTTATTCGTTGGATTATCTTGCTTCAAGAGTTTGACCTAGAGATTCGTGATAAGAAGGGGTCCGAGAATTCCGTGGTGGATCACCTCAGCCGGCTACCACCCATCTCGCTCAAGAAGTATGACCTACCCATTGATGACTCGTTTCCCGATGAGCACTAGCACTTTATGGAGCATTGGATGGAACCCTTTGTTTTTCCCCATCATGAAATTGAAGTATGGGGTGAGGACACCCTACACCTTGTTTGAGGATGACGTATGGTCCCGTTAGCGACCTTAAACCAAGCGCTTCTTGGGAGGCAACCCAAGGTATTTCTTTCTTTTCCCTTTTCTAGCTTAATTTAGATAGTTTGCTTCGTGTATTTGCGTCCTCCTAGACAGGAATCAGGTACTCTCTAAGAAGAAATTACAACTCAGGACCTACATGGAAGGACAGAAGTTCGAGAAATTGAGAAAACGGAGTTTGATTGAGACACATCTCGGCTGTTGTCACAGTACCTCGACCGAAGTGTTCTCCGTCAACCGAGGTGCTTAGGTCTGACATCCACTCTAACACCTCGGTCCGCTCAGGAACATCTCGACCGAGGTGTAATCAAATTTAACGAGGGATATAAAAGGGTGTGACGGTTTCTCTCTCCTCTCAATTTTCCCTCTCTTCGCATACCTCGACCGCGGCGCTGTCCTCACTCAAATTCTCCATTCTCGATCATTTTCAACGATTTTTAGCTCCAAATCGTCAAAAGAAGCAAGAGATTCAGTTTCCAAGCAACAAACGGCACAAAGAACGCTTCAAATCTGCACTTTTAAGGGTATTTTGACATAAACCCTAACTCGTTCAATTTTTTTCGATTCTGCGTAGATTTGGATTTAGTTTCCACAGGTTGCTATTGAAAAGGATATAAGTACCCCATAGGAGGCTATTGGTAGTGTTTTTTTTGGGGGGGGGGGAACCTTGCAGTTTTAAGATCTCACCTCGCGTAGTACTTCGCCTCGGTCGACTCGACTACGTCTCGGCCGAGGTGTTCTTGACCCGACCGAGGTGACTTCCAGTCATGAGCAATTCACGAAGATCAGATCGCCAGTTGGCCTTGAGATATAGGCCCAGTAGTTCACACCACTCCTCCCCTTCTTCTACATCACATTCCACCATCCCGGTGATTCATGAGAGACATCAACGAGACTTCGATCGGATTTGTGGGCGTCCCATCATTGCCCCACGGTTCTTACATGTTGATGCCTTCGAGTGCCTCCACGTGGGGAGGACTTGAAGAAGATGATTTTGATGGTTGGCCTGGAGGACTTTATGGCCATCAAAGCACCGACTTATCAGGAGCCGACTTTGGAATTTCTGAGTTCAGTTACCTACGTGTCGGAGCATAGAGGGATCAAGTATAGGTTACTGAATAGGAACTACGTAGTTCCTCTTGATCAGTTTGGGGAGATCTTTGGCTTCTCGACCCCCACAGTGACAGATTTTCCTTCTCGAGCGCTGGCTCAAAGTTTTTGGGGCGAGATAGCCCATGTTACTGATTATCGAGACAGATGGCAGCCCGGTGATTCCCGAGAGCGGATCATCTTTCACCTTGCTTTCCGTTAGATCACAGGATTTTCAGCGAGATGCTTCTGGCGCGTACTGAGACGCCCTAGAAGGTTAGACAAGGTGAGCTGCTGAGTTTGTTTTGCATGGTCATAGGGAGTACTAGATTTTGTTGCCATGTTGGCAGATAATCTTTACAAGATAAAGGGAAAGTCGAAGGGCGATATCTGTTGTGGGGGTCTGGTGACCCACATCGCCACTTCTATGGGTCTTGACTTATCGAGATGTACACTAGTCGCGGCTCCGAAGCCGCTGGGATTGCAGGAGATGATTACGCGGCGCATTCTCGTTCCCCGTGGTCTTGGCACACCTTATGTTGCCATGTCATGGGAAACGAAGTTTCACCAGGGTATTCTCTAGTCTTCCCAGTTTTCTGTTTATGATCGTCAATAATGGTCGGCTGCGTGGATTCCATACATGCAGGATGTTGCCGCTAGAGAGGCAGCCGATGCTGATGATGATGATGCTGGCTATGGAGGAGGTGCCGCTATGGACACCGGTATTGATACCGGTGGGGCCAGTATTCCCACCGTTGACCTTGACGAAGAGGCAACGGAGGATAAGAGGGAGGCACCTGCCCCGCCAGCCGCTATGCCACCACCACCTCAGCGGGGATCCCGCCGCCGTAGAGATCCTGAGGCACACCAGCGGATCGATGATCTTACAGAGCAGATGATATATTCTTACGCAGCTATGACAGTTGATATCACCCAGTGCTTCGATGCTCAGCGCAGATCCATTGAGGGATGAACGCATCGGATGGAGGAGAGTCAACACTTCACGAGACGGATGATGGAGGTGCAGTTTCAGCAGGTCATGGGCTATCCGTTCGATCCATCCCAGTTCCCCTACATTCCACCACAACTGCCAGCTGACGAGGATTGAGAGCTTCATAGATTTATTTTCTATATTTATTATGTAGTTCAGCTATGTCCAGTGAGTACCCTGTTCTTATGACTTATATTTGACCCATTGGGACAATGTGTCCTAAGTATGGGGTATTGATGTATTATTTGACTTACTTGACTATGGTTTGTATGACTCTCATGGACATTATCGTTTATTATGCTCTATATGCTTATCTGTCATTACATGCATACATACAGGTTTCTGTTTGAGAAAAACGTCAAAAACTAGTTGGAAAAAAAAATTTAGCTCAACCAAGACGTTCTTGACCAAACAAGGTCGTGAAAACCGAGGCACATCTCGGTTGAACACCTCGGATAACGTTAGAACACCTCGACCCATATGGGTTTTTAACTAAAAGATTTTCAAAACGTTTTGTGCTTCTATTCTAGATATGACCTCAATGAAGATATTTGTTTGCAAATTGGATTTGAAATCTCTACATGCTCGAAAGGTTTTATGATATGTTTAAGTTACTAAATGCTTTGTTTGAAATTTTATCATGTTTAATACTTTGTTTTTTTATCAAAACTATGTTGGATTTGAAGGTTAACACCACATTATGAGTTCTCTCACATCCTTTCTAGGATGACTAAGGCACTTCATTCTCTTCTTCTTCTTCTTGATCATGCTTTAGCCCCTCATATACATATTTGCCTCTCTTTACTTATCCGGGAATTTGGATGCAGTTGACGAAAAACGTGTGAAGTGAAGTTGAGATCTTGGCTGAAAGTGTTAGAAAGAAACAAATTAGGTTTGGGAGCGTTGGTCTTGATGATGAGTAACTCGACACCATTCACATAGTTGGGTGTTTGTGTCATGGCAAAGTCGGATTGATCGATAGTCTTAACAGGTCAAGGTATGTGCATCAAGGGTTTGAGGCATCTCGAGAAATTGATGATTGCTGATCTCCTAGGATTCGGTTATTGTGCACCTCTGTCCATGTTCCCAAAAAGTAAAGTAAAGTGAAAATAAGCAAAGCTTATTGGCGGAAGATGTTGAGATTCAAAGAAAGTGAAGAAAAGATCATATTCCCGGATTCTAGCACCATATTATCCTATATACATCCAGCCCTGACACATTTCTTGACCTCTTTTGGAAGCCCTTGAGACCTCGAGTATGATGTTTGACTTGGTGGTTTAAACTGGATTATACATGGTTGATTTCGATAAATATGATATGCATTCTATGATTTTTATGCAAAGATCAACGGCTTTCTTATATTTATAAAATTTTTTGATAATGTCTTGATTTTATTTGCAATGAAGCATTCTCTTAGGGTTATCTATGAATGGAGCGCACCACCAAAAGGTTTTGAAATGTTTTTCATTGATCTTTTTGATGACTTATAATTCATTCTATCTTATATCTAAGATTTGGATCTTCCTTGGGGACAAGCAAGGGACAAGTATGGGGTATTTTGATAACATGTATTATAGTCTATGTTTTGGGATTGGTTTAGACGTTTTATCTTCATAAATCTGCATGTATGGATGTATATTCTTTGATCATTATGTTGTTTTGTTTACCTTTGCAAGAATCGAGGTCTACACCTAGTTTCGTTGTAATTGTAGGGGAAATAGCACGTTTTGGAATAATATGGAGCTAAGGAAGTTAAGGAGTCATTGGAGTTACATTATGGAACATTAAGGAGCTACAAGAAAGGCTCACGAATCATGGAAATGAAATGGAGGATTGACTTTGGACCAGATTAGAGAGATTTACATGCAGCTGAGATTCACCTCGGGTGGCCACAGCATCACCTCGACCGAGGTGATCTTCAGGATGGGCTTGACCAAGGCGAATAATCCACCGGCCACGAGATCTTTATTTTTGGCTGAAATCTTCTATTTTTAGAAAGTAATTTTCCTATATTTTAGGATGGATTTTTGGATGGAAGCATATCTTTTTGGCTGATTTATTTAGAAGATTGGAAGATATTCTAAGGAAGAAATTGTCTTTAAAGATATTTTATCTTAGGAAGGTGATTCTCCTATATAAAGAGGTGTATTTTCTGGATGTTAGATATCTCGGACCTGCAGATCTCCAGATCAGAAAGCAAGTATTAGGATTGGTTGAAGGAAGTTTGGAAGGTTGAAGATCAAAGGAAGGAAGGAAGTTAGCTTTGAAGGAAGGTTGAAGGAAGTTGTGAGAATTTCTTAGTTTGGATTGATTTGTTGTCTTTCTGATCACTAGTATAAATACCCCTCCTAGACCCCGGTTATTTTGTACATGGGAACCCGGTTAAGGAAGCGTGATTAACGGGAGCAAGGTCCGAGTGTTCGCACCTCGGTAAATGTCACCGAGTTAATATTTTCGGACCCCGGTTTTTTATAAATAACCGAGGTCCAACTTTTATTTTTTTTTAAAAAAATACAGATGTCGGACCACGGTTATTTTAAATAACCGTGGTCCCAATTCTAAATTTTTTTAAATAACACCACTATTAAGCATAATCTCCTGATAATTCAATTTCAATTACTTAAAACTTTCACATATGGTATTTCTTCAAAGTACTCCAAATATTAGCAGTTTATACAAATTCACCCAAACTTCTCGAATGTCAACAGAAGAAGACTTGTCACTTCAAGTACTTGCTTCTTTGTGATATGGGTAACCTAGTGATGTATTGAGAGCCCCTACCTAACACAAACGAAAAATGACACAAACATCATTTGTCGATAATTATCCTTGACATCGATTGTTATTGTTGATGTCAATTTAGCATGAATAATTGTAGAATTACTTGTTATGATGGTTTTTCTTTCCGTTGCAACTTCACTATTCGCTTGAGCTTCTGTGTGTCGTTCCTAATCTCACTGAGAAACCAAGAAAAATGATTTTCTCTTCTCATTGTTGGAGAATAATCTTAATCAAAGAGGAGAACATGGCAAATAGGGGATTACCTATTGTGTAAACAAACAATTAGATAGAATAGCGGATGAAGCATCAATGTCAGTATTGCGAGTGCCAAGTATAACACACTGGGATGTTTCTGCACTTGTAAGTTTGGCATTAACCAATAAGGTAAGAGAAGCTGTTGATCATTTTTGTAAGCCAACTAAGCAAAACTTAAATCTCATACTGATATCTAATATGGTTAAAATGGATGAAATCTTCAGAAGATCTTTTCTGTTTTAAGTTGAGAAGCAATGCTTACCCGACCACCTCTATGAAACGGTTTGTTGCCCTCAAAACATGTATGAGCATCACAGCATTGGTGCATAAACAACTCTAATCATTGAAATTTAGCCAGGAAAACAAATTAGAAGTAATACAAAATAGATTGGAAAATAGAACAATCAAATGATTAGGTAATCCAACTAAACATCAAGAAGAACCAACCATTCATGTAACTAATCCATATCCCCTATGTCTTTCTAGATATATTTTTATCATACTTCTGGATGCCTTGTGGAACACCTAATTCCACTTTTTTTTCTAGAGAAAGGATACATTGATGCTTAGAACTATATGTAAAACCTACTTAAACAACTTCAGATCAGGCTAGAATAGTCTAGAACTTTGGCCATCTGCCCATCTATGTCATTATCCCAAATATCTATTTTGCATTAGGCTTGTTGCCTTTGGGCTCTTAGGAGGGTTGGGTTACTTTGAGATTGGCTCATGTGGAGTTGCTCCATTGAGTGGCCCTCTGAGAATTATACCTCATCTTGATTATCATACTGTGGTTGTGTTTCTTTTATCCAAACTGTGTGAATATGTCAGTCAACTAAGTGGCCCACTGAGAATTATATCTTGGTAACATAATTGACATTATTGACCTCATTTTTTCAGCATCAACCCAAGCAGAGGCAAACCACAAAACTACCAAGATATGAGATAGGTGTAGTGAATTGATTTTTGAAACATTGTACCGTGAAGACGGCTTGCTGATGGTCCTCTGTTGACAGGAAAGCAGTTGTGAGCAAGGCTCTGCACATAATAACATACTAATTATAAAGTGTCTACTAAAAGGTAAAGTGATAATAATACAATCATGAAAGGTAACCTCACAAGTGAGACGATTTCTCACAACAGCTGCAGCATTGCACTTGCTTCTGGGTGATTTTGACTTCACAACATAGTCACAATGCAACGACCTACATAAATTAGTCGATTAGTCCAAGAAACCGATATCAATATGATTCATCAGCAGGCATTCAATTCAACAAAGGAACTCAAATGTATGCTGCATAACAACCATATCATCATCAATCACCAAATCTAAGTATTTCACCACCACTAAAATAGATGTCCAGATAAAGCAATTCAACAGCACAACTCAAAATGGAATTCAATGCCACTAGTGCAGAATGGGCATCTTTCATGCAGCTTAACTAGTACTGAACGGACTTGAAAGCATTACCATGACTAAGCCTCCTAGATTCTCATAGCATCAACAAGCACTTCTCCATTGATTTATTGTTGCCAATAAAAGCCTTAATAAGCAAATTGCAAATGTTTGGATCCATGTTACCCTACAGCTCAAAGAACATACAAGAAAATACCATATTATGGCTTCTGCAATTAGAATAAGACTTATGCATGCTACTACATCTTCAAGAGTTATGCATGCTACTACTTATAATCTGCCTTTTCAAACAATTTCCCCTAAATATCGTTCAACAATATTTTTTTGTAATATCATTCAACAGCATTTTCAGAAACTTTACCTGTCCCCTGAGATTTGACTCTAGTAAGAAGCTCCTCAATTTTCATAACACTATCCTCCAATCCACTATCCTTGACTTGATGAAAACAATTCCAGTCTTTTAAAGAGGATCTTGATTCTTGACAGTGAATAATCGGGTTGAAAACTTATTCAAACTTCATCCACTTTGCACGTCCTATAATATGATTTTAACTAAACAATATTAGATGCAAAGTATAGATCATGCTAGCATAAATGATGAGAAATAGGATAGTCAGCAAGAACAATAGGCCCATCAGATTTTGGCATATGAAAGGACAAGAAAAAGAGTAATCAAACAGTTCAGTGACAATTTTCTCTTTGACATACCATTTTTTTTTTTACTATAAGTAGTCAGCAAGAACAATAGGGCCATCAGATTTCTAAAACTCAATAACAACATTATCTTATTTTCTATGTCATACTCTTTTAGAAGCTCATACAACGGCTGCTGCATTTTTCCTGCAATTTTAATCACCATCAACATTCCATTCAATTACAATTCTTAAAACAAACAAGACCATACTTCAGTTGTATAATCAAGAGAGGCAATAAGTGTCAACTATGTCACTAATGTTTCAGCTTACTGATGCATTAAGCTAACAGAAGGACTAGGAAGCAATGACATACTCCTACATGATAGAGAAGGAAAGACGCACAAAAAATAGGGGAAAAGATGTCAAACCTTTGACTTTGTTGACAAGCCACTTGGCACCATCTCCAATGCTGCTCGACATATTCTAATTGTAAACAGAGATGGCTAACGTTAGTGAGATGGTGAAATACAAATCAATGTCCATCCTTGTCTATTTTTTGAGCATCAAAGGATTCATTGGAACTTAATCATAAATTATTTCAGACAATCAAGAGATAATGCAGACTAAAACCCAAGCATACACTTAGAATCACAAAATTTGTCACTCAGGGGCATGTTAGATTGCCCACCATCAGCACTCAGCAGCATAAGTCCCTATCTACAATCTACAAATCACAAAGTACTAGTTTCTTATTCACATTATAAAGTATATCATAACACTAATCCTGATTATTAGCTCAATAGTTGAGTTAATTACCTTGAGCTACTACCCTTGAATTGATGCAATAAGTCATCCATCTTGTCAAATTTAGTAGGATACCTAGCCCTACGGTAAATCAACTTCAGCAAATCAGTAGAACTATACAAAATCAATACTTAACTAGCAATACATATACACGACCACTCATTAACATACAGTGATTGTTCAATGTTGTAGATGATCCTAGCAAAATCTGCATAGAAAGATATCACAATCTCTTCCACGAAATTCAGACTCGCTTCATCCTCCAGTTCTTGAGCTCGACGAATTGTTCATCAAAATAACCCTGCAACAACACATGTTCATAGGTGATGAGAATACTCACTTTCATGTGTACAAGAAATAGATATAGCCAACGTTTACAATCTATGTAAATAATAATAGCCTCCAAGTTATCAAGGCAATGGATATAATCCACTGAACCAGGCCCCTCACAACTCACCCAATTTAATCTCGTCAGATTCTCAACCTGCGACACTTCATCTCCATTACCACCTTGATATCCCTGCGGCGAATCGGAAATCGGCGTTTCTAAACCTCGATCATCCTTATCTTCTGCCGTCGGTGAATTTGACGACAACAATAATGGAGAAACTAGCATTAATGAAGATGGTGGTGGAGGCGGTGGAGGTTGTGATGGGGGAGAGTGAAATTGTTGTTGCCGCTGCTCGCAAGTCGCTGTTCCTAGTCGCCACTCACAGTTGCCAGTCTCCGCTCCTAGCAGATGATTGCGAGAGTCGGGAGATCTACAAGGATAGACAGATTAGGGTTGTAGACAGATTAGGGCTATAGAGGGTTTTTTTACTACGGTTATTAATAAACCGGGTTCCCAAATTGTTGTATACCACGATTAGTTTATATAACCGGGTTCCGGAATGATTATACCCCGGTTAGATTATATAACCGGGGTCTGAGATTTTTTTTTAAAAAAAAATTGATTGACCTCGGTTATAGATATAACCGTGGTCTGAAAATATCTTTTATCACGGTTTTTTCAAACCGCTCCATCGTAAGTGAGGTCTAGAGGGGGTCTTTGTACTAGTGGATTATGATTGAGGAACGCAGTTTGATTATTTGTTTGATTGTTTGATTGAGTTATTGAGACCTTTGTGTTAAGGTTTTCCTGTTTGAATATTGATTCATTTCTTATATATATTCAATTATTGTTATCATGATGATTGTTGGCTAAGTTCTTTATGCGATTCTAGGGTGATTGACTGAAAGTTGCGGGGAAGACGATGAAAGAATGAGCCCTTACCCCAGTGGACCCTGAAAGCTCGATCATTTACCTTAACCGAAGAACACCTCGGTCAGTCGTAGAACATCTCGACCGAGATGGGATACTAACTGAGCGAGGCGAGCCCTTTCCTGATCCTTATTTGAGTTGAGGTTTCATTTTTCCAAATCATATCCTTGTTATACCTTTCCTGGTTCAACACAAGCCTAGGATAAGACTTACCCGGTGATTCCTTTGTTTGTATACCCAAGATCATGAGTGTTAGGTAATAAGGTTTATCCTTTATTGGGGTTTGAGTGTGCCTTCATCCCATCCTTGAGAGTTAGCCCGAGACTTACCCGATAAAGGTTGATTCTATCCCCTTGGATGGTGTGTTGGTTTGAGATTATAGTTCTTTTCCTTAGTACCTTAAGACTTACCCGCTGAGAGGATCTTTGGTTTGGGATAGTGAGTAATGAGACTTACCCGCTGATCTATTCCCACCTTACAAACACCTTCCTTTTGCAAACCTCAACTTTGTCCACGTTATCCTTTGAGATCTTGAGTCGGAACCACAACTGGATGCTTTAATCTCTAGAATCCGCATTTTCTTAACCTGGTTATTACATCATCTTTGATATCTTTGCTTTGTTGCTTGTTTTTAATTGACAACCTGAATTACCGATCTTTGTTTCACCATAGTCTCTGTGTTCGACCCTGGAGTATTTGCCATTATTACAATTGATCCGTACACTACAGGTTCGCATATTGTTTTAGGCTTATATTTTAGGTTATAAATTTAAAGCTATATCGTTTACCATACACACACATTTGAGAGCGTACAACTAGCTTTGCCACCGAGATTAGAGGATGTTCACACTGTGTTTCATGTGTCTCAACTGAGGGAGTACATACCATATCCGAGACACATTGTCAGTTATGATGATTTGGTGGTTGAGCCGGACCACACTTTTGTTGAACACCCAATTACAGTCCTAGAACGAGGTGTGAGACACTTGTGTTAGAAGGACATTCCTATGTTGAGGATACAGTTGTCGAGACGAGGACTTGAGGAGGCTACATGAGAGACCAAGGATAGTATCCAGAGGAACTATCTAGAGTTTTATGCCGAGATAGATGCGCCTGTAGGATCCACGAGTAGATCTTAGTGCTATCTTGGTGAGTGTATGTTATGTGTTTATGTGATATATTGTGTTTTTGTGCTAGCTGTGATGTGTGCATATGATCTTTTAGATCTTGTTTGCTAGCGCGAGATAGGCATAACTTGAGATGGTTCTTTCCTCCATGCTATTGTGATATGTTTAGGATTAGTTGGAGATGGTTATTCCTCCATGCTATGCTTGATGGACATAGTGTGAGTGAAGACGGTTTTCCTCCACGTAGTTGTATTATGTGTACGATTTGGTTGGAGACGGCTTTCCTCCATGCCTTGTGATGTGGTTAGTGGTTGGCTAGAGATGGTTTTCTTTTATGCCTTGTTTAGAGTGTGTGATGGTGTTGTTGAAGTGGTGATCCCTCCATGTTGTGCTTTGAGGTTATATAATGTTATAGGTTGTGATCTTATGAGCGGAGATGTGATGTCTCCGAGAGGGAGAGTGTTATACCTCGGCATATGGGTCCGAGAGGATTTGGGATCATGCAAGTTTCGGGACAAAACTTGTTTTAGGGGAGTGTGATGTAAGAGCCTTAGTCTTTTAGGTGTTGAGTCTGGATGAGCCGCCCCTGCGGGCTCTATGAGCCGTCCCTACGGGCTTTGTGAGCCGCCCTTGCGCATGCTATAGGCCGCCCTTGCGCCTCACCAGATCCGCCCCTGCAGATTTGTGCGGCTGCAGCCACCTTCGTTGACTCTTGACCATGCTTTTGGTTGGCTTCCTATATAAGCTTCCCTTTTGCTTCTGGATGAGGGTTTCCTCATCTTCTCCAGCCTTCATGTTCTCCTCATGTTCATCTTATTCTCCTACTCTCTTCCTTTGGATCTTCTTCTTGATCTTCTTTGATCTTGTGTGAGCTTGTGAGAGTTTTGAGCTTGGCTTTGGATGATGATGATGATGTTTGATGTTGTTGCTAAGCTGAGAGAGCAAGATGTAGAGTGTTGTTGTTGATCCTTCTTCTGTTTTAGCCCAGTTGTGGTAAGTTCGTCATCTCCCTCTTCATCCTTTCTTCCTTGCTTCATATCTTCCTCTTTAGTTTAGGATCCACAAGCTTAGGCTTGTGTGGATCTTCTTGGACGTTTTGATGTTCATACATGTGTATATATGTATGTATATGCTTGTTGCGTGGTGAAGAAGTGAAGAGAGATCGAGAGAATGATCGGAGAGAAGTCGAAGACCAACCCTCTACACACCAGCCGCCCTTGCACTTGAGCTGAGCCGCACCTACGCCTGGGTGAGCTGCCCCTACGCCTAGAGTGGTCCGCCCTTACGCCTCACTGTTGTAGTGCCTTGCGGCTCTTGCTTCAACCGGTGCGTGTCCAGGGCATACCTAGTTGGTATGTTTCCTTCTTTCCTTTCCTTTGGCCTTGGCTTTAGATATGGCTAGGCTAGTATGGTTGAGGATGAGCTTGATGAGTTGTAAGTTGGGTTTGTGCCTTAGGCACTTGTATGTATGTTTAGGATCTTGAGGTTTAGAACCGGGTTATAGGTTGGTTATGGTTATGAGGTGTAGGAGATGCGTCTTCTAACCTTTGCATCATTTGATTGTATGTGTCTTGCTTATGCAGGCGTTGATTGTTTCCTCAAGGGGAAATTGTGACGTGATACAAGTTTACGAGAATTTCAGGTAAGTCCATAGGACTTACTTAGCGTGCAGTTATGGGTTTGAGTGGTTGTAATGGTTGTGTGTGTTCATACGGTTGTTGCATTTTATAACCTAAACCGGACTAGGATGACCACTTCATTACCTTGATTGACCCAAGTGTATTATAACCGGGTGGTGACCACCTGCCAAAGCTCGCCGAGAATGGAGGAGGTGCTCGGAAGCTAGTAGCTCAGGGGGAAGGATCTTCCCCGCGCAAAACCTGAGTTAAAGGGGGAAGATACGGGTTCTTTATACAAAATAAGTTAAATTAGTAATGGAATAACATAATTAAAGATAATAAATGGATGTGTGTGTGGCATTGCATATTGTGATGTGTTGGTATGTGTTTGTGCTATTACTTCATTCTTATTCATTTTTTTTAGCTAACGATGTATACCGGGTTGTAGATGATGTGCAGGTTAGGAAGGCTGTAGAGTGAGGCTGATGGGTGTTCAGCCGATGGCTTCCCTACACTAGGTTGTTCGTGGATATGAGATGTTTTGTACTTGGATGTTTATGGTTGCCGTTTTGTACCCGGTTGTGAAGTTGTAAACCTTTTGATGTATATGTTGTACAGTTTTATGTATTTGGTTTTAATCTATCTGTGCCTTATTGTATGATCCAGTGAACTTGTTGTCAGGCTAGGGTCAGGATCAATTGTGAGATCTTAGCCCATTTGACGCCCCGATTCCCGCGGATTTGGGGTGTTACATCCATGTGTCCGACACTTCCACAATTAAAGCACTGTCGTCCTCTGTCGGAACTCTGTACAAACTTTTGGAAACCAGAACGTCCCGACGTCTGACTACGCCCAAATCCCGATGCTTCAACTCCAACATTGGCTGGTCCAGTCCTCTGTCTCTTCTCAGGAACTCTTGTCTTAGAAGCTCGCCTCTGACCCGGTCGGTCTTTCTTATAGGCAGATGCTCTATCCTGATAGTCCGTCAAGGAGTTACAACGGAACCCAACAAGATAAGAGCGGGTAGACTCTCTCAACTCCCGAGAGAGAAGGTAAACATGTTGATCCTTAGGTGGTGTAGATGGGCCCAACAACGACAACTCCTCCTGAAACTTGCTGACAATCTCAGCAATAGGAAGATCCTCGAAACTAGCCTCAAGCAAATCCTGAAGATGATCTCTCCTCATAGCTGCAGGGCAGTAGCGATCTCTGATCACCGTCTTCATTTGCTCATAAATGGTGACCTTACTACGAGCGGTCCTCCACTAGGATTGAGCCTGATCCTTAAGATGCGTATGTGTTATGTCGACTCGACATCCCTCTAGGAAACCGATCGCCTCCATAGCAAAATCTAGTTGTCCTAGCCACGGGTCCACCTCTAGTTCAGTCTTCCCCATGAAAGAAGGAACCTTCAACTGATTGAAAGCCTTCAACCAACTGTCGGGCCTCGGCTATCTCGCAGTCCTAATCTATTATACTTACTAAAATAGAGCACGGGTTGATGACGTGGCGCGCTGTGGACGCAGTATTTTTGAAATTGAGCTCCCACAATTAAAGCCAATAAATTTTTATTTTTTACACTATTTTTAAACCATAAAATATTTTATTATTAAAATAATAATTTTATAGAAACCAAATCTATTATCTATTATCTATTATACTTACTAAAACAGAGCACAAGATGATGACGTGGCGCGTTGTGGACACAGTATTTTTAAAATTGACTCCCACAATTAAAGCCAATAAATCTTTATTTTTTACACTATTTTTTAAACCATAAAATCTTTTATTATTAAAATAATAATTTTATAGAAACCAAATCAACTTAACAACCAAATCACCTTAACAACCAAATCAGTTTATTATTAAATAAATATTTATAAAATGGTATTAAAAAATATAAAAACGTTCGAAATTTAATACAACTACTATTATTATCTAATCAATAAAGTAGATAATCTTTCTATTTGTCAGTTAATTTAATGATTAAATCACCACATAAACCAAACGTGGATTTTGGGATCTATAATTTTATTTTTATTCATTATTTTTAATTCAAATAACTTTCATGTGTATCCAATGTTGCTCTACCCATATAATTTAAGTTGATCGATATACAACTACGTATATTCATCCTGATATTTCCGTTTAACAAAAAAATAGAAATTAGTTTGACCTCGATATAAAACGATGTTTTAGATTTTTAAAACTATATTATTAGAAAAAAGATATTATGCATTTCTGATATTAACATTATTTTTCGTTTAACAAATCGTTTTATTTTTATGGAACATAAAATCTATTTTTATTTCTTTTTCTTATTTTTCAAGATATGATACGATTTTTTAACCGAAATTCGACCGCAGATTCTACCACAAATTATTTATAACAAAATTCAAGCGCAGATTTAGTAACCAAAATTTTCGGATTAAATTTTTATAAAAATATTATACATACTAAAACAGAGCACGAGTTGATTTCCATTTTGACGGTAAATTGATTTCCATTGTTGTTATATCTTTTTATTATGGCTTTTAATTAAATTGGTTTCGATTTCATTTCCATTTTAGTTATATTTTCTGTTAGGATTTTTATTCAAACGGATTTTTTTTCGAACGTTCCATGTGATTTTTTTCATGGTTCCCTTAGAACTTTTTACGTTTTACAAATTTGTCGAACAAAATTTATTTTTTTGGAACTAAAAATTTTACGTTATGGGCGAGTCTATATCTACTACTAGAGCTATATACATGACAGTTTACGTGTTACGTTGTGAGAGTAGTATTTCGAAATGGAGCTCCCACAATTTTTTTTGAAATTGTATAATTAACAATCGTTTTTCTATTGTTTCATCAGGGATTTGATTTTTAACCGTAACCCCGTGTATCTGATCTATTTTCAAGTTATTAAAAAAAATTGACGTGTACACCTTTTTTTTATGTTAATTTTATTTATTTATTGATTTTCTTCCACTCATCAGCAATAAGTTATTTTTAGATAATAATTGTCGCACTTTGAAGTTAATTTTGAATTAAATTAAATTTTTGTTAATTTTTTTATCTTCTAGATATAGACCACGTTATATTAATTAAATTTTTATTTAATTATGTTAAGTTTATTAGCTTGTAGATCACATAAATCTTTTGTAATTTTAATAATTAAAAATAAAATTAACTAATTAACTAATAGATTTATAGTGCAAAAATAATTAATTAAAATAAAATTTTTAATACACCAATAAGCATTATAATCCCAAAAAAAAAACAAAAGAGTTGTTAAATACAAAAAAAAATTGTAAAATCAAATTTTTTGGCCATTAACCAAAAAAAAATCCCTAAACTCATTACATAATCGGAAAAAAAGAAAAATGTTGTTATATATATATATAATAATATTATTCTATTAAGTATGTCCATAGTATAATCTCATTTAGTAAATTTATCCTTAATAAAGTAATATTGGTAAGTCGATTAGATTAGCGAAGTATACAAAAAAAAAGCAAGTAAAAAAACCTATTTCACAATATTCTTTCTTATTTTTTTCAAAACCCGCACAAGGTGCGGGTATTATACTAGTAGCCTCCTCAACTCTCTACACGTAGTCACGATATGCAAAAACTCCGATGGACACTCAGCCGGACTCGGTCGACTGTGCTCTCTATGCTCCAGACCTAGCAGCGGTCTTGTCCCCAGCCTCAGGAACAACGCTCTTAACAACTTCTTTAGTGAACGTCTCAATGATAGGCGAATCAGCGACTAGGGCTTGGCCCCGACCTCTAGCTAGTGGAGGTCTTCTTGCACGTTCTCGTCCACGAACGGTAGGTGGAAGAGGTGGCCGACCCCTTCCTCGTCCCACAGCAGATGTAGATCTAGTACGCGCCATTTATGATAGGGATATCTAGATATATAAGGCCACGCTACAGCTAAAGCAGAAATCCTGGAAAAAAACATAAAGGCCAACACAAAAGGAAACTACACTGCTGAGATTCGTGGAGGTAGTGGTGGTCTCCCGTACATCTATCCTAGACCGACAAGTTAAAACAAAACCCCCTTTTGAAAACGTAGACCCCCTTGTGGGTTCTGTTTATTTATCTATCCGACCTTTAGAAGATTTCGAGTGCCATTGCTGTCAACCTAGAGCTTTGATACCATATTGTAACATCCCAAGTTTTGGAAACTCGAAGCGTTATGGGCTAGGACCTCACAATGGGTCCCGACCCTTAGAGTAGAAACGACACAACGAATCTTATAGCAATACACAGACAAATGAAAACCAAAGCTTAATATAAAACTAAAGGTTTAAACAAAGGGAAACGTAAAAGTCTCGCAGCCGAGTTCAAGACAAAAGGGAAACAACAACTGAAATATAAACCCGATCCCATCCTATAATGTACGGGAACCCCGGATGACCACACTAGTCCAGCAGGTGCTCTCGCTTGTCCAATTCAAAACAAAACTAAAGTGTATTATAACTGGGCGGTTACCGCTTGTCCAGTTCAAAATGGGAAAACTAGGAGGTGCTCTCGCGACCAATCCTGCAGGTGACGGAAGGGTGCATACGTTCTATTCCTGTTGGTGAAAGGGGACAGAGGCAAGATCGCAACGACTCTCATGTAGCAACCATAAGTTGAATTAGTAATTAGATAACGTAATAAAAGATAATAACCGGGTGAGCGTAAGCATGCTATGTATTTACTTTACCTTATGTGTGTTTGTGCCTTTATTGTCTTTCTGATATCTAGAATGTTAGCTAATGGTTTATACCGATGTTGCAGATGCCTTGCAGGATATAGTTGTTGTTGAGTGATCCGGACGATGTGGTCAGCCGAGGTTCCCGTACATTATAGGACGGGATCAGGTTTATTTTTTTTCAATTGTTGCTTTCCCTTTGTTTTAAACTCGGCTACGAGTCTTTTACGGTTCCTTTGTTTAACCTTTGGTTTTATGTCGAGTTTTGGTTTTCATTTGTTTTTGGCTTATTGTTAAATTTGTTGTGTCGTTGCTACTTTGAGGGTCGGGACCCATTGTGAGGTCATAGCCCGTAAGTCCATAACGCTTCGAGTTCCCAGAACTTGGGGTGTTACAACTAAAATCATATATATGTCCACGACATATGAACAACCCTATCGGGGGTCAAATACAACACATCCTATATGATTTGATAATAATACGTGTGCATGACATAAACAAATGCATGCAAAACTGTGTCAAAACTTCTCAGCTATACAACCCAAGACACAATTATCACCTAGAGTCTTAACAATGAATGCAATACATACTTCAACCTCTATTACGACGACGGAGCCAATGATAGTACAACAACATTTCTAAAATACTAAAATCACACTCATCAGAGTTACTCGTTATTTCACATAAACACACCATCATTAGTTAATGAGAACTTTCTCTTGAAGCCTTTAAGGTTTGAACTTTTTCTCTTAATATCTACAAATTTTTAAGTTTTTTCTTGGTGTCCTCATGGTTTAACTTATTTCTCTTATGTAACCTTAGTTAATATATTTTACTAAACTCTTTATTATAAACTATAAAAATTTAAATACTATATTTAATGTGATAATAATTAGTTTAAATTTAATTTATATTAGTTCTATATATATATTTAATAATTTTTTTAAACTCTCGATAATTTTTAAATTAAAATTTTAAATACAAAAACTACTTCTATACCATTTATTAGTATTTTATAAAAGTAATTATTTTAAAATTTAATGTGGTCACAATTAGTTTTAAATCTACTTTTTTTTTATATTTTTATTTAAAAAATAAAAATTAATTTTTATTCAAATAATTTTAAATATATATATTTTATTTTAAATTAAAGTTTTAACGAAATAATACTAAGTAATGGTATAGACAAACTTTTTGTATTTTATAAAATTTATAAATATAAAAAAATTAGTTTAAAACTTTTTTTATTAAATTAAAAATACATTAAATTTTTTTGATTTTGAATTAAATAAACAAGGGAAATAAACTATTATTATTTATTTTTGAATAAAATAAATTATTATTTCCAATTTAAATATTGAAAATTAAAATTGAATTTTTTTTAAATAAATTAAAAATTTTAAAAATATAGAAACAATGAAAATAATTAAATTTTATTTTACGAATTAAATTAAAAGTATAGAAATATGAGGTAAATTTACAGTAAATTCTTATTTTAAAAAAAAAAAGAAAAAACAAAGTAATGGTAAAGTATTACTTTTTTATATTTTATACTTTTTAAAATTTTTATAATAAAATATTTAGTAAAATATATTAAGTAAGGATATATATAAGTGAAATAAACTAACCGCCATGACACAAAGAAAAAACTTAAAATTTCATGAATATCAATAATAAAAGTTGAAACCTAAGGACATCGAGATGGAATTCTCTTAGTTAATTTCACCATGATAATAGTGTAGTGGTAAACAATAAAACACAAGCCTCACATCAGAAGATAGGAGGCCAAACTGAACTTTGAAATGCTTGTGTACACAACATCAAAATTGGTAAAATTAAAACCTACCTCTACAACTATGATCCAATGAGCCATAGTAACATATATAATCATTAACATAAAAGGAAAAATATAACCTAAAAGAACTAAGACAAACAATGATCACATGGTGAAATATGTTGCTAAGTTGAAAATCAAATATTTTCAACAAGATAAAAATTTCAACATGATCTAAAGCATCTGGACCAAAAACAAATTAACGATTGAGACTAAGCTACAAAAAAATCAAGATTTAATGCTATCCCCAAAACGGAGATGAAAAAAAAAAAAATTAAATAATAGAAATCAAGTTTGATGCTTCAAAAAATCAAATGACCAATGTGCCTTTAGATATATCATTCCTAACCATAACACACCAAAACACTTGCTTAGAATGGGACGTTGTATAGTAGAAATTACACTTCAAGCGGAAGCTTATACCCTATGAAAGAGCTTACAAAAAACTTTAAGTCTAGGTTTTAACATCATTGAAATTGAGGAGATAATCTTATTTTTTTTATAAACTCAATCACTCATATTCGAAATCAACATAAAAAGTAGATATGATATTTTTTACATCACCGTCTTTCTTTTAAGGTGTGCACAAATAAGAATGCAACATATATATATTTAGGAAAACCAACACCGTTACAGACAACCTCGTTTATCTTGATCATGACAAAGATCGCCAACTAACTTGTAGACGTTGACCCTCCTTTTATCCTCCATCTTTGCATAAAAAAATGAGGCCAAAGTGAGGTCTTTTCTAAACAGTAAATTGACATGCACCGAGTACTAGTTGTCCGCTACTTGGTGCGGCAGCGGCCCCACCTGGGCCCGTCTGATTACATTGCGCCCTTTAAAGAGAGTGGAGTACACCTCTGGGAAAAAGATGACTTTGAACTCAACCCTCGAAGCCTAAATAATTAGCAGCTGACACTCGCACCCGCGTTCCCTTGTTTCTCTTCCAAACCCTCCCTACCGCTACCCACACTTACTCTGTTTCTCTCATACACCAGGGCCAAATGTCAACTTGTCTCCATCTTCACCTTCATCACTTCCCCACCTCCACAAAGGTCCCTTCTTCTTCTTCCTTTAATCTCTTTCTTTTTGGTTTCTGGTTTTATTTTGCAAGCAGTCTAGAACTCGCTTATTCTTGCTGTTTTCTGGAGTTTTTTCAGAGATTTCTAATCCAATATTGAAGCTTTTCTTTGTTGATTGACATTATAAAAGTCTCTGTGGAAGCATAATATATTTACCCTTCGATTTTGCGGAATACAGGTGGATAAAGGGTTTGGTTATTCTCAAAGGAAGACCCTGCTCGTTTCGATGTCGACTGCGGCTTTACAGGCGGATGCCACACGCATTGACGCCGCTCCAATACTGCTTCCACAAGGTCCTTGGAAGCAGGTTATTTTCCAAATTTCCTTAATAAAGAAATATAATGCCGACTTAATTATATGACATCATCTATCCACGTATTGAACGAATCAGTCTTAAATGGTCACATATCACTTGTAACTCAAGGGTCAGCTTCTACTGATGCAAATAGATTATTAATTTTGGCCTTGTGGGTCAGTTGAGCAAATTACTCATTTAATAATTTGCAATTGGCAGAGTTATAGACTTATACTGTATAAGTTTGTTGATTTTTTTTATTGTATATTGTTTTCTGAGGTCCATTATACCAAAGTTCATGTAGTTGGGTTTACAATGCTGTCTTTCTAAGAAGCTAAGTTTTGTAGATTCCTGGGGGCGTAACAGCTGCTAAAGGATTTAAAGCTGCTGGCATATATGGTGGACTGCGGGAAGGAACTAAACCGGATCTTGCACTAGTAATTTGTGATGTAGATGCCATCTCTGCAGGTTATTATTGATGATTTACTTTTGTAAATATTATTCTTGAGGGTGGATGGATAGACTCCACATCTGAAGGATAGCCAACTTCTAACTTGTTAATGTTCGTCTGTGTCAGGGGCATTTACCACCAATGTGGTTGCAGCTGCACCAGTACTGTACTGCAAGAAGAATTTGGAGTCTTCAAAGACAGTATATCAACAACATCCTTCATAATTTTTTTAACCGTTTGTATGTTCCACTGTTATATTTGACTGGATTTTCATTCCTCAAGAATGAACATTGTTTGATGATTTTTTAGGCACGTGCTGTACTGATAAATGCTGGTCAAGCAAATGCAGCTACAGTAAGCATTTATTTGTCCTTTTTTCCCCATGATATCTGGTGTGATTTATTGGAATGTGATGAATGCAAACTTGGTTTCAAAACATGAATGAATTTTCAAAGTTTATCACAGTTAAACACTTAAACCATAGAATATGTATAGCTGAAACTACTTCCTCGTTTCAGGGTGATGCAGGATATCAAGACACAGTTGAATCTGCTTGCGCTCTTGCCAAGGTAATTTAATGTTCTACACAGGCAGAGCTTTTTGTTGGAAGTCTACATACCTAAGTTACTTGTAATATCTATCTTGTTTTTACGCAGTTACTCCATATTCAACCAGACGATGTGTTGATTGAATCCACGGGTGTCATTGGTAAAAGAATAAAGAAGGTAAACCTTACTATACTTGCCATTTATTGGACTACTTTTCATGCAATGCTCATGAATAGTGTTTATGATATGTGACTGTAGACAGTAGACTTGTGCTTCCTGAGAAATTTTTTTTGGTTTGATGAACTGATTACTTTGTGTGGGTATATTTTTGCAGGAAGCACTTATTAATTCACTTCCAAAGTTAGTTAGTTCCTTGTCATCTACTACGGAAGGGTATATCCTTTTGCTTCCACTATTTATTTTGCATTTGTGTTTATGTGTTTTGAGTGTTTCTTAGATGAAGTGCGGAGAAAGAATGAGAATACAGAGGAGGATGTATGTTAGATACACTTTTGATCTTTGAGCCTCATGTTTATATTGATTTATTGGCTACGCTTTCCTGCATCTTTTTTTTTTCCCTGTACATCTTATGCCTCTGACTAGTCTTTAAAATACCCAACTAAGTCGGTGTTTCGTTTTACTATTAACACATGCTAAAATACAGTAACATTTGTTTGTAGGGCGGATTCGGCAGCTGTAGCAATCACAACCACTGACCTCGTGAGCAAGAGTGTTGCTGTTGAATCAAAGGTGTGAGCGGTGCTGTTGAAGCTGAAGTTGCTTCTGTAAAGTGCTCTTTTTTTTTTTTTAATGATTTGAAGGTGCATATTTTGCTTATGCTTACTTATAAGCAATTATCTCATCTATTTTATTTAGGTTGGGAAGACCAGTATCAGAATAGGGGGAATGGCTAAGGGTTCAGGGATGATCCACCCAAACATGGCTACCATGCTCGGAGTACGTGCTGTCTAGTTCTTCGGTTTATGCTTCCATTCAATATTCTCTCTCATGATTGCGTTTTCCAGGTTGTTACAACAGATGCCTTAGTCAACAGTGATTTATGGAGAAAAATGGTGCAAGTCTCTGTTGGCCGAAGTTTCAACCAAATTACAGTGAGTGCTTACTACATTAACATCTTTAATATTGTTTAAGAATAAGAGAAGGGAATACTGTGTCACACAAACTAGACCTTTTCAATTAACTCCTGGTGTTGGAAATAAGAGTTTGAATATTTCTTTGAAAAAATTGTAGTTACATATTTCTTTTTTATCTAGTAAAGTAGTAGGCGGGGGGAGGGTGGCTGGCTATCCGCAGCTTTAGTAATTACATATTCATTAACACTTTCTTGATTTTGAATTTTTTGTTTTGGTATCAAAGGAATATATTGAAGTGTGTATATATTGACAAAACCTCGCATGCACATAATGTTCAGAGTTTGGTTGTTGTAGGTAGACGGAGATACTAGTACAAATGATACCGTCATTGCTTTGGCCAGTGGGCTGTCCGGATCAACTCCAATATCTTCTTTGGAAAGCATTGAAGCAAAACAACTTCAAGCGTGCCTCGATGCTGTAAGCTTAAGTTTTCTTGCTGTCTTAAAGAGTTGCCCTAGGAAAAACTGTAAAAGTGTTGTATAGTAACACTATCCACCTTTTGTAGCTTTCATGACCTGATTTTTCCTAACATTTGTTATAGTGAACAAGACACTCTAAAGTATAACAGAGGCATACTGTTATCTTGGTTTGATCTTAAACAGTTGCTCTAGGTGGAAATTATATGATCAGTTTGTGTAGAATAATAATTGCATCATCAGGGAAGTATGATCCTGTTGTTAATGATTAGTGGAATTTTACCTTTTCAGGTTATGCAAGGACTTGCAAAATCAGTAGCTTGGGATGGCGAAGGGGCAACATGCCTTATTGAGGTTTTCCACCCGTCTGTTGATTTCATTGCTTGCTATCATCTCTAGGCTCTAGTGCCTACATGGTGGTAAAATGGCAATATTTGCTCTATTTTAGCGAACACGTTTCTTTATATATTCAGGTGACAGTGAGTGGTGCTAGTAGTGAGGCTGAAGCTGCAAAAGTTGCACGTTCTGTAGCTTCTTCTTCACTCACTAAGGTAAAATCCATGGATATGTTGGTAATTTGCTATGCTTTGCTATTCTTAATTCCATCTTAGCTCAGTATATTTTGTGCTGATGTATGTAGGCTGCTGTGTATGGACGAGATCCAAACTGGGGACGTATTGCTTGTGCTGCTGGCTATGCAGGAATTCCTTTTGACCAAAACCAACTCCAAATTACACTTGGGGGCTTCTTGTTGATGGAGGGTGGTCAACCACTTCCATTTAATAGGTATGTGATTCTTTTCGACCTTGTCAGATACTCAGATGCCTTAGAAGTATCTTTTTTATACATAGTAATTGGTAACCCTTAAGGTTTGATTGGATTCATATTCCAGTTGTTACACCGCATGTTTTACGGCCTATAATATATTTGAGCGAAAATGCTTTTGTATGTTTTGCATTATAATGTAACATTGGTAAAAAAAAACGCTTACTAACAGTAAATGCACTATTTATATGTCATCTTAAAAGACCCTCAATGGATGGAATTACTCTCAATTTACTCAAATCATGAGGATCTTGATTTAAGACCCAAGCTTATGATTCTTGGAACTTGTAATCACGTAAATTGTATCATTTGTGTACCATCAATATTTTCTTCAGGGTTGCTGTGAGCAATTACCTTAAGGATGCTGGAAACAGGCACGGCACAGTTGAGATCTGCATCTCCATTGGTAAATCTCCCATTCTCATTGTAGCATCTTTATGCGTCTGAACCCGATAATCAAGAGTAATTAACACACTTTAATATAGTAATAAGTCATGAAAATTTGATTGATAGTATTAACCCTAATTAGCCCACTTATTATTCTGGCTAAAAACCAAAACCTTTAGGCAAACTATAAAGACTTTGAATAGGCCTGGATAATATTGTTAATCTGTCAATTAAATTACAATGATAACCTAAGGTACTCCTAGTCCCTGACCACGGCGTTACTACAAAGTAAAGATAATCCCTTATCATCTTATATATCTAGAAAAATATAATCGTAAGATGATTTAGTAATATAATTCTAATTACATTGTCAAATATTCTATCCTATATATCTAGTAACTGAAGATATATCAACGTCAGTTGGTGTTGTGTTCGGTTAGTTCAATTACAATCTTGGAACCTAAATCTAGTTATTCTAGGTTTCTCTCAATGTCCTTTGGTCATGATAGTCGTCTTAGTTACATGAGTAAGGTTACTCAGTTACTTGATCCATGAAACCTTACTTCATGCGTCTAATTGTTAAATACAAGCCCTTAAATTCAATCATCAAGCTCATGATCGTGACACGTGTACCTTATTTCCCTGATTTACAAGTCCTCATTGAGCTCCTTTGGACAGTTTATGAACTCTAGAGTGTATGACGTCCCCTTGCTTCACAAGTCTGATTCAGTTCCTTGAGACTTTTCTTGACTTATAAAGATAAAACACATAGAAATACATTCTTTGTTATAATTTGAAAGTCAAATTTGGTATGGTCATTTTGAGTTTGCAGTTGTATGATATGTTCGGTTTATATTAGGCAACGGGAGTGGGAAGGCACAAGCTTGGGGATGTGATCTGAGCTACGATTATGTGAAAATCAATGCCGAGTACACAACATGAATTTCAAACTTAAGATGTTATGTATGATGCAATCCCTCTATTATCGGTATGTTGATACAGCCTTTTTCATTACTTGTCTTGTATGCTTTCATAAATTCTCATAAACTGAAGATCAAAAGGGCAGATAAGGAGATGACATGCAAAGTTTATATATCAGTGTAAAGGAAGCCCTAAAACTGGTTTTCATATCTGAAAATAGTACAAGTAATGAAGAACGAATGGTTATATTTGCTGGTAGATTTTGGATATGATGATCCAAGATTTTTTATTTTTCGATTGGTGATCTTAATCTTAAGGTTCTAAATTTTGCAGATATGTACTAAAAAAATCCTTATCTTTATATGTAAAATAAGGATTTTAGTCTAATAAATATTCTTATAATCTTATCTTATATTGTTATATTTAATTTAATTAAATTTGTTATAGATAAGATTAGAAAATCATGGTAAGAATAATAGTTTAAATAAGAATTTTACCTCTAGATGCTTGTAAAATCTTATTACCTTTCGTCTTAGTAAAATGGAAAATCATGGTTTTTGAATAAGAATTATATATCTGCATCCAGATTAGAATCATAAATCCATGCCACTGGACTATTGGGTAGAATTGGTAGAATCTCTTCATGTCGCGTGTTATACTCACCACATACACATTTGTGCATATTTGGGTGTTTCTGTCATACACATATTTGCGCATATTTGTACGTCTTTGCTATATGAGTGTCACCACCGTATATAAACTCTCACCCCTGTCGGTTCGTTATGTCTTCCTCGGCTACCCCCCTAATTATAGAGGGTATAGGTGTCTCCGTCTAGACAATCATAAATTCTCTTCTTTAGCCATGTGATCTTCGATGAGACATTGTTTTCATTTTCGCACCCATCAATCAACTCCTACACCACGGGTTGTCGACTTTGACCCTTCGCCCCCTAAACCACATATTCCCAATCCGACCACCCTTGTGTGCCCCTCCCCCACTCGATCCTAAATGGGGATCGCCAAATCCGGTCCTTTATACCTTTTCATACAACCACTATCTCACCCGTACCCGAACCACCACATACAAGCGCTACAAGATCCCATTGACAATCAACAATGAATGATGAGTTTAATGCGTTAATTAAAACCGGTGCTTGAGACTTGGCGCCCTTGCCCGTTAATGTTAATACTGTACCTTGCTTGTGGTTGTTCAAACATAAGTACAAGTCTGATGTGTATCCCAAGCTGTACAAAACCCGGATGATTGTCAATGGTGGAAACCAACAAGTGGGTATTGATCGTAATAAAACCTTTAGTCAAAGTGACAACCATCAGAATTGTGTTGAGCACTGTTGTTTCTCAAGGGTGGCCAATTCATCAACTAGCAAGATATCGTTTATATGCACCAACCTTATAGGTTTCGGGACTCCAATCGCCCCGATGCCTTTTGCCTCCTTTGCAAGTCTATGTATGGTCTCAAACAGACCCTAGTGCCTAATATAACCATTTTGCATCTTACTTGACACGTTCGGGTATCCGTCAATCAGATCATTCCTTGTTTGTGCACGACAACCCATGAAACTATTTATCTAGTTGCTCTACGTCGACAACATAATTCTTATAGCTTCCTCCACAATCAACCTCAATCACCTTATGGACTCCCTCCTAATGCGGGGTTGATGCCACAGTTTTCCGATTTAGATTGAAGTCCACGAAATTAACGACAAAAGGAATTTCGGTGGCAAATTTCGAGCGAGATTTGTATGGTAAGACCGAGATTCTTGACAACTCATAGAAGAAGAACGTGATTAATATGAACGATAATTGTAAGATAAAGAGGATGATTAATGTAATAAATTATGGAAAATATAGGAAGATAGAATCAAGATATAAATTTGCAAAAAACCTTGACCAATTGGATCAAAACTGACCTTAACCCTTTCTTTTTTAACCTTACACAAGCCTTCTAATTAAGACAATCACAAGGAGAGACTAGTTTGAGTAGTAGCCCCAATCTTTAAGATTAACACACACAAAAACAACCTAGCAAGGACTCACAACGATTCAATCAAATGCTCTTTTTTTATTGAATAGAAATGAATAAAACGTACACTTCGTAAATGAAGTAACGAGTATCTCACAATATTGTGGAAATCAATAATCAATTCAAGCTACTGATAATCTCGATCTTACTAGGGTATTTATAGGCGAGATTCTCCTAAATAATAAATACTAAAATAATCCTACAAAATATAGGATAGAAGATAAAAACCTTTAGAATGTTTTAGAGCTTTAAAAGTATAAAGTAACCAATAGATTCAATATAAATCTCGACAAGATTAATCAATATCTCAGCTGAAACTTGGTGGAACCGAGATTTCCATTTGCTCACCTTGCTTCCTTGATCATTTTCGCACATGTATGACTCATCCACAATATATATCAATGTAAGCGAATGATTAGTTGGAGATGTTAAGGATGATCTCGCATCACCTCCTATCCAAGTTTGCTATGACTAACTTGGGTGATCTTAATTACTCTCTCAATCACAATTATTTGTCGTTTTAGCTTTTGACACGATATTTAAGAAAACTATTAAATAACTCAGGTTTATCAATTTTTTCTATATATTATCACTAATTTAATACTCAACACTCTTTTGAACCAATAAAAAATATTTTTGACCTAAAAATAATTTTCAAGAACAACTCTTATAAATATCGTGTATTTATTGGCCTAGAAACTTAAAACGACAAATAATTGTGATTAAATTTTTACTGCTAAAACGACATTTATTTATGATCTGAGGGATTAGTTTCTTGGGTATCAACCTTCGATTTGTTCCTTCATTAAAAACATAGGCCTTAGAAATTCGGCGAAAATAGGCATGTCATCTTGCAGTCTACAACCACAGTTAAGATACCAAGTCCAAGTTGGCCGTTGGAGTTGGCCCTCGGGTTTCAAATCACACCGTCTACCCTAGCCTAGTTCAGTATTTCGTCTAAATCATATATTTGGATAGGTTTGCTTGTATGCACGGTCCTTGTGAGCATCATTTGCACCTTCTAACCCAATAACGAAGAAGTTCAAACTATGTTGACAAGTCAGAGAGTTGTTGAAACTGTTTTCCACAATTTGTGGCTCTTCTCTACACATTCTTACGGTTCCCTAGTTTATAGGAAATTATTGTTCTAACTTTATCTCTTTCCTTCTCTATAAAAAGTGTACATTGATGAGAGTCAAATATAAAGGGAAATGGGAGATTCATACATATCCTTCTTATGGTATAAGAGAAATCTCAAACTTTCCTCTTTTTTTTTTGTTTGCAATGACCGCTGGACAGAATTTCACCTCCCATCTTCTAGCTGCAATTTCCCCCGATTATGGGAGACATGACATCTCCCATACTTAATTTCCAATTTCCCCCGATTAGTGTCAAACTTCATTGGAAAATTTTCCATTTTGGCGTACTACGATTGTCTCGGCTCTTGAGATCTTCGAGCTTGAAGCTTACGTTCTCGATCCCACATAAGCAGTTCTAGAGGGTTGGGAAATCTCCTGAGTGTCTTATGTTCATTATCTAGTAATATCACTTTGCCTAACGTGCTTATTGTTTCTCAACTTACAAAAAATCTCCTGAGTGTCTCTAGATTGAAAAAGAGAATAATGTTTTTATGGAATTTCATCCTGACCATTGTGTTGTTAAGTCATTTCAGGACAACATAATCCTCCATGGGGATATCAATATTGATCGCAGTTTATACCGTCTTTTGCCTCCTCCCACAAAGAAACCATCTTCCATGACTTTAACCGGTGTTCAAACTTTGTTACATGGTTGGCATCATAGAAGGTGGGTTCCGATTATTTTGGGTGATGCATGAAAATAATGAATAATGCAAAAATAAATTTACCTCAATACGAACTGTGAACGTGTTCGATTACTCACACGTATAAAGTTCGGGGGCAACCGTTTGGAGGTAAATTTTCATAAATTTAAAATTTATGATTTTGTTTTACAAATTTCAATGAAATTAAAAAACTTAATGAATTGATTATTTCTGTTTGCCCAAAGTTTAACTTAATTTGTTAATGGGCTTGATTAATTAATGAAAGTTTAAAAATTTATTTATTTTTGTTCTAATTAGTTATAGGTAATCATCCGATCTTTTGGAACCAGTTGAAAAATAATTTTAAAATGGGTAAAATGAGCTTGTGGACTTGTACAAATGAGTATAATCAATAGTAATAGTAGAGTAGTTGGCGAACGGTGTTTTAGTGTGAATGACTTATGGGCACAAGTGTCATTCTCGTCTACTCTTCTATTGGAGGACCGAGAGGCTTTTTCCGAGAAAAGAAGGTGAACGGGGCTTCAACCGAGTGTGAATGAAAGTCTTCCTTTTTTTCTCTTCAGGGCTCCTATGTTTCTAATGGGATAAAATGGGCCCCTGTTATTTCTTACAAAAAGATTAAATGGGAAATTAAAAAAAGTTATGATCCATTCTCTCTTCCAATCTGTAGATTACGTCAACATTTTAATCTTTAATTTTAATTAAGAAAATTAAGGGGCCTAATTTGTATCAGCAGTACAAAAAAGGCTTCATTAACTCATTATTCTCTTTATTTAAAAGTTATAGAGAAAGTGGACTAAGTGAGGTTAGTGGATAGAAAAAATAACTTCCCTAAACCTCTTTCTTCTCCCTCTCTCACAAATTGATAAACAAAAAAAATTAGAAGGGGCAACCATTGAGAAAGAAAGTAGACAATGAAGGAGACAATTCAAGATATATTAATTCTGATATGAAGCGTTCATGAAGCAAACTACAAAAGAAGATAAGGCAGGACAAGAAGCTGCCATTGACAACTATCTTCTCAATCATTTGTATGGATTTACGATCGAAAATGATCAATACAAATATGGAGATTCATCTCACCTATAGCAGGATTTCATTCACACAAATAAAAGTGTGGTTTGGTATGATTCCTCCGTTGCAAAACTCGTGGTTGGTATGAATCGATTGATTTTTCAATTATAGCTGAACCTTTTTGTTCTAATGCAATGGAAATGATGAAGACAAATTGTCTATCTGAAATGTATATATCTAGTTAACCTGATAAATAATGGTTAAAAGTAAGTCTTATGTCCGTCTTCTTCTCTTTCATGTAAACATGGAAAGAAATATAGGAAATAAGAGGAAAGAAAGAAGAAAACAATCAAAACATTTATATGTGAATTTGTAGAGTTTTGGTGATAAATCCTACAGGTGAATGAAATTACATAAGGGTGTTGGTGAATCAAAAATATTTGGAGATAGTTAAAACAAATATGCGTGTTTCCATGTATAGAGATTTATAAATATTTTTGTTTCTGAACCTTTGATTGAATTCGTAAAAAGAAGAACCTGACAAATTGAGTTTGTGAGCAAGTTTCATGAAAGGGAGAAAAATAAAACAAAATCGAAACTCTAACTTACGGGGATATTTGTCGCTCAATCGTCTTCTTCGGTTCTTGTTCTTTGATGTCCAGAATTGTGTCATTTGTCAAGTCATTGGTAGTATGATACGACGCATTAGTGACACCATATCAATAGAAAATAAATTTTTTATTAATGATAATGAAATAAATAAGAATCTTTTTGACAAAATCAAACAAAGTTGAAACTACCTAAAATATAAAGTTCAATGAGAGGAAGCAAAAGCTTTTATTTCATTAACTAAAATATGAATGTTTTATTTATTCAGCTCAACTTCTTCAATTCTCGCATGTTCTGCTTGATCAAGTTCATCACGAAGTTGATATATTTTGTTTTCTTTCTCAAGTATGAAATCTTGAAGTTCAATGTTCTCGGTTTCTAACTTGACTTTGTCAACCTCAAGATTAAGTTCCATATCACGAACTTTCTCTTTCAAAGTCAGAAGCTCCTTTTCTCTTTTTGCTAAGGCAAGAGACTTTTCAGATAGAAAGAGGAATTGAGTTTGCTTGGACACAAGTTTGAAAGAGTGTTGAGCTTGAGCTAGTTGGAATGTCAATGTTTCTACACATTCAAAGTCCACACCACTTCCTAGATTGGTTGCTGCTTCAACATCATTAAACAAGTCTTGAACTTTCAAAACCAATCAATTGAGGTTAATAGAGTTGACCGCTGTAATTGCCTCTAGGGTTTTAAGTTCCTGAAGGATATGAGATCGTTCGGTCAATATTTCTTGTGGAGAGTTCAATACTGAGATAGAGTCTATGACCGAAGTCACGCCATTAGAAATGTTTTGGCGTATCCAAACTTGTTGCACTGATGAAAAGAAGTCTTGTAAGGTGGCAAGAATGCTTCGAAGAGGAATTTTTTCTTGCTTGTCCTGAGACTAAAGATAATAACTCAAGCATTGTTGCAATGGTGGTCCTATCTGAATTTGTCACATTAACAAAGATTGGTACTTCTTCTCCAAAATCAACATCGTCAATGTTGGTGGAATTGTCATGGATCAGTAAATCTTGAAATCCAACAAAATGAGAGTTGTCAGGTTTTTCAGGTTGATTACAACGAACCCTTTTCGGGTTAATATCATCACTGAGAGATACTCTGCTCGGAAAATCTTCTACCTGAATAGTGAGTCTTATATTAGTACTAGTTTCTTGATGCTGGAAGTGCCTATATCAAACTGAGTTGAAGATTCAGTTGAAAGAGTTGAATATACACGAGAGTCAGTAAATGAGAAACACTCACAACTCCTTGTAACCGGTGGTAATAGTCCTTGAACTTTCAATCACACAAATAGGCTCCCTTTCAACACTATTCTTTTGGAGCAAAATGGATTTGACCTTGTTACATGATTGGGCAAGATAGGGTGTAGAAACTCTCGCCTACCAACTACAACAAGCATAAGTGTAAGTACCCTGATGATAATCAAGAGGAATGTGAAAAAGATCTCGTGTTCTTTGTGAAAAGCCGGATATACGCATTTGCAATATCCTCCAAGGATCTTCTACTTCTTTTGGAGAAATCGAACTTCAGCTCATTTGCAGGAACTTCTTGATCAAACCCATATTGCCGAGGAAATCTATTCGGATAGTAGGGCTCTAACATCAAAATATCCCCAAAACAAATAGTTAGCATTGTAGAACGGATACTCAAAAAGTGTTCAAAATGCAGTTCTGATAACTCGCCTGAGTCGACACAATCAACACCATCAACTGTTGTTCCAAAGCTTACAGATCGATAAGAGATGTGCACTACCTATGAGTATAAGCCTAGCTTGGTATAAAGAAGTGGTGTGGCCATTTACTTTGGCATACTTTGCGAACAAAGAAAACTTGTCTCGAAAATCACTATCGGGACAACTTGAATATAAACAAGGAAAGTACTTTGCTAACCAACCATAACAAAGTGAATGCCGAAATTGGGTTTAGCGCTACCTAGACTACCAAGATATGTTGCTACTTTTCCTAGTCCATAATATATGTGTCCTAAGACGGTATGAGCAATTATAACCTTCCTTCCCTGAGACATAATGGAAGCCATCACAAATGTTTCCGGTCGAACAGAATGTGAGCTATATGTTAAAACAAATCGGCTGAGCAAAAAGGCCAAAAAGTTTGCGATCTCTCCTTCATTGAGATGTGTATGGGCAATGGTTTCTTACTAATCTCTTTGAGCTTGAAGTAGGAGTAGACTTTCTTTTTCTAGAAGGAGGAACTTCTCAATAAGCAGTATACTCTTATTTACCTCAGTAAAAATGTCTAATCCACTTATACCATGATACCTCTTGGGTCCCCTCATATAGGCAAATCTCAACATGTATCGTCAAAAGTTCAAATAAGGTGAGCGGGCACTTATCACTGTAAAGTTGCTCATTCAGTGGCAAATACTCCTCATGAGGTTCACCTAACAAACGGTAGACTGACAGTTTGCTTCAAATCAATTAAGGAAATGCCTACTTTCCCACCTCCATGATGGAGCGTATTGGTTAAAAGACCTCATTGCTCACAAAGAGTCTTCCAAACATCCTTGTGATAACTATATGAAAATTGTGAGATCCCAACAAGACCATAAATATCAGCTTCTTCCAATGTTTGCTTATAACGGTCCAAAATGTGTCTTGTCCATTCCATAAGATAGGAATAAAGTAGATAAACCCTGAAAAGTGAATCTACACCCCAATTCATAGGAACATCCATAAGTCTTTTGATGGTAGGATAAAATTCCTTCTTAACTTTAGAAAAATCGTCGTTAAGGCGGACTTTTTCAAGAAGTGTGGCCTTAAATCGGGGACCAATACCTTTTGTAGGCAATATGTACCCTTTGTCAGTATACGTAGAAAATTTTAAGCATCCTTCTGAAACCTCGTCCTTCTTCAGCAATATGATCACATCATTGACTTGGGGATTGACCTTAATATTTTTCATATATAGCGTCCTATTATAAAAGGTGCTAAACGAAACATCTATGTCCTTATCCTTGAGTGCTCTTTGTGACCCGACTTCACCACAAATCTTCATGGGAAGCTTCTGAAAAAGAAAAACAACGAGAAAGTTTCTCTAGTGATTGGTCATAATACAATTTTGCATAACAAATATTCTCAAGAATATAAACAAATAAGGACATGGAAAAAAGTAAATGATAGTATATATATATATATGTGTGTGTGTGTGCTAATATATTGTCTTCGTCGATATGCAAATAAACTCAAGGATTGTATAAACACATTCCTTTTTTCTCAATGGAAGTTGTAGTTGGTTTGAAAGCATATGCTTTTTAACCAATACATTTGAAATTGTATCAGAAAAGAAGCCATATGGTTTCAATTTTCGATATGGTTCAAGAATTCTAAAAAAAGAGGCCACGTAAAAACATATAATGTATGCTAAAGTATACACGGGTTGTCTCAAATATCAAGGGTTATACAACTTAAAATGTTGGGATAAAATAATATAAAATTTCAAACAAAAAAAATCCATAAGTTGGTAGTTTTTTTAATGGTAAGAAAAAAATAGAAAGAATTTGACATACTAGGCTTTTTTTAGTTTTGTGTTTAGTAAATGTACCCCATAATTTTTACCGCTTTCATTTAATATTAGGTAAAAATAATCAACCCTTCTATTTAAAAAAAAGAATAATTGATGTTTGTTATTTGTTATATAAGTGTAAATTTTAATTTTTAATTACTGAATTTATTTTTTTTTATTTTCTTTTATTTATTTATTTTGCTTTATTTTCTTTTTTATTTTCTGAAATGAATTTATCATACCGGCATTTATCATACCGGAATTTATCATACCACAAAATTATCATACCAGAAATTTATCATAACAGAAGTTTACATACCAGACATTAGACATTTACATACCAGAAATAAAACTCATATCAGAAATTTAAATACCAGAATTAAAACTCATACCAGATATTTACATACCAAAAATAAAACTCATACCAGAAATTTAAAAAAAATTAAAGGATATAGCGTAAAGTAAAATTTACATATCAGAATTAAAACTTATACCAAAAATTTTAAAAAGTTAAGAAAATAACTTAAAAGAAGAAAGCAACGGCGTACATGATGTGATTAGAAACTCAATACCATATATATTTATTCCTTATGCTGCACTTGTATAAACCAAGTTAAGCTTACAGGAAGAATGTGGAAGTTGAAGGTGGGTGAAGGAGGCATGTGGTTGACGACCTTAACCACCATGTCGGGCGGCAGCATTGGGAGTTTGACCGGGACGCCGATACCCATGAGGATTGGGCAGAAGTGGAGTGCCTCCGGCTCGAGTTCACTTCACGACGGTCCCTCAACAAGCAAAGCTCCGACGGTGGATCTGAATATAGATCTAGATCTACATAATTGAATCTTCCATATCTTCAAGTTGGAACTCACTAGTTCGTATTCAACAGCAAGGCTGATATTTGTAATCATGAGACTGAACAACCAATCTCGATCTTCAACATGGTGGTCGTTCAATAGGACTCTCATCTGCTTGGTATCGAAGGTAAAGAGCTCCGAATCGGAGAGTTGGGGAGGCGAATACGAAATACAAGGAAATTTGGAAAAAGAGGTTCCTACTGGCGTAGGCTGAGCCTGAAAGTGTCCCACAATCACTCGCACTCAGTAAGTGATACACTCGGTTGGGATTGCCATTGTAGAGGAGACAGAGAAATCAGAGAGCTGGGGAGGCGAAAGAGAGATGAGAAAGTGAAAAGGGCAAAGGAGGCGAAAGAGAGATGAGAAAGGGAAAAGGGGTGGCAGCTCTCAAGCCGGAATTAGGTTTTCCACCGTAAAAAAAATTTGGGGTCTATTTACTTAACTAAAAAACTAAAAAAGCCTACTTACTAAATATATTCTTAAAAAGGCCTATTAACCAAATTAGCCCAAAAAAATATAACCCTTTTGATTATGTAAAACTTATCGGTTAAAGAAAACATAAACATGTATGAAACATCAAGTTTTTAATTGTTTTTTAAAGATCTTGCAGTAGTTTGAAAGTATTTACTTTCGTTACTACCTCAAATTCATCATGAGATAAAAAGAGTGACTGGATTGCAGTCGTAGTGATGTGCTTTCTTGACGGTTTTCTTTTGATGTGAGGCTCTTCCCCGAATTCTCGTCTTTCACTCCTCCAGGAGCTCATGTCCTGTTGTACTTGCATTTGGCGGTGCTATTCAGATAGTGTTTTGCTCGCCCATTACCCGCTTCATCTTTAGGAGTTGCTTTAAATTTTCGTGTTGTTTGTCCTCCTCTAACTTCACCCTTCTTCTCTTTGTCTCCGCTTTGATCTTCTCAAACGTCTCCCCCTTGATCTCCGGTTTTGATCTGCTCTATGCTCGCCACTTTTTTTTTGGGATTTCAACACCGTAGCAGATAGACTCGTGTTGCTTGTTTTGTGTCAACAACTAGTGACAAGGTGCTACCTGAAGTTGTTGAAGGCTTCATCCATTTGGATGCCTTGGGTAACCGGTCTCTAGAGACCGTTCACCTTTTGCTTAACCTTGTATCAAAAAAAAAATCATGAGATTGAAAGCTTTACTTTCACCTATATTGTCAATTCCGACATTAAAAAAAAGTCATATGGTTTATATATTTTTATTATTATTCAGATTGCGCTTTAAAAACATACATACAAAGGGGGTTTTGAGAACAAAATTTTCAAACATTGACCATTTTTATGAAATAAAATTTTAGATAAAAGTCTAAATATAAACTTGTTCAAAGGAAATAGAGGAAGATTAATAATATTATGTCTTCTACTCTAAACTTTTATTCCAATTAGTTAGATATATGTTACTATCACCGCAAATTATGACATGTTAGAAAGCATTTTCTTTCCTCTACGCCATGATACTATCGAAATAAAATATATAAATCAAGACGAGGAACGAAAAATGAGTAAATTTCGTATACCTTCTCTTTCATCTTTTGGTGAAGTTTGCCTACAAATCTTGACTGGCAAACGAATCGGATTACTATTGTATCACAATCAAATTAAAAAAATTCATTTAGTACATTGAGTAACAAACATTAAAGTTGAACAACAATAAAATGACAGTCGTCGCATATCCAAGAGGAAAAAGTTTGAGCCAAGTGTTTGAAAAGAAAGAAATTGAAAAGCTACAACAGCCAGAAATTGAAAATTGTCCAAAAAACTAAAAAAAAAAAGAAAGGAAAAAAAAAGCCTTATAAAGCAATCACATTAAGACCTACAAGGTTTGCTCCTCTCAAATGTCAGAAACATATTCAGACTTTGATAGTGAAAAAGTATTGTGTAAACCGGGTAAATTAAATCACAATAAAGCACAAAACAATTGCCTATACCTATGGGTGACAAAAGAAAGTAAAGCACAAATGTGTAAAGAAAAGCAGAAATACATGCAGACAATTTTTTTTTTCATGTACTTTGGCTATGGGAATTGTAAGTTGCATACACGATAAAAGCACATAAAAACTTTAGGTGTCGACCGGATATATATAAAATATATTTGATCTTTAACCAAAAGATTTTATTTAGATAATTTTGGATAAGATCGTTGATTTTCCTTCTCAAATTCAAAATAATTTAGACTAAAAAAAATAATGCCTTAAATTATTTACTAGTTTGATTAATATCGTTGATGTGCTAAATAACATCAACCGATTTCTTTATTCTTATGATAAAATTACCATAAGTTTAAAGTTCAATTAAACGGGTTGTCCTTTGTATGCAAATGATAGTTAAAATTATCCGAGCAACCCTTCATAGAAGGTGGTTTCGGATTATTTTGAGTGAGAAATAATGGACAATGCAAAAATAAGTTTTACCTCAATACGAACTTCTTTTGACGTGTTCGATTACTCACAAGTATAAAGTTCGGGGGCAACTATTTTGGGGTAAATTTTCATAAATTTAAAATTTATGATTTTGTTTTACAGATTTCAATGAAATTAAAAAAACTCAAGAAATAGATTGTTTCTTATGATGTTTGCCCAAAGTTTTACTTAATTCGTTAATGGACTTGATTAATTAATTAAAGTTTTAATTATTTTTCTTTAATTAATTAAAGGTAATCCTCCGTTCTTTTGGAACCAGCTGCAAAAGAGTTTAAAAATTACGGAGAAAGTGGGATAAGTGAGGTTAGTTTATAGAAATAATAACTTCCCAAAACTTCTTTCTTCTCCCTCTCTTGTCTAAATTGATAAATAAAAAAAAATCAAAAGGGACGACCATAGATAAAAAAAAAAAAAAAAAAAAAAAAGTAGACAATAAAGGGGACTATTCAAGAGATGTTAATTTTGATATGAAGCGTTCATGAAGCAAACTACAAAAGAAGATAAGATAGGACAAGAAGCTACCATTGACAACTATTTTCTCAATCATCTGTATGGATTTACGATCGAAAATGATCGATACAAATCTGGATTCATCTCACCTATAGTAGGATTTCATTCACACAAATAAAACCGTGGTTAGTAGGAATCAAATGATTCCTCTGCTGCAAAACTCGTGGTTGGTAGGAATAAAAGTAAATGTCAAGTTGTAGTCATTCACATGATGTTCCACTTTTTTCAAATTAAATTTGGGTTAATTTTCATAGTAAAGCCATAAAAATAGAGTTTTACAAAATTGACCCCATTAAGACAAAGTTTTAATAAATATGATCATAAATTTACGATTATGTATCATAATTTATATATAGAACTGTGTTATGACTTGATGTTCAATCTGAGCTACGTAGGAAATCCATTGTACAATAGGATTCAGTCGCTTTGTCCAAGTAACGAATAGTTTAAGTCAAATCTTGGACTTAGAATCAAAATGCCAAAATTTTCGAACTCGATATGAAGCACCCGCTTATCGAGTTTAATCACACAAAATTCCAAATCAAATATCTTTTGTCTAGAATTATGTTATGACTTGATGCTCTTTCCGAGATACGTAGGAAACCCAAAATTAGATTTAGTCGCATCGTCTAAGTAAAATCAACTCCAAAATAGTTATTGGAATTAAACCAAAATTATCACATAATTATGAACTCAATATGAAGCATACACTCATCGAGTTTAACCACAAAAAATATAATCAATAATCAACTACGGGTGGTTTGACGTCTTCAAAAAGACTACATATGAAACTCGATTTTTAAGTTATCGAGTCCAATCACACTTTTAAAATTGGATTAACAAAATCAAAATATAATTTGTTTAAATAGAACTACGTAAGGACTTGACACCACCCAAATGGTTACGTAGGTAATTCAATTTTAAATTTAATATACTATAGGGTACAATCGCAAATCAAATTCAAATTTTATTCCTGTAAGAACTACGTACGACTTGATTCCTAAAAAAGGATACGTAGAAAATTTGGTACGAATAAATTAAGGACCAAATTTAGTCACAAAAAATAAAATAAAATAATAAAACAAATAACCTAACACTTTTCTTCATCATGCGCATGATAGCGGGATAAATTAAGAAACCCTTCCTATAAGGTGGGTTTAATTTAATCCTTAATGCATGGTCGATATATAAAAGTCATGCAAATGATAGTTGGATCATTGTCTAGGCAACCCTTCCAAGAAGGTGGGTTTTGACTTTGATTCTTGGATGCATGAAAACACAACACTTAACTACATAAAGCTTGATCCTCTTTAAAGAGGTACGTAGGCAGCCCGCCCAAAAACGAGTGCAGCCCAAACAACGTGTTTCTTAATGGCGACCTTCCTAGAAGGTGGGTTCAACAAGAATTTTTTTTGGTTTACAAATTGCATCCCAACTAATCATGGGTCATCCGCCGGCTCGACATAACAACGTGTTTCTTTACACCCACGTATGTCGTCTTCAAAAGGCTCTTTACGGTTTAAAACAAGCACCACGAGCTTGGTTCAATAAGCTCAAATATCTAGTCTACGTTGATGACTTAATTGTTACAGGAAATGATAGTTGTCTTGTACGCGAGTTTTTAGACAATCTTCATCATAAGTTTGCCCTAAAAGATCAAGGGGAGCTAAACTACTTTCTTGGAATTCAAGTTCACTGCACTTGTACAAAACTCACCATTTCCCAAGAAGGTTATAACATATATTTTGTTCAGGTGCAACATGATGGACCCCAAGCCCATTTCCACACCGGAAGATCCATCCACTCGCTTATGCAAAGAGAACGAGGCCCTACTCCGATCCAATATGCAACAATCACACGTCTCGACATCGCTTACGCTGTCAACTGCGTTTGTCGATACATGCATTCTCCGACCACCCTTCATTGGCAAGCAATGAAACGGATACTAAGGTACTTAAATGGTTCATCCTCACATTGTCTTCACTTTCATCCCGCGTATTCAAAGTCTCTGTTAGCATATTCTGACGCCGGATGGATCTCCGACCTTGATGAACTCTCGTTTGCTTTTCTTTCTGTTTTTGGTGGAATCGTTTACTTTTCTCTTTAAAAGAAGTGATTCGCAGTTTAATGAAGTGGTAACAATATTTTCTGATTTTTATGATTTCCTTTATAAGAGAACCAATAAATTGTTGCTTCAAGAAATTTAAGGTTGAGAGAGAGCAATTTTAGATGTTGATATGTTTGTTTACATGTATGCACTTATCATTCAGAAAACTAGAAGTTTTTCTCATTCTAATCTTTGGAGCTTATCACCTTGTTACTCGTGGAATTTGAAAGGTTTGATGACAAGGAATCTTAAAGCTATTTCACATTGCAGCATGGGGCCCCATTAAAAACACTGTTATTAGATGACAAACACACTATTGTTCAATAAAAACACTGTTATTTCACTAGTAAATAACTATCTTCTTGAATGACAAATAAACTCTAGTTGATAGACACACCCTTGTGCAGGAAAGAATTGAATGACAGAAACACTCTGGCTGACATACACTAATACACACCATTGTTTAGTCAAGCATTGACATGTTCAACCGTTATCACCCTGCATTAAATTTATTAAAATGTTAGAGGTAAATTATACTAGTTTATATGGATGAAGATACAAATTTGTTTATAATCATTATACCAAAGTGGTTAAAAGTCGGAGTATCTTGAGAAATAACTTAATGATTGTGCATTGTAAATACCATAATTGAATCCTGTAAAAAAAATCACACCACAATTATATGTTTTATTCCATTTGTAATAAACTTATAATTATACCTGATTTGTCTCTTGGAAGTGATTAAGAGACGTTGACAGTGAGTGAGCACTAAGTTGTTCCTGTTCAAAAATATTTATGTATAGTTCAAAAACAAAATAAATTGGTATAAAGTTATATAATATACCTCGTGTAGTTTAAGTTGAGCTTGATTCTTCTTCTTCTTCTCCTCCTCCTCCTCCTCCTCCTCATCCTCCTCCTCCTTCTCCTTCTTACGAAATTTCTCAATAAAACTCCGATTTCGTTTCCCTCTTTTCCTTCCCTCTTTCTTCTTCAAGACAACATTGGAATGAATAACTGCACTCTCTTGCTGAATATTGACATTCAGATCAGGAATAGAAACAACAGATTTATCCCCTCCAATTTGCATGTTGGACAACATTTCTTCGACTTCATGAATACCAACCTTCAACTTACTATCCAAAAATAAGGATGTGCTATCAAAATTGGTAGCTCGTGAAGCTATGTTTACAAATTGACGACATAAAGCTCTGTATCTTCGTGTAGTATCCAGCTGAGGGTCCTCAACAGCGACTTTTCCACAAATATCTCTTAAAGTTCCACTCCGTGCTTCCTTTGTCCATCTCTTTAGAATATACTTATCGGGAACCGATTTAATATTCATCGCATCAAGGACCTTTAAAGCATGAGCGCATAATATTCCCACTCAAACATATTACAACTACAAGCAACTGTTTGAGTGAGAGGATCACCAAAAACTCTATACTCTACATCAACGTTGCTATCATCAAAATTGAAAATTGCAACTACATACTCATCACTCGACTGACCTTCAACCGATGGCTTGATATATGTAGTTGTAGACCAATCATATTCATCTTGAAAAGATTCAAAAACCTTAGGAGTGTACAATTGACCAACTTCTCTAAGTAATGGTGTCCTTTTCATCTTCATCCTGGGCAAATTTTCCCGAGAATCAAATTCTGATTTTATCTCATTCCGACGCTTTTGTGTGACAACCCGCTCAAAGTGAGTAAAAAACCTAATTACATCCATGTTGCAATGCAAATAGTCTTTCAAATCTCGATTCAAACTCTCACACAATTGTGTGCTCCGCATCCCCAAAGAAAACACATTCATCATATAACATTGTGCCCACTTCTTCTTTAAGGCATATATACTGTCTAGCCAAGAAACTTTTGTTACCTTTTTTCACGTAATGCATTGAAAGCTTCTTCAAAATCAACCTCTTTATCGTAATCATACATGCAAGCCTTAAAATCTTGAAAAATAATAGACCCATCATGAATTAGATGTTTGGTTACAGTTTGCATGATGTGCCATATACACAAACCATGTCATGTCTTAGTCATAATCTCATCTATGGCCTTTCCCATGACAATATCTTGATCCGTGAAAATAGTCTTTGAATTGGTTGCTTGTTGTCATGGGTTGCTAGAAATGTTTCAAACAACCACCTACAGGATTCCGCAATTTTATCATATAGAAGTGAAGCACCAAAAATAACAACTTCCCTAAAATGGTTAAAGCCAATGAATACACCAAGTGGCCTATGTTCCTTATTTGTCTCAAATGTAGTATCAAAAACAACCACCTCACCAAATAATGCATAATCTATATACGCATTTTTGCATCAGCCCAAAATATGTTCGTTATTTGCTCTTCACTATCCAATTGAATTGAATACTGACATGAAGGATTCTTTATAGTTTGCATATGAAAGTACCTTAATAGACTTCCAGCTTCCCCATACATCAAGTTTCTTTGACGATTTCTTTGTAGATAATTTATGTGATCTCAATGTGTATATCCAAGATTAGCACATCCACCAACATGTGATCCAATAAACTCATGTGCCGCTTTAGGCTTAATCCCTGAGTTGTCAGCTAACTCAATTTCGATTGCCTGAACCTCCGATATTTTTCTTTGCGATGATAATAGATGACTAGTCCCCGGTGAATGAAGGGGATGGTTATGCTCAGATACGAAATCATGGATTTGATATTTGTTTATTTCTTTGATCAAAGTAAACCCGGTGCGAGCTTTGCAACCTGTTCTAGTTTCAGCATGAAAACGCTTATCTAAGGTGATGTTGTTACCAATCTCACGATACCCCTCCTTTGCACAAGAAAATCTTCTTGAAGTAACCTCTCTCTTCTTGTTCCTGTTTGCATATTGTTTACGATCATTAAAACCCATCCGTCCTCCATACTCTAGCCAAAACCCCCAAACAGCCTCTTCCGAATCAAATTTCATACCCACTTGAGGGATCCAGTTCATAGATATATCCATAGAGTCGATAGTTGTGAAGCCAATGATATAAAACTCGTAAGGCAATGCACTATAGTGAAAATATTTATAAATCAGTAGATAGTCAATGATACAAGAGAGTGGATTAATGAAAAAAAAAAAAGATAAACATGACCAACCTATAATAAATTGAAGTCGATGGTGGTTTTTCAAGAGGTTGAAGATACTAATCCTTCTCTAAAAGAAGCACGATAGACACCAATTGTGGCATACGATGGATAGTTGAAACTTAATTTATTTTAGAAGTATATCAATTAAAAAAGGATATAATTTTTATTCTCAAAAGATTTGTTACTTATTTTACTTTTTATTTTTTAGATTAACATCCAGATTTTAATTATTTCTTTTCCTCCTATTAATTAGCTTCTAAATAATTTAACTTTTAAATTAACTTCCTACTTACATTCCTTTAATTAATGAGAGAATTTAAGCTCTTGATTTTAATTAAGGGTGTAAACGCCAATTGTTTTTAAGATTTACATGCTCAAATTCTTCACCCCCTTTAATGGTCTAAGACCTAAGTGATAGAAAAACGGGCGATCTAGATCGAGGAGAAGGACCCACTATAATGTCACTTGAAGTTCTCAACACTATTGGGGGCAGTTACCTTTCAAGTGTTGAGGGCGAGAAGACCACTATAATGTCACTTGAAGTTCTCAACACTATTGGGGGCAGTTACCTTTCTCTCTAAACCTTATCATCGCAAAGCAGCAATTTATAGAAAATCATAAAAATCAGAACATACTGTAACCATTTCAATAAATTTCTAGTCACTTCTCCTAAAGAGTAAAGCAAACGAGATAATTAACCTATATGGGATTCGAACCCATATCTTTGTGCGGAAGGACATTGCTCTTCCAATTGAACTAATAGGTTATACAAATAATCGAGAATTATAGACATGAAGCAACCAAATTGAGTCTTGACAACATCCAAAGTAAGCACCTACAGTATTTTTTTTTACTCAAATACAACTTGACAATGTGCATCTGTCTACAACAATCTGATAGCAACAATGATCTTTCTCTTGGTCTTCTACAATGGGATCTTCTTCCCTTTCTGCATTAGGTTGTGAGTTTTGTAAAACATAATGCAGTATCACTAGGCATAAGAAAACTACAAAGAAGATATTATACAGTAACATCAGTATACATTAACTAAACTAACTAAAAACAGATAAGTTGTTGCTCTTCATGAGCAATGCAAAGATCTTAATAAGGAGTCACAATAATACAATGAAGTGTGAGAAAAGGCAAATCAGAATTATAGATAGAGAATTTATGATAGCAAGAACAACTGTCAATTATTCTTGGGCATTTTATCGAGCAGGTGATGTGCATCACTGAAAACATCTTTGAAGATCCAAATAAGTGAACTATCCTTTGGTTAATCATCATACATTGATCCAAACAGTTTTATAGCACTTCTAACAATCGTTCTCCTAATTGGTACAAAAAATTATCCATAATTCATTTCCATATACAAATCGAAAATATACAAACCTGAAATTCAGAAATGTTCAGACGAAGATTGAGTACGGTTGCAGGGACTTGAATAGCGATGTTACAATCTTCAATTCATGCCTAATCGTTGATATCGGTCGTTGGGTGGTCTACATTTATTGGACTTCACCCTGAAATTAAAAATTAACTCCAGGGGAACCCAACCGTTTAATAGATGTCGATTATTGGACTCTACCTTTCTCTCTACGCTGACCACCCTCCCTCACTGATTACTCTTACTCCGATGCTAATTGGGGCGGTTGCCGTGTTACCCGCTCTGCATCGAAATAACATTGCGTCTTCTTCCTCCAAACGCCAAACAACTATATCCCGATTTCCTGCTGAAGCAGATTATCAACGCCATTGCTAAGACATGTTGGCTCCGCAATCACATGCTCCAGCACCATATCCCTATCCAACCAACCACGCTACTCGCTAGTTACTGTAACAATGTGTTAACTGTCTGCCTCTCCTCAAACCCAATACAGCAAATATGTTGAGCTCGATATTCATTTTGTTCGGGAGGAGGTCTCCATTACCCAATTACAAGGCTTCCAAAGCAGATTGAATCCGTGGGTTTAAAATTTACAGCTTAAGACCAATGACAGACAACAATAAACTTTAAAAAGCAATGGTCATTAGTGAATAGTAACAAATACATGGGGCTCTTCCTTAATCCAGTGACAAAGAAATGAAGGGATATAGGGGTAAAGATACTGAAAGAGAAATGTGAAAAAACATATAACCAAATCTCAATACTTGTTCACATATTACAAACTTTTACTCCAATTCCAGGCCTTGTAATTCAAACAGCAAGTATCTTGTTTACTACTTTGATATGAGCATCCATCTGAAAACGAAGCACTTCCCTTTCAAGCCACGAGATTACAGGGGGTTCGGCTTATCTTGCAAAAGTATATATAAGTAGGAGCTTAGACAAACTCACTCTAGAGCTGTGAGCCTGCCAGGAAGAAAAGAGACTACCGCCTCAAGGTCTCCACGACATAGTTTGCGTAAAGATCCCTGCAAGAGTTTATTAGACACAAGTCCAAACGTCAGATTTTATATATGGATCCTTATAAGTGCTTTATCCTAAGATCATGTCTAATAACCAGGCAATGTGCTTTTTTTTTCCTATTTCAGAAGATACATAATTTAATTACCAGCATATCATTTGGTTGTCAGCTTAAAGATTAGGTTTAAGGTAAGGAAATATAACTAACTAGACCAGTCAAACGATCTAAATAGAAACTTGGGTACAGCTTGTTAAATGAAAATTTGAAAATATATCCAAACCTCCATAAACAAAACTTAAATATAACGCTATGCCAGAGGAAATGAGAGCGTACATGGAATGCTGGATTGCCTCAACAGCAGTATCTGCAGGAAGGAATTCATCGACAGCAACCTCCTTGTTCTCATTTTTCTTGTCTGTCAAGAGTTGAAAAAGCTTACAAACTCAGGTAAAAGGGCGGAAGAAGAAAGCATGACAATAAATCTGTTATAGTATAATCACGCAATGAATGTAGAGGCTAGTAGACAAAAAAACTAAAGAAACTTACAGTCTTCAAAGAAGCGACGGATTTCAGCCAAACGATGTGGCGGAAGATCTTTGATGTCATTGTAATGTCGGTACTCTGGGTCATCAGCACATACAGCAATTATCTTGTCATCTTTCTCCCCCTGTCAACAAGAATTTAGTAGTCGCCTAATTTTGTCACATGTGACCACGGCAATACTAACAATCATGTACCTGATCAATCATAGGCATAAGACCTATAGCTTTTGCCCGCAGAAAGCAACCGGGTAGAACAGGCTCCTACAAGTTTGTAGAAACACTAGAAAGTGAAAAATCACAGAGAGAGTCCGACTCATAAATCAACATGAACTTTTAGCCCAAAATTGAAATATAGTATGACATCACTAGTGCCAAAATGAAGCCAATCATTTTGGCTAAACTTTGTAGTTATTGCTTAGATGTAACATTTTAAGCTATAGATGAAGGCAAAATTGATCTAATTGTTAACATACTTGAGGTTGTTAAAAGAAATAACCTCAAGAAAGGATGAAATTTGAATTTGAGGTTGAATGTTTTTTTTGGAAACGACTTTGAGGTTGAATGAATGCAAATGTCTATACAATGTGAATAAGTTGCTTACCTGCATGATGACCAAAACATCCAGAGGGTCATTGTCCTCACACAGTGTTCGAGGAATGAAGCCATAGTTGTGTGGGTACACCACTGATGAGTAAAGGATACGATCAACCTATACAAGTACCAAATAATGCCTTGGTAAGTCCTGTTTTCCTTACCCAAAACCTTATCATTAAGCTGACAATTAAATAATGTAACTTCTGAAATAGGAAAAAACGCATTGCCTGGTTATATGCAAACATTACTTTACCTTGATAAGTCCTGTTTTCTTGTCAAGCTCATATTTGACCTTGCTCCCTTTGGCTATTTCAATCACCTGCATACATGAAAGAACGACCAATTTGGATATGCAACAAGATTATTTCTTCTTTTTTAATGTGTTATAACAAGACCTTGGTCAATTCTACATCCCAGATCTATATTAAATTTCCTTAAAATAGGCACATAGAAATCTTGGTAAAAAAAACTGGGTAAAGGCATCCTTAGAGAAATAAAGACAAATTGTATATTCAAGCGGACAACTTAAGCAGAGTCATGCAATAAGTTTGATCTTATTTATAACTTCCAGTACTGTATTATATCCTCCTATCACCTAAAAAGAAACACCTTGTACAATTGAGCCTATTTTTGTAAGAAATTTCTATGAAATTTTCAAAACAGCAGAAAATAGAATAATATCAAAAATAAATCAGCTAATCAGATTAAAAAGCAGAGAAACTATATTAAAATGGACAGATCAGTTCTTACGCAGTTAAAAATCTTTGGCGCTCCAGGTCCTGCATTATTTAACAATGAAAACAGAAAACAAACAGAAATTGTCAATAACCAAAACTATCACCAATTATTATAGATAGATGTATGAGTTGGAAAGTCACGAATTATACCAATCTCCAGATCATGCCAAGGGTGAGCGGCAACCGATCTCCGAGTCAAGGATGACAGTATCCTTTCATTCAGTGCTGGGCGTGGTGTATATTTTGCCTCAACCTTGACATTTGTTTCCGTTTCAATAGGTGGTGGCACCATGTTTACTCGCTGATACAGCAAAGGAATTGATATCGATCAGATAGCATACAAGCAACGGGTGAACTTTAATAAATCTTATAAAATGCCCATTTATCAATGTTGACGAAATATTTCTTCCCGTGGACCATAGCCTCCACAGAAATCGGAAGAAATGGTAAAAAAGTAAAGCATCACTAGGAAATTTCTAGTACTCAGTTGGACTTATCAGATTAGAACAGCAACCAGCATAATCCATTGTGAGACGCCTTTTGAAGTTGTAAAGCACAGCAGATCTTCACAAGAATGCCAAAAAAAAAAAAAAAAATTGATCGAAAGTGATTTGTAGACTCGAAGGCATCATCAGATTGCTCGGTAATTATTGGGAGAAAAACTCCGAAATCAGAAGCTTAAAAAATAAAATCGAAAGAGGCGTGGTGAGATGTTTTGAGAACCTATCCTTGAAACATTCCCGTTTACAGATCAGAATATTCTATTCAGCATAAATATTGGAGAAATCAAAGAGACGAACTAAAACACTCGGCAGTCAAGAGAAGTCGATCAGTGAGTCTACAAAAAGGCAGCATAACTCAATTTTTGAGACGGAACACAAAATAGTCAGATCGATCCATCAACGATCTAGAAGCGGGTAACATATACACATACCTGAGCTGAGCAAGATCAAACGCAGATCTCGAAAGCAAACCCTAGACCAGAAATGGCTCCGAGTAAATGAGTAAGAGAGAATAGCGATGAGAGTCTATGCGTTCCCGCTTTCTCTCATTGCCTTCCCTACCATTTAAAGGCAACTGCCCAACCAAACATGCTTACTCAGTAATAAAAAATATAAAAAAAATCACCAAAAAAAGAAAATGCGAATAGAATCTAGAGATACTTGGATAGGTAAGGGTGGAGCAGCTATAATGGGATGACACGTGGAGGGCATTGATTGGTAGTGGGTCTAGGGAGGACAAAGACGGAGTTCCTAACGGTCGTGAGGTGGAGCTGAGAGAGCCGTCGTGTCGGGGGTTATCGTGAACGTTTGGTTCTCTTCTCTTGGGAGGGCGTATCCGAGCCGGCTAGCCGGTGTGGATGGCTTAAAATGGCAGCAAAGAACCTTCCAAATATATATTTGATAAACAAATTTAATATTTTAATAGTGTATGGGGAAAAAGAAAAAGGAAAAGTATGGATGGGGTATCGGATGCAGTACCATCGTCGGTGTTGCATGCATCCAAACCTTATGGATTAAAAGAATCGAATTCAAGTTTATTCTTTTCCCCACTATATACATGCACAAAAATACGCATTCAATCTTATATATATTAAAGCAGAAGCCTCTATTGTCAAGTGTCAACGTCATGTTTCTCGAAGCCTTAAAAAATTATTTTAAAAAGTTATTTCAAAATGTTAATATAAATTGGAAATTAATTTCATAAAAATTTAAAAATTAATTTCATAAAAATTTAAAAATTATTTTTATAAAAGTTATTTCAAAGTTAGGGCCAAATATGTAAATGCAACATAGGGCAAAATCTGGAATTACATCAAAAATATAGGGGTCCGATTGAAAATGCCCTAAAAAGGGCTTCTTCTTTTAATTGCTGAAGAACGCACGCTCGGGCAACGAAGGAGGAGGCGGCGGCCAAGGTTCTGCAGTGGACGGGGTCTTCCGGTGGTGGCTCCGGTGGTGTCGCACCATCTCACCCTGGTGGCGGTTTCGGAGGCTTGTAAGGGCTTTCCCGACTCTTCCCTGGTGGCTCGACAGAGGCGCAACAAAGGCTCGATCTGGGGAAAACCAGGGAGGCGGAGGGCTGAGCACAGGTTGTTCCTTGGCAGTGGCTGCAAGGCTCCGACGGCAAGGGTTGCACTAGGGCCGGTTGCTTGGTGGTTGTTGTGGTTGCAGAGGCTCAGGGAGAGATAAAGTAGAGGAGAAGGAGAAGCATACGTACGGGGAGATGGAGGCTTGCCGCAAGACACAGGGGTGATCCGGATGATGCTGCTAAGGTTGATTGTTGTTGCAGGGAGGTTGAGCAAGAGATACAACAAGGTTGCTTGCTCGCCGCTACGTAAAGAAAGGTGAGACAGGAGAGTGAAGATGGAGGCAAAGAGGGAGAGTGAAGTTAGATGCTGCGTGAGAGAGGGAAGCATAAGAGAACAGAGGGTCGAGGGAGTGAGTTGCGAGAGAAAAATTGAGGAGCAGATGTCAAAGGGTCGGTTAGGGTCTAGGTTGCATTGAGCAACAACTAGTCTAATACCCGGGTGCGGGATTAGCTTTATAAATTGTAAATCAATCTATTTATTAATTAAAGTGGGTTGGAAGATAATATTATAAGGAAAAATAAAAAAGGGCAATTTTGGTAACTAGGCCTTTTTGAGAAATTAGAGTAGTAACTAGGCTTTTTAATGTTTTAATTAAGTAAATATACTCCAACCTTTTGTATTTATTTTCATACTCTACACCCTCTTCTCTCAAGGGGTACATTTACTAAACACAAAACTAGAAAAAGCCTAGTAAACCAAATTGTTTCAATAAATAAAAAATAATAAAAACAAAAAGGGATATTTTAAATAAATGATGGTTTACATATTCTTGATAAAAAAAATCTTAAATGAAATTGAACGTTAAAACGACCCGTAATATAAACATATATGGAACCATGTTTTTTTTATCAAGGTTTTCTTTTAATATTAGTATATATATATATATATATATATATATATATATATATATATATATATATATAAATAGATAGTTAGTTTATATAATTTTTTAATTAATTTTTTAAAATGAGAGTGCGTTTTAAATTATATTGACAAAAAGAACAGAAAAATCATAATAATAATTATAATTTCATAATAATTATAATTTTATTCTCCAGATTTTTATTTTAAAAAAAATACATATAAATTTCTAAGTATTAAATATTTATTAAAACTCAACCCGTACAAAGTGCGGGTAATATTGCTAGCAACACTTGGGAACTAGTGTATTACCCGCACTTTGTGCGGGTTGAGTTTTAATAAATATTTAATTTAATACTTAGAAATTTATATATATATTTTTGTAAAAAAGAAAATCCGGAGAATGAAATTATAATTATTATTATGATTATTAATTCTCTTTTAAGTATTTATCTCTTCTAATTAATTATATTTTTAAATTGATTGGTTAAGATATGCTTGTTGGTAAAAAAATCCATAAAAGTTTAAAACTATTTTTATAAAAATATTTATTTAAATATATTTAAAAAAATTTCGAAATCAATTTCCAATTTATATTAATATCTAGAAATCACTCTTTAATAGATATAACATTCGTATTTGCGTGGTCTGATTGTGATCGGATTCGAGTATCGGACATGTAAATTTTGAATTTTGATACATATATTTACAATTTTACCTGAAACCATCAACTAGGGCCCATTAGACTCCAAAATGAGCTAACAATTCTTAGTGAATATATATTATGATGTTAATATATATTGGGTCCTGTACTTGGGGCTCTATTCTGATGGACTGCCCTTCAGCTGGACCTGCTATTAGCGCCCATTTATTTCAAATATTTATAAGTTTGGTTGTTGTTGTGCTCTTATGGCTCAATTTGATTTCAACGGATCAATCTGTAAATTTTAATAAGGTATAAAAATTGTAACAAAAAATTCATATAGTTTTAGTATTATGTTTATATTATCAATATTATTAGTATATGATAGAACGCATATGTAAATAGAGTATAATTGCGGGCTCCGTTTGTAATTATTGTAAATACGCTGGTTATTAATATGACTCATTTGTCGATGGAAACCTTAGGGGGAATTTATCATATTCTCACATGGTATTAGAGAGGTTCTAGTTCCTCTAACCCTCTTCCGCTCCTTTTAAACCTACGGCCGTCACCGTCGTTCCTCCCCTTCACTACCGTTCTTCTTCAATGGCTACCGACCGGAAACCTTCTTTCCATTCGCCCTCGGAATCTCCAACATCAAGAACAATATTGCTCTAGTCCTTGACCATGACACTCTGTATGCTTCTTGGGTTACTCTCTTTCGCGTTACGGCGAAAGCTCACAACGTCCTCGATCACATCGACGCGAAGGTTCCCAAACCTACGGACATTGATGATTCCCTATGGCTTCAAGTTGACGCAGCGGTCCTCCAATGGATCTACATTACAGTCTCCCAGGATATACTGCTTCAAATTCTTGACTCCGATGATACGGCGCTTCATGCCTGGAATCGAGCCAAAGACATTTTCCAAAATAACAAAAACACTCGTGCCGTTTATCTCGAACACGAGTTCTCAAGCTGTAAGTTATCTGGATTCTCCTCCATTAACGCTTATTGCCTCCAACTTAAGTCTTTGGCAGATCAACTCAAATGAGTTGGTTCACCGGTTCCCGAAACTCGACTTGTTCTTCAACTTATTTCGGGATTACCCTCTGATTATAATGTTGCGGCGAGCTTTATTCAACAATCCGATCCGCTTCCCTCATTCATCAAAGCCCGTTCTCAGCTTCAGTTGGAAGAAACGCGAATGGCGTCTCAATCCAGATCCACAACAACACTCACTGCAGCAACTCAAAACTCCCAGTCCAACGACTCTAGCCCTCCTCCGTCCCTTGGTGCAACAGCACTGCCTCAGTCCGGTGCCCCTTCGACTCCGACGGACCAGTTGAACCAGCGCCGTGGTCGGGGACGCAAGGGGAAGCAACGCTCCGGCGGCGGTAGTCCGTCCCAACGCTTCGTCTGGAATGCCTCGTGTAACACCCAAATTTTAGGCGCGTTTGCGATTTTTATTTTGCGGCTTTTATCGATATTTTAATAGCTTATGTATTTTATTTAAAAGTATTTTTAAGGCGTAAAATGTTTTTCGCGAGTATAATTATGTTTTTGGTATATTTTCGGAAAAAAAAAGGCGGAAAGTTTTCTGATCCGAAAATCCCGTTCCGGTTGTTTTGATCGGGTTTATGTTAAATCTTGATCTCCTATATTTTTCTTTCCTTTTCTTTTTAATTTTTGTTTTCTCCTCCTCCCCAGCCTGATGGCGTGTTCGTGCTGCTTGGCTCTGACCGCCCAACTAGTATGCAGCTCTTCTACTCATTGCTGCTCAATGCAGCCTAGACCCCTAACCGACCCTTTGACATCTGCTCCTCAATTTTTCTCTCGCAACTCACTCCCTCGACCCTCTGTTCTCTTATGCTTCCCTCTCTCATGCAGCATCTAACTTCACTCTCCCTCTTTGCCTCCATCTTCACTCTCCTGTCTCACCTTTCTTTACGCAGCGGCGAGCAAGCAACCTTGTTGTATCTCTTGCTCAACCTCCCTGCAACAACAATCAACCTTAGCAGCATCATCCGGATCACCCCTGTGTCTTGCGGCAAGCCTCCATCTCCCCGTACGTCTGCTTCTCCTTCTCCTCTGCTTTATCTCTCCTTGAGCCTCTACAACCACAACAACCACCAAGCAACCGGCCCTAGTGCAACCCTTGCCGTCGGAGCCTTGCAACCACTGCCAAGGAACAACCTGTGCTCAGCCCTCCGCCTCCCTGGTTTTCCCCAGATCGAGCCTCTGTTGCGCCTCTGTCGAGCCACCAGGGAAGAGTCGGGAAAGCCCCTACAAGCCTCCGAAACTTCCACCAGGGTGATATGGTGCGACACCACCGGAGCCGCCACCGGAAGACCCCGTCCACTGCAGAACCTTGGCCGCCGCCTCCTCCTTCGTTGCCCCAGCGTGCGTTCTTCAGCAATTAAAAGAAGAAGGCATTTTCAATCGGACCCCTATATTTTGATGTAATTCCAGATTTTGCCCTATGTTTTGCATTTACATATTTGGCCCTAACTTTGGAAATTTGAATATTTACCCCTGTAGGTTTAATTATGGACTTTGGCCCGAAGTTTTATTACGGATTATGACCATAGTTTTGGAACGGGATAGTTTGCCCCGAAAATGTGTTAACGGTTTCTAACCTCGGGTTTTAATTATGGAGATATTCTTATGATTATATATACTATATATATTATGCCTTTGTTGGATTTATGAGCCAAAGTTTATTTTGGGAAATGGCCAAGTTACGAGAGTTTCTTAGTTGCCCGGAAAGTTGTTTTGGTTTTGACCCGTATTTATAAATTGTTGTGATCACCCCAAAAAATGCTTTGCGAGTTTTACCCTTGTTTTGAAAGAGGGGCTTCCTTAGATTTTTATATGCGTTAATCTCCCTTCCCAAGATTAGAGTTTAAGCTAATTTTGTGTAGCTTTGGTTTTAGGTCCGGAAGCACCCCGATAAAGGCCTAACAAGTCCAAGTTCGACATCCGTCTTGACGTCGTGTGAGTATTCTCTTCCTCGATTTAGTTATGTTTAGTATTAGTATCATGCTAGGCTGGATAATCTAGCATAACTTAGAGTGAATACGAAGTAGTGGTTATGGACCTTAGGTGAGTGTTTGAGGATTGTGAAACGTTTTATGACTTGAGGTGTTGATGTTATCTTGTGAGGCTTGTGAGGTTTGAGAATTGGAGTATATGGTTGTTGAGTTTATGGGCTAGAATATGCATATCCTAACATGGTGTTGTTAACTTTGCGTTTGTTTAGACTAGGCATGCTCATCCTAGTATGAACTATGGGTTATGATCCTGCGAGATCATAGGGTCTAGAAGTCTAAGGACTTCTAGCTTGTGTTGAGTGGGATGTGAGTATGAGAGATTCTAGGATGTGGTCCTAGAATGAGAGTCAAATGATCTCGCGTAGATCATTTGTGTAGAAGTCTAAGACTTCTTGAGTCGAGCGAGTTGTTGATATAGATTTATTGTTGTGAGCAGGTTGTATGCTTCTTCCCAAGGGAAGCGAGAGCGTTTTGTGAGTTAGCGTTTAGGACGAGATAAGTCCCCGGACTTACTTTGTTTGTATTCTCTATATTAGTTTCGATGTGTGTTTGGTGGTGTGTGTTTATTGTTTATGTGTGTGTTTATTGTTTATGTTATAACATCTAAATCGGTATTAGGACCACCGACTTTATATGTTTATATTTGGCCCAAGTGTATGATAACAGGCGGTGACCGCTTGCCCAGTCCAAAATGGGGATGACTGGGAGGTGCCTTGCGACCAGTCCAACAGGTGATGCTGATCCGCATCAAGTACAAACCCGTATGGTGAAAGGGGACAAGGGCGAGTGAATCTCGTGTCACACCATAAGTGCAATAGTAAGGGATATGACTTAATAATAACAAAGAGACAATAAACCGGACATGTGTGTTTAGATCATTTTGTGTGTTATGATGCCTATGTGTGTGTGTGTGCGCCAATACCATGATTCTAATGCTTTGAATGCTAGCTAACGGTTTTATACCGAATTGTTGTAGTTGACTTGCAGGTTAGGGATGCGGCCGACAGATCCGGAAGAGTGAGCATCCGAGGTCCGTGCATTTTAGGATGGGTTGGTTGGGGTTGTATTTATGTATTGTTTATGGTATTATGTATGTCGCGTGTATGACGTTTGCCTTTGGAGTTGTATCTCGGCCGAAGTCTTTCATTATTTTCTTTTAGCATTGCAATAAAACTAGATTAATCTTCTAGAAAGATTAAATCTTCTTAAACTAACTAAAAATATAATATATCTTCTGATAAGATAAGATCTATTTTTAAGGAAATAAAAAAGGGCAAATTTGATTAATAGGCTTTTAAATTTATATTCCACTAACTAGTCTTATTGTATTATATAGTTAAGTAAGTGTATCCCTTTCCTATTTTTTTACTGTGAAAAACCCTAGCCGTCACCTTCTCTCAAACTCGCCAAAGACTCTCCATATCTTCTTCCCTAGCCTTCTTCCCCGACGACCCTTTACATGCCCACTTCTCCAACTCAACTTCAACCCAGAAGAATGGCCTCCCCTCATCATCCGGCATCCACGACGGTCGTCACTCCTCCTCCACCGTCTTCCTCTTCGGCATCTCCGCCGCCGTCTTCTTCCGATTCTTCTACGTCGCCTCCTCCTCCATCTTCATCCACGTCTTCGTCGCATACGCCATTGACCTCTTCCTCCTCTTCCAATTCCTCTTCCTCTTCTGATTTATCGACTAGATCTAGATCTACATCTAGATCTAGATTGGTTAATGTCAAAGACCATCAATCTCAACAGCCCAACCCTAGGCTTTTGCAATTTTGTTCAGCTCCTAGCTCTTTTCTTTCAATCTTTAATGGTTTTGGCTTTAATCAATCTCTTGTACCCAAATCTAGCCAATCGATTCCCATTTCTGAAACTAAGCAGGTGAGGGTTTCTCTTAACGGATATTCCGGTTTTGACCCGAATTAGTTGCCTCCTCAGTATCCAAAACCGGACTTTGTTATGGATGGTCCGTTTAGGGTTGAGGTTTCTAACTCCATGGCTATGGACCAGTCAACGCAAGGGAAAACGGTATCTAATCTTACCAGATAAAATAGCTCTCCTGTTGGATTCTTCTCTCAACTCCATGTCCAAAATGGTAATTTTGGTTTTCTCTTCATCAATCCTATCATTGCTTTAATTAATGCTAATCTTTGTCCAGAATAGCTCTCTTGTTATGGCACAATATGGCTAATGTACTGTCTAGAGTTGCTAAGCCTTGTTGTTGGTAGCTCTCCTGTTATAGATGGTCTGTTTAGGGTTGAAGTTTTGTGACATTTTGGTTTTGAGGATCACTTTCAACTGTTGTTTATGCTCTAGTATATTAGTTTGCAAGTGATGAACCACTGTTTAATGTTTATAAAGCCTTGTTGTTGGGAGCAGGGCTGAAGAGTATACCAACCTCATTAATGTTGCGTTTGGCTTCATTTTCTTTGTGTTCTTGTAGGAACATCATTCATGGAAGTGATGCCGTGGAGAGCACAAGGAAGGAGATTGCACTGTGGTTCCCAAATGGGATTGTCAACTGGGCCAGCAACCTTCACTCTTGGATCTACGAATAAATGGGGATGTTTCTTGTGCCATTTTTCTTGTCGTCTACCTTTCTCTTTATGAAGTCGTTTTTTGAACTTTTTGTTGCTGTGTGTTTGGGTGATTATAGTTTTTGGTTAAATGTTGTCATTACTGTGTAATTTTGCTGATTGAAATATTTTGGATTCTCTAAGTTCGACAGCCTTAACCCCCTTATAATTATATAATATATGTTTTAAAGTTTGATAGCTTAAAATTCTAGAATGAATTTTTTGGTATGACTATTCTAGTATAAATTTTCGTACCAGAAAACTCAGACCAGAATTTTCTGGTATGAATGTTTCATACCAGAAAATTCTAGTATGAGTTTTCTGGTACAAAAATTCATACCAGAAAATTCTGGTATGAAATTCATATCATTTTCCGGTATATATTTCATACCAGAATTTTCTGGTATGAATTTGGTATGAAAATTTTCTGGTATAAATAAATTCTAGTATGAAAACTTTCTGGTATGTGAAATAAAAAAGAAAATAAAAAAGACAAAAATAAATAAAATAAAATAAAAAACATATTTAGTAATTAAAATTTAAAACTTACACTAATATAACAAATAACAAACATCAATTTTTTTTAAAATAGAAGGGTTAATTATTTTTACCTACCATAAATGAAAGTGGTAAAAAATTATGGGTACATTTACTAAACATAAAACTAAAAAAGGCCTAGTAGGCCAAATTCTTTCAATAAAAAATAAGATCAATCAAAGATTAGATCTTGTTAAGAAAAATAGATTTTATCTTCTAATAAGATAATATTTTTAAGCTTCCCTATTAGAAGACTTAAATTTTATTCTAAAATAAAATAAAATTAGTGTGGACTGAAAACATAATTAAGGCCCAACAAAATATATCTCATAATTAAACAAGTCTCTTATAGGTTATAAATAAAATACATGTGGGCCGAAATTCTCTCTCCTCCACACACATCTATGGGTCGGACATGGCCTTTGTGGGACATGGTTCACGATGGCGTTGTTGATCGGAAAAACTTGTATAGCTGATCCAATCTTTAATGGGAGAATTTGGTGGCTAGGTCCGAAAAGTATATCCTTCAAGATTGTGGACCCCACATGGTGAGCCTACATGGATATCTTGAAGAGATGTATCACGAATAGTTGGACCCTCTATAGACATGTCTTGTCTTGCATGACTCGTCTCATTTCCCACTCTCATGTCTGCATGAGCTACGTGGATAAAAGGGAACCTTGCATGTTTTTTCCCCACGTGTGCATGAATACGTCTCCTCCTATCAAGATGGGTCCTCAAGGTCTCCTTAAGTCTTCTGCTAGCTTGAACTCTTATAACATGATCGATCATGGTCTCATGTGCCCTTGACCTCGTAGCTTGGAAAGAACTACACTTATACGAAATTCTTATCAAGATTATCTTATCATTGTGATTTCTAGTAGACTTGGAAATGATTATGGCCAAGCAAAATATGCAACAACCCCCTTTAGCATGGGAGTCTTACTAATATGCATGTAGGAATAAAAAGACCTATTTTTTTGTTAACCTTCAAAATTCATTTAGAAAAAAAACTATATCAATCTAACTAAGATGGATCATTATCTATCACACGCATGCCTCTGTGTCCTTTATTTGTTTTCAAATTTTATATATTCCGTCTCTATGAAAAAAGAGTCTGCTATATCCTTCGCGCATTCTTCATCAAATCCAATCCTATAGATCGACCCAACGCCAATGGAATTTATATTCTATTTACTGAATCATAAAATTTTACCCAATTTCAAATTAGAGATTTTCATATGGGGAAAGTATGAAATATGTATGACCAGGGGAATCGAGAAAATTTTCTACTCAAGTAAAATTTCGGAATTGAATTTGTAAGAGAAGAGATTAAAGGAATTGATAAACATTCTTGAAACCAAAATTCCGCTGCTTAGATTTATGGGTTTTTGTTCTTCTTCTCCTCTTAGTAGTGTTCCTTCTTCTTCTCTTATGCCTTCCCTTCATAGCCTCTATCTTTCTCTTCTAAGTAGGAGGCTCTAGATGTGATCTTGCATCTATGGTTGATCATAAGCATGGTCCTGATGCTATAAATTATCATATTGTTAAAAATGACCCTGGATGAGTTCTTGAAGATGAGTGTGATACTGGAGATGCTCCCGCATCATCTTCTTCTCCTTTAGAAGGATTCGAACTTGAACACAATTCCGCTAGTATGAGAGTTGTTAGAGAGGGCGAACGTGGTCCTGCAAATAACACAAGTGAACAAACTCCATTAGGATGAGCATTAAATTCAGCGGCTGTAATTCTTAGTTTCTCATGGTGTAATAATAAGAAAACTTACTTAAATGAACATCTGGAATGGCCGTGGTCGGGGATAGAGTATATATATCATTGATCAGTGTTGTTGCACACTCATACCCTTTAATGTGCATTTTATGTAATACCCGAAAATTTATTTTCCGTTTAATATCCGATCAAACCGGATTTCAATCCGGTAACCTCTCTTCATTTTAGAGAATGTTTTACATTATAAAAATATTATCAAAGTTCTATCATTTTATGTAACTTAATTCACATAAAATGATAAAAATGTAAACCGAATAACAATCCCGTATAACTATAATCGAAGAGTAGTTCCGTATATTTTAACAACTCATTTAATAGCTCACCTAACTAGATGAGCGGGCCCATCGGTTTAAGCCCAATAGATACACCTTTCAGCCCATCTCTACTTCCCTTGGTTCAGCCCATATCTTCATGTATTGCTTGCCTTCAACCTTTCTTCACATCCAGCCCAGAATCATTCCAGCCCATCAGCCCTTACCTATCCAATGGCTTAACGTGATGAGCTCTTCAGCCCACTCTGGACAACCCTCTTTCAGCTCAGCAAGAGGAACCCGTCACTCTCTCTCTCCAATCTCTTTGTAACCGAAATTCCTGGATCAACGCCCCACTTTCCTTCCCCGTTGACAAAAGACAACCTGTTGCGTGCCTTTCCCCCGATCTTCCACCGCTCACCTTGCTGCACACTGGAAGCCGAATCAATTGCTGCTCACCCCTGCTGCTCGCTGAAGGATGATCCAAACACAAAGCAACCTCCAATGTCGCCCATGATTCACCCCTCTCCGCCACCCAGCCAACCTTCTTCCTCTCTAGGCGCTGTAACCTCCGTGCGGAACGCCACTACTGTTGCACAGCGGAGTGAAGCCACCAACGCCGGTCCCCTCCCGCTAGGTCAGGTCGCCGCCGCCGTTGTCGATGCTGCAGTAGGTGAGCCGGCTGTCTTCTTCCCCTCTCCTTTCCCTCTTTTCCCCCTCTGCTTCCCTTCGGTTTCCCTGTGTTAACGGCAAGTCGGGTCTGTGTCCGGTCCTGCAGTCACTAGCCTGGACGAGTTTGTGCACTTGTGGTGAGTGCAGTTGGGCTAGTGTACGAGCAGAGCAGGTCCAGGATGCACGAATCACGCAACAAGCACCGGAGGACGAGATCATCTTCGGTCTGCTACAACGTTGGGAGTGCAAGCAAGCCGGTTTCAAACGCTCCGCGTCGGCCACCCCGTAAAACTCGAACCAAGCTGTTGTTTCTCCTCCAGGTGTGTGACGAGTGTGCTAGACGGCGGGTTACTCATTCTTAGTGCAGGGTACGTGTGTTTGTGTTTTTAAATGTATAAGTGGGAGATATAAGTTTATATACATACAACAGTGTACGTGTCTTTATATACATATAGAGAAAGGTATAATATTTGAGTATGTATAGGTTTTATATAAGGGTAAGAATGTTATGTATATGTAGTATATATATGTGTATATATATATATATATATATATATATATATATATATATATATATATATATATATATATATATAAGTGTAGGATATATATGTAAGTATATATATAAGTGAATAGGTGTCCTTAACTAGAACCTTGTTGTATCCGGGTAGAAACGTGTGGTATAGTGGTAACCGAGACGAACTAAGGTGATAGTTAGTTAGTTAGTACGGCCGGAATAGTGTACCCAAGTTATGAGAGTTACGGTGGTTCTATGGGTGAGCATATACTAACGTTGTTCTTGTTGACGAGTAAGTTTATATTTTTGACCCTAGCTCTAGTAGCATGAGTGTAAAGGTCGGACCTTAGCAAACCTTTGAAAAGTTTAGAACCTTGTTAACCTTGTAATCGTTATAAAAACTATCCTTGAGAATCGAGTTATGGAAATAGGTTTTAAAAGAGAATAGTAGAATTTAATGATAGACTTTGAGAATTTTCGGCACTGAGGGTAAAATGGTCTTTTACCGTAAGAGAGCTTTTTCCGTAATTCCTTCGCATGAGGTTGGACATCTGGATGTGATTTTGATCCACATGCCTTATTTGACAGGCGTTTGAGTTACCACGGGTTCGGATCGAGTTGAGATTTGAGAAAGCGATTTTGATCAAGGTAAGTCCTTGCGACTTACTTAGCTGGTTTCTGGATGTTAGTTGGATGACGATAGTGGTGTGTGTTGTGTGTTATAATAACAACTTGTTAGGACGACCGTTGTTGTTATGTGTTAAGGCCCAAGTGTATGTATAACGGGCCGTGACATCACTGCCCAGCTCTGCCAGGAGACTGGGAGGTTCTCTATACCCAGACCATACAGGTACACGGTGAGATGCATCGGATCCACTCTTGATGGGTACGCGGGGGCGGAGGCGAGGTTTGGGAATCCCTCGTGTCACAAAACAAGTATCATTAGAGTGAATGACTTAAATGAAGATAATAATGGATTGTTTGAAAGCATGATGAGTGTTTATTATTTTTTTTGTGTGTGTGCTATTATTATTCTCCTAATGTTTAGATAACTAGCTAATGGTTGTTTTGTTGTGATTTTAGATTTACTGCAGGTTCGGACATCAGCTGAGTGATCCGGAAGTAGTGGTCAGCCGGGTCTCCGTACTCCTTAGAGTGGGGGTTTGGGTTGTTGCTTTGTTGTTCTTTCCTCTTGTTAAAACAATTAGTCTTTTCCGTCATTTATGTATTCTAGGTTGTTAGTCTTTGTTGCATTCATCCTGTTAAAAATACATTTTTATGAATTTCGGTTTTTCTTATTTGTGTCTTGTTGCAAGATCCTAGTAAAGTTGTTGTTAAACTGAGGTCGGGACCCATTGTGAGGTCCTAACCAGTAATGCTCCGAGTTCTGAGAATTTGGGGTGTTACAACATGGTATCAGAGCTCTAGGTTGGCAACAATGGCACTTGAAATCTTCTGAAAGACCGAATAAGTACTTGAACAAAACCCGAAAAGGGATCTGAGTTTTAAAAAGGACTTTTGGTTTTCAAATGCATGCATAGTCTGGTTGGGGATAGAAAAGTACGGCTGACCACCACTACTACCGCGGATCTCAGTATGCTTAGTTTAGACTTATAGTATTGTACAATTATGTATGTTATATAAATATCTATATATATATATGTAGCATGTTGTTACCCTAGAGGATATGAAATATCCTTTAGTTGAGTTATCATGATGCGATCATCGCCTCATGATAAAACATTTGAAGATCTTAAAGGGTATCTATAAGAAGATAGTGGACTCATACCCCAGATTGGAACCTTACATTATGGCGGACGCCCTGGTGGTTTCTACAATTGTCCGAAGAACGAGTGGTTAAAGAGTTGAGGATTACTAGAGGATGTTACCAACAAGAACAATCGGGCGAGAAAATAATATCAAGCAATTCAAATAGAAGTAATCGAAAACCGTACAAGGATCTTAGCGGGATGACGACGAGAGGTGAAACTCAAGATGCATGTAAGGACTAATAAGAGCGCGGATTGAAGAGGACAACATCAAAACACCATTCAAACAAAGTATAGCACAACTACACGTGGCGGGTTAAAGGACACTACAACCAAGGTGGATGCCACCATAGACAAGTATGAGCATGAGAGTACAAAGAAAATTGAGTGTTGACCCAGATGTAAAAGATTAAAGGAGTACCAAGACAGAGATTTACGATCGAGTTTAAAAGACAAAAAAAATTAATAAATTTCATAACCATGGAGATGGATTGACTCCTTTAGAGACACGAGAATGTTGAAGGAAAGCACGACACAAATATCAAAGATAGTAGAAGTCTGAAATTGAGACAATGGATTCCATGAAGGTAATGTTACAAAACAACATCCACCGAGGAAGAAGCATGAGCGGGAACGATCATGATGGACTTGAGGGATCATAATAACTACTCAATCACCAAGAGACTTAAGTCAACCATACTAGTGGTTCCCTACAAAGAACTGCAGGTAGACGATAACTTAGGAAAAAGGAACCGCGAAGATGGGTTTGTAAGCTATCACGGAAGGTTTGATAAACCCATAGATGGCAGGTGTAAATTGTGGAAAGAGCTAAATGTGTATAAACGGATAACCTATATGGGATAAGTTTTCACCTTGTATATCCGCATCGAAAGAGATAGAAGAAAAGTAAGTCTACGATCTGGTAGAAGACCAACTACAGACTAACTAGTAATAACGGAGAATTCATACGTCTGAGTTGACCAATGACGACCGGTTGGTAGATAAGAGGAATAACATCAGATTTACTAAAGAATGTTATCGCCATATGGAGAATCCCTACAAAACATCAATGACGACAATTGTAAAGTAAACCGATACAAGTACCAGTACCCTTAATAGTAACACGGAATGAGTTCGAGCCAATATCTCTAATTAAGAATTTAAGGAGAAGATTTTGACGGCCGGGAATGACCCCATAGGTCTTTAAAGAGATTAAGGAAATGATTGTGAACATGTTTTAAGTCTTAACATCCCACACAAATAAGACTGATGATGCTCCTCCGAGGGAAAGTGGGGTCAAACTGTCGAGAATGACAGGAGACATCTTTGTGATCTAAAGAAGTGATACAGAATAATTGGAATTACCGAGGAGGCACAAACATAGAGAGTATGATTTAAAGTCTTAGTGAAATGTGTGGTCGAGTTGTGAGGTGATTTCAGATGGAGTCTACATGTTGGCTAGAACAGACATGAGAAGGAATATAGTTGAATGACTAAAAGTTGTTATATGGATCCGGTATTACCCCAATAAGAGGATTTCCGAAAGATGTATATATAAAAGTTTAATGAGAAATGGGGTACTCCCATGAAAATTCAAGCTCAAATGATGACATAATAGTTGATACAAATAATAAGACCAACCAACGTGATCCGTAGGGCGTATACGAGAAATCTCAAAGGGATTTAACTATCCTCCTGGGGGTAAAGATTTATAGAAGATAAAGCGACACGAGCATAAGGACAACATAATAAATACGAGTCAGGAACTTTGATTTTTGATAAAATCATATACAACTGAGGTTTCTTATGAAAATGGTACCGATAGGTGTTTAATAAAAGTCATACACATCGGACCGATAACGCTTGGATGGATAAAGTGTAAACCAAAAGAATAACTTAACTAGTAAGAAGGAAAGTCATGTATCAAAAGGCGGGTCTTGCTAAATTGGGATGAAGTGTTGAGATGAGGATGCCTTTGTAGAATCTATGCAAGAGTACAACGTAATTGAAATTCCAAAATGAAATGAGCAGTAATGATCAACTGAAGGTTGAGACCAATTCAAGGGAGGAAATTGTTATAAGACGAGTCACCTAGTAGGAAAGTTCACAAGACAAGATTGAGAGACCAAAAGAGATAAAATGTCGATCCGGATATGAGAGTCTAAGGTGCATGGAAGGGATACCTACAATGGGGTATAGAAACAAAATGTAGACTTTACAAGTGTGGAGAGGTTTTGACCTCCTCAAAGATATAGGAATTTGAAAGAAATCGTAATGTCGGTATCAAAGAGTTAAAGCCCTATAGCGAAAACAATAGAGTTTCATGAAGGCAATATTGCCGGTAACACCAGCGAAGGAATGTATATATGAGAATGGCCTTGGTAGTCTCGAAAGTTCAAGGTAACCCTAATTATCACGGGACCTAAGTCATTAACACCGATGGTCCATGCAATGGGAACTGCAAGGGGATGATAACTAAAGTCCTCAAAACTACCAAGACACTTACCAGCTAACGTTGAAGACTTGAAATGACTATTTATGTCAAGATGAATGACCCAGTTGGGGCTCGAGAAGTAGAGTTAGCCTAAGGAAACAACAGTATGGAAGATAAAACGAATTAGCGAAGCATGAAAGGATTAATCGAGCAGATGATGCTCACCAAGAATTTAACGCCAGTATAGGTATGAAAAGAGTAAGCCCGGGGTATCGAAATAAGCTAATTATATACTGACCGACGTCAACTGAGGACGTGTAAGAGTTGGTTTGTATTGACGAGTAGGTACCGTTAAGAAGAGACATTAGTGACTACGAAGTTAATAGGTAACTTTACCGATGCCTTGGAGGATTCCCCAAGGCAAAGACAACCTTCTGGGATGATCTAAGGATATGGGTAGAATCGGGTTAGAGGTTGCTTACTTGTTGGTTAAGAACAGATTGCGGTTGAGTAAGAGAGTAAGGGTCTATCTGAAGAGGATCTTGCTAGTATTAGAAGGGAAGAATCAGCGGGAGTTGGGTAAATCATGTTGGCCCACATAAATACGCCATTGTGCCTAAAGGGGGATTACAACTGAAGCGTGGTAGGCATATAACCCACAAACGAAGAAAATCAATGTTAGGTTAACTATGATGTCAAGTTAAGGAATTAGATATCTATATGACAAGGTCCATGTAATAGCCAGGATTTCCGAATTCTAATTAATGTTGATTAACTTAATCGTTTGATAGTAATTGACATATAACTCGCGAAGATTTCGCAAGTGATGAGTATGAGTCCCACCGTTATGTTCCTCGCGTAATTTTGGACGTTTGGAGAAATTTTTACTTTTTCCCCCAGGTAATTATTTTTGCCCTCCGGTGTTATTTGGAGCATTTGGGAGCTCCAATTAATAAAAATGCAGTTGAGAGAAATGATCACGACATCGGATATGTCCTGTATATGAAATAACATGAAAAGACAAAACGGATAAAAGAGTCGCTATTCCGATTCTTAGCGGTTAAGAAAGGTGGCCTAAAAATGCCCATTTTACGAGATAGTTATGAATTAATTATCCCGATAATATTTCGGAATTTATATTCCAATTTCATAAAGTTTGGAGATCGGAAAATTTAACCGCATTTCAATTAAATAATTTGACTTAACTTTATATAAAATATTATATATTATTATATAATATTTTTTTTATATAAAAAAAATGTTAAAGAAATGAGAATGCGGCTGCCGCCTATCTCATTTCAATTAACATGTAATAATATATATATGTATACGTGCAAAGGAAGTCGGCTACCACGTATTGTCCGTCTTCACTTTGTCATTCACTTTTCAATTCACAAATGAAATTTACAGAAGAAGAAAAGCGAAGCGAGAGCCACCATTACCGCATAACTTCGATCTCTCACCAGCCTTTCACTTTCGATCCATTTTCAAATCCGTTTGTACCAACGAGTCCCTCATCTTGTTCTCTTCAACGTGGTACAATTTATTTTCCCGTTTATTAGCTTTTTGGTAAAGCTTCCGTTTACCGCTATCGGAGCACCGACGACCACCGCAAGTCATCAAATGTAAGGTTGCATACCGCGCTCTTACTCCCCATATCGCTAGGAGTCTGGATCTTCTTCCGGTTCGTATATCGGGTTAGTAACGAATAAGTTATGAATTTATTCGTTTCCGTATTGCAGGTTAGTATAAATTGACCTTGAGTTGGTTAATATGGATAATTGGAATTTCCATTATGCTCGTTACATTATTCTGGTGATTATGGGTTCTTGTTTGATGAAATCTGATGACAGGGGGTTTAGAAATTGCCTGCGGGCAAAACGTTATTCTAGCGAAATCTAATTAATTAATTAAAGGTTAACTAATTAAATTAGGATTAAAATTGAGATTGAGGAATGTTGATTAGATACTACCTTGAGACTTGAGGAATTGTGAGTTATGATGAGATATTGAGGTTTAGTTGGTTGTGAGGCTCATAGATTGAGTATGATCCTTATGGATCCCTTTGGGTATAGGTGTGACCCCTTTGATGAATAGAGGTTGATATATCTCTTTATGCCTTTTTATAGGCCGTGTTGTCCCTCCAATGTAGAGGTGATCGTGGTTGAGTTTGTACGAGGTTGAGGTAAGTCCGTAGGACTTACTTAGCTACCATCCTTATATTGGGTGTTTGTATGAGTGGTGTGTGCCTTATATGTTTGCTATGATAGCATGTGATGTCGTATTTACCGACCTATGTTTTATTGATTGCCCCACTGCGTGGCTGTGATAACCTTTCCCTTTCATCCCGCCGTGGAGTCTGGGAGGTTCTCTGATGTCAGGCCAGACCGGTTTACAGGAAGGGCGCAATCCACTCCCATAGGGTACACGGATTGTGTGACCGATACTAGTACGGCTGGCTAGCAGGCTCAGAGGCGAGGATGTATCGGTCCTCGTGTCACCTAGTTTCATATATACTATATCTATACGATTTGAGTGAATGACCATTATATTGAGATGAATAAATGGGTAAATGAGTGAAAGCATGCTGATATGTTTATCTTTCCCTATGTGTGATTGTGCTTATGCATTACCCTATATATGTGTATGGTTAGCTAACGGTTTCATACCGTGTTGTAGATGTTTACAGGTTAGGCGCTACTGGGTGATCTGGCAGGGTGACAGGCCGAGGACTCTCGTACATTAGGTGGTTGGTTTGGGGTTGTTGTGTTTCCCTCTGCGTGAGGATGATCTTTTGTACCTCCTATGCGAGGATGTCGTTTTATATACTCGGCTATGTTGTTGTTTACTTTGGGTCGTACAGTTTATACTGTTTTATGTATTTGTTTTATATCTGTCAGTGCCATGTTGTAAGGTCCAGTGAACTTGTTGTCAAGCTAGGGTCAGGATCCATTGTGAGATCCTAGCCCAATGTGACATCCCGAGTCCCGCGGATTTGGGGTGTTACAGAGTTGGTATCAGAGCCCAGGTTGACAACAATGGAACTTGCTACCTGCAATGAGGTTTGATAGGTAAAATAAACAGAGCCCACATGGGATCTGACGTTTTCAAAGGTTTTGGTTTTAAGTGTGGTTTTGGGATAGAATGTACGAGAAGTCATCACCTCTGCCATGGATCTCTGCAGCGTAGATATGTATATATATCTGTGTGTACTATGGATTATGTGGATGTATTATATACATATCGATACCTATGGCATATATATAGCCTTATAAGATTAGGTGCGTATATCCTACAGATGACTCAAACTAGAGCAGTATCTGTAGTGCGATGAGGTAGGGGTACACCCCCTCTTCCTCTAGTGGTGATAAGTCAGGGACCAATTTCCGCTGTTGTTTCACCTATGGCAAAGAACGAGTTTGAAGAGGTTGATCGTGTCTCCATGAGTAGATCCGAGTTTCAAGAATATATGTAACAAGTATATGAAGCGGTGATAGCAGGTAGATCGACACCGGATTCACCAACAATTGTGAGATCAACTGAAGCTTCTGGATCCGGAAAGAAGCAATGGACTGAATCCGTTACTGGAAAAGCAAAGATGATGAATGGGGAACCAAATCCAATATTAGGAGAATCTAGTGATCCTTTGGCCATGAAGATGACTAGCAAGGAACTACAGTGTTTTAATTGCGTGGAAATTGGGACACTGGCGAGCTGTGTGCCCAAAGGCGCCCATCATATGCTTTACGTGTGGTAAAGCAGGGCATAGAGCGAAGTTTTGTCGACAGGGCAAGGCATTGCCTTTACAGGTTCCCTTCAAGAGTGAGATCATTCTAGGTGGACGACGAAGGTCGAGTTACCCTTCAGTTGTACAGGTTGCAAGGATGGGATGATTATGTTTCAGTTGTGGCTATCCAAATCATTAGCGTTCTGTGTGCCCTTTGGCACTGATAGCTTGTTTCACTTGTGGTGAGCTAGGCCATCTGGCCCTTTCTGTCAGCACGGTGGTGTTTCTTCCTAGCAAGACCTTCCTCTTTCCGGTGCAGAAAGAGTGGAAGTGGAGGCTATAGTAATGACCTCAGTGATACCTGAGGAGCATGGATCTGACATTGAGTAATGATATGTAGTGGAGCTACGAGTGTTAGCTGTTATAGGTATCATTCTCGTTAATGGTTTACCTGGTGGAGTTTTGCTTGTTGTGAGTGCTATGCACTTCATGTCTTTCGATGCATGCGTTAATGGTTGACTTTTTGTATATAGTAGAAGGTGGATTTTCCTTTACAAGATTACCTTTTTGGGTCTGAGATACCCGTGAGATGCGTGTTTGTTCCCTTATTTCAGGGACCCGTATATGGTTGTAGATTTCTTTGTCATGTCGTAGGTGCATGAGGAAGTCATTATATGTATGTTTTGGATGAATAGATATCATGTGGTGTTAGCTTTTAATAGTAAGACTATTATAGTCTTTACTGAGTTGAGTTAAATAGAGGTCTTCTGAGGTTAAGACCTTTGAAGAGACGGGTTTGTCATCAGGACTGTACGAGCAGCGAGCTGATAGCACAGGGATGTGACGCCTTCTAGTTTTATACCATAAAGGAGCGAGATAGTCCAACAATTGAAGGTATTCCAATTGTTTATGAGTTTATAGACGTGTTACTGAACCGTCTAGTTGCCACCTCAACGGAGTGTGGACATTGTTATCGAGTTGAAGTATGATACAAGATTGAATGGGAAAGCCACACTATATGGTGCTTGTTGAGATATTGTACTGATAACTTAGAAAGTTTACTGAAACGGGTTTACCCTAGTGGGTTCCATGTTCCGTATTGACGACCCGACGGGTTAACTTCAAGAAGCAATTGTGTTTTCGGGATTCCTTTATGCTCAAGATATCCCTAGTCATGGATGAGAGAGCAGCATGTGTATGAGATAGCATCCCATACCCGTTATGGACACTACGAGTTTGTAGTGATGTCATTTGGGTTGACGAATGTTTTAGTAGTTTTTATGGAGTTGATGAATAGTATCTTCATCGACTTCCTTGATTAATTGGTGGTGGACTTCATGGATGACATGTCGGTATACTCTCATAGTAGAGAATAGTAGACCGATCGTCTGAGGACCTTTCTGCAGATTTCGAGAGATAGAGGGTTGTATGCTACGCTCTCTAAGTGTAAGTTGAGATGCCAGTGGTAGCCTTTTTAGGCCATGTTGTCTCCGCCAGTGGGATCATGGTTGACCTGGCGAGAATTAAGTATGTTGTAACATGGGAGATACTGATGAACATTAAAGAATACGTAGTTTTCTCAGCTCAGTCGATTGCTACCAATGCTTTGAGGAAGGATTTTATATGATTACATATTCATTTGCGAGTCTTTTGAGAAGACCACCATAACTACGTGATGAAAGCCGTGTGTCTAAGTTCTGAAGAGTTGAGGAGGCATTTGACCTCTGCTTCCATTTTGTTGTAGTCAGAAGATTTTTGGGATCCCGTGATTTACGGTGATACATCCCATCTAAGTCTGAGATGTGTATTACTATAGAGGAGTAGGGTTATTGATATGTGTGTTTACAGCTGAGAACGTACGATGAGAACTACCCGACTCATGATTTAGAGTTACTAGTGGTAGTTCAAGCCTTTAAGTTTTAAAGACCGTAGCGGTGTGATTTTCATGTCAGATTTCTATAGATCATAGAAATCTGAAGTATATTTTATGCAACAGGGGTTGAATAACCGCCAATGTTAAGAGCTTAAGTTGATCAAGACTTTGACTTGAAGATTCCATATCATTCAGAGAAGTTGAATGTTGTCGCCGATAACTTGAATGAAAAGACGCTCCAAGAGAAGATGATTGTGAGACTGATAGTTCAGCCTCAGCTTCAGAGAGATCCAGCTTAGCTAGAGTTGGGCAATCAGTTCCTTGATGAGGATATCCAGTTATGCCTTAAAAGTTCTACCTGGTCTGTTGGATGAGGTCTAACAGAAGCAAGGGGCCTGCCCGACCTTGTTGAAGATGGGAGAGAAGATGTCTCGTAATGAGGCACCACAGTTCTCCATGAGAGTAGATGAAATGATGAAGAGTCATGACCGCTTTTGTGTACTTGCTGATGCAGAGTGAGACATACAATTTTACAGTACATTCACTGTATATCTTACTTAGTACATTCAGGTACGAGTAAGAGGTACCACGAGGTGAGACGATTATATTGATGGAGAAGATGGAAACTGATGTAATCGGATTTGTGACACAGTGTGTGACTTGTTAGCAGGTCAAGATAGAACATTTCCGACCTAGAGATGAGCTCCATCCACTACCAGTCAATAGTGGAGGTGGTAGGACATCTTTATGGACTTTGTGATGGGATTGAGGCCCAGTGGGAATTTTGATGTATCCGGATTGTTGGTGACAGATTAACGGAGCCGGCACGTTTCGTTCATATTAGAGAGACATGGCCAGCGAATGCATTGGTTGAGGAGTACACTAGAAAGATAGTGAGACTCCATGGTGTACCGAGAACGATCATCTCTGATCGAGATGGACGTTTTACCTTGAGATTTTGGGCAGAAGATACATACTGCTTTAAGGGATGAGTTTACACTTTATGACTGCGTTTCACCCCCAAATAGATGGTCAGTCAGAGAGGACCATCCAAACCCTTGAGATATGTTATGAGCTTATGTATTGAACTGGAAACAGGGATGGTTAGATTACCTCCATTAATGGATTTATTATGTGATAATGATTGACGCGCATCTTTTGGGATGCCCCTATGAGGCATTATACATATGTAGACGCCGCATACCTTTATGCTAGATTGGACCTAGCAGTATTAGTAGAATAACACCTGATCCGATTCAGGATTTTATAGTTCAAGTAACGCTGATTAGGGGAAGAATGCTGGTGGTACAGAGTCGCCAGATTTTATATGTAGACAAGAGGCGATAACCTCTAAAGTTCAAGCGAGAGTTCATATCCGGCTGTAAGTATCTCAGCTGCGAGACGTTAGACGTGTTAATATGGAAAGGGAACTGAGTTTACAATATGATGGTTTATTTGAGATCGACCAGTACGGAGAAGGCAGCATGATGTTTAGCTTTACCTCTGAGATTAGAGGATATCCACCCAGTGTTTCTTATGTCTCAACTGAGAAAGTATATACCAGACTCGAGACACCTTGTGAGTTACGATGATTTGGTGGTTGAGTTCAACCACGCTTTTGTCGAGCATTCGATTACATTCTTGGAATGAGATATGAAACGCTTGCATTCGAAAGACATTCCCATATTGAGGATATATGGTCGAGATGAAGACCTGAAGAGGCTATGTGAGAGACTGAGGATAGTGTCCTGAGGAACTATCCAGGGTATATGTTGGGACAGACCCATTTGTGGGAGCACGAGTATATCTTAGTGTTATCTTGATAAATGTTTTGCTTATGTGCTTATATGCTTATATGCCTTGATATGTTATTCCATGCTAGTTGTGATGTGATTTATGATCTTAGTAGATCTTGATGTGCTAGCGTGATGTATGTTATAGTTGGAGATGATTACTTCCTCCACGCTACCCGAGTATGATTATATTTATAGCTGGAGATGGTTCTTTCCTCCATGCTATTCGAGTGGGATTAGGATTTGGCTGGAGATGGTTCTTTCCTCCATGCTACCTTGATGGACATAGTTTAGTGGAGATGTGATTCCTCCATGCGATATATATGTTTATGGGTTGGCTAGAGACGTATTTCCTCTATGCATGTGATATGTTTTGGCTAGAGATGTGCTTCCTCTATGCCTTGTGATGTGGTATGGCGAGAGACGTGATTCCTCTACGCCTTTGGGTAGCGTTATGGCCCTGTTTTCTGGAGTGATGATTCCTCCATGTTTATACTTGAGGTTATAGATTATTATAGGTTGAGACCTTTTGAGCGGAGATGTGATACCTCCGATAGATAGAGTTATACCTCGGCATATGGGTCCGAGAGGATTTGAGAATTGTTCAAGTTTCGGGATGAAACTTTTTTAAGGGGTGTGTGATGTAATAGCCAGGATTTCCGAATTCTAATTAATGTTGATTAACTTAATCGTTTGATAGTAATTGACATATAACTCGCGAAGATTTCGCAAGTGATGAGTATGAGTCCCACCGTTATGTTCCTCGCGTAATTTTGGACGTTTGGAGAAATTTTTACTTTTTCCCCCGGGTAATTATTTTTGCCCTCCGGTGTTATTTGGAGCATTTGGGAGCTCCAATTAATAAAAATGCAGTTGAGAGAAATGATCACGACATCGGATATGTCCTGTATATGAAATAACATGAAAAGACAAAACGGATAAAAGAGTCGCTATTCCGATTCTTAGCGGTTAAGAAAGGTGGCCTAAAAATGCCCATTTTACGAGATAGTTATGAATTAATTATCCCGATAATATTTCGGAATTTATATTCCAATTTCATAAAGTTTGGAGATCGGAAAATTTAACCGCATTTCAATTAAATAATTTGACTTAACTTTATATAAAATATTATATATTATTATATAATATTTTTTTTATATAAAAAAAATGTTAAAGAAATGAGAATGCGGCTGCCGCCTATCTCATTTCAATTAACATATAATAATATATATATGTATACGTGCAAAGGAAGTCGGCTACCACGTATTGTCCGTCTTCACTTTGTCATTCACTTTTCAATTCACAAATGAAATTTACAGAAGAAGAAAAGCGAAGCGAGAGCCACCATTACCGCATCACTTCGATCTCTCACCAGCCTTTCACTTTCGATCCATTTTCAAATCCGTTTGTACCAACGAGTCCCTCATCTTGTTCTCTTCAACGTGGTACAATTTATTTTCCCGTTTATTAGCTTTTTGGTAAAGCTTCCGTTTACCGCTATCGGAGCACCGACGACCACCGCAAGTCATCAAATGTAAGGTTGCATACCGCGCTCTTACTCCCCATATCGCTAGGAGTCTGGATCTTCTTCCGGTTCGTATATCGGGTTAGTAACGAATAAGTTATGAATTTATTCGTTTCCGTATTGCAGGTTAGTATAAATTGACCTTGAGTTGGTTAATATGGATAATTGGAATTTCCATTATGCTCGTTACATTATTCTGGTGATTATGGGTTCTTGTTTGATGAAATCTGATGACAGGGGGTTTAGAAATTGCCTGCGGGCAAAACGTTATTCTAGCGAAATCTAATTAATTAATTAAAGGTTAACTAATTAAATTAGGATTAAAATTGAGATTGAGGAATGTTGATTAGATACTACCTTGAGACTTGAGGAATTGTGAGTTATGATGAGATATTGAGGTTTAGTTGGTTGTGAGGCTCATAGATTGAGTATGATCCTTATGGATCCCTTTGGGTATAGGTGTGACCCCTTTGATGAATAGAGGTTGATATATCTCTTTATGCCTTTTTATAGGCCGTGTTGTCCCTCCAATGTAGAGGTGATCGTGGTTGAGTTTGTACGAGGTTGAGGTAAGTCCGTAGGACTTACTTAGCTACCATCCTTATATTGGGTGTTTGTATGAGTGGTGTGTGCCTTATATGTTTGCTATGATAGCATGTGATGTCGTATTTACCGACCTATGTTTTATTGATTGCCCCACTGCGTGGCTGTGATAACCTTTCCCTTTCATCCCGCCGTGGAGTCTGGGAGGTTCTCTGATGTCAGGCCAGACCGGTTTACAGGAAGGGCGCAATCCACTCACATAGGGTACACGGATTGTGTGACCGATACTAGTACGGCTGGCTAGCAGGCTCAGAGGTGAGGATGTATCGGTCCTCGTGTCACCTAGTTTCATATATACTATATCTATACGATTTGAGTGAATGACCATTATATTGAGATGAATAAATGGGTAAATGAGTGAAAGCATGCTGATATGTTTATCTTTCCCTATGTGTGATTGTGCTTATGCATTACCCTATATATGTGTATGGTTAGCTAACGGTTTCATACCGTGTTGTAGATGTTTACAGGTTAGGCGCTACTGGGTGATCTGGCAGGGTGACAGGCCGAGGACTCTCGTACATTAGGTGGTTGGTTTGGGGTTGTTGTGTTTCCCTCTGCGTGAGGATGATCTTTTGTACCTCCTATGCGAGGATGTCGTTTTATATACTCGGCTATGTTGTTGTTTACTTTGGGTCGTACAGTTTATACTGTTTTATGTATTTGTTTTATATCTGTCAATGCCATGTTGTAAGGTCCAGTGAACTTGTTGTCAAGCTAGGGTCAGGATCCATTGTGAGATCCTAGCCCAATGTGACATCCCGAGTCCCGCGGATTTGGGGTGTTACAGTCCACTTGGAGGTGTGATTTGTTTTGAGTATATAAACTTGAAAGCTTGACAGGAAGTAGGTGCAAACCCATTAATTAAGGAACGATCCGATTAGGTCACATTGAGGAAACCGGGCCAAGCGATTTGTACTACAAGGAACAGTAGGCACTTAGTAAAGTGCCGACAGAAGTTTAAGATCATTATTACAGAATGAATAGTCGGGGGGGGGGGACAAGTCGGCCCAGTGGAAGGAAAAGTTTTGGTTTGGTAGAGTCATTAAAAGAGCTAGAAGTAAGTTCGGAAAACCAAACCGTTGAGAGAGTACCTAACGAATCCGAGACACGTCATCAGCTATGAAGATCAGAAAATTTAGCCGGTTCATGCTCTTATAGAGTTCTAGTGGTCTAGACGAGGAATCGACGAGGCTACTTAGAAAAACGGAGGAGAGCATTAGAAATGGTTACCCAGAGTACCTTGCGGAATTAGCCGCTACTTCTGTATCGACGAGTTAGTACTCGGATGTTGTGATATTTGACCATTCATGTTTTTATATTGGATTGAGTGATTATGCTTTATGTGATGTGTGTTTGAGTATGATGTTTGAGTAGTTGCATGGTAGAAAAAAAAATTTATGAAATTAAGAGTTACAAAGAAAGTCGAATGATTTGTTACATTATTCTAAGTTTCGGGACGAAACTTATTTTAAGGGGGCACTAATGTAATACCCGAAAATTTATTTTCCGTTTAATATCCGATCAAACCAGATTTCAATCCGGTAACCTCTCTTCATTTTAGAGAATGTTTTACATTATAAAAATATTATCAAAGTTCTATCATTTTATGTAACTTAATTCACATAAAATGATAAAAATGTAAACCGAATAACAATCCCGTATAACTATAATCGAAGAGTAGTTCCGTATATTTTAACAACTCATTTAATAGCTCACCTAACTAGATGAGCGGGGCCATCGGTTTAAGCCCAATAGATACACCTTTCATTCCATCTCTACTTCCTTTGGTTCAGCCCATATCTTCATGTATTGCTTGCCTTCAACCTTTCTTCACATCCAGCCCAGAATCATTCCAGCCCATCAGCCCTTACCTATCCAATGGCTTAACGTGATGAGCTCTTCAGCCCACTCTAGATAGCCCTCTTTCAGCCCAGCAAGAGGAACCCGTCACTCTCTCTCTCTCCAATCTCTTTGTAACCGAAATTCCTGGATCAACACCCCACTTTCCTTCCCCGTTGACAGAAGACAACTTGTTGCGTGCCTTTCCCCCGATCTTCCGCCGCTCACCTTGCTGCACGCTGGAAGCCGAATCAATTGCTGCTCACCCCTGCTGCTCGCTGAAGGATGATCCAAACACAAAGCAACCTCCAATGTCGCCCATGATTCACACCTCTCTGCCACCCAACCAGCCTTCTTCCTCTCTAGGCGATGTAACCTCCGTGCGGAACGCCACTACTGTTGCACAGCGGAGTGAAGCCACCAACGCCGGTCCCCTCCCGCTAGGTCAGGTCGCCGCCGTTGTCGATGCTGCAGTAGGTGAGCCGGCTGTCTTCTTCCCCTCTCCTTTCCCTCTTTTCCCCCCTGCTTCCCTTCGGTTTCCCTGTGTTAATGGCAAGTCGGGTCTGTGTCCGGTCCTGCAGTCACTAGCCTGGACGAGTTTGTGCACTTGTGGTGACTGCAGTTGGGCCAGTGTACGAGCAGAGCAGGTCCAGGATGCACGAATCACGCAACAAGCACCGGAGGACGGGATCATCTTCGGTCTGCTGCAACTGCTGCAACGTTGGGAGTGCAAGCAAGCCGGTTTCAAACGCTCCGCGTCGGCCACCCCGTAAAACTCGAACCAAGCTGCTGTTTCTCCTCCAGGTGTGTGACGAGTGTGCTAGACGGCGGGTTACTCATTCTCAGTGCAGGGTACGTGTGTTTGTGTTTTTAAATGTATAAGTGGGAGATATAAGTTTATATACATACAGGAGTGTACGTGTCTTTATATACATATAGAGAGAGGTATAAGATTTGAGTATGTATAGGTTTTATATAAGGGTAAGAATGTTATGTATATGTAGTATATATATATGTGTATATATATATATATATACATATATATATATATAAGTGTAGGATATATATGTAAGTATATATATATAAGTGAATAGGTGTCCTTAACTAGAACCTTGTTGTATCCGGGTAGAAACGTGTGGTATAGTGGTAACCGAGACGAACTAAGGTTATAGTTAGTTAGTTAGTATGGCCGGAATAGTGTACCCAAGTTATGAGAGTTGTGGTGGTTCTATGGGTGAGCATATACTAACGTTGTTCTTGTTGACGAGTAAGTTTATATTTTTGACCCTAGCTCTAGTAGCTTGAGTGTAAAGGTCGGACCTTAGCAAACCTTTGAAAAGTTTAGAACCTTGTTAACCTTGTAATCGTTATAAAAACTATCTTTGAGAATCGAGTTATGGAAATATGTTTTAAAAGAGAATAGTAGAATTTAATGATAGACTTTGAGAATTTTCGGCACTGAGGGTAAAATGGTCTTTTACCGTAAGAGAGCTTTTTCCGTAATTCCTTCGCATGAGGTTGGACATCTGGATGTGATTTTGATCCACATGCCTTATTTGACAGGCGTTTGAGTTACCACGGGTTCGGATCGAGTTGAGATTTGAGAAAGCGATTTTGATCAAGGTAAGTCCTTGCGACTTACTTAGCTGGTTTCAGGATGTTAGTTGGATGACGATAGTGGTGTGTGTTGTGTGTTATAATAACAACTTGTTAGGACGACCGTTGTTGTTATGTGTTAAGGCCCAAGTGTATGTATAACGGGCCGTGACATCACTGCCCAGCTCTACTAGGAGACTGGGAGGTTCTCTATACCCAGTGTAACGCCCCAAATTTTGGCGCGTTCGCGTTTTGTATTTTCTCGGATTTTATCGATACTTTAAATGGCTTAAAATATTTTTTTTTTCTCGAGTATGATCACGCCGTAAATTAAATTTATGAGTTTATATATTCTATATTTATATATGTTCCGTATTTTATTTTACGGAAAGTTCGGAAGTTTTCCGATTCGAAAATCCCGTTCCGAATGTTGATCGAGTTAGTTATTTTAAAAAAAAGCCCTCTTTAGTCTTTTATTTAATTTTCTTTTTTTTTTTTCTCTCTCTCTCCTCTCTCTTTCCTCTTTCCCTTGCCGCTTCTTGCGTGTGCCGTTGCAGCAGAGGAGGGCCAGGGGCCGACCTCTCAACAGCCGACCCCTCGACCCCCCTTGGCCCTTGCCTGCATCCTAGCTGCATCCGACCCCTCGATCTCCCTCCCTGTGCTGACTACCCCTAGCAACAGCCTCACACTTTCCCTCACCTTTCTCTCTCTGCACTGTCTCTCTCGCACCTTCCTCCTTCTATTTCCCTTTCCATTTTTGTTGCTGTGTTGTTCACACCCTGGGAGATTCAGCAGCCTCGAAGGGAGCCGCCGGATTAGTCCCTCCCCGCTGCTGCATCAATCGACCGGAGCGTCGTACCTCTCTCTCCCGTTTCCCCTTCGCCTCGCCGCTTTTGTTAAACCACCGGAGTTAAAAACCTTCGTGCTTTGCCAGAGCCACCAGGGGAACACCCGCCTTGCTGTCGGCGCCGCACCACCGGATACCTGGAGCGGTAGTCATGATCGGCCTGCACGAACCTTGAGGAGCCTCCACAGGGCCTTCGACTCGCCGGAACTATCCCCTGCTTTCTTCTCCCTGTTGCGCCACCAGTCCCTCAGAGAAGCAAGGAGACGGCATCTCATCTCCTTCTCTTCTGCTGCCTCCGGGAATCACCGCTACTGCCATCGCCGGAAGGAACCACCTCGTGCTCCGCCTTGCTTTGTCCATGCCTCTGAAGCGCCGCCGTCCTCTGCTCTATTGCAATCGCTCTTCTTGTAAAAGGGGGGTGAGAAGCCCTATTCTTGACTCTCACAGCGGGCCCCCTTCCTTTCTGGTTAATTACAAACTTGCCTATATTGTGTATTTGCATACTCTACCCAGGTTTTTGAAATGTATTTATTACGCCCCTGCTTATATATAATTATAGAAAACGGCCCAAGGAATTAATTACGAATAATGTCCCATATTTATAAAATTGTATTAATTGGAGGAAAATGTATTTATGGGTTTTAAATTTGGAATTTACATGAATTATATTCCTATTTATATATACCATATATATTATGCTCATGTTGGATTAATTTCGGGTTATGACTCAAGGATTAAATTACGGGATTTTAAAGTTGGCTTTGAAAACGAGTTTTACCTTGGGTTTACAATGTTATACAATTTGCCAAGAATATATATTTACGGTTTTAACTTGGGTTTTAAAAGCGGGGTTTTCCTTAGATTTATATATGTTAATTATTCCGTTCAAATTTAGCGTATAAGCTAAATTGGTATAGTTTTGGTGTTAGGTTTGGAAGCATCCCGATAAAGGCCTCATAAGTCCAAGTCGACATCCGTTGATCGATTTCCGTCTTTTGACGTCGTGTGAGTATCCTTTCCCTCGATCTAGTTATGTTTAGTAGTATAATGCTAGGTTGGATATAGCATAACTTAGAGTGAATACCAAGTAGTGGTTATGAACCTTAGGTGAGTTTTGAGGAATTATGATCGTTATAAAGCTTGATGTTATCTTATGAGGATTTTAGGGTGTTGAGTGTTTGGGGTTGATCTTGTGAGATTATGAGGATTGAGATTATGGTTGTATGATCTTGTTGAGATTGTGGAGACTAGGACGAGATTATCCTAGCATGTGTTGTGATGATTATGAGCTTGTGAGATCGTGAGGATTAGGAGTTGTTATCCTATCATGGTTATGGTTTATGATCTTGCGAGATCATTGGGACTAGAAGTCTAAGGACTTCTAGCATGTGAGAGAGATGTTGATCGCGTGCCTTTTTACAGGCGTTGAGTGTCTTCCTACGGGAAGCTGAGAGCGGGATATAGCGGGATTATCTTTGGGACGAGGTAAGCCTTCGGACTTACTTAGCTCGTATTCTTTGTATTAGTATTATTGTGTGGTGGGTGGTGTGTGTTTATTATTTTATTGTTTATAACAATTAAACCGGAATAGGATTACCGACCTTTATATTATTTGGCCCAAGTGTATGATAACGGGCGGTGACATCACTGCCTGGCTCCCCGTGAGAGCTGGGGGGATCTCGGCGACTGGCCCGTGCTGGTTAGACGGTCGGAGGCATCCGACCGTTCCATTGCCGGAAGAAGGGACCGAGGCGAGTTTCGGAGGATTCTCGTGTCACAAAAGAAGTTGAACTAGAACGGGATATGACTTAATAAATAAAGATAATAAACCGGATTTGTGTGCTTTGAGTATGTTGTGTGACTATGTTGAATTAATTGTGTTTGTGCCTTTCCCTTTAATTCTAATGCTTCGAATGTGAGCTAACGGTTTTATACCGAATGTTGTAGTTTGCCTTGCAGGTTAGGGGCGCGGCCGAGAGATCCGGAAGGGTGGGCAGCCGGGGTCCGTACATTTTAGGAGTGGGTTTTGGGTAGAGTCGAGTTTGTATATTATTCATGTATATCGTATATCGTGTGGTGGCATTTGGCCCTTGGTGTTGCATATCGGCTGAAGTCTTTGATTGTTTCTTTCGGGTTTCCTTTCATTGCATAAAAATGAATTTCGGTTTTGGCCTCTATTTGTGCCTTGTTGCAAGATCCGGTGAAATTGTTGTCAAGCTAAGGGTCGGGACCCATTGTGAGGTCCCAACCCGTAGCATCCCGAGTCCCGCGGATTCGGGGCGTTACAAAAGTGGTATCAGAGCCCTAGGTTGACAACAATGGCACTCGCAATCTTCTAAAGGCCAAATGAAGAATAAACAGAACCCACACGGGTTCCGACTTTTCGTTTTGAAAATCACATGCATGAGTCGGGGTAGAATGTACGGACCACCACTCCTTCCGCGGATCTCGGCAGCATAGTTTATTGGATTTTTAGTATATATATGTATATATGTAGATATGTATCGTGGATTTAGGATGTTTTTGGACTATTATTGTATGTGATTGTATGTTGCACGATGAATTGGATATATGTGTATAGTTATATATGTGGACGGTTATATGTTTTGGGACCTTATATTGTGGATGAAATGCTGGATGTGTTATAGTGGTAGTGATATGGACGTAAGATTTATATAGTTATGTATACGTATTCTTATTATATATAGTAGTAGCATATGGAGTTATGAGACCTCATAGAAAAGGTGATAGTATAGTATCACCACCTTTAAGGTGATGTTGTTGGTCTGAGATAACGTTCATACGAGGAGAAATATGCTCAAGTATCGAGTTGAGTTTTTCGTGCTAACGAATACCATGACGTTTCTCGGATTCCTTTAAAAGGATTTCGAAGAGGAGGAGTAGAGATGACGTAAACGAAGAACAACCAAGTAAAAGAAAACTCGAGACGACTTAAGGGGAATGAAGATGGAAGCATACAAGAAAAAGGAGTAACACAAAGGTGAGGAAGTGGTTACAAAGAAGCCAAGATGGAAAGACGACGAGACCAAGAGAGATAACGAACTTAAGTTCTTCAAGAAGACGCGCAGACAGCTAAAGATGCGAATCGGGGAGGAGATGGATACTTTCTAGCAAGTTTAAAGGTGGTATTTCATTAAGATGTGAAGTTTTCTTTAGGCGCTCCTAAGCATTGGAGTCAAGACGAGCAGAGTGATCGAACCATTTGTTAAAGATTTAAGATACCGTAAGTTAAGCTTACGAGGTACCAATAAGTGAAGTGTCAACATTACTAGAGTTACGAGAAGAAGGGCTTGGTAGGGATTCACGGGGAGTTGACCGGTTTCCATTATAATGATAAGGCTAAGAACCGCCAAGAAGGAGGAAGTGTGTGGAAACGATGATCCCAAGAAGATGAAAGACGAAACGAGGAGCTTTGATCGAGAGACTTAAGATACCGACCAAGAGGAACGCAAGTGGATGCTAGCTAGAGCTATAATATTTGGGAAGGTGCACTTAAAGGACATCATGAAGAGCGGTAAGCCTATGAGCGTGGGTCATATGACGCGAAAGAGCTGGGAAGTTATAATTATCTTAGAGAAGTGGAAGGAAGTGTGGAACGTAGAAAGAGTTAAGGAAGGGTGTGAAGAGTAAAATGAGCTAGTGAAGTTTAAGACAAAGTACCCCGAGAGGGTATCCTTCAGGAGTAGGGTAACATGGAAGTATGGTAGGAGGGTAAGTCGTTGATCTTAGAGAGGGTCATCAACGAGTTAATCGGTGACCACCGAGGGTGTACAGGTGTGGGTTGTACACTGGTGACTGTAGGAGGGAAGAGTAACCTAGGATGTGAGATCATGAAGAAGGGGAACAAGAACTGGAACATTCGTGGTGGTTTAATGTCAGTAATAGGAGGTGTATTAACGGAAGCATAAACATTTTAATCAAGTAACATCTTATCGATTCTAACAAGTGATGATAATGTATGTTGCGGAGGGATTGTAATGATCTGGTACGGCCTTCTTAGGTCATGGGGATTTTTATGTGGAGAAATGACACGGATCAAGGTAAGCAAATTGGAAGGATAAGGAGGAAGGTGAGTCTTCTATAGTTGATGTACGAAATAGGGAATACATAAAGAGGATGTGTGGTATGTTGAGGATGCATGGTATGTTTGTGCTAATGAAATGGAGGGTATGTTTTCGCGAGCAAAAGATGAGATAGAGGCGTCAACCTCACATGTGAGAGACACGGTGGCTATGGCGTGAAAAGGAGGACCTAGATTAGAACAACGCTTCAAGCTTGGAATTAAGATGTTGGTGCTTGGTGGAGTAATAAGTGGATCTTTTGTGATTATGGTTGGGATTTTTGCCTAAAGGCATACTAGTACGGTTGTGAAGCTGTTCATGGATACCAAGAGATACATAAGGTGACCAACGAGAGTAAGAGAAGACTGAGGTTTTGAAGTTTTATATCGATATGGGATATATAAGGAGCACATGAAAGATTGAGGTTAGAGCCTCTACGGTCGGTTTGAGATTACATAATGAAATGAAGTGTAATTTCTACGCCTACTCGAAGAAAGGATGTCTATGGTGTAAGGTTATGTAGAATACGATGAGCTTCTCCCATATGTTGGGATGTCACTGAAAGCGAAAAAGTTTATGTCATATTGTTCTGAGGCATGATTAAGTCTTGTAGTAAGTATCTTTGTGATTGAACACATGCGCGAGATCAAGAGAGGTTATTATCGCTATTCTTTTAAAGCGAGAAGAGGAAGTAAGCTGAATTATTGCTTAACTGAGGCTTTAAGAGTCGGAAAAGTAGAGCAAGTCTGTCGAGTTCTGTAGATGAAGGATCTATGCAAGAGGACGGTAAACATTGTAGCTAAAGATGGAGCAATATACGTGTTTAAAGGACGTTACCTCAATAGATTGGGGTAGATCAATTGTGTCATGACCACTTGTAAAGTGATAAGACAAGATTGTGTCGGTTATTACAATATGTAACGGGGAGAGAAAAGATGCAACCGAGATATCACGGATTCCAATACGTCAGGATGTGGAATTTTCCACTAAGGTCGAGCTTGATTTAATTCCGATGTCCAAGACGTCCTGTGGAGTAACACTTGTGCAGAGACATGAGTTGTGGAAGCGATTGGATGAGTAATTGCAAGAACTTATTGATAAGAGTTCATTAGAATCAGTGAAATGCTATGGAGAACTCCGAGTGTTATCTCGAGCTTTTGATTTGCAGTTCATATTGGAATATATCTTAAACTCTTGATTTAGAGTTGTTATGGAGAACACCAATTTGCGAAAAGGGAGACGGTTATCTCCGTCTGTACTGATTACTGTGAGACAAATAAGATAACAGTGAAGGACAAGTACCCCTCACCACAGATAGATGATCTACTCGATCAGTTGCAAGGTTGGTAGCCTCTTATAAGATTAAGTTAAGAACTTGATTGTCACCGTTTGAGAATTCGAGAGGGAGATATTGCAAGTACGGCATTCCGGACCAACCAAGGTCACCAGGAGTGGTAGTTACTCCACATGGACTTACTGATGCCCGCATAAGATACTTTGGGTCTACTCTTAGGAAAGAGAGGAAGTGTTTGACAAGTTGTCTCGGGATGGCAAACCCCGAGAGATGTGAAAGAAGTTCCAGGTTTCTCAGATGTGTTGAGCATTACTAGATTTGTGAAGAGAGAGTTGTATAACACCAATTATGGTATCCCCCGAATGACAACAGAGTATTGAATGGGACGAAGAATTGACAATAGAGTTGTTGAATGTTAAGAGGAGATTCATTGGTGCAACTGTTTGAAATTGCCTTGAGGTATGATCGGTTTAAATTGTACAAGTGATTCTTCAAGACAAGGTCTTGATCGAGTAGTGAGGAGCGATGTAAAATGTATATCATACGTGTCGTGTTAGTAGTATTATGGAGCAAGTACTTCCTTTGTTACTTGGAATTGCAACAAGAATTGTGGAAACATAACATCAAAGTTGGTTTGACAAGAACCCGAACCAGCAGTGTAAACTGGAAGTTCAATCTTCGTTGATAGAGAAATTAAAGGGAAAATAATGGAGATGCTGCATCGAAACCGAGAAGGACGTTGAGTTCCGAAATTTTGACCTTTTTGAGATCTTAGCGCGAGTTAGGGAAGTGGTTTGCCGGTTGGCGTGGCCGCCGAGAGTAGAGGGTGTTCATCCGGTGTTTCATGTGTTTCCAATTATGAGGATCTATTAGCAGAGAAGGAACCGATGAGGCTAACTGGAAGACGGAGGGTAGTATCATTAGTTGAGTTTTACACGGATCTAGTAGCTTCGATAAAATCGACGGATTATACCTAGTTCTTTCCTTAGTTAAGTTGTGTGATGTTATATGTTGTTTGTGCCCCGTGCGGGAATGTGTTATATGATCTGATATATATTGCGACGGTGGGTTGAGCAGTTTCTGTAGATAGATTAGAAGTCCTAAGCTTTCCTAGTTGTGCGTTTATACATCGGCCTTAGGGACCGAGAAGTTCGATGTGTGGCAAGTTTCGGGACGAAACTTGTTTTTAGGGGGATCTGTTGTAACGCCCCAAATTTTGGCGCGTTCGCGTTTTGTATTTTCTCGGATTTTATCGATACTTTAAATGGCTTAAAATATATTTTTTTTTCTCGAGTATGATCACGCCGTAAATTAAATTTATGAGTTTATATATTCTATATTTATATATGTTCCGTATTTTATTTTACGGAAAGTTCGGAAGTTTTCCGATTCGAAAATCCCGTTCCGAATGTTGATCGAGTTAGTTATTTTTAAAAAAAGCCCTCTTTAGTCTTTTATTTAATTTTCTTTTTTTTTTCTCTCTCTCTCCTCTCTCTTTCCTCTTTCCCTTGCCGCTTCTTGCGTGTGCCGTTGCAGCAGAGGAGGGCCAGGGGCCGACCTCTCAACAGCCGACCCCTCGACCCCCCTTGGCCCTTGCCTGCAGCCTAGCTGCATCCGACCCCTCGATCTCCCTCCCTGTGCTGACTACCCCTAGCAACAGCCTCACACTTTCCCTCACCTTTCTCTCTCTGCACTGTCTCTCTCGCACCTTCCTCCTTCTATTTCTCTTTCCATTTTTGTTGCTGTGTTGTTCACACCCTGGGAGATTCAGCAGCCTCGAAGGGAGCCGCCGGATTAGTCCCTCCCCGCTGCTGCATCAATCGACCGGAGCGTCGTACCTCTCTCTCCCGTTTCCCCTTCGCCTCGCCGCTTTTGTTAAACCACCGGAGTTAAAAACCTTCGTGCTTTGCCAGAGCCACCAGGGGAACACCCGCCTTGCTGTCGGCGCCGCACCACCGGATACCTGGAGCGGTAGTCATGATCGGCCTGCACGAACCTTGAGGAGCCTCCACAGGGCCTTCGACTCGCCGGAACTATCCCCTGCTTTCTTCTCCCTGTTGCGCCACCAGTCCCTCAGAGAAGCAAGGAGACGGCATCTCATCTCCTTCTCTTCTGCTGCCTCCGGGAATCACCGCTACTGCCATCGCCGGAAGGAACCACCTCGTGCTCCGCCTTGCTTTGTCCATGCCTCTGAAGCGCCGCCGTCCTCTGCTCTATTGCAATCGCTCTTCTTGTAAAAGGGGGGTGAGAAGCCCTATTCTTGACTCTCACAGCGGGCCCCCTTCCTTTCTGGTTAATTACAAACTTGCCTATATTGTGTATTTGCATACTCTACCCAGGTTTTTGAAATGTATTTATTACGCCCCTGCTTATATATAATTATAGAAAACGGCCCAAGGAATTAATTACGAATAATGTCCCATATTTATAAAATTGTATTAATTGGAGGAAAATGTATTTATGGGTTTTAAATTTGGAATTTACATGAATTATATTCCTATTTATATATACCATATATATTATGCTCATGTTGGATTAATTTCGGGTTATGACTCAAGGATTAAATTACGGGATTTTAAAGTTGGCTTTGAAAACGAGTTTTACCTTGGGTTTACAATGTTATACAATTTGCCAAGAATATATATTTACGGTTTTAACTTGGGTTTTAAAAGCGGGGTTTTCCTTAGATTTATATATGTTAATTATTCCGTTCAAATTTAGCGTATAAGCTAAATTGGTATAGTTTTGGTGTTAGGTTTGGAAGCATCCCGATAAAGGCCTCATAAGTCCAAGTCGACATCCGTTGATCGATTTCCGTCTTTTGACGTCGTGTGAGTATCCTTTCCCTCGATCTAGTTATGTTTAGTAGTATAATGCTAGGTTGGATATAGCATAACTTAGAGTGAATACCAAGTAGTGGTTATGAACCTTAGGTGAGTTTTGAGGAATTATGATCGTTATAAAGCTTGATGTTATCTTATGAGGATTTTAGGGTGTTGAGTGTTTGGGGTTGATCTTGTGAGATTATGAGGATTGAGATTATGGTTGTATGATCTTGTTGAGATTGTGGAGACTAGGACGAGATTATCCTAGCATGTGTTGTGATGATTATGAGCTTGTGAGATCGTGAGGATTAGGAGTTGTTATCCTATCATGGTTATGGTTTATGATCTTGCGAGATCATTGGGACTAGAAGTCTAAGGACTTCTAGCATGTGAGAGAGATGTTGATCGCGTGCCTTTTTACAGGCGTTGAGTGTCTTCCTACGGGAAGTTGAGAGCGGGATATAGCGGGATTATCTTTGGGACGAGGTAAGCCTTCGGACTTACTTAGCTCGTATTCTTTGTATTAGTATTATTGTGTGGTGGGTGGTGTGTGTTTATTATTTTATTGTTTATAACAATTAAACCGGAATAGGATTACCGACCTTTATATTATTTGGCCCAAGTGTATGATAACGGGCGGTGACATCACTGCCTGGCTCCCCGTGAGAGCTGGGGGGATCTCGGCGACTGGCCCGTGCTGGTTAGACGGTCGGAGGCATCCGACCGTTCCATTGCCGGAAGAAGGGACCGAGGCGAGTTTCGGAGGATTCTCGTGTCACAAAAGAAGTTGAACTAGAACGGGATATGACTTAATAAATAAAGATAATAAACCGGATTTGTGTGCTTTGAGTATGTTGTGTGACTATGTTGAATTAATTGTGTTTGTGCCTTTCCCTTTAATTCTAATGCTTCGAATGTGAGCTAACGGTTTTATACCGAATGTTGTAGTTTGCCTTGCAGGTTAGGGGCGCGGCCGAGAGATCCGGAAGGGTGGGCAGCCGGGGTCCGTACATTTTAGGAGTGGGTTTTGGGTAGAGTCGAGTTTGTATATTATTCATGTATATCGTATATCGTATGGTGGCATTTGGCCCTTGGTGTTGCATATCGGCTGAAGTCTTTGATTGTTTCTTTCGGGTTTCCTTTCATTGCATAAAAATGAATTTCGGTTTTGGCCTCTATTTGTGCCTTGTTGCAAGATCCGGTGAAATTGTTGTCAAGCTAAGGGTCGGGACCCATTGTGAGGTCCCAACCCGTAGCATCCCGAGTCCCGCGGATTCGGGGCGTTACACCCAGACCATACAGGTACACGGTGAGATGCATCGGATCCATTCCTGATGGGTACACGGGGGCGGAGGCGAGGTTTGGGAATCCCTCGTGTCACAAAATAAGTATCATTAGAGTGAATGACTTAAATGAAGATAATAAATGGATTGTTTGAAAGCATGATGAGTGTTTATTATTTTATATGTGTGTGTGCTATTATTATTCTCCTAATGTTTAGATAACTAGCTAATGGTTGTTTTGTTGTGATTTTAGATTTACTGCAGGTTAGGACAGCAGCTGAGTGATCCGGAAGTAGTCGTCAGCCGGGTCTCCGTACTCCTTAGAGTGGGGGTTTGGGTTGTTGCTTTGTTGTTCTTTCCTCTTGTTAAGACAGTTAGTCTTTTCCGTCGTTTATGTATTCTAGGCTGTTAGTCTTTGTTGCATTCATCCTGTTAAAAATACATTTTTATGAATTTCGGTTTTTCTTATTTGTGTCTTGTTGCAAGATCCTAGTAAAATTGTTGTTAAACTGAGGTCGGGACCGATTGTGAGGTCCTAACCAGTAATGCTCCGAGTTTTGAGAATTTGGGGTGTTACATTTTAGTTTCCAATGAATCGTAGTAGTGTTCGACAAATGGGACTACGGTATATGTGAATGTATATCATAGAAAACTCCAAAATCATCCCGAGATGCATCAACTAGTCCTTAGGAGAGGACCCTCGAGTTTACAAAAACTCGAGGTAAGGAGACATGAAAACCCGAGCTAGGAACAACTCAGTTGCCAAAAGTCCACATAAGTCGAGTTCACTCAAGAAACTCGAGCAAAGAAACACAAAACTCGACCTAATTTGAAGGCAAAACTCGAACAAAGAACACCTTTCAAGATGAGATTACACTTACTCCGGGATGTTTCTAGATGAGAGACCACAAAATTCACCCTATAAATAAAGGGGATGGCTATAATACCCCGCTAAATAAGGTACAATATTAATTAATTTTTTCTTTTTAAGTTCCGTTATGAGTCTAAATTATATAGACTTATACCATGTAAATATTAGTTAGTCGGTACAACTATATATAGTATTGTACATTACGAGTGGTTATGAAAGTTTAGAAACATGAAGTATACTATTATAGTGTCATATACAGAATAAACTTACCTAAATTATAAAATAAAAAGTATAAGATAAGTTAGGATAATTAAAACTTGTAAAACAATAACTATAAAGGTTATTTATAGATTGTAATTAATTCATATATATATATATATATATATATATATATATATAGATTTTAGTTCAAGTGAGGAGAGAACTTGTAGATAGGAATTAGGAGGGTTGTAAGCCATTGGATGAATTTAAATCAAGGGCTCTCACACACTCATCATTAATGGCATTTTTGTAAATTGACATAAAATCTGGAAAAATACCCTTACGTTCAAAATAGTCATTGGTATTCATACTTTTATATGCCATTGTTCATGTTTTTATACATCGGTGTTCATAGTATTTTTATTCATCAAAGTGTCATGTCCATTTATTCTTTTGTGTTCATTTTATAATGCATAGATGTTCATTTACAGTATATAACCACAAAAATAAAAACTCATAACAAAACCTTAAAAGATGATCATAATATGTTATGTATGTGTCAAAGTTATAGATAAGTCATCGGTGTTCATACTTTTATATGTCATTGTTCATGTTTTTATTCGTCAGTGTTCCTACTTTTTATGTCATTGTTCCTGTAAATATTATAAACTATTTTTCTATAAGACATTTTGCCGAACAGTTTGCGTGCACACTAAAAGGAGCATAAAGATTATTCAATTGGAGTTATTAGGCCAACTCAACATATGTATATACATGTATTTTCTCAATCAAACTTATCAAACACAAAATGATTCAAACAAATTTGATTTCGAAGACAAACATCAATTATAATGAAACCTAAACCTTAAGAATGGAAATCTAATCAATGAGAGTAGAAATTCGAAGAAACAAAACCTTAATCGTCTTGTATTCTCTTTGATTTCACAATTTTTATGTAATCGATCTCTGAATATTATCAACACGATTTTAAAGAAAATTATAATTTTCAAAAAAAATGAACATCATATTATAAACACCATAACTGTAAAAAAAAATAAATACATACTTGTAATAAAATGAACATCATATTTTATTAATACAATTTGAAAGAATAGTATAATTTACAAAAAAAATCCGAAAAAAATGTTTTATAAAAAATATAAAAATGACCAATTAATGTTAAAAAATGAAAAGTTAGTGTTGGAAAAAAAATGAACATTTGTTGATAAAATATAAACAATGACTCTTTTAAAAATGAACACATACTTATAAAAATATGAACACCAATTTTTATTTACAAAAAGAAAATCTGAAGAAAAAAACAGTGACGTGGCATGCCACATGTCACCACCCCAGCTCTCCTCATTCCTATCTGCAAGGGTCCTCCTCACCGGAACCAGACCCTATATATATATATATATATATATATATATATATATATATATATATATATATATATATATATATATATATATAGGTTAATGTTCAGGTAAGGCTCTTTTATTGCGGTACGGCCGTACGGCCGTACCGCAGGGCGACACGTGTCCCGAAAAAAAAAAAAAAATTTTTTTTTTTTTTTCTCTTTTCTGAAACGATTTTTTTTTTTTTTTTACGGAAACTAATGAAAATTTATTTGAACTACCATGTTATAATTTATGCACTATTATCCTATAAACTTTGAACTATTCCTATATAATCCATGAACTATTACTTTTTAATATAATCCATGAACTATTCTATTATAATTCATGAACTATCCCATAATAAGTTTTGAACTATTACTTTCACTCCTTTATAAATTTTTGCACTTTAAACTATTCTATTATAATTCATGAACTATTCTATTATAATTCATGAACTATCCCATAATAAGTTTTGAACTATTACTTTCACTCCTTTATAAATTTTGCACTATGAACTATTCTATTATAATTCATGAACTATGCTTTTAGAAGTTATGAACTATTACTTAATAAGTTTTGAACTATTACTTTCAATCCTTTATAAATTTTACACTATGAACTATTCTATTATAATTCATGAACTATCCTTTTATAAGTTATGAACTATTCCATAATAAGTTTTGAACTATTACTTTTACTCGTTTTAAAAAAAAAAAAAAAAAAAAAAAAAAATTGAACTATTACTTTTACTCGTTTAAAAAAAAAAAAAAAAAAAATTTTTTTTTTTTTTTTTTTTCGGGACACGTGTCGCCCTGCGGTACGGCCGCACGGCCGTACCGCAATAATGGGCCTTACTTGAATAATACCCTATATATATAAGGTCAAATGAAGTGTAAATTATATTAAGCTAATTTATATAAGGGATCTTTTCACAATTAACCTAATTATGGGGTAATAAGATAAAAAAGGTAGTAAAGACAAAGTGAAGGTGAGTGGATAGTCTAGGTGTAGCCACGTATCTTGTAGATAGATTTTAACATTCACCATGCAGTAGAATTTGGGACTATAAAAGCTCATAGTTGGATTTGAAATTGAAAGCACAACAAAATAAACAAAGGAAACATATATTAACGCAACGTTACGAGTTGAAGCAAGGAAGGCAAATTGCTATAGTTCGATCCGATTTGAATCAAGCATGCAAGTGGGTTATAGTTATTTTAAATAACTATCATAATCGGTAATGCTTATATATTTATATATGTATTAGAGAAGTAATAATTATAGGTATATCCATCGAGATATGTGAAGTTATATACGTATATTTTTGTACTAGACTGACGTATATTTTATTGGTTCAGTAGTTACTAGATCGGTAAAGTGATAGTATACGTGTGTCGTTAAAGGGTGCGGACATTATGGGTAAATAATAATGACGGCTCGACAGTATTATTAGAAATGTCTGTTGGGGTTTAGTGGACCCTGGGAATTAGGTCGTCTAATTCCGATCTCGCTACCGGTAGGCTAATTTAGGAGTCATGGATTTACCAAGAGGTTCTCCAAGGCTTGCCTTTCGGTTGATTAATGGTTAAAATCAGACCTGGTATCCACGGTGAAATTGCTAGCGTAACGCTAATGCAATTAAGTGCTCTCCTTTTAAATTAATTAAGGATTGAATGTCTAGTAAGGTTGAAACTATGAATCGTATTTATTATATGATTTTAAGTTATTTTAAAAATTAGGTTAATCCAGCTTGCCAGTTTATTCGATAAACTGACCCATGTTTTATTTTTATTTTTTTATACTTGATTTACTGACAGGTTAAGGTGAGTAGGAGATGAAGTATGGGAAGCACACCGGAGTTACACCCGATCACCTTTCACCCTCCCTTGGAAGTTTATATATATCTACACTTAAATCTATGTTTTAATATATGTAAATAAGTCTAAGTTGATGCATAATAAATATGTTATTATATAACTCGTTGAAGTCTTGTAACTAGCCTGAAGCGGATTTCAGTAGTAATAAAGAAACCGCTGCGTTGTAGCAGACCTAGTAAAATGTTAGATTGGGGTGTTACAATGGCTGCTTGTAATTGATATCCCATTCCAAGGCACACAACAATTTTCCAAAACACTCTCTTTATAAGCAATTTGCCGATTTGAAGGAAGTTTCAAGGTGTTCTTGAAGTTCTTTTCAAAGCTCCTCTCTAGATCTATTCTCAATCTTGTTTTGGTCATAACTTTGAATTAATTGTAACTCCGTTTAGTCCATTCTTTTTCCTACATTTGTTATTTTTAATCTAGTTTGTCACCATGGTATTTATTTATTTTGTTTGATTTATTGAATTTTTGGTCATGAGTGAGTAGTCACTTTACTTGGATTTGGGGTGAAAACTCCAAATCATTCTAGGATTGTCTAAATCTATGTTGTGTTTATAAAAATATAGAGAATCAAATTCATGTTTAATAGCACATATGAGGTTTAGAATCTATCTAAATGTTCATCCATATTTGATCCTAATTTAAATGTCAGATGCTAGATTATTTTATAATCTAGATTGTTTCCTTAACACATTGTATATTTTCAAGCATGAATAAGTGATTATATAAATTAATCATCTTAGATGAGACCTATAAGTAATTCGAAGATGATTGTGCAATATTTGATGTCTATGATGCTTGAATGATGCTAGCTAGGACCGAAAGGATGGCTAGCACATTTTTCATGTGAATGTCCAAGCTCTGGCTATGTAGAATTGTGTAGGCAAATAACAAACACCATGTGATGCTTGCATAGTTCAATATAGTCATAAGTTGTAGAGAAGCTTATCAACTAATGAGTAAATAGCAAACACCATGTGATACTCATTAATCGAAGCAAGCCAAATGCCTTGACAAAGCATACGACATACCTATATCATACCACAGTAGTATTTGTGACTTAAACCCTCATATTTGATCAAGCACAACATGATCAAGTATGTACTTAGTTATAGTTTGGAGGAATGTCCTCAATTCCTAGTGTTTTTCTCCTATTGAATTTGATAGTTGATAGTGTAAGATTTTATTAAATCTTATTATTATTAGTGGACTTACATAATATAATAACCAATTATATTAGATGACTAAATATATTAACGGGCTAATAAAAGTGATTCAATTAAATAAAGCCCATAGACTTTAATTAAGCTGTATGGGCTTAATGGGTGGATACCAGACTTTGGCCCAATAGGCTTAATGAGATTCTATTAGGTCATTATATAAACGTTATTAGGTTATGGTTCCCAATACGTCAAATCAATGTACCGTTTCCATTCTCTACCCATCAAAGAGAAAACCTAAATAAACCCTAAGGAGATTTGATTGAGGAAGACTGTATACCTGCGGCGCTTATTCGGATCGTAGATTCCACACTAAGGCTTGATCCAATTGCTATTATGGAGCCAGGTATGCAATTCTAGATTCCTTAATAACTCTAGCATGATATTGATCTTTGCGTTTACGGTTTAGGGAATTTGATTATTCCAACAACTGGTATCAGAGCGGTTATCATGTTAGGTTATTACTTATTAGTAAATTCGTTTTTTTGGGTTCTTCGATGCGCTTACATTCAACCCAATATTCGAATTTGTTTATGGCTCAGTTATTGAATTCGTACATCATTACATCGGTTTCCTTCGTTTTACTGATGCACTTTTCTCTTTGTTGAATTTCGGTTTTTGTCAATTATGGAACAAGTCATCTACTTTTGGTTTGGCCTAATCTTGTATTTGTAATGATTATCTGCAAGTCTGTAAACTGTCATTGATTTGATATAAGTTTGAAAAGTCTATACTTTTCTTTAAATGAGATATTATTTGAAAAGCATATTGCTTTATAAAATAATATTATGTTTTATACTTTCCACTGGCCTCCATTCTCGTTTTCAATATATATATATATATATATATATATATATATATATATATATATATATATATAATGAGAATTTGTTTGTGCAGTGCAAGTACTGCACTTCTTCTGGTAAAGTGCCGCAGTACAATTTAAATATATTATTATATTTGTTTTATAGAATTGTGCTTTCACTTTTCAATTGTAAAGTGGATTTGTGTACTCTTTTCCTTTCTCTTTGCAGTCCGTACATTGGTTTTATATATTATATATACACATTATTATATATTTTGCAGTGGCTGACGTGCCTTTTATATTATGTATATATATAAAATCTGATGATTAAAAAAGGCAAACAGTGGTTTCACAATGTTTCATTCATTTTCATATTCATTATGCGTGTATATTGAATTTTTTTTTATTTAATATATATTGGATATGGTCATGATTGCGTGCAATCCTACATATCCTACTTCAGTTGAAAAGTCTATGTTTTTCTTATCCTACAGATCCTATTTCAGATAAAAAAGCATATGCTTTTCTTTCTGTTGAGATATTATTTTGAAAAGCTTATTGCTTTACAAAATAATATCATGTTTTATATATAATTGGTACGTAGTGTGGTTGTTCTTATGAGCATTTTGTATCGATTAAAGGTTATCGAGTGTAATATTCGGATTTTATTTACACGAGATATATTTAAGTATCTATATATATTTAAAGTTTATTTTAAATTAAATTAATTGAAACAATATGCTACCAAAGTAGTCTATGTTGTGTAAATTATTTTAATTTAAAATTATAAAGGTTAGTGTATCGTTTGTTTATGCGGATATTAATCGGCCCAAAGAGTATTAATATTTGGCCAAACAAAATCACATTAAGGATAATATATTGATTAATCAATTGTGCCTTCATTAATTATGTGGATATTGATCGGCCCAAAGGAAGGTCAATGTTTGGCCAAATAATGAAAGCGCATGCGATAATGAATAGCGATAAATATAAAGATTATCCATGTGAATGATAGTCGGTCCAAAGAAAGGCTATTGTTTGACGGATTTATTATCAATATTTGATTGTTGCATTGAGAGTACTATTTACAATTGATGTTTTGTGCAAACACTGAATGTCAAGTTGTGTTGAGTATCTTGTTTTAAAATTAATTGATTAATTGTGTTAATTCTTTGCTATTATGTTCAGTTTCAGCAACTACTACTAATGTTTCTGCTCAAGTCAGTTCCATTCCAATGCTCAATGGGACAAATTTTAAGGTCTGGAAGGAGAATGTGGAAATCGTTCTTGGATGTATGGATCTAGACCTTGCGCTAAGGACTGAACGACCCACTTTGGCTGAGGATAACTCCAATGAAGCGAAAGTAGAGAAGTGGGATCGCTCTAACCGCATGTGTCTTATGATCATGAAACGTTCCATTTCGGAAGCGTTTCGGGGCTCTATTTCTGAGAGCAAAGATGCTAAGGAATCCTTTGAGGCAATTCAGAAATATTTTGCCAAGAATGAGAAAGTAAAAACAAGCAACCATTTGGCTACTTTGATTTCTATGAGGTACAAAGGAAAAGGAAACATAAGAGAGTACATTATGGAAATGTCAAATCTTGCAGGAAAACTAAAGGCACTAAAGTTAGAGATAAATGATGATTTACTCGTGCATTTAGTTCTCCTGTCTCTTTCCACACAATTCAGTCATTTTAAGGTGAGTTATAATACTCAGAAGAAGAAATGGACTCTTAATGAGCTCATTTTGCAATGTGTGCAAGAAGAGGACAGGATAAAAAGAGATAAGACAGAAAGTGCTCACTTTGCATCAAGCTCTCAAAACAAATCAAAGAAGAGGGCTAAGGATACTGCAGCTGGTACACATTTACAGAAAAAGGCGAAGAAGCAAAGGGATGAACTCACTTGTTTTTTCTGCAAAAAGGAAGGACATATGAAGAAAGCATGTTCTAAGTACGCTGCTTGGCGTGAAAAGAAGGGTAAAGTTCTCGCTCTAGTTTGTTCTGATGCTAATTTAGCTTTTGTACCTATTGACACATGGTGGGTAGATTCTGGTGCTACTACTCACATTTGTGTGTCAATGCAGGGTTGCCTTTGGAGTCGACCACCAAGTGATGCTGAAAGATTCATCTATGTTGGCGATGACAATAAAGTTCCTGTGGAAGCAATAGGGCATTTTAGATTAAATTTAAGTACTGGATGTTATTTGGATTTAAAGGATACTTTTGTTTCTCCGTTGTTTAAACGGAATTTAATTTCTACTTCCTGTTTGGACAAAGGTGGATACCTTTGTAGTTTTGGAAATGGAAAATTCAGTATTTCCTTAAATTCAAATCTTGTTGGTACCGGTATCTTAATTGATTGTCTTTATATGCTAGAGACGGTTGCTTCCCATAATGAAATCCTGCACACAGGTTCTAGAGGTACAAAGCGAAAATTGGATGAAGATTTTGGATTCTTATGGCATAAGCGCTTAGGCCACATCTCTAAACAGAGAATTCAAAGGCTTGTGTCAGAAGGAATTCTTGATTCCCTTAATTTAACAAATTTTCAAGTTTGTGTTGAGTGCGTCAAGGGAAAGTTAACAAACATAAGAAAGTTAGGTGCCAACAGAAGTACAGAATTCTTAGAACTAATACATACGGATATTTATGGTTCATTCCCTACAGCTGCGTGGAATGGTCAAGAATACTTTATTACGTTCATAGACGACTACTCCAGATATGGGTACCTTTACTTGATACGTGAGAAATCACAATCTCTGGATGTTTTCAAGGCTTACAAAGTTGAAGTTGAACTTTAACTTGGTAAGAAGATTAAAGCCGTTAAATCTGACCGTGGTGGAGAATACTATGGCAGATATGATGGATCAGGAGAACAGCGTCCAGGACCCTTTGCTAACTTCCTAAAGGAGTGTGGAATTGTCCCTCAGTATACTATGTCGGGCAAACCCAGCATGAATGGTGTTGTTGAGAGACGGAATAGAACACTATTGGATATGGTGAGAAGTATGATTAATCATTCTTTTTTACCTGAATCACTTTGGGGAGAAGCGCTAAAAACTGCAGTATATATCCTTAATAGAGTACCTAGCAAATCGGTAGCTAAAACCCCATATGAAATGTGGACTGGAAAAAAGCCCAGCATAAAGGACTTACACATTTGGGGATGTCCGGCTGAAGCAAGGCCTTACAAGCCTAACGAAAGAAAGTTGGACTCTAAGACAACTAGATGCTACTTTGTTGGATATGCTGAACGCTCTCGTGGGTTTAAATTTTATGATCCCGCTACCCGATCATTTTTTGAGTCGGGAAATGCCAGATTTCTTGAGGATGTAGAATTTGGAGGGGAAGGATTAAGGAACGTCACTCTTGACGAAGTTGTCCTTGAGGAAGAGGAATTTATCTCTATTCCCAATATTGTTATTGAAAGTGATCAAGATACAACTCTTGACACTCTTCAAGAAACAACTCCGGTTTTAGACAACAATGAAGTTCTTTCCATAGAGAAAATTCAACCACCTCAAGAAGTGCCTTTAAGAAGATCCGGTAGAGAAAGAAGATATGCAATTCCGGATGACTACATTGTATATCTAGTAGAACAAGAAGATCCTGTGGGAGAGATACCAGATGATTACATCGCGTATCTTATGGAACAAGAAGATTCTGCAGGCATTGCAGAGGATGATCCAAGCAATCTTCTTGAGGCCCTTCAAAGTTCTAACTCTCAATATTGGATTAAAGCCATGCAAGATGAGATGAAATCCATGAAGGACAATGACGTATGGGATCTTGTCGAGTTGCCAAAAGGTGCAAAACCCATTGGTTGTAAGTGGATATTTAAAACCAAAAGGGATGCAAAAGGCAATATCGAAAGATATAAGGCTCGTCTAGTTGCAAAGGGATTCACTCAAAAGGAAGGTATTGACTTCAAAGAGACCTTTTCTCCGGTTTCATCTAAGGACTCTTTTAGGACAATAATGGCACTAGTAGCTCATTTTGATTTAGAGTTACATCATATGGATGTGAAAACAACGTTTCTCAATGGAACCATTGATGAAACCATTTATATGGTTCAACCAGAACATTTTGAATCCAAAGATTCAAAATCTATGGCTTGTAAGTTAAAGAAATCCATCTCTGGGCTTAAACATGCATCAAGGCAATGGAATCATAAATTTCATCAAGTGATCACCTCCTTTGAATTTGAGGTGAATAAGGTTGAGGATTGTGTGTATCACAAATTCAGTGGGAGTAAATCTATCTTTCTGGTATTGTATGTTGATGACATACTATTGGTCTGTAACGATATAGGCTTATTGCACGAAACCAAGAAATTTCTCATTAGAAATTTTGAGATGAAAGATTTTGGGGATGCCTCTTTTGTCTTAGGAATTCAGATACTAAGAGATCGATCTCAAGGTATCCTCAGGTTATCACAAAAGGGCTATATCGAAAAGATACTAAGTAGATTTAACATGAAAGATTGCTCAGGTGGAGATACACCAATAGCTAAAGGAGACAAATTTAGTCTCAACACTAGTACAAATCCTAAGTTTCTCAGGACTTTTTTTACATTGCGGTAGGGAGTTTTTCAAGTCCCGTTATACCTTTGGCCGACAGATTTTTCTAGGGAGTTTATCTCAAAGTCCCGAAAAACAATGACACTCTCGGGACTTTTTTTAAAAACTCCCTAGAAAACACTCTCGGGACTTTTTTAAAAACTTCTTAGAAATGTCTCGGGACTTTTTAAAAAAACTCACTAGAGACATCTCTAGGAAGTTTTTAAAAAAATTCCCCAACCCTTTCATTTCGTAAGCCTGCAATCTCATTGGCACGAGTAACAAATAGGAAATCAAGTACTTTAAACAGAATTAAGATTAACTCCTCTTTACAACATGAATCAATGTCAGATTTGTGCCTTTAAAATTTAAGATTACAACACACTCATTCATAGCAAACTACATGTTGTTGGTCCCACTACTTCGATCCCAATAGTGCTACAAAGCAAATGCAAACAATGTGAGATATGTGTCTTTAAGAATTAAGATTAACTCATATTTACAACATTAATCAATGCAAGAAAAAATATCAGATTAAGGACCATACTCGAATCACATTTGAGCTGACTCATACTTGATATCTTATGAACACTCACTAGCAGGAATAAACAATTTAGCAACACTAACACTGTAATCAGGGACAAATACAACCTGCAAATAAATTAAAATGTGGATATTAAAAAATAGACTATTTAGTAAGATAAATACAACAACAAAAAAAGTTGGTTAAAACTTCAATGATACAAAAAAAAAAAGATAAGGATCATAAGATTAACGGAACTCTTGAATATAAAAAGAGAATGATGACATTTGCACACTTACAACATCTTACCCCCACAATAACATCTTAATTCCTGTTTGCAATGGGTATCTTTTTAAGATATGACTGACATGAACAATCAAAGATATTAGCTTGACATACAATTAATACAAGTAATACTAAAAGACATCAGAAAGCTCCGTACAATAGTTAGTAATTACTAAAACTACCACTTTTTAGGCTATTATGTCAAGTGGTGAAGGTATTTTTTAAGAATCATATCTCTTCCTCATCCTGGTTACTTTACTAGGTAGATTTTTTATAGTTTAATGGGCAACTCAACAATTAGGTGGGAGAGTCAAATGAGGGGGACAATGAGACTAAAGGGAGTTTCTATTATCATGAGGAAGTTAAATGTAATTTTTACTTCAGTACTTATATTCACTTCTCAAGACTGCTCACCTGTGGCTAATCAAATACTCCATCCGCAAAGAATGTATAAGTTCATTCCAAACTTGAGAAATTTTCTGCAATATTCTTCAGATCAGTTGATACTTCCTGCCAATCAAAGAGTTTTGGTGAGAAAACCGGAAAAACCAAAACTTGCATTGTAGATTAGAGTTTTCTGATATGGTAACCTTGTAGTGTAATGCATGACTTGTATTCCAAATTTTTGAGAGTTAATGAAATCATAGAAAACTAAAGTGATTATATAATGGTTATTCACATTTTTAGCTTGCAATGTAGATTAGAGTTTTTTCTATGTTGATATCCATATCTCTGATATCTAGATATGGAAACCAATCATGCCCAAAGAAAATTAATTAAGAATAATATCATGAATATGTTGGGTTGACCTGAACCTGACCTGCCCGATCTGTTTCACATGTCTAGTGATATCTGGATAGCATAAAGTACCAAGTGCCTGTTATGTTAAGCATATGTCTCCAAGATCCTATATATACATTTTTCACCTGTTATGAAAGCATATATTTCTGATGCCTGTGAACATGCAGGTTTATGAAGCTAGATACCGATTGATTTCTTTTAGCTTCCTCCCTTGAGAATGGCACCAGGTGTTCCTGAAAGCAATTGGCACAGACTTGAATCTGGAGCGCAACATCCCCAATGTCCTTATCTAAATGCAAAACAGAAAAGCACATGACCAAAAGTAAACCTGCATATGAGTGTTGGTGAAACTGAAATTTATCTTGCCGTGTATTACATGATCAAAACCTTTCAATACAACAAAACAAGCATTTGAAACTACACATATTAGTTAATGCAATAGTGATCCGAAACAAAAAAAAGTTTATAAAATTGATATCATAAGAAAAAACACTATTTTTTTTATAGAAACCTACTTTTTTAGGATGAACAAAAAAACAGATACAACATTACTCTATTATCAACTCTAGTTATTCCATATGTTTCACTATTAATAACATAAAAAGGTAAACTTAACACTAATCACCATAATTGAGAACCTAAGCTTTAGGAACCTTGTTTCTATATTTTTTCTTGTTTTACTTTTACACTTCTGCTACTTTCCACACAACAATAGTATATCATTATAATTGAAAACCTAAGCTTAACACACTAATCACTACAAGATATTATCCACTCAACATCACTAAATCCTTCAAAACATATACAAACCCTGAGTAAGAATTGTCTGTAATATTCAACAACACATCCAATTAGCAGCTCATGGTATTGAATATATATATATTGATATCAAGGGAAGGCAAAAACTAGTGACAAGTGCTTAAATTGGCACCAGAAAAAAGATATTTTAAAATATTTATGATTGTAAATATAAAAAAACAAGTAAGAAGTATGGTTTGAATGTGAAGAAGAAAACATGAAAATTAGTCGCAGATGCTTAATTTGGCACCGTCATTAGTAGTAATAGTAGTAGTGGCATCAAACTAATTGTCTCTTGGTAATGTCATTATTTTATCACTTAATCCTAACTTATTACCTCAATTACACATTACTTAATCATAACTTAATACCTTACTGATTCATTCTGATTCATTTGATTCTTTGTTTGGTTCAGTAGAATCTTCAAGTAAATGAATACATACCACTTAGTCATAACCTATTACTTTGATTATATTCTTTAGAAAGGAAGAAGATATAAAGTATTGAAAAGAAAACTGCAACTATAAATGACTTGAAATCTTTAGTCTCCTACAACATATGATTTGTTTGATTCTCTGTTTGTTTCTTGGATGCGTTTAAAACACTACAACCATCACTATTATCAACCTCAACAGATTCACATACCAAACAAGCTGTAATTCCTTGTATAAATGAGAAGACATTCGGCTAAATCAGGGCGATCAAAAGCTCACCAATATACCAAACAAATAAAGTGAATCTCTAATAACAACAATGAAATCAAAACACATAGGTTATATACATCAACATATATACTCGAATCTTTGTTAGTAAACAACCAAAAGGCTCAAGAGACAGTAGTGTTCAAATCCATTCTAGCCCTAATCGATACTCAAAATTAGTGTTCAAACTGATGTAATATAGATCCAAGGCCAATCTCGAAGCATAAACTAACCTGGTGGTGCACGAGTGTAGCCAGGAGGAGAGTAGCAGAGATCCATTGTAACCAGAATCCATACTCAAGCTCTCATCAATTCTTATAGGGAGACGATTAACAATGAGTAGAGTATCGCGAGAGCAATTGGGGCAATGAAATAAGGTTAGATTTTTCTCGGGACTTTTTTAAAAAAGTTCCTTGAGCATTTAACAGGTTCTAGTGAGTTAAAATAATAACTCCCGAGAGTTTTGTTTATTTTTTTAATGGATAAATTCATAGTTTTTTTACGGGAGTTTTTAAATTAAGTCCCGAGAGTTTTAATCTTTTACGGGATTTTTTTTAACACCCGAGATAATTGTCCCGAGAAACTTAGTTTTTGTACTAGTGCAAGCAGTGCCCCAAAACAGATCTTGAAATAAAGGAGATGTAAAAGGTTCCCTATTCCTCAGTGGTAGGGAGTCTAATGTATGCTCAAGTTTGTACCCGTCCCGACATAGCATTTATTGTGGGACTTTTGGGCAGATACTTAAGCAATCCTAGATCGGATCATTGGAAAGTAGCAAAAAGGGTTCTCCGGTATTTGCAAAGAACGAAGAACTACATGCTGACTTATAAGAAATCAGACAGATTGGAGATCGTTGGATATTCTGATTCTGATTTCGCCGGTTGTATTGATAGTAGACGATCCACCTCAGGCTATGTCTTCATGTTGGCTGAAGGAGCTATATCTTGGAAAAGTGTCAAACAAACACTTGTAGCTACCTTCACTATGGTTGCAGAGTTCATGGCTTGCTTCGGAGCATCCATTCATGGGATATGGTTGCGTAACTTTGTCACAGGCCTACGTGTGGTTACTGGAATTGAAAGGCCATTGAAGTTATTTTGTGACAATAAGGCTGCAGTTTTGTTCTCCAATAACAACAGAAGCTCTGTAAAGGAGAAGCACATTGACATCAAGTTCTTGTCATTGAAGGAAAAGGTTCAAAGTGGGCAGATTTGTATAGAACACATAAGTACAAACTCCATGATTGCGGATCCGTTAACTAAGGGGTTGTCTCCTAAGGTTTTTCATGAGCACACTGCTCGTATGGGGCTTGACAGTTTTGTAATCCCTTGACTTAGTGGGAGTTTGATTAGATGTTCTATGTTTATAGTTTATGCATAATAAAGTTGCCGTCATTTACATTTTGAACTAAAGGTTGTTTTGGATTGATCTCCGAATAAAGAAGAACCAGTTGAAAATAGACATGTTTATGAGATCACATTTCATGTAATTTTCATGTCACTCATCCATACTTGATCTATGTCATCGAATATACTAATGTGGTGAACACGGAAGGTTTAGTCACGATGATGTGACGAAAGCCGCCGTGATCTCATATTGATATATGAGGTGGACCAGATTGATTAAAGAATAAGTCTACATAAAATTAGTCATTACGTGTACACATAAAGAATTTTGGATAATATAGTTGTTTATTTAATTTGTAACCCAAGTGGGAGATTGTAAGATTTTATTAAATCTTATTATTATTAGTGGGCTTACATATTATAATAACCAATTATATTAGATGACTAAATATATTAACGGGCTAATAAAAGTGATTCAATCAAGTAAAGCCCGTAGACTTTAATTAAGCGGTATGGGCTTAATGGGTGGATACCAAATTTTGGCCCAATAGGCTTAATGGGATTCTATTAGGTCATTATATCAACGCTATTAGGTTATGGTTCTCAATACGTCAAATCAATGTACCGTTTTCCATTCTCTACCCATCAGATAGAAAACCTAAATAAACCCTAAGGAGATTTGACTGAGGAAGACTGTATACCTGCGGCGCTCATTCGGATCGTAGATTCCGCACTAAGGCTTGATCCAATTGCTATTATGGAACCAGTTATGCAGTTCTAGATTCCTTAATAACTCTAGCATGATATTGATCTTTGCGTTTACGGTTTAGGGAATTTGATTATTCCAACATATACTTGTTACTAGATTTCCAAATTCTCAAAAATATTGATCATTTGATCATCATTTTTTCATTTTATTTTGCACACTCTTGCTTTACTAGTTGAATTCAAGGCAAAGTCGGAATATACATAGCCTCTTGGGATTTCGACCTTGATGTTTACATCATATACTTACATTGACACAATCGTATACTTGTGGTAATATGTGCTAGAGCGGTAGCCTATCTACTCAGCATCTATATATATATATATATAGATGGTGTGGCTAGCCGAGGACTTATGTACATTATGATGCGTGGGATATGAGATCTTTTGTATCAGATGTTGTGGTTTGGTGTTTTGTACTCGGCTCTGAGTTTGTAAACTCTTTTGATGTATCATATACAACTTTTATGTATTTGATTTTAATCTACATGTGCCTTGTTGTAAGATCCAGTGAACTTGTTGTCAGGCTAGGATCAGGATCCGTTGTGAGATCCTAACCCAATGTGACACTCCAAGTCCCGTGGATTTGGGGTGTTACAGAGTTGGTATCAGAGCCTTAGGTTGACAACAATGGCACTTGCTATCTGCAATAAAGGTAGAGTGGATAAATAAATAGAACCCACATGGGGTCTGATTTTTTAAAGGATTTTGGTTTTAAAGCGAGTACAGATGTTTTAGGGTAGTATGTACAGAAGTCGTCACCCATCTGAGGATCTCGATAGTGTAGATATATATATATATATATATATATATATAGATATCTTTTACGTGTTGATGTGTATGCATGCAATAATGAGTATATATATATATATATGGGTGTGTGTGTGCGCGCGCGTGTGTAATATTGTCGTCTAGAGTTCATCTATTGTAAGATACGAGAGTTGTGTAAGACTGTTTTCTTCATATAATGACTATATATGATTTTGGATATGAATAATAATTGATTGAGATTGAATATACATTGTCGGGGTGCTCTATATTTTAGAATGTCATTATTATCTACCTCACATGTTGTTTCCTACTTTCTACCTCTTTGAATCACGTAATAAAATCCCAACTTCCTTCCCTTGTTGCTACTAAGTCGGCTCGATTGATCTCATAGAACTCGACCGAGTGTATTTTCTTATCCGTTTTTAGTTTGCTATGATTCTACTTGATCTATAACTTTTTTTTGCCTTGATCGAGTTAACTTCCCTTCTCAATCTACTCAATCTTCCCTCTTCTATTTTTGTTTGTGCTTCAGTTTTATCTTTATTCATCAAATCATCATTCCCCCGTGTTCAATCTTGAGTCTTGACATCCGTACCACAACCGATTTGACATTATATGCAAGATTCGATACTCGTGCCACAATTTTCATTACACATCTATTTTCAAACACTCAAAATGATATGTTAAAATACAAATATTACATCGTCGATACCATTTTTTTTTTTCGGGATAAATAAACCCTATTATTTTTTATTAAGTTATTATTATCCTAATAATGTTTAGGGTTCTTAATGTTTTTAAAAAATAATAATTAAAATTAATATTATTGTATAACATTTCCCCCCAACTTATCCATGTTAATACCTTCTTTTAAAAAAAATCCTCACTTACTATTTTCCTACTTCCCGGCTACATATGTACAAATTTTTTGTATGGTACCCCATTTCTTTTCTCTTTTTTCTTTTTTTTTTCAGTTGTTCTTCAACCTCTGTATTTTCTTTCTTCGTTAACCTCAGCTATTACTTTTCATTTATAGGGTTCACAGTTTCTCTCCTTAATTTATTCCTTCGTCGGGCGATCGTAGAAGATAAAATCTTGAAAGGAAAAATCCATGGCTGCTCCACCTGCTAGAGCCAGAGCCGATTATGATTACCTGATCAAACTTCTCTTAATCGGGGATAGCGGTATGATGCTCTCCCCTCCTGTCTCTTTTGATGCAATCTTTATGGTTAAGAGGTATAATCCGCACTGTTGATTTTTTCGCTGCATTATTTACAATATGATCTGGTTCCCTTTTCGTTTCTGATTGTGCAATTTTGTTTCTCCCCTCTCCTAGGGTTAATCTAGTTGCTAGGTTTTCAATGAGGATTTATATTCGTGAATTCGATGTTCTATTCAAATTGCTTGTTGTGTTAATGTAAATTTGACTGTTTTAAACGATTGATTGGGGAGGGGTTTTATGAGTTGCAGCTGTCAGTTTGATGTTATGTAATCATCATGGATCTACATCATGATTGTATCAGTTCTGGCTGCCTTCGGAATGTTATGTTTTATGGTATCTGATGATAAGTAATGAGGCGGTATTGTTGATTTGGGAGACCCCCTTCTCTCAAATTCTTGTCCAATCAATTTGTTTTGATTTCTAACACATTTTGCTTTAATTTGAAATTTGTAAGCATGTAATGTTTTCCATATCACTGGCAGGTGTGGGTAAGAGTTGCCTTCTGTTACGTTTCTCTGATGGTTCCTTCACTACAAGTTTCATCACAACCATCGGGTAACAGTTTTCGTTGTTTCTATATGTGGGAAGTTGTATTTTCTTCGTGTAAACTTCCTCTTACTAATTTAGACCTTCCGCAGTATTGATTTTAAGATAAGGACTATCGAGTTGGATGGGAAAAGGATCAAGCTGCAAATTTGGGATACTGCTGGTCAGGAACGGTTCCGGACAATTACAACTGGTAATGTTGTGATGATCTTCAAGTCCTTAACTTTTCAGAAAATCTGAATACCATAGAAAAATCTATTACTTCTGTAGGCATATACTGCTAGTGCTATCTAATGTTAATGTCGGTTTTGAATAGACATGTTCATATCCGGGATCGGGCCAGGCTTTATAGATTTTTTGGCCCGTTTATCCGAACCAAGCCCGGATGCTGGGCCTATAGTGGGTGTTGTACCCGGCCGGGTTTTGTTTTGTAGACCCCTCTACTTTTTACACTCTAATTGACTTACCACTATTACGGTACATTTACTAAATGTGTTTATGCGATGGGGCTCCTTAATATATCAATATTTTAAATTTGGCATAAAATTATTAAAATTTTTTTTTATATTTTGTTTAAAAATAAAATATATTTAAGATACTTTATGTAATATCTATTAAATTAATTATAAATATATTAAATACTGTATATTTATACTTAATATTTATAATATATATATATATGGGCCGGCAAACCAGGCTTTTTGGCCTGATCAGGCTTCCTCCTCTGTTCATACCCGCCTGTTTTTTCCGGGCGGGCTGCCCGGAGATGATCGGATCTAGTTTTGAACATGTCAGTAAGCTTAGCCTGAAGTATTTGAGATTCTGAATAACATATTCATCTTAATGGCTGCTTATTCAGACCAAGAAACGATGATGATATTTCAATCTAGATTACCTGTTAATATTATCACTTTATCAGTACTATGTCAGTAAAGCAGTCTTCACTCTTGTTATGGAGATAATTTCTTAAAAATTAAGCAATTATCTACTGAATCCTTTTCTCTTTAGTGTCTGCAAGTAAATAAGGTTTTTTTAAAACTGTCATTCAACCCCATAAGATAATGCCAAGTCGGTGCGTTCGGCAAGCCCATTTTATGGGGTTATTGTGGTCAAGATTATTTTGGGAGATTATTTGACCAAATATCTTCATCCTTCAACACATAGATAGGGGAGATATTAAAAATAATAATCCCTCGCAATAATCTGGAGAAAGTGCCGAACGCACATAGACCTGTACCTTACAAATTATTGACTTAAAAGTCTTTTTCTGCTAATCCCCTATGTTAGTTTTTAAATATCCTACAGCTTTGTTGATTCTATACATTTTTGTTAAATTTAATATGCAAGCCTATCTGCTGCAGCTTACTATCGTGGAGCAATGGGCATTCTGCTGGTTTATGATGTTACGGATGAATCATCTTTCAACAGTAACTCCTTCATTTCACCTCTCTACAGAATTTCATTGTTCATTGTAATTACAAATGAAAATTTATGTTATAGGGACTAAAAAGGCTTTGTGATTTCTTGTTATATTCTTCTAGTTTTCTAGTTTACGGTAGTTAATTAGTTTGTGGTCTATACACTGTATTTCATCTGGTTGAATAAAGTTCTTATTGTATCTGTTATTTTTAATGTAAAGATATTGATGTTTCATGCTTGTACTTATGTAGACATAAGGAATTGGATTCGTAATATTGAGCAGCATGCATCAGACAATGTCAACAAGATTCTGGTGGGAAACAAGGCTGACATGGATGAAAGTAAAAGGGTAATCATCCTTGTTTCTCTTTCTTCTTTCTCTTGATGCCATGATATTTGTTTATTGCATTTTCTGTGTAAACTTTTCTGTAGGCTGTTCCTACCTCCAAAGGTCAAGCCCTTGCTGATGAGTATGGAATTAAGTTCTTTGAAACAGTTAAGTGGTTTTATTACAGACAGTGGAACTATTTTAAAGAACGTGTTGTTCTCCACCTCTCTGAAAATTTGACCTGATGCAGAGTGCTAAGACGAACTTAAATGTTGAAGAGGTCTTCTTTTCCATAGGCAGGGATATCAAACAGAGACTCGCGGAATCTGATTCCAAGGCTGAGGTATTACTGCTTTTGTTGCAAATAATTATATTACTGCTGCATGAAGATCTGCTTTACTTTTACGCACTTCCAAGAGAAGCAAACAAAATTTAAGTTTTCTGTTGTCGGGCCCAGCCTCGGTTTGTTGGCTTGAAATCTGACAATTTTTTTTACAGCAGCAACCAGCTTCCCTCAAGATTAATCCACAAGATCCAACATCTGGGGGAGCCCAAGGTGCACAGAAATCATCGTGCTGTGGCTCCTAAGTTGCGATGATCTTCGCTTCCCATGGGATTTGGATTTCAGGGATGGCATCCCCAGTGAAGAAGAAAAAAGAACTAGGAAGTTCTATTCAACAAACAAATATATTATCAGAGGTTACTTGTATTTTTTCTAACCATTAATTTCTTAAGTTGCTACTGCATTCCAGCTTGAATCTTAGTTCTCAGCCAAGTGAATGTTATATTGACGTTTGTTGGATTTCTTCCTTGGCTTGAGGGCAATCTCAGTTTGCTCATGTAGAAAGTTGAAAAAGACACTTTTTAGCTCCCTATATTCGAAATGTTTCAGATGTCCTTTTTACTATAAAGATGGTGTATCTAGAGGAGCATTTCCCCCTCTAAGCGACGTGAAAGCTTTTCCTAGCGTAGCTGCGTTGCCATCATATACAGGAACACAATATCAACGTCAACCGCAACCGATGTTTATCCGATCAACGGAACCATGTAGACGGTTAAAAATCCGATAAAATAAGGTTACAATCCGGTTAATGGTTGACCGGGTGATGATCCGGTTGCAGTTCCGGGTGAAGATATTAAAAAACACCACTCGACCTACTAACCGACATGGTGTTCATTCGATGGTCATCCGAGGTTTGACTAATACTTTAATTAAAAAAAATACCAAATAATTTCATTCTAAATTAAACCATAAACTCCTAAAGCGAAATATTCTTTCACTTTTTAAAGATCATAAGCTTAAGTATTTTTTCAAGTTCGAGGAATTTATGGAATGCTGATCAAAGAAAACACGCTGCTGTGTAAAAAAAACCCTACTCTCCTCTTCCCTTGCACAAAAGCGACATAACGAACGCCACTGCTCCGCCACTTCTCCTCTCCGACCCGTCGCTCACCACTGGTGGCCAACCGCCACTACTCCACCTCCGACAACCGACAACGCCTGCTGGCCCTTGTGGCTACGCCTCCGGTGACAGCTTCGGCCGCCCCTGCTCCTCTGCTGATTTGCGGCCATTCAACAGCCTCGACCTCCCTCCGGTGACCACGGAACTGCCGGATTTACCTGTAAGTGTCTCACTCTTTGGCTTTTCCAACTTTCTATTGAATCTATTCCCTAACCCTAATAACAATACATTAGTTAGATTTTTCAATTTAGAGGTTTTTGGAATTTTGATTATTTGACTTTGCAATTGTTAGTGAGTTACTAATAGTAACAATGTCTTGTTGAAATTTGATCTTGATATTGGTTATTTGGCTTTGTAATTGTTAGTAACAGTGGCTTGTTCAAATTTGATTATTGGTTTGATAATTGGTTATTTGTTTAGGAAATGGACACATTTGTTATTCGAACAAAGAAAAAACCCTTGTTGAGTATTGCATCGTCTTTCATTCCCCCAAAACCTCAAAATGTGAATGATGTTGCTAGTGATGATGTTACTATTGATGGTGTTGTTAATGCTAGAGATGATGATATTAGTGAGGGTCTTGCTAGAAATGTAGTTGATGATGATAATGTTGATGGTGGAGGTGGTTTCACTAGCGTTGATAGGGGAGAAAAAAAAAACCTCGAATGAAAAACATGAGTAGTGAAGTTATTAGTGATCCGGGATTGCGCAAAGCTTTGGAACAATATGATCCTTCACTTAGAGATGATGTTAGGAGAGAGTATGTGGTTAGAGGTCCTTGTCAACACCTTTCACATGAATTTTCACGGAAGAACTTTGGGAAGACGTCGAGGTGTTTTTTGCCAAAGTGGTTTGAGAATTTTGAGTGGTTAGAATATAGTGTTTCTAAAGATACGACATTTTGTTTTTGGTGTTTTCTCTTTAGAGGGGAGACAAAACACAAAAACTTGAATGATGCATTTGTGAAAATAGAATTTTTTAATTGGAAGAAAGCTTAAGAGAAGTTTAGAGAACATGTGGGATTAGTCGGAAGTCCTCACCATGAAGCTCGAATCTTATTTGCCAATTTCAAAGATCAAAGACAAAGTCTGACAAGATGTGTCTGGTGCAAATGCAACTCAAGGTGCTCAATATCGTATTCGTTTGACATTTTCTCTACACATTGTTAGATTTCTTCTTCTACAGGGTTTTCCATTTTGGGGTCATAGAGAGTAGATGGACTCCGACAACATGGGAAATTTTAAGGAGATGCATAATTGGTCTAGTAAACGGATTGATGAAGTTGAAAACGTGGTGAATGAGAATGCACCTAAGAATGCTCAACTCACTAGTCATCGCATTCAAGATGATCTCAAAATTGCGTGTGGTGCAATGACAAGGAAAGCCATAATCGGTGATCTTGGAGACAAATTGTTTTCGCTATTGATTGATGAGGCTCGTGATAGTTCGATCAAGGAACAAATGGCTATTGTTATCAGATATTTGAACAACAAGGGCGCAATCATATAGAGGTTTCTTGGAGTCGTTCATGTTGGTGACACAAAAGCTTGTTCTTTGAAAAAAGGGATTGATGTCTTTTTTGCTGAGTATGGATTATGTATCTCTAAACTAAGAGGTCAAGGATATGATGGAGCTTCTAATATGCGAGGTGAATTTAATGGATTGATGGCTCTAATATTAGATGAAAATTGTAATAGCTAGGATTTCCGAATTCTGTTTAATGTTGATTAACTTAATCGTTGATAGTAATTGACATATAACTCGCGAAGATTTTGCAAGTGATGAGTAAGAGTCCCACCGTTATGTTCCTGGCGTAATTTTGGACGTTTGGGGAAATTTTTACTTTTTCCCCCGGGTAGTTATTTTTACCCTCCGGTGTTATTTGGAGCATTTGGGAGCTCCAATTAATAATAATGCAGTTGAAAGAAATGATCAGGACATCGGATATGTTCTAGATATGAAATAACATGGAGAGGCAAAATGGCCAGAAGAGTCGCTATTTCGTTTCTTAACGGCTAAGAAAGACGGCTTATGAATACACGTTTTCCGAGGCAGTTGTGGAATAATTATCCCTACAATATTCCAGATTTAATTTTCCAATATCGAGAAGTTTGGAGAAAGAGGTTCGACCCGCCTTTGGATCGGTTAAAGGATAATTATTGACTTTACTAAAGGATAATTATCGTCTTCACTATAAATAGCGGAAAATCCTTTATTAATTCATTTCCTTTCACGTTTCCTCGTAAAAGCTCTAATTTCTCTCAACCTTCAAACTCAGATCTACTCTCCGTTTCTAATCCGATTTCAATTCCGTTTGAGTTTCTGGATTCCTCTCCTCATTCTCTTCATATCGGTACCGAGTTTTTGCATTTCCGAGTATATGGAGGGCTGGTCGAGCATATATGTCACCAGGACGATTCCGTCGCTCAGATTCCGATGAATTTGATGTTGTCCATGCGTAGGCTGCGTCATTGTAATTCCGAATCTTCTTTCAGATCGTTAATCGGGTTAGTAACGAATAAGTTATGAATTTATTCGTTTTCCGTACTGCGATTTTGCCTAAATTGACTTTAGGGTTGTCAAATAGGACAATTAGAAATTCCATTATGGTCGTTATATTATTCTGGTGATTATGGGTTGTTTGTTAGATGAAATCTGATGACAGGAGGTTTAGAAATTGCCTGCGGGCAAAAGTTATTCTGGAGAATCTATTTAATTAATTAAAGGTTAATTAATTAAATTAGGATTAGAATTGAGATTGAGGAATGTTGATTAGATACTACCTTGAGATTTGAGGAATTGTGAGTTACGCTGAGATATTGAGGTTTAGTTGGTTGTGAGGTTTAGTTGGTTGTGAGGCTTATAGATTGAGTATGATCCTCATGGATCCCTTTGGGTCTAGGTGTGACCCCTTTGAGGAATAGAGTTTGATATATCTTTATGCCTTGTTATTAGGTAGTGCCCTCTCTCAGGATTGGAGGTTGTTGTGGTTGAGCTGAGTACGAGGTTGAGGTAAGTTCGTAGGACTTACTTAGCTATCATCCCTATATTGGGTGTTTGCATGAGTGGTGTGTGCTTTATATGTTTGCTATGATAGCATGAGTTGTCGTTTTTATCGACCTATGTTTCATTGACTGCCCCACTGCGTGGCTGGGATAACCTTTCCCTTTTATCCCGCTGTGGAGTCTGGGAGATTCTCTGATGTCGGGCCAGACTGGTTTACAGGAAGGGCGCAATCCACTCCCATAGGGTACACGGATTGTGTGACCGATACTCGTACAGTTGGACATTGCACTCAGAGGCGGGGATGTATCGGTCCTCGTGTCACATACTTTCATCTATCTATATATATATACGGTTTTTGAGTGAATGGTTATTGTATAAAGATAATAAATGGGTAAATGTGTGATAGCATGCTGATGTGTTTATCTTTCATGATTGTGCTTGTGCTTATGCATTACCTCATATATGTATGGTTAGCTAACGGTTTCATACCGTGTTGTAGATGTTTGCAGGATAGGCGCTGCTGGGTGATCTGACAGGGTGACAGGCCGAGGACTCTCGTACGTTAGGTGGTTGGTTTTGGGGTTGTTTATTTTTTCCCTCATGCGCGAGGATGATGTCTCGTTTTCCCTCCTGTGTGAGGATGTCGTTTCATACTCGGCTATGTTGTTGTTTACCTTTGGTTATATAGTTTATACGGTTTTATGTATTTGTTTTTATATCTGTCAGTGCCATGTTGTAAGGTCTAGTGAACTTGTTGTCAGGCTAGGGTCAGGATCCATTGTGAGATCCTAGCCCAATGTGACATCCCGAGTCCCGCGGAATCGGGGTGTTACAGAGTTGGTATCAGAGCCCAGGTTGACAACAATGACACTTGTTACCTACAATGAGGTTTGATAGGTAAAATAAACAAAGCCCACATGGGATCTGACGTTTTCAAAGGTTTTGGTTTGAAGTGTGGTTTTAGGATAGAATTCACGAGAAGTCGTCACCTCTGCCATGGATCTCTGCAGCGTAGATATGCATATATATATTTGTGTGTACTATGGATTATGTGGATGTATTATATACATATCGATACATATGGCATATATATAGCCTTATAAGATTAGGTGCGTATACTTTGCAGATGGCTCAGACTAGAGCAACATCTGTAGTGGAACGAGGTGGGAATATGCCCCCTCTTCCTCTAGTAGTGATAGGTCAGGGACCAGTTTCCGCTATTGTATCGCCTATAGCAGAGGACGACCATGAAGAGCTTGATTACGTCTCGATGAGTGGACTCGAGTTTCAAGAATATATACGCCAAGTATATGAAGCTGCAAGAGCGGGTAAACTTACACCGTGCTTACCAACATCTGCGGTATCAACTGAAGCTTCTGGATCAGAGAAGAAGCAACGGATTGAATTAGTTAGTGGAGAAGCAAAGATGATGAATGGTGAACCAAGTCAGATACCAGGACAACCAAGTGGTCCTTTGGCCATGAAGACGACTGGCACGGAACTACAATGTTTTAATTGCGGGAAGTTTGGACACCGGCGAGCTGTGTGCCCAAAGGCGCCCATAATATGCTTTACGTGTGGTCAAGCAAAGCATAGAGTAGAAGTTTTGTCGACAGGGCAAGACGTTGCCTTTACAAGTTCCCTCTCGGAATAAGATCATTCAAGGTGGACGACGAAGATCGAGTTACCCTTCAGTTGCACAGGTTGCAAGAATGGAACAATTATGTTACAATTGTGGCTATCCATATCATTTGCGTTCTGAGTGCCCTTTGGCACCGATAGCTTGCTTCACCTGTGGTGAACTAGGTCATCTGGCCCCTTTCTATCAGCAAGGTAGTGTTTCTTCCCAGCAAGACCTTCCTCTTTCCGGTGCTGAAAGAGTGGAAGTGGAGGCTATAGTGAGGACCTCATACTTGAGGAGCATAGATCCGAGATCGAGTAATGATATGTAGTGGAGCTACGGGAGTTAGCTGTTACAGGTACCATTCACGTTAAAGGTTTACCTAGTGGAGTTTTGTTTGTTATGATTGTTATGCACTCTTGTCTTTCAATGCATGCATTAATGGTTGATCTTTGATATATAGTAGAAGGTGGACTTTCCTTTACAGGATTACCAGTTAGGGGTCTGAGGTACCAGCAAGATATGTGTTTGTTCCCATGTTCCGGGACTTGTGTATGGCTTGTAGACTTCTTTGTCATGCCGTAGGTGCATGAAAAAGTCATTATGTGTATGGATTGGATGAATAGATATCATGTGGTGTTTGATATTAACAGTAAGGCTATTATAGTCTTTACTGAGATAGTAAATATAGATCTTCTAAGGTTAAGACCTTTGAAGAGACGGGTTTGTCATCAGGACTGTACGAGCAGCGAGCTGATAGCATAGGGAAATGGCGCCTTCTAGTGTTATACCATGAAGGAGCGAGATAGTCCAACAATGGAAGGTATTCCAGTTGTTTATGAGTTTATAGACGTGTTATTGAACCGTCTAGTTTCCACCTCAGCGGAGTGTGGACATTGTTATCGAGTTGAAGTATGATACAAGATTGAATGGGAAAGCCACACTATATGGTGCTTGTTGAAATATTGTACTGATAACATGAAAAGTTGACTGAAACGGGTTTACCCTAGTGGGTTCCATGTTCCGTAATGACGACCTAATGAGTTAGCTTCAAGAAGCAATTGTGTTTTCAGGATTCCTTGGTGCTCAAGATATCCCTAGTCATGGATGAGAGAGCAGCATGTGTATGAGATAGCATCCCATACCCGTTATGGACACTACGAGTTTGTAGTGATGTCATTTGGGTTGACGAATGTTTTAGTAGTTTTTATGGAGTTGATGAACAGTATCTTCATTGACTTCCTTGATTAGTTGGTGGTGGACTTCATGGATGACATGTCAGTATACTCTCATAGCAGAGAATGGTAGACCGGTCATCTGAGGACCGTTCTGGCAGATTTTGAGAGATAGAGGGTTGTATGCTACGCTCTCTAAGTGTAAGTTGAGATGTCAGTGGTAGCCTTTTTAGGCCATGTTGTCTCCGCCAATGGGATCATGGTTGACCTGGCGAGAATTAAGTATGTTGTAACATGGGAGATACTGATGAACATTAAGGAATACGTAGTTTCTCGGCTCAACCGATTGCTACCAATGCTTTGAGAAAGGATTTTATATGATTACGTATTCATATGCGAGTCTTTTGAGAAGACCACCATAACTACGTGATGAAAGTAGTGTGTTTATGTTCTGAAGAGTTGAGGAGGCATTTGACCTCTGCTTCCATTCTGTTGTAGTTAGAAGATTTTTGGGATCCCGTGATTTACAATGATACATCCCAGCTAAGTTTGAGATGTGTATTACTACAGAGGAGTAGGGTTATTGATATGTGTGTTTACAACTGAGAACGTATGATGAGAACTACCCGACTCATGATTTAGAGTTAGTAGTGGTAGTTCAAGCCTTTAAGTTTTGAAGACCGTACTAGTGTGATCTTCATGACAGATTTCTATAAATCATAGAAATCTGAAGTATATTTTATGCAACAGGGGTTGAATAACCGCCAGCGCTAAGAGCTTAAGTTGATCAAGACTTTGACTTGAAGATTTCATATCATTAAGAGAAGTTGAATGTTGTCGCCGATAACTTGAATGGAAAGACGCTCCAAGAGAAGATGATTGTGAGACTGATAGTTCAGCCTCAGCTTCAGAGAGATCTAGCTTGGCTAGAGTTGGACAATCAGTTCCTTAATGAGGATACCCAGTTATACCTCAGAGGTTCTACCTGGTCTGTTGGATGAGGTCCAACAGAAGCATGAGACCTGCCCGGCCTTGACAAGGTTTAGAGAAAGGATTTCTCGTACTAAGGCACCATAGTTCTCCATGGGAGTAGATGGACTGATGAAGAGTCATGACCACTTTTGTGTACCTGTTGATGCAGATGGAGACAGAATATTACAGCATACCCACTGTACACCTTATTCAGTACATTCAGGTACGAGTAAGATGTACCACGAGATAAGACGATTATATTGTATGAAGCCGATATAACCAGATTTGTGATACAATGTGTGACCTGTTAGCAGGTCCAGATAGAATATTTCCGATCTAGAGATAAGCCCCACCCACTACCAGTGCAGTAGTAGAATTTGGGAGGACATCTCTATGGACTTTTTTTTATGGGATTGTGACCCAATAGAAGATTTATGTTATCTGGATTGTTGGTAAAAAATTAATGAAACCGGCACGTTTCATTTCTATCAAAAGGACGTGGCTAGTGAATGAATTGGCTTAGGAGTACACTAGACAGATAGTGAGACTCCATGGTATACCGAGAACGATCATTTCTGATCGAGATGGATGTTTTACTTTGAGATTTTAGGCAACAGATTCAAACTGCTTTGGGGACGAGTCTGTACCTCATGACTACACTTCACCCCCTGACAGATGGTCAGTTAGAGAGGATCATCTAGATCTTAAAGATCTATTATAAGTTGTAAGTTGAATGGGCAACGTGGATGGTTATATTACCTTCCATTAATGAGTTTATTATATAACAATGAAGGACGTGCATCTTTTCGGGATGGCCCTATGAGGCAATATATATAGACATAGATGTCGTATATCCTTATGCTAGAAGTGATCTAACAGTAGTAGTGGAATAACACCTGACCAGATTCAGGATTTTATAGTTCAAGTAATATTGATTGAAGGAAGAATGCTGGCTGTACAGAGTCGCCAGATATTATATGTAGACAAGAGGCGTTAACCTCTAAAGTTCAAGCGAGATTTCATGTCCGGCTGTAAGTATCTCAGCTGCGAGACGTTAGACGTGTTAATATGGAAAGGGAACTGAGTTTCCAATATGATGGTTTATTTGAGATCGACCAGTACGGAGAAGGTAGCATGATGTTTAGCTTTGCCTCTGAGATTAGAGGATATCCACCCAATATTTCATATGTCTCAACAGATGAAGTATATACCAGACTCGAGACACCTTGTGAGTTACGATGAGTTGATGGTTGAGTCCAACCACACTTTTGTTGAGCATTCGATTGCATTCTTGGAATGAGATATGAAACGCTTGCATTTGAAAGACATTCCCATAATGAGGATATGATGGTAAAGATGAAGACCTGAAGAGGCTATGTGAGAGACTGAAGATAGTGTCCTGAGGAACTATCTAGAGTATACGTTGGGATAGACCCATTTGTGGGAGCACGAGTAGATCTTAGTGCTATCTTGATGAATGTTGTGCTTATGTGCTTATATGCCTTGATGTGTTATTTCATGCTAGTTGTGATTTGATTTATGATCTTAGTAAATCTTGATGTGCTAGCGTGATGTATGCTATAGCTGGAGATGATTACTATCTCCACGTTATGATTTATATTTATAGCTGGAGATGGTTCTTTCCTCCATGATATTTGAGTGTGATTAGGATTCAGCTGGAGATGGTTCTTTCCTCCATGCTACCTTGATGGGCATAGTTTTAGTGGAGATGTGATTCCTCCATGCGATATATATGCTTATGGTTTGCTAGAGACGTATTTCCTCTATGCATGTGATATGTTTGGGCTAGAGATGTGCTTCCTCTATTCTTGTGATGTGGTATGGCGAGAGACGTGATTCCTCTACGCCTTTGGGTAGCGTTATGGCCCTATTTCCTGGAGATGATGATTCCTCCATGTTTATACTTGAGGTTATAGATTGTTATAGGTTGTGATCTTTTGAACGGAGATGTGATACCTCCGATAGAGAGAGTGAGAGTTATACCTCGGCTTATGGGTCCGAGTTGACTTTGGGATTTTGCAAGTTTCGGGACGAAACTTTTTTTAAGGGGTGTGTGATATAATAGCTAGGATTTCTGAATTCTTTTTAATGTTGATTAACTTAATCGTTGATAGTAATTGACATATAACTCACGAAGATTTCGCAAGTGATGAGTAAGAGTCCCACCGTTATGTTCCTGGCGTAATTTTGGACGTTTGGGAAAATTTTTACTTTTTCCCCGGGTAATTATTTTTACCCTCCGGTGTTATTTGGAGCATTTGGGAGCTCCAATTAATAATAATGCAGTTGAGAGAAATGATCAGGACATCAGATATGTCCTAGATATGAAATAACATGGAGAGGCAAAACGGCCAGAAGAGTCGCTATTTCGTTTCTTAACGGCTAAGAAAGACGGCTTAGGAATACACGTTTTCCGAGGCAGTTGTGGAATAATTATCTCTACAATATTCCAGTTTTAATTTTCCAATCTCGAGAAGTTTGGAGAAAGAGGTTCAACCCGCCTTTGGATCGGTTAAAGTATAATTATCGACTTTACTAAAGGATAATTATCGTCTTCACTATAAATAGCGGAAAATCCTTTATTAATTCATTTCCTTTCCCGTTTCCTCGTAAAAGCTCTAATTTCTCTCAACCTTCAAACTCAGATCTACTCTCCGTTTCTAATCCGATTTCAATTCCGTTTGAGTTTCTGGATTCCTCTCCTCATTCTCTTCATATCGGTACCGAGTTTCTGCATTTCCGAGTATATGGAGGGTTGGTCGAGCATATATGTCACCAGGACGGTTCCGTCGCGCAGATTCCGATGAATTTGATGTTGTCCATGTGTAGCCTGCGTCGTTGTGATTCCGAATCTTCTTTCAGATCGTTAATCGGGTTAGTAACGAATAAGTTATGAATTTATTCGTTTTCCGTACTGCGATTTGGCCTAAATTGACTTTAGGCTTGTCAAATAGGACAATTAGAAATTCCATTATGGTTGTTATATTATTCTGGTGATTATGGGTTGTTTGTTAGATGAAATCTGATGACAGGGGGTTTAGAAATTGCCTGCGGCCAAAACGTTATTCTGGCGAATCTATTTAATTAATTAAAGGTTAATTAATTAAATTAGGATTAAAATTGAGATTGAGGAATGTTGATTAGATACTACCTTGAGATTTGAGGAATTGTGAGTTACGCTGAGATATTGAGGTTTAGTTGGTTGTGAGGTTTAGTTGGTTGTGAGGCTTATAGATTGAGTATGATCCTCATGGATCCCTTTGGGTCTAGGTGTGACCCCTTTGATGAATAGAGTTTGATATATCTGTATGCCTTGTTATTAGGTAGTGCCCTCTCTCTGGATTGGAGGTTGTTGTGGTTGAGCTGAGTACGAGGTTGAGGTAAGTTCGTAGGACTTACTTAGCTATCATCCCTATATTGGGTGTTTGCATGAGTGGTGTGTGCTTTATATGTTTGCTATGATAGCATGAGTTGTCGTTTTTATCGACCTATGTTCTATTGACTGCCCCACTGCGTGGCTGTGATAACCTTTCCCTTTCATCCCGCCGTGGAGTATGGGAGGTTCTCTGATGTCGGGTCAGATTGGTTTACAGGAAGGGCGCAATCCACTCCCATAGGGTACACGGATTGTGTGACCGATACTCGTACAGCTGGACATTGCACTCAGAGGCGGGGATGTATCGGTCCTCGTGTCACATACTTTCAGCTATATATATATATATATATATATATATATATATATATATATATATATATATATATATATATATATATATATATATATATACGGTTTTTGAGTGAATGGTTATTATATAAAGATAATAAATGGGTAAATGTGTGATAGCATGCTGATGTGTTTATCTTTCATGATTGTGCTTGTGCTTATGCATTACCTCATATATGTATGGTTAGCTAACGGTTTCATACCGTGTTGTAGATGTTTGCAGGATAGGCGCTGCTAGGTGATCTGGCAGGGTGACAGGCCGAGGACTCTCGTACGTTAGGTGGTTGGTTTTGGGGTTGTTTATTTTTTCCCTCATGCGTGAGGATGATGTCTCGTTTTCCCTCCTGTGTGAGGATGTCGTTTCATACTCGGCTATGTTGTTGTTTACCTTTGGTTATACAGTTTATACGGTTTTATGTATTTGTTTTTATATCTGTCAGTGTCATGTTGTAAGGTCTAGTGAACTTGTTATCAGGCTAGGGTCAGGATCCATTGTGAGATCCTAGCCCAATGTGACATCCCGAGTCCCGCGGAATCGGGGTGTTACAAAAATCCCTCTGCAAGGTATATTCATTGTTTTGCTCATCAAATTCAGTTGGTTTTTGTTGCCATTTCAAATGATATTCAACCAATACAAGAGTTCTTTGGGTACTTATCACAAATCACACACATCGTTGGAGCTTCTTGTAAGAGAAAAGATGAGTTCCAACAAGCTCAACATGACAAGATTGTGGAGATGTTGGAAACGGGAGAAATCTCAACTAGGAGAGGAAAGCATCAAGAACTTTCTTTGGCTCGGCCGGGAGTTACACGTTGGGGTTCACACTACACGACCATTGGCCGTGTTCTACATTTGTGGTCCTCAACTATCAAAGTGCTTGAGAATATTCATGTAGATGGAGGTCTAGATTCCAATCGGGGAATGGCTCAAGGCCTTGTTGAGAAGATGGAGAGTTACCGGTTTGTTTTTATTGCCCACTTGATGAAACTAATTTTGGGCATAACAAACTATTTGTCACAAGTTTTGCAGATAAAAGATCAAGATATTTTAGAAGTCGTTAATTTGGTACGGACCTGTAGGAGACAATTTCAAGATTTGAGGAATGATGGGTGGAATGAACTTTTAGAATCTGTCAACGTTTTTTGTGAAAAGAATAATGTTGTCGTTTTGAAAATGGATGAAAATGTCCCGGGTCGATTTAGTGCAAGACGTGTTGGAAGTGTTATCAAAAACTTTCACCACTTTCGAGTTGAAATATTTTGTCAGGTAATTTATCATTTCCTTATAAATTCATAACTATTTTATTTAATGAATATTACTATTATATTTTACATTATGTTCATTTGTAGGTCATTGACCAACTTGATCGAGAAATGGCAAGTCGCTTCGGTGAGTCAAACTCTGAAATACTCGCTTGTATGGGATGTTTTTATCCAAAGGATTCCTTCTCCAATTTCAATAAGTCTCAGCTACTTCGACTTGCCCAACATTATCCACAAGACTTTTTTGGTTATGATCTGAGTGTGCTTAAAGATGAATTGGCAACATGGATTTATGAAATAAAGGAAGATAGCAAGAGTTCTTCGTTGAAAAATATAGGAGAGGTGGCATGTAAGATGGTTGAGAGAGGTATTCACACTATTTTTCCTTTAGTATATCGCCTTTTGGAGTTTGTTTTGGTATTGCCAGTTGTGACTGCTACTGTTGAAAGAGCATTCTCTGCAATGAAAATTGTGAAGTCTCAATTGCGTAACAAGATGTCGGATGAAAATTTCACTGATTCTTTAATATTATTAGAATATGTCAAACCACAAGATGGGTTTACCTCTTTTGGCGTCCACTTGAGTTATGTTGTAGCATTGAACGCTAATTTGAAATGGTTAACTTTTAATGTTGTTTTATTATAATATTGATTAATGTTGCAGCAGTGAAACTTTTATTGCTAGTAAAAAAAATTTTTAATATTATCTTCGTTAATACTTTTTTGACCCCCTTGAAAAATCTTGTGGCCACCACTGAGTTATCGTATTATGTTATACTAGTTTAGTTCTCGTGCCTTGTACGAGTTGATTTAATATAAACAATTTATTTTGTTTTTAAAACGTTTTGGAATTAAATTATGTGTATTTTGATATTATAAAAATTCGGATATATATAAAATATAGACATAATATTTAATATAAATAAAATTGTAGTTATAATGGAATAAAATTTTAATCCATTTTAATAGAGGTTATTTTTAAAAAAAAAAAGAATGAGATTACAAAGGAAGTAAAATATAATTTATATAGAAGTTGTAATCAAGATAGAATAAGATATAAAACTTGTCTAGCTATAAAAATTGTATCTAATTTAAATAGAAGTTATTTTATTTTATGTTAATGGAAGTAAAATATAATCTAAACATAATTTTTTTATAAAAAAGGCGTTGGCTTTAATTTTCAACGAGATACGTAAGCTTTATTACCTCTATGTTAGCATAGTACTAGGTTTATTACCCGTGACGGGTTAGACGGTAATTGTGTTTATAAAAGTATTGTTTGATAATTCATTATATTGGTAATTGTTTGACTTGTTATATGATGTTTGTTGTAAGGTTGAATATTTTTCACATTATGAATGTAAATCAACCAGGAATTCAAGCCCTGTGATAACAATCGTGAAAGAGGAACCCAAGACAAAATCTCATGAGCTACTCGGATGTTAAAGTTAGTATCAATCTAATAGAGCATTAGGGTTTATTAAAATAAGAATTGTATTACCTATTATGTAATGCTTAATGTAAGGACAAATTTCTTACGATATGAATGAACACAAATTAAACCAAAAGGTTAAGAATGACTTGAGCATGCAAGCCTGCAATGACAATCGTGAGAGAGAACCTTGGGGCACTATTCCCGAGATTGCTCCGATGTCAAAGTCAATATCGATCTAAGCAAGCATTATGATTATATATTTGTAGTAAATTAGTATCGATCCAATAGAGCATCAAGGTTGATTATATTAAAAATTGTATTACCTAATATGTGATGCTTGGTATAAGGACGAATTCCTCGTAAGAACATTAAACCAAAAGGGTGAGGGCAAATTCCTTATAACAATCATTAATTAATAACTTTATAAAAACAATTCTACAAAAATAAATAAAAAATGCGTCAATTAATTATGGAGTAAAACTGATTTTTGGAAAAAAAAAATGTTTATTTTAAAATTTAATAATTAATTGTAATAAGCATATTCCACACATTATGATGAAATACTTATGAGACATTTACTTGAAAACAATATGTGTTTCGGTTCAATAAAATATATTTAATAAGGTGGTTTGGTTTATAGAAAACAAAAGTTGGTTTGTTAAGAAAAAAAGTATTATAAAATGTGTTTTTTTTTTTAAAATATAATTTAATCACATGATCAAACAAAAAAATGATTAAATAGTTATATCCCAAAAATTACCTATAAATTTGACAAACTAAGTTGTTTAATTGTTATTTCTATATATATATATATATATATATATATATATATATATATATATATAAAAGTGAGGTTTAGAGAATAACAAATGATAATAATATATTTTTATCTTAAAACTGATGATAAATTATTACTATATAAATTTTTTTTGTCTATTTATAAATATTTGTACATTGTGATAATAAAATATTACTTTTCTTGTTTGTTTAGTTGTAAGATATGTTCAATTGAAAAACTTCTATCAAAATAATCGTAATTGTAAGGATATCAAGCATAATAAAATATATTGGAACCTCAATAAAATAAAAGATATTCAAAATATATCGTTAAGTACGTAAAAAAAATTTAGTAACAAAAAAATCATATATAAAATTTATCAATTATATTTTAGTTTTGTTCAATAGATCACCTGTTTATACTATACAATAATAAAACAAATACAATTGTTAAAATAAGAATCAAATTAAACTAAGTATTAACTGATTTTAATTATATAATATTAAACAAAATTATTGTTATATGTGTTTACCGAAAACATAAAGTTAAAGTTTGTTAGGATCTCAATTATGGATAATAATTGTTAAAATATTAATTTAATTAAATGTTAGTGAGATGTTGATTAACAACCACATGTATGTGTAAAATTGATAGGTGACTGCACAAAATTGCGTCAAATACTGCTTTAAGTTTTAAGGTGAAGCCGAAAAAAAGGCAATTAATTTAGTTACCCGACCCGCATGTATGGTTTAGAGTGAAGGGATGTCTCGATGGGTGAATGGTTTCTTAGTATGAGTCAAGTTATGAAAGTGATACAACCACTCATTAGCCGAACCATTAAATTTATTCTTGTTTGATTCGCATTTTTATTATGAGGCTGAGCACTCACATCCTCACATGCATATATCATTCGTTGCATTCATGCATAATATGGTCTTAATCTTCAGAAGAATGAATATGCTTAGCAAGGGAGGTCTCTCCCTGTTTCTTCGCAATTTGGTCAATAATAGGTATTTGAAACTTTATGTCCAAGTCGAGGAAGTTAATCTTCAGGTTCGAGATTTCGGCTAGATAGAACACTCGGAAAAACTACAACAACAAACGAGGGGGAATGGATAATACCAAATCTGCTTGAGAGAAGCGAGATGCATAGTTTTTGTTTATGAAGCGGATTTTTTGTCTATGAGGAGATTATTTAACGGATTATATTCTAATAATCCGATAATCCAAGTTGAATCGGATGAAAAAATGGACAGAAGTATATGGTTGGTCTGCCTAACATAATGCTCACCATTTATAATGCTCTCATCAACAGAGGAGTTAGTCTTCACATTCATAATGCTCATCAATAAATGAGCTCTTTAGCACACACATCTACCTAAAACCTCATTGTGCTACTACTACTACTATTCAAAAGGATTTCAGTTGAGATGTACAAATGGAGCTCTATTTGGAGACATGAAAATTGGTGTCATTTGTTGTTGGATCTTCCCATGTTCTCTTCTGTTTTCTGAGCTATCTTTATTTCCCAACAGATCTTCAAAAGGAGGTGTTCTCATTCCCTCAATGTGTTCCAGACTCGGCACCCTCATCGCTCGCTTTATAGGCATTTCTTTCCCGTCAACCTTTTACACATCACAAGTAAATCCAAATTTCAGAGTAGAGAAAGTGTGTAATTTGAAAGCAAAACGGTGTTTGCACAAGCATACCATGTAGTCTTTTGTAATGCACTGTTGTGCGCGGTTCCTGATATTTGATACACCTTGATTGTGATTGTTTTGAATTGAAGTCAGTTGATCAAAGCATACAGATGTCAGTAAGTCTACTTCCTTCTTAGTTTCCGAGTCTGTTGCGAATGAATCTGCAGCTCACAAGAAAAACAAAAACCAGGACTTAATAAGACAGTTCATTCCTGTACAAAATATCCACAGTTCTAAGTTCATGGCTTGGGAAGGGCAAAAAACAATGTTACCCTTAATTGCATCCAGCATAAATGTTGTACTAGAATTGAACTTTTCATCCTTGGAGACTGATTCAGTGACATACTTATCAAATATGCTCTGATTATCATCACTATTTTGTCTGTCATATGAAATATTGGTTAGCCAATTATTGGATCAACTCAAAAAACTATAATAAAGGGAAGTCCAAGGTAGAAGAAAAAAGCGAATATCCTACTTGACAATGGATTTTATTTCTGAAACTCCTCGGTCATGAATACTGTTCACTGAGTGACTAGTCTTCTGCCATTGTAGTTTTGAGTAACCCACCAACTGAGAGCTGCATTTTGAGAACAAAAATATGGTTACTATTAGGGTAACATGACAATAAAAAATAGGCCTTTAATAAAAAATTCACACAAAGCATACCACTCCGCAAGATGTTCCTCCATTGTTGAGTTCATTTGGGTAAGCATGTGTGCATCCTCTAGGAAATGGCCTTCCACCCTTTCAAAGTGTCCATTTAATTCTTCCATGGCAACACTTGAAACTTGTTGAATTTGTGATAATTCTTGGTTTAATGTCTTATTTGCTTGCATTTCCATGTCACAAATGTTTCTCATTGCATCAGAAACCTACTCAATTTTAGGTAACATTATATTAAATCAGACTGGTTAAAACATATGCATATCTGACTCATTTATGGAAAAACACAGGCAAATCTCAGTAAGAAACTTACGATAGCAGATTTGTTTGCGGTCAAGGTTGCAAGTATGGCAGCAATTTTTTGGGTGGCTTGTCTCTCCTCGTTGGCAGCTTGTTCCTGGTCCATATATACAACTCAATAAACCATCCTTAGTCCTGATCAGGCAGTGACAGGAGAATAAATTACCTTAAACATCTTCTCAAAGTCACTTAAACATTGATGTTTTCTATTTTGGTTGTCATGCAGATTAGCCATGACTTTGGAAGCATGGACACACAAGTCATTGAAGAAGCTATTGGTTGCTTCAGAGATATGCTGTGCTGATGCCATAGCTCTTTGTAACCCCTGAAATTTTATACACTGATAAAGTAAGAGAAAGGAGATATATAGCAGTTGTTTAACTTGCTAGAAACTGAGAGGCAGGCACGGTATTAATTGACTGAATGTGCGTACTAAGAGAACTATTGATGCTGTTGAGCAAAGAAAGACAGTAGATGTTTACCTCCTCTTGTTGTTGAGCAGAGAAGGCCAATAGCTGTTCCTGCATACTAAGAGAATTGTGGATATTGTTGATAACTTCATTGGCATCAATAAGTGCAGACTCCAAGAACTGCAACAACAGCAATAAAACTGATGATCATTCAATGGCATCAGAATATTGTAAGCAGACTAAATTCATCTCCTGTGGGTTTCATTTGCTTGGCCTTAGTTCCAATAAAATCTCCACGTACATTTTCTATCGACATTTTCTGAGAAGATATGCGGAAACTAATCTGTTCCAGATCCGTAGATGCCTTGCTCTGAAGAGTGCTAGCAAGCCCCCTCAAGAATTGCATTCCAGATGCGTATTTCTCTGTCATTTTAGAGATCCTTGATTTTAGGTTCTCGGTTGCCTAATAAAGCCATTGCAAATCATGTATTGGTTAACATTGAGTTAAGGAAAAACTTGAATGATAGCTTGACATTTAATTTCTACTCACACCATGTTTGCACGCAAGGAATAAGCTCATCTGCTCCTCTATGCATCTCATCCGATCATGCTGCTCTGAAACTGATCCCAAGATGGTCTTGTGTAGATCTCTTAGGCTCTGATCAAGCTGAGAACCAAATGTCAGGACCATCTCATGATTTTGTGCTTCTATTTTGGTCTTCTGATCTGTAGCATATACAAAATGTCTCAGATATTAGGTAACCAAAGCCTACAGATGTATATCTTGCAAGTTCTATACAAAAGAGGCATCACATACCAATCTTCAGATACAATGTATCGATATCCTCTGATGCATTTTCCAGGTTGGATCTCAGCTCCTTTGCATGTTCAATTATGGAGTTCTCTGTGTTTTTTGCATCAACGTAAGATGTTATGGGAACATGTTGAGACAAAAAGTATGATTCACAAAATTTACATCTCAAAGTACTTATACATTACCAGAGCGTAAAAGTATAGAAATGAAGGATTCTTTTTCTTTCAGTTGTAAGATGGCTTTCCTGTATATCTCTTCAAGATTCTGCATTTTTAATTTTGTATTCTCAAGTTCCCTCTGTACAAAATTGTCCAACAGATTCAAAGTAGAGTAAGGATGGATAGTAAGTCACACATCTGCAGTAACTAACTATATAGCTTTATTGTACCTTGCAGTCCTTGAGCTCAGCTTCCAAATCCAACTTCTGTTCTTGCTCCGAGATATACAATCCGCGGTACTTCTCAACTTCCTACAATAACCATATGTTTTATTGAATGATTAGCATACTGAACCATTTGAATAGTAAGAGCATTAAAATGGTACCTTTTCACTTTGGTTAAGATCAGTCTCCAGTTGCTCAATTTTTTCATTCCTTGCCTACAAGATGTCAAATTATCAGCATAACTCACAGGACTCACAACATTAGTAGATAAGGAATGGCATTACATGACAGATATTCGCAGGTAGTTAATACCTTTTTCTCAGCTTCCTCTTGAGCAAATCTTTCATGAGGTACGTAGACACCATTCTTCTCTCTAGCTGCCCGGACATCTATCAGGTATACAAAAGTGAAGTAAATACCAAAATTCATATTGCATTTGATTCTGTTTATATAACATTGGATAAACACACTGAGGAACTTTGGAGATACCTTGTTTCATTTTGTCAATTTCCAAGTACAATTCCTTGAGTAGCATAGTCTTGGACATCTTTTGATTAGCCTGCAAAATAAGAAAAGTAAATCTTAGGGGCCAATAGTTTGGTGATAAAAAAAAAGAAACATGGACTATGGGATCAAAAACCTTGGACAGACCTCAGGTTTATTTTTGATGTTTTTAGCACGATAAGCATAATCTAGAGTGCTAAGAGTTTCCTCCAGACAGTGAGCAGATGGTGAAATTGTTGCGATGATACAAGTTTTTGTTTTCCCTCCTAGAGAGTCTCTTAATAATCTTGTCAGCTTGCTATCCCTGTATAGTACAATGTACATTTAAGAAACGGCAAAAAGATATATTTCATATGGTAGACAAAGATATGGTTTCAACTTAAACCTGTAAGGTATATGAGCTGAATGCTCCACCAATGCATTTATTACTCGGCCAAGTGTGAGCAAACTCTTGTTTATCTCTCCAGTTTCCCTCGGTCGCCCCTGATTTTTAAACACACATTATTGCAACATGATGGTTCAAATAAAACTTCATTTTCACAATACAAACATCGATTATGATGACAATAACAATAAATAAAAATTACAAATGCATAACATTTATAGTTCTACAAAATCTGTAAAACAAAGTTGTATAGATTAAGATTCAATTGGCATCCTCCAAAAATAAAAAGTACAATCCTGCACCTCTCGGATTCCAGAACGCAGGATATTCTCTGAACCTGCTAAATCAACAAGATTTAGCTTTCCACATTTGATAAGCTCCTCTTCTCCAATGGTGGCTTCTTTTACATGGACTGTGATGGTAAAAACTGCATGAGAGCGGCTGCAGACGGGAAGAACGATGTGGTGAATAACAGCAGTTACAATCAAGTAGGGATACTGCTGCAAGTTTAAGGTTTCTACCTGCTGCGCTTGTTTAACAAAGTATCAGCGGTTCGCCTCTTAGCTGCCCCTCGTTCTAGGAGGTTATATATATCATTTGCACTGTATACAACTTCTTCTTCAAGGCCCCTCACAACCACACAACCCTTCCCATCTTCCATCAGGGCAACTGATTTCTTTGGTTTCTCATCTGGAAACCTCGAATTATCCTCATTAGCCAGCAAATCGGCTATCTCTTCATTATATAGCTCCAAGAATGTAACCTTTATGCTGTAATCTGCACCTTGACCTTCTAAGGTGTCAAAAATTTGCCTAACAGCTCTTGGAATAACACCAGCCTCAACTGGCAGATCTCCATTCTAAGCAGATCAACAAGTGTAAATATATGATTAGAGACTTTTCCTATAATCTAATGAGCCTATTTTGCATAAAAACATACCTTAGACCTCATTCCTCCTTCCATTGTATATGTTTTGCCAGTGCCGGTTTGGCCATATGCAAAGACAGTGCAGTTATAACCGTCAAGGACTTCACTAACAATTGGTGCAATTGCCTGGTCGTAAATTGATCTCTGTTGTGCTTTTGGACCAAATACCTAATAGTTGCACCGAGCATTAGAAGACCAAAATCACACAAATTTTTTTGTAGCGTAAATTGACAGAGTGATTAAAGATGAAGGTAATACCTTGTCAAATGTGAAAACTCTGTCCATTTGCTTACTAGTTATAGTCTGTGAAGCGATAACTTCTCGTTTCTGTTCATTACATGATATTGCCCTTGATATGTTCAGCTTCTGCTCATCTTCACTAAGTGGCCTGACAGTGAACTTGAAATGTAAATGCTGAAAGAGCTACTTAGAAGAGAATAGAAGTATTATTCGACGAGCAACATTGTATGACTTCCAGATTAAGTTCTCTTTCCCTATCATGGATCTTGCGATTGTTAGGGTTTCCAAGGAAATTTCAATTTACAGAGATTCCTAGACCAATTTTCTCATTTCAGGGCCAAAAATTTAAAAATCAATGCAATTTCCTTGTTGGTGTTTACAAGATCAACAATAAGCACATAAAAAATTTCTCCCAAAAAAACCCACAAAGAAATACATGTCATGATTTGAAAAAGCTCACCGGCATCTAAGGATGACTTGGACATTAACCTCTCTGTCCTTATCCTTGTCCTGGCGAGTGCAAGTGTTCCAATCGAAGCCTGATGATCTGAACTCGGGACGACGTCGTTCCGGGCGAGGAGTGAGAAAAGGGTATGGAGACGGAGTTACTCCAACCCCAACTTTCTTCGACGCATCGGGTGTCATCGGCATCATCTTTCTATCTTGTCGGCGTATACAGCGTAGAGAAAACTCAGGGAAGATCTCCACAGGCAAATAATTTCGAGTATTCAAATTTTGAATTTAGAGAAAGAGAGGGTGATGCAGAGGTTGCAGTTAGATTATAGAGACGAGAGATGGGATTGAAGATTGAAATGGGACGGTGGGCACATAACGGCTAGTCGTGATGGTAAAACGTGGGTCCCCCTCAGTCCAAATTATTCAAATGGACGCTCGGATCGTATTGACGAACAAGAAAGCCAAGCCCTTTAGTTTTTTTTCTCTTTATTGCCACTTTCTCTTTTTTATTATTTTGCTTTTAAATGCTTTCCTTTTCAAACCTTTATTAGATCAATATAACTCATCGTAAGATAAGATAAAGTTGACATTTTTAAACAAAACTATCTTAATTCCCGTGTTTTGTAAGAGATCTGTAATTAAAATATATTTCCTAATAATGTTATTAATAATATAAAAAAAATTATAATATAAATTTAGGTAAAATTTATTTATTTATTTTATTTTTATTTTTATTTTTTTTGAAAATGAAAAGCGGTTCGAACCCACTAGATGGCGCGTCATCTAGTGGGTCGAAAGGCCGAAAAAGATCGGCAGACGGACTAAGCCGTCAAGAATGACCACAAACAAATGAGAAAAGAAGTACACAAAAATACATCAAAAAAACCCGAAAGCAAAAAAGTCTTCAAGGGAAAGAAGGATGATCCAGCCAGCAGGAGACAACGAGCATAAACGTTCATCTTCGAAGGAAGTACACAGGTAGGAAGCCTGAGGAACAACTGTGGACACCTCAGATTTGGATTGTAACAGAGCCGTCAGGAGTCGATCACAAATCCACGTCCCATTCTCGACGAACGCTCGAAACCGCCTCCAAAAGACTACCTCAGTTCTCAGAAGACGAAAATGCATAACACGAGTATCATGATGTATAAAGGTGTAGACCTTAATGGATAAAAGAATAATGATTTATAGGAAGAGAGTTTGTTCACATAGGGTTGATTGCAAAATATTGCTTTTGTTATGATTGATCATATTATGATCATTATTGCCTCGGAAAATAAAGAGATGAGAAAAACTCATTTGACCTTTATTTTTGATGTTTATGGGGCTTTTAGGCGGATCGAATCCTTAGAGTCGCATTTGCTTGACGTGTTATGCCGTAGATTGAGGAGTTATTGATGTGAAAACGAAATCGATAGGTTATATCGGAGAATTTTTTTTTATAATAAAATTTTTTGCTTGAGCTCAATAAAACCAAGCCCACAAAATTTTTAAGCACAAAAGGCCCAACGAGGACAAGAAGAGAAATTGAGAATGGACAGTTTTTAATTAAAATGAAATTAAAATAGAAAGTGAATAAGCCAATCAAACTTAAAGTTGCTACTAGATTAAAGACCCGAAGAAGATCAAGCGTTTTGACGTTTGAAGAGCATTGAAGATCCGCCCCAACGGAATTACCTAGCCGCCTCTACGGCCATGAAGAAGATCAAGCGTTTTTGCCTCACTGCCCCTGCGGAGCTGAAGGCCGCCCCTGCGGCTTAACGTCAGAAGTTTTACTTCGGCTGTTTACACCACCTTTATGGCATTAAAGGTGGCTGTTTTGGGCCGGCCATTTACTCCTATTTAGTGTCTTTTGTAATATAAATAGTCCTTGGTTGATTGCTAAAATCATCTAAGCCTATCCATGTTTTTCCACACAAAAATCCATTTTAGAATTGAGCTTTCCATTGTAATGAGTTGCTAACTCCCTTGCTACATTGGGTTGGTTTGAAGCTGCGTTGTTACTTTGGTTGTAAGTTATTTTTAATATAAGTTTTTATTCAGTAATACTTTGTGTTTCCTTGATCTCCATTGTCTAATTGCATGTTTACTATTGCTTGAGATTGATCACCTTAGGTTCTATAAAGTGCATGTAAACAACTAGGATTAATAGGTTCCGGGTTCGGGTCTTTAATCTAGTAGCAACTTTAAGTAATAACAGGTTGCAACTCCAAAGCGCAACAGCAAAAGAAAAAGGAGCTCAGCAGTCAAACTCAAGAAGATGAAGAAGCCATTGTCGTGGGCTTGATTTTAAACATTTTGTGTTGTTTGAATTTAAATTTTTTTTTAGCATTCAGTTAAGAGATTTCCTCTAAAGGAAGAATAAATGGGTTGTTCAGAGTTTGTTGAGGGTTTTCTAAATGTTTTTTTATAAAAAAAAATAGATGTAGATTTGTAACATCTGTTTGTTGTTTTGAAAGGACTCGGAATAAGAGAGAGTCGGTGGAGAAGGGTGGTTTTCCAATCGACTTATTGAGCGGAATTTGAGAGGGATATGAGGTTGTGTCGGACAAAGCAAAAGTATTCGCGGGGGCTAACTGTTGGTGATGGATCTAGTCGAAAAGAGGGTTTGGGAGTGTTTGTTAGACAGCCGATGGAGTTGCGGATGAGACAGTTGAAGGGAAGAAGTTGCGACATGGTGTGTGTGGTTGTTGCCGAGTAGAGACGGTGACAGAGTCGGAGCGGTATTACGGTGGTTAGCGGTGACAAGCGGGGGTAGTTGGTGGTGCAGCAAGTGTGGTGGGTTGTGATGGAAGGTACTCGAATAGGATTTTGTATCAAAAGTTTTTTTTCTCTAGAAATTGGGTGTTGAGTTGTGGAGAAGATGAGGGATTTTCTCTTGATTTTGCCCTTTTTGATGAGTTTCCTTTTGTCTATTTAGGTAAAATTTAATTGATGATAACTAAAATAACTAAGAATAGTTTTTTTTAACAACAATCCTATAAAGAAAGCATGCAATGGCAGTTAGCGTAAAACCGAAGTACAATATGATTTAGTTATTGAGAATTCTGGAAAATGTGAGAACTTTAGAGTCATCGGTGAAAGTTGTTCATGAAAATTTTCAGATTTTGTAAAGATTAAAATTGTACAAAAGTGTAATTGTATTTATAGTCTAGATTTCAACTTAAAATTAAAAAAAAATGTATACAATAACTATAGAGGTGACATAATTTTTGCAAATATGTATGTGTACTTTTTATACCAAATGTAAAAAAACACACTAAAAATTGAAAATTTAAATTATATAATGTAAGATGTATTGTACAAATTTCACAAAATACAATAATAAAAATAGGTGGTTGGGGTCTTGTATAGTCATCGTTTTTAAAATGAAACACTTGCGTCTATCTTTAAGGTGAATCGTCTTATGCTTCAGCTTGTCATTATGTGGATGTGTATTGTATTTCATGTTGTTTTGGATGCCAATGATGTTTACACTAGTAAATTTACAACCTTTGCTCACTTAGGGTGATGCTGACAGTTGTCTTTATCGTCTCTGGGCAAAGAAGAAGGTTATACCATTTTTAGAGACATTTTTGTTGCTTCAAGGTTGATATCTGAATGTTGCGTTTTTGCTCATGCCATCTTTATAACTTCCGGTATGTAATTCTCCGGTATGCAATTCTTAATTCTAAACTATGACATAAAATCAGTTCGTTTGGTATAACTTCCGGTATGATAACTTCCGGTATGATATGATAACTTCCGATATGATATGATAACTTTCGGTATGATATGATAACTTCCGGCATAATAACTTTCGGTATGTGAACTTCCGGTATGTGAAGCTCCGGTATGTGAACTTCTGGTATGTGAACTTCCGGTATGTGAAATTCCGGTATGTGAAATTCCGGTATGTGCAAATTCCGGTATGTGAAATTCCGGTATGTGCAAATTCCAGTATGTGAAAATTTTGGTATGTGAAATTCCGGTAAGTGAAAATTCCGTTATGTGAAAATTCCGTTATGTGAAATTTCAGTATGTAAAAAAAATCTTCATTCCAGAAAATTAAAAAAATAAAGAAAATAAAAAAGACAAAAAATTAATAAAAGAAAAAAAAACAAATTCAGTTTTTAAAAATTCTTCGTTTGTGGCTCTTCAGTTGTTTGATCTAAACTAGTTATAAACATCACTTCTTTTGAAGATAAATAAAAGGAGGAATTAAGCGCTTTGAAAAAAAAACAATATCACAATCTCAATTCATTAATATATGCAAACAATAAACTAAATCATTATAGGATCATCAAATCCTTAGATCAAGAGAGAATTTAGTCAACGATGATCAGATATAAAGCAAAGACAATATATAAAAATAAATAAAAAAACTCAGAATTGTTTGATTCTAGCAGGGTTAACCTTCAAGGCAAAGCTAAAACTACTTCACTAGGGTAAAGAGAAATATGAGTGGTGCCTAATTCGGGATGAATCCGCGTTGGATGCGGATGCGGTGGTTCTCTAACCCTAAGGTTGATACATGCTTATATAGGGAAAAATCTTGGAGTCTAGGGTTACACAAAATATAACCCTTCCAAAGTTACAATCGGAAGATTTAATTTCCTTCTCAGCGGTAGTCGAAACGGCCACCAAACGACATCCATATGGTCATAGGTTGGCCGTAGACAGGCCGTTTTGCCTGGTGGTAGAGAGCGCTTCGGGTTGGCTTTGAAGTTGGGTTTTGACAGAATCTTCTACAATGATGACGTATGTGAAATGACCACCTGACGACATCCCTATGGTTGGTTTGCTTACTCTTTCGCTCATTTATAGCTTCAAATTGTGGATCTTCACTTTAAGGCACATTTAGGGGACTTCGTGTTATATTTTCTCAGTCATGTGAAGTCTTCACTTCAGCTTTGACTTTTGAGAGGATGCAATTTTGGCATAATTGATGTCGTACATATCTGAAACACATAAAAGTGAAGGTAGATTCCGAAATACTGAAAAAGTGTTATATTTGACACTCATCATATGTCAACGTATCAATAATATGGGAGCCCCTATGTCAAGGACATCAAAGGGTAGGGCGACAAGATCGTCAACAAGGATACCTTCATGCTCAACATCTACGTCTATAACCGGTTGAACAAGTTAATGAATAGAGCCCAAATAAGGAGTTAAAAGCATAAGTAACATTTGGGGCAAGATTCTATGTTGGGGTATTCTCCATCTAGACATTTGCCTCTCTCCTAATGATCCGGTCGAGAGAGACCTCATCCACATGAGACTTAGTCCAATACACAAAGTCCAACGAGGAATTTCCCCGGATCATTGAAGATGGAGATGAAGAGGATGGTCCAAGTGGCCGAGGGGTTTGAATTGGTGCCCGGCCCAGTGTTCGCTTCCCAGGAACCTCATGTGCATCTTGGCAAACCGAGATTGAGGGACTTCTTTGCCTTACATCTCCACCAATATCTGGTAAAAAAAACTCAAAACCATATGAAGAACTAATATGTATAGTTTTTTGTATAATTAACATTAATTAATAATTATAACATAGACGACAAATATATGTATTAATTGATGTGTCAAATTTATGAATACATTTAATCTTTTTTAATTGTTATTAAGTCTTGGTATATTAAGCTATAAATACATTTAATTTAAGAAACATGAAATTATATTTTTTATAAAATTTATTTATTTCATAAATAGTTTTTTTTCTAAGCATTATGACAAGTTAATAAATATTATATTAATTTCTAAAAGTTACAAATTAAGAAATATAACATTAGTTTTTATGCCAAGTTTATAAATTATTTTATTTTATTAATTACATATTTTCAAATAATGTATTTTAGGATTTTTTTTTCCCTTTTAAATACAGAGTCGTGAAAAGCTTCAATATGCGTCATAAATTCATGTTTTGGGGGCCGTCCAACTCTAGGCATCATGGAAGAGCTTTGTAAAATCTCAAAAGTCCCTAAATTCAGTTCCGATTCTCACGAACATTATTCATTCCATTCAATTTTAACTTAGGGTCCGTTTGATTTAAACTTTGAAAACGGAAACGGAATGGAAGCGAACTAGTCCATACGTTTATCCTTATCGTGAACTTTTTGGAATCATTTCTTGTGGTTTGAACTAATTGGAGTTGAATTTGATTATTTTTGATATTCTACAGGAAACAAAATAGGGAATCAAATGCAAAATGTATGAAACCACAAGGAATGATTCCAAAATTAATTCACGAACAAGGTACACATATGGAGTTGATACATTTTTATTCCGTTTTCATATCTGGAGTTACAACCAAACGGGGTTAAGCTACACAAATTTCAATCTAATGAAACATAATCGACCCAAACCGAAAAAATGAAACAAATAAAGCTACAACAAAAATATATATTATCTGCCTTGTGTTTTCATTTCTCCAATGGTAGCCTTATATTTTCGCCCCCATCGTGTGAATTTTTAGGTTGATCCATTGTAGCTTCAATTTCGAGCTTTTTGTTTTTGGTTTTGTCCTTTGTTACAGGTTTTGGATGAAGGAGGCGGTTGCACACTGAGCGACAGTGTTTTGCAGGGTTAACACTGACCCGCTGGTTGAAAAAAAAAATCCCAAAAACCTTCAACCATAGAGACATACATTATTTGAAGAGAAGAAAACAGGAAAGTAGCAGCATTGAAACATACAGGAAACTGGCATTTGAGAAAGTTAAATTATCGAACCTAGCAAAACTACAGCAATCTCAAATGGAGGTCAGCCATGATAGATTGTCACGTTAAATGACCATTAAACACTAACCACGGTATAACCACACACTAATGTGAAACAGGAAACAACAGCGTTGCTTCTTGGTTCACTTGCAAGTTCGCGTAACAAATATGTTGTCTCTTGAGCCATAAAACTAGAAGAGGCAACTGAGTTGAACAAGATATGGAGGATCATAGCGGCACTGACCCGTAAAAGACAACCTCGGCAGGGCCAGTCATGTATATATGGTTGTCCTCCTCTCGCCACTCAATATCTAGTGGCCCTCCAGGCAGGTCAACCGTGCACCTCTGTTTCATATGTACAAAATAATCAAACACTTTTTGGCATAAAAATCTAGTTTATAGTTTAGTGTGTTGGAGGTACCCTTTCAGCTCGACCCTCAAGAACTGCAGCTACAACAAGTGCACAAGCTCCTGTTCCACAAGCTAGAGTAGCTCCTGAAATTATAGCAAATTTATCGGCTGACAATTTAGGCGTACAAGGTATGATCAAGATTACATTGGTATAAAGTCAACAACCTGCACCACGCTCCCATACCCGCATTTTCAGGTGTGAACGAGAGAAGACTTGCACAAACTCTGGAACATCAGAAGAACGAGAAACAGCTCATTAAAATGACTAAGCTGTGAAACCTGAGGTAGATAGCAGCCCAGCCCTGAACTAAAGCAGATGAAACTTATAAATTATATACAAATGCTATTTGAGAAAGTAAGATGCAAATATATGCACCTAAGCATAATATAGCATTTCAATCCTGAAGATAACCCAGGCAACCAATGAACACAAAGAAGCTGTAACTACTTTGCCACTTCCAGACATTACTAATGCATAAGGAAGGTTTACCAGTATTTGTTCGTGCTGGAAACACATTATGATGCTCAAACTTAGGCCCTATTTCAGCTAGGTTTAGTTGATCAACTTGCAGATCCTGCTAATCAGAAGAGCAATGAAGCAAGAAAAATGTCAATTTCATATGTTCGACAAACAAATAAATTTAACAACATATGTGACGGCACGAAGATGATATAAATTCTGAAAGCTTCAAAACATGAATTTCTCCCACCCTATCAAAAGTCGAAAAGAACAAAAACGTAGCGTAAAATGCTTGTCAAACACATAATCCATCTGTTGCGGATTAAAAAATGTCATGCTCCACACAAGAATACTTAATAATTATCAAGACACACCAAGTACATCTGTTGCGGATCAAACAACAACTTCATTGTGTGTTGGGTAAAAGTAGAGTTCCAAGTCAAAATTTAAGAAAAGCTATAATTTTATGAAAATAGTATTGTGACTTTGTCACCGGTTCACAGGCCCCACGTCTAGAAGTACAATCTGATAAATTTCAATATAAATTGTTGAAATTGGCAAAAAGTAACTGGTGTGAACCCCAATTTGCAAGAATAACCAGGAAGAGCATGACAGCCTCGACAAAACGAATAACATGTCACCCTTAACTAACGCTGTCTGTCTTGCAAAACAATTTTTATTTAAAAAGACTACTTTAGTAAATCACCCTATAAAACTATTACATGGCCTTCCCAAAATTCATCTTAGCAGCATCCATCAAAATATGTCTTCATCGCTTCACACAGACATTTCATCCATGATCAAGCAATAAGGAACAAGGAAGAGGTAATGACATGGAGTAACCAGAAAAGTTAGGGAGGAGGAAAAAGAAGAAATGAACTTAAACCAAAACCTAAAATAAATTGTAAACTGACACATGCACGATTACCTGATCCCCCTTCCTACCAAAAGTGATACAATGGGGATTTCCCATGCTTACACAAGTAACGGTCCACGTTGTACCATCAACTTCCAAATCTGCTTTGACGACAGAATCACCTTTATTGGAGGGTATTTTTGTAGGTACATCTGTGGCTTTAAGAACTGGTTCGCCCATATCAACTTTAACCTGATTTAGAATACCGTATGCAACAAAATATCATGACTGAAAATGGTCATTTACACCAAACTGTAGACTGAAAGATCATAGGAAGTTCTGAGTGAAAATCAAGGTGGCACATGATGCTTGCATGATATGAAAGGAAACCAAATATTCAATGCTGAATAAAGACATAATAAATTGATCATACATATACTCAACGAAAACCAGTACCATAAAGTTATATTCCATAAGAGATATATAGTAACAGGCACACAGTTAAACTCATGATATGGACCAAACACAAACAACTGAATCTATGATAGACAGGGAAGATAATAGAAGAAGGTACCTGGCCATCATCTTGAATTTCAGGAACAATTAGACCAGCACCAGTATGCACAGTGAAACTGAAACATTTAATGTCATCAAAATGGATTAAGTGATTTAAAGAAGGTAAAAGCATCATCAATTATTAGATATGAGGTACAACAGTTCCCTGGGATTACCAATTTGCCTTTTTCACAAACATAAAATAAGTTTTAGACCGAACCAAAAACAAAAAAATCTTGGACCGCAAACCAACTGCTTGTAAACGGTTTAGCTTCTGTTTCGGTCAAAACTGAAAGTTTGGTTCGGTATTATAAACCGGATCGATTCTGATCAGCCCTAATATTGAGTCACTGACCAAGCCACTCCCTTTCATCAAAACCACATCTAGGATAACTGAATGATTTATGCTTAAGGGGAACTCCACAATAATGAAAATATGCAATCTTTGGGTTTACTTTTCAAAGATGTGGCAAGTATCATTGCTAAAAGTATTCTGAATGCTCTAGTTTAGAGGAAACACCCTAAGATGCTTTATCCTAAAAATTGACGTCAAAGATTGAACATAAGATATGAATTCTGAAAGACCACGACCATAGCAGCCCAAAAAGACCGTAAAAATTAAAACAGTTCACATAGTATTGGCACCTATGTCTCCCTTGCAAGTTCTCAAGCTCAGCAATGTATCTGGCAAAGCACCTCACTCCATTACCACACATCTGCGGAGGAAATAAAAATGAGGCAATGTCAATGACATGGAAAAGAATCCAGTCACTGAACACCAACTAACGGAAGACACCAATCACGAAGCAATCTGCTTGAAACAATCAAGATAGAAATGAATGATTAAAACCATCGATCACCTCGGGCTCACTACCATCCGAATTGTAAATCCTCATTGTGTAATCAGTGCCATTGGTCCCAGGCAACGCAAAGATCACCCCATCCGCTCCAACACCGAAATTGCGGTCACAGATCTTTGCCGCTTGCTCGGGCGTTATCTTAGGCTCTGTGGAATCCCTATTATCAACCTAAAATGCGCATACGCAAACCAATTATTTCCAGATTCACCAAACCCACAATCTGGCTCCTCAAAGAACGACCTGAAAATCGACAACTTTTACCAAAATGAAATCATTGCCAAGGCCGTGGTACTTGACGAAGTGAAGGAAACCGGCTTCTCGGCGATCGAGGAAGGACGATTGTGACGATGACTTCTTCGTGGGAGCTTGGATGCTCATCGAAACCGGTGAAGTACGGAGACTGGGATTTCTGCGAAGGGTTTTGGAGAGAAAGAGAGGGTTAGGGCAGATAGAAAACGAACCGGCAGTATTGAGTGAGAAGAACAGTGACGAAACACGCCGTTGCGAGGTCGATGCGGATAGAGAGAGGGAGCTGGTGGTAGCTGCGGCGGCGCTCATGGCTGCGGCAAGAGAGGGTTGGTTAAGAAGATGACGGAGTAAAAGGGAAAATCGTTCGTCTGTTGTCCGATTGTGATACCCTTGCTATATTACACGAAACTACCTTTAAAAACCTCGTAGCTAATGAATATTATGAATTGCCCCTTTTCCCATTAGAGAAATCTACAATGAGCACACTTTTTTCTTCATTCTTTTTTTTTTTTTTTTGCAAGGGGAGAGATTAAAGTCAAATGAATCTTCTCTATTTTTTTTTTGGGAGAGAATTCTATATTCAAGTTAAAAAACAAGAATGTTAAATGTAGGGGGCAGGTTTATTAACATAGTTCACGTAGATTGGGCTTGTATTAGTGTTAATAATTTTACTCTTGTGCAACTCTGACGCGCAGTCACAATGCGTATCAAACTAAAATATATGATAATAAATAATGCATGTATTGTTGTTGTCACGTCATTAATTTGATGGCGCAAGCTGGTTTGAAACTCATAGATGTGATAGTTGCACAAACTTTGGTTTGAATCCTACAAAGAAGTTGCGTTTGGACATGACAATTAGGTGGAATTCTACTTTCACAATGTTTGATCGTAATCTATACTTTCAAGATCCAATTGATAGCTTTGTTACCAAAGATTCTGGTTAGAAAGCTCACCGTTTGACAGTTGATGAATGGGAAAAGGTTGATGAGATTCACAAGTTTTTGCTTATTTTTCATGAGGTAACAAAACAATTTTCTGCGTCAAAGACACCTACCTTCAATGTTTATTTTCATGGTGTGTGGAGCATTCATATGCATTTGCTATCTATTATGGAACGTTCTTATTGTGTTGTGTCTGACATAGTTGCTTAACTGCAATTGAAGTTTGCAAAATATTTGGGTGATTACAATTTGCTTTTTATCTTGTGTTGTTGATTTGGACCTTTGTATGAAGTTAGAAGGGGTTCGTTTTTGTTATGAGAAGTTGTTTGGGGTTGAAAAAGGCTAAAGAGATGATGGATAAGATTAAGGAAACATTATTGGAATTGTTAGATGACTACAAAGACCGTACAGTGAACACAAACAGTGCAAAAAATAGCGAGGTTGTGGTATTGAATGCGATGGTTGTTTTGAAGTTAGTGCTAGGAGGGTTGCTTCTTCCCTTTTTGAGATCTTGTATGACCAATTGTCCAAGAAAATGAAGACTAGTAATAAACCTGAATTTGAGCAATATCTTGATGAGAAAAATCATGTTTTAGGAAGGAAATTGATATTCTTGAGTATTGGAAGACTAATGTTGATAAATTTTCAACCCTTTATTCTTTAGCCCGAAATATTCTAAACGCCCCTTATTTTAAACGTTCCATCTGAATCGGCTTTTATCCTATGAAATAAGATGATAAATTCAGCGAGAAGCTCTATTGTGGCGGACACTATTGAAGCACTTGCATGCTATGAAGATTGGTTGCGTTTGAATGACTTGCATGAAGGTAATTTAGCGCTTTATATTTTGTTTTCTACTATAATAGTGTAGTATCAATTTGAAGTTGTTTATTTAAGACTTTGCTTTTAACATTTCAAGGTTCATCTAAAATCCTTCGAACTGGAGTGCCGGTTGAAGAGGGTGAAGACGAATAAGACTAGAATAATCATTAATTTATGTTGTTTTTTATTATTAACTTATTATCTCGGGACTTTTGTTTGTTAGATAATGTTTGCAGCTATTGAGCATTTGACTCATTGTGGATGCCAGAACATCCTTCAAGTTATAACAACAATTGTGTTTTGGTTAATTAAACTTTTGATAATGTTTGTATTTTTTTTGAGTTTGTCTTTCATTGAAATGTTCATATTGTTTTAACATGTACAACGCAGCCTAAGCAGATTGTAGGTTGTATAGTATTCTGAACAGGTTTTTAACAATGCAGATTGCATGTATTCTGAACAGGTTTTTAACAATGCAGATTGCATGTATTCTGATTCTATGAACAGGTTAAAAAAATGGATACCCGGTGGGAAGCCCCGGACCGCCCAGTTGGGCGGGTACGACGGCCCTTACAGGCCCGTCCGTAGTCCAGCTAAACGAGCTTTTTTTTAGCAAATTCCTGCCCCGAGTCCATTCCGAGCCCGGATATGAACAGGTCTAACCACTATATATAACATGAGAAAGGCCCAGGTATGTAATTAAGGAGTATCCCGATATAGCATTACATAGCGTTTCCGTATTGACATGCGTCAAATAAAAAATTATTTCTAATGGACACTTTCTAGTTCAAAATTATGTGTACATTTTGTTCAATTTTTTTTGTTATATTAGTTCAAATTATATTGTACTTATGATTCATAGTTTTTTTTTTTATAAAAAAATCATAAGTTCAAAATAATACATGAACTAATATTATAAAGTGTTAGAACTAATAGAAGACTCTATTTGAACTAATAAATATTATAATAAAAGTGTAATAATAAAATTTGTGTTTCATAAACACTACATGAGTATGAATTAATAAATATAAAAGTTTTGAATCGTAACTATAACGATAAAAATTTAAAATTTTATAATATTAGTTCGAAATTTGAGTATCATTAGTTCAAACATTTTGTTTTGTTACTTCAAACGTTGTGTTTTATTAGTTAAAACGTGTACAAGTAAAAAAAATGCATAAAAACATGACTAATAGATAGAAAGAAGAAAAAAAACACATGAACTAGATAGTATATAAATATTAAACGAATTGAACTAAAATTTTGAACTAACAAAGTAATTTTTATGATCTTTTCTCATAAATTAGGTGCATATGTCACAAGAAGAGTTATTCCCCAACTCAGACCGCACGACTCTTAGCTATATTGTTGCCTCGACAAGCTCATATTAGTCTTACTCCTCAAAGCTCCTTGACTATGAGCGCTTCGTCTAGATGGCTAGGAAACTCGGAAACTTGTTGACATACCTTGCCTTTATATTACTCAAGAGTGTTTTACAAACGAGAGCTTTTGGTGGAATTGATAGGATTGTGAGATGATTGAAACATGGGGGTTGCCTCACCGATTTATAACCTTGGTCACCTCCTCTCCGGGAAAGTTTTGGAACTTAATTCTCCTAGGTCATTCTAGATCCTTCCTAGTTTAGCTTATCCTACAGACTTTAGAACTTTCCCTAAGACTCTAGCTAAGTCTTCAAGGTTCCTTTGAATTCTAGAAGTCTTTGCCGTCTTCCGGGGAGATCCGCCTCTATCTAGATCGTCCCGCCAACTTCTACACGAGTCTAGAGACTTCCTTCGGCTTCTGGACTCATAGATTCCGCCGTGTTCTAGATTCCTCTTGAGTATTCCGAATCCTTCTTGATCGTCCCGGATCTTTTCAGAATACTCATTGTCTTCCCGGTGTGCCATCTGACAAGGTCTTTGTCCAGCCTTCCGTTTGACATTCTTCCCATGTCGTTGCCGCTTGACCTTGTCAAATGGTGCCTTGATGGCGTCTTTTGGCAAATCGTCTTGTCTTGGCGGCTTTGACATCGTCACAAAAAAGCGGTCAATGACATACTCCCCACTTGTTTTTGCAATGTCCCCATTACGAGTCCGTTCTCAAGGCCTTCCTCGACCTTGTCAACCTCTTTCCTCAAAATGGTCTTGTCTTCCGAAGGCAACCGTTGTGTCTCCTCCCGTAACGTGCCAACTTTGTCTCCCGAAGGCTCCCGATGCGTCTCCTCCCGCAACGGGCTAGCCTTGTTTTCCTACATATATATATATATATATATATATATATATATATATATATATATATATATATATATATATATAGTTTTTATAAAGGAAAGCAGTTCGATGCACTAGACGACACATTATATGATGGATTAAAGGCGGACAGAAACTGGCAAACAGACAAACCGTACGTCATAAAGAGCGAGAATAAAAGAAACATAAAAAAAAAAAATACAAAAGTAGCGTCTGTCATGGAAAGAAGTGCACAAACAAAAGTTTGGAGAACAACGGTGAACCCCTCTAATTTAAATTCAAATAAAAATCTATATGAATCAATCACAGATCCACCGATCCCTTTGAAAACAAATTCTCGACCTAAGGAAGCTCTCCAACATAGCTTAGATGCTTGGAAAATGACAACCACCGATTTGAGAAGCTCGACATTTTATATGTGATATTTAGAGAGATATGTTGTTGCAGTGTGTGCACGAGGTGTCTCAGTGATATATGTAAATAATATATGTAAATCTAAGTTCTTGACATTTTGTGACTACACATTACACAGACAGTATATTGTCTTCGTATAGCACTTGAGTAAAGTCTGCAACCGTCACTGTTCGGAATATCCTCAATTCATGTTTTACTTCTATTCATTTTATTCTACACAACTAATCACATCTTCTCTTACATATCAACATATGTATAGGTCTTCCACTCGAATGCAAATAATGTCTCTTTAGCATTTTTATTAAAACACAAATAGTAATAATAATAATAATAAAAAATAATATTATTAATAATAATAAATAATATTAATAATAATAATATAGTGCAAGTGGAAAATGATTTGTCCCATCTTCGACAAGAACAATGCTTAGGGCAAGCGACTGAAGCGAGAAGGAGAAGACGATCGGAGATGACACGTGTCATGAGAAGAGGATCACACGGACAAGATGAGTTGCCCGCCCAGAAGGTCAGGTGCTCTTCTTCACAATTGCACATTGCGTCAGTTTCTCGTATTTAAAATCGGGAGACTCGGACTGCCTGTGAAGAAGAAGAGAGAGAAAGTTTGTCAACAATCTCAATTCCCAACAACGAACCGCCATTAATGTCCACCTTCCACTCCCTATACAACCGCCCCTCTCTCTCTCTTTCCCTCTCAGTTAGTTATTGTCTTATTCTCTCTCCTCTCTCACTTTTTCCGCCATTTCCTTCCATCTCAAAGCGTCAGTTTCTTCTTCGCTACGACTGAGATCTGCGCTATATCCTTCTTCCTACGCTTTTTCAACATTCACACTCGCTTTCTAAATTTTGAACCAAAAAGTGCCTAGACAAATTTTAGGGCTTTTTTTTTTTTTGCCTTTACCTGTTGCATTTCAGAGTGAGGTGGAGATATTGAGTGTCTCGGATCCTGCTGCTGTCGTCGTCTTTATCGAGGTCCTCGCTTGCTTTAATTTTGATTTTTTCGCCTCTCTCCGCAATCTTCGATCGGCTGTCTCTCCAATTTTGCATAGATATCGAATCTCTGTTTCTCTTTCTCGCTTCCTCTCTTTTCTATGCTTTTCAAACTTTCTGAAAAGAGAAAAATGGAGGTCTGAAAATGGAGCCGTTTCGGACAAAGAGATCACAACATGCTAGGTCTTCGTCCGTTTCCAAAATCACAACGATCATTGATCGGAGCTCCGACGGTAAGCTCAATTTATATGGTAAATCACTCAGAGTTATTCACAGCTATGATTTGGACCTTTCGTGATAAATTTCTAGAAATAGGTACAAGCTGTTGGGTGCTTTATTGAAGTGTTGGGACTGAATTGGTGGTACTTATTTTTTTCTGTCCAGTGGGAATTGACATGATTTCATCCGCCTCTCAGTGAAATTTAGGGTTATGATGATGCATTATTGTGCCACTCACTGCTTTTTTGTCTCTTTGACTCTGATTTTGCTCTTCTTCAACCTCTTATACGCCACACTTAGCTTTTCTGTCTTGGCTTCTTCTCATTTGAAACGCTAAACAATCCGAGTAACTTTCATATCTTGAAGCTAGAAATTGTTTTCAGCTGCTTTGTTTTGGCTGAATTTTGGCTTTCTCTGAGAGGATCTATTGAAACTTTCATCTTCTTGTATATAGATGTTGTGGATAGCTATCATGCTTTGAAGTACCAATTTCAGAAAGCAGAATCTGATTCAAGTTCTCGTGGTAGCAACAGAACAACATTAAAGCATCAGGTGAGTTGGTCCGTTGTTGATATTGCTCGATCTTACTCATAGAGATGCTTTATGATTATGTTATTTGGTCTGAACTAGGCTTCAACAACTTCTAAACCTGACTTATGTCATTGTTCTGTTGTTATAAAATGTAAATATACCATCTTTACACTAGACAATATTGATGTTTTATTTGAACTTTCCACAGCTTGCAATTGACTCGGGTCAAACTACTTCCGAAACACCAGTTGGCAACTTAATGAGGAGCTTGTTAAAGGACGAAATGCTGAAAGAAGCTGAATCCAGAAGGCGAACACCTAGTGTCATAGCAAAATTGATGGGCCTTGACAGAATGCCTTCCCAAAATGGCGTTAGCAAACAACCTAAAAGATCATCTGATTCTTTCCGTGGGCAAACTGTGTCAGCTGGTACATGCAGATCGTATAGAGAAACTTGCAAGAACCAGTCTTGTAGGAAGATTGCGAGGGAACAAGAATTAGTTAAAGATGTTTACGAAGTTAGAGAGAGTTTGAAAGGTCAAATTGAAGGCTATCCATGTCAAATGCCTCTCAACAGAAAGCATACTGAAGGTGAGCTGGCTTTTCTGAGACAGAAATTCATGGATGCAAAACGTCTCTCCACTCATGAAAAGCTTCAGGACTCGGAGGAATTTCAGGAAGATATTGATGTGCTCAATTCTAACAATCATCTATTCAGGAAATTGCTCCGGGAACCCGATTCATTGTTTTCTAAACATATGGATGGTACTTCACAACCCCACTGTAGAAATTTTCGAAATTTGAAGGCTTCGAAGATCTTGGACTATAATATTAATGCAATAGGGTGCCAGGCAGGAAGAGAAGGCTCTCAGAAGATTGATATTAGCTTCTCTCGTCATTGTCAAGAGGGTGTGCGTGGTTATAGATCCCACATGCATGCACCGGATCCAGATAGACATGTCACTTTGCCTGCTGAAGGCACGGAAACAGCTAGTGCTGCCCCAACAAAAATAGTACTTCTGAAACCAAGCCTTGGAAGGTCAACTGGCAAATCATTTTCATCTTCTAGTCCCTGTGAACAGTGGTCTGATGCTAAAATGCATACAACAACACGAATGCATGACAGGCACTGTGACGCCGAATCATGTGGTAAGAAAAGGCTACCAATTGATGTAAACTTCTCAGGACATAAATCTCAAGAATCTAGGGAGCTGGCTAAGGAAATTACGCAACAAATGAAAACTAGATTGGGTGAAGGATCGTTTGATATGCCTCTGTCGGGAAATAACGGGTACTCTGCAGACGAGAGTTCAGATGATATGTCAGGTAAGGATTCATCGAATGAATCTGACACAACATTTCTAACTTCCCAAACTCCCAATTCCTCAAGTTTTCGAGGGAAATCCTCATCATCATCACGTTTTACCGAGTCATCTGTTAGACGAGAAGGCAAGAAGAGACTTTCAGAGAGGTGGAAGATGACTCATAGGTCTCAGGAAATTAGAATGGAGAAGGGTACCACATTAGGAGAGATGCTTTCTATGCCTGATTGGGAAGTCAGGTCACCAAAGTTGGATGGAGAGAGGGGCCAGGATCATTCTTCTGCCAGATATGATGGTAATATCAGGGTATCAGGACCAGTTAGACCTTTGGGTATCAGCAGTAAAGATGGATGGAAGGATGCATCCATCAGAAGTTTATCAAGATCCAGGTCGCTTCCAAATACTTATGATCATATCGAAAATCCTATGAAGGATGTAGTGCTTGGGACCAAGGAAGGTTCAAAACACAGTAGAAGGAAGGCAGTAAATAGGGATTCAAGTTTGAAAGACGGGTCTTCTTCTGAGTGTAGGGGACGAAGTGATAAGAGACCTTACTCTTCTTGCCGCATGACTAAGGAATCGGGAAATGCCGAGCAAGAAGACCAAGTTGGTGTAAGTGGAAACAAGAGTATTCTTAAAGAGAAGGATTCTCTTGAAAATAAAACGGTGACTCTGGAAGCACCAAATTGCCAGCTAGATACAATTTTGAATCTTGACTCCACAAGAGAGGTGGTAGAGCATGAGAACTTCCATGTATCTTCAAATTTTGGTGGTGATGTGTTACCTGAAGCAGAATTGTCTACTGATTTGCAAGTAAAAGATGATTCTAGTAGCGGTTCATTGCACAAATCTACACCTAAGGTTTGTTATTATTTTCTATTGGACTTCATTAATTAATAATTATAGTCATTTCCTAGTCGTAGCTGTTTGATGTGGGATTTGAGCGTGTAATGGTTTCTAAGCCTTGAACCAGGAGTTGAGGTATATGACCATGCATTGTTTTGCTTGTGTAAATGAATGGGATCTGGCCGCATGGTGTTTTCTTCAGCTTATATCTCTTTTGGTTAATAATGTTAATAATGAAGAGGCTGCTTATTTCCAAAGAAAAAAAGGAAAAGAGAAAGAGGCCATTTTCTAACATATTTGAACATCTTTGTTTCCTCAATAGTGTTTCTTCTAAGAAGATAAAGTTTTTATTGATGTAGCTAGAGTCTGAGTAGCTCAATAGATTTTTGTCTTTAGTAAGTTAAGTAGTTTCCATTATCTTACATGATCATTTGTTTGGTTGATTATTGAAAGAACCACGTCAATAGCAGATAAGCTTACTCCAATCCCATATAAGTGATTCTCAATCTCAATATATATTCACCAATGCCTGTTCTCTAGTGTTAATGTCATTTTGTTATACATTCTTCATGGCAGAGCCATTTGGCTTAATATTCTGACCGAATTGCTTTTGTAATGAAGTTTAGTATGATATTGTAGAACTAGAAAGCGGTAAGAACGTGGGAGAATGATGGTTTTTCATGTTTGTAGATTGTTCAACCTGAATCTCCAACTAGTAGTAAGGAAGCTGATCAGCCAAGTCCAGTTTCAGTTCTTGAAGTCCCTTTTGCAGAAGATCCCTCATCAGGCTCTGAATGTTTTGAGAGAGTCAGCGCTGATCTTCATGGTAGGATATTTCTTTGTCCTGTTCTACTTTTAAGTTTTTCCGTCATCCCTGGCACGTAATGGGTGTGTTCAGATTACCATCAATTTAGCACTCAGGAAATCAATATAAGTGATTTGTTTTGGTGAGTAGCTTAAAAGTACTGCCATTAAAACAAACTGTATTTTTGAAGGTATAAAAACGTTATATTCAAAAAATATATTTTGCACTCCATTATTCGAAGAGGAGGTCAAATTTTCATATAGGTTCTCTGTTGAAGAATAAACCCACTTACATACTTCCTCCAATTTACAGGTCTGAGGATGCAACTTCAACTTCTCAAGCTGGAATCAAATGCATATGATGAGGGAAGCTTGCTGATCTGGAGTGATGAGGACGAGACATCCGAAGTTGCCCAAGGACCAACCCTTTCAGAAAGTAAGAGGCGGGAGGGCTCTTATACAACTGAAAGCAAGAGCTGGAAGGCCTCTTATACAGCTGATGTGCTTGCTGAAGTCGAACTGGAAGACAGCCACCCGAACATGGTCATGATCACATGGAACGCCTCGCAATGTCCTGTGGGCCCTTGGGTCTTCGAGAAGCTGGAGAAGAAGTATACGGATGAGGAACACAGTTGCTCGAGACTAGAGCGGATGCTTCTATTTGACCGAATAAAGAGCGGAATAATGGAGATTGTCCAACGCTCCATAAACACGCATCCATGGGTGAAGACAGGTGTAAGTCCCCTTTGGAGGAAAGCCTGGTTGGAGACGGAGTTGTATAAAGTGCTAGCGAATGAAGCAAAGATAGAGGGCGAGAAAGAGACAACGAGTGTTGCCGGGTCGGCGTTGGAGACGGATGCTGAATGGATGGATTTGAGAATGTACATTGATGGCATAGGGCAGGAGATGGGGAAGCTGGTGTTAGATGAGCTTATAGCCGAGTCCTTTGGTGATATAAACTAGTAGTAGTAGCCGTTGGTAGATTAGGAGATGTTCACCTTATACCTATAAACTAGTAGTAGTCCTCTGGTATTATAACTTATAAACTAGTAGTAGCCGTTGCTAGATTTGAATAAGTAGAGTTTTTATACTAAAAATCTGTTATATTCTGCAAATATGTATGTTTTACGGGACATGTCTCTAAATTCTGATGTAAGCATGCATGATATATGCACAATGCATTCCCATATTCATGCACTGCCCTAACCTTTCATTCTATGCTTCATGGCTCTTTTGAGCTCGAATTCTTTGTGTCCACCATCATCTTAATCTAATATCGCTACTACAAACAAGGGACTATACCTGGATATTTCAAAGTATATAACGCATATTACGTCCGTGGTAACGGTGATTGTAAGACTATATACCCCGGACGTCTAAAGTCCCCCGGACGTCTAAAGTCGTATTTTGCAATATAACGATGATATTAATCGGGATATATCTATTGTAATATGTAAAATTTAGGATTTCAATCTTGGGTCAATGTTTGTTATACCAATAGAAAATAGTGTTCAAGTTATAAATTTATATCAATAGTTTACTTAAACAAAACTACTTTCAAGAATTGAACCACAAATAGTTGCAATTCGACGTGTGTAGTTAACTTAAACAAAAATCATTTGTAGAGATTGTGAAGATCTGTGTTAGATAACTTTCTTTTTCAGTTTATCATGATGCAACTTGTAAATTGTAATAATTGTGTTGTGTCCAATGAGTTAGTAAACAATTTATTGTGTTTTTAGAAAAAAGAGTATTTAATGTCTTACATATCTTGTAAGTAAAATTCAAGGTTACGGACATAATGAACATTGCATGCATTAGTTTGTTTAAAGTTTGAAGTGCAATAATTAATTGTAAAGCAATTGTCTCATACAATCATGCCTCAAAAGAATAATCATTACACTACTTCTAATAACCCATAATTTCATAACAAAACCAACACAAAACAGTGGAAGGGAACTTACTGCAAACTAAGAAATGAGGAGGATTAGTCTCTAGACAAATCGTCCTAAAGCATCGCAACAGATGAGGATATCGACATCAGGAGGAAGTAAGCCGTCGCAGGAGAGATCGGAGGAGCCGTAGGAGGCCAGACGATCAGCAACAGAGTTAACTTCCCTAAAAATATGGAGAGCCCTGCAAGAGGAAAATCCAACAAGAAGCACAGTGATATCCGAAACAAGCATATCAACTTCCCAGAAAGGTTTCCAGGAGAAGTTGATCGAATTAATAAGGGTTAAATTGTCACCCTCAATCACAATATCCTCGAAACCCAGAAGCTTAGCACGAAGGATACCCTCACGAAGGGCGAAAGCTTCAGCTTCAAGTACAAAGACAGCAGTATACTTGCCAAAACCAAAGGAAAGAGGCTCAACCAGGTTATTTCTAATGATTAAACCAAAAGCAAAAGAGCCGTTCATCAGTCTAGAAGCATTAAAATTAATTTTGACTGAATTTCCATGAGGTCTTTGTCCTCTAATATTTTTGATTTTTTTTTGACACACCGTTTTTGATTTTTAAATGTTCTGGTCACATTTAGCTTTGTCCCAATCCGTAATAAGCTTGTTAATAGGTGGTTTAAGTTTCTTGGGATAGCTTATTTATTGAAAATAATTTGCTTTCGGTGCAACCAAGGGTCCACCAGAAAATACAAAGGAATCGAAATCCTTGAGAGGAATGTTGTCTTTGATAAAACCATGAGATCATGAACACTAAAGGTAGATGGGTTACAGTTTTTAAGGCAGTTAAGGGCGTTATTATTTTGTAGAAGGTTGAGGGTGGTCGGGCAACTAAAAAAGATGTGTTTGGAGGATTCAGTGCGATGAGAGCATAAGACTGCATCACCACAGGGATTCTTTGAAAATCAAGATTAGATTTAGTCGGGATTCCAGCAAGGGAGAGTTTCCAAATAAAGTTTTTAATTTTTGGGATGTACTCAGATCTCAAATCTAGGATTTATCTTGAACATTCCCGATTTTATTTTTTTGGATTAAGTTGATAGTCTTTGTAGAGAACCAACCATTCTCATTATTTGCCCAATAAATTATGTCTCGGATGTAATTTATTGGGAGGACAAATTCTAATTTTTTTAATTAAACTAGTCGGGAGTTTTGTTTGAAGTTTGCAAATAAGTTGGACGTTCCATCCATGGTTAGAAATAAAGTCCGCTAGTGTAGCTTTTTCATTAAAGGAGAGATCATTTATTCTTAATTTAAACATTGGTATATCCGATATCCAGCTCCGGCCGAGTTAGTTAAGCGTGAAGGTCGGATGGAAAATTGGAAAGTAAAGAATTCAAAACCCCCCTCAAATTCTAAAGCTCTCCCCAAAAATTTGCCATACACAATGGATCGACCCGATTTGAACGAAAAAAAACAGGTTGTCGGGTTCAGATAAAAACGAGTTTCAGGTTTGATGGTTCTTGTCGGTTTTTTGGGTCAGGTCAATTTGGCCCAGGTCTACTCATGAAGGTGAGAAGGGTGCTGGGAGATGGTCAGCACCGGAGCCAGGGTGGACTAAAATTGATTGCGATGCATCATCTGCAAAGAGTGTGGAGTGGAGGGCGTCACTGCTAGAGATGAATAGGGGGCTGTTATTTTCATTACCATGAAGATTCAGAATGGGTCAATATGAATGTATGATTGGTGGCTGAGCTAGGGCGACCTTGTGGGCTGTGGAGCCGTTGTCTACTTGTGTCAGTTCGGTACGGAGTTCGGTACGAATAGGGTTGTGATCGAGTCGGATTGCAAAGTTCTCATCCACGATTGACAAAGACATCACTCGTCATCCGCAACAAGGTTTAAACACAAGAGCTGTGATACCTTAAGTTTAGAAGGAGAAATGCTTGTCATAAAGCAAAGTTCAAAATTGTTTAAAAGAACGACATAGCATAACCATTAACGATTCTAAAGTGCAAAAAAGCCCCCAAAGAGTTCGCCGCAACAGCTCCTTTAGGCAAGGCTCAATCCAAAACATCCAAAAGCATGAGAAACTAGGCGAGCAAAAGTATGATCCTATTAATGCAACGCTCACTCTTCATCCTCGTCTTCACCATCTCCACCAGAGGCCTTCTTAGCAGCAGCCTTCTGGTTCTTTCGCTTTACTCTTCCGGGTCTGCCTCCTCCAAACGGACTGTTCAGTGAGAAGTCTATGTGCTTTTGTGAATCCACCCTCACCATAAATGATGGGATGTTCACTACTTGTCTTCCAACCCTGCACATACATCATCCAAACAAACTTGTTGTTGAGAGTCGGAAATATTTGTTTTTTATAAGGTCCATTCAAGATGAACAATTACTATCACAACCATAATACTCCTAAATTCTGAAATAATTCATCAGGGAAACTGCTATACGACTAGAAGCAAGAATATCACTCCTAGGAGTGCAAGAATCTCGCAAAAAATAGGATTTCTGCCAGAGAATATATAGCACAGGAAGTTTGAGGAATACACAGTCTTGCATTTCAGTTCAATTTTGAAGTCCAGTCCATTTAAGAAAGAAGAAAAGAAGCATCCCTCCTAAATTCTGAAATAATTCAACAGGGAATATCCTATGTTCGACTAGAAGCGAGAATATCACTCCTACGTGTGCAAGAATCTCGCAAAACATAGGATTTCTTCCAGAGAATATATAGCACAGGAAGTTTGAGGATTACAGTCTTGCATTTCAGTTCAATTTTGAAGTCCAATCCAAATAAATGTGGTAGTTCTACCTTTTAATAATAACAATATAAGATACTTAATCCTAGAAACTCAGCAGTAAAACAAAGTAATTAGAAAATAAAGATAAATCAAATCTGTTAGAATTAAGAGCTTGGGTTGGCATCATACACAAAAACAAACGAAAATCCTTCTCATGATACTACAGCAACTGCAAAACTAACAATTAAATCTTCATGCAATATGTTGCTCATTAATTTCAAAAGAAATTCAGAAAAAAATAGCATATCCAGAGAATGAACAAGTATAAACCTGATATGCTTTTGCCTGATGAGGACACGGGCATGGTGAATGGACTTGGCCATACCAGACTTGAAAACAAGAGTCTGGAGGCGACGCTCGAGGAAGTTCTCGACAGTAAGTGACAAGACGTAATCAAGCTTGTTCTGGCTCTCATCCAACAGCCCATAGCGATTCATCCTCCTTAGCAAAGCCTCACCCTCAAAGATACGTTTGGTGTCTTTCTCATCTAGTGTAAGAAGATGCCTTGCGTTGTTACGGATACGGCTCAATGCATACTGCACCCTCCACAGCTCCCTCTTGCAACGAAGCCCATACTCTCCCACCAGCTTCAGCTCTGCATCCAATCTCTCCTTCTCGTAAGGACGACGGGGCTTCTTGAACGTCTTACCATCTAATTCCAATCAGACACTAATAATCTTAGCAAACATATCACAACGAATTAAGCCACCAAATCCCAACAAAGGCGGATTCAAATCTCAGATCACGGTTCAACAAGCAGTTAAAACAAGTTCGATAAGAGAATGAACAAGTGGATTAACAATCAGACAAGTGGCTGGTATTGTAATTAGATTGAACATTCATTACGATACAAAACTATTGTAATCCTTTCTCTCTTTTCCCGGAATGTTCATCTTCATTACCTTCTTATTCAACTGATTCACAACAAGAACAGATTACAGAATCAGATCAAGAACTTACAGTTGCGGTAGTAGGATACGTGAACCATGACTGCGTGAAACCTTGGCGCTGCTGACGATGGACAACAGAGGAAGCAGAAGTCTGAGCGAACGCTTATAATCGGAGGCGGCGACGGAAACCTAACCTAATAATGTAAACCGTGCATTGGGCCTCTTTTTGGGTCTTAGTGAGTAAGCCCAAATGAAAAATAATAAATACTTTATCAGATATAGCCCGAATATAAATTTTAACATTTAAATTATAAACAAACTGGTCAATAATAATCTCAACTCTTATTTATAGAACAAAACAGCATCACCTTTAAAAAGAATCGAAAAACAATACGACTCATTATCTTACAAATAATAAAAAGAATCAAATTTGCAAACTAAAAAAAGTAAACAAATAGTTAACTTATAACTTAATAATAGCTTAGGACCCATGTCGTACACGGTTATTTGTAAAAAATATATTTATTGAACTATTTGTTTTTTTATGAGTACCGATAATATGAGTCAAAATTATAAAAACATATAATATATAAATTATTACCTATATAAATTTCATCTCAAAATATTTTATGAGTAACGTTTGAATTTTTACCATTACGATTTTGTCTATTAATATTTTCATTAAAAATAAAAATAAGATAGATTGCTGTAAAAAATATATAAATATGTAAAATATATATTAAATTAAGATTAAACTAAAAATGTATCTTAACAAAATAATTTTGAATTTAAAAAGTCGCATGACTTTGTAACATTTAAAAATTTATGTACATTAATTAAAAATGTATCTTAACAAAATAAGATTAAATTTATGTACATTAATTTGATAAAAAAAAATCGACACGTTTAAATATTTTAATATCTTTGGCTGAGATTTTGAAAACTTTACTAATTATCATATAAATCAAGAGTATAAAAATTAAGAAAAGCATGTATATTATCTAGAATGAGTAAATATGCACTTAAAAATCAAAACTTCACCCAAAAATAAATAAATAAAACTCGACAAAGAAATTCAGTTATAATTGAGCAAACTATTAATTAAGTAAAGCAAGATTATAATAGAATTTTATTAAAAAGCCGTAGAAAGCTCATATAAGTAATTTAAAAAACGTTTTTGTGATTTTTAATGAGAGGATTGAGTTTTAAAATACTAACACCGTAGGATGTCACGTTAGCAATCCGTAGGCCACTTTAGTATATATATATATATATATATATATATATATATATATATATATATATATATAGAGAGAGAGAGAGAGAGGTAATTTATAAAATAAATAATTAAAATAAGATAGGTAATTGCAAATTTATAATTTAAATAATTTAAAAATTAACAACGCAAATAAAATTTATAAAAAAGGTAAAACATTATATATGATATATTATGATGAGTAAACTTTGTAAAACTAATAATCCAAATAAGATAAGTAAATTACAATTTTATAATTGGGATAAGTTAAAAATTATATGGGTGAAATAGTATAAAATATGATATATTATGATGATTATTTTTTAAACAATAAATAATTGAAATAAGATAAAAAAAAATTACAACTTTAAAATTAATATTCTTTAAAAATTTATATTCCAAATATGAAAATATAATGCAAATAAAATATGTAAAAAAACGTAAAACATAAAATATGATATATTATGATGATTAAAATTTATAATATAAATAAATAAAATAATATAAGTAATTACAATTTTAAAATCGAAATAAGTTTAAAAAAAATATTCGAAATAGGAAACTTATATAATGTAAATAAAAAATATAAAAAAAGTAAAACATCAAATATGATAACTTTTGATAATTAAAATTTATATAATAGGACATTTATTCGAATGAAAAAATAATAATTTTAGTCTTCTTGATGTTAATAGAGTCGAAATACAATTAAAAAATTATATAAAAAAGTTTATTGTAATTAAAATAGTTAACAGAGTCGTGAAAATAGTTATAATTTATTTCAAAATAATTATTTTTATTTTTTTAATTGAAAATAGTAATAATTTTTTCGAGATTTAAAATCTATGTGTGTTTTTTCTAAATTTTTATTTTTTTAAATTGAAAATATTTATAATTTTATTTGAAATACATTAAAAAAATAAATAAAAACTTATAGACCAAGATACTTCAAAAAGAAAAAGAAGAGATCTGTTAAATTATGGTTGATGGTACCGAGTTTTTGAGTATGGAACCATGTAACCATCCTCATCGGGGTACCCTTTATCAACCAAACAGTAACTACCTAACAAAGAATATGAATGTCATCGACGTGCTCAAAATCTTTTGCCTCATCGGCGCTGCCCTCCCAACTGTCGGACACAAAGGTAAAGAACATGTCAAAGTCACAAACAACCATGACATTGAGCGTGGTGATTCCTTTACGACCCGGTATGGAATCCTGTCAGTCACTGGAATACAAACACTGATGTGAGTTCCGTCGATGCACTCAATCACCCCCTTAAAGTACGGGGAATACATATCATCACTACTAATGTGGCTAGGGACCTCTGGAAACAAGGGGTCTCGGGGTCTTACTAGATCTCGTTCCATTCCATGAAATCCATGATGACGACCGACGATAGCTTCTAACACCTCGTGTATGATAGTGTGAATTGTCGTAGTAGACCTTTGTAATCATTCTGAGATGGTTTGGTATGTCAGTCCTTGTGCCAAGGCATCCACGAAGACACCGACCTTCTCCACAACACTCATCCTCTTTGAACCATGCAACTCATAAACCTCGGTAAGATCTGTGCATGATTTCCTGAACACATGCTTCTCCATCCTAAAAGCATTAATACACCTTGTTTGTGTTTTGGAGTACACAAATAGAATTGATCCACCTAAATTCAGTGAAACCTGAATCATACATAGGAATCTTATGTACATGCTTGTAGTAGTGTTCAACAAGGCAATTGTTCTGCATGCTCGCTATAGCCATGGAAGTAAGCAACATACGCCTACGTCGAGTACTATTCCATGCCATTTGTTCTTGTTCCTACTGCAGGTTCCAATCTTGTTCCTTATTCAGGTTCCAAGAGGATGATCACTGTATTGAAAAAAAAAGAATAAATCAATAATTCCTACACATGTTGTTTTTTTCACAAACAAAATTCACCTACAATAAGATTTGCAATAATTCAAGCAAGAAAGAAATTGAGGATAAAACATTATTATTAACTCAAACTGAATTGAAACTGTATTGAACAAACCGAATACAAACTTAAAACTAAACTTAAAGTGAAAGACACACCCTTACAAGGACAACAAGATACCAACAAGTTCACTATTGTTCTAAAACCAAACTGAAGTAACTATTGTTTTAAAACTAAGGACAACAAGATAACAACAAGTTCACCGTTGTTCTAAAACCAAACTGAATAAACTGCATTTCAAATAGTTCAAAAAAACTCAACGCATATCCATATTTCTTATCTGTCATCTTCCCATCTTATGGATCCACTCCTTTACGATCCTTGTATTCCCACCTCAACCACTCTAGTCTTGACTGGTTGTTAGGAATTAACATGAACATCTCACGTTGAGACTTAATGCAGAGCAAAGAAACATCGAACACCACAATGGAGAACCGTCTCACAAAAAACCTTCCAAAATCATTGTTACAATGACATTCATGGACTCCTCACCTAAATTCTGAGGGGTTGACTTGATGCTTAAGCAGCCGAGTTCACCTCATGTTCCTATAGTGACACCATTGCCCGAATTTGTTCTAATGATACTACCCTATGATCTTGATACAAGTTGGATCCAACAGACCTGCGCACACTTCTATTGCCTTCTCCGTTGTTGTTAGACACACTCTTTGTTTCCCCTTACCACATGTAGGCAAAGGACAAGAGTTGTGGTGCTCAACGTCTTGAAGACCCTCATCCCCACTCACATGCTCCCGCGTCTTGACAAGATCATCAACTAGTGTGTCTGCGCCAAAGAGATCGTCACCTAGAACTTCAACATCTTCATCAACCTCCAAAGGTGTAGTAGTGCCTTTAAAATTTTCCATCGAAGGTGCAACACAATGTACACCAGTGACAATTGTCCCCCCCCATAAATTACCTCCATCATTAACTCAACATTTGAAGGAATGTCATGGCGCTTGAACACCTTGTAATCGGGGTTTGCCTGTTCAGATTCATCGTACAAATGATTAACGTTAATAATGTATGAATGAGTTTAACATAAATCAACCAAGAACATATTATAACCTGTAGCTTTCTCGCCCACTAGTCGGAGCTCGCATCGATTTGTTGCTTCTCGTAATCCCAACCTAAACCGGTTTCCCCATTCTCCAGTTTCAACCATAACTTCCACCGATTCTTTGTGTTCCCATGCTTGATCTTCAAAGTGTCCTTGTTGCACTTCATGTTTATCTTTTACTCGAAAGATTCTATCAAACCAATCCAGCTGAAACCATTTTTCTGCCCGTTTTGTCTTTGATAATCACATAACAGCTCTACAAAAGTCTTTGTGAGGGCATCATTCCATACAAACGCCTTTTCTTTGCACTGAACTCAGGACTTATTCACTTCACTCGTCTCAGCCATGCCTCTACTGAATATCTTAAGCAAATTCAATCCAAGTTTCATCCATCATGTTTGAATCATATGCGATGTACATTACCTATAAATGCACATATTCTAACACAAACACACATCCTTACCAACCATATCTCAATTTGACAACAAATCTAAAGTCTCAATAGTTCAACACCTCACGTCAAAGCATATATTAACCAAGGCAAAACAAATCTATAAACTCAGAAGTTGAAAAACAGTTGAATGAGATTCATATCCTACCCAAAAATGATGGATGATGCAAATCCTAACCAAGGAAATCAAATTTAATGATAGATCGACAAAATACTCAATTCAACCTAATAAAAGAACAATAAAAACAACAACCAAACGAAATCAATGCTCCCACCACTCAAGACCCAAATCAAACAAGTGAAGGCCATAGCAAATGAACGAAATCAAGACAATAAGTGTACCTTGCAATTGAACACCCAAACCCGACAATTGAAGACATGGAGAGTGCTCAGGAATCAAACGCCTCCAAACATGTTGCGTATGGTTGTTGAATCTCAGCACTTGCGAATAGATACCTAGAAATCGCTAACACAAACACTTTCAAACCTAGAGCCACGACCTGAACAGAAGAAAGGAATACAACTCCAAACGCTTCCAAACTAAAGCCCGACTACATAATCACCCAAACCATTCCCTTGCGAACTAAACAAGACCTCCAAGCAAAGAAGAAATCATTGACTTTCACTAGTGAAGATGACAAACGATGAACAATGCCTCAGATTGAGAATTTCATGAGAACGATTCACGTGATTCTTGTATCCACTCATGTGACATTGCAAAATTGTTAAATAGAATGGACATTTTAGTCTTTTAAACAGGTAAAAATACCACAAATCTATTCGTTACTAAAGACACAACGTCATCGGCTACAGTTTTTTAAAATCGAAATCTACAAAAATCCACTCAAAAACTACAACTAAAAACCACAATTATAACTACAATCGACAATTACAACTACAACTACATATACGATTTTACTAAGTAGGGCCTACGTGATTGGGTAACATAACAATAGTAGTAGTTTTGTATTGTTTTAAAATGAACTACGTGTATGAGACGCGTAATTAATGGATATTGTGCAGAGACAAAAATATTCTTTCATGTATATTCTGTAACCGATTACATAATTTTTATAGAGGTAATATTGGGCTATTCTGTGTTGGGCTCTCTAGGCCTATTATCCCCCCTCGGTCCAAACTGGTGAAGCTGAAGTTTGGATCGAAGTTGTGTGAAGCGAGCCGTTGATAAGGGCTTGGTGAGGATGTCGGCAATCTGATCCTTTGTTGACAGAAAAGCAACACGAAGGGACTTGTTCTGAACTTTCTCTCTAACGAAATGGTAGTCAATTGAGATATGTTTGATGCGGTGGTGAAGGACGGGATTCATTGCAAGGTAAGTGGCACCAAGATTATCACACCAAAGAAGAGGAGATTCTAGTAAGGTGATGCCCAGTTCTCGCAAGAGGGTCTAAATCCACAAGGTCTCGCAGGTGGCATGAGCCAATGCTCTGTATTCAGCCTCTGTAGATGACCTTGCCATAGTTTCTTGTTTCTTGGACTGCCAAGATATTAGATTGGCACCAAGGTAGACATAGTAAGCTCCAGTGGAACGACGGTCTTGATGATCTTCAGCCCAATCTGAATCTGAGAATGCTGAGAGAACCATATTTGATGTGGAGGAGATTTGAAATTGAAAATGTGATGTGCAGTTCAGGTATCTCAAGATGCGTTTGACAGCTTGCTAGTCTCCCTGAGTTGGTGAGTGCATTGCTTGACAGACCCGATTGACTACAAAGGCAATATCTGGGCGTGTAAAAGCCAAATATTGTAGGCTACCAACTGTGCTTCTGTAGAGGGTAGTATCAGCAAATGATGTAGCAGTTGTAGGGGAAGAGGGTACAGAAGTTGCCATTGGTGTAGTCACTACCTTTGCATCTTGCATATTAGTCTTAGTGACCAATTTTGTAATGTATTTTGACTGGGATAGCTGAAACCCAGTTGTGTCTCTGGTAACCTGAATTCCCAAGAAATAGTGTAATGGCCCCAGATCTTTGACAGGAAATGAGGTCGCCAGAGATTTAATAAACTTTCCTGCAAGAGCGTCAGTCGAAGCTACAACTAGCAAGTCATCCACATATACTAAGATGAAGACAGATTGATCACCTTGGCGATAGGAGAACAAAGAAGTATCTGCAAGAGAGGATTGAAAACCTAGCGATAGAAGAGTATCACTAAGCTTCCCAAACCAGGCTCGAGGAGCCTGTTTGAGACAATAAAGGGACTTTTGTAGTTTACAGACATGAGAAGGGAATTGAGAATGAGTGAAACCTATAGGCTGTTGAAGAAAAACGTCCTCTGCCAGGTCCCCATGTAGAAAAGCGTTTTGTATGTCAAGTTGTCGAACAAACCAACACTGGGTAGCGGCAATGGATAGGAGGAGTCTGATAGAGGATGGTTTGGCTACGGGACTGAAGGTCTCTGAGTAATCGATACCTTCAAGTTGGAGATAGCCTTTAGCTACTAAGCGGGCCTTGCGTCGTTCAATAGAACCATCGGCATGTCTCTTTGTTTTAAACACCCATTTTGACACCAAGGATGTTGGAAGATGGAGGAGGAGGTACCAGGGTCCAGGTATTGGTATGAATCAGAGCATTGAACTCCTTGCTCATTGCTTCCCTCCATTCCGGAAATTTTGATGCCTCAGTATAGGAGGATGGTTCGTCTGGAATAGTGATGGAGAGGGAGCAAGACTTGTGGTCCAGGTATTGGCCATGGGATGGTACCATCTTGGCGTACAAGAGGTTTAAGGATGTTGTGTTTTAGTCGGGTCTGCATATGATGAGAAGGAGGTGGATTTGGTATTGGGATGGATGATGTAGGAAGACTTGTGGACTGGGTAGATTGGGCTGGCCCAGGCGAGAAGACATGTGGGTTTGACAGAGGTGAGGATGGGAAGTGGACTGGGCCAGGAGGGGAAACAGACTTAGGCTCTGTTGAAGGGAAAATGGGAAGAGGAGTGTAATCACTTGTTGGAACCGGCATGGAATGATGTGTAGAATTAGAGAACGAAAAATGTGTTTCATGAAATAGCAGGTCTCGAGATATGTAAAACTTAAGATTTACCCAATCATAACAAATGTATCCTTTATGGTTAGAGGCATAACCAAGAAAAATGGTTGGAGTGGATCGAAAATTGAGCTTATTTTTGTTGTAAGGACGTAAATTTTGAAAAGCAAGGCAACCAAAGACTTTGAGAAAGTCATAAGTCGGGTTAGTTTGAAAAAGAATTTCAAATGGGCTTTTGTTTTGAAGAAGGGGTGTAGGGGTTCGAGTTATTAGATAAGTGGAGGTTTGAAAGGCAAAATCCCAATACGTAAGTGGGAGAGAGGAGTGTTTTAGTAAGGTGAGTCCCATGTCAACAATACGACGGTGACGAGTTTCAACACTACCATTTTGTTGATGCGAGTATGGACAAGTGAGACGATGGTGAATTCCGAGGTGTTGAATGAAGGGAACAATGGGTTTAATTTCGGTTCCACCATCCGTTTGAATGGCTTTGATGGTGGAGGAAAATTGATTTGAGACAAGTTTAATGAATGTTGTTAAGATTGGAGTGACTTGAGATTTAGTAGCCATCGGGAACAACCAAATGAATTTGGACCAATCATCGACAATTGAAACGTAATATCGATTGTCTTTTAAGGAAGTTAAGTGGGCTGGGCCCCATACATCAACAAACAACAGTTGTAATGGGTTGGTGGAAATGGTAGAAGAGCCGGCTGGGGCAAGGCATGGGCTTTGGCCCAAGAGCAGGATGTACAAGGAAAGACACAATCTGGGCCGGTTCAAAGTTGGGCCTTAGGGTTAGTGATACGGAACCGAAGACGAAGAAGCTGATTGATGCTGAAGCTTGTAATCATTAGTGCCTAATTGTTTTTGTTTTAATTAGGATTAAGTTGTTTATTTGGGGCCGGTTAACTTGCATTTTAAGAGCCGGTTCAATGCTTTATTTTCTTAGTTATTTTAGGTTTATTAATTGTTAGTTTAGTTGTCTTTATTTTAGTTTTTGGCATTGCCTATTTAAGGGAGTTTCTTCCCCTTTGTAATGACAGTTTTTGATGCAATAGATAAGCAGCCGTTGAGTTGATTGAACGTCTTTCCCTCTCGTCTCCAATGGAGATTGGAGCTCGAGTTGTATGGTTCTTGTGAGATGGGCCTAGATTACTCGATGAGCGGGTTTATCACATCATTTGCAATTGTGTCTTGGCTCTTTAGCCATGGTGCTTTGCATTGTTTGGGATAGGTTTCTCATAATCGGTCCATCGCCTTATAGACGAGAGGGTTATGTCGTTCTTGGATTCGGTTCTTGATCGATCTAGTCCATGGGTTGTACCGTTTGTGGTATTGGTTCTTGGCTGGTTGTATCAATGGGTTGGGTAGCATAGCTTGCTTGCCTCCTATCTTTCCCTTTCGTAGTTTTAGTTTCCCTTTCCACAAAAGAGTCTACAAGTTTCCGCAACTATGAGTCCCATGGAGTCGTTCTCCAGCTTTCTCGTGTTGATGGTGCTAGATCCGGCTCGATGGGAAAATCCCCGTATCAGATTGGTATCAGAGCCATATGCGCCGTCAACTTTCCGGTTCGTGATGTTCATCGGGTGTTCTTGGTGTTGCCGCCGCCCTAACCTCAGCCAAACTGCCCCCACGTACACCCTCCACTCTTTTGACCAAAACCGCCCACTACCCCATTACCCATACCCACCTCTCACTCTTTCGACCAAAACCGCCCACTACCCCATTACCCATATCCACCTCTCACTCTTTCGACCAAAACCGCCCACTACCCCATTACCCATACCCACCTCTCGTCCATATTCAAAAAAAAAACACAAAAAAAAAGAACCTATCTACACGTTTCAACCTCCACAACATTAGCTAAACCCATAACCACCTCCTACATTTTAGCTAATGCTTCGTGTGATCCTATCACTTTGCCTCCACAACATTAGCTAAACCCATAACCACCTCCTACATTTTAGCCATCACGTTTCAGCCCTTGTGATCCTATCACTTTGCCTCCACAAAATTTGCTAAACCATAACCATCTCCCTCTTCTATTTCCGTCAAACTGCAGCGCCATCACGCCTCCCTCTTCTACTTCCGTCGAACTGCAGCGCCATCACGCCTCCCTCTTCTACTCCCGTCGAACTGCAGCACCATCACGTCGCCCTCTTCTACTCCCGTCGAACTGCAGCGCCACACGCCGCCCCTCTTCTACTCCCGTCGAGCTGCAGCGCCACAACCATCTCCCTAGCCTCGGCGTCTCACCTTTTCTACGGTCCTCAACCACGGCCCTTGCAAGACGAGGACATCGGCCTCCCATGGAGTTGTCTTCAACCGCTCGTGTTCCAGCCCGCAGAGGACGCCCACGTTCTAAGGCAAACCGCAAGCCACCATCACGCCTCGACGCTGAGACCGCTCGCCAAGCTCGGAGGAGGTCCACTCATGCGGCCGGAACATGGGTTTGGGTCAAGATACCGCAGCGAGGCCGCCCTCGGCTTGACGCGAACCCAAACGGTCTAGGGCCTTTTCGGGTCCTTGCCCGTGGGTTTGGTTATGTGCACATAGTTAATTGGCCGGATGATAAGGGTGATGTTAGTCGTTTCATTGCGTCGGAGTACCTCTACCCCGTATTGCCTCCATCGGACTTATCACAAGCTTCGGGGATGAAGCTTCTCCAAGAAGGAGAGAATGATACGGAATCGAAGACGAAGAAGCTGATTGATGCTGAAGCTTGTAATCATTAGTGCCTAATTGTTTTTGTTTTAATTAGGATTAAGTTGTTTATTTGGGGCCGGTTCACTTGCATTTTAAGAGCCGGTTCAATGCTTTATTTCCTTAGTTATTTTAGGTTTATTAATTGTTAGTTTAGTTGTCTTTATTTTAGTTTTTGGCATTGCCTATTTAAGGGAGTTTCTTCCCCTTTGTAAGGACAGTTTTTGATGCAATAGATAAGCAGCCGTTGAGTTGATTGAACGTCTTTCCCTTTCGCCTCCAATGGAGATTGGAGCTCGAGTTGTATGGTTCTTGTGAGATGGGCCTAGATTACTCGATGAGCGGGTTTATCACATCATTTGCAATTGTGTCTTGGCTCTTTAACCATGGTGCTTTGCATTGTTTGGGATAGGTTTCTCATAATCGGTTCATCGCCTTATAGACGAGAGGGTTATGTCGTTCTTGGATTCGGTTCTTGATCGATCTAGTCCATGGGTTGTACCGTTTGTGGTATTGGTTCTTGGCTGGTTGTATCAATGTGTTGGTTCAAGGGTAGCATAACTTGCTTGCCTCCTACCTTTCCCTTTCGTAGTTTTAGTTTCCCTTTCCACAAAAGAGTCTACAAGTTTCCGCAACTATGAGTCCCAAGGAGTCGTTCTCCAGCTTTCTCGTGTTGATGGTGCTAGATCCGGCTCGACGGGAAAATCCCCGTATCAGTTAGGCAGATGACGGTTAATGAACTGTAAAGTGACGCGTTTTGAAGGGTGTCCCAAGGGACAGTGCCAGAGGCTTATTGGTGTGGAAGGCGGTGTTGTTGTGGTGGTGAGGAGGGCAGTGCTGGTCGCCGGAAACTTGTACAATCCGCCATCAACGAGTCCCCGAAGAAGAACCGTTTTTGTCTTGGAGTCCTTCAAAACAAAGTAGTGGGCATGAAATTCAAAATAAACGTCATTGTCCCGGCAGAATTGATTTACAGAAAGCAGGTTTTTAGAAATTGAAGGCGTATGAAGAATGTGAGGAAGAAGAAAAGTTTTGTTGGAGATAGAAAACGAAGAAGAACCATGATTGACTATAGGAATAGTCGAGCCATCACCAAGGAAGACGCAATCTGTACCATTCATAGGGTAGGTTGTCGATGCGAAGATTGGCAATGTCCGGGGTAAAATGATTCGTAGCTCCAGTGTCCGGGTACCACTGTGTTGAGGTAGTGTTGTGAGCCAGCATCGATGAAGGTGGAGAGGCCTGATACACTTGATCAAAGCGGTGCCAGCATACCAGTGCACTGTGGCCTGGTTTGAAACAAACTTGGCAGGTGGGACGGGAATCATGTTGTCCCGTAAAGTTGTACTGAGTCCCACAACCTCGAGAAGGGTTCTGTTGGTAGGGGCGAGAAGGGTTCGGTGAGGAACCTCGTCCCTGAGAGGCTCCCCTGTTCTGATTGTTGTTTGGGGCATTTGAGGAGCGGTTTCTGTTCCGGTTTTGGTTGGAGTTTCTGGTGAAGTTAGCTTCTGATGTGGTGTTGTTGGCTGACATAGGAGGTGTAGGAAGGATGACTGTGGACTGTTGTATGAGTCGGGCCTCATGAACAAGGAGGTAGGATAGAATTTGGTTGGGAGATGGTAGAATATGTTGTGTGGAGAGGGTAGTAACCATGGAATCATAATCAGTGCTCAAACCAACAAGAAGATAGGTGATGAATTCAGAATCGGAAATAGAATGACCAGCAGAAGTAAGACTAGATACCAAGTTTTTGGCACGATGATAGTAGGCATGGATTGTAAGGTCACCTTTCTTCAAGGAAGCCAGTTGGAGACGAGCATGAACAACTTGTGCACTTGAACGAGCAGCAAACGATTCCTGAAGCAGTGTCCAAATCAGAAAAGCAGATGAGCATTCAAGGACTTGAACCAAGACTTCCTCTGTGAGACTAGCCATGAGGATGGCCATGACTAGCTGATCCTTGGAGGTCCAAGACTGATAAGCTGGATTTAGTGAGCCATCGATAGAGTTAGATGAACATTGGTGTGAACCATCAACATAATAGAATAAATTCTGTGCACGGAGAAGGGAAGAAATTTGGGCCTTCCAAAGAGGGAAGTTACCTTGGCTGAGCTTGATAGTAAGGAGATTGGTGAGGGGTGAAAGAGACAATGATGGAGGGGTAGCTGTGTATGGAGGAGAGAAGATGCAGAGCTGTCTGCATCCTTTGCTTGAGAGGAGGTGGTAGGCATGGTGGAGGATCAAGGTTGTTGGACGTTTGTCCTATTCCTCTGATACCATAATGGATATTGTGCACAGACATAAATATTCTTTCATGTATATTCTGTAACCGATTACATCATTTTTATAGAGGTAATATTGGGTTATTCTGTGTTGGGCTATCTGGGCCTATTAGTAATCTTATAACACTAGGGGAAACCAAACTACACTTGCATAATTAACCTCAACTTGTTAATTGCCTCCAACTACACTTGCATGATGCCCGTAATCTTGAAACCCTAGTGGATACCAAGCTACACACCCGGTTTGCATAGTTTAATTATTAATTAGAGGTTTTGGGTGGTACAGTTAGAAAGCCCGTAGATATAAACATACATACGTATCCACAATGGTACAAAGGCACACACAGGCATACGATGATGAAGCTAAAAAGAAGAGGAACAATATTAGTCCACAACCCTATTTGATGAGTTCTCGCTCCTTGGGATTAAAGCCTATCTTTCCAACCACCGCATCCTCTTTGGTTCCTTCGGGGTAGAAGAGGCGAGCTTCAAGCACACGACTTACTTTAAGGGTGTAAGCTAAGCTCTGCTTGGAGACTTATGTAGTGATCCTGTTGCATTATGATCATATGCAAATTTACGGGTTCATAAATCCTTGTCCTTCTCCCCACCTTTCGGGATGATGTTGGAGATAATGTGATCACCGAGGGCTTTGTTAGTTACCCCATGTTAGCATTTACAATCCCCTTTAGGTAGGAATGAAGTCTTTCTCAAGGACTCACTACATCAACCTCAATGCCCCAGAGAAGCTTCTGCAATTCTAGTGTGCTCCAAATAATTCTCGTATTCACCTGTTCTTTGTGCTTCAGTTCTCCAGATATGGATTACTCCATTTCTCATGTTTGAGACAGTGGTTTGTTTGCTCCGACTTTTTTTTTTAGAACATGAGAACTGGAATGATAAGACCATGATGCAATCAATAAGGATAAGGGATATAACAAACAAACAAACCACTGTCTTAAACATGTAAATTGGAGAACATGAGAACTGGAATAATCAGGAACAATAAAACCATGATGCAATCAATAAGGATAAGGGATATAACAAGTACAAGTTACGGTGATTGATGGCTAGGAGCTGTTGAATTAATATGATGAACTGCCGGCTCTAGATTTGGAATTTGTCAAAGACATCAACACAATGCAGCTCATGACTCATGAGCTTAATGACTGGGAGGTGTAGTGGTCACCCAAGAAATGAGAAAGATGAGTAGAAGAAGATACACACTTGACAGGCTAGGCTTTTCTCCCTTGCTTATATAAATATATAACACCTTTTTTTTAGTTTTCAAGATTCTTGCTCAAAGAAGAAACTCCATTCTTTTCTGTTTCTTCTGCAAGAAAAATTGGCATAAGATGTTCAATCATGTACAAAAATATGAAGTATCTTGGCAACTAAATGCCGATTGAAAATATAGGAAAAAACTATCCACAGATTCAAAGAATTTTGTAGAGCCACCACCCTGAAGATGTATAGTCACATAAAAAGAACACCAATGTTGTTTACCATTATTTCAGAACCATCCATTACATATTAAATATTCATACCAGATGATCCTTGAATCAAAAGATCCATCATTTATAATCGCATTCAAGCACAGAAATGCTACTTCGCCAAGCTCCTGAATTCTAGACGGATCTCATCCAAGGAATGTGAAAGCAACCTAATCAAAGACACATCTAACTGAGACTAATATCATTTTTCTATAACAAATCTTTTCTAAGAAAAGGTTCAATCCAACGGTTTGCAACTTATAAGCAGATATAACCAAAATCCTAAATGTATGTTCTCAGTAATGGAATGTCTCCTAACGTAGAAAATCTTATAGTATATTTCCGGTCTCGATAATAACCTGAAGCATTAGACTGATTTTTATACCCATAGCATCCAACGAACTTGTATAAAAACAACATTCCATAACATTTTTAACTATAAAAACAGAGCAGCATATAATCCCTTCTGAAGGACAAAAAACATAATTATTATTTGATGATCAGCCAATGGAACCACAAAAGAAACATATATATTGGCGACACAATGCTTGTTTAGACTCAAAGCAGAAGAAACTGACAGACAGTATTTATCAGCAAACTTTGGGGACATGATGTGCATTTATCTCAGGTACGCCATCACAAGAACCGCTTGTGCTTACTACCGTCCACAAATCGCCTGCACAAAATAAAAAAGAAATTAGTGTTTAAAACTAAGTGCAGACGCATAAGAATATTAAGATGAGGTGTACGCATAGAAAGAACTCACTTCAGTTAGAGGATGAAGATGAAACAGAATCAAGAACCTCATCATAAGGGTCCCTGCGACCTGGGACATTGCTGATCTGAGCATCCCAAGCCAGCTGAGAGTTGTGACGCTCAAAAGTCCAGAAGCCGTACGGCCTCAAAGGAAGAGCCCACATTTCCTTTGTCTTTTTGCACCTGTCTTGCAATGAGTATAAGTGCTCCCTGAACTTCCTATCTCTCTCCTTTGGATCCTCCATCAGCCTCAACACCAAGTTCTCCGCAAACTCCATTATGAACCCCATCTTTATCTCCTCTCCTTATGCCTACGCCATTTCCTCAAATTATATCCACATACATAACCAGGAAAACAAATGCAGATATCCTAACCATAGTTTGACCACCGATCGTCTCCGACAACAAAAAAAGCCCTAATTTCTATAAACTAATGTATTGATGAACAAAATATTGAGATTTTGGATACATATCAATTGCTTTATTTACCTGATTGAGGTTGTGGCTGCTAGTAGATGGACCCGGCGCACGATTTGGGGAACGGGCAATCGGAGATGAATCTTCTTTAGCAGAAGCTTTGGCTGGGATTTATTAATGGTGAACGGTCATATCCTCCTCACTAAATGGGTCTTAAGTCTTGGATAAAATATTATGTGGCCCAAATCGATTGATCTCTTTTTAGGCCAAAATTGAATGGGCTCTTATTGGGCCCATCGTATGGCCCAAATGGAAGTGTGTCGGACGACGTCGTTTACCGCCGTTGGTCCAAAAAAATCTCTTGCCGACAAAAAAGCAGAGTGCGTGCGTGTATCTCTATTCCGCCATTGATGCAGCAAAAAGAAACCTTCGATCGAATGCTCCTTTACTCTCATTAACTACCAGGACAGCTCAAATGAAACATCCCCGATCAGTTACGACAAATATATCATTAGTTGTCGCCATTAATGGGAAACTCCCATCGCCTAAATCGGCCGATCCGTCCTACAACAAACCCGCCCGTCTCTCCCTATATATACCCTCAAGCTCCACAATACCCCTATCCACCGACACCTGCGCCGCTCCTACAACCACCAGCACCACCTCCACATCGTATTCTGCAACCCACGGCTACGCCATACATGGATCATGTCTTGCCTTATTCTCACGTCGACTCTTCGCTCCGCGCCCTCGCCGGCCAGGCTGAAGGTTACGGCCGAAACGCGGTCGGTGGCTTACACGGTCCCGTTCACGTCGTCACAAATCTCCACGGTTTGGATCCTACTCTCTAAACTACGCCATTTTCGAAGTCTTCAAGCCGTTTCAAATTTATTCTTAGCTTCCTGTTGAAGCAACTCTAATTGGGGTCGAATTGGACTATATGAAACTGTAATTCTATTAATTTTTAGTTTGGCTTTGGCTTTACTCTATATAGAATTTTAACAATCACGCACGGATACCCTATAGTGTCGGACACGCCGGACAAAGCTCGGAAACACTCAAATATACCCGACCCGGCTAAGACACGTCCAGGGCACGGCCTGGACACGGATTGTGTCCGGAGACGTTGAAAAGAAAAAATAAATTTAAATAATTAAAGAAAATTTATTTACTGAAATATTTCTTCTCTCATTCTTTTTTTCCGACTAACCCTACTCCTGTCGTGGCAATGGAAATTTTCCTTAAAGGCTGAAAAAGAAAAATTAAATGTAGAAAAATAAATAAAATTGATTTACATAAATATTTTTTCTCTCCACTTTTGAATAACCTAGTCCGGGTATTGTCTTGTCGGAAGCTGTTTGTTGATTTGTAAAATGGATGATTCATTGTTTAATTTTGATGGCTTTTTATATATATATATATATATATATATATATTCTATTTTAATAGGTAATATTATTCGTTTTTTCACCGTGTTACTTTTGAGGTTATAGCTTCGCCGTTTTAAGTTTTTGATGTCCGACATCGTAGCTTTTAATGTTGGAATTGTCAGGTGATCACGTTGATTCTAGGGTTTTATGGAAGGAATAATTTATGCACGTAGTTCTAGAAGCATCAGCATTAACAAATTTTGATAATTTCTTACTAGATTATTCAAGTTGGCATCTGGGGGAAAAGAATACATCGTCTATTTTGCTGTATAATTTTGATAATTTCTTTTCCAATATTTTATAGTGTTGTGAGAGCTACAACTGCAATCACTGGATTTGTTCTTGATCAATGCAATCACTGGATTCTGTCCTATATTGTTAAAGTTTAGTGATATTTACAAGCTCCTGCTTTTTGATTTAGATGACGGGCCAGGATCTCTCCGAGCAGCATGTCGTGAGAAGGGACCGCTTTGGATTATCTTTCAAGTATCAGGGACGATTCATCTCAATTCTTACCTGAATGTTTCGTCTCACAAGACCATCGATGGGCGAGGACAGAAGGTCAAGCTTACCGGTAAGGGTTTGAGACTGAAGGAATGTGAACATGTGATTATATGTAATCTAGAGTTTGAAGGAGGCAGGGGGCACGATGTAGACGCCATTCAGATAAAACCCAATTCAAAACACATATGGATAGATCGTTGCACCCTTCACGATTACGATGATGGGCTCATAGATATCGCTAGAGGAAGCACCGATATTACAATATCAAGGCTAGTTAATTTCCTTGTATTTCCTATAAATTTTAGTTTTTATGGCGGGAGCTACTAAGTCCTTTGGTGGTCGCGGGTGGGTGCTATTCAGGTGTCATTTTGGACGGCACAACAAAACAATGCTCATAGGAGCAGACCCCTCTCATGTTGATGATAGATGCATCCGCGTCACCATCCACCATTGCTTCTTTGATGGCACTAGGCAGAGGCACCCTCGAGTGAGATTTGGGAAAGTGCATTTGTATAATAACTACACCAGAAATTGGGGCATCTATGCTGTCTGTGCTAGTGTGGAATCACAGGTGAGGTCATTGTCATTTTCTTTTTTATTGGTTTCCATATTGATTAATGCTTTTTCCTTTCCCTCTTTCATCAGATATTCTCTCAGTGTAACATATACGAAGCTGGACAAAAGAAAGTAGCCTTCAAGTACTACACCGAGAAGGTAAATCTAGTTTACATTTGCAAGCACTCATATCGTATGAAGTATAAAGTGGTTTCTAATCTTACTAGTCATGTTCTCCTATGAACTGATTCAACTGCATATTTTCTGTGGTTGTTTACTGCAGGCAGCGGACAGAGAAGAAGAGGCCACTGGGTGCATAAGATCTGAAGGTGACATGTTTGTGCATGGAACCGAGTCTGGATTACAACCTCTGCCCAGAGAAGATTGCATGTTCCATCCTAGCGAGTTCTACGACAAATGGACAGTGGAGCCGCCTTCCGAATCTTTGAAGCACGTTGTGATGCAATGCACCGGTTGGCAATGCATTCAATGTCCGCCTGATCAGCCTCTTCATGCTTCAACTTGAGCTTTCCACTGTATTCCCAAATTATAGCGCATGATTCCAATTGTCTTCCATGTACCACACTAATAACTATCTTCCATGTATCACACTAAGACCCAATTAATTTTCATCCTCTACAAGAACACCTTAAGATTAAAATACAAGGACCGTCTTGAGCTTGAACGCTGCACAAATAGTCCAACCCTCTTCTAAAACAAACCCTAGTTTATGGCGGCGGAAGTTATGGCGAATACCGAGGCGAAAGAGAGTCCCCCTGCTGCTCCCGATCCCAAGGCTTCCCTGTCGAATCCATCATCCCAGGAATCAGGTGTTCCCATGGAGACGACAGCGAAAGATCAGATGCAACAGGGTGAGACTCCTGCGTAACAGACGTCGAGTCAGGGTCCTTGGAGTGAGATGTTGTTTGGGAAGGAAGCTTGGAAAAGAATGCCGATTTTGCCGGACAATCTTGTAGAGGATGGGAAGATCCGTATTGAATTTCCCAAAGGGAAAGATGCAACACCAGTTATTAATGTGGATCCGGAAGTTATTCGTGTCTTAAATGCACCATGGAGAAATTACATCGTTGTGAAACTGCTTGGCAGAATGCTCTCCTTTGCGGCTTTGGAGAAGGCTCTTCGATTTATTTCGAATCCTAGTAGGAGGAAAAAGAGTGTTCGAATCCTAGTAGGAGGAAAAAGAGTCTGGATTAGTTCCTTTAGGTTCGAATCCTAGAGGAGAGGTGCATGGAGTGTTAATTGTATTGATTAATTCATTTCCTTTCACGTTTTCCACACTAGCACAGACATTGTATTGATAAGTTAGTATATTAAAATTAATTTAACTATCCTCTAGGACATCGGACATGTCCTAGATATGAAATAACATGGAAAGACAAAACGGACAAAAAAATCGCTATTTCGTTTCTTAACGGCTAAGAAAGACGGTTTAGGAATACACGTTTTTCGAGGCAATTGTGGAATAATTATCCCTACAATATTCAAGATCTATTATTCCAATTTCGAGAAGTTTGGAGAAGGGAGTTCAACCCGCCTTTGGATTGGTTAAAGGATAATTATCGACTTCGCTAAAGGATAATTATCGTCTTCGCTAAAAATAGCAAAAAATCATTTATTAATTCATTTCCTTTCATGTTTCTTCGTAAAAGCTCTGATTTCTCTCAAACTTCAAACTCAGATCTACTCTCCGTTTCTAATCCGATTTCAATTCCGTTTGAATTTCTGGATTCCTCTCTTCATTCTCTTCATATCGGTACCGAGTTTCTGCATTTCCGAGCAGATGAAGACCTAGTCAAGCATATGTGTCACCAGGACGGTTCCGTCGCTCACATTCCGGTGAATTTGATGTTGTACATGCGTAGCCTGCGTCGTTGTGATTCCGAATCTTCTTTCAAATCGTCAATCGGGTTAGTAATGAATAAGTTATGAATTTATTCATTTTCCGTACTACGATTTGGCCTAAATTGACCTTAGGCTTTTCAAAATGGATAATTAGAAATTCCATTATGATCATTATATTATTCTGGTGTTATGGGTTGTTTGTTTGATGAAATCTGATGACAGGTGGGTTTAGAAATGACATGCGGGCAAAATGTTATTTTGGCGAAATTTAATTAATTAATTAAAGGTTAATTAATTAAATTAGGATTAAATTTGAGATTGAGGAATACTGATTAGATGCATGCTAGGTGTCAGAATGAGTTGAGGATCATGATGATGTTATGGATATCGGTTATGAGTTTAAGGTTTAGTATGTGTACGAGTATGATGAGATGTTATGTTGAGGATATGCCTTAGGCATTTATGAATGTGCTGAGGATCTGAGGTTTAGATTTGAGATATAGGTTGGTTGTGGTTAGTGAGACGAGTCTCCTAACCTTTGCAGTATGTGATTGTGTGTGCCTTGCTATTGCAGGCGTTGATTACTTCCCCAAGGGGAAGCTGTGACGTGGTACAGGTTACGAGTATATCAGGTAAGTCCATAGAACTTACTTAGCGTGTAGTTGTGGATTGTATGATTGTGATGGTTGTGTGCATTCATATGATTGTGCATTTATAACCTAAACCGGACTAGGATGACCATTTATTATATTTATTTGGCCCAAGTGTATTATAACGGGCGGTAACCACTGGTCTCCGCCTACTGGTTAGGAGGAGGTGCTTGGAAGCCAGTAACACAAGGGGGGACGAGTGATGATCACCCCCAATGCAAACCCCTGTGTTAACGGGGAAAGGGACAAGGTTCTTTAGGTTCCTCGTGTTACAAAAGAAGTTGAATTAGTAATGGAATAACGTAATGAAAGATAATAAATAAATGTGTGTGGCATTGTATGTATGAGATGTTGATGTGTGGTTGTGCTATTACCTTCATGCTTTTCATTGCTATAGCTAACAATTTCATACCGTGTTGTAGAGGATCTGCAGGTTAGGAAGACTGCAGGGTGAGACAGATGGTGTGGCCAGCTGAGGAATTCTGTACATTAGGATGCGTGAGATATGGGATCTTTTGAATCAGATGTTGTGGTTTGATGTTTTGTACTCGGCTTTGAGTTTGTAAACTCTTTTGATGTATCATATACAGCTTTTATGTATTTGGTTTTAATCTACCTGTGCCTTGTTGTAAGATCCAGTGAACTTGTTGTTAGGCTAGGGTCAGGATCCATTGTGAGATCCTAGCCCAATGTGACACTCCAAGTCCCGTGGATTTGGGGTGTTACAACGTTAGTGTCCTCAAAACGATAGCCTCGGCTATTGACACACCTTTGAGGATGAATGCTAATACACTGGGAATTTCTAGGGGGGGGGGAGTATGCCAGAGTTTGCGTGAACATCGACCTTACTCGTCCTCTGAAGGGTGACGTACGTTATCCTTAACGGGAAAAGGTTACTGTTGAAATACGAAAACCTACACACCATCTGCTTCAGTTGTGGCTATTATGGCCATCTTCGAGACAATTGCGTGAAGTTTGTTATTACATTACTCTTAATCAACACAATTAACACAATATAAATTTTAAGATACTAACTTATCAACCATCAATTAATTTTATTTGACTATTTATTTATAAAAACACACCTATAAATTTAATATACAAAACAAACCTTCTTGTTGAATATTTTCATTTTAAGAAAATATACATATATATATTTTAAAAAGAGTTTAAGTGTAGTACATTTAGTTAAACTAATATATTACAATAATTCATCCACCACTACATAATTTATTTGACAATTTATAAAACAAACTAAATATATAAAATTAATTTAACTATCCTCTAAATAAAATACAATAATTCATCCCACAATTAATGCTAATAAATTTTTATTTTTTAAACTATTTTTTAGCCAGAAAATATTTTGTTAATAAATTAACTATTTTAATGGAAAGATTTGCTATTTTTTTTATTGTTGGAACAATTATATATTTTGGACAATTTTTTTAAAAAATTAATGAATGAACTCCATTTTTTTTTGCATATTTTGTTAAGCAATTATGTTAGCGATTTCTTAATTAAATATTTTTAAGCCAAAAAATATTTTGTTATTAAATTAACAATTTTATTGAAACCAAATTGTTACTAAATTTTTTGGTTTTAAATCTTTTTTTTTGCAGATTTTGTTAACCGATTCTTTTGTTAAACAATTTTTTGTTTAGTAAAATCAAATAATTATATTCCCTAAAATATATAGAGTTAATTAGGTAAGTAGGCTTTTTTATTTTATTGTATACTAACTGAGCCTTTTCTAGTTTTCTATTTAGTAAATATACCCCATGATTTTTTTACCACGTTCATTTAGTGGTAAGGTAAAACTAATTAACCCTTCTATTAAAAAAGAAAGAATTTGATGTTTGTTATGTAAATTTTAATTTTAATTACTAATTTTTTTTCCTTTTTATTTTCTGTTTTCATACCGGACATTTACATACCAGACATTAACATCCCGGACATTTACATACCGGACATTTTTCATCCATTATAGTGTTCATTGATAAAGTATTGAAGCAATTGTTAGCTAGTTCGTCTATATTGTCGATATAGAGGTCTACATAAGCTTTGTGTTGATTGTAGGCGAATAAGAGCTAAAACCGAACGGATTAAGAGAGGATGGAGATGAATTGAGCACATCCAAGGATTGAGGACACCACAAAGAAGCCAAGGAAGATGCTAGGATGAGGAATGACACGAAACAAAGGGAATTACGAGCAACCTATGCTTCCACGCTTTATAATACGGCCGTAATGAAGTTCACGCTCTAAACCACGGCCGTGGAACTTGGCAACATGAGCGTGGAGCATTCCAGAGAGTTACACGGTATAAAGTACGGTCGTGGAAGTTATGAAGAACCGTAATCCACTTCCACGCTCTAAACCACGGCCGTGGAACTCCATTAAACCGTGATTTAGGCAATCTTTTGACGAATAAAATATAGACACATTGTCTACGCATATGGGCCGAACGGTTATTCTATCTTTCCCTATAAAAGGACTGAAGGAGAAAGATTTCGGCACCTTCGCTTACGCTTGCTTGCACGTGCCTAGGGTTTCATTGGACGTGTGGAGGATTGCCATTTTGCAACGGAGATTTGCGAAGGCTTGAAGATTTGGAAGTTACACTTTTGTTCCTAGGTTTGATTAGAAGACGGATTGACATCCCGCTCTTCGTTCTTATCAAGGATTGTGATTGGTTTGTGTTATTCCAATTCTGATATACATTATACCCTTGTTTGTGGATTTGAAATTGATTTGAAGTATATTGAAGGTTTTCGAAGGTTTTCATCTTTCATTCTTCTTAATCTTGAATTTGATATCATAATGACTGTTGTTGGCTAAAACCCTTTAGCAATTCTAAGGTGAAGGGTTGATAGTTGTGGCTTAGATGATGATAGATCGATCGTAAACAGATTGAACCCTGAGAGTTAGAGAGATTTCGCCGACGAACCAAAATCACGGCCTGTTCTTGAGGTTCCACGGCCGTGGAACTCAAGATCCACCCGTAATTTACATCAGTTTACGAACCTTGCTTTTACTTTGATCCAAGGTTAAAGATTTGCTTTAACTTAGTCTTGGCTTGCCTTTTCTAGGTAGTAGTGAAGCCTCAACAACCTCTACTTCGATTTCGAGTGTCACAACCTTAATTGGTTTAGTTAGTCTTGATCCTTGGGTTACAAGTTTGGGTATTTGATATTAATTCTTGTCTTTAGATCCTTTCTATACTGAAGCCTCAACAACCTTTATAGAGAATGTCCTTAGATAAGTCATATAAAGCCCTGGAACTTCACCATACATTGCTTTACCTTAGTATACCTTTGCAACTCTTTACTCTGTCCTTAGTTCTTTAGTATATCTTGAATCGATTGCCACAATTAGATACCTGGATCTTTAGGGTTGCTGTTTTCCCAATATTTGCAAAGCTCATATATTTACTTGCTTGACGATTTATAACTGGATTTAACCCCCCAAATCCCTGTGTTCGATACTCTGGAATTCTTGCTTAACTACATCGATCCGTACACTGCGGGTTCGCTTGCTTTTATTCTAGTTTTATAAATTTAAAGCTTGATTGCACGCACGCTAAGTGGCGAACACCGGACATTTACATACCGGACATTTTATATACCGGACATTTACATACCGGACATTCACATACCGGAAATTTTACATACCGGAATTTCATACCGGAAGTTCATAACGAAAATTTTCATACCGGAAGTTCATACCGAAATTTTATTATACCGGAAGTTCATACCGGAAGTTCATACTGGAAGTTCATACCGAAATGTTTTATGCCGGAAGTTCATATACCGGAAGTTCATACCGGAAGTTCAAAACGAAGTTTTTCATACCGGAAGTTCATACCGAAATTTTTTATACCGGAAGTTCATACCGAAAGTTCATACCGAAAGTTCATACCAAAAGTTCATAACGAAGTTTTTCATACCGGAAGTTCATACCGAAATTTTTTATACCGGAAGTTCATACCGAAAGTTCATACCGGAAGTTCATACCGTTCATACCGGAAGTTCATACCGAAAGTTCATACCGGAAGTTCATACCGAAGTTTTTTTATACCGGAAGTTCATACCGAAATTTTTTATACCGGAATTTCATACCGAAAGTTCATAACGGAAGTTCATACCGGAAGTTCATACCGAAAGTTCATACCGAAAGTTCATACCTGAAGTTCATAACGAAGTTTTTCATACCGCAAGTTCTTACCGAAATTTTTTATATCGGAAGTTCATACCGAAAGTTCATACTGGAAGTTCATAACAAAATTTTTCATACCGGAAGTTCATACCAAAATTTTTTTTATACCGGAAGTGTTACGCTAGAAACGTGTAGCACACAAAAGTCTTACAATTTATAACTCGATATATTCTCCTAACTCCTAGCGAACCCACGGTGTATGGGTCGTTTTGTAGCAATGATAGTACTACGAGGTCGAACACGAAAACTAAGGTGAAATCGAATCAAATAAGTGATCATGGATAGTGCAAATCTAGTCTAAGAAAAGAGAAAGAAATAAAGAAATGAAAATCATGATATTTTTGGTTGGGTTTTTTGTGGTGATCAAACAAAGATCACAAATCATGCAAGATTTATCAATCAATTAAGCAACACAAACAAATAATACAAGAACAAGATATGTGATCAAAGAGAGAAAAGCGGATTCTATGGATTGGGACTTCCGGTTATGGCATTGGACTGAAGCTTCTAATCAACCTTGGACAAGCTGCGGTATGTTGGGAAAGGGTGTTTCTCCAATGGGATCAATCACCGGGTAGGTCTCATGGTCCACTAATCCCGCACCTAAGGTCCTATTACCGGGTAAGTCTCTAGGAGCCTAAAGTTGGGAATTCTACACAAACCGGATTGCTATCTAGGGGTCAAACCTATTCTTACCGGGTAGGTCTCGGGAAGGCAAGTCCTAAGCAACAATCCTAGCACACTCAGTCCAATAGCGGCTTGTGAGGCTCACTACTACCTAGAGTTCATCATCTTTGGTATCTAAGATCGGGAATTACCGGGTAAGTCTCTTCCCTCACTTAGTTTGCTAGCATTAGGTCACCCTAGGCTAGATAAGGCTTAACAAACACTAGGATTTCAACAATCTATCATCCTAACATTCAGATTCATCAATATAAGCACAACAGAGAAACCACGGGCTGATCATGAGAAACCACGGTCTAGATTTTAGATGAACAGGCCGTGGTTCTATCAGGGGTTAGATTTCGAGCAAGCAAATCATCCAAAGGTACATTCAAGTCTATTCTATCATAGTCCAAGCCATAACCATCATTCCATCACCCTAGAATCACAACTACTTAGCCAACAACATGCATTTTAAGATCCAAACTCAACATGTAAGCATTCATGGCTTCCATAACAAGAAAATGAAATAAGAGTAAAAAGAAACAAGTAATCTTAGTTGAATATAAGATTAAACAAGACTTACAACCCTTCAAACAAAGCTCCAAAACGTTCCTTACAATGCTTTCAAAAGTTCTTCTTAAAAAATCACTAAAAACTCACTCAAAAGTTCACACTAAATTTAAGTTTTGACGTTGTTGTTCTTCTTCCCCCAAATGAGAGTGTTTTCTTCTTCTCCAAGTCTATCCACAATGGAATGAGAGAGAATGAGAGAGTATGTGTGAGACTGTCCACTAGCCAGCCTGCAGGACCACCTCTTTCCTCCACCAATGAGCAAGGGTCGGACAAAGAGATCGTGGGACAAGTGTCACAACTATCCAGAAGAAACCACGGCCAAAACCACGGTCTAGATTTTCCTCTGGGCCGTGGTTCTCACCAGAAACTCTCCTTGGATCACCAAGTCATGAGTTGGTGCAAGGCATGCACCAACAAGGTCCTATGTGTTCTCCTTTGCTCCTAGCTTGCTCCTTAATGAGTCTGGAAGTGTGCCATCACGAGGAATGATCCTCGAATGTGTCGATTAAGTCCAAGAGCTCCCCAAAATACCTACAAACACCGACAAGAGCTCGTGTAGATGTCTATTTCGACAATGTAGATGAATTGAGCATAAAGGCCACAAACTAATGCCAAACCATGCATGAATAACGAGAAAAAGTATCTAAATGAATGACTAAGCTAACGTCATAAATCATGTCATCAAAATACCCCATACTTGCCACTTGCTCGTCCCCGAGCAAGGTTCAACTATAGGCTACGAGATGGCATGATTTATGAATGCGTAAAAACATAAAATCTTTTTGGAATTGTGCTTCTAGAGATGGATGACCTTCATAGTCATGTTTCATGGCAATGTACAAGCAACATGTATTGAATTAATGAAGGCACGGAAAAACAATCATACTTAACTCGAAAGCATGCAAGAAAGGTGAAAATGAAGAAGTCAAGATGATCATGAGAATATCCAATCTAGATCACTAAGTCATACACATATGCAAATAGGTCACAAGGACTTAGGAAAGAAGAGGCCAAGAAATGTGATGATAAGGTGGGAATATTCTAAGGTCATGTGGTTCAAATCCGGGAAAGGAACTAAACAACCACAACTTCACATTTATACTTCATCCACCAAAGTGTATTTTTCTCCTTCTTTTCTTTCTTTTCTTTTCTTTTTCATTTTCTTTCAAATATTTTTGAGACAATGACATTGGTGTCCAAAAGTCAAAACCTTGGTGATTAGCGGACCTTGGGATTTTTCCGAGGTGCCTCACACGGGGCACACATACCAAGTCTTGTTAGGACATTCGGTTTATCCGACTTTGGCAAGGCAGAAACATGGTGCCGAGTTACTCGTCATCAAAACCAAAGTCCTCAAACCTATATTTTTTTCTACACTTTCACAACAAATTCAGAACTTCATTCACAACATTCATTCATCAACAACTTCACCCCACACTTATCTTTTCACACACTCAACACACTAGCATGCTCCTATTCCCGGATGGGTCAAAAGAGGTCAAATTTTTAATTAAGTGAGGTGCTCAGACAACATGATAAAGATGAGAAGAAGAGAAATGAATTGCCTTAATCATTCCTAGATGATGTGCAAGAACTAGCATGTAATTTCGACTATCAATCCTCAATCCAATCAAGGCAAATATCATAATCACAATTCATACATAGGATTCAAGAAAAGTATTTCAAGTCCACATATGCATAAATCCATTCAACACACAAGGCCATCCATAGCCAATTCACAAAACAATCTCATCATAAGGGTCATATCCAAACTAGGAAGCACAAATTTTTTTTAAAATTTTCTGATTTTTTGAATTTTCGAGATAAATATGTACAATGCAAAGCATAATGAAACATGTGACAATATGAAACTATTCTAGATGCAATCATGCAAATGATTGTGAAAACCCCACCCCATACTTAAAACCACATTATCCCCAATGTGCAAATTAAATAAAGATGCGAAAGAGAGTCCTCACAATGTGAAAATGGTGTTTTCGGTATTTTGGTTCACTCATGTGAAGTGATGGTGGATGATCAATCAAAGGTGGTAGAGAGCTCTTGATGTTCATTATGGCGTCGGGACCCTCACTAGGCACCACAATCCATCCAAGTCCCATGTTTGCTCCACCCACGTTTGATGCGGGATCATCATCATCATCATCATCCTCATGCCTTGCAAGACTTCTTTGTTACCTAGAATCTAGAACACAAACACAAAACAAGCAAACACACCAAAACAAAAGCAAAAGCAAAAATCAAAAATGAAAACAAAAACGAAAAGGGAAAGATATGTACCAATGAGTTGCCTCCCATTAAGCGCTTCTTTAAGGTCATTAGCTTGACCAAAACCGGGAGCGTTTTACTTAAGGTGAAGTGGGGCATTCATATCCATCGGAGCTTCCGGAATATAATTCTTCAAACGGTGCCCATTCACCTTAAAATATCCACAATGCTCCCCACCTATCTCAACCATTCCATGGGGGAAAACCTTCCTCACCACATAAGGACCCGTCCATCTTGACTTTAGCTTTCCGGGGAAGAGTCGCAGCCTTGAATTGAAGAGAAGGACTAAGTCACCTTCACTCAATTCCTTTGGGATTAGACGTTTGTCATGCCAACGCTTGGTCCTTTACTTGTAAATCCGGGCGTTTTCATAAGCATCCAACCGGATCTCCTCAAGAGCATTAATGTCTAGCAACCTCTTCTCACCGGCTTCCTTGAGGTCAAAATTCAGCCACCTTATGGCCCAATATGCCCTATGCTCCATCTCCACCGAAAGGTGGCAAGACTTGCCATAGACTAGCTTGTAGGGAGTGGTGCCAATTGGTGTCTTGAAGGCGGTTCTATATGCCCACAAAGCATCATCAAGCTTCATGGTCCAATCTTTTCCTGTCCTAGAAACCGTCTTCTCAAGTATTCCTTTCATCTCCCGGTTGGAGATCTCCACTTGGCCACTAGTTTGGGGATGGTAAGGTGTGGCCACCTTATGAGTCACCCCATACTTAGCCAAAAGTGTCCCAAAGTTCCTATTGGTAAAATGCTTCCCTCCATCACTTATGATCACTCTTGGTGTTCCAAATCTAGGGAAGATGACTCGATTGAATAACCGCACCACTACCTTGGCATCATTTGTGGGAGAGGCGATTGCCTCCACCCATCTCGACACATAATCCACCGCCAATAGAATGTAGAGGTTGCCACGTGAAGAGGGGAATGGCCCCATGAAGTCCACACCCCAAACATCAAAGACCTCAACCTCTTGGATATTGTTCAAGGACATCTCATTCCTTCTTGAGATGTTTCCCGTCCTTTGGCAAGCATCACAAGCTACTACAAAATTCTGCACATCCTTAAACAAGTTAGACCAATAAAAACAGGATTGCAATACCTTTGCACACGTTTTGTGTGAGCTAGCATGGCCTCCACATGGCAAGGAGTGGCAATGACGGATCACACTCTCCATCTTGTCCTCCGGAATTCACCTCCTAAAGACTCCATCTGGTCCTCTCTTGAACAAGAGAGGCTCACTCCAATAATAATGCCTCACATCCTTGAAAAACTTTTTCCTTTGGGCATATGATAAACCGGGTGGCACCTCTTCACACACAAGGTAGTTCACTATATCCGCATACCATGACTCACTCCCTCTAGACACTTGAAGTAAGCACTCCTCCATCATTTGCAAGTGCTCATCCCGGAATGAGTCATCAATCGGGATGTCATCTCTTCCAATCTCCAATGGTGGTAGCCTACTAAGATGGTCCGCTGCTGAATTTTTGGAACCCTTCTTGTCCCGAATCTCCAAGTCAAATTCTTGGAGGAGAAGGATCCACCGAATCAAGCGAGGCTTGGCATCTTTCTTTGTGAGGAGATAACGGATCGCAGCATGATCCGTGTACACAATAACCTTTGCTCCAACAAGATATGACTGGAACTTCTCAAAGGCATACACTACCGCTAGCAACTCCTTCTCGGTTGTGGCATAGTTGAGTTGGGCATCATCTAGCATCTTGCTAGCGTAGTAGATGGCATGTGTAAGCCCATCTTTCTTTTGTCCTAAAACAGCCCCAACATCCACATCACTCGCATCACACATTACTTCAAATGGTAAGCTCCAATCCGGAGGTTACATGATAGGCAGAGATCAAAGCATCTTTCAACCTACAAAACGCTTCAAGACAATCCTTAGAGAAAACAAACTCAACATCCTTCATTAGTAGGTTAGTGAGAGGCTTAGAAATTTTAGAGAAATCTTTTATAAACCTCCGGTAAAAACCGGCATGCCCTAAGAAACTCCTTACCCCTTTCACCAAGGTAGGTGGTGGCAACTTCGCTATCGTTTCATTACACAACCCAAATGACACCCTCCTATATGCAAATGACATCATCCATAAACACTTCCATAATATTCTCAATATATTTGGAAAAAATAGCCATCATACACCTTTGAAAGGTGGTGGGTGCATTACACAACCCAAATGACATCCTCCTATATGCAAATGTTCCCCAATGACAAGTAAATATTGTTTTCTGTTGGTCATCCGGGTGAATAGGAATTTGGAAAAACCCACTATAACCATCTAGGTAACAAAAATTTGAATGTTGAGCTAACCTTTCTAGCATTTGGTCAATAAAGGAAAGAGGGAAGTGATCTTTCCTAGAGGCCACATTAAGTTTCCTATAGTCAATACACATTCTCCACCCCGTAACCGTCCTAGGTTGGATTAGTTCATTGTTCTCATTAGTTACTACGTTCATACCACCCTTCTTAGGAACAACATGTACGGGACTAACCCATTTACTATCCGAAATCGGGAAAATGATTCCCGCATCTAGCAATTTTAAGATCTCTTTCTTGACTACCTCTTTCGTAATAGGGTTCAATTTTCTTTGAGGTTCAATTGAAGGTTTATGGTTGTCTTCCATCAAGATTTTATGCATGCACAAGGATGGTTTAATGCCAACTAAGTCATCAATGGTGTATTGACCGAAGGTATTTCTATGGTCATCTATACCCAATCAAAAGTAAATCCCAACTTAGCACTAAGAACAAGTATAGTGATTAAGTAAGGGTTGAACCCAAGAGAGTTAAGGTGTTTTAGATGCAATTATCGATTATAATGACAAGTGACACAAGGGGGGGGGGGGTTGAATTGATGCACAAAAACTTTTGAAAACGATTAATGCGACAAGTAAGACAATAATGGATGAATCTACACTAGGTTGATTCTAAGCATGCAATTGCTACTTTGGTGAGTTCCTTTTCCAAGTTTTCAAGTAATCTCCCGTCTTGATCGTATATATGTGTTGAGCCAACCGGCATCAACACAACTTAACAGGTTAAAGTTCCGTAAACCTACAAGAACAAATAACAAGTTAGCTTTCAAACAAAGACTAAGGGATATAAAGAGAAGATTAAAACCGTTAAACTTATCTTTATATTTGTGTTCCTTTTCTTTAAGTAATCACAACCCGTTATTACTTAAAGTTGCTACTAGATTAAAGACCCGAACCCGGAACCTATTAATCCTAGTTGTTTACATGCAAATTAGAACCTAAGGTGATCAATCTCAAGCAATAGTAAACATGCAATTAGACAATGGAGATCAAGGAAACACAAAGTATTACTGAATGAAAACTTATATCATAAAGTACTTACAACCAAAGTAATAAAGCAGCTTCAAACCAACCCAATGTAGCAAGGGAGTTAGCAACTCATTACAAGGAAGCAAGACAATCTAAGTGGATAATTTGTTGACTAACAAGATGATAAGATGGATGATTCTAGCAATCAACCAAGGCCTATTTATACTACAAAAGACACTAAATAGGAGTAAATGGCCGGCCCAAAAACAGCCACCTTAAATGCCATAAAGGTGGTGTAAACAGCCGGAGTAAAGCTTCTGGCGTTAAACCGCAGGGGCGGCTTTCAGGAACCGCAGGGGCAGTTTAGGCAGAATCGGTTGATCTTCTTCAGAGCCGCTGGGGCGGCTACACAATTCCGCTGGGGCGGATCTTCAATGCACTTCAACGTCTGACCTTTCGCTTTTCTGATGTTTTTGATGCCAAGCTGCCAGGGCGTCCCTATATCAGCGCAGGGGCGGTGACACAGCCTCTTCGTCTTCCAGCTCCCACGTTGAGGTGCAGGCAGCGCCGCAGTGGAAGGCGTAGGGGAGCTGGTCTTCGTTTCTTCAATGGAGGACACCGCAGGGGCGCCAAGGAGTGGCGCAGGGGCGGTGACACGCTTCTTGGTTGGCGCTGGTGAAGGCGCAGGGAGCGCTCCAATGGAAAACGTCATCCGCAGGGGCGGCTGCAAGGACCCGCTGGGGTGGTGAGGCAATAAAAGCTTTGCTTCGTGATCGATCTTCACTCCTAAGTGCTTATAACTCCTTCTTTAGCTTCTTTTAATCTTCTTCTTGTGGACCAAGGAGTTAGTAGCATAAACCGACACTAATGCAATAAAAAGACTCTAAAAACTACCCTAATTGATAGTGATTCCATCACCTATCAAACTCCCCCATACTTAGACCTTTTACTCATCCCGAGTAAAAACAAATGACATCAATTAGACTCAAAGGCATCAGGAAGCATGAGCAAGTAGAATGACAATGAAAAACAAGAGAAAAGGCAAGAAAGAAAGGAAAAAAGAGAGGAAATGTGAGAAAAAGAAATACTACCATCCTTATCGCTCCAAGAGTGGCCTACCCAACCAACCTCCTTATGACTCCCCTTCTTATGTCGCCAAAACGCCGGAAGGGAAACCTACACTCGGTGTCACTCATTTTGCCTAGGCGCCCTTTCGGGTTTTCACATTGCCACTCTTCTTCTTTTCTCACTTTAACTCACATCCCTCAAGTCCAATTTTGCACCAACCTAAGGTTGGTTGGACTACCTTCTTTTTACCTAAACCGCCCTTTCGGGTTTTCGGTTTATCCAAGGATTTCCATGCCTTTTTCACTTCTTTGGCTTTTTTTTTTTGAATATCAAACTGAATTTTGACAATGCAAAACAAATTCCAAAACAACTCAATAAACTATACAAGCAATGATATGTCCCTCCCCATACTTGAAGTACACTTTGTCCTCAAAGTGGAAATGAGTCAAAGATAAATGTGGGAGAAGGGAAAGAAATGTACCCCTCAGTGGGGTGGTCCGGATGGACCACCCGGACCCTCCTCCGGTGGGTAAGGAAAGTGGCGGAAGAAGTGCTCCTGCCGGCGGTAGATGTCATCAATGCGGTCCTGTTGGGCAGACATCCGGCGACCAAAATAGGTCTCAAAGCTGGCCTGCCAAGCCAGCTGCTGAGGGGCTGCCTGCCAGACCTCCTGCCTCTGGTCAAAGTGTAAGGTCATGGAGGCAGCAAACCTCGTCTGCCAGTTCTCTTGCTGCTCCAGCATGGTCCTCTGATACTCCGTCTGCCATGTCCGGTGCTGGGTGGTCATGGCAGCCATCTGAGCCTAAAGGCTCGCCATGGTTGGGTCCTCCTCTGGAGCCGCAGTGGGCATCTCCTCGTCATCGTCGGGAATGGGCAGGTGCTCCTCCTGATGGGCCCGGCTGGAGCTGGCAGCATGCCTCTCCACAATGGCCACTAGTGGCCTCCTCGGCACGAAAGGATCTGCCAGAATGTAGAGCTCGGAGAGCTCACCTCCTAATGGTAAAGGCCGGGGGAGGTAGGTGAGGTGGCTCCCATCTGCAAGGGAGATCCAAAATAGGTTCTCTCTGTCCCGTCGAAGGAGCTTGCACCTCCTAAGCATCCCCTCAGTGTAGAGAGGAGCCGCCATCCCGTCCTCTAACTCGGACAGGTCCATCACTTATGAGGCGATCAAAGAGATTACCCCACCGCCGACAATATCCCTCGGCTCATCCCTCCTGATCCGCTTCAAAGCGGCAAGGAAGAGAGAGGGCCAATCCATCAGCTTCTCGCTCTGTGGAAGGCAGGAGTAGAGTAGTGGGAGGTCCTTGAGAGCGACCTTGTTTTCCTCTTTGTATTCACAAAAGACACTCATGAGGATCTTTGAAATCAACCTCAAGCTGGGGTGGGTGAGTTTGTTGGAGTACTCACCCCCAGCATGGAATTCGGACCCGGTAGCTGCTTGCCAAAACTCACATAGGTCCGGGGCCGGGATTGGATCCCACCAGTTTGCAGAGGGGTTTGGTGTCACCCCAAAGGCCTCACGTAGATCGGTGTAGTCAAGAGTGTATTTCACCTTGTTGAACTTGATGGTGAGGCCGATACACACGTGGTCCTCCTTCTCCATTGTGAAAGTGGAGATAAACTGTCTGCTGAGCTCGGGATATGTTAGAGCACTTTTCTGGAGGAAGTCTCCAAGCCCGGCATTCGCCAAAAATGCTTGCATGCTCTCTAGCATGCCTAGTTTCTCCAAAGTCAAAATATGCAAAAATCGAGTTGCGTACACAACTCGATCCTGCACAATCCTATAACGCTCCTTCTCTGCGTCGGTCATCTTGTATTTCCTTGGGGCTTCCATTCTTGAAAGTAATTGAAGCAAAGGATTAGCAAATGTCGAAATAAGGAAAAGAAAACGACCTTTCTGGTGTGATTTCCGCAGGGGCAGCTGTGCAGGCGCGGGGGCGGTGAGGCATAGGGGCGGATGCTTGCAGCCGCAGGTGCGGGAGAAGTGCAGAGGCGATTTCTGGGGAGCGATGGAAAGGGTGTTGCTGAGGTTGCTCCGGTGACGTCCTTGGTGGTGTAGTCTCGCCGGTGGTGTAGCTGGAGTGGAATGTGTGAAGTGGTTGAGGAGGAAGGCCGTAGGGCTGTGAGAGCGTAAGCGGGCAGTGGGAGAGGGGTGGCGCAGGCGCGTTTCGACTGGTGGCTGGTTGTCGGAGGCGACGCAGGGGCGTCGGCGAGATTGTTGGTGGGCAGAGGGCGTAGGAGCGTGAGAGAGTTTCCGAAGGAGAGGTGTTTTGAGGGTTTGTGTTTTGGTGAAGAAGGTTGGTGGGTGGTGCGTGGTAGGTGTAGGCGTTTTTCGAGATCCTCTTTTTTTTTTTCTTTTTTGGGCAAACCCGCAGGGGCGGGAGTTTGTTGCCGCGGGGGCGGCGGCAAGGGAGAGGAGCACGCAGGCTCAGCGCCGGGGGCGGCGCTGAGAATTCGTGTCAAGGATGGCCGCCGCAGGGCCGTATGGATGTCACTGTGGGGCGGTGACAGGCGTGTTGCAGACACAGGCTCATCGCCGGGGGCGGTGCTGGGCATGAGTGTCACCGCAGGGGCGGGGATACAAAGCCGCAGGGGCGGTTCCTTGACAGAAGCTCCTCTTCTTATTCCTTCGGGTTGCCTCCCAAGAAGCACCTTTATTTTACGTCGTTGGCTCGACGTAAGATCTCTATTTCTATGAGTGTGCTTCCTCCAGCACCATCTCGTCAATCGGATCATTCTTGACTCCTTCAAGATAGAGCTTTAGCCTTTGTCCGTTCACCTTAAACACCTTATGCGTTTGGGGATCATAGAGATCCACAGCCCCGTGCGGGTATACTTCGGCTACTATGAACGGCCCTGTCCATCTCGAACGCAGCTTACCTGCAAAGAGTTTCAAACGGGATTGAAAGAGAAGTACCTTGTTACCTACCTTGAAGTCCTTCCGGAGAATGTTCCGGTCATGCCATGCTTTGGCCTTTTCTTTGTATGTGGTAGCATGGTCATATACATCTAGCCTCAGTTCCTCTAACTCTTGCAATTGGAGCTTCCGGAATTCTCCCACTTTCTCTATGTTCATGTTGCACTTCTTTACCGCCAACCAAGCTTTGTGCTCTAACTCCACCGGTAGGTGGCAAGCTTATCCCGATAGGAGTTTTGTAGGCTGTCCGATATGCCCATAGGGCGTCATTTAGCCTTGCACTCCAATCCTTCCTCCCGGGAGAAACCGTCTTTTCAAGGATGGTCTTTATTTCCCGATTGGACACCTCAGCTTGGCCGTTTGTTTGT